>CM075764.1:58705536-60017724 GCA_037974665.1 Ehretia macrophylla
ACCCTAAAAACAATATAATACTTGCGAAAGCCATAAAATAATCAAAACAAGCCAACTTTCTATAAAACATACATTTCTTATTATCCAACTTTCCAAACCAAAAATGATATGCATACTACACAGTTACATATGCCACTAAACCATTAGCCATTAGCCATTAGCATGCATTTCGTTACTAGTCATCCGAGTATAAGTTTACAATTTTACAAACTTTAATCCATTACAACATAAGACCATTAAAGGTCTCAACTAGAAAATATATACAAGGCTACAAGCCTAAAAAATAAACGACCTTCACGCAATATACATAACAACAAGGTTTGCACAAAACTGGTAACCAACCACCAGCAAAGCAGGTAAGTGCTATCACGGAAACACCTCCACCTGCTCCTCCTCCTCAATTACCTCGAGAGGGTCTGCCTCAACTACTCATGTAAAAACATAGTATAGAGAGGAATGAGCAAAAACTATTGCTCAGCGAGGGCAATTGGTCTCAAGGACGGAGATGAGAGGAGTATGCAATGCAATTAGCCCAGCAATACATACAAATCACATAAAGATACAACCAAAGCCAATAATAAAGCAAGGCAAGTATCTAAAGCTGCAAACACTCATTCAAAGGATACGGTACTCTTTTCACGAGCAACTTTCAAACACAATTCGATGACGACGCGCCGGCCCATAACCACCTTATAACACCAGTTTGGAATACTCCGGAAGTATCCATCAATCCTACGACCCAAATCTCCCTGGGAGGTAACCCAAGCGAGAAAGGGAATAGCAGCGGAGCTAGAGCAACCAACACTAGCCACCCAAGGCTACCCACAGAGGCCCATCACTCACGCGCGAGACACTATGCAATGCAAGACGCGATACAAGACAATAACAAGCGATAAACAAGCGATAAAGCCACACGTGGGAGAATAACAAGTAGGTTACTCTCGCACGCAATAGCAGCAATTTGATAAGCAATTCAATCCAAAACAACTCAAACAACCCAAACAAACCACACATTTTAGCATTCTAGCATACCTAGCACGTTTCTACATCAACGGAAAGCATAACAGCACAACTTCAACGTTTCAAGGTTTTACTATTCACAAAATACTATTCATTCCACAATTCAAGTTGAAATCACAACATTTAACCGCAGAAAATGTTACAAAGCCATAAATACATGTTCTACAAATGCTAAGGAACATTCTAGAAGCATCAAATCGCTTTAAATAACGATCTACGGATAAATCTAAAAATTGACAAAGTTAACTAACACAACGTATAAATGCGCAAATAATATGCTTCCCTCACCTTAGGTACTGCTAGTCGCTAGGAAAACAACGTTGGTTGCCTCGAAAATCACCCCGCACGAGCACACGCGAAGATTGATCATTTGGAAGGTTGAATATTTTTTTTTCTTTCTCTCTTGCTTCGGCCTGCTCCTGGTCTGTTCAGCTGCAGTTTTTATTTTATTTTGCTTAGTTTTAAATTATTTAAGGGTCAAATGGTCAAAGGGTCAAAGGGCTAAGTCAAACTACTTAAAAACTTGGTCAAAGGGCCCTATTCCGCGCGTTTTAAAGCCGTTTCAGCTAAGGTAAGTTCAATTAAAATTAGCAACAATTAAAATATAAAATTTAAGTCTTCTAAATACTAGTTTCACTATTTGCTGAGGACTGGAACTCGTTATCTAGCTATCGCTCCTTAAATGCAATGCACGTTGCGTCGGCGAGAAAGTAACAGTTAATTCACAAAGAATTCAAGGAAATATAATTTTCAAAATAATAAACAAAGAAAATTCACATTCCGGGCTCGGGTATTACACTTTTCGCGACTCACGACGTACAATCCGAGACGAAAAAATTGTGCAAAAACTAGAAAAAATACCTAAAACTGATGAAAATGTTTGATTTTTTGCTCCAAAAATAGGCACAGCCGAGCAGGGTGGTTGCCCCCATCGTAGAGCTCTCGGAGAGCTTTCCAACGGTATACTGTGCGCCGCGTAACTCCTTATGGATCAAAACCTATGGGCACCGAAAAGCGACGTAGACCTGGTCAGAAGCCCCACGCCCTCGGTTTGCGTGCCCAGCCTCTACGTGAACCGAAGTTGTCTTGCCCAAGGTGCCGTGGGATTCGGTAATACAAATGTGATGGATAAAGCTTATTGGCAAGGCTAACCGGGGCAAAAACAAATTGAAAAAGGGGGTGTAACACGAGGACTTCCTAGGGGGTCACCCATCCTAATAATACTCTCGCCCAAGCACGCTTAACTTCGGAGTTCTGATAGGATTCGGTGCATTAGTACTGGTATGATCGCACCCGTCATGTTGAGGACGAAAATCCCTTATGTGTTGACGATTCACAATCCCAGCCTAGAGAGATGGCCAAATTAAAGGGCCCATTGGGCTTAACGACAACCCATCCGCTTCAACAACGCAGTATCCTCGCAAGATGTAATATCGACGCGTTGTAGGGCCTTCTAATGTTCTGCTAGTTCGGTTGTTGTCCTTTTCGCGGATCAAGACGTGCGATCCAGGATGAAAAAACAACGTAAAAACAAAAAAAAGACACTCATACTGATGAAAATATTCAATTTTGGGCTCTAAAAATAAGGTGCAGCCGAGCATGCTTGCAGTCCACATCATAGAGCTCTCGGAGAGCTTTCCAACGGTACGCTTTGCGCCGCGTAACTCCTTACGGATCAAAAGTTATGGGTACCGGAGCGACGGGACCTGGTCATAAGCCCTACGCCCTCGGTTTGTGGGCCCAGCCTCTACGTCAATCGAAATTGTGTTGCCCAAGGGGCCGTGTGATTCGGTAATTGAAATGTGATGGATAAAGCATCTTGGCAAGGCTAACCAGGGCAAAAAAAATTGAAAAGAGGGGTGCAACACGAGGACTTTCCAGGGGGTCACCCATCCTAGTACTACTCTCGCCCAAGCAAGCAAAATCTCAGAGTTCTGATGGGATCTGGTGCATTAGTGCTGGTATGATTGCACCCGTCATGTTGAGGACACAAATCCCTGATGTGTTGACGGTTCACAGTCCCAGCCTAGAAAGATGGACCATTTAAAAGGCCCAATGGGCTTAACGACAACCCATCCACTTCAATAACGCCGCATCCTCGCAAGACGTGATATCGACGCATTGTAGGGCCCTCTAATGTCCCACGAGTTCGGTTGTCGTCCTTTTCGCGGCTCACGACGTACGATCCGGATGGAAAAACAACGCAAAAGTAAAAAAAGAGGCCCTAAAGTGATGAAAACATTCGATTTTGGGCTCCAAAAATAGGCGCAGCCGAGCATGCTTACTGTCCCCATCGTAGAGCTCTCGGAGAGCTTTCCAATGGTCTGTTGTGCGCCACGTAACTCCTTACGGATCAAAAGGTTTGGGCACCAGAGCGACGGAGACCTCGTCACAAGCCCCACGCCCTCGGTTTGCGGGCCCAGCTTCTACGTGAAGCGAAGTTGTCTTGCCCAAGGTGCCATGGGATTCGGTAATAGAAATGTGATGGATAAAGCATCTTGGCAGGGCTAACCGGGGCAAAAAAATTGAAAAAGAGGGTGCAACACGAGGACATCCTACGGGGTTACCCATCCTAGTACTACTCTCGCCCAAGCACGCTTAACTTTGGGCAACTGATGGGATCTGGTGCATTAGTACTGGTATGATAGCACCCGTCATGTTGAGGACGCAAATCACTTATGTGTTGGTAGTTCACAATCCCTACCCAATGGGCTTAACGACAACCCATCCACTTCAACAACGCAGCATCCTCGCGAGACGAGATATTGACGCGTTGTAAGGCCTCCTAATGTCCCGCAAGTTCGGTTGTCATCCTTTTCGCGGCTCACAACGTATAATCCAGGACGAAAAAACTTTGAAAAACTAAGAAAAGATGCCTGAAACAGATGAAAATGTTTGATTTTTGGCTCCGAAAACAGGCGCCACCGAGCAGGCTAGTTACCCCCGTCGTAGAGCTCTCGGAGAGCACTTCAACGATATATTGTGCACCGCGTAACTTCTTACGGATCAAAAGCTATGGCACCGGAGCAACGAAGACCTGGTCAGAAGCCCCATGCCCTCGGTTTGCGTGCCCAGCCTCTACGTGAACCGAAGTTGTTTTGCCCAAGGTGCCGTGGGATTTGGTAATACAAATGTGATGGATAAAGCTTCTTGGCAAGGCTAACCGGGGCAAAAACAAATTGAAAAGGGAGGTGCAACACGAGGACTTCGCAGGGGGTCACCCACCCTAGTAATACTCTCGCCCAAGCACGCTTAACTTCGGAGTTCTGATAGGATTCGGTGCATTAGTACTGGTATGATCGCACCCGTCATGTTGAGGACGAAAATCCCTTATGTGTTGACGACTCACAATCGCAGCCTAGAGAGATGGCCCAATTAAAGGGCCCATTGGGCTTAACGACAACCCATCCGCTTCAACAATGTAGCATCCTCGCAAGATGTGATATCGACGCATTGTAGGGCCTTCTAATGTCCTGCGAGTTCGGTTGTCGTCCTTTTCGCGGCTCAAGACGTGCGATCCGGGATGAAAAAACAACGTAAAAACAAGAAAAGGCACTCATACTGATGAAAACATTCAATTTTGCGCTCTAAAAATAGGCGCAACCAAGCAAGCTTGTTGTCCACGTCATAGAACTCTCAGAGAGCTTTCCAACGGTACGCTTTGCGCCGCGTAACTCCTTACGGATCAAAAGTTATAGGTACCGGAGCGGCGGGACTTGGTCATAAGCCCTACGCCCTCGGTTTGCGGGCCCAGCCTCTACGTCAATCGAAATTGTCTTGCCCAAGGTACCGTGGGATTCAGTAATAGAAATGTGATAGATAAAGCATCTTGGCAAGGCTAACCGGGGCAAAAAAAATTGAAAAGAGGGGTGCAACACGAGGACTTTCTAGGGGGTCACCCATCCTAGTACTACTCTCGCCCAAGCACGCAAAACCTCGGAGTTCTGATGGGATCTGGTGCATTAGTGCTGGTATGATTGCACCCGTCATGTTGAGGACGCAAATCCTTGATGTGTTATCGACGCATTGTAGGGCCTTCTAATGTCCCACGAGTTCAGTTGTCGTCCTTTTCGCGGCTCACGACGTACGATCCGAGATGAAAAAACAACGCAAAAGCAAAAAAAGAGGCCTTAAAGTGATGAAAACATTCGATTTTGGGCTCCAAAAATAGGCGCAGCCTAGCAGGCTTGCTATCCCCGTCGTAGAGCTCTCGGAGAGCTTTCCAACTGTCTGTTGTGCACCGCGTAACTCCTTACGGATCAAAAGTTATGGGCACCAGAGCAACAGAGACCTCGTCACAAGCCCCATGCCCTCGGTTTACGGGCCCAGCTTCTACGTGAAGTGAAGTTTTCTTGCCCAAGGTGCCGTGGGATTCAGTAATAGAAATGTGATGGATAAAGCATCTCGGCAGGGCTAACCGGGGCAAAAAAAATTGAAAAAGAGGTTGCAACACGGGGACTTCCCAAGGGGTCACCCATCCTAGTACTACTCTCGCCCAAGTACGCTTAACTTCGGTGTTCTGATAGAATCCGGTGCATTAGTACTGGTATGATCATACCCGTCATGTTGAGGATGCAAATCCCTTATGTGTTGACGATTCACAATCTCAGCCCAGAGAGATGGCCCATTCAAAAGGCCTAATGGGCTTAACGACAACCTATCCGCTTCAACAACGTACCATCCTCGCAAGACGTGATATCAACGCGTTGTAGGGCCTTCTAATGTCCTCGGAATTCGGTTGTCATCCTCTTCGCAGCTCAAGACGTACAATCCGGGATGAAAAAAATTGTAAAAACAAGAAAAAACCCCCATACTGATGAAAATGTTCAATTTTGTGCTCTGAAAACAAGTGCAGCCGAGCATGCTTGCAGTCTACGTCGTAGAGCTCTCGGAGTGCTTTCCAACGGCATGTTGTGCGCTGCGTAATTCCTTTCAGATCAAACGTTATGGGCACCCGAACGGCGAGACATGGTCACAAGCCCCACGTCCTCGGTTTGCGGGCCCAGCCTCTACGTCTATCGAAATTGTCCTGCCCAAGGTGCCGTGGGATTCGGTAATAGAAATGTGATTGATAAAGCATCTTGCCAAGGCTAACCGGGGAAAAAAAATTGAAAATGGGGATACAACACGAGGACTTCCTAGGGGCTCACCCATCCTAGTACTACTTTAGCCTATGCATGCTTAACTTTGGAGTTTTGATGGGATCCGGTGCATTAGTGCTGGTATGATTGCACCCGTGATGTTGAGGACGCAAATCCCTGATGTGTTGACGGTTCACAGTCCTAGCCCAAAGAGATGGCCCATGCAAAAGGCCCAATGGGCTTAACGATAACCCATCTGATTCAATAACGTAGCATCCTCGCAAGACGTGATATCGACGTGTTGTAGGGCCTTCTAATGTCCCGCGAGTTCGGTTGTTGTCCTTTTTGCGGCTCACGACGTACGATCCGTTATGGAAACACAACGCAAAAGCAAAAAAAGAGGCCCAAAAGTGATGAAAATGTTTGATTTTAGGCTCCGAAATAGGCGGAACCGAGCAGGCTTGATGTCCCCGTCGTAGAGTCTCGGAGAGCTTTCCAACGGTCTACTGTGCATCGCGTAACTCCTTATAGATCAAAAGTTATGGGCACCAGAGCGACGGAGACCTGGTCACAAGCCCCATGCCCTCGGTTTGCGGGCCCAGCCTCTACGTCAATCGAAATTGTCTTGCCCAAGGTGCTGTGGGATTCGGTAATAGAAATGTGATGGATAAAGCATCTTGGCCAAGCTAACCGGGGCAAAAAAAATTGAAAAAGGGGTGCAACACGAGGACTTCCCAGGGGGTCACCCATCCTAGTACTACACTCGCCCAAGCACGCTTAACTTCGGAGTTCTAATGGGATCCGGTGCATTAGCATTGGTATGATAGCACACATCATGTTGAGGACACAAATCCCTTATGTATTGATGGTTCACAGTCCCTACCCAATGGGTTTAACGATAACCCATCCACTTCAACAACGCAGCATCCTCGCAAGACATGATATTGACGCATTGTAAGGCCTTCTAATGTCCCGCAAGTTTGGTTGTCGTCCTTTTCGTGGATCACGACGTACAATCCAAGAAGGAAAAACTGTGTAAAAACAAGAAAAGACGCTTGAAATGGATGAAAACATTTGATTTTTTGCTCTTAAAATAGGCGCAGCCGAGCAGGCTGGTTACCCCCGTCGTAGAGCTCTCGGAGAGCTTTCCAACGGTATACTATGCGCCGCGTAACTCCTTACGGATAAAAAGCTATGGGCACCGAAGCGACGAGGACCTGGTCAGAAGACCCACGCCCTCGGTTTGTGGGCCCAGCCTCTACGTGAACCGAAGTTGTCTTGCCCAAGATGCCGTAGGATTCGGTAATACAAATATGATGGATAAAGAATCTTGGCAAGACTAACCGGGGCAAAAAAAAATTGAAAATGGGGGTACAACACGAGTACTTCCAAGGGGGTCACCCATCCTAGTACTACTCTCGACCAAGCACGCTTAACTTCAGATGGGATCCGGTGCATTAATACTGGTATGATCGCACCCATCATGTTGAGGATGCAAATCCCTTATATGTTGACGATTCACAATCGCAGCCCAGAGAGATGGCCCATTCAAAAGGCCTGATGGGCTTAACGACAATCCATCCGCTTCAACAACGCAGCATCCTCGCAAGACGTGATATCGACGCATTGTAGGGCCTTCTAATGTCCCGCTAGTTCTGTTGTTGTCCTATTCGCGGGTCACGACGTACGATTTGGGATGGAAAAACAACGTAAAAGCAAAAAAAGAGGCCTGAAAGTGATGAAAACGTTCGATTTTGGGTTCTAAAAATAGGCGCAGCCGAGCAGGCTTGCTGTCCTTGTCGTAGAGTCTCGGAGAGCTTTCCAACCATCTGTTGTGCGCTGCGTAACTCCTTACGGATCAAAAGTTATGGGCACTAGAGCGACAGAGACTGGGTCATAAGCCCCATGCCCTCGGTTTGCGGGCCCAGCCTCTACGTCAATCGAAATTGTCTTGCCCAAGGTGCCGTGGGATTCGGTAATAGAAATGTGATGGATAAAGCATCATGGCAAGGCTAACCGGGCCAAAAGAAAAAGGAAAAGGGGGGTGCAACACGAGGACTTCCCAATGGGTCACCCATCTTAGTACTACTCTCTCCCAAGCACGCTTAACTTTGGAATTCTGATAGGATCCGGTACATTAGTGCTGGTATGATAGCACCCATCATGTTGAGGACGCAAATCCGTTATTTGTTGACGGTTCACAGTCCTAGCCTAGAGAGATGACTCATTCAAATGGCCCAATGGGCTTAACGACAACCCATCCGCATCAACAACGTAGCACCCTCGCAAGACGTGATATCGACGCATTGTAGGGCCCTCTAATGTACAGTGAGTTTGTTTGTTGTCCTTTTTGCGGATCACGACGTATGATCCGGGATGAAAAAGCATCGCAATAACAAGAAAAATGGCCTAAAACTGATGAAAATGTTCAATTTTGGTCTCTGAAAATAGGCACAGCCGAGCAGGTTTGCTACCCCCGTCGTAGAGCTCTCGGAGAACTTTCCAATGGTATGCTGTGTGCCGTGTAACTCCTTACGTATCAAAAGTTATGGGCACCGGAGCGACGGAGACCTGGTCAGAAGCCCCACGCCTTCGGTTTGCTAGCCCAGCCTATACGTGAAGCGAAGTTGTCTTGCCCAAGGTACCGTGGGATTCGGTAATAGAAATATGATGGATAAAGCATCTTGGCAAAGCTAACCAGGGCAAAAAAATTAAAAAAAGAGGTACAACACGAGGACTTCTTAGGGGGTCACTCATCCTAGTACTATACTCGGCCAAGCACACTTAACTTCGGAGTTCTGATAGGATCCGGTGCATTAGCATTGGTATGATTACACCGATTATGTTGAGGACGCAAATCCCTTATTGTTGACGGTTCACAGTCCCTACCCAATGGGTTTAACGACAACCCATCCACTTCCACAATGCAGCATCCTGGCAAGACGTGATATCGACGCGTTGTAGGGCCTTCTAATGTTCTCCGAGTTCGGTTGTCATCCTTTTCACAGCTCAAGATGTGCGATCCGGGATGAAAAAACAACACAAAAACAAGAAAAGACCCCCATACTGATGAAAATATTCAATTTTGGGCTCTGAAAACAAGCGCAGCCGAGCATGCTTGCCGTTCACGTCGTAGAGCCCTCGGAGAGCTTTCCAACGGCATGCTGTGTGCCATTTCTTAAGGATCAAACGTTATGGACACCGGAGTGGCGGGACCTGGTCACAAGCCCCACGTCCTCGATTTGCGGGCCCAGCCTCTACGTCAATCGAAATTGTCCTGCCCAAGGTGCCGTGGGATTCGGTAATAGATATATGATGGATAAAGCATCTTGGAAAGGCAAACCGGGGCAAAAAAATTGAAAAGGGGGGTATAACACGAGGAGTTCCTAGGGGGTCACCCATCCTAGTACAACTCTCGCCCATGCACGCTTAACTTTGGAGTTTTGATGGGATCCGGTGCATTAGTGTTGGTATGATTGCACCCGTCATGTTGATGACCCAAATCTCTGATGTGTTGACAGTTCACAGTCATAGCCCAGAGAGATGGCCCATTCAAAAGGCCCAATGGGCTTAACGACAACCCATCCGATTCAATAACGTATCATCCTCGCAAGACGTGATATCGACCCGTTACAGGGCCTTCTAATGTCACGTGAGTTCGGTTGTCGTCCTTTTCGCGGCTCACGACGTACGATCCGTTATGGAAACACAACGCAAAAGCAAAAAAAGAGGCCCGAAAGTGATGAAAACTTTCGCTTTTAGGCTCCGAAAATAGGCGCAACCGAGCAGGCTTGATGTCCCCGTCGTAAAGTCTCGGAGAGCTTTCCAACGGTCTACTGTGCGTCGCATAACTCCTTACAGATCAAAAGTTATGGGTACCGGAACGACGGAGACCGGCTCACAAGCCCCATGCCCTTGGTTTGCGGGCCCAGTCCCCTACATAAAGCAAATTGTCTTGCCCAAGGTACCATGGGATTTGGTAATAGAAATGTGATGGATAAAGCATCTTAGCAAGGCTAACCGGGGCAAAAAAATTTGAAAAGGGGGGTACAACACGAGGACTTCCCAGGGGGTCACCCATCCTAGTACTACACTCGCCCAAGCACGCTTAACTTCGGAGTTCTGATGGGATCCGGTGCATTAGCATTGGTATGATAGCACCCGTCATATTGAGGACGCAAATCCTTTATGTATTGATGGTTCACAGTCCTTACCCAATGGGTTTAACGACAACCCATCCACTTCAACAACGCAGCATCCTCGCAAGACGTGATATCAATGCGTTGTAAGGCCTTCTAATGCCCCGCAAGTTTGGTTGTCGTCCGTTTCGTGGCTCACGACGTACAATCCAGGATGGAAAAACTGTGTAAAAACAAGAAAAGACGCTTGAAATGGATGAAAACGTTTGATTTTTGGCTCCAAAAATAGGCGTAGCTGAGCAGGCTGGTTACCCCCGTCGTAGAGCTCTCGGAGAGCTTTCCAACGGTATACTGTGCGCTGCGTAACTCCTTACGGATCAAAAGCTATGGGTACTGGAGCGACGAAGACCCGGTCAGAAGCCCCACGCCCTCGGTTTGCGGGCCTAGCCTTTACGTGAACCGAAGTTGTCTTGCCCAAGATACCGTCGGCTTGGGTAATACAAACGTGATGGATGAAGAATCTTGGCAAGGCTAACCGGGGCAAAAAAAAAAATGAAAAGTGGGGTACAATACGAGGACTTCCCAGGGGGTCACCCATCCTAGTATTACTCTCGCCCAAGCACGCTTAACTTCAGAGTTCTGGTGGGATCCTGTGCATTAGTGCTGGTATGATCGCACCCATCATGTTGAGGACGTAAATCCCTTATGTGTTGACGATTCACAATCCCAGCCCAGAGAGATGGCTCATTCAAAAGGCCTAATAGGCTTAACGACAACCCATCCGCTTCAACAACGCAGCATCCTCGCAAGACGTGATATAGATGCGTTGTAGGGCCTTCTAATGTCCTGTGAGTTCGGTTGTTGTCCTTTTCGCGGCTCACGACATACGATCCGGGATGGAAAAATAACGCAAAAGCAAAAAAAGAGGCCCGAAAGTGACGAAAACGTTCGATTTTGGGTTTCGAAAATTGGCGCAGCCGAGCAGGCTTGCTGCCCCTGTCGTAAAGTCTCGGAGAGCTTTCCAACAGTCTGCTGTGCGCCGCGTAACTCCTTATGGATCAAAAGTTATGGGCACCGAAGCGACGGAGACCGGGTCACAAGCCCCATGCCCTTGCTTTGCGGGCCCAGCCTCTACGTCAATCGAAATTGTCTTGCCCAAGGTGCCGTGGAATTCGGTAATAGAAATGTGATGGATAAAGCATTTTGGCTAGGCTAACCGGGGCAAAAAAAATGGAAAAGGGGGGTGCAACACGAGGACTTCCCAGGGGGTCACCCATCCTAGTAAAACTCTCGCCCAAGCACGCCTAACATCGGAATTCTGATGGGATTCGGTGCATTAGTGCTGGTATGATAGCACCCGTCATGTTGAGGACGCAAATCCCTTATTTGTTGACGGTTCTTAGTCCTAGCCCAGAGAGATGACCCATTCAAAAGGCCCAATGGGCTTAACGACAACCCATCCGCATCAACAACGCAGCATCCTCGCAAGACATGATATCGATGCGTTGTATGGCCTTCTAATGTCCCGCGAGTCCGATTGTCGTCCTTTTTTGCGGCTCACGACGTGCGATTCGGGACGGAAAAACAGCGCCAAAAGAAGAAAACAACCATAAAACTGATGAAAATGTTCGATTTTAGGCTCTGAAAATAGGCACAGCCAAGCAGGTTTGCTACCCCCGTCGTAGAGCTTTTGGAGAACTTTCCAACAGTATGCTATGTGCCACGTAACTCCTTACGTATCAAAAGTTATGGGCACCGGAGCGACGGAGACCTGGTAAGAAACCCCACGCCCTCGGTTTGCAGGCCCAGCCTCTACGTGAAGCGAAAGTTGTCTTGCCCAAGGTGCTGTGGGATTCGGTAATAGAAATATGATGGATAAAGTATCTTGGCAAGGCTAACCAGGGTAAAAAAATTGAAAATGGGGGTGCAACACGTGGACTTCCTAGGAGGTCACCCATCCTAGTACTACACTCGCTCAAGCACACTTAACTTCGTAGTTCTGATGGGATCTGGTGCATTAGTATTGGTATGATTGCACCCCTCATTTTGAGGACGCAAATCTCTTATGTGTTGACGGTTCACAATCCCTACCCAATGGGTTTAACGATAACCCATCCGCTTCAACAACGAAGCATCTTCACAAGACATGATATCGCCATGTTGTAAGGCCTTCTAATGTCCCACAAGTTTGGTTGTCGTCCTTTTTGTGGCTCATGACGTACAATCCAGGATGGAAAAACTGTGCAAAAATAAGAAAAGACGGATAAAGCATCTTGGCAAGGCTAACCGGGGTAAAATAAATTGAAAAGGGGGGTGCAACACAAGGACTTCCCAGGGGGTCACCCATCCTAGTACTACTCTCGCCCAAGCACGTTTGACTTCGGAGTTCTGATGGGATCCGGTGCATTAGTGCTGGTATGATTGCACCCGTCATGCTAAGGACACAAATACCTAATGTGTTGACGGTTCACAGTCCTAGCCTAGAGAGATGGCCAATTCAAAAGGCCCAATGGGCTTAACGACAACCTATCCGCTTCAATAACGCAACATCCTCGTAAGACGTGTTTTCAACGCAATGTAGGGCCCTCTAATATCCCGCAAGTTCGGTTGTCATCCTTTTAGCGGCTCACGACGTATGATCCGGGACAGAAAAACATCACAAAAACAAGAAAATTGGCCCAAAATTGATGAAAATGTTCGATTTTGGGCTCCAAAAACAGGCGCAGTCAAGTAGGATTATGGCCCCCATCGTAGAGCTCTCAGAAAGGTTTCCAACGGTATGCTGTATACCGCGTAACATTTTACGGATCAAAAGTTATGGGCAACGGAGCGACGAAGACTTGGTTACTAGCCCCACGCCCTCGGTTTGCGGGCCCAACCTCTAGGTGAAGAGAAATTGTCTTGCCCAAGGTGCCGTGGGATTTGGTAATAGAAATGTGATGGATAAAGCATATTAGTAAGGCTAACCGAGGCAAAAAAAATTGAAAAAGCGAGTGCAACATGAGGACTTCCCAGGGGGTCATCCATCCTAGTACTACTCTCACCCAAGCACGCTTAACTTCGGAGTTCTGATGGGATCCGGTGCATTAGTGCTGGTATGATCGCACCCGTCATGTTGAGGATGCAAATCCCTTATGTGTTGACGGTTTCACGGTCCCAGCCCAGAGAGATGGCCCATTCAAAAGGCCCAATGGGCTTAACGACATCACATCCACTTCAACAATGCAGCATCCTCGCAAGACGTGATATCGACATGTTGTAAGGCCCTCTAATACACAGCGAGTTCGGTTGTTTCCCTTTTCGCGGCTCACGACATACGATCCGGGAGGGAAAAACATCGCAAAAATAAAAAAATTACACGAAACTAGTGAAAATGTTCAATTTTGGGCTCCAAAATAAGGCGCAACCGAGCAGGCTTACTGCCCCCATCGTAGAGCTTTCGAAGAGCTTTCCAACAGCATACTGTGCGCAGCGTAACTCTTTACAGATCAAAAGTTCTGGGCACCAGAGCGACGAAGACCTGGTTAGAAGCCCCATGCCCTCGGTTTGCGGGCCCAACCTCTACGTGAAGCGAAGTTGTCTTGCCCCAGGTGCCGTGGGATTTTGTAATAGAAATGTGATGGATAAAGCATCTTGGCAAGTCTAATCGGGGAAAAAAATTGAAAAGAGGGGTACAACACGAGGACTTCCAAGGGGGTTGCCCATCCTAGTACTACTCTCGGCCAAGCATACTTAACTTCGGAGTTCTGATGGGAACTGGTGCATTAGTTCTGGTATGATCGAACCCGTTATGTTGAGGATGAAAATGCCTTATGTGTTGATGGTTCACAGTCCCAGCCCAGAGAGATGGCCCATTCAGAAAGCCCAATGGGCTTAACGACAACCCATCCACTTCAACTACATAGCATCCTTACAAGACGTGAAATCGACGCGTAGTAGGGCCCTCTAATGTCCCGCGAGTTCAGTTGTCATCCTTTTTGCGGCTCACGACGTATGATCTGCGACGGAAAAACAGCACAAAAACAAGAAAAGTGGCCCAAATCTAATGAAAACTTTTGATTTGGGCTCAGAAAATAGGTGCAGCCGAGCAGGCTTGCTGCCCCCGTTACAGAGCTCTCGAAGAGCTTTCCAACGGTATGCTGTGCGTCGCGTAACTCCTTACGGATCAAAAGTTACGGGCACCGGAGCGACGGAGACCTGGTCACAAGCCCCACACCCTTGGTTTGCGGGCCTAGCCTCTACGTGAAGCGAAATTGTCTTGACCAAGGTGCCGTGGGATTCGGTAATAGAAATGTGATGGATAAAGCATCTTGGCAAGGCTAACCGAGGCAAAAAAAATTGAAAAGGGGGGTGCAACACGAGGACTTCCCAGGGGGTCACCCATCCTAGTACTACTTTCGCCTAAGCACTCTTAACTTCGGAGTTCTGATGGGATCCGATGCATTAGTGTTGGTATGATCGTACCTGTCATGTTGAGGACGCAAATTCCTTATGTGTTGACGGTTCACAGTCCCAACCCAGAGAAATGACCTATTCAAAAGGCCCAATAGGTTTAACGACAACCCATCATCTTCAACAACATAGCATTCTAGCAAGACGTGATATCGACGCATTGTAGGGCCTTCTAATGTCCCGCGGGTTCGGTTGTCATCCTTTTCGCGGCTCACGACGTATAATTCAGGACGAAAAAACATTGTAAAAACAAGAAATGAGGCCCAAAATTGATCTAAATGTTCGATTTTGGGCTACAGAATAGGCGCAGCGAGCAAGCTTGTTGCCTCCGTCGTAGAGCTCTCGGAGAGCTTTCCAACGGTATACTGTGCGCCGCATAACTCCTTTCAGATCAAAAGTTAAAGGTACCGGAGCGACAGAGACTTGGTCAGAAGCCCCACGCCCTCGGTTTGCGGGACCAGCCTCTATGTGAAGCGAAGTAGTCTTGCCCAAGGTATCGTGGGATTTGGTAAAAGAAATGTGATAGATAAAGCATCTTGGCTAGGCTAACAAGGGCCAAAAAAATTGAAAAGGGGGGTGCAACACGAGGACTTCTCAAGGGATCGCCCATCCTAGTACTACTCTGGCCCAAGCACGCTTAACTTTGGAGTTCTGATGGGATCCGGTGCATTAGTACTAGTATTATCACACCCGTCGTGTTGAGGGCAGAATCCCTTATATGTTGATGTTTCACAGTCCCAACCCAGAGAGATGGTCCATTCAAAAGGAGGCCCAATGGGCTTAACGACAACCCATCCGCTTCAACAACACAGCATCCTCGCAAGACGTAATATCGACGCATTGTAGGGCCCTCTAATGTACCTCGAGTTCAGTTGTCGTTCGTCCTTTTCGCAGCTCACGACGTACGATTCAGGATGGAAAAACTGTGCAAAACAAGAAAAGATGCCTGAAACTGATGAAAACATTCGATTTTCAGCTCTGAAAATAGCACAGCCGAGCAGGCTGGTTGCCCCTGTCGTAGAGCTCTCGGAGAGCTTTCCAACAGTATATTGTGCACCGCGTAACTCCTTACGGATCAAAAGCTATGGGCACCGGAGCGACGGAGACGTGGTCAGAAGCCCCACGCCCTCGGTTTGCGAGCCCAGCCTCTACGTGGACCGAAGTTGTCTTGCCCAAGGTGCCGTGGGATTTGGTAATACAAATATGATGGATAAAGCATATTGGCATAGCTAACTAAGGCAAAAAAAATTGAAAAATGGGGTACAACAGGAGGACTTCCCATGGGGTCACCCATCTTAGTACTACTCTCACCCAAGCACGCTTAACTTCGGAGTTCTGATGGGATCCGATGCATTAGTGCTGGTATGATCGCACCCGTCATGTTGAGGACGCAAATCCCTTATGTGTTGACGATTCACAATCCCAGCCCAGAGAGATGACCCATTCAAAAGGCCCAATATGTTTAACGACAACCCATCGACTTTAACAACGCAGCATCTGCGCAAGATGTGATATCGACGCATTGTAGGGCCTTCTAATGTCCCGCGAGTTCGGTTGTCGTCCTTTTCGCAGCTCACGACATACGATCCGAGATGAAAAAACAACGCAAATACAAGAAAAGAGTCCCATACTGATGAAAACATTCGATTTTGGGCTCCGAAAATAGGTACAGCCTAGCAGGGTTGTCGTCCACGTCGTAGAGCTCTCAGAGAGCTTTCCAACGGTATGCTGTATACTGCGTAACTCCTTATGAATCAAAAGTTATGGGCGCCGGAGCTACGGGACCTGGTCACAAACCCCACGCCTTCGGTTTGCGGGCCTAGCCTCTACATCAATCGAAATTGTCTTGCCCATGGTGCCGTGGGATTCGGTAATAGAAATGTGATGGATAAAGCATCTTGGAAATCCTAACCGGGGCAAAAAAATTGAAAAGGGGGGTGCAACACGAGGACTTCCCAGGGGGTCACCCATCCTAGTACTACTCTCGCCCAAGGACGCTTAACTTTGGAGTTTTGATGGGATCCGGTGCATTTGTGCTGGTATAATCGTACCCGTGAAGTTGAGGACGCAAATCCCTGATGTGTTGACGGTTCATAGTCCCAGCCCAGAGAGATGGCCCATTCAAAAGGCCCAATAGGCTTAACGACAACCCATCCACTTTAATAACGCAGCATCATAGCAAGACGTGTTATCGACGCATTGTAGGGCCCTCTAATGTCCCGAGAGTTTGATTGTCGTCCTTTTTGCGGCTCACGACATTCGATCTGGGAAGAAAAACTAACGTAAAAACAATAAAAGTGGCTTGAAATGGATGAAAACGTTCAATTTTGGGCTCCAAAAATAAGAGCAGGCTTGCTACCCCCGTCGTAGAGCTCTCGGAGAGCTTTCCAACGGTATGCTGTGCGCTGCGTAAGTTCTTACGGATCAAAAGTTATGGGCACCAGAGCTACGGAGACCTGGTCACAAGCTCCACGCCCTCGGTTTGCGGGCCCAGCTTCTATATGAAGCGAAATTGTCTTGCCCAAGGTGCCGTAGGTTTCGGTAATAGAAATGTGATGGATAAAGTATCTTGGCATGGTTAACCGGGGAAAAAAAAATTGAAAAGGGGGGTTCAACACGAGGACTTCCCAAGGGGTCACCCATCCTAGTACTACTCTCGCACAAGCACCCTTAACTTCGGAGTTCTGAGGGGATCCGGTGAATTAGTGCTGGTATGATTGCAATGGTCATGTTGAGGATGCAAATCCCTGATGTGTTGACGGTTCACAATCCCTGTCCAGAGAGATGACCCAATCAAAAGGACTAGTGGGCTTAACGACAACCCATCCGCTTCAACAACGTTGCATCCTCACAAGACATGATATCGACGCCTTGTAGAGCCTTCTAATATACTGAGAGTTCGGTTGTCATCTTTTTCGCCGCTCACGACGTACGATCCGGGACGGAAAAATAGAGCAAAAACAAGAAAAGAGGCCTAAAATTGATGAAAATGTTCGATTTTGGGCTCCGAAACAGGCGCAACCGAGCAAGCATGTTGCCCCCATCGTAGAGCTCTCGGAGAGCTTTCCAACAGTACGATGTGCACCGCATAACTCTTTACGGATCAAAAGTTATGGACACCGGAGCGACGGAGACCTGGTCACAAGCCCCACGCCCTCGGTTTGCGGGCCCAGCCTCTACGTGAAGCGAAGTTGTCTTGCCCAAGGTGCCGTGGGATTTGGTAATAGAAATGTGATGGATAAAGCATCTTGGCAAGGCTAACCGGGGCAAAAAAAATTAAAAATGGGGGTGCAACACGAGAACTTCTAAAGGGGTCACCCATCCTAGTACTACTCTCGCCCAAGCACACTTAACTTCGGAGTTCTGATGGGATCAGGGGCATTAGTGCTGGTATGATCGCATCCGTCATGTTGAGGACGCAAATCCCTTATGTGTTGACGGTTCACAGTCCCAGCCTAGAGAGATGGCACATTCAAAAGGCCCAATGGGCTTAACGACAACCCATCCGCTTCAACAACACAGCATCCTAGCAAGACGTGATATCGACGTGTTGTAGGGCCCTCTAATGTATGGCGAGTTCCGTTGTTGTCCATTTCGCTGCTCACGATGTACGATCTGGGACGGAAAAACAACGCAAAAACAAGAAAAGTGGCCCAAAAATAATGAAAACGTTTGATTTTGGACTCCAAAAATAGGCACAGCCGAGAAGGCTTGCTGCCCTTGTCGTAGAACTCTCAGAGAGCTTTCCAACGGTATGTTGGGCGCCGCGTAACTCCTTACGGATCAAAAGTTATAGGCACTGGAGCGACGGAGACTTGGTCACAAGCCCCACGCCCTCGGTTGGCAGGCCCAGCTTCTACGTGAAGCGAAATGGTCTTGCCCAAGGTGCCATGGGATTCGGTAATAGAAATGTGAAGGATAAAGTATCTTGCCAAGGCTAACCGGGGCAAAAAAAATTGAAAAGGGGGGTGCAACACGGGGACTTCCTAGGGGGTCACCCATCCTAGTATTACTCTCACCCAAGCACGCTTAACTTTGGAGTTCTGATGGGATCCGGGGCATTATTGCTGGTATGATCACACCCGTCATGTTGAAGACGCAAATCCCTTATGTGTTGACGGTTCACTGTCTCAGCCCAAAGAGATGGCCCATTCAAAAGGCTCAATGGGCTTAACGACAACCCATCCGCTTCAACAACGCAACATCCTCACAAAAAGTAATATCTACGGGTTGTAGGGCCCTCTAATGTCCCACGAGTTAGGTTGTCGTCCTTTTCATTGCTCACGACGTACGATCCGGAACGGAAAAACAGTGTAAAGACAAGAAAAGTAGCCTGAAACTAATGAAAATAATCAATTTTGGGCTCCAAAAACAGGCGCAGCTGACCAGGCTTGCTGCCCTTGTCGTAGAACTCTCAGAGAGCTTTCCAACGGTATGTTGGGCGCCGCGTAACTCCTTACGGATCAAAAGTTAGCCCTCGGTTTGTGGGCCCTACCTCTACGTGAAGCGAAATTATCTTGCCCATTGTGCTGTGGGATTCTGTAATAGAAATATAATGGATAAAGCATCTTGGCAAGGCTATCCGAGGCTAAAAAAATTGAAAAGGGGGGTGCAACACGAGGACATCCTTGGGGGTCACCCATCCTAGTATTACTCTCGCCTAAGCACGCTTAACTTTGGAGTTCTGAGGGGATCCAGAGCATTAGTGCTGGTATGATCGCACCCGTCATGTTGAAGACGCAAATCCCTTATATGTTGACGGTTCACAATCCCAGCCCAGAGATATGACCTATTCAAAAGGCCCAATGGACTTAACGACAACCCATCCGCTTCAACAACACAACATCCTTGCAAGACGTTATATCGACGCGTTGTGTGGCCCTTTAATGTACCGCGAGTTCGATTGTCGTCCTTTTCGCGGCTCATGACGTACTATCCAGGACGGAAATACATAGAAAAAACAAGAAAAGTGGCCCAAAATTGATGAATACGATTGATTTTGGTCTCCGAAAATAAGTGCAGCCAAGCAGCTTTGATTCCCCCGTCGTAGAGCTCTTCGAGAGATTTCCAACAGTATGCTTTGCACCACGTAACTCCTTACAAATCAAAAGTTATGGGCACCGGAGCGACGGAGACCTAGTTAGAGGCCCCACGCCCTCGGTTTGCGGCCCCAGCCTCTATGTGAAGCGAAGTTGTCTTGCCCAAGGTGCCATGGGATTCGGTAATAGAAATGTGATGGATAAAACATCTTGGCAAGGCTAACCGGGGAAAAAAAAAATTGAAAAGGGGGGTGCAACACGGGGACTTCCTAGGGGGTCACCCATCCTAGTATTACTCTCACCCAAGCACGCTTAACTTTGGAGTTCTGATGGGATCCGGGGCATTATTGCTGGTATGATCACACCCGTCATGTTGAAGACGCAAATCCCTTATGTGTTGACGGTTCACTGTCTCAGCCCAAAGAGATGGCCCATTCAAAAGGCTCAATGGGCTTAACGACAACCCATCCGCTTCAACAACGCAACATCCTCACAAAAAGTAATATCTACGGGTTGTAGGGCCTTCTAATGTACCACGAGTTTGGTTGTCGTCTTTTTCGCGGCTCACAACGTATGATCCGGGATGGAAAAATAGTGCAAAAACAAGAAAAGAGTCCTGAAATTGATGAAAATGTTCAATTTTGGGCTCCAAAAATAGGCGCAGCCGAGAAGGCTTGCTGCCCCGTCATAGAGCTCTCGGAGAGCTTTTCAACTGTATGCTGTGCGCCGCGTAACTCCTTGCAGATCAAAAGTTATAGGCACCGGAGCGAACGGAGACCTGGTCACAAGCCCCACGCCTTCGGTTTACGGGGCCAACCTCTACGTGAAGCGAAGTTGTCTTGCCCAAGGTGTCGTGGGATTCTGTAATAGAAATGTGATGGATAAAGCATCTTGGCAAGGGTAACCGGGGCAAAAAAAATTGAAAAAGGGGGTGCAACAAGAGGACTTCCCACGGGGTCAGCCATTTTAGTACTACTCTCGCCCAAGCACGCTTAACTTCGGAGTTCTTATGGGATCTGGTGCATTAGTGCTTGTATGATCTCACCCGTCATGTTGACGATGCAAATCCCTTATGTGTTGATGGTCAACAGTCCCAGCCCAGAGAGATGGCCTATTCAAAAGGCCCAATGGGCTTAACGACAACCCATCCGCTTCAACAACGCAACATCCTTGCAAGACGTAATATCGACGCATTGTAGGGCCTTCTAATGTCCCACGAGTTCGGTTGTCGTCCTTTTCGTGGCTCACGATGTACGATACGGGACGGAAAAACATCGCAAATAAAAAAAAGTGTCCTGAAATTGATGAAAATGTTTAAATTTGGGCTCTGAAAACAGGCGCAGCCATGCAGGCTTGTTTCCCCGTCGTAGAGCCCTCGAAGACCTTTCCAACAGTATGTTGTGCGCCGCGTAACTCTTTACGGATCAAAAGTTATGGGCACCGGAGTGACGGAGACCTGGTCACAAGCCCCACGCCCTCGGTTTACGGGCCCAACCTCTACGTGAAGCGAAGTTGTCTCGCCCAAGGTGCCATGGGATTTGGTAATAGAAATGTGATGGATAAAGCATCTTGGCATGGATAATCGGGGTAAAAAAAAATTGAAAAGGGCGTGCAACACGAGGACTTCCCAGGGGGTCACCCATCCTAGTACTACTCTTGCCCAAGCACGCTTAACTTAGGAGTTCTGAAGGGATCCGGTGCATTAGTGCTGGTATGATCGGACCCGTCATGTTGAGGACGCAAATCCCTTATGTGTTGTCGGTTCACAGTCCCAGCCTAGAGAGATGGCCTACTCAAAAGGACCAATGGGCTTAACGATAACCCATCCGCTTCAACAGCATAGCATCCTCACAAGACGTGATATTGGCGCGTTGTATGACCCTCTAATGTACCGCGTGTTCGGCTATTATCTTTTTTGCGGCTAACGACGAACAATTCTGGACGAAAAAACATCGCAGAAATAACAAAAGTGGCCCAAAACTGATGAAAACGTTCGATTTTGGACTTCAAAAGCGGGCGCAGTCGAGCAGCTTTGCTGTAGGGCGAATTGGTAGATGCTACGAACTTAATTGTTCCTAATTGCTGTGACATGTAAAATACTAGAAAATAGTACAATAGTAAAAATACCCTCGTAGTGCTCTCGGATAGCTTTCCAACAATATGCTATGTGCCGCGTAACACCTTACGGATAAAAAGTTACGGGCACCGGAGCGACAGAGACCTGGTCAAAAGCCCCACGCCCTCGGTTTGCGGGCCCAGCCTCTACGTGAAGTGAAGTTGTCTTGTCCAAGGTGCCGTGGCATTCGGTAATAGAAATGTAATGGATAAAGCATCTTGACAAGGCTAACCGGGGCAAAAAAAATTGAAAATGGGGGTGCAACACGAGCACTTTCCTGGGGTCACCTATCCTAGTACTACTCTCGCCGAAGCACGCTTAACTTCGGAGTTCTGATGGGATCCGGTGCATTATTGCTGTTATGATCGCACCCGTCATGTTGAGGACACAAATCCCTTATGTGGTGACGGTTCACAGTCCCAGCACAAAGAGATGGCCTATTAAAAAGGCACAATGGGCTTAACGACAACCCATTCGTTTCAACAACGCAGCATCCTCGCAAGACGTGATATCGACGCATTGTAGGGCCTTCTAATGTCCTGCGAGTTCAGTTGTCGTCCTTTTTGCGACTCACAACGTACGATCCGGGAAGAAACAACATCGCAAAAACAAAAAAAAGTGGCCCAAAACATGTGAAAACGTTCGATTTTGGGCTCTGAAAATAGGCGCAGCCGAGCAAACTTGCTGCCCACTCGTAGCGCTCTCTGAGAGATTTCCAACGGTATGTTGTGCGCCGTGTAACTTCTTACGGATCAAAAGTTATGGGCACCAGAGCTACGGAGACCTGGTCACAAGTCCCACGCCCTCGGTTTGCGGGGGTAGCCTCTACATGAAGTGAAATTGTCCTGCCCAAGGTACTGTGGGATTCGGTAATAGAAATATGATGGATAAAGCATCTTGGCAAGGCTAACTGGGGCAAAAAAAATTGAAAAAGGGAGTGCAACACGAGGACTTCCCAGGGGATCACCCATCCGAGTACTACTCTCGCCCAAGCACGCTTTACTACAGAGTTCTGATGGGATCATGTTCATTAGTAATGGTTTGATGGCACCCGTCATGTTGATGACGTAAATCCCTTATGTGTTGACGGTTCACAGTCCCAGCCCAGAGAGATGGCCCATTCAAAAGGCCCAATGGGCTTAACGACAACCCATCATCTTTAACAACGCTACATCCTCGCTAGTCGTAATATCGATGCATTGTAAGGCCTTCTAATGTCCCTAGAGTTCAGTTGTCATCCTTTTCGTAGCTCACAACGTACGATACGGGATGAAAAAACATCGCAAATACAAGAAAAGAGGCGTAAAATTGATGAAAATGTTCAATTTTTGGCTCCGAAAATAGGCGCAGCCGAGCAGCTTTGCTACCCCCATCGTAGAGCTCTCGGAGAGCTTTCCAACGGTATGTTGTGCGCCGCGTAACTCCTTACGGATCAAAAGTTATGGGCACCGGAGCGACGGAGACCTGGTCACAAGCCCACGCCCTCGGATTATGGGCCCAACCTCTACGTGATGCGAAGTTGTCTTGCCCAAGGTGCCGTGGGATTTGGTAATAGAAATGTGATGGATCAAGCATCATGGCAAGGCTAACCGGGGCAAAAAAAATTGAAAAAGGGGTACAACACAAGGACTTACCAGGGGGTTACCCATCCTAGTACTACTCTCGCCCAAGCACGCTTAACTTTGGAGTTCTAATAGGATCCAGTGCATTAGTGCTGGTATGATCGCACACGTCATGTTAAGGACGCAAATCCATTATGTGTTGACAATTCACAAGCCCAGCCCAGAGAGATGGCCCATTCAAAAGGACCAATGGGCTTAACGACAACCCATCCGATTCAACAACACAGCATCCTCACAAGACGTGATATCGATGCATTGTATGGCCCTCTAATGTACCGCGAGTTCAGTTGTCATCCTTTTCACGCCTCACGACGAATGATCCTGGATGAAAAAACATCACAAAATAAGAAAAGTGGCCTGAAATAGAAGAAAACGTTCAATTTTGGGCTCTAAATACAAGCGTAGCCAAGCAGTTTTGTTGCCCCCGTTGTAGAACTTTTCAACGGTATGCTGTGCGCCGCGTAACTCCTTACGGATCAAAAGTTCTGGGCACCGGAGCGACGGAGACCTGGTCACAAGCCCCACGCCCTCAGTTTGTGGGCCCGGCCTCTACGTGAAGCGAAGTTGTCTTGCCCAAGGTGCCGTGGGATTCGGTAATAGAAATGTGATGGATAAAGCATCTTGGCAAGGCTAACCGAGGCCAAAAAAAATGAAAAGGGGTGTGCGACACGATGACTTCCCAGGGGGTCACCCATCCTTGCAAGACGTGATATCGACGCATTGTAGGGCACTCTAATGTCTTGCGAGTTCGGTTGTCGTCCTTTTCGCTGAGCATGACGTACAATCCGGGATGAAAAAACAGAGCAAAAAAAAGAAAAGTGGCCCAAAAATTATGAAAATGTTCAATTTTGGACTTCGAAAACAAGCGTAGCCGAGTAGGCTTGCTGCCCCCGTCGTAGAGCTCTCAGAGAACTTTCCAACGATATGCTGTGCGTCGCGTAAGTACTTGCAAATAAAAAGTTATAGGCACCGGAGTGACGGAGACTGGGTCACAAATCCCACACCCTCGGTTTACGGGCCCCGCAAATACATGAAGTGAAGTTGTCTTGCCCAAGGTTCCGTGGGATTCAGTAATAGAAATGTGATAGATAAAGCATCTTGGAAAGGCTGACCAGGGCAAAAAAAATTGAAAAGGGGGGTGCAACACAAGGACTTCCTAGTAGGTCACCCATCCATGTACTACTCTCGCCCAAGTATGCTTAAGTCCGGAGTTCTGAAGGGATCCGATGCATTAGTACTGGTATGATCGTACCTATCATGTTGAGGACGCAAATCCCTTATGTGTTGATGATTCACAGTCCGAGCCCAGAGAGATGGCCCATTCAAAAGGACCAATAGGCTTAACGACAACCCATCCGCTTCAACAACTCAGCATCCTCGCAAGACATGATATCGACGCACTGTAGGGCCTTCTAATGTCCCACAAGTTCAGTTGTCATCCTTTTTTTGGCTCACGACGTACGGTCCGGGACGAAACAACATCGCAAAAACTAGAAAAGTGGCCCAAAACTTGTGAAATGTTCAATTTTGGGCCCTGAAAATAGGCGCAGCCGAGCAATCTTACTGCCCACTCGTAGCGCTCTTTGAGAGTTTTCCAACGGTTTGATGTGCGCCGTGTAACTCCTTACGGATCAAAAGTTATGGGCACCAAAGCGACGGAGACCTGGTCACAAGTCCCACGCCCTCGGTTTGCGGGGGTAGCCTCTACATGAAGTGAAATTGTCCTGCCCAAGGTACTGTGGGATTCGGTAATAGAAATATGATGGATAAAGCATCTTGGCAAGGCTAACTGGGGCAAAAAAAATTGAAAAAGGGAGTGCAACACGAGGACTTCCCAGGGGATCACCCATCCGAGTACTACTCTCGCCCAAGCACGCTTTACTACAGAGTTCTGATGGGATCATGTTCATTAGTAATGGTTTGATGGCACCCGTCATGTTGATGACGTAAATCCCTTATGTGTTGACGGTTCACAGTCCCAGCCCAGAGAGATGGCCCATTCAAAAGGCCCAATGGGCTTAACGACAACCCATCATCTTTAACAACGCTACATCCTCGCTAGTCGTAATATCGATGCATTGTAAGGCCTTCTAATGTCCCTAGAGTTCAGTTGTCATCCTTTTCGTAGCTCACAACGTACGATACGGGATGAAAAAACATCGCAAATACAAGAAAAGAGGTGTAAAATTGATGAAAATGTGCAATTTTTGGCTCTAAAAATAGGCGCAGCCGAGCAGCTTTGCCACCCCTATTATAGAGCTCTCGGAGAGCGTTCCAACGGTATGTTGTGCGCCGCTTAACTCCTTACGGATCAAAAGTTATGGGCACCAGAGCGACGGAGACCTAGTCACAAGCCCACGCCCTCAGATTGCGGGCCCAACCTCTACGTGATGCAAAGTTGTCTTGCCCAAGGTGCCATGGGATTTGGTAATAGAAATGTGATGGATGAAGCATCATGGCAAGGCTAACCGGGGCAAAAAAAAATTGAAAAAGGGGTGCAACACAAAGACTTACTAAGGGGTTACCCATCCTAGTACTACTCTCGCCCAAGCACGCTTAACTTTGGAGTTCTAATAGGATCCAGTGCATTAGTGCTGGTATGATCGCACACGTCATGTTAAGGACGCAAATCCATTATGTGTTGACAATTCACAAGCCCAGCCCAGAGAGATGGCCCATTCAAAAGGACCAATGGGCTTAACGACAACCCATCCGATTCAACAACACAGCATCCTCACAAGACGTGATATCGATGCATTGTATGGCCCTCTAATGTACCGCGAGTTCAGTTGTCATCCTTTTCACGCCTCACGACGAATGATCCTGGATGAAAAAACATCGTAAAAACAAGAAAAGTGGCCTGAAATAGAAGAAAACGTTTGATTTTGGGCTCTAAAAACAGGCGCAGCCAAGCAACTTTGTTGCCCCCGTCGTAGAGCTTTCCAATGGTATGCTGTGCGCCGCGTAACTCCTTACGGATCAAAAGTTCTGGGCACCGGAGCGACGGAGACCTGGTCACAAGCCCCACGCCCTCAGTTTGTGGGCCCGGCCTCTACGTGAAGCGAAGTTGTCTTGCCCAAGGTGCCGTGGGATTCGGTAATAGAAATGTGATGGATAAAGCATCTTGGCAAGGCTAACCGAGGCCAAAAAAAATGAAAAGGGGTGTGCGACACGATGACTTCCCAGGGGGTCACCCATCCTTGCAAGACGTGATATCGATGTGTTGTAGAGCCCTTTAATGTCTTGCGAGTTCGGTTGTCATCCTTTTCGCAGCTCACGACGTACGATCCGGGATGGTAAAACAGCGCAAAAACAAGAAAAGTGGCCCGAAAATGATGAAAACGTTCAATTTTGGACTCTAAAAAGAGGCGCAGCCTAGTAGGCTTGCTGCCCCGTCGTAGAACTCTCAGAGAACTTTCCAACGATATGTTGTGCGCAGTGTAAGTCCTTACAAATAAAAAGTTATAGGCACCGGAGCGACGGAGACTGGGTCACAAATCCCACACCCTCGGTTTACGGGCCCAACATATACATGAAGCGAAGTTGTCTTGTCCAAGGTGCCGTGGGATTCGGTAATGGAAATGTGATGGATAAAGCATCTAGGAAAGGCTAACCGGGACAAAAAAATTGAAAAGGAGGGGTGCAAAATGAGGACTTTCCAAGGGGTCACCCATCCATATACTACTCTTACCCAAGCATGCTTAAGTTCGGAGTTCTGAAAGGATTCGGTGCATTAGTGCTGGTATGATCGTACCCATCATGTTGAGGATGCAAATCCCTTATGTGTTAACGGTTAAGAGTCCCAGCCCAGAGAGTTGGCCTATTCAAAAGGCCCAATGGGCTTAACGACAACCCATCCGCTTCAACAACGCAGCATCCTTGTAAGACGTGATATCTACGCATTGTAAGGCCTTCTAATGTCCTGCGAGTTCAGTTGTCGTCCTTTTTGCGGCTCACGACATACGATCCGGGACGGAAAAACAGCGTAAAAACAAAAAAAAGTGGCCCAAAACATGTGAAAACGTTCGATTTTGGGCTCTGAAAATAGGCGCAGCCGAGCAAACTTGCTGCCCACTCGTAGCGCTCTCTGAGAGATTTCCAACGGTATGTTGTGCGCCGTGTAACTTCTTACGGATCAAAAGTTATGGGCACCAGAGCTATAGAGACCTATTCACAAGCCCCACGACCTCGGTTTGCGGGGGTAGCCTCTACAGGAAGTGAAATTGTCCTGCCCAAGGTACTGTGGGATTCGGTAATAGAAATTTGATGGATAAAGCATCTTGGCAAGGCTAACTGGGGCAAAAAAAATTGAGAAGGGGAGTGCAACACGAGGACTTCCCAGGGGATCACCCATCCTAGTACTACTCTTGCCCAAGCACGTTTTACTACGGAGTTCTGATGGGATCATGTTCATTAGTAATGGTTTGATGGCACCCGTCATGTTGATGACGTAAATCCCTTATGTGTTGACGGTTCACAGTCCCAGCCCAGAGAGATGGCCCATTCAAAAGGCCCAATGGGCTTAACGACAACCCATCATCTTTAACAACGCTACATCCTCGCTAGTCGTAATATCGATGCATTGTAAGGCCTTCTAATGTCCCACGAGTTTAGTTGTCATCCTTTTCGTAGCACACGACGTACGATATGGGACCAAAAAAATCACAAATACAAGAAAAGAGGCGTAAAATTGATGAAAATGTGCAATTTTTGGCTCCGAAAATAGGCGCAGCCGAGCAGCTTTGCTACCCCCATTATAGAACTCTCGGAGAGCTTTTCAACAGTATGTTGTACGCTGCATAACTCCTTACGGATCAAAAGTTATGGGCACCGGAGCGACGGAGACCTGGTCACAAGCCCACGCCCTCGGATTATGGGCCCATCCTCTACGTGATGCGAAGTTGTCTTGCCCAAGGTGCCGTGGGATTTGGTAATAGAAATGTGATGGATCAAGCATCATGGCAAGGCTAACCGGGGCAAAAAAAATTGAAAAAGGGGTACAACACAAGGACTTACCAGGGGGTTACCCATCCTAGTACTACTCTCGCCCAAGCACGCTTAACTTTGGAGTTCTAATAGGATCCAGTGCATTAGTGCTGGTATGATCGCACACGTCATGTTAAGGACGCAAATCCATTATGTGTTGACAATTCACAAGCCCAGCCCAGAGAGATGGCCCATTCAAAAGGACCAATGGGCTTAACGACAACCCATCCGATTCAACAACACAGCATCCTCACAAGACGTGAGATCGATGCATTGTATGGCCCTCTAATGTACCGCGAGTTCAGTTGTCGTTCTTTTCGTGACTCACGACGAATGATCCTGGATGAAAAAACATCGTAAAAACAAGAAAAGTGGCCTGAAATAGAAGAAAACGTTTGATTTTGGGCTCTAAAAACAGGCGCAGCCAAGCAACTTTGTTGCCCCCGTCGTAGAGCTTTCCAATGGTATGCTGTGCGCCGCGTAACTCCTTACGGATCAAAAGTTCTGGGCACCGGAGCGACGGAGACCTGGTCACAAGCCCCACGCCCTCAGTTTGTGGGCCCGGCCTCTACGTGAAGCGAAGTTGTCTTGCCCAAGGTGCCGTGGGATTCGGTAATAGAAATGTGATGGATAAAGCATCTTGGCAAGGCTAACCGAGGCCAAAAAAAATGAAAAGGGGTGTGCGACACGATGACTTCCCAGGGGGTCACCCATCCTTGCAAGACGTGATATCGATGTGTTGTAGAGCCCTTTAATGTCTTGCGAGTTCGGTTGTCATCCTTTTCGCAGCTCACGACGTACGATCCGGGATGGTAAAACAGCGCAAAAACAAGAAAAGTGGCCCGAAAATGATGAAAACGTTCAATTTTGGACTCTAAAAAGAGGCGCAGCCTAGTAGGCTTGCTGCCCCGTCGTAGAACTCTCAGAGAACTTTCCAACGATATGTTGTGCGCAGTGTAAGTCCTTACAAATAAAAAGTTATAGGCACCGGAGCGACGGAGACTGGGTCACAAATCCCACACCCTCGGTTTACGGGCCCAACATATACATGAAGCGAAGTTGTCTTGCCCAAGGTGTCGTGGGATTCGGTAATAGAAATGTGATGGATAAAGCATCTTGGCAAGGCTAACCGAGACAAAAAAAATTGAAAAGGGTGGTGCAACACGAGGACTTCCCAGGGGGTCACCCATCCATATACTACTCTTACCCAAGCATGCTTAAGTTCGGAGTTCTGAAAGGATTCGGTGCATTAGTGCTGGTATGATCGTACCCATCATGTTGAGGACGCAATTCCCTTATGTGTTGACAGTTCACTGTCCCAGTCCAGAGAGATGGCCTACTCAAAAGGCCCAATTGGCTTAAGGACAACCCATCCACTTCAACAACACAGCATCCTCGCAAGACGTAATATCAACGGGTTATATGGCTTCTAATGTCCGGCAAGTTCAGTTGTCGTCCTTTTCGCTGCTCACGACGTACGATCCGGGATGGAAAAATATCTTTAAAACAAGAAAAGTGGTTCGAAACTAAAGAAAACGTTCAATTTTGGTCTCCGAAAACAGGCGCAGCGGAGCAGCTTTAATGCCCCTGTCGTAGAGCTCTCAGAGAGCTTTCGAACGGTATGCTGTGCATTGCGTAACTTCTTACGGATCAAAAGTTATGGACACCGGAGGGACGGAGACTGGGTCACAAGCCCCACGCCCTCGGTTTGCGGGCCCAGCCTCTACGTGAAGCGAAGTTGTCTTGCCCAAGGTGCCATTGGATTTAGTAATAGAAATGTGATGGATAAAGCATCTTGGTAAGGCTAACCGACGCAAAAAAAATTGGAAAGGGGGGTGCAATACGAGGACTTCCCAAGGGGTTACCCATCCCAGTACTACTCTCGCCCAAGCACACTTAACTTTGGAGTTCGGATGGGATACGGTGCATTAGTGCTGGTATGATCGCACCCGTCATGTTTATGACGCAAATCCCTTATGTATTGACGGTTCACAGTCCCAACCCAGAGACATGGCCTATTCAAAAGGCCCAATGGGCTTAACGAAAACCCATCCACTTCAACAACGCAGCATCCTCGCAATACATAATATCGATGTGTTGTAGTACCCTCTAATGTACTGCGATTTCGATTGTCGTCCTTTTCGCGGCTCATGACGTACGATCCGGGATGGAGAAACGTCGCAAAAACAAGAAAAGTGGCATAAAACTGATGAAAACGTTCAATTTTGAGCTCCAAAAATAGTCTTAGCCGAGCTTGCTACCCCCATAGTGGAGCTCTCGGGGAGCTTTCCAACGGCATACTGTGCGACGAGTAACTCTTTACGGATCAAAAATTATGAGCACTGGAGCGACGAAGAACTGGTTAGAAGCCCTACGCCCTCGGTTTGCGGGCCCAGCCTCTACGTGAAGCGAAGTTGTTTTGCCAAAGGTGCCATGGGATTCGGTAATAGAAATGTGATGGATAAAGTATCTTGGCAAGGCTAACCGGGGCAAAAAAAATTGAGAAGGGTGTGCAACACGCGGACTTCCCAGGGGGTCACCCATCCTAGTACTACTCTCGCCTAAGCACGCTTAACTTCGGAGTTCTGATGGGAACCTGTGCATTAGTGCTGGTATGATCGAACCAGTCATGTTGAGTACGGAAATCCCTTATGTGTCGACGGTTCACAGTCCCAGCCTTGAGAGATGGCCTATTCAAAAGGCCCAATGGGCTTAACGACAACCCATTTGCTTCAACAACGCAGCATCCTTGCAAGACGTGATATCGACGCATTGTAGGGCACTCTAATGTCTTGCGAGTTCGGTTGTCATTGTGACACCCCGATCCCTCTCGAGATCGGAAGTTCTAGCAATCAATCTAATCACAACCCAAATCCAAACCCGGGCAAAATTTTTAGGGAAAATGGACGGAGTCTCCCCTGTTTCTAGGCAAAAAGTAAACCTGCGACAACATATAAATGGACCAATACCATGTCCAAACATTCAACCACCTCAAGGCCATCCGAGCCTTGTTCTCAACAAGCAACCACAAGCAAATTTACATACCTTTTCAAGTACTAGACTATTCTAACTCTTCTTTTAAACAATACAAACATGTTTTGAAGATAAGCTATGCTAACTGATTACATAAACTAGCTTATCAATTCGCCTCAACTACTTAGCTAGATTTAAATTACATTTCTTTTAACAATAACTACATACAACATATGAAAACATATATCTTGCATCTTTGACAACTCAAGCCACATAGCACGCAAGACAACCCTTCAGGCACGAACTTTCACAAAATTACGAACTTTCCAACTAACATGACATTTCTTGAAATGTGGTGGTGAGGAGTGAGTATACACAACACGTATACTCAGTGAGGGCAAGACAGATACCGAATTGGAGAGAAAGAAATTCGTGCAATGCAAATAGACACAGCTAAGCAATAAAGTCAATAAGGAAGCATTCAATACAAACGACAATATATTAAACATTCAAGAAAGCATTAAAACAACCATTCAAAGCTATACCACACTCTGAAGGCTATGGTTCACTCTTACGAGCAATATACCATTTCACGAGCGATACATCAATCTCGAGCTTGATGTTGACAACGATGACAATAAGCGCGCAACCACCTTATAACACCAGTTTGGAATACCCCGGGAGTAACCATCAATTCTACGATCCAAATCTCCTTGGGAGGCAACCCAAGCAAGAAAAGGGAATAGACACGGAGTTAGAGCAACAAACACTGCCAACCCGAGCCTACCTAGAGAGGCCCATCCCTCACGCGCTGGACACTCTGCAATGCAAGACTTGATACAAGGCGATAAACGAGCGATAGCACCACAACACAGATAGTGGAGATAAACGAGATATCAAGCATTATTCAACAATTGTTAAACATTTCAATTAATAATCAACTCTAACAAGCGTAATAAGCATTAACAAGTATTTGCAATCAAACAAGTAACAAGAACAACACCGACTAACATTATCAAGCAATAACAAGTATTCTATAGGCATTATAAGCATTCTATAAGCAATATAAGCATTCTATAAGAAATATTCTATGAAAACACACAAAATTCCAAATATGACCCCGACTTTCAAAACGCTACTACTTTCAAACAAGCCACGAGCTTTGGAAAACGACTTCACCAATCCTCTTAGGTCATTATAAGGCACGTCTAAAGACCCCGAAACCCTACTTAACCCTAGAATTCACGCAAAGCCCCGATTTCTCCCTTTGCTCGTTTGAACTACAACTACCTCAACCGATCACCCAACCAATGCCATAATCGCACCAAAAGTGCTTCCATGGCCTCCCGAAACAATGCCATCACGCAAAACGAGAAAATGCTAAACTTGACCTAAACGACCCCGACTTTCACCAGGGCGCTTTTCTCATTTTTTCCATTACACAATCCAAATAAACCATGCATTTAGACATTCTAGCATACCTAGTATCTTTTTACATCAACAGACAGCATAACAGCGCAACTTTATCATTTCAAGGGTTTACTATTCACAAAATACTATTAACTAACAATTTATATTTCAATTTCAATATTCAACCGCAGAAAATATTAAAAAGCTATAAATACGTGTTCTACGATTACTAGGGAACATACTTTAAGCCTCAAATCAATTAAAACAACAATATACGGATGAAACCGAAAAATCAAAGTTAATACACAAAATATTCAAATGCGCAAATAACGATGAAACCCTCACCTTAGACGCTAGGAAAACCTCGTAGGATGCCTTGGAAACCATCCCGTGCAAGCTCACGCGAAGAATTGAAGATTTGATATTGAATTTTCTTTTTTTCCTCTCCTTATTTTTTCGGCCCTTTCATGTTCTGTTCAGCTCTGACTTTTCTTTTTTTAATGCTATTTTAGGCTATTAAATGATGGCACAAGGTCAAAATGGTCAAGGCTTGGTCAATGCTCACTTAAGTTGGTCAAACTAGCTTATTTTATGCATTTTTAGGCTAAAACAACTAATGAAATATTAATTCTAGCTAACAACAATTAAAATATAAAATTTAAGGCACCAAACACTAGTTTTCACTATTTGTTGAGGACTAGGATCCGCTCTCTAACTATCGCTCTCGATATGCTATGCACTTTGCGTCAACAGAAGAATAACAATTAAATCTCAAAGAATTTAAGAAAATATATCATTTTTGAAAAGTATCATAGTTTAAAATTTACTTCGGCTCGGAGTTACTTTTCTCATTTATTTGAAAACCGAGTGATTTTAACGCAAAAAAACCAAAACCGATTATTAAAATAATCAAAATAATCAAGAAAATCAATATTCATTTAAAATAATTAATTTACCTATTTCTAGAACATTTTAAAGAATTATGAAGTTAATGTTAAGGTACAAATGAAAGTTAATATAAACACATAGTCAAATACAATTAAACACTAACATTTAAGATAACACTTAATTAATCACAAGAAAAGAAATTCAATTACTATAATTATCAGGAATAGGTAATAACCTTTTAATTATTCAATTTACAACTACCAAATGCTTCCAAGAGGAATATTAAAATAGTGCAAATTGATTGATTTAACTAAATTAACATTTATTCAAATGCAGTCAAGTGCTATTAAATGCATGCCGAGTTCGGGTTACCACATCCTTCCCCCCTTAAAACAATTGCGTCCTCGCAATTCTTCTTCCAATAGAACTCAACATCATCTGAAATCTAATTCTGACTAATCTTCATTAGCTACTAAACAAGTATTTCATCTAGATGACCAATAGGAAAGTTCAAGTAGAAATGCCAAGTGGTAACGCCAAATAAAGGCTCAAATGTAGATACCGTACAAGAATCCCGTTGACACGAATACCGAAGAAGAATAAATTCCAACCAGAAACGCCGAGATAATACCAATAAAGACTAAAGCAAAGATACTGTAGATAAAATTACATCACCTATTAATGAAAAGAGGAATACCGAATGAATACCCCATACACGAATCTCTAGTAGAAGTTCAACTATTACTTCCCGAGAATCCCCAAGCAAAAAGCCAAATAAAGGCTCAATCAAAGGTTCCATCTAGAGGTCCAAAGAAATACCCCGCTGGTCATGAATTTCATAGAAGAATTCCCTATTAAGAGTGCTGCAGAAATTACTAAGAAACTCAATCAAATATACCTCTAAAGTTCCAAAGAAGCCTTCCAAATAATAACCCCTTAGGACAACCAATTAGATTCTGAATATAGCTATCAAATGTTGAGAAGAATGTCAAAGAAAATAGTAGAGAAAAATATAATGTACCCATTAAGACAACCAAGTTGAATAACAAACATAGTTTCCCAGATTGACGAAAATTCCAAGGATAAACACCGAACTGGTGAACAATATACCGAGACCAAACTCTGAGGCCTCTTCACTGTTTGCCAAGTGAAAACTTCATGCAGCCTTGCCAATAAGGAAAATACCCATAGAACGCCCAATAAGAATTTCAAAGAACACCATAAGTAGTATTATACAATAAGTCTGATAGGAACTGCAAATACCAAACCTACTGAGGAACACTAAAGAAGATATCCAAAACAATGCTCCAATAAGAAAGTAGCCAAGTTTGTCCAATAAGTAAATACTAAATAAATGGCCACTAAGGATCCTAGAGAATGCCATTGAAGAATTTCCAATCAGGGATGCCAATATCACACCAATAAAGACCGAGACACATATACCATAGATATTACTATGCAGTAAGGCCGATTAAAATCTCAATAGCCAAATCCACCGAGAAATGCCAACAGAAGTCTCCAAAGAATAACCAAATAAAACCCCAAGAGAAAGCTACTCTTTCACAACTGTTAAGCACAGAGAAAGACCATACAGATTCACCAATAACCGAGCTCCAAAAGCAAACACCAATTCCCAAATATAGGCTAGTCAAATGCCATTCATTTCCTGCCAATCCATACACCTTGAAAAGCCAGCGGTGAACCACTTTCTTCAGGGGAGGAAGAAGTCTCTCTTACTATTTCAATAGGACATGTATGAATGTCAATATATCACAGTTATACACATGCCTTAAACTACTATGCAAGCAAGTTTACAAAAGAGTTTAATCAACAAAGTCACTCAAGCACGACAATCAAGTCAAGCACAACATAATCAATTCAAATCACGGCATAACCAATTCAAGACATTCTAATACACACATCACAAACAATACTCCAAGCAAATAACAATTCACGAGATCAATTCGATTCACGATGCCAATTCAATAGGTCAAATCAATGCACAACTAGACATTTAACCTTTCTTGAGAAAAATTTAACACATAACACATAACTATATCACATAAGTGCATACATTCAAATCAACACACACAAACTCACATACAAGCATACACTTTCAAGACACACTTAACAAGCATACATTCAAGGATCACTACCCACCAGACCAAAGACCCTGTCCCGGCTTATGAGCTAGACAAGCTCTGATACAACCTATGACACCTCGATCCCTCTCGAGACCGGACGTTCTAACAATCAATCTAATCACAACCCAAATCCAAACCCGGGCATAATTTTTAGGGAAAACGGACGGAGTCTCCCCTATTTCTAGGCAAAAAGTAAACCTGTGACAACATATACATGGACCAATACCATGTCCAAACATTCAACCACCTCAAGGCCATCCGAGCCTTATTCTCAACAAGCAACCACAAGCAAATTTACATACCTTTTCAAGTACTAGACTATTCTAACTCTTCTTTTAAACAATACAAACATGTTTTGAAGATAAGCTATGCTAACTGATTACATAAACTAGCTTATCAATTCGCCTCAACTACTTAGCTAGATTTAAATTACATTTCTTTTAACAATAACTACATACAACATATGAAAGCATATATCTTGCATCTTTGACAACTCAAGCCACATAGCACGCAAGACAACTCTTCAAGCACGAACTTTCCAGCTAACATGATATTTCCTGAAATGTGGTGGTGAGGAGTGAGTATACACAACACGTATACTCAGTGAGGGCGAGACAGATATCAAGTTGGAGAGAAAGAAAGTCGTGCAATGCAAATAAACACAGCTAAGCAATAAGGTCAATAAGAAAGCATTCAATACAAACGACAATATATTAAACATTCAAGAAAGCATTAACACAACCATTCAAATCTATACCACACTCTAAAGGCTATGGTTCACTTTTACGAGCAATGTACCATTTCACGAGCGATACATCAATCTCGAGCTTGATGTTGACAACGATGACAATAAGCGCGCAACCACCTTATAACACCAGTTTGGAATACCCCGGGAGTAACCATCAATTCTACGACCCAAATCTCCCTAGGAGGCAACCCAAGCGAGAAAAGGGAATAGCCACGGAGCTAGAACAACCAACACTGGCAACCCAAGGCTACCTAGAGAGGCCCATCACTCACGCGCTGGACACTATGCAATGCAAGACTCGATACAAGGCGATAAACGAGTGATAGCACAATAACATAGATAGAGGAGATAATTGAGATATCAAGCATTATTCAACAATTGTTAAACATTTCAATCAATAATCAACTCTAACAAGCGTAATAAGCATTAACAAGCATTTACAATCAAACAAGCAACAAGAACAACACCAACTAACATTATCAAGCAATAACAAGTATTCTATAGGCATTATAAGCATTCTATAAGCAATATAAGCATTCTATAAGCAATATAAGCATTCTATAAGCAATATTCTATGAAAACATACAAAATTTCAAAAATGACCCCAACTTTCAAAACGCTACTACTTTCAAACAAGCCACGAGCTTTGGAAACCGACTTCACCAATCCTCCTAGGTCACCATAAGGCACGTCTAAAGACCTCGAAACCCTACTTTACCCTAGAATTCACGCAAAGTCCCGATTTTTCCCTTTGCTCGTTTGAACTACCGCTACCTCAACCAATCACCCAACCAATGCCATAATCGCACCAAAAGTACTTCCATGGCCTCCCGAAACAATGTCACGCAAAACGAGAAAACGCTAAACTCGACCTAAATGACCCCGACTTTCACCAGGGCATATTTCTCATTTTTTTCATTACACAATCCAAATAAACCATGCATTTAGACATTCTAGCATACCTAGCACCTTTTCACATCAACAGACAGCATAACAGCGCAACTTTATCGTTTCAAGGGTTTACTATTCATAAAATACTATTCAACTAACAATTTCTATTTCTATTTCAATATTCAATCGCAGAAAATGTTAAAAAGCTATAAATACATGTTCTACGATTACTAGGGAACATACTTTAAGCCTCAAATCAATTAAAACAACAATATATGGATAAAACCCAAAAATCAAAGTTAATACACAAAATATTCAAATTCGCAAATAACGATGAAACCCTCACCTTAGACGCTAGGAAAACCTCGTAGGATGCCTCGGAAACCACCCCGTGCAAGCTCACGCGAAGAATCGAAGATTTGATGTTGAATTTTCTTTTTTTTCTCTCCTTATTTTTTTGGCCCTTTAATGTTATGTTCAGCTCTGATTTTTCTTTTATTTTGTGCTATTTTAGGCTATTAAAAGATGGCACAAGGGCAAAATGGTCAAGGCTTGGTCAATGCTCACTTAAGTTGGTCAAACTAGCTTATTTTATGCATTTTAAAGCTAAAACAACTAATGAAATATTCATTCTAGCTAACAACAATTAAAATATAGAATTTAAGACACCAAACACTAGTTTTCACTGTTTGTTGAGGACTAGGAACCACTCTCTAACTATCGCTCTCGATATGCTATGTACTTTGCGTCAACCAAGAAGTGACAATTAAATCTCAAAGAATTTAAGAAATATATCATTTTGGAAAAGTATCATATTTTAAAATTTACTCCGGCTCAGAGTTACTTTTCTCATTTATTTGAAAACCGAGTGATTTTAACGCAAAACAACCAAAACCGATTATTAAAATAATCAAAACAATCAAGGAAATCAATATTCATTTTAAAAAATTAATTTAACTATTTCTAGAACATTTTAAAGAATTATGAAGTTAATGTTAAGCTACAAATGAAAGTTAATATAAACACATAGTCAAATACAATTAAACACTAAAATTTAAGATAACACTTAATTAATCACAAGAAAAGAAATTCAATTACTATAATTATCAGGAATAGGTAATAATCTTTTAATTATTCAATTTACAACTACCAAATGCTTCCAAGAGGAATATTAAAATAGTGCAAATTGGTTGATTTAACTAATTAAACATTTAATCAAATGCAGTCAAGTGCTATTAAATGCATGCCGGGTTCGAGTTACCACAGTCGTCCATTTCATGGCTCATGACGTACAATCCGGGATGAAAAAACAGAGCAAAAAAAAGAAAAGTGGCCCAAAAATTATGAAAATGTTCAATTTTGGACTTCGAAAACAAGCGTAGCCGAGTAGGCTTGCTGCCCCCGTCGTAGAGCTCTCGGAGAGCTTTCCAACGGTATGCTGTGCGTCACATAACTCCTTACGAATTAAAATTTATGGGCACCGGAGCGACGGAGACCTGGTCAGAAACCCCACGCCTTTTGTTTGCGGGCCCAGCCTCTACGTGAAGCGAAGTTTGTCTTGCCCAAGGTGCCGTGGGATTCGGTAACAGAAACGTGATGGATAAAGCAGCTTGGCAAGGCTAACCGAGGCAAAAAAAATTGAAAATAGGGGTGCAACACGAGGACTTCCCAAGGGGTCACCCATCCTAGTACTACTCTCGTCCAAGCACGCTTAACTTTGGAGTTCTGATGGGATCCAGTGCATTAGTGCTAGTATGATCGCACCCGTCATGTTGAGGATGCAAATCCCTTTTGTGTTGATGGTTCACTATCCCAGCCCAAAGAGTTGGCCCATTCAAAAGGCCCAATAGGCTTAACGACAACCCATCCGCTTCAACAACGCAGCATCCTCACAAGACGTAATATCGATGCGTTGTAGGGCCTTCTAATGTCCCACGAGTTCGGTTGTCGTCTTTTTCGCGGCTCACGACTTACGATCCATGATAGAAAAATAGCTTAAATTCAAGTAAAGAGTCCTAAAATTGATGAAAATATTCAATTTTGGACTCCAAAAATAGGTGCAGTTGTGCGGGCTTGCTACCCCCATTGTAGATCTCTCGGAGACCTGGTCAGAAGCCCCACGCGCTCGGTTTGTGGGCCTAACCTCTACGTGAAGTGAAGTTGTCTTGTCCAAGGTGCCGTGGAATTTGGTAATAGAAATGTGATGGATCAAGCATTTTGGCAAGGCTAACCGGGGCAAAAAAAATTGAAAAGCGGGGTGCAACACGAGGACTTCCAAGGGGGTCACCCATCCTAGTACCACTCTCGCCCAAGCACACTTAACTTCAGTGTTCTGATGGGATCCGGTGCAATAATGCAGGTATGATCGCACCCGTCATGTTGAGGACGCAAATCCCTTATGTCTTGACTGTTCACAGTCCTAGCCTAGAGAGATGGCCCATTCAAAAGGCCTAATGGGCTTAACGACAACCCGTCTACCTTAATAATGCAGCATCCTTGCTAGACGTGATATCAACGCATAGTAGGGCCCTCTAATATCTTGCGAGTTGGGTAGTCGGCCTTTTTGCGACTCACGACGTACGATTTGGGACGATAAAACAGCACAAAATCAAGAAAAGTAGCCCGAAATTGATGAAAACGTTCAATTTTGGGGGTCAAAAATAGGTGTAGCCGAGCAGGCTTGTTGCCCCCGTCATAGAGCTCTCGGAGAACTTTTCAACGATATGATGTGCGCCACGTAACTCCTTACGAATCAAAAGTTATGGACACCAGAGTGACGGAGACCTGGTCATAAGCCCCATTCCCTCGGTTTACGAGCCCAGCCTCTACGTGAAGCGAAGTTGTCTTGTCCAATGGGCCTTGGGATTCAGTAATAGAAATGTGATGGATAAAGCATCTTGGCAAGGCTAACCGGGGCAAAAAAAATTGAAATGGGGGGTGCAACACGAGGACTTCCCATGGGGTCACCAATCCTAGTACTACTCTCACCCAAGCATGCTAAAGTTAGGAGTTCTGATGGGATCCGGTGCATTAGTGCTGGTATGATCGCACCCGTCATGTTGAGGACGTAATTCTCTTATGTGTTGACAGTTCACAGACCCAGCCTAGAGAGATGGCCCACTTAAAAGGCCCAATGGGCTTAACGACAACCCATCCACTTCTACAACGCAGCATCCTCGCAAGACGTAATATCAACGGATTATATGGCTTCAAATGTCCCGTGAGTTCGATTGTCGTCCTTTTCGTTGCTCATGACGTACGATTCAGGACGAAAAAATATCACTGAAATGAGAAAAGTGGCCCGAAACTAAAGAAAATGTTCAATTTTGGACTCTGAAAATAAGCGCAGCCAAGCATCTTTAATGCCTTTGTCGTAGAGCTCTCAGAGACCTTTCCAAAGGTATGTTGTGCGTCGCGTAACTCCTTACGGATGAAAAGTTATGGGCACCGGAGCGACGGAGACTGGGTCACAAGCCCCACGCCCTCGGTTTGCGGGCCCAGACTCTACGTGAAGTGAAGTTGTCTTTCCCAAGGTGCCATGGGATTTGGTAATAGAAATGTGATGGATAAAGCATCTTGGTAAGGCTAACCGATGCAAAAAAAATTTGAAAGGGGGGTGAAACACGAGGACTTCCCAAGGGGTTACCCATCCCAGTACTACTCTCGCCCAAGCACACTTAAATTCGGAGTTCGGATGGGATACGGTGTATTAGTACTGGTATGATCACACCCGTCATGTTTAGGACACAAATCCCTTATGTGTTGAAGGTTCACAGTCCTAGCCTAGAGAGATGGCCCATTCAAAAGGCCTAATGGGCTTAACGACAACCCATCCGCTTCCACAATACAGCATCCTCACAAGACGTGATATCGATGCATTGTAGGGCCCTCTAATGTCTTGCGAGTTCGGTTGTCGTCCTTTTCGCGGCTCACGATGTACAATCCGTGATGGAAAAATAACACAAAGAAAAGAAAAGTGGCCCAAAATTGATGAAAACGTTCAATTCTAGACTCCAAAAATAGGCGCAGCTGAGCAGACTTGCTGCCCCCATTGTAGAGCTCTCGGAGAGCTTTCCAACGATATGTTGTGTGCCACGTAACTCCTTACGGATCAAAAGTTATGGGCATTAGAGCGACGAAGACCTAGTCACAAGCCCCACGCCCTAGGTTTGCGGGCCCAGCCTCTACGTGAAGCGAAGTTGTCTTCCCCAAGGTGCCGTGGGATTTGGTAATAGAAATGTGATGGATAAAGCATCTTGGCAAGGCTAACCGGGGCAAAAAAAATTGAAAATCGGGGTGCAACACGAGGACTTCCCAGGGGGTCACCCATCCTAGTATTACTCTCGCCCTAGTACGCTTACCTTTGGAGTTCTGATGGGATCCGGTGCATTTGTGCTGGTATGATCGCACCCGTCATGTTGAGGACACAAATCCCTTTTGTGTTGATGGTCCACTGTCACAGCCCAAAGAGATGGCCTATTCAAAAGGCCCAATGGGCTTAACGACAGCCCATCCACTTTAACAACGTAGCATCCTCGTAAGACGTAATATCGATGCGTTGTAAAGCCTACTAATATCCTACGAGTTTGGTTGTTGTCCTTTTCGCGACTCGCGACATACGATACGAGACAGAAAAATAACGCAAATACAAGAAAAGAGGCCTGAAATTGATGAAAATGTTCAATTTTCGGCTTCAAAAATAGGCGCAGCTGTGCAGACTTGCTGCCCCCATCGTAGATCTATTGGAGAGCTTTCCAACGGTTTGCTATGCGCCGCTTAACTCTTTACGGATCAAAAGTTAAGGGCACCGGTGCGACGGAGACTTGGTCAGAAGCCCCACGCCCTCGGTTTGCGGGCCCAACCTCCACGTGAAGCGAAGTTGTCTTGCCCAAGGTGCCGTGGGATTTGGTAATAGAAATGTGGTGGATAAAGCATCTTGGCAAGGCTAATCGGGGCAACAAAAATTGAAAAGGGGGGTGCAACACGAGGACTTCCCACGGGGGTCACCCATTCTAGTTCTGATGGGATCTGGTGCAATATTGCTGGTATGATCGCACCCGTCATGTTGAGGACGCAAATCCCTTATGTGTTGATGGTTCACTGTCCCAGCCCAGAGAGATGGCCAATTCAAAAGGACCAATTGGCTTAACGACAACCCATCCGCTTCAACAACACAACATCCTCACAAGATGTGATGTTGATGTGTTGTATGGCCCTCTAATGTACTGCGAGTTAGGTTGTCGTCCTTTTTGCAGCTTTTGAAGAACGATCCGGGACGGCTAATAATCGCAACAACAAGAAAAGTGGCCCAAAACTGATGAAAACGTTCAATTTTGGGCTCTGAAAATAGGCACAGCCGAGCAGCTTTGTTGCCTCCGTCGTAGAGCTCTCGGAGAGATTTCCAACAATATGTTATGCGCCGCATAACTCCTTACGGATCAAAAGTTACGTGGACCTGGTGACAAGCCCCACACCCTCAGTTTGCGGGCCCAGCCTCTACGTGAAGCGAAGTTGTCTTACCCAAGGTGTCGTAGAATTCGGTAATAGAAATGTGATGGATAAAGCATCTTGGCAAGGCTAACCAGGGCAAAAAAAATTGAAAAGGGGGGTGCAACACGAGGACTTCCCAAGGGGTCAACCATCCTAGTACTACTCTCGCCCAAGCACGCTTAACTTCGGAGTTCTGATGGGATCCGGTGCATTAATGCTGGTATGATCGCACCCGTCATGTTGAGGACGCAAATCCTTTATGTGTTGACGGTTCACAGTCCCAACCTAGAGACATGGCCCATTCAAAAGGCCCAATGGGCTTAACGACAACCCATCCGCTTCAACAACGCAACATCCTCGCAAGATATAATATCGACGCATTGTATGGCTTCTAATGTCCCGCGAGTTCGGTTGTCGTCCTGTTCGCAGCTCACGACGTACGATCAGGGACGGAAAAACATTGCAAAAATTAAGAAAAATGGCCTAAAACTGATGAAAATGTTTGAATTTGGGCTCCGAAAAAAGGTGCAGCCTAGCTTCTTCACTGCCTCCGTCGTAGAGCTATCGGAGAGCTTTCCAACGGTATGCTGTGCGCCGTGTAACTCCTTACAGATCAAAAGTTATTGGCACCGGACCGAAAGAGACCTGGCCAGAAGCCCCACGCCCTCGGTTTGTAGGCCCAGCCTCTACGTGAATCGAAGTTGTGTTGCCCAAGGTTCCGTGGGATTCGGTAATAGAAATGTAATGGATAAAGCATTTTTGCAAGGTTAACCGGGGCAAAAAAAATTGAAAAGAGGGGTACAACACGAGGACTTCCCACGGGGTCACCCATCCTAGTACTACTCTCGCCCAAGCAGGCTTAACTTCAGAGTTCTAATGGGATCTGGTGCATTAGTACTAGTATGATCGCACCCGTCATGTTAAGGACGCAAATCCCTTATATGTTGACGGTTCACAGTCCCAGCCCAGAGAGATTGCCCCTTAAAAAGGCCCAATGGGCTTAACGATAACCCATCTGCTTCAACAAAGCAGCATCCTCGCAAGACGTGATATCGTAGCGTTGTAGGGCCTTCTAATGTCCCGCGAGTTCGGTAGTTCAATTTTGGGCTTTTAAAAAGGCCCAATGGGCTCATGACGTACGATCTGGGACGGAAAAACAGCGTAAAAAGAAGAAAAGAGGCCTGAAATTGATGAAAATATTCAATTTTGGGCTTTTAAAACAGGCGTAGTCGAGCAGACTTGCTACCCTTGTCGTAGAGCTTTCGGAGAGCATTCCAACGTTATGTTGTACGCCGCGTAACGCCTTACAGATCAAAATTTTTGTGCACCGGAGCGACGGAGACCTGGTCACAAGTCCCACGCCCTCGGTTTGCAGGTCGAGCCTCTACATGAAGCGAAGTTGTCTTGCCCAAGGTACCGTGGGATTCGTTAATAGAAATGTGATGGATAGAGCATCTTGGCAAGGTTAACCGGGGTAAAAAAAAATTGAAAAGGGGTGTGCAACACGAGGACTTCCCAAGGGGTCACCCATCCTAGTACTATTCTCGCCCAAGCACGCTTAACTTCGGAGTTCTTATGGGATCCAGTGCATTATTGCTGGTATGATCGCACACGTCATGTTGAGGATGCAAATTCCTTATCTGTTGACGGTTCACAATCCCAGCCCAGAGAGATGGCCCATTCAAAAGACCCAATAGGCTTAACGACAACCCATCTGCCTCAACAACACAGCATCCTCGCAAGACATGATATCGATACGTTTTAGGGCACTTCCATGTACCGCGAGTTCGGTTGTCGTCCTTTTCGCGGCTCACAACGTACGATCTGGGACAGAAAAACAGCGTAAAAGCAAGAAAAGAGGCCCGAAACTGATAAAAATGTTCGATTTTGGGTTATGAAAATAGGCGCAGCAGAGTAGACTTGCTACCCCCGTCGTAGAGCTCTCAAAGTGCTTTCCGACAGTATGTTATACGCCGCGTAACTCCTTACGGATCAATAGTTAGGGGCACCGGAGCGACGGAGACCTGGTCACAAGCCCCACACCCACGGTTTGCGGGCCCATCCTCTACGTGAAAAGAAATTGTCTTGCCCAAGCATGCTTAAATGTGGAGTTCTAATGGGATGCGGTGCATTAGAGCTGGTATGATCGCTCCCGTCATGTTGAGGAAGCAAATCCCTTATGTGTTGACGGTTCACACTGCTAGCCTAGAGAGATGGCCCATTCAAAAGGCCCAATGGTCTAAACGACAACACATCCGCTTCAACTACACTGTTTTCTCACAATACTTGATATCAACGCGTTGTATGGCCCTCTACTGTGCCGCAAGTTCGGTTGTCGTCCTTTTCGCGGCTCATGACATACGATCCGAGATGGAAAAACATCCTAAAAATAGGAAAAGTGTCCCAAAACTTATGAAAATATTTGATTTTGGGCTCCGAAAATAGGCGCAACGGAGCAGCTTTGCTGCCCCAGTCGTAGAGCTCTCAGAGAGCTTTCAACGGTATACTGTGCGCCGCGTAACTCCTTACGGATCAAAAGTTAAGGTCACCGGAGCGACGGAGACCTTGTTAGAAATGTGATGGATAAAGCCCCACGCCCTCGGTTTGCAGGCCCAGCCTCTACGTGAAGCGAAGTTGTCTTGCCCAAGGTGCCATGGGATTCCATAATAGAAATGTGATGGATAAAGCATCTTGGCAAGGCTAACCGGGGCAAAAAAAATTGAAAAGGGGGGTGCAACACGAGGACTTCCTAGTGGGTCACCCATCCTAGTTGTCACGCCCCGACCCAACCCCGCAAAAGGCCAAGCCCGGACCCGACACACGGACGGAGTCTCCTCTGTACCGCGGACGATCCGAAAACCCTAAAAACAATATAATACTTGCGAAAGCTATAAAATAATCAAAACAAGTCAACTTTCTATAAAACATACATTTCTTATTATCCAACTTTCCAAACCAAAAATGCCATGCATACTACACAAGTACTTATGCCACTAAACCATTAGCCATTAGCATGCATTTCTTCACTAGTCATCAGGGTACAAGTTACAACATTACAACTTTAATCCATTACAACATAAGACCATTAAAGGTCTCAAAATAGGAAAATACATACAAGGCTACAAGCCTCAAAATTAAGCGTCCTTCACGCAATATACATAACAATAAGGTTTGCACAAAACTGGTAACCAACCACCAGCAAAACAGGTAAGTGCTATCACGGAAACACCTCCACCTGCTCCTCCTCCTCAATTACCTCGAGAGGGTCTGCCTCAACTACTCCTGTAAAAAAACATAGTATAGAGAGGAATGAGCAAAAACTATTGCTCAGCGAGGGCAATTGGTCTCAAGGACGAAGATGAGAGGAGAATGCAATGCAACACCAAGCAATACAGACAAAACATATAAAGATACAACCAAAGCCAACAATAAAGCAAGACAAGTTTTTAAAGCTGCAAACACTCAATCAAAGGATACGATACTCTTTTCACGAGCAACTTTCAAACACGAATTCGATGACGACGCGCCGGCCCAAAACCACCTTATAACACCAGTTTGGAATACTCCGGAAGTATCCATCAATCCTACGACCCAAATCTCCCTGGGAGGCAACCCAAGCGAGAAAGGGAATAGCAGCGGAGCTAGAGCAACCAACACTGGCAACCCAAGGCTACCCAGAGAGGCCCATCACTCACGCGCGAGACACTATGCAATGCAAGACTCGATACAAGACAGTAAACAAGCGATAAACAAGCGATAAAGCCACACGTGGGAGAATAACAAAGTAGGTTACTCTCGCACGCAATAGCAGCAATTTGATAAGCAATTCAATCCAAAACAACTCAAACAAGTAATTCAAGTAATTCTAAGCATTCTATAAGCATAAAGACAAGTAAACACACAAAAACACAAATCGGCCCCAACTATCAAAATGCTACCATTTCCAAACGAGCCATGAGTTCTGGAAACCGACTTCGCCAACCCTCCTAGGTCACCATAAGGCATGTCTAAAGACCCAAAAACCTTACTTTACCCTAGAACTCGCGCAAAGCCCCGATTTTTCCCTTTCTCGTTTGAACTACAACTACAACAACCAAACACCCAACCAACGCCATAATCGCACCAAAAGTGCTTCCATGGCTTCCCGAAGCAATGCCAACATGCAAAACGAGGAAACGCCAAAGTCGACCGAAACGACCCCGACTTTCCCAAAGGCTTAATTCTCATTTTTTTCCTCTACACAACCCAAACAAACCACACATTTTAGCATTCTAGCATACCTAGCACGTTTCTACATCAACGGAAAGCATAACAGCGCAACTTCAACGTTTCAAGCTTTTACTATTTATAAAACACTATTCATTCCACAATTCAAGTTGCAATCACAACATTTAACCGCAGAAAATGTTACAAAGCCATAAATACATGTTCTACAAATGCTAAGGAACATTCTAGAAGCATCAAATCGCTTTAAATAACGATCTACGGATAAATCTAAAAATTGACAAAGTTAACTAACACAACGTATAAATGCGCAAATAACATGCTTCCCTCACCTTAGGTACTCCTAGTCGCTAGGAAAACAACGTTGGTTGCCTCAGAAATCACCCCGCACGAGCACACGCGAAGATTGATCGTATAGAAGTTGAAAGGTTTTTTTTTTTTCCTCTCTAAAGCTCTCGGCCTGCTGCTCCTATTTGCTGCTGTTTTTTTTTTTTTTTTTTTTGCTTAATATTTTAGCTTATAAGGTGTCAAAAGGTCAAAGGTCAAAGGTCCAAGGTCAAACCACTTAAAACTTGGTCAAATGGCCCTATTTTGCGCGTTTTAAAGCCGTTTCAGCTAAGGTAAGTTCAATTAAAGCTAGCAACATTTAAAATATAAAATTTAAGTCATCTAAATACTAGTTTCACTATTTGCTGAGGACTGGAAATCGTTATCTAGCTATCGCTCCTTAAATGCAATGCACGTTGCGTCGGCGAGAATGTAACAATTAATTCACAAAGATTTTAAGGAAATATAATTTTCAAAATAATAAACAAAGAAAATTCATATTCCGGGCTCGGGTATTACACCCTCTCCCCCTTAAAACAATTGCGCCCACGCAATTCTTACCTGGTCAACAAACAACTCCGGATACCGATCCCGATCTTGCTCCTCTCTTTGACAAGTCGCTTCCTCAAACCCATGATGATTCCACAGAACCTTTACTAACGGAATACTCTTTCTGCGAAGCTCCTGAATCTTTCGATCCACAATTCTAATCGGTTTCTCTTCGTAGGACAACTTTTCTTCAATCTGCAAAGGCTCTGGTTCAAGTACATGTGAAGGGTCTGGATGATACTTCTTCAACATAGACACGTGGAGCACATCGTGCAGTCTCGACAAGCTCGGAGGCAAAGCTAATCGATAAGCCAAAGGACCTACCTTTTCGGTGATCTCATACGGACCCACATACCTGGGACTAAGCTTCCCACTCTTACCGTGCCGAATCAAACCCTTACGTGGAGAAATCTTAAGAAACACCCAATCTCCCAAATCAAACTTAAGATCCCGACGGTGCTTATCCGCATAACTCTTCTGACGACTTTGAGCTGTAAGCATACGCTGGCGAATAAGGTGAACATTATCTACCATCTTAATCATCTCAGGTAACACAGTCGGATCAACTGTTCTCATCTCTCCAACCTCTTCCCAATATAATGGGGATCTGCATTTATGACCATACAACGCCTCGTAGGGAGCCATACCTATAGTAGATTGATAACTATTGTTGTAGGCGAAATCCGCTAAAGGCAAAAACTTCTCCCAATTCTTCCCAAAGTCAAGCACACATGCCCGAAGCATGTCTTCCAAGATCCTGATGGTTCTCTCAGACTGGCCATCAGTTTGCGGATGATATGCAGTACTGAAGCTCAACTTAGTTCCCATGGCCTCTTGCAACTTCTGCCAAAAATGAGATCTGAATCTGGGATCCCTATCTGACACTATACTCTGTGGTACTCCATGCAATCTCACAATATTAGCAACATACAATTCAGCTAGCTTATCAAGGCTATCCTGTTTGTTCACGGGAATAAAATGTGTAACTTTAGTCAAGCGGTCCACAACAACCCAAACAGAATCACATCCTCTCGGAGATCTAGGAAGATCGGTCACAAGGTCCATTGTTATATGTACCCACTTCCATTGCGGAATCGATAACGGCTGTAGAAGTCCGGCTGGCCTCTGATGCTCAACTTTAACCCTCTGACAAGTCAAACATCTGGATACATACCCAGCAATCTCCCTCTTCATATTGTTCCACCAGAAGTGTTGCTTCAAATCTCTATACATCTTAGTACTGCCCGGGTGAATCGTATACCTCGAATTATGTGCCTCGGACAGGATCTCATTCTTCAAAGTAGGATCATCAGGAACACATACTCTAACCCTGAATCTGAAAATGCCATCTGCATGTAATTTAAACTCCGACTCTCCCCCTTTAGCTTTCTCTTGGATCTTCAAGATGTGAGGATCAGTCTTCTGAGCCTCTCTGATCTGTGCTAGCAATCCTGACTGAATCTGTAAACTAGCAAACCAAATCCCTACCTCAGTAGCTTCTGGTTTCCATGAACAAATTTCTTCCAAAGTCTCCCAGTCCTTGATAATCAAGCTTGCAACAGTAGCCTTTCGGCTCAAAGCATCAGCAACAACATTTGCCTTACCTGGCACATAGTTAATAGAACAGTTATAACCACCCAATAGCTCTAGCCATCTCCGCTGCCTCATATTTAGATCCTTCTGTGAAAACAAATACTTGAGACTCTTGTGGTCAGTAAATATTTCAAATCTGCAACCCCACAAGTAATGACGCCACTTCTTCAATGCAAACACAACTGCAGCTAACTCAAGATCATGAGTAGGGTAATTGACTTCATAAGGTTTCAATTTCCTAGAAGCATAGGCAATCACCTTACCATTCTGCATTAAAACACAGCCCAATCCTTCTTTAGATGCATCACTGTAGACAACGAAGTTCTCTGTTCCTTCAGGTAAAGCTAGTATAGGAGCTGTAGTTAGTCTCTTCTTCAATTCTTGGAAACTGGATTCACATTTAGCATCCCAGTTGTAAGCAACTTTCTTCCGAGTCAACTGGCTCAAAGGTCCCGAAATTTTAGAAAAGTCTTTAACAAATCTCCGGTAGTAACCTGCCAATCCAAGAAAACTCCGAATCTCTGGCACCGTCTCAGGTCTCTTCCAAGCTGAAACAACTTCAATCTTAGCTGGGTCCACTGAAATTCCTCGATCTGAAATGATATGGCCTAGAAAAGATATCTGGTTCAACCAGAACTCACACTTGCTGAATTTAGCAAAAAGCTTGTTTTCCTGCAAAGTCTGAAGCACAATCCTCAAGTGTTGCTCTTGTTCAGCCTCGTTCTTCGAATACACTAAAATGTCGTCAATGAAGATCACGACAAACTGATCAAGGTAAGGCCGAAAAACCCTCTGCATCAAGTCCGTGAATGCGGCTGATGCATTCGTCAATCCAAACGGCAAAACAACAAATTCATAGTGGCCATATCTAGTCCTGAATGCCGTCTTTGGTATATCGTCACTCCGAATCCTAAGTTGATAGTAACCCTGCCTCAAGTCAAATTTGGAGTAAACACTCGCACCCTGCAACTGGTCAAACAATTCTTCAATCAACGGCAAGGGGTATTTATTCTTAATCGTGACTTGATTAAGTCCCCTGTAATCAATGCATAACCGTAGCGTGCCATCTTTCTTTCTCACAAACAACACAGGTGCGCCCCACGGTGAAGAACTAGGTTGTATAAACCCTTTCTCAAGCAAGTTCTGAAGCTGAATTTTTAACTCCTGAAGTTCAGCCGATGCCATCCTGTAAGGACTCCTAGAAATTGGCGCAGTGCCTGGCACAAGATCAATCACGAACTCAATCTCCCTATCCGGTGGTAAACCCGGTAATTCCTCGGGAAATACACCAGGGAAGTCTCTAACAATCAGAACTTCATTCAAACTCAACTTATCAGCAGGCTGATTGATCAAATAGGCTAAGTAGGCTTCACAACCCCTATTCAACAACTTAGAAGTCTTGATCGCTGATAAAAGTGGAATGCGGGCAGCCCTGCAGTTCCCAATAATCTCTAGTACCGGTAGGTCAGGAACCTTAAGATAAACGATCTTTGTTCTACAATCCAACTGAGCATAATACTTTCCCAACCAGTCCATTCCCAAAATGATTTCAAAGTCACTGAATGGTAATATAATTAACTAAGCAGGAAATTTACGGTTCTCAATACATATAACACAAGATTTGCAAATAGACTCAGCAACAAATTTTGCACCCAAAGGAGTGCTAACTTCAACTTCATGAGGCAAATTATCAATGCAAACATTCACAGATCGTGCACATGCAGGAGTTATAAACGAATGTGTAGCTCCAGGATCAATCAAAACTTTAACTGGCTGAGTATTGAGAAGAAAGGTACCTTCCACTATAGCTGTATTATCGGGCAGCTCCTCTGCATCCAGTGCAAAGACCCTAGCCTGTACTCTCTATGCTGGTCGTGCACCTGCAGCCCTATTCTGAACACCTCGGCCTCCACCACGGCCCTGAACATTATTATATTTAGGGCAATCCCTCACCCTATGCTCATCACTGCCACAACCCGTACATTTCCCACTCTTCCTCCAGCAGTTAGCCTCAATATGCCCTGGTCGATTACAATAATCACACTGCTGATTTTACCTAACCGCAGTGTTTCCTGTAGGTGCTGGGGCTCTGGCAGGGGTAGGAACTGTACGTCCCTGTTGAGGTCTGGTCACAGCTGGTCTAGCCTGAATCTGCTGCTGTGGCTGATACGGACGCTGCTGAGGACCCTGTGCAGAAGCCTGATACTGCCTCGGCTGACTCTGGCTACTCTGGCCCAAAAACTGCTTCTTACTCGGCTGACTACTCTCAGCTATCATCTCAGCCTTCCGTTTCTCAAACTTCGAGGCTGCCTGAAATGCCTCGGGAAAAGTAGTGTAGGTCTGCCCAGTCAAATGCAACTGTATGTCCATTCTCAGCCCACGGACAAACCTATGTATCATCCTCCTAGCTAGCCGTACCAACTCGGGCATATACCTCGACAGGCTAACAAACCTAGCCTTGTACTGTGCAACAGTCATATTTCCCTGCTTCAGGGCCACAAACTCATCTTCCCGTCTTTCCATTGCCATCTCGGGAATATATTTGTCCCGGAACTCACTTACAAAATCATCCCATAAGTGTGGAACATCCTCACAATCCCACCTCAGTCTAACAGTATTCCACCACTGCTCTGCATCACCCTCAAATAAAAATGATGCATAGTCTATTCTTGCCTCATCAGTGTACCTCAAAGCGGTGAAAATTTTCTCGACACGATTAATCCATCTCTCGGCCGCCTCATCATCCGGCTCCCCGAAGAACTTTCCCGGCTCATGCCTCAGAAATTTCTCTAGCTGGTTATTCTCAACTCTGTACCCCTGTCCACCAGGATTAGCTTGATTACCCTGGGGATTAATCCGGTCCTGCCTCTGCTCATGTAGTACCTGTGTGATCCGGTCTACTGCAGTAGTCATGGTAGCCATAAACTGCTCAGGCAACGGCTGCTGACCCTGTTCTGCTGCCTCTCCATCTGATCCTATACCTTGAGTACCACGACGTGGCGGCATAGTAGCAACTCACAATAGCTGGCAACATTTAAAAGCAGTTTATAGACATAAATATAACACATAAGATTGGATAACACTCAAATCAATAACAATCCAACATTCTATCACACAATTCACATAAGACAAGTTTAACTTGCCAAACTATTTCACTTAAACACATAAACATTCCAAGTTCACAAGTCATGCTAGAACATTTTCTTTTCACTTAGCAATCATTCATAAACACTTTAGCATTTTAGACCTTTACCCCACAGACCGAGAATCATATCTCGGCTCATGCACAACTATCATGCTCTGATACCACCTAAGATGTCACGCCCCGACCCAACCCCGCAAAAGGCCAAGCCCGGACCCGACACACGGACGGAGTCTCCTCTGTACCGCGGACGATCCGAAAACCCTAAAAACAATATAATACTTGCGAAAGCTATAAAATAATCAAAACAAGTCAACTTTCTATAAAACATACATTTCTTATTATCCAACTTTCCAAACCAAAAATGCCATGCATACTACACAAGTACTTATGCCACTAAACCATTAGCCATTAGCATGCATTTCTTCACTAGTCATCAGGGTACAAGTTACAACATTACAACTTTAATCCATTACAACATAAGACCATTAAAGGTCTCAAAATAGGAAAATACATACAAGGCTACAAGCCTCAAAATTAAGCGTCCTTCACGCAATATACATAACAACAAGGTTTGCACAAAACTGGGAACCAACCACCAGCAAAGCAGGAAAGTGCTATCACGGAAACACCTCCACCTGCTCCTCCTCCTCAATTACCTCGAGAGGGTCTGCCTCAACTACTCCTGTAAAAAAACATAGTATAGAGAGGAATGAGCAAAAACTATTGCTCAGCGAGGGCAATTGGTCTCAAGGACGGAGATGAGAGGAGTATGCAATGCAATTAGCCAAGCAATACATACAAAACATATAAAGATACATCCAAAGCCAACAATAAAGCAAGGCAAGTTTTTAAAGCTGCAAACACTCAATCAAAGGATACGATACTCTTTTCACGAGCAACTTTCAAACACGAATTCGATGACGACGCGCCGGCCCAAAACCACCTTATAACACCAGTTTGGAATACTCCGGAAGTATCCATCAATCCTACGACCCAAATCTCCCTGGGAGGCAACCCAAGCGAGAAAGGGAATAGCAGCGGAGCTAGAGCAACCAACACTGGCAACCCAAGGCTACCCAGAGAGGCCCATCACTCACGCGCGAGACACTATGCAATGCAAGACTCGATACAAGACAGTAAACAAGCGATAAACAAGCGATAAAGCCACACGTGGGAGAATAACAAAGTAGGTTACTCTCGCACGCAATAGCAGCAATTTGATAAGCAATTCAATCCAAAACAACTCAAACAAGTAATTCAAGTAATTTTAAGCATTCTATAAGCATAAAGACAAGTAAACACACAAAAACACAAATCGGCCCCAACTATCAAAATGCTACCATTTCCAAACGAGCCACGAGTTCTGGAAACCGACTTCGCCAACCCTCCTAGGTCACTATAAGGCATGTCTAAAGACCCCAAAACCTTACTTTACCCTAGAACTCGCGCAAAGCCCCGATTTCCCCCTTTCTCGTTTGAACTACAACTACAACAACCAAACACCCAACCAACGCCATAATCGCACCAAAAGTGCTTCCATGGCTTCCCGAAGCAATGCCAGCATGCAAAATGAGGAAATGCAAAAGTCGACCGAAATGACCCCGACTTTCCCAATGGCTTAATTCTCGTTTTTTCCACTACGCAACCCAAACAAACCACACATTTTAGCATTCTAGCATACCTAGCACGTTTCTACATCAACAGAAAGCATAACAACGCAATTTCAACGTTTCAAGGTTTTACTATTCATAAAACACTATTCATTCCACAATTCAAGTTGCAATCACAACATTTAACCGCAGAAAATGTTACAAAGCCATAAATACATGTTCTACAAATGCTAAGGAACATTCTAGAAGCATCAAATCGCTTTAAATAACGATCTACGGATAAATCTAAAAATTGACAAAGTTAACTAACACAACGTATAAATGCGCAAATAACATGCTTCCCTCACCTTAGGTACTCCTAGTCGCTAGGAAAACAACGTTGGTTGCCTCGGAAATCACCCCGCACGAGCACACGCGAAGATTGATCGTATAGAAGTTGAAAGGTTTTTTTTTTTTCCTCTCTAAAGCTCTCGGCCTGCTGCTCTTATTTGCTGCTGTTTTTTTTTTTGCTTAATATTTTAGCTTATAAGGTGTCAAATGGTCAAAGGTCAAAGGTCCAAGGTCAAACCACTTAAAACTTGGTCAAATGGCCCTATTTTGCGCGTTTTAAAGCCGTTTCAGCTAAGGTAAGTTCAATTAAAGCTAGCAACATTTAAAATATAAAATTTAAGTCATCTAAATACTAGTTTCACTATTTGCTGAGGACTGGAAATCGTTATCTAGCTATCGCTCCTTAAATGCAATGCACGTTGCGTCGGCGAGAATGTAACAATTAATTCACAAAGATTTTAAGGAAATATAATTTTCAAAATAATAAACAAAGAAAATTCATATTCCGGGCTCGGGTATTACAACAACTCTCACCAAGCACGCTTAACTTTGGAGTTCTGATGGAATCTGGTGCATTTTTGCTGGTATAATCGCACCCATCATGTTGACAATGCAAATCCCTTATGTGTTGACGGTTTACAGTCCTAGCTCAGAGAGATGGCCCATTCAAAAGGCCCAATACGCTTAACAATAACCCATCCGCTTCAACAACGTAGTACCCTCGCAAGACGTGATATTGACTCGTTGTAGGGCCTTCTAATGTCCCATGAGTACGGTTGTCGTCCTTTTCGCAACTCACGACGTACAATCCGGGACGGAAAAATAGCTCAAAAATAAGAAAAGTTGCCCGAAACTGATGAAAATATTTGATTTTGGGCTCTGAAAGCAACCGCAGCCGAGCAGACTTGTTGTCCCCGTCGTAGAGCTCCCATAGAGCTTTCTAACGGTATACTGTGCACCGCGTAACTCCTTACGGATCAACAGTTATGGGCACTGGATTGACGGAAACCTGGTCACAAGCCCCACGCCCTCGGTTTGCGGGCCCAGCCTCTATGTGAAGCGAAGTTGTCTTGCCCAAGGTGCCGTGGGTATCGGTAATTGAAATGTGATGGATAAAGCATCTTGGCAAAGCTAACCGGGGCAAACAAAATTGAAAAGGGGGATGCAACACGAGGACTTCCCAGGGGGTCACCCATCCTAGTACTACTCTCGCCCAAGCACACTTAACTTCGGAGTTCTAATGGGAACCAGTGCATTAGTGCTGGTATGATCGCACCTGTCATGTTAATGATGCAAATCCCTTATGTGTTGACGGTTCACAGTCTTAGCCTAGAGAGATGGCCTATTCAAAAGGCCGAATGGGCTTAACGAGAACTCATCCGCTTCAACAACACAGCATCCTCGCAAGACGTGATATCGACGTGTTGTAGGGCCCTCTAATGTACCGTGAGTTCGGTTGTCGTCCTTTTCGCGGCTCACAATGTACGATTCGGGAAAGAAAAACATCGCAAAAACAAGAAAAATGGCCCAAAACTGATGAAAACGTTTGATTTTGGGCTTCAAAAACAGGCGCAACCGAGCAACTTTGCTGCCCGCATCATAGAGCTCTCAGAGAGCTTTCCAACGGTATGCTGTGCACTGCGTAACTCCTTACGGATCAAAAGTTATGGGCACCGGAGCGACGGAGACCTTGTCAGAAGCCCCACGCCCTCGGTTTGTGGGCCCAGCCTCTACGTGTAGCGAAGTTGTCTTGCCCAAGGTGCCGTGGGATTCGGTAATTGAAATGTGATGGATAAAGCATTTTGGCAAGGCTAACCGGGGCAAAAAAATTAAAAAGTAGGGTGCAACACGAGGACTTCCTAAGGGGTCACCCATCCAAGTACTACTCTCGCCCAAGCACGCTTAACTTTGGAGCTCTGAAGGGATCCGGTGCATTAGTGCTAGTATGATCGCACACATCATGTTGAGGACGCAAATAGCTTATGTGTTGACGGTTCACAGTCCCAGCCCCGAGAGACGGCCAATTCAAAAGGCCCAATGGGCTTAACGACAGCCCATCCGCTTCAATAACGCAGCAATAATGTCCCGCGAGTTCGATTGTCATCCTTTTCGCGGCTCACAACATACGATCCGGGACGAAAAAACAACCTAAAAATAGGAATAGAAGCCCGAAACTGATGAAAACATTCGATATTGGGCTTTGAAAACAAGTGCAGCTGAGCAGACATGCTGCCCCTGTCGTAGAGCTCTCAAAGAGCTTTCCAACTATATGTTGTGCGTCACGTAACTCCTTACAGATCAAAAGTTATGGGCACCGGAGCGACGGAGACCTAGTCACAAGCCCCAGGCCCTCTGTTTACTAGCCCAGCCTCTACGTGAAGCGAAATTGTCTTGCCTAAGATACCGTGGGATTCGGTAATAGAAATGTGATGGATAAAGCATCTTGGCAAGGCTAATCGAGGCAAAAAAAATTGAATAGGAGGGTGTAACACGAGGACTTCCCAAGGGGTCACCTATCCTAGTTCTACTTTTGCCCATGCATGCTTAACTTCGGAGTTCTGATGGGATCCGGTGTATTAGAGCTGGTATGATCGCACCCGTCATGTTGAGGACGCAAATCCCTTATGTGTAGACGGTTCACAGTTCCAGCCCATAGAGATGCCCATTCAAAAGGCCCAATGGGCTTAACGACAACCTATCTGCTTCAACAACGCAGTATCCTCGCAAGACGTGACATCGACACGTTGTAGGGCCCTTTAATGTACCGCAAGTTCAGTTGTTTTCCTTTTCGCGGCTCACGACGTACAATCCGGGATGAAAAAGCATTGCAAAAACAAGAAAAATGGCTCAAAACAGATGAAAATGTTGAATTTTTGGCTCTGAAAATAGGCGCAGCTGAGCAGACTTGATGCCCTCATCGTTGATCTCTTAGAGACCTATCCAACTGTATACTGTACGCCGCATAACTCCTTACGAATCAAAAGTTATGGGCACCGGAGCGACGGACACTTGGTCATAAGCCCCACGCCCTCGGTTTGCTGGCCCAGCTACTTCGTGAAGCGAAATTGTCATGCCAAAGATGCCGTGGGATTCGGTAATAGAAACGTTATGGATAAAGCATCTTGGCAAGGCTAATCGAGGCAAAAAAAATTGAATAGAGGGGTGCAACACGAGGACTTCCCAGGGGGTCACCCATCCTAGAACTACTATCGCCCAAGCACACTTAACTTCGGTGTTCTGATGGGATCCGGTGCATCAGTGCTGGTATGATCGTACCAGTCATGTTGAGGACGCAAAACCCTTATGTGTTGACAGCTCATAGTCCTAGCCCAGAGAGATGGCCCATTCAAAAGGCCCAATGGGCTTAATGACAATCCATCTGTTTCAACAATGCAGCATCCTCACAAGACATGATTTCGATGCATTGTAGGGCCCTCTAATGTACCGCGAGTTTGGTTGTCGTCTTTTTCGCGACTCATGACGCATGATCCGGGATGGAAAAACATCACAAAAATAAGAAAAGTGGCCCAAAATTGATGAAAATGTTCGATTTTGGGCTCTGAAAACAGGCCTAGCCAAGTAGGCTTCCTACCCCTGTCGTAGAGCTCTCGAAGAGCTTTTCAACGGTATGCTGTGCACCGCATAACTCCTTACGGATCAAAAGTTATGGGCACCGGAGCGACGAAGACCTGGTTACAATCCCCACGCCCTCGGTTTGCGGGCCCAGCCTCTATATGAAGCGAAGTTGTCTTGACCGAGGTGTCATGCGATTCGGTAATAGACATGTGATGGATAAAGCATCTTGGTAAGGCTAACTGGGGCAAAAAAAATTGAAAAAGGGGGTGTAACACAAGGACTTCCCAGGGGGTCACCCATCCTAGTACTACTCTCGCCCAAGCATGATTAAGTTCAGAGTTCTGATGGGATCCGGTGCATTAGTACTGGTATGATCGCACCCGTCATATTGAGGACGCAAATCCCTTATGTGTTCACGGTTCACAGTCCCAGCCTAGAGAGATGGCCCATTCAAAAGGCCCAATGGGCTTAACGATAACCCATCCGCTTCAACGACGCAGCATCCTCGCAAGATGTGATATCGACACGTTGAAGGGCCCTCTAATGTATAGCGAGTTCAGTTGTCGTCCTTTTTGCGGTTCACGACGTACGATCAGGGATGGAAAAACATCACAAAAACAAGAAAAGTGGCCCAAAATTGATGAAAATGTTCGATTTGGGTCTCCGAAAACAGGCGCAGCCGAGCAAGCTTGCTGCTCCCGTCATAGAACTCTCGGAGAGCATTCTAACGGTATATTGTGCATCGCGTAACTACTTACGAATCAAAAGTTATAGGCACCGGAGCGACGGAGACCTGGTCAGAAGCCCTACGCCTTCGGTTTGCGAGCCTTGCCTCTACGTGAAGCGAAGATGTCTTGCCCAAGGTGCCGTGGGATTCAGTAATAGAAATGTGATGCATAAAGCATCTTGGCAAGGCTAACCGAGGGAAAAAAAATTAAAAATGGGGATGCAACACGAGGACTTCCCAAGGGGTCACCTATCCGAGTAGCACTCCCGCCCAAGCACGCTTAACTTCGGAGTTCCGATGGGATCCGGTGCATTAGTGCTTGTATGATCGCACCCGTCATGTTGAGGATACAAATCCATTATGTATTGACGGTTCACAGTCCTAGCCCAGAAAGATGGCCCATTAAAAAGGCCCAATGGGCTTAACGACAACCTATCCGCTTCAACAACGCAGCATTCTCGCAAGATGTGATATCGACGTGTTGTAGGGCCTTCTAATGTACCACGAGGTTGGTTGTCGTCCTTTTCGCGGCTCATGACGTATGATCCGGGATTGAAAAACATCACAAAAATAAGAAAAGTGGCCCAAAACTGATGAAAATGTACGATTTTGGTCTCCGAAAATAGGCACAGCTGAGCAGGGTTGGTGCCCCCGTCGTAGAGCTCTCAGAGATCTTTCCAACGATATGTTGTGTGCCACGTAACTCATTACGAATCAAAAGTTAAGGGCACCGGAGTGACGGAGACCGGGTTAGAAGCCCCACTCGCTCGGTTTGCGGGCCCAGTCTCTACGTGAAGCAAAATTGTCTTGCCCAAGGTGCCGTGAGATTCGGTAATAGAATTGTGACAGATAAAGCATCTTGGCAAGGCTAACCGGGGCAAAAAAAATTGAAAATGGGGATGCAACACAAGGACTTCCCAGTGGGTCACCCATCCTAGTACTAATCTCGCCCAAGCACGCTTAACTTCAGAGTTCTGAAGGGATCTGGTGCATTAGTGCTGGTATGATCGCACCCATCATGTTGAGGACGCAAATATTTTATGTATTGACGGTTCAAAGTCCCAGCCCAGAAAGATGGCCCATTCAAAAGGCCTAATGGGCTTAACGATAACCCATCTGCTTCAACAACGCAGCATTCTTGCAAGACGTGATATCGACGCATTGTAGGGCACTCCAATCTTCCGCGAGTTCGGTTATCGTTCTTTTTTGCGGCTCATGACGGACGATCAGGGATGGAAAAACATCATAAAAACAAGAAAAGTAGCCCGAAATTGATAAAAACGTTCAATTCTGGTCTCCAAAACCTGGCGTAGCCGAGCAGGCATGCTGCCTTCGTCGTAGAGCTCTCGGAGAGCTTTCCAACAGAATGTTGTGCGCCGCGTAACTCCTTACGGATCAAAAGTTATGGGCACCGGAGCGACGGAAACCTAGTCAGAAGCCCTACGCCCTTGGTTTGCGGGCCCAGCCTCTAAGTGAAGCGAAGTTGTCTTGCCCAAGGTACCGTGGGATTCGGTAATAGAAATATGATGGATAAAGCATCTTGGCAAGGCTAACCAGGGCAAAAAAAACAGAAAAGGGGGATGCAACACGAAGACTTCCCAAGGGGTCACCCATCCTAGTATTACTCTCGCCCAAGCACGCTTAACTTCAGAGTTCTGATGGGATCCGGTGCATTAGTGCTGGTATGATCGCACCACTCATGTTGAGGATGCAAATCCCATATGTATTGACGGTTCATAGTCCCAGCCAAGAGAGATGGCCCATTCAAAAGGCCCAATGGGCTTAATGACAACCCATGCGCTTCAACAACGCTGCATCCTCGCAAGACGTGTTATCAACGCGTTGTAGCGTACTCTAATGTACCGCGAGTTTAGTTGTCGTCCTTTTCGCGGCTCACGACGTACGATTCGGGACGGAAAAATAACACAAATACAAGAAAAGCGGCCTGAAACTGATGAATATGTTCGATTTTGGGCTCCGAAAATAGGCGAAGCCGGGCAGGCTTGTTTCCCTTGTCGTATTACTCTCGGAGAGATTTTCAATGGTATGTTGTGCGCTGCGTAACCCCTTATAGATCTAAAGTTATGGGCACCGGAGCGACGGAGATCTGGTCACAAGCCCCACGTCCTCGGTTTACGGGTCCAGCCTCTACGTGTAGCGAAGTTGTCTTGCCCAAGGTGCCGTGGAATTTGGTAATAGAGATGTGATGGATAAAGCATCTTGGCAAGGCTAACCGGGGCAAAAAAAATTGAAAATGAGAGTGCAACACGAGGAGTTCAGGGGGGTCACCCATCCTTGTACTACTCTCGCCCAAGCACACTTAACTTCAGAGTTTTATGGGATCCAGTGCATTATTGCTGGTATGATCGCACTAGTCATGTTGAGGACGCAAATCCCTTATGTGTTGACGGTTCACAATCCCAGCTCAGAGAGATGGCCCATTCAAAAGGCCCAACGGGCTTAACGACAACCCATCTGCTTCAACAACGCAGCATCCCTGCAAGACGTGATATCGACGTGTTCTAGGGCCTTCTAATGTACCGCGACTCCGATTGTCGTATTTTTTGCGGCTCACGACATACGATCCGAGACGGAAAAACAGCGCAAGAACAAGAAAATAGCACCGAAGCTGATGAAAATGTTTGATTTTGGGCTCTGAAAATAAGTGCAGCCTACCCAACTGGCTCGCCCCGTCGTAGAGCTCTCGGAGAGCTTTCCAACGGTATGCTGTGCACCACGTAACTCTTTACGGATCAAAAGTTATGGGCACCGGAGCGACGGAGACCTGGTCACAAGCCCCACGCCCTCGGTTTGCTAGCCCAGCCTCTACGTGAAGCGAAATTGTCTTGCCCAAGTTGCCGTGGGATTCGGTAATGGAAATGTGATGGATAAAGCATATTGGCAAGGCAAACCGGGGCAAAAAAAATTGAAAAGGCGGTTGCAACACGAGGACTTCCCAGTGGGCCACCCATCCTAGTACTACTATCGCCCAAACACGCTTAACTTCGGAGTTCTGATGGGATCCGGTGTATTAGTGCTGGTATGATCGCACCCGTCATGTTGAGGATGCAAATCGCTTATGTATTGACGATTCACAGTCCCAGAATAGAGAGATGGCCCATTCAAAAGGCCCAATGGGCTTAACGACAACCCATCTGCTTCAACAACATACATCCTCGCAAGACATGATATCGATGCGTTGTAGGGCCTTCTAATGTACCGCAGCTTCGGTTGCCGTCTTTTTCGCGGCTCACGACGTATGATCCGAGACGAAAAAATAGTGCAAGAACAAGTAAAAAGGCCCGAAACTAATGAAAATATTTGATTTTAGACTCTAAAAACAAGCGCAGCCATGTAGGCTGGCTGCCCTCGTCATAGAGCTGTCGGAGAGCTTTCCAATGGTATGCTATGTGCCGCGTAACTCGTTACGGATCCAAAGTTATGAGCACCGAAACGACGGAGACCTGGTCAGAAGCCCCACGCCCTCGGTTTGCGAGCCCTGCCTCTACATGAAGCGAAGTTGTCTTGCCCAAGGTACCGTGGGATTCGGTAATCAAAATGCGATGGATAAAGCATCTTGGCAAGGCTAACCGGGGAAAAAAAATTGAAAATGGGGTGCAACACGAGGACTTCAAGGAGGTCACCCATCCTAGTACTACTCTCGCCCAAGCATGCTTAACTTCGGAGTTCTGATGGGTTCCGGTGCATTTGTGCTGGTATGATCGCACCCGTCATATTGAGGAAGCAAATCCCTCATGTGTTGACGGTTCACAGTCCCAGCCCAGAGAGATGGCCCATTCAAAAGACCCAATGGGCTTAACGACAACCCATCCGCTTCAACAATAGAGCAACCTCGTAAGATGTGATATCAACGCGTTGTGGGGCCCTCTAATGTACCGCGAGTTCGTTTGTCGTCCTTTTCGTGGCTCATGACGTACGATGTGGGATGGAAAAACATCGTATAAACAAGAAAAGTAGCCCAAAAATAGGTGCAGTCGAGTAGGCTTGCTGCCCCCGTCGTGGAGCTCTTGGAGAGCTTTCCAACGGTATACTGTGCGTCGCGTAACTCCTTACGGATCAAAAGTTATCGGCACTGGAGCGACGGAGACCTGGTCAGATGCCCCACGCCCTCGGTTCGCGGACCCAACCTCTACATGATGCGAAGTTGTCATGCCCAAGGTGCCGTGGGATTTGGTAATAGAAATGTTATGGATAAAGCATCTTGGCAAGGCTAACCAGGGCAAAAAATATTGAAAAAGGGGGTGCAACACAAGGACTTCCCAGGGGGTCACCCATCCTAGTACTACTCTCGCCCAAGCACGCTTAACTTTGGAGTTCTATTGGGATCCGGTGAATTATTGTGGTATGATTGTACCCATCATGTTGAGGACGCAAATCCCTTATGTGTTGACGATTCACAGTCCCAGCCCAGAGAGATGGCCCATTCAAAAGGCCCAATGGGCTTAACGATAACCCATCTACTTTAAAAACACAGCATCCACGCAAGACATGATATCGACGCATTGTAGGGCCTTCTAATGTCCCGTGAGTTCGGTTGTCGTCCTTTACGCGGCTCTCGGCGTATGATCTGAGACGAAAAAATAGAGCAAAAACAAGAAAAGATGACCAAAACTGATGAAAATATTCTATTTTGGGCTCCAAAGATGGGCACAGCTGAGCAGGCTTGCCGTCCCCGTCGTAGAGCTCTTGGAGAGCATTCAAACGGTATGCTGTGCGCCATATAACTCCTTACGGATCAAAATTTATAGGCACCGGAGCGACGGAGACCTGGTCACAAACCCTAAGCCCTCGGTTTGTGGGCCCAGCCTCTACGTGAAGCGAAGTTGTCTTGCCCATGGAGCTGTGGGATTCGGTAATAGAAATGTGATGGATAAAGCATCTTAGAAGGCTAACCGGGGCAAAAAATATTGAATGGGAGGGTGCAAAACGAGAACTTCCCAAGGGGTTATCCATCCTAGTACTACTCTCGTCCAAGCACGCTTAACTTCAGAGTTCTGATGGGATCCGGTGTATTAGTGCCGGTATGATCGCACCCATCATGTTGAGGACGCAAATCCCTTATGTGTTGACGGTTCACAGTCCCAGCCCAAAGAGATGGCCCATTCAAAAGTCCCAATGGGCTTAATGACAACACTTCCACTTCAACAATGCAGTATCCTCGCAAGACGTGATATCGACGCATTGTAGGGCCCTCAAATGTCCCACGAGTTTAGTTGTCGTCCTTTTCGCAGCTCACGACGTACGATCCGGGGCAAAAAAATAGAGCGAAAACAAGAAAAATGGCCTGAAATTGATGAAAACGTTCAATTTTGGGCTCCGAAAATAGGTGTAGCCTAGCTAGCTGGCTGCCCCTATTGTAGAGCTCCCAGAGAGCTTTTCAACGGTATGTTGTGCGCTGCGTAACTCCTTACGGATCAAGAGTTATGGGCACCGGAGCAACGGAGACCTAGTCACAAGCCTCACGTCCCCGGTTTGCGGGCCCAGCCTCTACGTGAAGCGAAGTTGTCTTGCCCAAGGTGCCGTGGGATTTGGTAATAGAAATATGATGGATAAAGCATCTTGGAAGGGTAACCGGTGCAAAAAAAATTGAATGGGGGGGTACAACACGTGGACTTCCGTGGGGGTCACCCATCCTAGTACTACCCTCGCCCAAGCACGTTTAACTTCAGAGTTCTGATGGGATCCGGTACATTAGTGCTGGTATGATCTCACTCATCATGTTGAGGACGCAAATCTTTTATGTATTGACGGTTCAAAGTCCCAGCCCAGAAAGATGGCCCATTCAAAAGGCCCAATGGGCTTAACAACAACCCATCCACTCCAACAACGCAGCATTCTCGCAAGACGTGATATTGACTCATTGTAGGGCACTCTAATCTACCGCAAGTTCGGTTATCATCCTTTTCGCAGCTCACGACGTACGATCCGAGATGAAAAAACATCGCAAAAACAAGAAAAGTGGCCCAAAATTGATGAAAACGTTCGATTCTGGTCTCCAAAAACTAGCACAGCCGAGCAGGCTTGCTGCCCCTATTGTAGAGCTCTTAGAGAGATTTTCAACGGTATGCTGTGCGCCACATAACTCCTTACGGATCAAAAGTTATGGGTACCGGAGCGACGGAGACATGGTCAGAAGCCCTACGCCCTTGGTTTGCGGGCCCAACCTCTAAGTGAAGAAAAGTTGTCTTGCCCAAGGGGCCGTGGGATTCGGTAATAGAAATGTGATAGATAAAACATCTTGGCAAGGCTAACCGGGGCAAAAAAAATTGAAAAGGAAGGTGCAACACGAGGACTTCCCAGGGGGTCACCCATCCACAATACAACAACAAGCAACATAAGAAATAGTCTTCAAACATCATATCGTTCACAAAATGGCCATAGTCAAGAAAGGCACGTAGGGCAAGCAATCATTCCAAGGAATCATCAATAGGCACGTTGTCCTCGGGTACCTGTTCCTGATCTTCTTCACCTGAGATGATAAAAGAGGGTGAGTCCTTATGAACTCAGCGAGGGGGTACGAGAAATAAGTTTTGAAACTCTTTTTCCGGTTCAACTCATGAAAACCCTTTTTGCAAGCATGACATATATCACAAGTAAGTTCATAATGTAATATAAAAGTAAAAGAACACAATTACCCGTCTTTCCTCCCTGAGGTCCTCTAGGAACCAAGCGAGAGTACTTATACACATAGTGAAAATGATATGGTGAGCTTTCGCTCTCAGTTCATTTCCAGTATCAGTTGTTGCGGCCGACTTCAAATCATCCACTTATCACGCCAAATGGGTGTACTCCGGATGTACCCCGAAATCCTACGACCCAACTCTCCAAGGAAGTCTAACCCCCAAGCGAGAGAGGGAATTGGACAATGGTAGTCACGGTTGCATCGGCAAGCCTGATGCCGCCCGGTGTGCATGAATGCTACCACGCCAGAATGAAAGGTTGCAACCTTGTATGCAATGCACATTTATGACATTTAATATATCACATTAGGAGGACAACAAAGTAGGTTGCCTCCGAGCAGTCATAAGATTGCACATTGACAAGTAAACACGCGAGGCACGATATGATAGGTAATTTCACTTGTAAAGCACATGGAGTTATATGAATATTAAACGGGCAACTATGTAACACATGTAAATCAAGTCATATAGCTCATTTCGAAGTTCACAAAATCAAATAATAAGGTTATACAACATGCAACGATATCTACGTGTGACCGAGTGCAAGAAAGGCCTACTTGTCAACATGTAATCATTAGAATCACATTTAGGGCTATAAGGGCAACTACGGGCAGTCTACTAATCATATAATTAAACACGATATCCATAGGATCAACACTTAGCGAGTTTTCCTAGTCATTAGGGTTTCAATTTATGCTCACCCGTACGATTAAGCCCCAAGTTGTCACGTAATTAAACTCAAGCCATGCATTGATTAATTAAAACACCCTCAAGCATTCAAAACAGTCCACACAACATCCAAGTGCCACAATCCCAAGAATTTAATACAACAAGAGAAGTTACAATAATTTTCAAAGCATATCACTAGATGAAAACCTCACTGCAATGGTCTATTTTCTCACAATCATTGAGACAAGCAAAAAATCTCCAATTCCAGTGAAAAAAATATCAAATTAAAGCTTAAGGCGTGAACTATATCCAGAAACTAACCTCGCATCATTTGGAGTTCCGATTCAAAAGTTATAGCCAAAACCGTGAGACTACGCAAAACTGTCCAGATTTGTACACATTTCAATACTTGTCGTTTTTTAGGGCCGTAGGGTCAGATTTAGCCTTAGTCTATTTCTGACAAAAATGTCCAGAACTGAACAATCTAATAGAATACCAAATTTCATGAATTTTAGATATCATTCACTAACTCAAAACTGGTTCATTCTACAAAGACAGTGAATCTGCCAAAACCTGCTTCATTTTCCCAGATTTTCCAGATTTGGACACCTTTCAATGTTTTGCCATTTTGGGGACCTTAGAGTCAAACTTGGCTTTGGCCTATTTCTACAAAAAATGTTCAAAACTGGCAAAACTAGTCACCTTCCAATTTTTACGCATTTTCAACATCATTTACCTGGTCAAATTCACTTCGCTCCAACAAAACAGAAAGCTGCCATTTACGCGATTTCACCTATCTTCACATTCTAGCCAAATATCTTGCCATGCATGTTTACAAAAGCTCATGTACACACATATATCACAAGTACAGAGGTAAAAATAGACATCTAAAGGCATGCATGTGGTTTTTGAAAGCTTTTCAAAAGAGTTTTAGCCCTCACCTTAGCAAGACAACAATGAAGATGCACAAAGCTCTTGATGATGCACAAGGTCGTCTTTTCTTCTTGCTTAGCCGAGAGACAACTTGAGATTCTCTAATTCCTAGCTTAGTAACCATGTTCTTAGTATGTGCAAGTGGCTAGAACAAAAGAAAATGAAATAGGAGCTATCAACATACCTAAGCCGAAATGAAGGTTCAATGAGCTTGCATGTGTGTCTTTTGCATTCTAGCTTACTTGGTCGAGTTCCTTAGTAGCTTGAATGTCTTGATGAACCTTAGGATGATGAGGTTAAGCTATGGAGAGTGAGTTTGCAGCCAAGACCAAGAGAGAGAGAGAAGAAATGAGAGAGTGAATGAGAGAAAGAGAGAATGTGAGAAAGAATGAAAAGCTTAAGCATTTGGTCGGCCTTGAGCTTGTAAAATTCTGATTTTTTTGTGTCTTCAAGAGCATAATTTGAATTGTCTAGCATGGGCAATTGAGTGTGTCGAGATTTTAGTGCATTGGGTAGGGTTTTGAGTCATTTTTTTATGCTTTGTGTCATGAGCTTGTCTTAGAATGTCTAGGTGTGTTTTTAAATTATGCAATGCTAGCTCAAATGCAAGAGGTGGTCGGCCAAGGCTTGCAAAATTCTGAATTTTTGTCATGTTTTGAGTATTATTTAATTGTATGCTTGGAATATGCAAAAGAATAAAGAATAAAGAATAGGAATGTTTAGCTTTTTGTGAGATTTCGTCTTCTAGTGACTTGACTTGGTATTTTAATATTAGTTAGTGGAGTTTGTATGATTAATTAATGATCTAGTGCTTCGTGTAAGATGCTTTCTTGATTAGCATGTGGGTACGCTTACCTAGATCTAGGGCACGCACTACGAGGTAAGACACGAACTACGAGGTAAGGCACGAATTATGAGACAAATACACGTTTCTCAAATAAAAGCACGCAACCCTAAATGTATGTACGTAATTCAATGCAAGGCACACAAAATGAAACACGACTCTTAAACCTAGGTCAAGGCACGTAAATCTAGGTTAGGACACACGAAACGAGGTATCACACGTAAATCGAGGTCGGGCCTCACACCCAAGGTACCATGGGATTCGGTAATCAAAATGTGATGGATAAAGCATCTTGGCAAGGCTAACCAGGGCAAAAAAAATTGAAAAGGGGGTACAACACAAGGACTTCTAGGGGGTCACCCATCTTAGTACTACTCCCCCCCAAGCACGTTTAACTTCGGAGTTCTGATGGGTTCCGGTGCATTTGTGTTGGTATGATCGTACCTGCCATATTGACGAAGCAAATCCCTCATATGTTGACGGTTCACAGTCCCAGCCAAGAGAGATAGCCCATTCAAAAGGCCCAATGGGCTTAATAACAACCCATCCGCTTCGACAACAAAGCAACCGCATAAGATGTGATATCAACATGTTGTGGGGCCCTCTAATGTATCGCGAGTTCGGTTGTCATCCTTTTCGAGGCTCACGACATTCAATCCAGGATGGAAAAACATCGTATATACAAGAAAAGTAGCCCAAAACGGATGAAAACATTCGATTTTAGGCTCCGAAAATAGGAGAAGTCAAGCAAGCTTGCTGCCCCCGTCGTGGAGCTCTTGGAGAGCTTTCCAATGGTATGCTGTGCGCTGCGTAACTCCTTACGGATCAAAAGTTATGGGCATCGGAGCGATGGAGACCTGGTCAGAAGCCCTACACCCTCGGTTTGCCGACCTAGCCTCTACGTGATACGAAGTTGTCTTGCCCAAGGTACCGTGGGATTCGGTAATAGAAATGTGATGGATAAAGCATCTTGGCAAGGCTAACCGGGGCAAAAAAAAATAGAAAAGAGGGGTGCAACACGAGGACTTCCCAGGGGGTCACCCATCCTAGTACTACTCTCGCCCAAGCAAGTTTAACTTCGGAGTTCTGATGGCATCCGGTGGATTAGTGCTAGTAAGATCGCACCCGTCATGTTGACGACGCAAATCCCTTATGTGTTGACGGTTCACAGTCCCAACCTAGAGAGAATGCCTATTCAAAAGGCCCAATGGGCTTAATGACAACCCATCCGCTTCAACAACGCAGCATCCTCGCGAGACGTGATATCGACGCATTGTAGGGCACTCTAATGTCCCGCGAGTTCTATTGTTGTCCTTTCCGCGGCTCACGACGCACGATCCGGGATGAAAAAATAGCGCAAAAATAAGAAAAGTTGCCTGAAACTAATGAAAATGTTTGATTTTAGGCTCTGAACGGTAAGTTGTGCGCCGCGTAAATCCTTACGGATCAAAAGTTAATGGCACCGGAGCGATGGAAACATGGTCACAAGCACCACGCCCTCGGTTTGCCGGCCCAGCCTCTACGTGAAGCAAAATTGTCTTACCCAATGTGCCGTGGGATTCAGTAATAGAAATGTGATGGATAAAGCATCTTGGCAAGGCTAATCGGGGCAAAAAAAATTGAAAAGGGGGTGCAACACCAAGACTTCCCAATGGGTCACCCATCCTTGTACTACTCTCGTCCAAGCACGCTTAACTTTGGAGTTCTGTTTGGATCCAGTGCATTAGTACTGGTATAATCGCACCCGTCATGTTGAGGATGCAAATCCCTTATGTGTTGACAGTTCACAGTCCTAGCCCAGAGAGATGGCCCATTCAAAAGGCCCAATGGGCTTAATGACAACCCATCCACTTCAACAACACAGCATCCTCACAAGACGTGATATCGATACATTGTAAGGCCCTCTAATGTACAGCGACTTCAGTTGTCGTCCTTTTTGTGGCTCACCACGTAAGATCAGGGATGGAAAAATATCACAAAAATAAGAAAAGTAACCCAAAACTGATGAAAATGTTCAATTTTGGGTTCAAAAAATAGGCGCATTCGAGCAGGTGTGTTTTCCTTGTAGAGCTATCAGAGAGCTTTCCAACGGTATGCTGTGCGCCGTGTAACACCTTACGGATCAAAAGTTATGGGCACCGGAGCGACGGAGACCTGGTTACAAGCCCCACGCCCTCGGTTTGCTGGCCCAACCTCTATGTGTAGTGAAGTTGTCTTTCGCAAGGTACCGTGGTATTCGTTAATAGAAATGTGATGGATAAAGCATCTTGGCAAGGCTAATCGGGGCAAAAAAAATTGAAAAGGGGGTGCAACACCAAGACTTCCCAATGGGTCACCCATCCTAGTACTATTCTCGTCCAAGCACGCTTAACTTCAGAATTCTGTTAGGAACCGGTGCATTATTGCTGGTATGATCGTAGCCGTCATGTTGAGGACGCAAATCTTTTATGTGTTGATGGTTCACAGTCCCAACCCAGAGAGATGGCACATTCAAAAGGCCCAATGGGCTTAACGACAACCCATCCGCATTAACAATGCAACATCCACGCAAGACGTAATATCGACGCGTTGTAGGGACTTCTAATGTCCAGGAGTTCGGTTTTCGTCCTTTACGCAGCTCTCGGCGTACGATCCGGGATCAAAAAATAGCACAAAAACAAGAAAATAGGCTCAAAATTGATGAAAACGTTCGATTTTGGGTTCCAAAAATAGACACAGCTGTGAAGGCTTATTGTCCTCGTTGTAGAGTTCTTGGAGAGCGTTCCAACGGTATGCTGTGTTCCGCATAACTCCTTACGAATCAAAAGTTATGGGCACTGGAACGACGGAGACCTGGTCACAAGCCCCACGCCCTCGGTTGGCGGGCCCAGCCTCTACGTGAAACGAAGTTGTCTTGCCCAAGGATCCGTGGGATTCGGTAATAAAAATGTGATGGATAAAGCATCTTGGAAGGCTAACCGGGGCAAAAAAAATTGAATGGGGGTGTGCAACACGAGGACTTCCCAGTGGGTTATCCATCCTAGTACTACTCTCGCCCAAGCACGCTTAACTTCGGTGTTATGATGGGATCCGGTTTATTAGTTCTGGTATGATCACACCCATCATGTTGAGAACGCAAATCCCTTATGTGTTGACGGTTCACAGTCCCAGCTCAGAGAGATGGCCCATTCAAAACGCCCAATGGGCTTAATGACAACACTTCTGTTTCAACAATGCAGCATCCTCGCAAGACGTGATATCGACGCATTGTAGGGCACTCAAATGTCCCGCGAGTTCAGTTGTTGTCCTTTTCGTGGCTCACGACGTATGATCCGGGACCAAAAAATAGCGCAAAAACAAGAAAAGTAGCCCAAAATAGATGAAAATGTTCAATTTTGGGATCCAAAAATAGGCGTAGCCTAGCAAGTTGGCTGCCCCCATCGTAGAGCTCCTGGAGAGCTTTTCAACGGTATGTTGTGCGCTGCGTAACTCCTTACGGATCAAAAATTATGGGCACCGGAGCGACGGAGACTTGGTCACAAGCCCCATGTCCCCGGTTTGCTGGCCCAGCCTCTACGTGAAACGAAGTTGTCTTGCCCAAGGTGCCGTGGGATTCGGTAATAGAAATATGATGGATAAAGCATCTTGGAAGGGTAACCGAAACAAAAAAAAAATTGAATGGGAGGGTACAGCACGTGGACTTCCCTAAGGGTCACCCATCCTAGTACTACCCTCACCCAAGCACGCTTAACTTCGGAGTTCTGATGGGATCCATTGCATTAGTGCTGGTATGATCGTACCTGTCATGTTGAGGACGCAAATCCCTTATGTGTTGACGGTTCACAGTCCCGGCCTAGAGAGATGGCTCATTCAAAAGGCCCAATGGGCTTAACGACAACCCTTCCGCTTCAACAAAATAGCATCCTCGCAAGATGTGATATCGACGCATTGTAGGGCCCTCTAATGTCCCGCGAGTTCAGTTGTCGTCCTTTTCGCGGCTCACAACATACGATCCAGGACGGAAAATCAGCGTAAAAACAAGAAAAGTGGCCCGAAACTGATGAAAACTTTCAATTTTAGGCTTCAAAAATAGGCGCAGCCTAGCAGGCTTGATGCCCCCGTCGTAGAGCTCCCGGAGAGCTTTCCAACGGTATGTTGTACGCCGCGTAACTCCTTACGGATCAAAAGTTATGGGCACCAGAGCGATGGAGACTTGGTCACAAGCCCCACGCCCTCGGTTTGCAGGCCCAGCCTCCACGTGAAGCGAAGTTGTCTTGCCCAAGGTGCCGTGGGATTCGGTAATAGAAATGTGATGGATAAAGTATCTTGGAAGGCTAATCGGGGCAAAAAAAATTTAAAAGCGGGGTACAACACGAGGACTTCCCGAGGGGCCACCCATCCTAGTACTACTCTCGCCCAAGCACGCTTAACTTCGGAGTTCTGATGGGATCTGGTACATTAGTGTTGGTATGATCGCAACAATTAGGTTGAGGATGTAAATCCCTTATGTGTTGACGGTTCACAGTTCCAGCCCAGAGAGATGGCCCATTCAAAAGGTCCAATGGGCTTAACAACAACCCATCTGCTTCAACAACGCAGCATCCTCGTAGGACGTGATATCGACACGTTGTAGGGCCCTCTAATGTCCCGCGAGTTTGGTTGTTGTCCTTTTTACAGCTCACAACGTACGATCCGAGATGAAAAAAGTTCACAAAAACATGAAAAGTGGCCTAAAACTGAAAATAGGCGCAGCCGACCATGCTTGCTGCCCCCATCGTAGAGCTCCCGGAGAGCTTTCCAACGGTATGCTGTGCACTGCGTAACTCCTTACAAATCAAAAGTTATGGGCACTGGAATGACGGAGACCTCGTCACATGCCCCACGCCCTCGGTTTGTTGGCCCAGCCTCCACATGAAGCGAAGTAGTCTTGCGCAAGGGTCTATTGGATTCGTTAATAGAAATGTGATGGTTAAAGCATCTTGGAAGGCTAACCGGGGCAAAAAAAAATTAGAAAGGGAGGTGCAACACAAGGACTTCCCAAGGGGTCATCCATCCTAGTACTACTCTCGCCCAAGCACGCTTAACTTCAGAGTTCTGATGGGATCGGGTACATTAGTACTGGTATGATCGCACCCTTCATGTTGAGGACATAAATCCCTTATGTGTTGACAGTTCACAGTCCCAGCCCAAAGAGATGGCCCATTCAAAAGGCCCAATGGGCTTAATGACAACCCATCTGCTTCAACAACGCAGCATCCTAGCAGGATGAGATATCGATGAGTTTTTGGGCTCTCTAATGTCCCGCGAGTTCAGTTGTTGTCCTTTTCGCGGCACACGACGTATAATCCAGGACCAAAAAACAGCGCAAAGATAAGAATAGTGGCCCAAAATTGATAAAAATGTTCTATTTTGGGCTCCAAAAACAAGCGCAGCAGAGCATGTTTGTTACCCCCGTTGTAGAGCTCTCGGAGAGCTTTCCAACGGTATGCTGTGTACCACATAACTCCTTGTGGATCAAAAGTTATGGGCGACGGAGCGACAGAGACCTGGTCACAATCCCCATGCCCTCGGTTTGCGGGCCCAGCCTCCACTGAAGCGAAGTTGTCTTGCCCAAGGTGCTGTGGGATTCGATTATAGAAATGTTATGGATAAAGCATCTTGGCAAGGCTAACCAGGTCAAAAAAAATTGAAAAGGGCAGTGCAACATGATGACTTTCGGGGGGTCACCTATCCTAGTACTACTCTTGCCCAAGCATGCTTAACTTCGGAGTTCTGATGGGATCCGGTGCATTAGTGCAGGTATGATCGCACCCGTCATGTTAAGGATGCAAATCTCTTATCTGTTGACGGTTCACAGTCCCAGCCCAGAGAGATGACCCATTCAAAAGGCCCAATGGGCTTAACGACAACCCATCTGCTTCAACAATGCAGCATCCTCGCAAGACGTGATATCGACGTGTTGTAGGGCTATCTAATGTACCGCAAGTTCGGTTGTTGTCCTTTTCGCAGCTCACGACGTAAAATCTGGGAGGAAAAAACATCACAAAAACAAGAAAAGTGGCCCAAAATTGAATAAAAGGTTCCATTTTGGGTTCAAAAAATAGGCGCAGCCGATCAGTCTTTCTGTCCTCGTCGTAGACCTTTCGGAGAGCTTTCCAACGGTATGCAGTGCGCCACGTAACTCGTTACAAATCAAAAGTTATGTGCACCGAAGCGACGGAGACCTGGTCACAAGCCTCATGCCCTCGGTTTCCGGGCCCAACCTCTACGTGAAGTGAAGTTGTCTTGCCCAAGGTACCGTGGGATTTGGTAATATAAATGTGATGGATAAAGCAACTTGGAAGGCTAACTGTGGCAAAAAAAATTGAATGGGGGGGGGGGGGTACAACACGAGGATTTCCCAAGGGGTTACCCATCCTAGTACTACTCTCGCCCAAGCATGCTTAACTTTGGAGTTCTGATGGGATCTGGTGCATTAGTGCTAGTATGATCGCACCCGTCATGTTGAGGATGTAAATCCCTTATGTGTTGACGGTTCACAGTCCCAGCCCAGAGAGATGGCCCATTCGAAAGGCCTAATGGGCTTAACGATAATCTTTCCGTTTCAACAATGTAGCATTCTCGCAAGACGTGATATCAACACATTGTAGGGCCATCTAATGTTGCGCGAGTTCGGTTGCCGTCCCTTTTGCGGCTCACGACGTACGAACCGGGACTGAAAAATAGCGCAAAAACAAGAAAAGTGGCCCAAAACTAATGAAAATGTTCGATTTTGGGCTACTAAAATAGGCACAGCCGAGTACGCTTGTTGTCCCTATCGTAGAGCTCTCGGAGAGCTTTCCAACAGTATGCTGTGCACCTTGTAACTCCTTGCGGATCAAAAGTAATAGGCACCGTGGCGACGGAGACCTCGTCACAAGCCACACGTCCTCAGTTTGTGGGCCCAGCTTCCACGTGAAGCGAAGTTGTCTTGCCCAAGGTGCCGTGGGATTCGGTAATAGAAATGTGATGATAAAGCATCTTGCAAGGCTATCCGGGGAAAAAAAATTGAAAAGGGGGGTGCAACATGAGGACTACCCAAGGGTTACCCATCCTAGTACTACTCTCGCCTTAGCACGCTTAACTTCAGAGTCTTGATGGAATTTGGTGCATTAGTGCTAGTATGATCGTACCCGTCATGTTGAGGACGCAAATCCCTTATGTGTTGACGGTTCACAGTCCTAACCTAGAGAGATGGCCCATTCAAAAGGCCCAATGTGCTTAACGACAACCCATTCGCTTCAACAATGCAGCATCCTCGCAAGACGTGATATAGACGCGTTGTGGGGCCCTCAAATGTACAGCGAGTTCGGTTGTCGTTCTTTTTGCGGCTAACGACGTACGATTCGGGATGAAAAAACATAGCCAAAACAAGAAAAGTGACCCAAAACTGATGAAACATTCAATTTTGGTCTCGAAAAATAGGGGCAGCCGAGCAGGCTTGCTACCCACGTCGTAGAGCCATCGAAGAGCTGTCCAACGGTATACTGTGCGCTGCGAAACTGCTTACGGATAAAAACTTATAGGCTCCGGAGCGACGAAGACCTGGTCACAAGCCCCACGCCCTCGGTTTGCGGACCCAACCTCTACGTGAAGCAAAGTAGTCTTGCCCAAGGTGCCGTAGGATTCGTTAATAGAAATGTGATGGACAAAGCATCTTGGAAGGCTAACCAGGGCAAAAAAAATTGAAAAGGGGGGTGCAACACGAGGACTTACTAGGGGGCCACCCATCCTAGTACTACTCTCACCCAAGTATGCTTAACTTTGGATTTCTAATGGGATCCAGTGCATTAGTGATGGTATGAACGCACCCGTCATGTTGAGGACACAAATCCCTTATGTGTTGACAGTTCACAGTTCCAGCCCAGAGAGATGGCCCATTCAAAAGGCCCAATGGGGGGCTTAACGACAACTCTTCTGCTTCAACAACGCAGCATCCTCGTAAGACGTGATATCAATGCATTGTAGGGCCCTCTAATGTACAGCGAGTTTGGTTATCGTCCTTTTTGCGGCTCACGACGTACGATTTGGGATGGAAAAATATCGCAAAAGCAAGAAAAGTGGTCCGAAACTGAAGAAAACGTTTGATTTTGGGCTCCGAAAATAGGCGTAGCCGAGCAAGCTGGGTGCCCCCATCGAAGAGATCTCGAAGTGCTTTCCAACGGTATGCTGTGCGCATCATAACTCCTTACGGATCAAAAATTATGGGCACCAAAATGACGGAGACTTGTTCATAAGCCCCACGCCCTCGGTTTGCGGGCCCAGCCTCCACGTGAAGTGAAATTGCCTTGCCCAAGGTGCCGTGGGATTTGGTAATAGAAATGTGATGGATAAAGCATATTAGAAGGCTAATCGGGGCAAAAAAAATTGAAAATAGGGGTGCAACATGAGGATTTCCCAGGGGGTCACCCATCCCTGTACTACTCTCGCCCAAGCATGCTGAACTTCGGAGTTCTAATGGGATCTGGTGCCTTAGTGCTGGTATGATCGCAACCGTCATGTTGAGGATGCAAATCCCTTATGTGTTGACGGTTCACAGTCCCAGCCCAGAAAGATGGCTCATTCAAAAGGCCTAACGGGCTTAACGACAACCCATCCGCTTTAACCACGCAGTATCCTCGCAAGACGTGATATCGACGCATTGTAGGCCCTCTAATGTACTGTGAGTTCAGTTGTCGTCCTTTTCGTGGCTCAAGACGTACGATCCGGGACAGAAAAATATCACAAAAACAAGAAAAGTGGCCTGAAATTGATGAAAATATTCAATTTTGGGCTCCAAAAATAGGCACAGCCAAGCAGGCTTGCAGCCCCCGTTGTAGAGCTTTCAGGGAGCTTTCCAATAGTATGTTATGCGCCACGTAAAAGTCATAGGCGCTGAAGCGACGGAGAGTAGGTCACAAGTCCCACGCCCTCAGTTTGCAGGCCCAGCCACTACGTGAAACGAAATTGTCTTGCCCAAGGTGCCATGGAATTCGGTAATAGAAATGTGATGGATAAAGCATCTTGGAAAGGCTAACCTGGGCAAAAAATATTGAAAAGGTGGGTGCAACACGAGGACTTCCCAAGGGGTCACCTATCCTAGTACTACTCTCGTCCAACCACGCTTAACTTGGGAGTTCTGATAGGATCTGATGCATTAGTACAGGTATGATCGCACCCGTCATGTTGAGGACACAAATCCCTTATGTGTTGACTGTTCACAGTCCCAGCCCAGAGAAATGGTCAATTCAAAAGGCCCAATGGGCATAACGACAACCTATCCACTTCAACAACGCAGCATCCTCGCAAGAAGTGATATCGACGCATTGTAGGGCCTTCTAATGTCCTGCGTGTTCGGTTGTCGTCCTTTTCGCGGCTCACGACGTACGATTTGGGACGGAAAAACAACGTAAAACAAGAAATGAGTCCCGAAACTGATGAAAACGTTCAATTTTGGGCTCCGAAAACATGCACAGTCGAGCAGACTGGCTACCCCCATCGTAGAGCTCTCGGAGAGCTTTTCAACGGTATGCTGTGCACTGCGTAACTCCTTACGGATCAAAAGTTATGGGGACGGGAGCGACAGAGACCTGGTCTCATGCCCCACGCCCTCGGTTTGCGAGCCCAGCCTCTACGTGAATCGAAATTCTCTTGCCTAATGTGCCGTGGGATTCGTTAATAGAAATGTGGTGGATAAAGCATCTTGGCAAGACTAACCAGGGCAAAAAAAATAAAAAGAGGGGTGCAACACGAGAACTTCCTAGGGGGTCACCCATCCTAGTACTACTCTCGCCCAAGCACTCTTAACTTTGGAGTTCTGATGGGATCCGGTGTATTAGTGCTGGCATGATCGCACCCGTCATGTTGAGGATGCAAATCCCTTAGGTGTTGACGATTCACGGTCCCAACCCAGAGAGATGGCCCATTCAAAAGGCCTAATGAGCTTAATGACAACCCATCCACTTCAACAACGCGGTTCACGACGTACTATCCAGGACTACAAAATAGCACAAAAACAAGAAAAGAGGCCCGAAATTGATGAAAATTTTTGATTTTGGGATCCAAAAATAGGCGCAATTGAGCAGGCTTGCAGCCCTCGTAGTAGAGCTCTCGGAGAGCATTCCAACGGTATGCTGTGCGCCACGTAACTCCTTAGAGAACAAAAGTTATGGGCACCGGAGCGACAGAGACTTGGTCACAAGCCACACGTCCTCAGTTTGTGGGCCCAGCTTCCACGTGAAGCGAAGTTGTCTTGCCCAAGGTGCCGTGGGATTCGGTAATAGAAATGTGATGATAAAGCATCTTGCAAGGCTATCCGGGGAAAAAAAATTGAAAAGGGGGGTGCAACATGAGGACTTCCCGGGGGTCACCCATCGTAGTACTACTTTCGCCCAAGCACGCTTAACTTCGGAGTTCTGATGGGATCTGGTGCATTAGTGTAGGTATGATCACACCCGTTATGTTGAGGATGCAAATCCCTTATGTGTTGACGGTTCACAGTCCCAACCTAGAGAGATGACCCATTCTAAAGGCCCAATGGGCTTAACGACAACCCATCCGCTTCAATGACACAGCATCCTCGAAACACGTGATATTGACGCATTGTAAGGCCCTCTAATGTCCTGCGAGTTCAGTTGTCTTCCTTTTCGCAGCTCACGACGTACGATCCGGGATGAAAAAACATCGCAAAAATAACAAAGTTGCGCGAAATTGATGAAAACATTCAATTTTGGAATCCGAAAATAGGCGCAACAAAGCAGGCTTGTTGCCCTTATCGTAGAGCTCTCAGAGAGCTTTCCAACGGTATACTGTGTGCCGCGTAACTCCTTACGGATCAAAAGTTATGGGCACCGGAGCGACGGAGACCTAGTCACAAGCCCCATGCCATAGGTTTGCGGGCCCAGCCTCTACGTGAAGCAAAGTTTTCTTGCCCAAGGTGCTGTGGGATTCGATAATAGAAATGTGATGGATAAAGCATCTTGGAAGGCTAACTGGGGCAATAAAATTGAATGGGGATGTGCAAACCGAGGACTTCCCAAGGGGTCACCCATCCTAGTACTACCCTCGCCCAAGCACGCTTAACTTCGGAGTTCTGATGGGATCCGGTGCATTTGTGCTGGTATGATCACACCCGTCATGTTGAGGACGTAAATCCCTTATGTGTTGACGGTTTACTGTCTCAGCCCAGAGAGATGGCCCATTCAAAAGGCCCAATGGGCTTAATGACAACCCTTCCACTTCAACAACGCAGCATCCTTGTGAGGCCCGACCTCGATTTGCGTGCGATACCTCATTTCGTGTGCCCTAACCTAGATTTGCGTGCCTTGACCTAGGTTTAAGAATTGTGTTTCGTTTTGTGTGCCTTGCATTGAATTACATGCATACATTTAGGGTTGCGTGCATTTACTTGGAAAATGTGCATTCGTCTCGTAGTCCGTGCCCTACTTCGAGTGCGTGTCCTAAACCTAGGAAAGCGTGCCCACATGCTAATCAAGAAAGCATCTTACACGAAGCATTAGATCATTAATTAATCTTACAAACTCCACTAACTAATATTAAATTGCTAATTCAACTCACTAGAAGACGAAATTGCACCAAAAGCTAGACATTCTTTATTCTTTATTCCTTATTCTTTTGCACATCCCAAACACACAATATTATATTGCTCAACCAAGACAAAAATTCAGAATTTTGCAATGCCTTGGCCGACCACCTCTTGCATTTGTGCATGCATTTCAATTTCAAAATCTATTCCTAGACATTCTATGCCAAGTTATGACACAAGCCTTAAAAAAATGACTCAAAACTCTACCCAAAGCTCCACCAATCTCGACATAAGCAATGCCCATGCTAGGTGATTCAAAATTATGCTCCTTGAAGACACAATTCTGAATTTTTGCAAGCCTTAGGCCGACATATGCATCAATTCCTTCAAGCTTTTTATTTTTCTTTCATTGTTCTTTCTTTCTCTCATTCTTCTCTCACTCTCTTATTTCTTCTCTCTCTCTCTCGGCCCTAGCTGAAATCCTACACTCCATAGCTTAAGTTCTTCATCCTAAGGCTCTTCAAGACATGCAAGCTACTAGGAACTCGACCAAGCAAAGCTAGAATGCAAAAGACACACATGCAAGCTCATTGAACCTTCATTTCGGCTTAGGTGAGTTTGTTAGCTCCCATTTCATTTTCTTTTGTTCTAGCCACTTGCACATACTAAGAACACGGTTACTAAGCTAGGAAATTAGAGAAAATCAAGTGGTCTCTCGGCTAAGCAAGGAAAAAGGGTCGACATTATGCTTTATCAAGAGTTTGTGCATCTTCCTTGTTGTCTTGCTAAGGTGAGGGCTAAAACTTCTTGAAAAGCTTTCAAAAACCACATGCATGCCTTTAAATGTCTATTTTTACTTCTGTACTTGTGATATATGTGTGTTCATGAGCTTTTGTAAACATGCATGGCAAGATATTTGGCTAGAATGTGATGATAGATGAAATCGCGTATGGGACAGTCTTTTGTCTTGTTGGTACGAGGTGACATTTACCAGGTAAATGATGTTCTAAATGGGTGAAAATTGGTAGATGACTAGTTTTTCTAGTTCTGAGAATTTTTTGTAGAAATAGGCCAAAGCTAATTTTCATTCTAAGGTCCCCAAAATGGCAAAACATTGAAAGGTGTCCAAATCTGGAAAATCTGGAAAAATGAAGCAGGTTTTGGCAGATTCACTGTCCTTGTAGAGCGAACCAGTTTTGACTTAGTAAGTTATATCCAAAATGCATGAAATTTTGTTTTTGCTAGATTTTTCAGTTCTGGACATTTTTGTTAGAAATAGACTAAGGCTAAATCTGACCTTAAGATCCTCAAAAACGACAAGTATTGAAATGTGTGCAAACCTAGACAGTTTTGTGTAGTCTCACGGTTTTGGCTATAACTCTTGAACCTGAACTCCAAATGATGTGAGGTTTGTTTCTGGATTTAGTTCACTCCTTAAGCTTTAATTTGAAATTTTGTTCACTGGAATTGGAGTTTGTTTGCGTGTCTCAATAATTGTGAGAAAACAGACCATTGCAGTAAGGTTTTCAATTAGGGATTTGCTTTGAAAATTATTGTAACTTCTCTTGTTGTGTTAAATGCTTGGGATTGTGACACTTGGATGTTGTGTGGACTATTTTTAATGCTTGAGGGTATTTTAATTAATCAATGTATGGCTTGAGTTGAATTACGTGACAACTTAGGGCTTAATCGCACGGGTAAGCATGAAATGAAACCCTAATGTCTAGGGAAAACTCGCTAAGTGTTGATCCCATGGATATCGTGTTTAATTATGTGATTAGTAGGCTGCCCGTAGTTGCCTTGTAGCCCTAAATGTGATTTTGATGATTACATGTTGACAAGTAGGCCTTTCTTGCACCCAGTCCCACGTAGATGTCGTTGCATGTTGAATAATCTTATTATTTGATTACGTGAACTTCGAAATGAGTTATATGACTTGATTTACATGCGTTACATGGCTGCCCGTTTAATGTTCATATAACTCCATGTGCTTATAAGTGAAATTACCTGTCATATCGTGCCTCGCATGTTTACTTATCAATGTGCAATCTTATGACTGCTCGGAGGCAACCTACTTTTTTGTCCTCCTAATGTGATATATTAAATGTCATAAATGTGCATTGCATACAAGGTTGCAACCTTTCATTCTGCCGTGGTAGCGTTCATGCACACCGGGCGGCATCGGACTTGTCGGTGCAACTGTGACTACCATTATCCAATTCCCTCTCTCGCTTGGGGGCTAGACCTCCTCAAAGAGTTGGGTCGTAGGATTTTGGGGTACATCCAGAGTACACCCACTTGGCGTGATAAGGGGATGATTTGAAGTCAGCCGCAACAACTGATACTGGAAATGAACTGAGAGCAAAAGCTCACCATATCCTTTTAACTATGTGTATAAGTACTCTCGCTTGGTTCCTAGAGGATCTCAGGGAGGAAAGACGGGTAATTGTGTTCTTTTACTTTTACATACATTATGTACTTACTTGTGATATGTGTCATGCTTGCAAAAGGGTTTTCATAAGTTGAACCGGAAAATGAGTTTCAAAACTTATTTCTCATTTCCCCCTCGCTGAGTTCATAAGGACTCACCCTCTTTTATCATCTCAGGTGAAGAAGACCAGGAACAGGTACACGAGGATGACGTGCCTAACGATGATTCCTTGGAATGATTGCTTGCCTTACGTGCCTTACTTGACTATGGCCATTTTGTGAACGATATGTTGCTTGAAGACTATTTCTTGTGTTGCTTGCTGTTGTATTGTAAATGACCCCCGTTGTAATTTGGGGTCTAATTTTGGCTTGTACTGATCATAACTAGATAGACACTACTATGGTCATTTTTGTTATCACTACTGGTTAGTATCTATCGCAGGTTTATGAAGTATCAGGTAAAAAATTAAGTAAAATGAACCTATCAAATCCTAAGCAGGTACTCATGCTAGGTTGTTAATCAAACGAGATTTCGAGATAACTAGTAGGCGTTTCGACGGGTGATAAATAGTAATCTTAGTTGGAAATGAATTTGAGATTGAAAGTTTGGAGGCACCTAGAGAATTAGGTCAAACTAAAGAGCTTAATTACAGCCGTTATGATGTCGATTTTTCGGAGAATTTGTGGAGTTTAGACTAAACGTTAAGTGTTAAACTTTCATGAACGATTAAGTATGTGACATGACTTGAATGTTTAGATCACGCCCTAGTCTAACCTTAAAGGTCGGGTTGGGGCGTGACAATCCTCGCAGGACGTGATATCAACACATTATAGGACCCTCCAATGTCCCGCGAGTTCAGTTTTAGTCTTTTTCGTGGCTCACGACGTACGATCCGGAATGAAAAAATAATGTCAAAACAAGAAAAATAGCCTGAAACTGATTAAAATGTTCGATTTTGATCTCCGAAAATAGGAGCAGTCGAGCAAGCTTGCTGCCCCCGTCGTAGAGCTCGCGGAGAGCTTTCCAACGGTATGCTGCGCGCCACGTAACTCTTTACGGATCAAAAGTTATGGGCACCAGAGCGACGGAGACCTGGTCACAAGCCCCACACCCTCGGTTTGCGGGCCCAGCCTCCACGTGAAACGAAGTTGTCTTGCCCAAGGTGCCATGGGATTCGGTAATAGAAATGTGATGGATAAAGCATCGTGGCAAGGCTAACCGGGGGAAAAAAATTGAAAAGGGGGGTGCAACATGAGGACTTCTCAAGGGTCACCCATCCTAGTACTACACTTACCCAAGCACGCTTAACTTCGGAGTTCTGATGGGATCCGGTGCATTAGTGCTGGTATGATAGAACCCGTCATGTTGAGGACGCAAATCCCTTATGTGTTGACGGTTCATAGTCCCAGCCCAGAGAGATGGCCCATTCAAAAGGCCCAATGGGCCTAACGACAACCCATCCGCTTCAACGACACAGCATCCTAACAAGAAGTGATATCGAAGCGTTGTAGCATCCTCTAATGTCCCGCGAGTTCGGTTGTCTTCCTTTTCGCGGCTCACGACTTATGATCCGGGAAGGAAAAATAGCGTAAAAACAAGCAAAGAGGCTCGAAACTGATGAAAATATTTGATTTCGGAATCCAAAAATAGTCGCAACAATGCAGGCTTAAGGCCGCCGTCTTAGAGCTCTCGGAGAGCTTTTCAACGGTATGCTGTGTGCCGCGTAACTCCTTACGGATCAAAAGTTATGGGCACCGAAGCGATGGAGACCTGGTCACAAGCCCCACGCCCTCGGTTTGCGGGCCCAGCCTCTACGTGAAGCGAAATTGTCTTGTCGAAGGTGCAGTGGGATTCAGTAATAGAAATATGATGGATAAAGCATCTTGGCAAGGCTAACCGGGGCAAAAAAAATTGAAGAGGGGGGTGCAACACGAGGACTTCCCAAGGGGTCACCTATCCTAGTACTACTCTCACCCAGGCACGCTTAACTTCGGAGTTCTAATGGGATTCGGTGCATTAGTGTTGGTATGATCGCACCCGTCATGTTGAGGACGCAAATCCCTTATGTGCTGACGGTTCACAGTCCCAGTCCAGAGAGATGGCCCATTCAAAAGGCGCAATGGGCTTAATGACAACCCTTCCGCTTGAACAACACAGCATCCTCGCAAGACGTGATATCGCCGCATTGTAGGGCCCTCTACTGTCCCGCGAGTTCGGTTGTCGTCCTTTTCGTTGCTCGCGACGTACGATTCGGGACAGAAAAACAGTGCAAAAACAAGAAAAATATCCTAAAATTGATGAAAACGTTCGATTTTGGTCTCCGAAAATAGGCGCAACAAAGTAAGCTTACTGCCCCCGTCATAGAGCTCGCGGAGAGCTTTCCAACGGTATGCTGTGCACCGCGTAACTCTTTACGGATCAAAAGTTATGGGCATCGGAGCGACGGAGACTTGGTGACCAGCCCCACGCCCTCGGTTTGCTGGCCCAGCCTCTACGTGAAGCGAAGTTGTCTTGCCCAAGGTGCCGTGGGATACGGTAATAGAAATGTGATGGATAAATTATCTTGGCAATGCTAATTGAGGCAAAAAAAAATTGAAAATAGGGGGTGCAACACGAGGACTTCCCAGGAAGTCACACATCTTAGTACTAGTCTCGCCCAAGCACGCTTAACTTCGGAGTTCTAATGGGATTTAGTGAATTAGTGCTGGTATGATCACACTCGTCATGTTTAGGACGCAAATCCCTTATGTGTTGACGGTTCATAGTCCCAGCCCAGAGAGATTGCCCATTCAAATGGCCCAATGGGCTTAATGACAACCCATCTGCTTCAACAATGCAGCATCCTCGCAAGACGTGATATCGATGCATAGTAGGGCTTTCTAATGTCCGCGAGTTCGGTTGTCTTCCTTTTTGAGGCTCACGACTTACGATCTGGGAAGGAAAAATAGCGCAAAAACAAGAAAAGAGGCTCGAAACTGATGAAAATATTTGATTTCGGAATCCAAAAATAGTCGCAACAATGCAGGCTTAAGGCCGCCGTCTTAGAGCTCTCAGAGAGCTTTCCAACGGTATGCTTTGCACCACGTAACTCCTTACGGATCAAAAGTTATGGGTACCAGAGCGACGGAGACCTAGTCACAAGCTCCAGGCCCTCGGTTTGCGGGTCCAGCCTTTACGTGAAGTGATATTGTCTTGCCCAAGGTACCGTGGGATTCGGTAATAGAAATATGATGGATAAATCATCTTGGCAAGGCTAACCGAGGCACGCTTAACTTCGGAGTACTACTCTTGCCCAGGCACGCTTAACTTCGGAGTTCTAATGGGATCCGGTGCATTAGTATTGGTATGATCGCACCCGTCATGTTGAGGACATAAATCCCTTATGTACTAACGGTTCACAGTCCCAGTCCAGAGAGATGGCCCATTCAAAAGGCGCAATGGGCTTAATGACAACCCTTCCGCTTGAACAACACAGCATCCTCGCAAGACGTGATATCGCCGCATTGTAGGGCCCTCTACTGTCCCGCGAGTTCGGTTGTCGTCCTTTTCGTTGCTCGCGACGTACGATTCGGGACAGAAAAACAGTGCAAAAACAAGAAAAATATCCTAAAACTGATGAAAATATTCAATTTTGGTCTCCGAAAATAGGTGCAGCCGAGCAAGCTTACTGCCCCCGTCGTAGAGCTCACGGAGAGCTTTCCAACGGTATGCTGTGCGCCGCATAACTCTTTACGGATCAAAAGTTATGGGCACCGGAGCGACGGAGACCTGGTCACCAGCCCCACGCCCTCGATTTGCGGGCCCAGCCTCTACGTGAAGCGAAGTTGTCTTGCCCAAGGTGCCGTGGGATTAGGTAATAGAAATGTGATGGATAAATCATCTTGGCAATGCTAATCGGGGCGAAAAAAATTGAAAAGGGGGTTGCAACACGAGGACTTCCCAGGGGGTCACCCATCCTATTACTACTCTCACCGAAACACGCTTAACTTCGGAGTTCAGATGGGATTCGGTGCATTTGTGCTGGTATGATCACACCCGTCATGTTGAGGATGCAAATCCCTTATGTGATGACGGTTCACAGTCCCAGCCTAGAGAGATGACCCATTCAAAAGGCCCAATGGGCTTAACGACAACCCATCTGCTTCAACAACCCAGCATCTTCGCAAGACATCATATCAACGCATTGTAGGGCCCTCTAATGTACTGCAAGTTCAGTTGTTGTCCTTTTCGCGGCTCACGGCGTACGATCCAGGACGGAAAAACATTACAAAAACAAGAAAAGTAGCCCAAAACTGATGAAAATGTTTGATTTTGGGTTCCAAACACTAGCGCAGCTATGCAGGCCTGGTGCCCCCGTCGTAGAGCTCTCGGAGAGCTTTCTAACAGTATGATGTGCATCGCGTAAATCCTTATGGATCAAAAGTTATGGGCACCGGAGCGACGGAGATCTGGTCACAAGCCCCACGCCCTCAGTTTGCGGGCCCAGCCACTACGTGAAGCGAAATTGTCTTGCCCAAGGTGATGTGGTATTCGGTAATGGAAATGTGATGGATAAAAAATCTTGGAAAGGCTAACCGGGACAAAAAAAATTGAAAAGGGGGTTGCAACACGAGGACTTCCCAGTGGGTCACCCATCCTAGTACTACTCTCGCCCAAGCACGCTTAACTTCGGAGTTCTGATGGGATCTTGTGCATTAATGCTGGTATGGTCACACCCGTCATGTTGAGGACACAAATCCCTTATGTGTTGACGGTTCATAGTCCCAGCACAGAGAGATGTCTCATTCAAAAGGCCCAATGGGCTTAACGACAATCTATCTGCTTTAACAACGGAGCATCCTCACAAGACGTGATATCGACGCGTCGTAAGGGCTCTAATGTATAGCGAGTTCGGTTATCGTCCTTTTCGCGGCTCACGACGTACGATTCGGGACGGAAAGACATCACAAAAAAATAAAAATAGCCCGAAACTAATGAAAACGTTTGATTTTGGGCTCCAAAAACAGGCTCAGCAATGCAGACTTGCTGCCCCCGTCGTAGAGCTCGAGGAGAGCTTTTCAACGATATGTTGTGCGTCACATAACTCCTTACGGATCAAAAGTTATGGGCACCGGAGCGACGGAGACCTAGTAATAAGCGCACGCCCTCGCTTTGCGTGCTCAGCCTCTACATGAAGCGAAATTTGTCCAAGGTGCCATGGGATTTGGTAATAGAAATGTGAAGGATAAAGCATCTTGGCAAGGCTAACCGAAGCAAAACAAATTGAAAGGGGGGTGCAACACGAGGACTTCCGAGGGGGTCACCCATCCCAGCATTAATCTTGCCCGAGCACACTTAACTTCGGAGTTCTGATGGGATCCGGTGCATTAGTACTGGTATGATCGCACCCGTCATGTTGAGGTAGCAAATCCTTTATGTGTTGATGGTTCACAGTCCCAGCCTAAAAAGATAGCCCATTCAAAAGGCCCAATGGGCTTAACGACAACCCATCTGCTTCAATAATGCAGCATTCATGCAAGACGTGATATCGACGCGTTGTAGGGCCATCTAATGTACCCCGAGTTCAGTTGTTTCCCTTTTCGCGGCTCACGACGTACAATTCAGGATAGAAAAATATCGCAAAAACAATAAGAGTGGCTCGAAACTAATGAAAAGGTTCGATTTTGGGCTCCAAAAACTAGCGCAACCGAACAAGTTTGCTGCCCCAGTCGTAGAGCTCTCAGAGTACTTTTCAACGGTATGCTGTGCGCCGCGTAACTCCTTACGGATCAAAAGTTATGGCACCTGAGCGACGGAGACCTGGTCAAAAGCACCATGCCCTCGATTTGCGGGCCCAGCCTCTATGTGAAGCGAAGTTGTCTTGCCCAAGGTGCCGAGTGATTCGGTAATAGAAATATGATGGATAAAGCATCTTGGAAGGCTAACCGGGGCAAAAAAATTGAATGGAGGGGTACAACACGAAGACTTCCCAATGGGTCACGTATCTTAGTACTACTGTCGCCAAGCACGCTTAACTTCAAAGTTCTGATGGGATCCGGTGCATTAGTGCTGGTATGAACACACCCATCATGTTGAGGACGCAAATCTCTTATGTGTTGACAGTTCACAGTCCCAACCCAGAGAGATGGCCCATTCAAAAGGCCCAATGGGCTTAACGATAACCCATCTGCTTTAACAATGCAACTTCCTCGCAAGACGTGATATCAACAAGCTGTAGGGCCTTGTAATGCCCTCCAAGTTTGGTTGTCGTCCTTTTCGCGGCTCACGACCTACTATCCGGGACGGAAAAACATCGCAAAAACAAGAAAAGAGGCCCAAGACTGATGAAAATATTCGATTTTTGACACCGAAAATAGGCACAGCTAAGCAGGCTTGCTGCCCCTATCGTAAAGCTCTCGGGGAGCTTTCCAACAGTATGCTGTGCGCCATGTAACTCCTTACGGATCAAAAGTTATGGGCACCGGAGCGACCTAGACTTGGTCACAAGCCCCACGCACTCGGTTTTCTGGCCCAACCTCTTTGTTAAGCGAAATTGTCTAACCCAAGGTGCCAGGGGATTCGGTAACAGAAATGAGATGGATAAAGCATCTTGGCAAGGCTAACCGGGGCAAAAAAAATTGAAAAGGGAGGGTGCAACACGAGGACTCCCAAGGGGTCACACATCTAAGTACTAGTCTCGCCCAAGCACACTTAACTTCGGAGTTCTAATGGGATCCGGTGCATTAGTGCTGGTATGATCGCACCCATCATGTTGAGGATGCAAATCCATTATGTGATGACGGTTTACAGTCCTAACCCAGAGAGATGGCCCATTCAAAAGGCCCAATGGGCTTAACGACAACCCATCCATTTCAACAATGCCGCATCCTCGTAAAACGTGATATCGACGCGTTGTAGTGCATTTTAATGTCCCGCGAGTTCGATTTTCGTCCTTTTCGCGGATCACGACATACGATCCGGGACGGAAAAATAGCTCAAAAACAAGAAAAGAGTCCCAAAATTGATGAAAACGTTCGATTTTAGGCTCCAAAAATAGGCGCAAATGAGCAGGCTTGCTGACCTTGTCGTAGAGCTCTCAGAGAGCTTTCCAACGGTATGATGTGCACCACGTAACTCCTTACGGATCAAAAGTTATGGGCACCAGAGTGACGTAGACTTGGTCACAAGCCCCACGTACTCGGTTTTTTGGGCCAGCCTCTACGTGAAGCGAAATTGTCTTGCCCAAGGTGCTGTGGGATTCAATAATACAAATGTGATGGATAAAGCATCTTGGCAAGGCTAACCAGGGCAAAAAAAATTGAAAAGGGGGGTGCAACACGAGGACTTCCCACGGGGTCACCCATCATAGTACTACTTTCGCCCAAGTATGCTTAACTTCGGAGTTCTGATGGGATCTGGTGTATTAGTACTGGTATGATCGCACCCATCATGTTGAGGACGCAAATCCCTTATGTGTTGATGGTTCACAGTCCCAACCCAAAGAGATGGCCCATTCAAAAGCCCAAATAGGCTTAACGACAACCCATCCACTTCAACAATGCCGCATCCTCGCAAGACGTGATATCGACGCGCTGTAGTGCCTCCTAATGTCCCACGAGTTCGATTGCCGTCCTTTTCGCGGCTCACGACATACGATCCGGGATGAAAAAATAGCTCAAAAATAAGAAAAGAGGCCCAAAATTGCTGAAAACGTTCGATTTTGGAATCCAAAAATAGGCGCAGTTGAGCAGGCTTGCTGACCCCGTCGTAGAGCTCTCGGAGAGCTTTCCAACGGTATGCTGTGCTCCGCGTAACTCTTTACGCATCAAAAGTTATGTGCACCGGAGCGACGTAGAGTTGGTCATAAGCCCCACGCACTCGGTTTTCAGGCCCAGCCTCTACGTGAAGCGAAATTGTCTTGCCCAAGGTACTGTGGGATTCGGTAATACAAATGTGATGGATAAAGTATCTTGGCAAAACTAACCAGGGCAAAAAAAATTGAGAAAGGGTGTGCAACACGAGGACTTCCCAGGGGGTCACCCATCCTAGTGCTACTCTCGCCGAAGCACGCTTAACTTCGGAGTTCTGATGGGATCCGGTGCATTAGTGCTGGTATGATCGCACTCGTCATGTTGAGGACGCAAATCCCTTATGTGTTCACGGTTCACAGTCCCAGCCCAGAGAGATGGCCCATTCAAAAGGCCCATTGGACTTAACGATAACCCATCCACTTCAACAACGTAGCATTCTCGCAAGACGTGATATCGATGCGTTGTAGGGCCTTCTAATGTCCCGCGAGTTCGGTTGTCGTCCTTTTCACGGCTCATGACGTACGATCTGGGACGGAAAAATTGTGCAAAAACAAGAAAAGAGGCCCGAAACTGATGAAAACGTTCGATTTTGGGCTCCGAATGTCTCGCCCCAACCCGACCTAAGAAGTCTAGACAAGGGTATGACCTAATTAATTTATACTTTTTCACATTCTTAGCCTTTTTGTTATGATTTAATGCTTAACGTTGGCCTAGAACTCCAAAAGTTTTTCAGGAAAACCGACAGCATAACGACTGTATTTAAGACAATTGGTTTGACCTATTTTCTAAAACACCTCAAAACCTTTAATCATTGATTCAATTCCAACTAAAATTTCCTATTTTGTTATCAATAGATATGCCTACTAATTTATCTCGATAGTCTCGTTTGATTGACAAGCCTAGGATGATAACTATGTCCCGTTATTTGCCAGTTCCTGTCTTGCAAGTACTTATTATCCATTAGCTTACGCACAAGTACCTAAGTAAGGTTGGATAGAGTTTCATTATATGCTTCTTCATCTAGTGGTTTAAACACCTATGATAACTACTAATCAAGATAATGAAATCAAACAACCAATAAAGAGTTCGTCCAATTTTAATTAATACAAGCCAAAATTAGACCCAAATTACAACGAGGTCATTTACATCAACAAAATGAACAGTTTGCAATCAAACACAATATCCATATAGCAACTACTTTCAGGCAAAGCACAAAAGCACGTAGTCACTCCAAGGAATCATCAACAAACACATTCTCCTGGGGTACCGATTCCAAATCTGCTTCACCTGTGACAAAAAGAGGGTGAGTCCTTATGAACTCAGCGAGGGAGAACGAGAGATAACGTTTTTTAAAAACTCTTTTCTGGTTAATCTTATGAAAAACCCTTTTGAAAACATGTCATATGAAATAAGTAAGTTCATAACATAACATAAATATAAATGAACACATTTACCTGTCTTTCCTCCCCGAGGTCCTCTAGGAACCAAGCGAGAGTTCCTAAACACATAGTGAAAAGGATACGGTGAGCTTTCGCTTTCAAGATCAATCGGTGAACATTTGCTCTCAAGTTCATTTCCGATAATAGTTGTTGCAGCCGGCTTCAATCATCCACTTATCACTCCAAATAGGTGTACTCCGGATGTACCCCGAAATCCTATGACCCAACTCTCTGAGGAAGTCTAGCCCCCAAGCGAGATAGAGAATTGGACCATGGTAGTCACGGTAGCAACGGCAAGCGCGATGCCGCCCGGCGTGCATGAAACGCTACCATGTCAGAATGAAAGGTTGCAACCTTGTATGCAATGCACATTCATGCCATTTAAAATTTCACATTAGGAGGTCAACAAAGTAGGTTGCCTCCGAGCAAGTATAAGATCACATTTTGACATATTTGCATATAAGGCATTGTAAGAACATATATTCATTTCATATATCAATTTGAAAGCAATTAAACTTTCATAGGCAGCCAAGTAATCATGTAAAAAGCAAGCCATAGAATATCTTTTAACAATTCACATTAGGAGGTCAACAAAGTAGGTTGCCTCCGAGCAATTTTAAGATCACATATCGATAAGTAAATATACGAGGCATGCTTTCACATGTAAATTCACTTTGTAAAATACTTAGAAGCATGTGAACATTTAATGGACAGCCAAGTAATCACCATATAAACAAGTCATATAGCTCATTTTAGTTCACATGTCAAGTGTTGAGATCATACAAGCATGCTACGACACTTACACAAAACCGGGTGCAAGAATAGTTCACTTATGAACGTGCAATCATCGGGAATCATATTTAGAGTTATAAAAACAATTCCAGGTAGCCTATTAACATTCCTCAACATCAATCTTAAGTCACACAAAGGTGGTTTATGACTTGGGAATCTACGGGACCATTAGGGTTTGCAAAAGCCGTGCTCAAGTGTCGGTTTGTTTGCTAAGGACCACAAAAGATACTTTAACCATTTCAAGCATACTTAGAATTTATTGGGCAGCCTACTAATCACACAATTGAACACATTAACCATAAGATCATCACTTACCAAGTTTTCATAGTCAATAGGGTCTCAATTCATGCTTACACGTGCGATTAAGCCACAATTTGTCACGTAATCTAACCCAAGCCATGCATCAATTATTTAAGCATCCTCAACCATCCAAAAAATTCCACACAACTTCTAATTGCCACAATTTCAAGCATTCAATACCACAAGTAGAGTTACAACATGTTTCAGAACATTTTACTAAGCAAAAATCCTACTGCAATGGTCTATTTTCCCACATTCAATAAGCCAATAAAATAATCTCCAAATTAAGTGAACAATATTTCAAATTAAATCCTAATGAGTGATTTAAATCTAGGAACAAACCTCGCTACATTTGGAGTTCGGACTTAGGAGTTATGGCCAAAATCGTGAGACTTCACAAAACTGTCCAGTTTTAGACACATTACGATTTGTGCCATTTTTTAGGGTCTTAGAGTCCGATTTAGCTTTGGCCTATTTCTGAAAAAAAAATGTCCAGAACTGCAAAATATAGAAACCTACTAATTTTCATGCATTTTGAGCAACATTTACTAGGTCAAAAATACTTTGTTCTACACAGTCAGTAATCTGCTAAAAACCTATTTCATTTTTCCAAATTTTCCAGATTTAGACACCTTTCGATATTGTGCCATTTTGGGGGTCTTAGAGTCAAAATTGGCCTTGGCCTGTTTCTACAAAAAACTGTTCATAATTGACAAAAATAGTGACCTACCAATTTTCACGCATTTTTATCAAGATTTACTAAGCCAAATGCACTTCGTACTAAAAGGTCAGAAAACTGCCAGTAAAAACATTTTTTTACCTATCTTCAAGTTCTAGCCATTATCATGCCATGCATGAGTAGATAAGCTTATATACACACATATACAACAACTACAGAGGTAAATATAGCCACATGAGAGCATGAATGTGAGTTTTGAAAGCTTCTAAAAGAGTTTAACCCTCACCTTAGCCTATTGATGGATGAAAATGCACAAATGCTCTTCAAATCGCACAAAAGGTCTTCTTTCCTTGCTTTGGCCTAGTGGTATCTTGATTTCCTTTAAATCCCAGCTTAGTTAGCTTGTGTTTAGTGTGTGCATGTGATTAGAACAAAACGAAATGGAAGAAAACTATCAAAACTTTACCTAGGCCAAAAATGAGAGGTTCGAGAGCTTGTGTGAGTTTTCTTGCTATGTTGCTTGCTTGTGCTTGCTATGGCCGAGCTTGGGAGAGTCTTAGAGAGTCCTTGAGAGCTTGTGAGGAGTCTTGGATGCTCAAGGGTCAGCCATGGTCGAAAATGATAGAGAAGGAGAGAGAATGAGAGACTTGAGAGGCAAAATGAATGTTTGAAGATGTTTAATTGTTGCTTGTGTGTGTGTGTCAGCCTTGAGCTTTGCAAAGGCTGAATTTTTGTGTCAAATGCCTTCTAAAGTTGCTGAATATTGTAGTGTGTAAGGAATAAGTACATGAGCATGTTAGAGGCTTAAGAGTTAGCAAAAAGGGCATAGAACTTAGGAAAAGCTATAACAACTTGGAAGACTTTGTCTAGCATGTGTGTAGCATAAAATTTGAACTAAAATATGATTATTTGGCCTTGTATGGTCGGCCAAGGCTAGCTTAGGTGGCTTAGGCTTTGTATTTTATGTGCATTGTGTTTGGAAAAGGGAATAAAGAATGATTTAGGTGTTTGTGTAGATAAAATTGTTTATTTTTAGTGGATTTTGTAGATAATTTGAATTAGGAATATAATATTGGTTAGCGGGTTATGTAGGATTATTTTATTGTCTTGTGCTTTGTACGGGAATCTTCATTGATTAGCATGCATGCACACATTCCTAGGTCTAGGGCACAAATTACGAGGTAGACACAAACTATAAGGTAAAGCACGTACTTCAAGTCTAAGGCACATACTTCAAGACAAATGCATGGATTCCAAGGTAAATGTACACAACCCTAGGTGAATGCACGTAAACCAATGCAAGGCACGTAATTCAATGCAATGCACGTAAATTGAGATACGACTCTTAAACCTAGGTTAGGGCACACAATTCAAGGTCAGTGCACACAAATCGAGCTATCGCTTGTAAATCAAAGTCATGGCACGTAAGTCAAGGATTAGGATATACAATTCTAGGTCAAGGCACGAATGATGAGGAATGCACGAAAACGAAGACAGGGCACGTAATCCAAGGTCAGTCATATAATTTTGGGTCTATGGCACGCAAATCGAGATAAGATACGTTATTCGGGGTTAGGCCTCACATCAAAAATAGGCGCAGCTGAGTAGACTTGCTGCCTCGTCGTAAAGCTCTCAGAGAGCTTTCCAACGGTATGCTGTGCGCTGCGTAACTCATTTTGGATCAAAAATTATGGGCACTGGAGCGACGGAGACCTGGTCACAAGCCCCACGCCCTCGGTTTGCGGGCCCAGACTCTACGTGAAGCAAAATTGTCTTTCCCAAGGTGTTGTGGGATTCGGTAATACAAATGTGATGGATAAAGCTTCTTGGCAAGGCTAACCGGGGCAAAAAAAAATTGAAAAGGGGGGTGCAACACGAAAACTTCCCAGTGGGTCACCCATCCTATTACTACTCTCGCCCAAGCACTCTCAACTTTGGGGTTCTGATGGGATCCGGTGCATTAGTCTTGGTATGATCACTCCCATCATGTTGAGGACGCAAATCCCTTATGTGTTGACGGTTCACAGTCCTAACCCAGAGAGATGGCCTATTCAAAAGGCCCAATGGGCTTAACGACAACCCATATTCTTCAACAACGCAGCATCCTCGCAAGACGTGACATTGACGCATTGCAGGGCCTCTAATGTACCGCGAGTTCAATTGTCATCCTTTTCGCGGCTCACGATGTACGATCCGGGACGGAAAAGTATTACAAAAACAAGAAAAGTGGTCTAAAACTGATGAAAACATTCAATTTTGGGCTCTAACAATAGGCGCAACTGTGCAGGCTTGCTTCCCTTGTCGTAGAGCTCTCGGAGAGCTTTCCAACGGTATGCTGTGTGTTGCGTAACTCCTAACGGATCAAAAGTTATGGGCACCGGAGCGACGGAGACCGGGTCACAAACTTCATGCCCTCGGTTTGCGGGCCCAGCCCCCACGTGAAATGAAGTTGTCTTGCCTAAGGTGCCGTGGGATTTTGTAATAGTAATGTGATGGATAAAGCATCTTGGCAAGGCTAACTGGGGCAAAAAAAGTTGAAAAGGGGGGCGCAACACGAGGACTCCCACGAGGTCACCCATCTTAGTACTACTCTCACCCAATCACGCTTAACTTTGGAGTTCTGATGGGATCCGGTCCATTAGTACTGGTATGATCGCACCCGTCATGTTGAGGATGCAAATCCCTTATGTCTTGACGGTTCACTGTCCCAGCCCCGAGAGATGTCCTATTCAAAAGGCCCAATGGGCTTAACGACAACCCATCCGCTTCAACAATGTAGCATCCTTGCAAGACGTGATATCGACGCATTGTAAGGCCTTCTATTATCCTGCGAGTTCGGTTGTCGTCCTTTTCACGGCTTACGACGTACGATCAGGGACGAAAAAATAGCTCAAAAACAAGAAAAGAGGCCCGAAATCGATGAGAACTTTCGATTTTGGGATCCAAAATAGGCACAGCTGAGTAGGCTTACGTCCCCTTTTGTAGAGCCCTCGGAGAGCTTTCAAACGGTATGTTGTGCGCCGCGTAACTCTTTACGGATAAAAAGTTATGGGCACCCGAGCAATGGAGATCTGGTCACAAGCCCCCCGCCCCCGGTTTACGAGCCCAGCCACTACGTGAAGCGAAATTGTCTTGCCCAAGGTGCCATGGGATTCGGTAATAGAAAAGTGACGGATAAAGCATCCTGGCAAGGCTAACCGGGGCAAAAAAAAATTAAAAATGGGGGTGCAACACGAGGACCACCAAGGGGTCACCCATCCTTGTACTACTCTCGCCCAAGCACGCTTAACTTCGGAGTTAAGATGTGATCCGGCGCGTTAGTGCAGATATGATCGCACCCGTCATGTTGAGGACGCAAATCCCTTATATGTTGACGGTTCACAGTCCCAGCCCCGAGAGATGGCCCATTCAAAAGGCCTAATGGGCTTAACGACAACCCATCCGCTTCAACAACGCAGCATCCTCGCAAGACGTGATATCGACGTGTTTTAAGGCCCTGTAATGTACCGCGAGTTCGGTTGTTGCCCTTTTCGTGACTCATGACATACGATCCAGCATGAAAAAACATCACAAAAATAAGAAAAGTAGCCTAAAACTGATGAAAATGTTCGATTTTGAACTCCGAAAATAGGCACAACTGAGAAGGCTTTCGACCCCCGTCATAGATCTCTCCGACAGCTTTCCAATGGTATGGTGTTCACTGCGTAACTCCTTAAAGATCAAAAGTTATGGGCACCGGAGCGACGGAGACCTGGTCCTAAGCCCCACGCCCTCGATTTATTGGCCCAGCCTCTACGTGACGTGAAGTTATCTTGGCCAAGTTGCCGTGGGATTTGGTAATATAAATGTGATGGATAAAACAACTTGGAAGGCTAACCGGGGCAAAAAAAATTAAAAAGGGCGGTGCAACACGATGACTTCCCAAGGGGTCACCCATCCTAGTACTGCTCTCGCCCAAGCATGCTTAACTTCGGAGTTCTAATAGGATCTGGTGCATTAGTACTGGTATGATCGCACCTGTCATGTTGAGAATGCAAATCCCTTATGTGTTGACGGTTCACAGTCCCAGCCAGAGAGATGGCCCATTCAAAAGGCCCAATGGGCTTAACGACAACCCATCTGCTTCAACAACGCAGCATCCTGGAAAAACGTGATATCGACGGATTGTAGGGCCCTCTAATGCATCGCGAGTTCGGTTGTCGTCCTTTTCGTGGCTCATAACGTAAGATCCGGGACGGAAAAACATTGCAAAAATAAGAAAAGTGGACCAAAATAGATGACAGCGTTCAATTTTGGACTCCGAAAATAGGCGCAGTCGAGCTGGATTGTTGCCCCCGTCGTAGAGCTCTCAGAGAGCTTTCCAACGGTATGCTGTGCGGTGCATAACTCCTTACAGATCAAAAGTTATGGGCACTAGAGCGATGGAGACCTGGTCACAAGCCCCACGCCCTGGGTTTGCGGGCCCAACCTCCACGTGAAGCGAAACTGTCTTGCCCAAGGTGCTGTTAGATTCGGTAATAGAAATCTGATGGATAAAGAATCTTGGCAAGGCTAACCAGGGCAAAAAAAATTGAAAAAGGGGGTGCAACACGAGGACTTTCCAAGGGGTCACCCATCCTAGTACTACTTTCGTCCAAGCACGCTTAACTTTGGAGTTCTGATGGGATCCGGTGCATTAGTATTGTTATGATCGCACACGTCATGTTGAGAATGCAAATCCCTTATGTGTTGACGGTTCACAGTCCCAGCCCAGAGAGATAGCCCATTCAAAAGGCCTAATGGGCTTAACGATAACTCTTCCGCTTCAACAATGTAACATCCTCGCCAGACGTGATATCGACGCGTTGTAGGGCCTTCTAATGTCCAGCGAGTTCGGTTGTCGTCCCTTTCACGGCTCACGACATCCGACCCAGGATGAAAAAATATCGCAAAAACAAAAAAAGTGGCCCGAAACTGATAAAAATGTTCAATTTTGGGCTCCCAAGATAGGCACAGCCGAGTAGGCTTATTGCCCCGTCGTAGAGCTCTCAGAGAGCTTTCCAACGGAATGCTGTGCGCTGCGTAACTCCTTACAGATCAAAAGTTATGGGCACCAGAGCACCGGAAACTTGGTCACATACCCCATGCCCTCGGTTTGCGGGTCCAGCCTCTACGTGAAGCGAAATTGTCTTGCCCAAGGTACCGTGGGATTCGGTAATAGAAATGTGACGGATCAAGTATCTTGGCAAGGCTAACCGAGGCAAAAAAAATTGAAAAGGGGGGTGCAACACGAGGACTTTCCAAGGGGTCACCCATCCTAGTACTACTATCTCCCAAGCACGCTTAACTTCGGAGTTCTGATGGGATCCAGTGCATTAGTGTTGGTATGATCGCTCCCGTCATATTGAGGACGCAAATCCTTTATGTGTTAATGATTCACAAACCCAGCCCAGAGAGATGACCCATTCAAAAGGCTCAATGGGCTTAACGACAACCCATCCGCTTCAACAACGCAGCCTCCTCGCTAGATGTGATATCAACACATTGTAGGTCCCTCTAATGTACCGCGAGTTCGGTTGTCGTCCTCTTCGCGGCTCACTACATACGATCCGGGACAGAAAAATATCGTAAAAATTAGAAAAGTGGCCCAAAACTGATGAAAACTTTCAATTTTGGGCTCTGAAAAAAGGTGTAGCTGAGCATGATTGCTGCCCCCCGTCGTACAGCTCTCAGAGAGCTTTCCAATGGTATGTTGTGTGCCGCATAACTCCTTACGGATCTAAAGCTATGGGCACTGGAGCGACGGAGACCTGGTCACAAGTGCCACGCCCTCGGTTTGCGCCCCCAGCCTCTACGAGAAGTGAAGTTGTCTTGGCCAAGGTGCTGTGGGATTCGGTAGTCGAAATGTGATTGATAAAGCATCTTGGCAAGGCTAACCGGGGTAAAAAAAAATTGAAAAGAGAGGTGCAACACGAGGACTTCCCAGGGGGTCATCCATCCTAGTACTACTCTCGCCCATGCATGTTTAACTTTGGAGTTCTGATGGGATTCGGTGCATTAGTGCTGTTATGATTGCACCAGTCATGTTAAGGACGCAAATCCCTTATGTGTTAACGGTTCACAGTCCCAGCCTAGAGAGATGACCCATTCAAAAGGCCCAATGTGCTTAACGACAACCCTTCCGCTTCAATAACGCACCATCCTCGAAAGACGTGATATCAACGCGTTGTAGGACGTTCTAATGTCCAGTGAGTTCGGTTGTCGTCCTTTTCGCGGCTCACGACGTCCGATCTGAGATGAAAACACATCTCAAAAATAAGAAAAGTAGCCCGAAACTAATAAAAATGTTCGATTTTGGGCTCCAAATATAGGCGCAGTCGAGCAGGCTTATTGCCCCGTAGTAGAGCTCTCAGAGAGCTTTCCAAGGGTATACTGTGCGCCGTGTAACTTCTTACGGATCAAAAGTTATGGGCACCGGAGCGACAGAAACATGGTCACAAGCCCTACCCCCTCGGTTTACGAGCTCAGCCTCCACGTGAAGCGAAGTTGTCTTGCCCAAGGTTCCGTGGGATTCGGTAATCAAAATGTGGTGGATAAAGCATCTTGGAAAGCTAACCGAGGCTAAAAAAATTGAAAATGGGGGTGCAACACAAGGGCTCCCCAAGGGGTCACCTATCATGGTACTACTCTCACCCAAGCACGCTTAACTTTGGAGTTCTGATGGGATCCGTTACATTAGTGCTAGTATGATCGCACCCGTCATGTTGAGGCTGCAAATCCCTTATGTGTTAACGGCTCACAGTCTCAGCCTAGAAAGATGGCCCATTCAAAAGGCCCAATGGGCTTAACGACAACCCATCCGCTTCAACAACGCAGCATCCTCGCAAGACGTGATATCGCCGCGCTGTAGGACCCTCTAATGTATCGCGAGTTCGGTTTTCATCCTTTTTTCGGCTCACGACGTACAATTCGTGACTGAAAAACATCACAAAAACAAGAAAAGTGACCTGAAACTAATGAAAAGGTTCGATTTTGGGCTACAAAAATAGGCGCAGCCGAACGGGCTTGCTGCCCCCATCGTAGAGCTCTCACAGAGCGTTTCAACGGTATGCTGTGCACCGCGTAACTCTTTACGGATCAAAAGTTATAGGCACCAGAGCGACGGAGACCTGGTCAAAAGCCCCACACCCTCGGTTTGCGGGCCCAACCTCTATGTTAAGCGAAGTGGTCCTACCCACGATGCCATGGGATTCGGTAATAGAAATAAGATGGATAAAGAATCTTGGAATGCTAACCTAGGCAAAAAAAATTGAATGGGGGGTGCAACACGAGGACTTCCCAAGGGGTCACCCATCCTAGTACTACTTTCACCCAAGCACGCTTGACTTCGGAGTTCTAATCGGAATCGGTGCATTAGTGCTGGTATGATCGCACCCGTCATGTTGAGGACGCAAATCCTTTTTGTGTTGACGGTTCACAATCCCAGCCCAGAGAGATGGCCCATTCAAAAGGCCGAATGGGCTTAACGATAACCCATCTGCTTCAACAACGTAGTATCCTCGCAAGACGTGATACCGACGTGTTGTAGGGCCCTCTAATGTACAACGAGTTCGGTTGTCATCCTTTTCACGGCTCATGAAGTACGATTCGGGACTGAAAAACAATGCAAAAAGAAGAAAAGTGGCCCAAAATTGATAAAAATGTTCAATTTTGGGCTAAAAAAATAGGTGTAGCCGAGCAGGCTTGCGGCCCAAGCGTAGAGCTCTCGGAGAGCTTTCCAACGGTATGCTGTGCGCCGCGAAACTCCTTACAAATCAAAAAGTTAGAGGCACCGGAGCGACAGAAACTTGGTCACAAGCCCCAAGCCCACGGTTTGCGAGCCCAGCCTCTACGTGAAGCGAAGTTGTCTTGCCCAAGGTGCCGTGGGATTCGGTAATAGAAATGTGATGGATAAAGCATCTTGGAAGGCAAACCGAGGCAAAAAAAATTGAAAAGGGGGGTGCAACATGAGGACTTCTAGGGGGTCACCTATCCAAGCACTTGTCTCGCCCAAGCACGCTTAACCTCTGAGTTCTGATGGTATCTGGTGCATAAGTGCTGGTATGATCGCACCCGTCATGTTGAGGACGCAAATCCCTTATGTGTTGACGGTTTACAGTCTCAGCCCAGAGAGATGGCCCATTCAAAAGGCCAATGGGCTTAATGACTACCCATCTGCTTCAACAACGCAACATCCTCGCAAGATGTAATATCGACGCATTGTAGGGCCCTCAAATGTACCACAAGTTATGTTGTCGTCATTTTCGTGGCTCACGACGTACAATTCGGGACTGAAAAAAATTGCAAAAACAAGAAAAGTGGCATAAAACAAATGAAAATGTTGGATTTTGGGCTCCAAAAATAGGCGCAGCCGAATAAGCTTACTGCCACCGTCATAGAGCTCTCGAAGAGCTTTTCAACGGTATGCTGTACAACGCGTAACTCCTTACGGATCAAAAGTTAAGGGCACCGGAGCGACGGAGACCTAGTCAAAAGCTCCACGCCCTCGGTTTGCGGGCCCAGCCTCAACATTAAGCGAAGTTGTCATGCCGAAGGTGCCGTGGGACTCGGTAATAGAAATATGATGGACAAAGCATCTTGGAAGGCTAACCGGGCAAAAAAAATTGAATGGGGGGTGCAACAAGAGGACATCCCAAAGGGTCACCCATCCAAGTACTACTCTCGCCCAAGCACGCGTAACTTCAGAGTTCTGATGGGATCCGGTGCATTAGTACTGGTATGATCGCACCCGTCATGTTAAGGACGCAAATCCATTATGTGTTGACGGTTCACAGTCCCAGCCCAGAGAGATGGCCCATTCAAAAGGCCCAATGGGCTTAACTACAACCCATCAGCTACAACAACGCAGCATCCTCACAAGACGTGATATCGACACATTCTAGGGCCTTCTAATGTCCTGCGAGTTCAGTTGTTGTCCTTTTCGCGGGTCACGACGTACGATCCGAGACGGAAAAACAATGCAAAAACAAGAAAAGAGGCCCGAAAGTGATAAAAATGTTCAATTTTCATCTCCGAAAATATACACAGCCGAGCAGGCTTGCTTCCCCCGTCGTAGAGCTCTCGGAGAGCGTTCTAATGGTATGCTGTGCGCCGCGTAACTCCTTACGGATTAAAAGTCATGGGCACCGGAGCGACGGAGACCAGGTCACAAGCCCCACGCACTAGGTTTGCATGCCCAGCCTCTATGTGAAGCGAAATTGTCTTGCCCAAGGCACTATGGGATTCGGTAATACAAATGTGATGGATAAAGCATCTTGGAAAGGCTAACTGAGGCAAAAAAAATTGAAAAAGGGGGTGCAACACGAAAACTTCAAAGGAAGTCACCCATCATCATACTACACTCGCTCAAGCACGCTTAACTTCATAGTTTTGATGGGATCTAGTGCATTAGTGCTGGTATGATCGCACCCGTTATGTTGACGACGGAAATCCCTTATGTGTTGACGGTTCACAGTCCCAACCCAGAGAGATGTCCCATTCGAAAGGCCCAATGGGCTTAACGACAACCCATCCACTTCAACAATGCAGCATCCTCGCAAGAAGTGATATCGAGGCGTTGAAGGGCATTCTAATGTCCCTCGAGTTCAGTTGTCGTCTTTTTTTTGCGGCACACGATGTATGATCCATGATGAAAAATAGCTCAAAAACAAGAAAAGAGGCCCAAAATTGATGAAAACGTTCAATTTTGGGCTAAAAAATAGGCACAGTTGAGCATGCTTGCTGCCCCCGTCATAGAGCTCTCGTAGAGATTTCCAACGGTATGTTATGCGTCGCGTAACTCTTTACGAATCAAAAGTTATGGGTAGCGGATCGACGGAGACCTAGTCACATGCCCCACACCCTCGGTTTGCGAGCCCAGCCTCTACGTGAAGCAAAATTGTCTTGCCCAAGCACGCTTAACATCGGAGTTCTGATGGGATCCAGTGCATTAGTGCTGGTATGATCGCACCCGTCATGTTGAGGAGGCAAATCCCTTATGTGTTGACGGTTCACAGTCCTAGCCCCGAGATATGGCCCATTCAAAAAGCCCAATAGGCTAAACGACAACCCATCCCCTTCAACAACGTAGCATCCTCGCAAGACATGATATCGACGCGTTGTAGGGCCCTCCAATGTACCGCAAGTTCTTTTGTCGTCCTTTTCGCGGCTCAAGTTGTACGATCCGGGATGGAAAAACATCGCAAAAATAAGAAAAATGGACCAAAACTGATGAAAATGTTCCATTCAGGGCTCCAAAAATAGGTGCAGCCAAATAGGCTTTCTGCCCCTGTTGTGGAGCTCTCAGAGAGCTTCTCAACGGTATGTTGTGCGCTACGTAAATCCTAACGGATCAAAAGTTATGGGCACCGGAGCGACGAACACCTAGTCACCAACCCCACGCCCTCGGTTTACTGGCCCAGCCTCTAAGTGAAGCGAAGTTGTCTTGCCCAAGGTGCCGTGGGATTCGGTAATAGAATTGTGATGTATAAAGCATCTTGGCAAGGCGAATCGGGGCAAAAAAAATTGAAAAGGGGGGTGCAACACGAGGACTTCCCAGGGGGTCGCCCATCCTAGTAATACTGTCACCCAAGCATGCTTAACTTCGGAGTTCTGATGAGATCCGGTGCATTAGTGCTGGTATGATCGCACCCGTCATGTTGAAGATGCAAATCCCTTATGTGTTGACGGTTCACTGTCCTCTCCCAATGAGATGGCCCATTCAAAAGGCCCAATGGGCTTAACGACAACTCATTTGCTTCAACAACAAAGCATCCGCGCAAGACGTGTTGTAGGACCCTCTAATGTCCTGCGAGTTCGGTTGTCATCCTTTTCACTGCTCACGACGTACGATCCAAGATGGAAAAACAGCTCAAAAACTAGAAAAGTAGCCGGAAATGGATGAAAATATTCGAATTTGGGCTCTGAAAATAGGCACAGCTGAGTAGGTTTATTGCCCCCGCTGTAGAGCTCTCGGACAACTTTCCAACAGTATGTTGTGCATCGCATAACTCCTGACGGATCAAAAGTTATGGGCACCAGAGCGACGGAGACCTGGTCACAAACCCCACGCCCTTGGTTTGTGGGCCCAGCCTCTACGTGAAGCGAAGTTGTCTCGCCCAAGGTGCTGTGGGATCCGGTAATGGAAATGTGGTGGATAAAGCTTCTTGGCAAGGCTAATCAGGGTAAAAAAAATTGAAAAGGGCGGTGCAACATGTGGACTTCCTAGAGGGTCACCCATCCTAATACTACTCTCGCCCAAGCACGCTTAACTTCAGAGTTCTGATGAGATCCGTTGCATTAGTGCTGGTATGATCGCACCCGTCATGTTGAGGGCGCAAATCCCGTTTGTGTTGACGGTTCACAGTCCCTGCCCTGTGAGATGGCCCATTCAAAAGGCCCAATAGGCTTAACGATAACTCATATGCTTCAACAACGCAGCATCCTCGCAAGACGTGATATCGATGTGTTGTAGGGCCCTCTAATGTCCCGCGCGTTAGGTTGTTGTCCTTTTCGCTGCTCACGACGTATGATCTAGGACGGAAAGATATCGCAAAAACAAGAATAGTAGATCGAAACTGATGAAACGTTCGATTTTATGCTCCGAAAATAGGCGCAGCTGAGCAGGTTTGATACCCCCGTCGTAGAGCTCTCGGAGAGCTTTCCAACGGTATGCTATGCACCGCGTAACTCCTTACGAATTAAAATTTATGGGCACCGGTGTGACGAAAACTTGGTCAGAAGCCCCACGCCCTCGGTTTGCGGGCCCAGCCTCTACGTGAAGCGAAGTTGTCTTGCCCAAGGTGTCCTGGGATTCGGTAATAGAAATGTGATGGACAAAGCAGCTTGGCAAGGCTAACCAGGGCAAAAAAAATTGAAAATGGGGGTGCTACACGAGGACTTCCCAAGGGGTCAACCATCCTAGTACTACTCTCGCCCAAGCACGCTTAACTTTGGAGTTCTAATGGGATCCGGTGCATTAGTGCTGGTATGATCGCACCCATCATGTTGAAGACACAAATCCCTTATGTGTTGACGGTTCACAGTCTCATCCTAGGGAGATGGCCCTTTCAAAAGGCCCAATAGGCTTAACGACAACCCATCTGCTTCAACAACAAAGCATCCTCGCAAGATGTGATATCGATGTACTGTAGGACCCTTTAATGTCCCGCGAGATCGGTTGTCGTGCATTTCGCTGCTCAAGACGTACGATCCGGGACTTAAAAATATCACAAAAATAAGAAAAGTGGACCAAAACTGATGAAAATGTTCAATTTTGGGCTCCGAAAATACGCGCAGCTGAGCAGGTTTGCTGCCTTCGTCGTAGAGCTCTCGAAGATCTTTCCAACGACATGCTGTGCGCCACGTAACTCCTTACGTATCAAACGTTATGGGAATTGGAGCGACGGACACCTGGTCACAAGCCCAACGCCCTCAATTTGCCGGCCCAGCCTCTACGTGTAGCGAAGTTCTCTTGCCCAAGGTGCCGTGGGATTTGGTAATAGAAATGTGATGGATAAAGCATCATGAAATGCTAACCGGGATAAAAAAAATTTAAAAGGGGGATACAAAACGAGGACTTCCCAAGGGGTCACTCATCCTAGTACTACTCTCGCCCAAGCACGATTAACATCGGAGTTCTGATGGGATTCGGTGCATTAGTGCTGGTATGATCACACTCGTCATATTGAGGACGCAAATCCTTTTGTGTTGACGGTTCACAGTCCCAACCCAGAGAGATGGCCCATTCAAAAGGCCTAATGGGCTTAACGACAATCAATCCGCTTCGACAACGCAGCATCCTCACAAGACTTGATATCGACGCGTTGTAGGGCCCTCTAATCTCCCGCGAGTTTCATTTTTATCCTTTTCGTGGCTCACGATGTATGATCCGGGGCGGAAAAACAATGCAAAAACAAGAAAAGAGGGACGAAACTAATGAAAACTGTTGATTTTGGGCTCCGAAAATAGGCGCAGCCAAGCAGGGTTGTCGTCCCCATCGTAAAGCTTCTGGAGAGCTTTCCAACGGTATGTTGTGCGCCTCGTAACTCCTTACGGATCAAAAGTTATAGGGACCGGAGTGACGGAGACCTGGCCACAAGCCCCACGCCCTCGGTTTGCAGACCCAGCCTCTACATGAAGTGAAATTGTCTTGCCTAAGGTGCCGTGGGATTCGGTAATAGAAATATGATGGATAAAGCATCTTGGCAAGGCTAACCGGGGAAAAAAAATTGAAAAGAGGGGTGCAACACGAGGACTTCCGTGGGGGTCACCCATCCTAGTACTACTCTCGCCCAAGCACGCTTAACTTCGGAGTTCTGATGGGATCCGGTGCATTAGTGCTGGTATTATCGCTCCCGTCATGTTGAGGATGCAAATACCTTATTTGTTGACAGTTCACAGTCCTAGCCCAGAGAGATGGCCCATTCAAAAGGCCCAATGGGCTTAACGACAACACATCCGCATCAACAACGTAGCATCCTCTCAAGACGTGATATCAACGGGTTGTAGTGCCCTCTATTGTACCGCGAGTTTGGTTGTCGTCTTTTTCACAGCTCACGACGTACAATCCGGGATGGAAAGACATCGCAAAAACAAGAATAGTGGGCCCGAAATTGATGAAAACGTTCAATTTTGGGCTGTGAAAACAGGCGTAGCCGATGAGGTTTGCTACCCCCGTCGTAGAGCTCTAGGAGAACTTTCCAACGGTATGTTGTGCACCGCGTAACTCCTTACGTATCAAAAGTTATTGGCAACGGAGCGACAAATACCTGGTCACAAGCCCCACGCCCTCGGTTTGCGGGCCTAGCCTCTACGTGAAGCGAAGTAGTCTTGCCCAAGGTGCCGTGGGATTCGGTAATAGAAATGTGATGGATAAATCATCTTGGCAAGGCTAACCGGGGCAAAAAAAATTGAAAAGAGGGGTGCAACACAAGGACTTCCCTGGGGGTCACCCATCCTAGTACTACTTTCACCCAAACATGCTTAACTTCGGCATTCTGATAGGATCCGGTGTATTAGTACTGGTATGATAGCACCCATCATGTTGAGGACGCAAATCCCTTATGTGTTGACGGTTCACAGTCCCTACCCAATGGGCTTAACGACAAACCATCCACTTCAACAATGCAGCATCCTCGCAAGACGTGATATCCACACGTTGTAAGGCCTTCTAATGTCAGGCAAGTTCGATTGTCGTCCTTTTCGCGGCTCACAACATACAATCCAGTATGAAAAAAATGTGCAAAAACAAGAAAAGATGCCTAAAACTGATAAAAAAAAGTTTAATTTTTGGCTCCAAAAAATGGCGCAGCCGAGCAGGGTGGTTGCCCCTGTCGTAGAGCTCTCAGAAAGCTTTCCAACGGTATATTGTGCGCCGCGTAACTCCTTATCGATCAAAAGCTATGGGCACCGGAAAGCGACGTAGACCTGGTCAGAAGCCCTACGCCCTCAGTTTGCGGGCCTAGCCTCTACGTGAACCGAAGTTGTCTTGCCCAAGGTACCGTGGGATTCGTTAATACAAATGTGATGGATAAAACATCTTGGCAAGGCTAACCGGGGCAAAAAAAAATTGAAAAGAGGGGTGCAACACGAGGACTCCCAAGGGGGTCACCCATCCTAGTACTACTCACACCCAAGCACGCTTAACTTCCCAGTTCTGATGGGATACGGTGCATTAGGGGTGGTATGATCGTACCCGTCATGTTGAAGGCATAAATCCCTTATGTGTTGACGGTTCACAATCCCAGCCCAGAGAGATAGCCCAATTAAAAGGCCCATTGGGCTTAACGACAACCCATCCGCTTCAACATTGCAGCATCCGCGCAAGACATGATATCGACGCATTGTAGGGCTTTATAATGTCCCGTGAGTTCGGTTGTCGTCCTTTTCGAGGCTCAAGAAGTGCGATCCGGGATAAAAAAAAAACAACGTAAAAATAAGAAAAGACCCCCATACTGATGAAAATGTTCAATTTTGGGCTCTAAAATTAGGCACAGCCGAGCATGCTTTCTGTCCACGTAGAGCTCTCGGAGAGCTTTCCAACGGTATGCTTTGCACCGCGTAACTCCTTACGGATCAAAAGTTATAGGCTCCGGAGCGACGGGACCTGGTCTTAAGCCCCACGCCCTCGGTTTGCGGGTCCAGCCTCTACGTCAATCGAAATTGTCTTGCCCAAGGTGCCGTGGGATTCGGTAATAGAAATGAGATGTATAAAGCATCTTGGCAAAGCTAATCGGGGAAAAAAAAATTGAAAAGAGGGGTACAACACGAGGACTTCCCAAGGGGTCACCCATCCTAGTACTACTCTCGTCCAAGCACGCGAAACTTCAGAGTTCTTATGGGATCCAGTGCATTAGTGCTGGTATGATTGAACCCGTCATGTAGACGATGCAAATCCTTTATGTGTTGACGATTCACAATCCCAGCCCAGAGAGATGGCCGATTCAAAAGGCCTAATGCGCTTAACGACAACCCATCCGCTTCAATAACGCAGCATCCTCACAAGACGTGATATCGATGCATTGTAGGGCTTTCTAATATCCAGCGAGTTCGGTTGTCGTCCTTTTCGCGGCTCACGACGTACGATCCGGGATGAAAAAATAACGTAAAAGTAAAAAAAGAGGCCCGAAAGTGATGAAAATGTTCAATTTTGGGTTCCAAAATTAGGCGCAGCCGAGCAGGCTTACTGTCCCCGTCGTAGAGCTCTCAGAGAGCTTTCCAACGGTCTACTTTGCGCCGTGTAACTCCTTACGGATCAAAAGTTATGGGCACCAGAGCGATAGAGACCTGGTCACAAGCCCCACGCCCTCGGTTTGCGGGCCCAGCTTCTACGTGAGGCGAAGTTGTCTTGCCCAAGGTGTCATGGGATTCGGTAATAGAAATGTGATGGATAAAGCATCTTGGAAGGCTAACCGTGGCAAAAAAAATTGATAAGGGAGGTGCAACATGAGGACTTTCCAAGGGGCCACCCATCTTAGTACTACTCTCGCCCAAGCATGCTTAACTATGGAGTTCTAAGGGGATCCGGTGCATAAGTACTGGTATGATAGCACCCGTCATGTTGAGGACACAAATCACTTATGTGTTGACGATTCACAGCCCCTACCCAATGGGCTTAACGATAACCTATCCACTTCAACAACGCAGCATCCTCGCGAGACGTCATATCGACGCGTTGTAAGGCCTCCTAATGTCCCGCAAGTTCGGTTGTCGTCCTTTTCGCAGCTCACGACGTACAATCCAGGACGAAAAAATTGTTAAAAAATAAGAAAATACGCCTAAAACGAATAAAAATGTTTGATCTTTGGCTCTGAAAACAGGCGCAGCTGATCAGGCTGGTTACCCCCGTCGTAGAGCTCTCGGAGAGCTTTCCAACGGTATACTGTGCGCCGCGTAACTCCTTACAGATCAAAAGCTATGCGCACCGGAGTGATGAATACCTGGTCAGAAGCGCCACGCCTTCGGTTTGCGGGCCCAGCCTCTATGTGAACCGAAGTTGTCTTTCCCAAGGTGTTGTGGGATTCGGTAATACAAATGTGATGGATAAAGCTTCTTGGCAAGGCTAACCGGGGCAAAAAAAAATTGAAAAGGGGGGTGCAACACGAAAACTTCCCAGTGGGTCACCCATCCTAGTTCTACTCTCACCCAAGTACGCTTAACTTCGGAGTTCTGATAGGATCCGATGCATTAGTGCTGGTATGATCGCACCCGTCATGTTGAGGATGCAAATCCCTTATGTGTTGACAATTCACAATCCCAGCCTAGAGAGATGGCCCATTCAAAAGGCCCAATGGGCTTAACGACAACCCATCCGCTTCAACAATGTAGCATTCTCGCAAGACGTGATATCGACGCGTTGTAAGGCCTTCTAATGTCTTGGAAGTTCGGTTGTCATCCTTTTCGAAGCTCAAGACGTGCGATCCGAGAAAAAAAATAACGCAAAAACAAGAAAAGAACCTCATACTAATGAAAATGTTAAATTTTGGGCTTTGAAAACAGGCACTGCCGAGCATGCTTGCTGTCCACGTCGTAGAGCTCTTGAAGAGCTTTCCAACGGTATGTTGTGCGTCACGTAATTCCTTACGGATCAAAAGTTATGGGCACTGGAGCGGCAGGACCTGGTAACAAGCCCCACGTCCTCATTTTGCGGGCCCAGCCTCTACGCCAATCGAAATTGTCTTGCCCAAAGTTCCGTGGGATTCGGTAATAGAAATGTGATGGATAAAGCATCTTGGCAAGGCAAACCGGGAAAAAAAAAATTGAAAAGGGGGGTGCAACACGAGGACTTCTTAGGGGGTCACCCATCCTAGTACTACTCTCGCCCATGCACGCTTAACTTCGGAGTTTTGATGGGATCCGGTGCATTAGTGCTGGTATGATTGCACCAGTCATGTTGAGGACGTAAATCCCTTATGTGTTAACGGTTCACAGTCCTAGCCCAGAGAGATGGCCCATTCAAAAGGCCCAATGGGCTTAACGACAACCCATCCGATTCAATAACGTAGCATCCTCGCAAGACGTGATATCGACGCGTTGTAGGGCCTTCTAATGTCCCGCGAGTTCGATTGTCGACCTTTTTGCGACTCATGACGTACGATCCAGGATGGAAACACAACAGAAAAGCAAAAAAAGAGGCCCAAAAATGATGAAAAAGTTTAATTTTAGGCTCAAAAAATAGGCGCAACCGAGCAGGCTTGATGTCCCCATCGTAGAGCTCTCAGAGAGCTTTCCAACGGTCTGCTGTGCACTGCGTAATTCCTTGCGAATCAAAAGTTATAGGCACCGGAGCGACGGAGACCTGGTCACAAGCCCCACGCCCTCGGTTTGCCGACCCAGCCTCTACGTGAAGCGAAATTGTCTTGGCCAAGGGTCCATGGGATTCGGTAATAGAAATATGATGGATAAAGCATCTTGGCAAGGCTAACCGGGGCAAAAAAATTGAAAAGGGGGGTGCAACGCGAGGACTTCCCAGGGGGTCACTCATCCTAGTACTACTCTCGCCCAAGCACGCTTAACTTCAGAGTTCTGATGGGATCCGGTGCATTAGTGCTGGTATGATCGCACCCGTCATGTTGAGGACGCAAATACCTTATTTTTTGACGGTTCACAGTCCTAGCCTAGAGAGATGGCCCATTCAAAAGGCCAATGGGCTTAACGACAACCCATCCGCATCAACAACGCAGCAACCTCGCAAGACGTGATATCGACGCGTTGTATCGCCCTTTATTGTACCACGAGTTTGGTTGTCGTCCTTTTTATGGCTCACGACGTACGATCCGGGACGAAAAAATATCTCAAAAACAAGAAAAGTAGCTTGAAACTAATGAAAAAGTTCGATTTTGGGCTCTGAAAATAGGCGCAACTGAGCAGGTTTGTCACCCCCGTCTTAGAGCTCTCGGAGAACCTTCCAACGGCATGCTGTGCGCCGCGTAACTCCTTACGTATCAAAAGTTATGGGCTCCGGAGCGACAGAGACCTGGTCAGAAGCCCAACGCACTCTGTTTGCGGGCGCAGCCTCTACGTGAATCGAAGTTGTCTTGCCCAAGGCGCTGGGGGATTTGGTAATAGAAATTTGGTGGATAAATCATCTTGGCAAGGCTAACCAGGGCAAAACAAAATTGAAAAGGGGGGTGCAACACGAGGACTTCCCAGAGGGGTCACCCATCCTAGTACTACACTCTCCCAAGCACACTTATTTTCAGAGTTCTGATGGGATCCGGTGCATTAGCATTGGTATGATAGCACCCGTCATGTTGAGGACGCAAATCCCTTATGTGTTGACGGTTCATGGTCCCTACCCCTTGGGTTAAACAACAACCCATCCACTTCATCCATGCAGTATCCACGCAAGACGTGATATCGACGCGTTGTAAGGCCTTCTAATGTCCAGCAAGTTCGGTTGTCGTCCTTTTCGTGGCTCACGATGTACAATCCATGACGGAAAAACTGTGCAAAAACAAGAAAAGACGCTTGAAATGGATGAAAATGTTTGATTTTTGGCTTGAAAAATAGGTACAGCTGAGCAGACTGGTTACCCAAGTCGTAGAACTCTCGGAGAGCTTTCCAACGGTATAATGTGCGCCGCGTAACTCCTTACGGATCAAAAGCTATGGGCACCGGATCGATGAAGACCTGGTCAGTAGCCCTACGCCCTCGGTTTACAGGCCCAGCCTCTACGTGAACCGAAGTTGTCTTGCCGAAGGTGCCGTGGGATTCGGTAATACAAATAAGATGGATAAAGCATCTTGGCAAGGCTAACCAGGGTAAAAAAAAAATTGAAATGGAGGGTACAACACGAGGACTTCCAAGGGAGTCACCCATCCTAGTACTACTCTCGCCCAAGGACACTTAACTTCGGAGTTCTGATCGGATTCGGTGCATTAGTGCTGGTATGATCGCACCCATCATGTTGAGGACGCAAATCCCGTATGTGTTGACGATTCACAATCCCAGCCCAGAGAGATGGCCTATTCAAAAGGCCTAATGGGCTTAACGACAACCCATCCTCTTCAACAACGCAGCATCCTCGCAAGACGTGATATCAACGCGTTGTAAGGCATTCGAATGTCCTGCGAGTTCAGCTGTCATCCTTTTCGCTACTCACGACGTACGATCCGAGATGGAAAAACAACACAAAAGCAAAAAAAGAGTCCCAAAAGTGATGAAAACGTTCAATTTTGGGTTCTGAAAATAGGAACAGCCGAGCAGGCTTGTTGTCCCTGTCGTAGAGTCTCGGAGAGCTTTCCAACTGTCTGCTATGCGTCGCGTAACTCCTTACGGATCAAAAGTTATAGGCACCACAGCGACGGAGACCGGGTCACAAGCCCCATGCCATCGGTTTGCGGGCCGAGCCTCTACGTCAATTGAAATTGTCTTCCCCAAGGTACCGTGGGTTTCGATAATAGAAATGTGATGGATAAAGCATATTGGAAAAGCTAAGCGAGGCAAAAAAATTGAAGAAGGGAAGCAACACGAGGACTTTCCAAGGGGTCACCCATCTTAGTACTACTCTCGCCCAAGCACCCTTAATTTTGGATTTCTGATGGGATCCAGTGCATTAGTGCTAGTATGATAGCACCTGTCATGTTGAGGACGCAAATCCCTTATTTGTTGACGGTTCACAGTCCTAACCTAGAGAGATGGGTCATTTAAAAGGCCCAATGGGCTTAACGACAACCCATCTGCATCAACAACACAGCATCCTTACAAGACGTGATATCGACACATTGTAGGGCCCTCTAATGTAGAGCGAGTTTGTTTGTCGTCCTTTCGCAGCTCACGACTTACGATTCGGGACGGAAAAATATTGCAATAACAAGAAAAGTGGTCCGAAACTGATGAAAACGTTCGATTTTGGGCTCTGAAAATAGGCTTAGCCGAGCAGGTTTGCTACCCCCGTCGTAGGGCTCTCGAAGAACTTTCCAACGGTATACTGTGCGCCGCGTAACTTATTACGTATCAAAAGTTATGGGCACCGCAGCGACGGAGACCTAGTCAGAAGCCCCATGCCCTCGGTTTGCAAGCCCAGCCTCTACGTGAAGCGAAGTTGTCTTGCCCAAGGTTCCGTGAGATTCGGTAATAGAAATGTGATGGATAAAGCATCTTGGCAAGGCTAACCAGGGCAAAAAAATTGAAAAGGGAGGGGCAACACGAGGACTTCCCACGGGGTCACCCATCCTAGTACTATACTCGCCCAAGCACACTTAACTTCGGAGTTCTGATGGGATCCGATGCATTAGCATTGGTATGATAGCACCTATCATGTTGAGGACGCAAATCCCTTATTGTTGACGGTTTATAATCCCTACCCAATGGGTTTAACGATAACCCATCCACTTTCATAGCACAGCATCCTCGCAAGACGTGATATCGACGCGTTGTAAGGCCTTTTAATGCCCCGCAAGTTTGGTTGTCGTCCTTTTCGAGGCTCACGATGTACAATCCAGGATGAAAAAACTGTGCAAAAATTGGAAAAGACGCTTGAAATGGATCAAAAGCTTTGATTTTTGGCTCCGAAAAAAAGGTGCAGCCGAGCAGGCTAGTTACCCCCGTCGTAGAGCTCTCGGAGAGCCTTTCAACGGTATTCTGTGCACTGCGTAGCTCCTTAAGGATCAAAAGCTCTGGGCACCGGAGTGACGAAGACTTGGTTAGAAGCCCCACGCCCTCGATTTGTCGCCCCAACCTCTACGTGAAGCGAAGTTGTCTTGCCCAAGATGCCGTGGGAGTCGATAATAGAAATGTGATGGATAAACCATCTTGGCAAGGCCAAACAGGGCAAAAAAAGGAAAAGGGCGTGCAACACGAGGACTACCCAAGGTGTCACCAATTATTGTACTACTCCCGCCCAAGCACGCTTAACTTCGGAGTTCTGATGGGATCTAGTGCATTAGTGCTGGTATGATGGCACCCGTCATGTTGAGGATGCAAATCCCTTGTGTGTTAACGATTTACAATCCCAGCCCAAAGAAATGGCCCATTCAAAAGGCCCAATGGGCTTAACGACAACACATCTACTTCAACAATGCAACATCCTCCCAAGACGTGATATCGACGTGTTGTAGGGCCTTCTATTGTCCCGCGAGTTAGGTTGTCATCCTTTTAACTGCTCACGACATACGATCTGAGATGGAAAAACAACGTAAAAGCAAAAAAAGAGGCCTGAAAGTGATGAAAACGTTCGATTTTGGGTTCTAAAAATAGGCGCAGCCGAGCAGGCTTGCTGTCCTTGTCGTAGAGTCTCGGAGAGCTTTCCAACGGTCTACTGTGCGTCGCATAACTCCTTACAGATCAAAAGTTATGGGCACCAGAGCGACAGAGACCTGGTCACAAGCCCCATGCCCTCGGTTTACGGGCCTAGTCTTTACGTCAATCGAAATTGTCTTGCCCAAGGTACCGTGGGATTCGGTAATAGAAATGTGATGGATAAAGTATCTTGGCAAGGCTAACCGGGGCAAAAAAAAATTGAAAAGGGGGGTGCAACACGAGGACTTCCCAGGGGGTCACCCATCCTAGTACTACTCTCACCCAAGCACGCTTAACTTCGGAGTTCTGATGGGATCAGGCGCATTAGTGCTGGTATGATAGCACCCGTCATGTTGAGGACGCAAATCCCGTATTTGTTGACGGTTCACAATCCTAGCCTAGAGAGATGGCCCATTCAAAAGGCCCAATGGGCATAATGACAACCCATCTGCATCAACAACGCAGCAACCTCACAAGACGTGATATCGATGCGTTGTAGGGCCCTCTAATGTATAGCGAGTTTGTTTGTCGTCCTTTTTGCAGCTCACAACGTACGATCTGGGACAGAAAAATATCGCAATAACAAGAAAAGTGGCACGAAATTGATAAAAACATTCAATTTTGGGCTCTGAAAATAGGCGCAGCTGAGCAGGTTTGCTACCCCCATCGTAAAGCTCTCGGAGAACTTTCCAATGGTATGTTGTGCGCCACGTAACTCCTTACGTATCAAAAGTTATGGGCACCGTAGCGACGGAGACCGGTTCACAAGCCCCATGTCGTCGGTTTACGGGCCCAGCCTCTACATCAATTGAAATTGTCTTGCCCAAGGTGCCGTGGGATTCGGTAATTGAAATGTGATGGATAAAACATCTTGGCAAGGCTAACCACGACAAAAAAATTGAAAAGAGTGGTGCAATACGTGGACTTCGCAGGGGGTCACCCATCCTAGTACTACAGTCGCCCAAGCACACTTAACTACGGAGTTCTGATGGGATCCGGTGCATTAGCAATTGTGTGATAGCACCCATCAATTTGAGGACGCGAATCCCTTATGTGTTGACGGTTCACAGTCCTTACCCAATAGGTTTAACAACAACCCATCCACTTTCACAACACAACATCCTCGCAGGACGTGATATCGAAACGTTGTAAGGCTTTCTAATATCCCGCAACTTCGATTGTCGTCCTCTTTGTGGCTCACGACGTACAATCCTTAAAGAAAAAACTTCGCAAAAATAAGAAAAGACGCTTGAAATGGATGAAAATGTTTCATTTTTGGCTCTGAAAACAAGCACAACTGAGTAGGCTGGTTACCCCCGTCGTAGAGCTCTTGGAGAGCTTTCCAACGGTATACTGTGCGCCGCGTAACTCCTTACAGATCAAAAGTTATGGGCACCGGAGCGACGAAGACCTGGTCAGAAGCCCCACGCCCTCGGTTTACGGGCCCAGCCTCTACGTGAAGTGAAGTTGTCTTGCCCAAGGTGCCGTGGGATTCAGTAATAGAAATGTGTTGGATAAAGCATCTTGGCAAGGCTAACTAGGGCAAAAAAAATTGAAAATGGGGGGTGCAACACGAGGACTTCCCTGGGGGTCACCCATCCTAGTATTACTCTCGCCCAAGCATGCTTGACTTCGGAGTTCTGATGGGATCTGGTGCATTAGTGCTGGTATGATCGCACTCATCTTGTTCAGGATGCGAATCCCTTATGTGTTGACGGTTCACAGTCCTTACCCAATGGGTTTAACGACAACCCATCCACTTTCACAAAGCAGCATCCTCACAAGACGTGATATTGACGCATTGTAAGGACTTCCAATGTCCCGCAAGTTCGGTTGTTGTCCTTTTCGCGGCTCACGACGTATGATCCGGGATAGAAAAAACACGCAAAAGCAAAAAAAGAGGCCCGAAAATGATGAAAACATTCGATTTTGAGTTCCAAAAATAGGCGCTGTCTAGCAGGCTTGCTGTCTCTGTCGTAGAGCCTCGGAGAGCTTTCCAACGGTCTACTGTGCGCCGCATAACTCCTTACGGATTAAAAGTTATGGGCACCAAAGCGACGGAGACTGGTTCACATGCCCCATGTCGTCGGTTTGCGGGCCCAGCCTCTACATCAATCGAAATTGTCTTGCCCAAGGTGCCGTGGGATTCGGTAATTGCAATGTGATGGATAAAGCATCTTGGCAAGGCTAAGCTGGGCAAAAAAAATTGAAAATGGGGGTGCAACACGAGGACTTCCCAGGGGGTCACCCATCCTAGTACTACTCTCGCCCATGCATGCTTAACTTCGGATTTTTGATGGGATCTGGTACATTAGTGTGGGTATGATCGCACCCGTCATGTTGAGGACGCAAAGCCCAGAGAGATGGCCCATTCAAAAGGCCCAATAAGATTAACGACAACCCATCCGCTTCAATAATGCAGCATCCTCGCAAGACGTGATATCGACGCCTTGTAGGGCCTTCTAATGTCCTGTGAGTTCGGTTGTCGTGCTTTTCGCCACTCACGACGTACGATCCGAGATGGAAAAACAACACAAAAGCAAAAAAAAGGCCCGAAAGTGATGAAAACGTTCGATTTTCAGTTCTGAAAATAGGTGCAGCCGAGTAGGCTTGTTGTCCCCGTCGTAGAGCTCTCGGAGAGCTTTTCGACGGTCCACTGAGCGCCGCGTAACTCCTTAAGGATCAAAAGTTATGGGCACCAGAGCGACGGAGATCGGGTCACCAGCCCCATGCCCTCGGTTTGCGGGCCCAGCCTCTACGTGAAGCGAAATTGTCTTGCCCAAGGTGCTGTGGGATCCGGTAATAGAAATGTGATGGATAAAGCATCTTGGCAAGGCTAACCGAGGCAAAAAAAATTGAAAATGGCGGTGCAACACGAGGACTTCCCAGGGGGTCACCCATCCTAGTACTACTCTCACCCAAGCACGCTTAACTTCGGAGTTCTGATAGGATCCGGTGCATTAGTACTGGTATGATCGCATCCGTCATGTTGAGGACGCAAATCCCTTATTTGTTGACGGTTCACTATCCCAGCCCAGAGAGACGGCCTATTCAAAAGGCCCAATGGGCTTACCGATAACCCATCCACTTCAACAATGCTGCATCCTCACAAGACGGGATATCGACGCGTTGTAGGGCCCTCTAATTTACAGCGAGTTTGTTTGTCGTCCTTTTCACGGCTCACGACGTACGATCGGGGATGAAAAAACATCTCAAAAATAAGAAAGTTGGCCCGAAACTGATGAAAATGTTCGATTTTAGGCTTCAAAAATGGGCGCAGTCAAGCAGCTTTGCTGCCCCCGTCGTAGTGCTCTTGGATAGCTTTCCAACGATATGCTATGTGCTGCATAACTTCTTCCGGATCAAAAATTATTGGCACCGGAGTGACAAAGACCTGGTCACAAGCCCCACGCCCTCGGTTTGCGGGCCCAGCCTCTACATGAAGCGAAATTGTCCTGCCCAAGGTGCCGTGGGATTCGTTAATAGAAATGTGATGGATAAAGCATCTTGGAAAAGCTAACCGGGGCAAAAAAAATTTAAAAGGGGAGTGCAACACGAGGAGTTCCCAGGGGGTCACCCATCCAAGTACTACTCTCTCCCAAGCACGTTTAACTTTGGAGTTCTGATGGGATCCGGTGCATTAGTGCTGGTATGATCGCACCCGTCATGATAAGGACGCAAATCCATTATGTGTTGACGGTTCGCAGTCTAAGCCTAGAGAGATGGCCCATTCAAAAGGACCAATGGGCTTAACGACAACCCATCCGCTTCAACAACACAGCATCCTCACAAGACGTGATATCGACTCGTTGTATGGCCCTTTAATGTACAGCGAGTTCGGTTGTCGTCCTTTTCGTGGCTCACGACGAATCATCCGGGACGGAAAAACATCGCAAAAACAAGAAAAGTGGCATGTAATGGAAGAAAACGTTCGATTTGGGGCTTCAAAAATAGGCTCAGCCAAGCAGCTTCGCTGCCCTTATCGTAGAGCTGTCGGTGAGCTTTCCAACGATATGCTGTGCGCGGCGTAACTCCTTACGGATCAAAAGTTATCCGCACTGGAGCGCCCGAGACCTGGTCATAATCCCAACACCCTCGGTTTGTGGGCTCGGCCTCTACGTGAAGCAAAGTTGTCTTGCCCAAGATACCGTGGGATTCGGTAATAGAAATGTGATGGAAAAAGCATCTTGGCAAGGCTAACCGAGGCAAAAAAAATTGAAAAGGGATGTGCGACACGAGGACTTCCTAGGGGGTCACCCATCCTAGTACTAATCTCGCCCAAGCACGCTTAACTTCGGAGTTCTGATGGGAACCTATCCATTAGTGCTGGTATGATCGAACCCGTCATGTTGAGGATGCAAATCCCTTATGTGTTGACGGTTCACAGTCCCAACCCAGAGAGATGGCCCATTCAAAAGGCCCAATGGGCTTAACGACAACCCATCTGCTTCAACAACGCAGCATCCTCGCAAGTCGTGATATCGATGTGTAGTAGAGCCCTCTAATGTCTTGCGAGTTCAGTTGTCGTCCTTTTCGCAGCTCACGACGTACGATTCCGGACGGTAAAACAGTGCAAAAACAAGAAAAGTGGCCCAAAAATGATAAAAAACGTTCAATTTTGGACTCCAAAAAGAGGCGCAGCCGAGCAGGCTTGCTAACCCCGTCGTAGAGCTCTCAGAGACCTTTCCAACGATATGTTGTGCGCCGCATAACTCCATACGAATAAAAAGTTATGGGCACTGGAGCGACAGAGACCTGGTCACAGGCCCACGTCCTCGATTTGCGTGCCCAGCCTCTACACGAAGTGAAGTTGTCTTGCCCATGATGCCATGGGACTCGATAATATAAATTTTTATGGATAAAGCATCATGGTATGGATAACCAGGGCAAAAAAAAATGAAAAGAGGGGTGCAACATGAGGACTTCCCAGGGGGTCACCTATCCTAGTACTACTTTCGCCCAAGCAGGCTTAACTTCGGACTTCTGATTGGATTCAGTGCATTAGTGCTGGTATGATCGCACCCGTCATGTTGAGGACGCAAATCCCTTATGTGTTGACAGTTCACAGTCCCACCCTAGAGAGATGGCCCACTCAAAAGGCCCAATAGGCTTAACGACAACCCATCCACTTCAACAACGCAGCATCCTGGCAAGACGTAATATCAATGGGTTATATGGCTTCTAATGTCCTGCGAGTTCGGTCGTCATCCTTTTCGCGGCTCACGACGTACGATCCGGGATGGAAAAACATAGCTAAAACAAGAAAAGTGGCCCGAAACTGATGAAAATGTTCGATTTTGGACTCGAAAAAAATTCACAGCCAAGCAGCTTTAATGCCCTCGTCGTAGAGCTCTCAAAGATCTTTCCAACGGTATGCTTTGCGTTGCGGAACTCCTTACGGATCAAAAGTTATGGGCTCCGGAACGACGGAGACCTAGTCAGAAGCTCCTCGCCCTCGGCTTGCAGACCCAGCATCTACGTGAAGCGAAGTTGTCTTGCTCAAGGTGCCGTGGGATTCGATAATAGAAATGTGATGGATAAAACATCTTGGTAAGGCAAACCAACACAAAAAAATTAAAAAGGGGGGTACAACACGAAGACTTCCCAAGGGGTTACCCATCCCAGTATTACTCTCGCCCAAGCACGCTTAACTTCGGAGTTCGGATGGGATACGGTGCATTAGTGCCTGTATGATCGCACCCGTCATGTTGAGTACGGAAATCCCTTATGTGTTGACGGATCACCGTCCCAGCCCTGAGAGATATCCCATTCAAAAGGCCCAATGGGCTTAACGCTAACCCATCTGCTTCAACAACGCAACATCCTCGCAAGACGTGATATCGACGCATTGTAGGGCTTTCTAATGTCACACGAGTTCGGTTGTCATCCTTTTCGCAGCTCACGACGTACGATCCGGGACTGACAAACAGCGCAAAAAGAAGAAAAGAGGCCTGAAATTGATGAAAATGTTCAATTTTGGGATCTGAAAATAGGCACAGTCAGCAGACTTGCTGCCCTCGTCGTAGAGCTCTCGGAGAGCATTTCAATGGTATGTTGTACGACGCGTAATGCCTTACGGATCAAAAGTTATGGGCACTGGAGCAACGGAGACCTGGTCACAAGCCCCGTGCCCTCGATTTGCGTGTCGAGCCTTTACATGAAGCGAAGTTGTCTTGCCCAAGGTGCCATGGGATTCAGTAATAGAAATGTGATGGATAGAGCATCTTGGCAAGGCTAACTGGGGTAAAAATTGAAAAGGTGTGCGCAACACGAGGACTTCCCAAGGGGTCACCTATCCTAGTACTAGTCTCACCCAAGCACGCTTAACTTCGGAGTTCTGATGGGATTCGTTGCATTATTGTTGGTATGATCGCACACGTCATGTTGAGGATGCAAATCCCTTATGTGTTGACGATTCACAGTCCCAGCCCAGAGAGATGGCCCATTCAAAAGGCCCAATGGGCTTAACGACAACCCATCTGCCTCAACAACACAGCATCCTCGCAAGACGTGATATCGATGCGTTGTAGGGCACTCTAATGTATCGCGAGTTCAGTTGTCGTCCTTTTCGTGGCTCACGATGTACGATCTGGGACAAAAAAACAACACAAAAGCAAGGAAAAGGCCCGAAACTGATGAAAATGTTCAATTTTGGGTTATGAAAATAGGCGCAGCAGAGCAGACTTGCTGCCCCAGTCGTAGAGCTCTCAAAGAGCTTTCTTACGGTATGCTATGCACCGCGTAACTCCTTACAGATCAAAAGTTATGGGCTCCAGAGCGACGAAGACCTGGTCACAAGCCCCACGCCCTCGGTTTGTGGGCCCATCCTCTACGTGAAGCGAAATTACCTTGCCCAAGATGTCGTGGGATTCGGTAATAGGCTAACTGAGGCAAAAAAATTGAAAAGGGGAGTGGAAGACGAGGACTTCCCTAGGGGTCACCCATCCTATTACTACTTTTGCCCAAGCACACTTAACTTCGGAGTTCTGATGGGATCCGGTGCATTAGTGGTGGTATGATCGCACCCGTCATGTTAAGGACGCAAATCCCTTATGTGTCGTCCTTTTTGCGACTCACGACGTGTGAGACCCGACCCCGAATAACGTGTGTTACCTTGATTTACGTGCCATAGACCAAGAATGATATGACTGACCTTGGATTACGTGTACTGTCTTGGTTTTCGTGCATACCTCGTTATACGTGCCTTAACCTAGAATTGTGTGCCCTAATCCTCGATATACGTACGATACCTAGATAAACGTGCCATGACCTTAATTTACGTGCGAGACCTCAATTTGCGTGTGTCTCTTCGTTTCGTGTGCATTAACCTTGAACTGCGTACCTTAACCTAGATATAGAGTCGTGCCTTGATTTACGTGCCTTGCATTGGTTTACGTGCATTCACCTAGGATTGCATGCATTAGCCTTGAAGTACGTGCCTTAGTCTTGAAGTTCGTGTCTACCTCGTAATTCGTGCCCTAGACCTAGGAATCCGTGCCACCACGTTGATCAAGAAAGAATCCTACACAAAGCAATAGACTATAAAATAATCCTACAAACACCACTAACTATTATTATAATCCTAATTCAAATTCTCTACAAACTCCACTAACAATAAAATAATACTAAACTATTCCTATATTTCCCACTATCTATTATTCTATTCATAATTCAACTCATCAACAAACATTCCTATATTTTATTCTACCTAGATTCCCTAAATTCCCAACATTCCTATGACAATTCTATGACACAAATGAATAAAAAATTGCTCAAAATCTCCTCAAAACTCTACCATACTCGACCAACACTCCTTGCCCATGCTGAACACTTCAAAATCCAAGCATCTTGAAGGCATAAATCTGAATTTTGCTATGCCCAAGGCTGAATATGCTTCATCTTTTGCTTAGTCTTTATTCTTTTTCATATTCTCTCACTTTCCTCTCATTTTTCTCTCTCTCCTCTCATTCCTCTCTCTCAATCTCGTTTTTGGGCTGAGTTTCTTCATCCCTTAGCTCATCTTCATCATCCTAAGGTGCATCGAGACAAACAACAAGCAAGAAATTCGAGCAAGCTAGCTAGGATGCAAGAATCATACATGCATGCCCTTTGAGTCCTCATTTCGGCCCTAGGTAAGTTCTTGGCTTCCATTTCTATTCTTCTTGTTCTAACATCATGCATGTACTAAGAGCTTGGTCACTAAGCTAGGAAAAAATAGAGAAACTCTAGTTGGAACCTCGGCTAGGCAAAGGAGAAGAAGAAAATTTTGCTTCAACAAGTTTTTGTGCATCGTCTTGGTTGATTGCTAAGGTGAGGGCTAAAACCCTTTGAAAATCCTTCAAAAATCCACTTGAGTTATATGTTCTTTCATAAGCTTAAACAACCATGCATGACAAGATTTTGGGCTTGAAAGTGATGATAGGTGAAGTCGGATTGTTGACAGCTCTCTGACCAGATTGTTTCAAGGTAAGTTTAGCTAGGAAAATGATGTTGAAAATGCATGAAAATTGGTACGTGACGATTTTTGCCAGTTTTGAACATTTTTCAAAGAAATAGGCCGAAGCTAATTCTGATTCTAAGGTCTTCAAAATGGCGAATCTTTAAAATGTGTCCAAATCTGGAAATCTGGAAAAATGAAGCAGGTTTTGGCAGATGCACTGACCTTGTAGAACGAACCATATTTGACTTAGTTAATGATGTCCAAAATGCAAGAAAATTGTTGTGCTGCAAGATTTTTCAGTTCTGGACATTTTTTTCAGAAATGGACTAAGGCTAAATCTGACCCTAAGGACCTCAAAAACGTCAATTATCGAAATGTGTGCAAATCTGGACAGTTTTGTGCTATTCCACTGTTTCGGCTATAACTAATGATCCCGAACTCCAAATGGTGCAAGGTTTGTTTCTGATTTTAGTTCACTTCTTAAGCTTTAATTTTAAATCTTATTCACTGGATTTGGAGATTGTTTGCTTATCCTTTTGATTGTGATAAAATAGCCTATTGCAGTAAGGGTTTCACTTAGTGTTATGCTTAGAAAAATTGTTGTGACTCCTCTTGTTGAATTAAATGCTTGGGATTGTAGTTTTGGGATGTTGTGTGGACTGTTTTGAATGTTTGAGGATGTTGAATTAAATGATGCACGGCTTGAGATTGACTTTGAGTTGGTTTGAGGCTCAAATTGCACGGATATGCACGAAATGGAAACCCTAATGACTAGGTAGTCTTACTAAGTGTTGATCATGTGGATATTGTGTGGAATTATATGCTTAGTGAGCTGCCCGTAGATGCCTTATAACCTCAAATGTGATTTTGATCATTGCATGTTGACAAATTGGCTTTTCTTGCATCCGAACCCACGTAGATGTTGTTGCATGTTGAATAATCCTATCACCTGATTACGTGGACTTCGAAATGAGTTATATGGCTCGATTTACATGTGTTACATGGCTGCCCGTTTAATGTTCATATAACTCTATATGCCTTTCAAGTGAAATTACTTGTCTTATTGTGCCCTGCCTGTTTACTTGTCAATGTGCAATCTTATGACTGTCCGGAGGCAACCTACTTTGTTGTCCTCCTAACGTGATATGTTAATGTCATAAATGTGCATTGCATACAAGGTTGCAACCTTTCCTGTCGGCGTGGTAGCGATCACGCACACCGGGCGGTATCGGGCTTGACGGTGCACCCGTGACTACCACTGTCCCATTCCCTCTCTCGCTTGGGGGCTAGACTTCCTCGAAGAGTTGGGTCGTAGGATTTCGGGGTACATCCGGAGTACACCCACCTGGTGTGTTTTGGGGATGATTTGAAGTCGGCCGCAACAACTGATTCTAAAACTGATCTGAGAGCAAAAGCTCACTGTATCCTTTTTACTATGTGTATAAGTACTCTTGCTTGGTTCCTAGAGAACCTCGGGGAGGAAAGACTGGTATTTCTGTTCCTGTACTTATGTTATTGTTATATTTATGCTTGCAAAAGGATTTCATAAGTTGAACCGAAAAATGAGTTTCAAAACCTATTTCTCGTGCCCCCTCGTTGAGTTCATAAGGACTCACCCTCTTTTATCATCTCAGGTGAAGAAGATCCAGAACAGGCACCCGAGGACGGTGTACCTAACGATGAATCCTTGGAATGATTGCCTGTCTTGTGTGCTTTGCGTAATTGTGGCTACTTGTGAACTCTATGCTACCTGAAGACTATTTCTTTCTGTTGCTTGCTATTTGTAATGTAAAAGACCCCCATTGTAATTTGGGGTCTAATTTTGGTTTGTACTAATATTAAATAGACTGACGCTAGACACTACTATGATCGTTTTTGCTATTATTACTGCTAGTATCTATCATAGGTTATGACGTATTAGGTAAGGAATGAACCTATCCAATCTTAAACAGGTACACGCTTTTAAGCTAAGATCAACAGGTACTTTTGTAACGAGGATAAACAAACAAACGAGACATAGTATCATGCTAAGTTATAAATCAAACGAGACATTGAGATAACCAATAGGCATTTCAATTGATGTTAAATGGTAATCCTAGTTGGAAATGAAATTGAGATTAGAGAAATTTGAGGCGTTTAGAGAATTAGGCCAAACCAAAGAGCCCAATTACAGCCGTTATGCTGTCGGTTTTCTGAAAAAATTTAGAGTTTAGGCCAAAACGTTAAGTGTTAAATCTTAATGAACGGTTAAGTACGAGACGTGACTTGAATGTTAGTTCACACCCTAGTCTAACCTTTATAGGCCGAGTTGGGGCGTGACACGACGTACGATCCCGGACGGCAAATCATCAAAAAAACAAGAAATGTGGCACGAAAATGATGAAAATGTTTGATTTTTTCCTCCAAAAATAGGCGTAGCTGAGCAAGCTTGCTGCCCCCATCGTAAAGCTCTTAGAGAGCTTTCCAACGGTATACTGTGCGCCGCGTAACTCCTTACGGATCAAAAGTTATGGGCACCGGAGCGACGGAGACCTGGTCACAAGCCCCACGCCCTCAGTTTGCGGGCCCAACCTCTACATGAAGCGAAGTTGTCTTGCCCAAGGTGCCGTGGGATTCGGTAATAGAAATGTGATGGATAAAGCATCTTGGCAAGGCTAACCGGGGCAAAAAAAATTGAAAAGGGGGGTGCAACACGAGGACTTCTCAGGGGGTCACCCATCCTAGTACTACTCTCGCCCAAGCATGCTTAACTTCGGAGTTCTGATAGGAACCGGTGCATTAGTGCTGGTATGATCGCACCCGTCATGTTGATGACGCAAATCCCTTATGTGTTGACGGTTCGCAATCTCAGCCCAGAGAGATGGCCCATTCAAAACGCCCATTGGGCTTAACGACAACCCATCCGCTTCAACAACACAGCATCCTCGCAAGACGTGATATCAACTCGTTGTAGGGCCCTCTAATATACCGCGAGTTTGGTTGTTGTCCTTTTCGTGACTCACGACGTACGATCCGGAAAGGAAAAACATCGCAAAAACAAGAAAAATGGCCCAAAATTGATAAAAACGTTCGATTTCGGGCTCCAAAAATAGGTATAGCCTAGCAGCTTTGCTACCCCCGTCGTAGAGCTCTCGGAGAGCTTTCCAACGGTATGTTGTGTGCCGCGTAACTCCTTACGGATCAAAAGTTATCTGCACCGGAACAACGGAGACCTGGTCACAAGCCCCATGCCCTTAGTTTGCGGGCCTAGCCTCTACGGAAGCGAAGTTTTCTTGGCCAAGGTGCCGTGGGATTCGGTAATAGAAATGTCATGGATAAAGCATCTTGGAAAGGCTAACCAGGGCAAAAAAAATTTAAAAGGGTGGTGCAACACAAGGACTTCCCACGGGGTTACCCATCCTAGTACCAGTCTCGCCCAAGCACGCTTAACTTCGGAGTTCTGATGGGATTCGGTGCATTAGTGCTGGTATGATCACACCCGTTATGTTGAGGACGCAAATCCCTTATGAGTTGATAGTTCACCGTGCCAGCCTAGAGAGATGGCCCATTCAAAAGGCCCAATAGGCTTCACGACAACACATCCGCTTCAACAACACTGCATCCTCGCAAGACTTGATATCAATGCGTTGTATGGCCCTTTACTGTGCCGCGAGTTCGGTTGTCATCCTTTTTGCGGCTCACGACGTACGATTCGGGATCGAAAAACATCCTAAAAATAGGAAAAGTGGCCCAAAACTGATGAAAACGTTTGATTTTAGGCTCTGAAAATAGGCGCAGTAGAGCAGCTTAACTGCCCCCATCGTAGAGCTCTCGGATAGCTTTCGAACGGTATACTGTGCGCCACGTAACTCCTTACGGATAAAAAGTTATGGGCACCGGAGCGATGGAGACATTGTTAGAAGCCCCACCCCTCGGTTTGTAGGCCCAGCCTCTACGTGAAGCGAAGTTCTCTTGCCCAAGGTGCCGTGGGATTTGGTAATAGAAATGTGATGGATAAAGCATCTTGGCAAGGCTAACCGGGGCAAAAAAAATTGAAAAGGGGGGTGCAACACTAGGACTTCGCTAGGGGTCACCCATCCTAGTACAACTCTCGCCCAGGCACGCTTAACTTCGGAGTTCTGATGGGATCCGGTGCATTTTTGTTTGTATGATCGCACCCGTCAAGTTGAGGATGTAAATCCCTTATGTGTTGACAGTTCACAGTCCCAGCTCAGAGGGATGGCCCATTCAAAAGGCCCAATGCGCTTAACAATAACCCATCCGCTTCAACAACGCAGTACCCTCGCAAGACGTGATATCGACTCGTTGTAGGGCCTTCTAATGTCCCGTGAGTACGGTTATCGTCCTTTTCACGACTCACAACGTACAATTTGGGACGGAAAAATAGCCCAAAAACAAGAAAAGTTACCCGAAACCGATGAAAATATTCAAGTTTGAGCTTTGAAAACAAGCGCAGCCGAGCAGACTTGCTGCCCCCGTCGTAGAGCTCCCATAGAGCTTTCCAACGGTATACTGTGCGCCGCGTAACTCCTTACAGATCAACAGTTATGGGCACCAGATTAACGGAGACCTGGTCACAAGCCCCACGCCCTCGGTCTGCGAGCCCAGCCTCTATGTGGAACGAAGTTGTCTTGCCCAAGGTGCTGTGGGATTCGGTAATAGAAATGTGATGGATAAAGCATCTTGGCAAAGCTAACCGGGGCAAAAAAAATTGAAAAGGGGGATGCAACACGAGGACTTCCCAGGGGGTCACCCATCCTAGTACTACTCTCGCCCAAGCACGCTTAACTTCAGAGTTCTGATGGGAACCATTGCATTAGTGCTGGTATAATCGCACCTGTCATATTGATTATACAAATCCCTTATGTGTTGACGGTTCACAGTCCTAGCCTAGAGAGATAGCCCATTCAAAAGGCCCAATAGGCTTAACGAGAACTCATCCACTTCAACAACACAGCATTCTCGTAAGACGTGATATCGACGCATTGTAAGGCCCTCTAATGTACTGTGAGTTCGGTTGTCGACCTTTTCGCGGCTCACGACGTACGATCCGGGAAAGAAAAACATTGTAAAAACAAGAAAAGTGGCCCAAAATAGATAAAATCGTTTGATTTTGGGCTTTGAAAATAGGCGCAACCGAGCAGCTTTGCTACCCACGTCATAGAGCTCTCAGAGAGCTTTCCAACGGTATGTTGTGCACTGCGTAACTCTCTACGGATCAAAAGTTATGGGCACCGGAGCGACGGAGACCTTGTCAGAAGCCCCACGCCCTCAGTCTGAGGGCCCAGCCTCTACCTGTGGTGAAGTTGTCTTGCTCAAGGTGCCATGGGATTCGGTAATTGAAATGTGAGAGATAAAGCATCTTGGTAGGGCTAACCGGGGCAAAAAAATTGAAAAGTGGGGTGCAAAACGAGAACTTTCCATGGGGTCACCCATCGTAGTACTACTCTCGCCCAAGCACACTTAACTTTGAAGTTCTGATGGGATGCGGGTCCCAGCCCAGAGAGATGGCCAATTCAAAAGGCCCAATGGGCTTAACGACAACCCATCCGCCTCAACAACACAGCATCCTGGCAAGACATGATATCGACATGTTGTAGGTTCTTCTAATGTCTCGCTAGTTCTGTTGTCGTCCTTTTTGCAGCTCAAAACCTACGATCCGGGATGAAAAAATAGTCCAAAAATAGAAAAAGAGGCCCAAAACTGATGAAAATGTTCAATTTTGGGCTCTTAAAACAAGTGCAGCCGAGCAGACTTGTTGCCCCCATCGTAGAGCTCTCAGAGAGCTTTCCAATGGTATGTTGTGCGCCGCGTAACTCCTTACAGATCAAAAGTTATGGGCACTGGAGCGACGGAGACCTGGTCACAAGGCCCACGCCTTTTGTTTACTGGCCAAGCCTTTACGTGAAGCGAAATTTTTTGCCCAAGATGCCGTGGGATTTGGTAATAGAAATGTGATGGATAAAGCATCTTGGCAAGGCTAATCGAGGCAAAAAAAATTGAATAGGGAGGTGCAACACGAGGACTTCCCAAGGGGTCACCCATCTTAGTACTACTTGCCCATGCACTCTTAACTTCGGAGTTCTGATGGGATCCGGTGCATTAGAACTGGTATGATTGCACCCGCCATGTTGAGGATGCAAATCCCTTATGTGTAGACGGTTCACAGTCCTAGCCCAGAGAGATGCCCATTCAAAAGGCCCAATGGGCTTAACGACAACCTATCCGCTTCAACAATGTAGCATCCTCGCAAGACGTGATATTGACACGTTGTAGGGCACTCTAATGTACCGCAAGTTCAGTTGTTGTCCTTTTCGCGGCTCATGACGTACGATCCGGGATGAAAAAGCATCGCAAAAACAAGAAAAGTGGCTCAAAACTAATGAAAATGTTCAATTTTTGGCTCTGAAAATAGGCGCAGCTGAGCAGATTTGATGCCCTCATCGTAGAGCTTTTAGAGAGCTTTCCAACTATATGTTGTACACCGCGTAACTCCTTACGGATCAAAAGTTATGGGCACCGGAGCGACGGAGGCCTGGTCACAAGCCCCACACCCTCAGTTTGCTAGCCCAGCCTCTACGTGAAGCGAAATTGTCTTGCCCAAGATACCGTCGGATTTGATAATAGAAATGTGATGGATAAAGCATCTTGGCAAGGCTAATCGAGGCAAAAAAAATTGAATAGGGGGGTGCAACACGAGGACTTCCCAGGGGGTCACCCATTCTAGAACTACTCTCACCCAAGCACGCTTAACTTCGGAGTTCTGATGGGATCCGGTGCATCAGTGCTGGTATGATTGCACCCGTCATGTTAAAGACGCAAAACCCTTATGTGTTGACGGTTCACAGTCGCAGCCCAGAGAGATGGCCCATTCAAAAGGCCCAATAGGCTTAATGACAATCCATCCACTTCAACAACGCAGCATTCTCGCAAGACGTGATTTCAACGCATTGTAGGGCCCCCTAATGTATCGCGAGTTTGGTTGTCGTCTTTTTCGTGACTCACGTCGCATGATCCGGGAAGGAAAAATATCGCGAAAACAAGAAAAATGGCCTGAAATTGATGAAAATGTTCAATTTTGGGCTCTGAAAATAGGCCTAGCCGAGCAGGCTTTCTACCCCCATCGTAGAGCTCTCGAAGAGCTTTCCAACGGTATGCTGTGCACCGCGTAACTCCTTACAGATCAAAAGTTATGGGCACCGGAGCTAGGGAGACCTGGTCACAAGCCCCACGCCCTCGGTTTGCAGGCCCAGCCTCTACGTGAAGCGAAGTTGTCTTGCCCAAGGTACCGCAGGATTCGGTAATAGAAATGTGATGGATAAAGCATCTTGGCAAGGCTAACCGAGGCAAAAAAAATTTAAAGAAAGGGTGCAACATGAGGATTTCCCGGGGGGTCACGCATCCTAGTACTAGTATGGGCCAAGCAGGCTTAACTTCGGTGTTCTGATGGGATCCAGTAAATTATTGCTGGTATGATAGCACCTATCATGTTGAGGATGCAAATCCCTTATGTGTTGATAGTCCACAATCCCAGCCCAGAGAGATGGCCCATTCAAAAGGCTCAATGGGCTTAACGATAAGCCTCAACAACGCAGCATCCTCGCAAGATGTTATATGGACATATTGTAGGGCCTTCTATTGTCCCACGAGTTCGGTTCTCGTCCTTTTCGCGGCTCACGATGTACAATTCAGGACCGAAAAATAGCGCAAAAAATAAGAAAATAGGCCTAAAATTGATGAAAACCTTCAATTTTGGGCACCGAAAACAGGTGCAGCCAAGCATGCTTACTGCCCCTGTCATAGAGCTCATAGAGAACTTTCCAAAGGCATGCTGTGCACCGCGGAACTCCTTACAAATAAAAAGTTATGGGCACCGGAGCGACGGAGACTTGGTCTCAAGCCCCATGCCCTCGATTTGTGGGCCCAGCCTCTACGTGAAGCGAAATTGTCTTGCCCAAGGTGCCGTGGGATTCGGTATTAGAAATGTGATGGATACAACATCTTGGCAAGTCTAGATCGCACCCGTCATGTTGACGATGCAAATCCCTTATGTGTTGACGGTTCACAGTCCCAGCCCAAAGAGATGGCCCATTCAAAAGGCCCAATGGGCTTAATGACAACCCATCTGCTTCAACAACGCAGCATCCTCGCAAGACGTGATATCGACGTGTTGTAGAGTACTCTAATGTCCCGCGAGTTCTATTGTTGTCCTTTCCGCGGCTCACGACGCACGATCCGGGATGAAAAAATAGCGCAAAAATAAGAAAAGTTGCCTGAAACTAATGAAAATGTTTGATTTTAGGCTCTGAAATTAGGCGCAGCCGAGTAGGCTTGCTACCCTCGTCGTAGAGCTCTCGGAGAGCTTTCGAACGGTAAGCTGTGTGCCGCGTAACTCCTTACGGATCAAAAGTTAATGGCACCAGAGCGACGGAGACCTGGTCACAATGTGCCGTGGGATTCAGTAATAGAAATGTGATGGATAAAGCATCTTGGCAAGGCTAACCGGGGCAAAAATAATTGGAAAGGGCGGTGCAATACAAAGACTTCCCAGGGGGTCACCCATCCTAGTACTACTCTCATCCAAGCAAGCTTAACTTCAAAGTTTTGTTAGGATCCGGTGCATTAGTGCTGGTATGATCGCACCCGTCTTGTTGAGGATGCAAATCCCTTATGTGTTGAGAGTTCATAGTCCCAGCCTAGAGAGATGACCCATTCAAAAGGTCCAAAGGGCTTAACGACAACCCATCCACTTCAACAACACAGCATCCTCACAAGACGTGATAACGACGCGATGTATGGCCCTCTAATGTACAACGACTTGGGTTGTTGTCCTTTTCGCGGCTCACGACGTATGATCCGGGACGAAAAAATATCGCAAAAACAAGAAAAGTGACCCAAAACTGATAAAAATGTTCAATTTTGGTTTCTGGAAATAGGCGCAGCTGAGCAGGCGTGTTTTCCCCATCGTAGAGCTATCAGAGAGCTTTCCAACGGTATGCTGTGCCCCACGTAACTCCTTACGGATCAAAAGTTATGGGCACCAGAGCGACGGAGACCTGGTCACAAGCCCCACGCCCTCGGTTTTCGGGCCAAACCTCGACGTGTAGCGAAGTTGTCTTGCCCAAGGTGTCGTGGGATTTGGTAATAGAAATGTGATGGATAAAGCATCTTGGTAAGGTTAACCGGGGCAAAAAAAATTGAAAATGGGGGTACAACACAAAGACTTTCCAAGGGGCCACCCATCCTAGTACTACTCTCGTCCAAGCACGCTTAACTTCGGAGTTCTATTGGGATCCGGTGTATTATTGCTGGTATGATCGTAGCCGTCATGTTGAGGACGCAAATCCCTTATGTGTTGACGGTTCACAGTCCCAGCCTAGAGAGATGGCCCATTCAAAAGGACGAATGGGCTTAACGACAACCCATCTGCTTTAACAACGTAGCATCCACGCAAGACGTGATATCGACGCATTGTAGTGCCTTTTAATGTCCCGCGAGTTCGGTTGTCGTCCTTTATGCGGTTCTCGGCGTATGATCCGAGATGAAAAAATAGCGCAAAAACAAGAAAAGAGGCCCGAAACTGATGAAAACATTTGATTTTGGGCTCCAAAAATAGGCGCAACTGTGAAGGCTTGTTGTCCCTGTCATAGAGTTCTCGGAGAGCATTCCAACGGTATGCTGTGCGCCGCATAACTCCTTACGGATCAAAAGTTATGGGCACCGGAGCGACGGAGACCTGGTCACAAGCCCCACGCCCTCGGTTTACGGGCCCAGCCTCTACGTGAAACGAAGTTGTCTTGTCCAAGGAGCCGTGGGATTCGGTAATAGAAATGTGATGGATAAAGAATCTTGGAAGGCTAACCGGGGCAAAAAAAATTAAATGAGGGGGTGCAACACGCGGACTTCCCAGGGGGTTGTCCATCCTAGTACTAGTCTCGCCCAAACACGCTAAACTTTGGAGTTCTGATGGGATCCGGTATATTAATGCTGGTATGATCGCACCCATCATGTTGAGGAGGCAAATCCCTTATGTGTTGACGGTTCACAGTCCCAGCCCAGAGAGATGACCCATTCAAAAGGCCCAATGGGCTTAATGACAACACTTCCACTTTAACAACGCAGCATCCTCGTAAGACGTGATATCGGCGAATTGTAGGGCCCTCAAATGTCCCATGAGTTCAGTTGTCGTCCTTTTCGTGGCTCACGATGTACGATCTGGGACGGAAAAATAGAGCAAATACAAGAAAAGTGGCCCGAACTGATGAAAATGTTCGATTTTTGGCTCTGAAAATAGGCGCAGCCTAGCAAGCTGGATGTCCCCGTCGTAGAGCTCCCGGAGAGCTTTTCAACGGTATGTTGTGCTTTGCGTAACTCTTTACGGATCAAAAGTTATGGGCACCGGAACGACGGAGACCTGGTCACAAGCCCCACGTACCCGGTTTGCGGGCCCAGCCTGTACGTGAAGCGAAGTTGTTTTGCCCAAGGTGCCGTGGGATTCGATAATAGAAATATGATGGATAAAGCATCTCGGAAGGGTAACCGGGGCAAAAAAAATTGAATAGTGGGGTACAACACGTGGACTTCCCTGGGGGTCACCCATCCTAGTACTACCCTCGCCCAAGCACGCTTGACTTTGGAGTTCTGATAGGATCCAGTGCATTAGTGCTGGTATGATCACACCCATCATGTTGAGGACGCAAATCTTTTATGTATTGACGGTTCAAAGTCCCAGCCCAGAAAAATGGCCCATTCAAAAGGCCCAATAGGCTTAACGATAACCCATCCGCTTCAACAATGCAGCATTCTCCCAAGATGTGATATCGACGTATTGTAGGGCACTCTAATCTACCGCAAGTTCGGTTATCGTCCTTTTCGCGGCTCACGACGTACGATCCGAGATGGAAAAACATCACAAAAACAAGAAAAGTGGTCCGAAATGGATGAAAACATTCGATTCTAGTCTCCAAAAACTTACACAGTCGAGCAGGCTTACTGCCCCCATCGTAGAGCTTTCGGAGAGATTTCCAACGGTATGCTGTGCGCCACATAACTCCTTACGGATCAAAAGTTATGGGCATTGGAGCGACGAAGACCTGGTCAGAAGCCCTACCCCTTTGGTTTGCGGGTCCAGCCTCTAAGTGAAGCGAAGTTGTCTTGCCCAAGGTGCCGTGGGATTCGGTAATAGAAATGTGATGGATAAAGCATCTTGGCAAGGCTAACCGGGGCAAAAAAAAATTGAAAAGGGAGGTGCAACACGAGGACTTCCCAGGGGGTCACCCATCCTAGTACTACTCTCGCCCAAGCACGCTTAACTTCGGAGTTCTGATGGGATCTGGTGCATTAGTACTGGTATGATCGCACCTGTCTTGTTAAGGACGCAAATCCCATATGTATTGACGGTTCACAATCCCAACCTAGAGAGATGGCCCATTCAAAAGGCCCAATGGGCTTAACGACAACCTATCCGCTTCAACAACGCATTATCCTCGCAAGACGTGATATTGATGTGTTGTAGGTCACTCTAATGTACCACGAGTTCAGTTGGCGTCATTTTCGCAGCTCACAACGTACGATCCGGGATAAAAAACAACGCAAATTCAAGAAAAGTGGCCTGAAACTGATGAATCTATTCAATTTTGGGCTCCGAAAATAGGCTAAGCCGAGCAGGCTTGTTGCCCCTGTCGTATTGCTCTCGAAGAGCTTTTCAACGGTATGTTGTGCGGCACGTAACTCCTTACGGATCAAAAGTTATGGGCACCAGAGCGACGGAGACCTAGTCACAAGCCCCACGCCCTCGGTTTACGGGCCCAGCCTCTACGTGAAGCGAAGTTGTCTTGCCCAAGGTGCCGTGGGATTTGGTAATAGAAATGTGATGGATAAAGCATCTTGGCAAGGCTAACCGAGGCAAAAAAAATTGAAAAGGAAGGTGCAACACGAGGAGTTCCAGGGGGTCACCCATCCTTGCACTACTCTCACCCAAGCACGCTTAACTTTGGAGTTCTGATGGGATCCGGTGCATTATTGCTGCTATGATCGCAACCGTCATGTTGAGGACGCAAATCCCGTATGTGTTGACGGTTCACAGTCCGGCTCAGAGAGATGGCCCATTCAAAAGGCCCAATGGGCTTAACGACAACCCATCTGCTTCAACAACGCAGCATCCTCGCAAGACGTGATGTTGACGCGTTGTAGGGCCTTCTAATGCACCGTAACTCCAGTTGTCGTCTTTTTTGCGGCTCACGACATACGATCCGAGATGGAAAAACAGCGTAAGAACAAGAAAAGAGGCCCGAAGCTGATGAAAATGTTTGATTTTGGGATGCGAAAATAGGCACAGCCTAGCAAGCTGGCTGCCCCCATCATAGAGCTCTCAGAGAGCTTTCCAACGGTATGTTGTTCACCCCGTAACTCCTTATGAATCAAAAGTTATGGGCACCGGAGCGACGAGGACCTGATCAGAGCCCCACGCCCTAAGTTTGCGGTCCCTGCCTCTACGTGAAGCGAAGTTGTCTTGCCCAAGGTACCGTGGGATTCGGTAATCAAAATGTGATGGATAAAGCATCTTGGCAAGGCCAACCGGGGCAAAAAAAAAAATTGAAAAGGGAGTGCAACACGAGGACTTCCAGGGGGTCCCCCATCCTAGTACTACTCCCGCCCAAGCACGCTTAACTTCGGAGTTCTGATGGGTTCCGGTGCATTTGTGCTGGTATGATCGCACCCGTCATATTGAGGAAGCAAATCCCTCATGTGTTGACAGTTCACAGTCCCAGCCGAGAGAGATGGCCCATTCAAAAGGCCCAATGGCTTTAACGACAACCCATCCGCTTCAACAACAGAGCAACCTCTTAAGATATGATATCAACGCATTGTGGGGCCCTCTAATATACCGCGAGTTCGGTTGTCGTCCTTTTCGTGGCTCACGACGTTCGATCCGGGATGGAAAAACATCGTATAAATAAGAAAATTAGCCCGAAACTGATGAAAAAGTTTGATTTTAGGCTCCAAAAATAGGAGCAGTCGAGCATGCTTGTTGCCCCCGTCATGGAGCTCTTGGAGAGCTTTTCAACGGTATACTATGCACCGCGTAACTCCTTACGGATCAAAAGTTATGGGCACCGAAGCGACGGAGACCTGGTCAGAAGCCCCACACCCTCGGTTTGCGGACCCAGCCTCTACGTGATGTGAAGTTGTCTTGCCTAAGGTACTGTGGGATTCGGTAATAGAAATGTGATGGATAAAGCATCTTGGCAAGGCTAACCGGGGCAAAAAAAATTGAAAAGGTGGGTGCAATACGAGGACTTCCCAAGGGGTTACCCATCCTAGTACTACTCTCGCCCAAGCATGTTTAACTTCGGAGTTCTTATGGCATTTGGTGGATTAGTGCTGGTATGTTCGCACCCGTCATGTTGACGACGCAAATCCCTTATGTGTTGACGTTTCACAGTCCCAGCCCAGAGAGATGGCCCATTCAAAAGGCCCAATGGGCTTAATGACAACCCATCCGCTTCAACAACGCAGCATCCTCACAAGACATTATATTGGCGCGTTGTAGGGCACTCTAATGTCTAGCGAGTTCAGTTGTTGTCCATTTCGCGGCTCACGACGTACGATCTGGGATGAAAAAATAGCGCAAAAACAAGAGAAATTGCTTGAAACTGATGAAAACATTCAATTTTGGGCTCTGAAATTAGGCGCAGCTGTAATACCCGAGCCCGACCATGCATTTACAAGTATTTATTTATATTTATTTCTTTTGTTATTTTTGAAAAATGTGCCTTTGTGATTATTTGTCTGCATTTAATTTATAGTTAATTGTCTACTGTTTAAAAATCAATTGGTATTACAATTAATAGTAACCTATTATTAGGTGTTCTTATAAAGCTTAGGGTCATTATAGGGATGTAAAGCTCTATATCGTGACTAAGTAAAACTTTTCAGCTGCTTACAAGAGTATAGGTGATTTCCTTTAACTTTTCGGGTCATTTTGACTGTTTTCCCAATTTTAGGGATTTTTTATCCGGAAAAAGGATTTACTTTGGGGCCAATTATAGAAAAATTGGGTTTCTGTCTCGAAAAACGGGTATACGCCATTGAGTTTCTTTTAACTTATACTACTTAACGGTGAAGTTTGGCAAAATTGCATCCCGGCCTGAAAATACAAAAATCAAGACACCTGCACACAAAACGGGCAAACAATGAAACGTTAGTGTCACTCTCGGGGAGCGACACGCGTCTCAAGACACGTGTCACACATGCGTGAACGTGCCACGCATGCATGACACGTGGCAAGACACGTGTCACACATGCGTGGAATGTCCACGCATGTGAGACACATGGAGGGACACGTGTCCTGCATGGATTGGTTTTGAAAACCTATATAAAGGGGTCACCTGACCCCTTGAAATCAAACAGACAGACATTTTTCTCTAACCCGATTTTATTGAATTATATCGATTCATTTTAGTTAACGTTCCGAAAGTTTCAAAACGGGTCCGAATCTTTTTCAATGTTCGGCATTTTGAGGTGAGGAGATTTTATTAAAAATAGCATCTTATATGTTTATATGATTATTATATGATTTTAATATTCTAGCTTGAGATAAATATCATGCTTATTGATATTCTTTATTTATTTGAATTAGAGTTGACTTAGATAATATTTACTGCTCGATTTATTTGATTGTTTTAGCATAAGATAAGCAGAGATGTTGCCCAAATATTTACATAAATGTTATACATGTTATTTGCATGCCGTCATAATGCCCTATTTATACTTGAAAATTGCTTTATTATAGCCGTTATTCTATTGCCAAGAAAATGTTTATTACTTGCCCGGGACAACCACTTTAGTTGATCCCCATATGATTTGTTGTGTGTTCTATGACTACTTGTGCATGCTTGTGTGTACTTTGGGGTTGCAACCTCAGGCACGATAGCATTCGGATGCCGGGCGGCGTAACCTGGTCCCAAGCGAGAGAAACTCTCCAAGGGCGGTAGGGGTCCCAAGCGAGAAGAGGGAATAGGACCACGATAGTCACGGGAGCACGGGCAAGCCCTACGCCGCCCGGCGTCCGAATGCTATCGTGCCTGAGGTTGCAACCCCTAATTTTAATAGCACACAAGCATGCACAAGTATTCATGTAACACACAATTGATAATTATGATCACGCACTTTGATAAACACGTAAGTGGAGAACAATAAAAGAGTTTGTCTCCGATTAAGTACCTTTAACAATATTAATTCACTGAAAGTTCAAATAACTGAATAAAGTCGTATCATACCAAGTAGCCACAAAGAGTATTAATTTCATAAACAATTAGCTCTTAGCTAATAATTTTGAAACAATACATTATTAAAATTAATCCTAGTTCAAATGTAACAAATAAAGAATATTAACAGACATGTTATATATCTTAAGCTAGAATATTGAAATAACAAATCATATTATAATTATGTAATAATCATATAAACATGATGCTATTTTTAATAAAATCTCCTCACCTCAAAATGCCGAAAATTGGAAAAGATTCGGACCCATTTTGAAACTTTCGATACGTTAACTAAACTGAATCGATATAATTTAGTAAAATTGGGTGAGAGAAAAATGTCTGTATGTTTGATTTCAGGGGGTCAAGTGACCCCTTTATATAGTTTTTCAAAGTTGACGCATGCAGGACAAGTGTCCCCCTACGTGTCACGCATGCGTGGCATGTCCACGCATGTGTGACACGTGTCCCTCCACGTGTCTTACATGCGTGGCATGTCCACGCATGTGTGACATGTGTCCTAAGACACGTGTCACTTTCTGAGAGTGACACCAACGTTTCGTGTGTAGGTGAGACACGTGTCACTTTCTGAGAGTGACACCAACGTTTCGTGTGTAGGTGTCCTGATTTTTGTATTTTCGGGCCGGAATGCAATTTTGTCAAATTTCACCGTTAAGTAATACAAGTTAAAAGAAACTCAATGGTGTATACCTATTTTTCGTGACGCAATCCCGATTTTTCTATAATTGGCCCCGAAGTGAAACCCCTTTTCCGGACCAAAAACCCCTAAATTAAAAAAAAAACTTCCGAAATGACCAAAAAAGTTAAAGGAAATTTTCCATACTCTTGTAAGCAGCTGAAAAGTTTTATTTAGTCATGATATGGAGCTTTACATCCCTTTAATGACTCTAAGCTTAATGTTATAAGAACACTTAATAATAGGTTACTATTAATCATAATGCCAATTGATTTTTTTAAATAGTAAGACAATTAACTGTAAATTGAATGCAGACAAATAATCACAAAGGCACATTTTTTCAAAAATAACAAAAGAAATAAATATAAATAAATACTTGTAAATGTATGGTCGGACTCGGGTATTACATCCTCCTCCCCTTATAAAAATTGCGCCCTCGCAATTTACTTCTCCAATACCTCCGGTCCACTGCGCGAGATTGAATACCGGATGCCAAGTAAGAATTCCAAACATGAGCCTCGAATAGTAATACTCGGATAAGAATATCAAATAACACCATATAAGAATACCACGTGAGAATACCAAGAAATCTCGAATGCCAAATAAAGGCAATATAGATGCCAAATAAAGGCAATATGAATGCCAAATAAAGGCTCATCTTCAAAAATCCAATATGTAAGAAGTACAGAGAAAATACCGATTAAGAAGTCCAAGCAAAGATACCAAAGAAGAACTTCAAGAATTCTGATCAAGGAAAATACCAACGGTCGATCAAGCTTCGAGCATTGAACAACGACCAATCAACTGTTCATTTGTTTGTTGTCTTGCATCCGCTACTAATCGATTCTTTCAGGGAAGGGGATTACTTACCATTTTATGGGTAATGCATGTATACAATTAATAACTTAAATATGCAACTTCTAGAAAATAGATTCACACTTGGCAAATAAACACATTGAGCACACATGATTATGCCAAAAACATATCCCTAAAAGATGACTACCGACTGTCTGAAGATCCTATCCCGGCTTATGAGCTATCTAAGCTCTGATACCACCTGTAACAACCCCAACCCGGCCCTTCTCAAGACTAGGTCAAAGTCTGCGTTTATCATCATTGCAAGTTCATAACTTTCTATTAAAATGAACAATGAATAAAGAATCACTTAATAAAAAGCCTTTATATAATAATTTAAATACAAAAGGGTGTTACAATATCGGAGATTTGATAACTACCCGGCTATCATACAAACTGAGGTTTGAACACAGCTACCCTTTTCCCAAAATTAATACAACAAACTCTAACTTTTACAACTTGGATCCAACTATGACAGCAAAAGGCTTCGAGCATGTAAACATTCAAAGTTAATTTCCATTTCAACCTAAGCTGCACCTGCACTGGGAGGGGGGGGGGGGGGGGAAAGCGGTGAGCTCTGGGGAAGCTCAGTGAGGATAGAATAGAAGAGTTTTGAAAACATTTTTTGGTCGGTCTCTTTTGTAAATCATGATGCAATTCACGTATGGTAGTATAACAAACTGTCCATATAAGATATAATAGCATATGATAACTAGTAGTAAATTATTATCACATTTGAGTCATATATAATAACAAAAATGACATTTAGGTAAACAATAGTGGCATATATCCACAACAGATATCAGCCTACTCTCCGAGGGTGGAAGTCCAAGTGAGAGTAGGACATTACTCTCCAAAAGTGGTACCAAGTGAGAGTAGGAACAATTCGAGTATTTCACGAGGTGGCCAACCTTGATTACAATTCCAACTTCTTATCTCTCCCAAGAGGATACTCCGGATTGTATCCAAAATCTACGACCCATCATCTCCAAGGGCGGACCTGGTCCAAAGCGAGAGAAACTCTCCAAGGGCGGTAGGGGTCCCAAGCGAGAAGAGGGAATAGGACCACGATAATCATGGGAGCACCGGTAAGCCCTACGCCGCCCGGCGTCAGAATGCTATCGTACTTGAGGTTGCAACCCCAAATTTTAATAGCACACAAGCATGCACAAGTATTCATGTAACACACAATTGATAATTATGATCACGCACTTTGATAAACATGTAGGTGGAGAACAATAAAAGAGTTTGTCTCCGATTAAGTACCTTTAACAATATTAATTCACTGAAAGTTCAAATAACTGAATAAAGTCGTATCATACCAAGTAGTCACAAAGAGTATTAATTTCATAAACAATTAGCTCTTAGCTAATAATTTTGAAACAATACATTATTAAAATTAATCCTAGTTCAAATGTAACAAATAAAGAATATTAACAGACATGTTATATATCTTAAGCTAGAATATTGAAATAACAAATCATATTATAATTATGTAATAATCATATAAACATGATGCTATTTTTAATAAAATCTTCTCACCTCAAAATGCCGAAAATTGGAAAAGATTCGGACCCGTTTTGAAACTTTCGGAACGTTAACTAAACTGAATCGATATAATTTAATAAAATCGGGTGAGAAAAAAATGTCTGTATATTTGATTTCATGGGGTCAAGTGACCCCTTTATATAGCTTTTCAAAGTTGACGCATGCAGGACAAGTGTCCCGCCACATGTCTCACATGCGTGGCACGTCCACGCATGTGTGACACGTGTCCCCCTACGTGTCACGCATGCGTGGCACGTCCACGCATGTGTGACACGTGTCCCCCTACGTGTCACGCATGCGTGGCACGTCTACGCATGTGTGACACGTGTCCTAAGACACGTGTCACCCTCCGAGAGTGACACCAACGTTTCATGTGTAGGTGTCCTGATTTTCGTATTTTCGAGCCGGAATGCAATTTTGTCAAACTTCACTGTTAAGTAGTACAAGTTAAAAGAAACTCAATGGCGTATACCTATTTTTCGCGACGAAATCCCGATTTTCCTATAATTGGCCCCGAAGTGAAACCCCTTTTCCGGACCAAAAACCCCTAAATTTAAAAAAAATTGTCGAAATGACAAGAAAAGTTAAAGGAAATTACCCATACTCTTGTAAGTAGCTGAAAAGTTTTATTTAGTCATGATATGGAGCTTTCCATCCCTTTAATGACTCTAAGCTTAATGTTATAACAACACTTAATAATAGGTTACTATTAATCGTAATACCAACTGATTTTTTATGAAATTAATACTCTTTGTGGCTACTTGGTATGATACGACTTTATTCAGTTATTTAAACTTTCAGTGAATTAATATTGTTAAAGGTACTTAACCGGAGACAAACTCTTTTGTTGTTTTCCACCTACGTATTTATCAAAGCGCGTAATCATAAATTGTACAACTAATTATTAATTGTGTGTTACGTGAATACGTGTGTATGCTTGTATGAAATTAGGTGTTGCAACCTCAGGCACGATAGCATTCGGACGCCGGGCAGCGTAGGGCTTGCCGGTGCTCCCGTGACTATTGTAGTCCTATTCCCTCTTCTTGCTTGGGACCCCTACCGCCCTTGGAGAGTTTCTCTTGCTTGGGACCAGGTCCGCCCTCGGAGATACTGGGTCGTAGATTTTGGATACAATCTGGAGTATCCTCTTGGTAGAGATAAGAAATTGTGATCTTGATTGGGGGCTAGCCACCTCTGGTGATATCAAAACATATCCTTTTACTATGTGTTTAAGTACTTTCGCTTGGGATTACTACCGCCCTTAGAGATCTTGTTCTCGCTTGGGACTAGTACCGCCCTCGGAGAGGAAAAACTGTTTATCTTTATGACACTACTGTTATTAATACATGAATCAAATGTGATTGAAATCTCTACTGGATATTACATGTCAAAGTATTTTAGCATTTACCATATGTGAATCATTTACTGTATGTGAATGGCATCATGATTTGCAAAAGAGACCGACCAGAAATGTTTTCAAAACTTTTCTATTTCATCCTCACTAAGCTTCCCCAGAGCTCACAGTTTTTTCTCCCCCCACTGCAGGTGCAGCTTAGCTTGAAATGGAAATTGATTTTGAATGTTTACATGCTCGAAGCTTTTTGATTCCATAGTTGGATCCAAGTTGTAAAAGTTAGAGTTTGTTGTATTAATTTTGGGAAGAAGGGTAGCTGTGTTGAAACCTCAGTTTGTATAATAGACGGGTTGTTATCAGATCTCAGATGTTGTAATACCCTTTTGTACTTAAATTATAATATAAAGGCTTGTTATTAAGTAAATAAAGACACGTGTCACACATGCGTGGAATGTCAACGCATGTGAGACACGTGGAGGGACACGTGTCCCACATTGATTGGTTTTGAAAACCTATATAAAGGGACCACCTCACCCCCAGAAATCAAACAGGCAAACACTTTTCCCTTGCTCGATTTTACTAAATTATATCGATTCAGTTTAGTTAACGTTCCAAAAGTTTCAAAACGGGTCTGAATCTTTTCCAATTTTCAGCATTTTGAGGTGAGGAGATTTTATTAAAAATAGCATGTTATTTGTTTATATGATTATTATATAATATGATTTGTTATTTTAATACTCTAGTTTAAGATATATATCATGTCTATTAATATTGTTTATTTGTTACATTTGAACTAGGATTAATTTTAATAATGTATTATTTTGAAATTATTAGCTAAGAGTTAAATGTTTATGAAATTAATACTGTTTGTGGCTACTTGGTATGATACGACTTTATTCAGTTATTTGAACTTTCAGTGAATTAATATTGTTAAAGGTACTTAAACAGAGACAACCTCTTTTATTATTCTCCACCTACGTGTTTATCAAAGTGCGTGATCATAATTACCAATTGTGTGTTACATGAATACTTGTGCATGCTTGTGTGCTATTAAAATTAAGGGTTGCAACCTCAGGCACGATAGCATTCGGACGCCGGGCGGCGTAGGGCTTGCCGGTGCTCCCGTGACTATCGTGGTCCTATTCCCTCTTCTCGCTTGGGACCCCTACCGCCCTTGGAGAGTTTCTCTCGCTTGGGACCAGGTCCGCCCTCGGAGATGCTGGGTCGTAGATTTTGGATACAATTCGGAATATCCTCTTGGGAGAGATAAGAAATTGTGATCTTGATTGGGGGCTGGCCACCTCTGGTGATATCAAAACATATCATTTTACTATGTGTTTAAGTACTTTCGCTTGGGACCACTACCGCCCTTGGAGATCTTGTTCTCGCTTGGGACTAGTACCGCCCTTGGAGAGGAAAAACTGTTTATCTTTATGACACTACTGTTATTAATAAATGAATCAAATGTGATTGAAATGTCTACTGGTTATTACATGTCAAAGTATTTTAGCATTTACCATATGTGAATCATTTACCGTATGTGAATGGCATCATGATTTGCAAAAGAGACCGACCAGAAATGTTTTCAAAACTTTTCTATTTCATCCTCACTGAGCTTCCCCAGAGGTCACTATTTTTTCTCCCCCCCAGTGAAGGTGCAGCTTAGCTTGAATTGGAAATTGACTTGGAATGTTTACATGCTCGAATCTTTTTGATGCCATAGTTGGATCTATGTTGTAAAAGTTAGAGTTTGTTGTATTAATTTCAGAAAAAGGGTAGCTGTATTGAAACCTCAGTTTGTTTAATAGCCGGGTAGTTATCAGATCTCAAATATTGTAACACCCTTTTGTACTTAAATTATTATATAAAAATTTATTATTGGATAGTTTTATGTATTTTCTTTCTCGTAAGGTTACCATTAATTATTTACTTGAGATCGCAGCAACTGTAAACACAGACTTTGACCTAGTCTTGAGAAGGGCCGGGTTGGGGTCGTTACAGGTAACAGTAGTGTCATAAAGATAAACAGTCTTTCCTCTCCGAGGGCGGTACTTGCCCCAAGCGAGAACAAGATCTCCAAAGGCGGTAATGGTCCCAAGCGAAAGTACTTAAACATATAGTAAAAGGATATGTTTTGATATCACCAGAAGTGGCCAGCCTCCAATCAAGATCACAACTTCTTATCTCTCCCAAGAGGATACTCCGGATTGTATCTAAAATCTATGACCCAGCATCTTCGAGGGCGGACCTGGTCCCAAACGAGAGAAACTCTCCAAGGGCGGTAGGGGTCCCAAGCGAGAAGAGTTAATAGGACCACGATAGTCACGGGAACATCGGTAAGCCTTACGCCGCCCAGCATCCGAATGCTATCGTGCCTGAGATTGTAACCCTTAAATTCAAGAGCACACAGGCATGCACAAGTTGCCACATCGCACACAACTGATACGTAGTTCGATAAACACGTGGGTGGAGAACAACAAAAAGAGGTTGTCCCCAAATATATACTTTCAACAATCAGAAGTTCACGATAATTCAAGTTAATCATAGCTAGCTTTCAAATTCTTTCAGGTTAATAACCTCCTCTAGTTTAGTATTCAAGAGTTACAAGCAGTTAAAAGAACATATTTACAATCACTCATTGATGTCATATAAAGTGATAAACTCCACATTAATCAGTAACATTTAATTCTTAACTAATACATTATCAAAGTCAACTCTAATTCAAATAAATAAAGAATATTAATAAGCATGATATTTATCTCAAGCTAGAATATTAAAATAACAAATCATGTTATAGACATATAATAATCATAGAAACATATAAGATGCTGTTTTTAATAAAATCTCCTTACCTCAAAATGCCGAAAATTGGAAAAGATTCAGACCCGTTTTGAAACTTTCGGAACGTTAACTAAACTGAATCGATATAATTTAGTAAAATCGGGCCAGAAAAAAGTGTTTGCCTGTTTGATTTCAGAGGGTCAGGTGACCCTTTTATATAGGTTTTCAAAACCAATCCATGCGGGACACGTGTCCCTCCACGTGTCTCACATGCGTGGACATTGGGTAGACGTCTTTTAAGGATATGTGTCTGGCATAATCATATGTGCTCAATGTGCTTATTTGCTAAGTGTGAATTTATTTTCTATACGTTGCATGTTTAAGTTATTAATTGTATACATGCATTACCCATAAAATGGTAAGTAATCCCCTTCCCTGAAAGAATCGATCAGTAGCGGATCTCCTCAAATGCAAGACAACAAACAAATGAACAGTTGATTGGTCGTTGTTCAATGCTCGAAGCTTGATCGACCGTTGGTATTTTCCTTGATCGGAATTCTTGAAGTTCTTCATTGGTATCTTTGTTTGGACTTCTTAATCGTTATTTTCTCTGGACTTCTTACTTATTGGATTTCTGAATATGAGCCTTTATTTGGCATTCATATTGCCTTTATTTGGCATCTATATTGTCTTTATTTGGCATTCGGGATTTCTTGGTATTCTCACGTGGTATTCTTATATGGTATTTTTTGGTATTCTTATTCGGGTATTACTATTCGAGGCTTATGTTTGGAATTCTTACTTGACATCTGGTATTCAATCTCGCGTAGTGGACCGAAGGTACTGGAGAAGTAAATTGCGAGGGCACAATTTTTATAAGGGGAGGAGGGTATAATACCCGAGCCCGACCATGCATTTACAAGTATTTATTTATATTTATTTCTTTTGTTATTTTTGAAAAATGTGCCTTTGTGATTATTTGTCTGTATTTAATTTATAGTTAATTGTCTACTATTTAAAAATTAATTGGTATTACAATTAATAGTAACCTATTATTAGGTGTTTTTATAGCATGAATTAACATTAAGCTTAGGGTCGGTACCCAGATATAAAGCCCATATCGTGACTAAGTAAAACTTTTCAGCTGCTTACAAGAGTATGGCTGGTTTCCTTTAACTTTTTGGGTCATTTTGACTATTTTTCCAATTTTAGGGATTTTTGATCCGGAAAAGGTGTTTCACTTCGGGGCTAATTATAGGAAAATCAAGACCTCGTCGCGAATAACGGGTATACGCCATTGGGTTTCTTTTAACTTGTACTACTTAATGGCAAAATTTGGCAAAATTGCATCTCGGCCCAAAAATACGAAAATCAGGACACCTACGCGCATAATGGGTAAAAAAATAGAAAGTTGATATAACTCTGAGGGAGTGACACGTGTCTAAGGACACGTGTCACACATGCGTGGACGTGCCACGCATGTGAGACACGTGGAGGGAGACGTGTTCTACATGGATTGGTTTTGAAAACCTATATAAATGGGTCACCTGACCCCTTGAAATCAAACAGGCAAACACTTTTCTCTGGCCTAATTTTATTAAATTATATCGATTCAGTTTAATTAACGTTCCGAAAGTTTCAAAACGGGTCTGAATCTTTTCCAATTTTCAGCATTTTAAGGTGAGGAGATTTTAATAAAAACAGCATCTCATATGTTTATATGATTATTATATGTCTATAACATGATTTGTTATTTTAATATTCTAGTTTGAGATACATATCATGCTTATTAATATTCTTTATTTATTTGAATTAGAGTTGACTTTGACAATGTATTAGTTAAGAATTAATTGTTATTGATTAATGTGGAGTTTATCACTTTGTGTGACATCAATGAGAGATTGTAAATATGTTATTTTAACTGCTTGTAACTCTTGAATACTAAAATGAAGGAGGTTATTAACCTGAAAGAATTTGAAAGCTAGCTATGATTAACTTGAATTATCTTGAACTTCTGATTGTTGAAAGTATATGTTTGGGGACAACCTTTTTTTGTTGTTCTCCACCCACGTGTTTATCGAACTACGTATCAGTTGTATGTGATGTGGCAACTTGTGCATGCCTGTGTGCTCTTGAAATTAGGGGTTGCAACCTCAGGCACGATAGCATTCGAACGCCAGGCGGCGTAGGGCTTGCCGGTGGTCCCGTGACTATTGTGGTCCTATTCCCTCTTCTCGCTTGGGACCCCTATCGCCCTTGGAGAGTTTCTCTCGCTTGGGACCAGGTCCGCTCTCGGAGATGTTGGGTCGTAGATTTTAGATACAATCCGGAGTATCCTCTTGGGAGAGATAAGAAGTTGTGATCTTGATTGGGGGCTGGCCACCTCTGGTGATATCAAAACATATCCTTTTACTATGTGTTTAAGTACTTTCGCTTGGGACCACCACCGCCCTTGGAAATCTTGTTCTCGCTTGGGACTAGTACCGCCCTCGGAGAGGAAAGACTGTTTATCTTTATGACACTACTGTTATTAATACATGAATCAAATGTGATTGAAATCTCTACTGGTTATTACATGTCAAAGTATTTTAGCATTTACCATATGTGAATCATTTACCGTATGTGAATGGCATCATGATTTGCAAAAGAGACCGACCAGAAATGTTTTCAAAACTTTTCTATTTCATCCTCACTGAGCTTCCCCAGAGCTCACTGTTTTTTCTCCCCCCTAGTGCAGGTGCAGCTTAGCTTGAAATGGAAATTGATTTTGAATGTTTACATGCTTGAAGCTTTTTGATGCCATAGTTGATCTAAATTTTGGATGTAATACCCGAGCCCGACCATGCATTTACAAGTATTTATTTATATTTATTTCTTTTGTTATTTTTGAAAAATGTGCCTTTGTAATTATTTGTCTGCATTTAATTTATAGCTAATTGTCTTACTATTTAAAAATCAATTGGTATTATGATTAATAGTAACCTATTATTAAGTGTTCTTATAACATTAAGCTTAGGATCATTACAGGATGTAAAGCCCCATATCGTGACTAAGTAAAACTTTTCAGCTGTTTACAAGAGTATGGGTGGTTTCCTTTAACTTTTCGGGTCAGTTTGACTATTTTTCTAATTTTAGGGATTTTTTATCCGGAAAAGTGGTTTCACTTCGAGGCCAATTATAGGAAAATCAAGACCTCGTCGCGAAAAACGGGTATACGCCACTGGGTTTCTTTTAACTTGTACTACTTAATGGCGAAATTTGACAAAATTGCATCCCGGTCCAAAAATACAAAAATCAGGACACCTGCACACAAAACGGGCAAAAAAATGAAACGTTAGTGCCATTCTCGTGGAGTGACACGTGTCTCAGGACACGTGTCACACATGCGTGGATATGCCACGCATGCGTGACACGTGGCGGGACACGTGTCACACATACGTGGAATGTCCACGCATGTGAGACACGTGTCCCGCATAGATTGGTTTTGAAAACCTATATAAAGGGGTCACCTGACCCCCTGAAATCAAACAGGCAAACACTTTTCTCTGGCTCGATTTTACTAAATTATATCGATTCAGTTTAGTTATCGTTCCAACAGTTTCAAAACGGGTCTGAATCTTTTCCAATTTTCAGCATTTTGAGGTGAGGAGATGTTATTAAAAATAGCATCTTATTTGTTTATATGATTATTATATAATATGATTTGTTATTTTAATACTCTAGTTTAAGATATATATCAAGTCTATTAATATTGTTTATTTGTTACATTTGAACTAGGATTAATTTTAATAATGTATTATTTTGAAATTATTAGCTAAGAGTTAAATGTTTATGAAATTAATATTGTTTGTGGCTACTTGGTATGATACGACTTTATTCAGTTATTTGAACTTTTAGTGAATTAATATTGTTAAAGGTACTTAACCGGAGACAACCTCTTTTATTGTTCTCCACCTACGTGTTTATCAAAGTGCGTGATCAAAATTATCAATTGTGTGTTACATGAATACTTGTGCATGCTTGTGTGCTATTAAAATTAGGGGTTGCAATCTCAGCCACGATAGCATTTGGATGCCGGGCGGCGTAGGGCTTGCCGATGCTCCTGTGACTATCGTGGTCCTATTCCCTCTTCTCGCTTGGGACCCCTACCGCCCTTGGAGAGTTTCTCTCGCTTGGGACCAGGTCCGCCCTCGAAGATGCTGGATCGTAGATTTTGGATACAATCTGGAGTATCCTCTTGGGAGAGATAAGAAGTTGTGATCTTGATTGGGGGCTGGCCACCTCTGGTGATATCAAAACATATCCTTTTACTATGTGTTTAGGTACTTTCGCTTGGGACCACTACCGCCCTTGGAGATCTTGTTCTCGCTTGGGACTAGTACTGCCGTCGTAGAGGAAAGACTGTTTATCTTTATGACACTACTATTATTCATACATGAATCAAATGTGATTGAAATCTCTACTAGTTATTACATGTCAAAGTATTTTAGCATTTACCATATGTGAATCATTTACCGTATGTGAATGGCATCATGATTTGTAAAAGAGACCGACCAGAAATGTTTTCAAAACTTTTCTATTTCATCCTCACTAACCTTCCCCAGAGCTCACTGTTTTTTCTCCCCCCCCCCCCCCCAGTGCAGGTGCAGCTTAGCTTGAATTAGAATTGACTTTGAATGTTTACATGCTCGAAGCTTTTTGATGTCATCGTTGGATCTAAGTTGTAAAAGTTAGATTTTGTTGTATTAATTTCGAAAAAAAAGGTAGCTGTGTTGAAACCTCAATTTGTATAATAGCGGGGTAGTTATCAGATCTTAAATATTGTAACACCCTTTTGTACTTAAATTATTATATAAAAATTTATTATTGAATAGTTTTATGTATTTTCTTTCTCGTGAGGTTACCATTAATTATTTACTTGAGACTGCAGCAACAGTAAACACAGATTTTGACCTAGTCTTGAGAAGGGCCGGGTTGGGGTCGTTACAGGTGGTATCAAAGCTTAGATAGCTCATAAGCCGGGATAGGATCTTTGGACAGTGGATAGTCGTCTTTTAAGGATATGTGTCTGGCATAATCATGTGTGCTCAATGTGCTTATTTGCTAAGTGTGAATCTATTTTCTATAAGTTGCATATTTAAGTTATTAATTGTATACATGCATTACCCATAAAATGGTAAGTAATCCCCTTCCCTGAAAGAATCGATCAGTAGCGGATCTCCTCAAATGCAAGACAACAAACAAATGAACAGTTGATTGGTCGTTGTTCAATGCTTGAAGCTTGATCAACCGTTGGTATTTTCCTTGATCAGAATTCTTGAAGTTCTTATTTGGTATCTTTGGTTGGACTTTTTAATCAGTATTTTCTCTGGACTTCTTACTTATTAGATTTCTGAAGATGAGCCTTTATTTGGCATTCATATTTCCTTTATTTGGCATTTATATTGCCTTTATTTGGCATTCGGGATTTCTTGGTATTCTCACATGGTATTCCTATATGGTGTTCTTTGGTATTCTATCCGGGTACTACTATTCGAGGCTCATGTTTAGAATTCTTACTTGGCATCCGGTATTTAATCTTACGCAGTGGACCGGAGGTATTGGAGAAGTAAATTGCGAGGGCACAATTTTTATAAGGGGAGGAGGATGTAATGCCCGAGTCCGACCATGCATTTACAAGTATTTATTTATATTTATTTCTTTCGTTATTTTTAGAAAATGTGCCTTTGTGATTATTTGTCTACATTTAATCTATAGTTAATTGTCTTACTATTTAAATTTTTTTTTGTATTACGATCAATAGTAACCTATTATTAAATGTTCTTATAACATTAAGCTTAGGATCATTACAGGGATGTAAAGCCCCATATCGTGACTAAGTAAAACTTTTCAGCTGCTTACAAGAGTATGGGTGGTTTCCTTTAACTTTTCGAGTCATTTTGACTATTTTTCCAATTTTAGGGATTTTTGATCCGGAAAATGGGTTTCGCTTCGGGGCCAATTAGAGGAAAATCAAGACCTCGGCCCAAAAAATGGGTATACGCCATTGGGTTTCATTTAAATTGTAATACTTAATGGCGAAATTTGACAAAATTACATCCTGACCCGAAAATACGAAAAACAGGACACCTGCACACAAAATGGGCAAAAAAATGAAACGTTAGTGTCACTTTCGGGGAGTGACACGTGTCTCAGGACACGTGTCACACATGCGTGAACGTGCCACGCATGTGAGACACGTGGAGGGACATGTGTCCCGCATGGATTGGTTTTTAAACTTATATAAAAGGGTCACCTGACCCCCTGAAATCAAACAGGCAAACACTTTTTTCTGGCCCAATTTTACTAAATTATATCGATTCAGTTTAGTTAACATTCCAAAAGTTTCAAAACGGGTCTGAATCGTTTCCAATTTTTTAGCATTTTGAGGTGAGGAGATTTTATTAAAAATAGCATCTTATTTGTTTATATGATTATTATATAATATGATTTATTATTTTAATCCTCTAGTTTAAGATATATATCATGTCTATTAATATTGTTTATTTGTTACGTTTGAACTAGGATTAATTTTAATAATGTATTATTTTTAAATTATTAGCTAAGAGTTAAATGTTTATGAAATTAATATTGTTTGTGGCTACTTGGTATGATACGACTTTATTCAATTATTTGAACTTTCAGTGAATTAATATTGTTAAAGGTACTTAACCGGAGACAACCACTTTTTTTGTTCTCCACCTACGTGTTTATCAAAGTGCGTGATCATAATTATCAATTGTGTGTTATATGAATACTTGTGCATGCTTGTGTGCTATTAAAATTAGGGGTTGCAATCTCAGGCACGATAGCATTCGGACGCCGGGCGGCGTAGGGCTTGCCGGTGCTCCCGTGACTATCGTGGTCCTATTCCCCCTTCTCGCTTGGGACCCCTACCGCCCTTGGAGAGTGTATCTCGCTTGGGACCAGGTCAGCCCTCGGAGATGCTGGGTCGTAAATTTTGGATACAATCCGGAGTATCCTCTTGGGAGAGATAAGAAATTGTGATCTTGATTGGGGGCTGGCCACCTCTGGTGATATCAAAACATATCCTTTTACTATGTGTTTAAGTACTTTAGTTTGGGACCACTAACGCCCTTGGAGATCTTGTGCTCGCTTGGGACTAGTACCGCCCTCAGGGAAGAAAGACTGTTTATCGTTATGACACTACTGTTATTAATACGTAAACCAAATGTGATTGAAATCCCTACTGGTTATTACAAGTCAAAGTATTTTAGCGTTTACCATATGTGAATCATTTACCGTATGTGAATGGCATCATGATTTGCAAAAGAGACCGACCAGAAATATTATCAAAACTTTTCTATTTCATCATCACTGAGCTTCCCCAGAGCTCACTGTTTTTTCTCCCCCCCAGTGCAGGTGCAGCTTAGCTTGAAATGGAAATTGACTTTGAATGTTTACATGCTCGAAGTCTTTTGTTGTCATAGTTGGATCTAAGTTGTAAAAGTTAGAGTTTGTTGTATTAATTTCGGGAAAAGGGTAGCTGTGTTAAAAACCTTAGTTTGTATGATAGCCGGGTAGTTATCAGATCTCAAATGTTGTAACACCATTTTGTACTTAAATTATTATATAAAAAATTATTATTGAATAGTTTTATGTATTTTCTTTCTCGTGAGATTACCATTAATTATTTACTTGAGACTGCAGCAACAGTAAACACATACTTTGACCTAGTCTTGAGAAGGGCCGGGTTGGGGTCGTTACAGGTGGTATCAGAGCTTAGATAGCTCATAAGCCGGGATAGGATCTTCGGACAGTGGGTAGTCGTCTTTTAAGGATATGTGTCTGGCATAATCATGTGTGCTCAATGTGCTTATTTGCTAAGTGTGAATCTATTTTCTATAAGTTGCATATTTAAGTTATTAATTGTATACATGCATTACCCATAAAATGGTAAGTAATCCCCTTCCCTGAAAGAATCGATCAGTAGCGGATCTCCTCAAATGCAAGACAACAAACAAATGAACAGTTGATTGGTCGTTGTTCAATGCTTGAAGCTTGATCAACCGTTGGTATTTTCCTTGATCGGAATTCTTGAAGTTCTTCATTGGTATATTTGCTTGGACTTCTTAATCGGTATTTTCTTTGGACTTCTTACTTATTGGATTTTTGAAGATAAGCCTTTATTTGGCATTCATATTAACTTTATTTCGCATCTATATTGCCTTTATTTGGCATTCGGGATTTCTTGGTATTCTCACGTGGTATTCTTATTCGGGTATTACTATTCGAGGCTCATGTTTGGAATTCTTACTTGGCATCCGATATTCAATCTCGCGCAGTGGACCGGAAGTACTAGAGAAATAAATTGCGAGGGAGCAATTTTTATAAGGGGAGGATGATGTAATACCCGAGTCCGATCATGCATTTACAAGTATTTATTTATATTTATTTCTTTTGTTATTTTTGAAAAATGTGGCTTTGTGATTATTTGTCTGCATTTAATTTATAGCTAATTGTCTTACTATTTAAAAATCAATTGGTATTACGATTAATAGTAACCTATTATTAAGTGTTCTTATAACATTAAGCTTAGGATAATTACAGGGATGTAAAGCCCCATATCGTGACTAAGTAAAACTTTTCACCTGCTTAGAAGAGTATGGGCGGTTTCCTTTAACTTTTCGGGTCATTTTGACTATTTTTCCAATTTTAGGGCTTTTTGATCCGGAAAAATGGTTTCACTTCGGCGCCAATTATAGGAAAATCAAGACCTCGTCGCGAAAAACTGGTTTACGCATTGGGTTTCTTTTAACTTGTACAACTTAATGGCGAAATTAGACAAAATTGCATCCCAGCCCGAAAATACAAAAATCAGGACACCTGCACACAAAACGGGCAAAAAAACGAAACGTTAGTGCCACTCTCAGGGAGTGACACGTGTCTCAGGACTAGTGTCACATATGCGTGAACGTGCCACGCATGCATGACACGTGGCAGGACACGTGTTATACATGCGTGGACATGCCACGCATGCATGACACGTGGCGGGACACGTGTCACGCATGCGTGGAATGTCCACGCATGTGAGACACGTGAAGGATACTCTGGATTGTATCCAGAATCTACGACCCAGCATCTTTGAGGGCGGACCTAGTCCCAAGCAAGAAAAACTCTCCAAGGGCAGTAGGGGTCCTAAGTGAGAAGAGGGAATAGTACCACGATAGTCACGGGAGCACCGACAAGCCCTACGCCGCCCGATGTCCGAATGCTATCGTGCCTAAGGTTGCAACCCCTAATTTCATACAAGCATACACACGTATTCACGTAACACACAATTGATAATTAGTTGTACAATTTATGATCACGTGCTTTGATAAACAGGTAGGTGGAGAACAATAAAAGAGGTGATCTCCGGTTAAGTACCTTTAACAATATTAATTCACTGGAAGTTCAAATAGCTTAATAAAGCCGTATCATACCAAGTAGTCACAAAGGGTGATTAATTTCATAAACATTTAGCTCTTAGCTAATAATTTCAAAATAATACATTATTAAAGTTAATTTTAGTTCAAATATAACAAATAAAGAATATTAACAGACATGTTATATATCTTAAACTAGAATATTAAAATAACAAATTATATTATAATTATATAATAATAATATAAACATATAAGATGCTATTTTTAATAAAATCTCCTCATCTCAAAATGCTGAAAATTGGAAAAGATTCAGACCCGTTTTGAAAATTTCGGAACGTTAACTAAACCGAATCAATATAATTTAGTAAAATCGGGCCAGAGAAAAGTGTTTGCCTGTTTGATTTCATGGGGTCGGGTGACCCCATTATATAGGTTTTCAAAACCAATCCATGCGGGACATGTGTCCCTCCACATGTCTCACATGCGTGGACATTCCACGCATATGTGACACGTGTCCTGCCACGTGTCATGCATGCGTGGCACGTTCACGCATGTGTGACACGTGTCCTGAGACACGTGTCACTCCCCGAGAGTGACACTAACGTTTCGTTTTTTGCCCGTTTTGTGTGCAGGTGTCCTGATTTTCGTATTTTCGGGCCGGGATGCAATTTTGCCAAATTTCGTCATTAAGTAGTACAAGTTAAAAGAAACTGAATGGCGTATACCCCTTTTTCGCGACGAGGTCTTGATTTTCCTATAATTAACCCCGAAGTGAAACCCTTTTTTCGGATCAAAAATCCCTAAAATTGGAAAAATAGTCAAAATGACCCGAAAAGTTAAATGAAACCACCTATACTCTTGTAAGCAGCTGAAAAGTTTTACTTAGTCACGATATGGGGCTTTACATCCCTGTAATGATCCTAAGCTTAATGTTATAAGAACACTTAATAATAGGTTACTATTAATCATAATACCAATTGATTTTTAAATAGTAAGACAATTAATTATAAATTAAATGCAGATAAATAATCACAAAGGCACATTCTTCAAAAATAACAAAAGAAATTAATATAAATAAATACTTATAAACGCATGTGAGACACGTGTCCCGCATGGATTGGTTTTGAAAACTTATATAAAGGGGTCACCTGACCCCCTGAAATCAAACAGGCAAACACTTTTCTCTGGCCCAATTTTATTAAATTATATCGATTCAGTTTAGTTAACGTTCCGAATGTTTCAAAACGGGTCTGAATTTTTTCCAATTTTCGGCATTTTGAGGTGAGGAGATTTTACTAAAAACATCATCTTATATGTTTATATGATTATTATATGTCTATAACATGATTTGTTATTTTAATGTTCTAGCTTGAAATACATATCATACTTATTAATATTCTTTAATTATTTGAATTAGAGTTGACTTTGATAATGTATTAGTTAAGAATTAAATGTTATTCATTAATGTGGAGTTTATCACTTTGTGTGACATCAATGAGAGATTGTAAATATGTTATTTTAACTGCTTGTAACTCTTGAATACTAAACGGGAGGAGGTTATTAACCTGAAGGAATTTGAAAGCTAGCTATGATTAACTTGAATTATCTTGAACTTATGATTGTTGAAAGTATATGTTTGGGGACAACCTCTTTTTGTTGTTCTCCACCCACGTGTTTATCGAACTATGTATCAGTTGTGTGTGATGTGGCAACTTGTGCATGCCTGTGTGTTCTTGAAATTAGGGGTTGCAACCTCAGGCACGATAGCATTCGGACGCCGGGCGGCTTAGGGCTTACTGGTGCTCTCGTGACTATCGTGGTCCTATTCCCTCTTCTCGCTTGGGACCCCTACTGCCCTTGGAGAGTTTCTCTCGCTTGGGACCAGGTCCGCCCTCGGAGATACTGGGTCGTAGATTTTGAATACAATCCGGAGTACCCTCTTGGGAGAGATAAGAAGTTGTGATCTTGATTGGGGGCTGGCCACCTCTGGTGATATCAAAACATATCATTTTACTATGTGTTTAAGTACTCTCGCTTAGGACCACTACCGCCCTTGGAGATCTTATTCTCGCTTGGGACCAGTACCGCCCTCGGAGAGGAAAGACCGTTCTCTTTATGACACTACTGTTGTTAATACATGAATCGAATGTGATTGAAATCTTTACTGGTTATCACATGTCAAAGTATTTTAGCATTTACTATATGTGAATCATTTACCGTACGTGAATGACATCATGATTTGCAAAAGAGACCGACCAGAAATGTTTTCAAGACTCTTCTATTATATCCTTACTGAGCTTCCCCAAAGCTCACCATTTTTTTCCCCCAGTGCAGGTGCAGCTTAGCTAGAAATGGAAATTGACTTTGAATGTTTACATGCTCGAAGCCTTTTGCTGTCATAGTTGGATGTAAGTTGTAAAAGTTAGAGTTTGTTGTATTAATTTCGGGAAAAGGGTAGCTGTGTTGAAACCTCAGTTTGTATGATAGCCGGGTAGTTATCAGATCTCAGATGTTGTAACACCTTTTTGTATTTAAATTATTATATAAAGGCTTGTTATTAAGTAATTCTTATTTACAGTTCCTTTTAATAGAAAGTTATGAATTCGCATTGACAATAAACGCAGACTTTGACCTAGTCTTGAGAAGGGCCGGGTTGGGGTCGTGCCACACATGCATGACACGTGGCAGGACACGTGTCACACATGCATGGACATGCCACGCATGCGTGACACATGGCGGGACATGTGTCACACATGCGTGGAATGTCCACCCATGTGAGACACGTAGAAGGACACGTGTCCCGCATGGATTGGTTTTGAAAACCTATATAAAGGGGTCACCTGACCCCCTGAAATCAAACAGGCAAACACTTTTCTCTGGCCCGATTTCACTAAATTATATCGATTCAGTTTAGTTAACGTTCCGAAAGTTTCAAAACAGGTCTGAATCTTTTCCAATTTTTGGCATTTTGAGGTGAGGATATTTTATTAAAAATAGCATCTTATTTGTTTATATGATTATTATATAATATGATTTGTTATTTTAATACTCTAGCTTAAGATATATATCATGTCTGTTAATATTGTTTATTTGTTACATTTGAACTAGGATTAATTTTAATAATGTATTATTTTGAAATTATTAGCTAAGAGCTAAATGTTTATGAAATTAATCACCCTTTGTGACTACTTGGTATGATACGGCTTTATTAAGCTATTTGAACTTCCAGTGAATTAATATTGTTAAAGGTACTTAACCGGAGATCACCTCTTTTATTGTTCTCCACCTACGTGTTTATCAAAGCACGTGATCATAAATTGTACAACTAATTATCAATTGTGTGTTACGTGAATACGTGTGTATGCTTGTATGAAATTAGGGGTTGCAACCTTAGGCACGATAGCATTCGGACATCGGGCGGTGTAGGGCTTGCCGGTGCTCCCGTGACTATCGTGGTCCTATTCCCTCTTCTCGCTTGGGACCCCTACCGTCCTTGGAGAGTTTCTCTCGCTTGGGACCAGGTCCGCCCTCGGAGATGCTGGGTCGTAGATTTTGGATACAATCCGGAGTATCCTCTTGGGAGAGATAAGAAGTTGTGATCTTGATTGGGGGTTGGCCACCTCTGGTGATATCAAAACATATCCTTTTACTATGTGTTTAAGTACTTTCGCTTGGGACCACTACTGCCCTTCGAGATCTTGTTCTCGCTTGGGACTAGTACCGCCCTCGGAGAGGAAAGACCGCATCCCACGGCATCTTGGGCAAGAGAACTTCACTTCACGTAGAGGTTGGGCCCGCCATACGAGGGCGTGGGGCTTCTGACCAGGTCTCCGTTGCTCCGGTGCCCATAACTTTTGATCGGTAAGGAGTTACGCGGCGCACAGCATACCGTTAGAAATCTCTCCGAGAGCTCTACGACGGGGGCAGCAAACCTGTTCGGCTGCGCCTGTTTTCAGAGACCAAAATTGAACATTTTCATTAGTTTCGGGCCACTTTTCTTGTTTTGTGTTGTTTTTCCGTGCCGGATCGTACATCGTGAGTCGCAAAAAGGATGACAATCGGACTCGCAGGACTTTAGTGGGCCCTACAATGCGTCGATATCAAGTCTTGTGAGGATGCTGCGTTGTTGAAGATGATGGGTTGTCGTTAAGCCCATTGGGCCTTTTGAATGGGCTATCTCTTTGGGCTGGGACTGTGAACCGTCAACAAAAAAGGGATTTGCGTTGGCAACATGACGGGTGCGATCATACCAGCATTAATGCACTGAATCCCAACAGAACTCCGAAGTTAAGCGTGCTTGGGTGAGAGTAGTACTAGGATGGGTGACCCCCTGGGAAGTCCTTGTGTTGTACCCCCATTTTCAATTTTTTTTTGGCTCAGTTTGCTTTATCTATCACATTTCTATTACCGATTCGCACGTCACCTTGGGCAAGACAATTTCGCTTCACGTAGAGGTTGGGCCTGTAAATCGAGTGTGTGGGGCTTGTGACCCGGTCTCTGTCGCTCCGGTGCCCATAACTTTTGATCCGTAAAGAGTTACACGACGCACAGTACACCGTTGGAAAGATCTCCGAGAGCTCTACGATAGAGGCAGCAAGCTCGCTCGGCTACGCCTGTTTTCAGAGTAAAAAATCAAACATATTCATCAGTTTCGGGTCTCTTTTCTTATTTTTGCGTTGCTTTTCCGTCCCGGGTCATACATCGTGAGCCAAGAAAAGGACGACAATCGAACTCGTGGGACATTAGAAAGCCCTAAAATGCGTCGATATCACGTCTTGCGAGGATGTTGCGTTGTTGAAGCAGATGGGTTGTGGTTAAGCCCATTGGGGCTTTTGAATGGGCCATCTCTTTGGGCTGGGACTGTGAACCGTCAACACATAATCGATTTGCGTCCGCAACATGACTGGTGTGATCATACCAGCACTAATGCACCAGATCCCATCAGAACTCCGAAGTTAAGCGTGCTTGGGCGAGTGTAGTACAATGATGGGTGACTCCCTGGGAAGTCCTCGTGTTGCACCCCCATTTTCAATTTTTTTTGCCCAAGTTAGCCTTGCCAAGATGCTTTATCCATCACATTTCTATTACCAAATCCCATGGCACATTGGAGAAGAAAATTTCGCTTCACGTAGAGGCTGGACCAGCAAACCGAGGGCGTGGGGCTTGTGACCAGGTCTCCGTCGCTCCAGTGCCTATAACTTTTGATCCGTAAGGAGTTACACGGCGCACAACATACCGTAGGAAACCTTTTCGGGAGGTATACGACGGGGGCGGCAAGCCAGCTTTGCTGTGCCTATTTTCGGAGCCCAAAATCAAACGTTTTCATCAGTTTAGGGCTACTTTTCTTGTTTTTACGCTATTTTTTCGTCCTGGATCGTACATCGTGAGCCGCAAAAAGGATGACAACCGAACTCGCGGGACATTAGAGGGCCCTACAACGCGTCGATATCACGTCTTGCAAGGATGCAGCATTGTTGTAGCAGATGGGTTGTCGTTAAGCCGATTGGGCCTTTTGAATGGGCCATATCTCTGGGCTGGGACTGTGAACCGTCAACACATAAGGGATTTGCGTCCTCAACATGACAGGTGCGATCATACCAGCACTAATGCATCAGATCCTATCAGAACTCCGAAGTTAAGCGAGCTTGGGCGAGAGTAGTACTAGGATGGGTGACCCCTTGGGAAGTCCTCGTGTTGCACCCCCTTTTTCAATTTTTTTTGCATCGGTTAGCCATCGAAGATGCTTTATCCATCATATTTCTATTATCGATTCCCACGGCACCTTGGGCAAGACAACTTTGCTTCACGTAGAGGCTGGGCTCGCAAACCGAGGGCGTGGGGCTTGTGACCAGGTCTCCGTTGCTCCGGTGCCCATAACTTTTGATCCGTAAGGAGTTACATGGCGCACAACATACCGTTGGAAATCTTTTCGAGAGCACTACGATAGGGGAAACAAACCTGCTCGACTGTGCCTATTTTTGGAGCCCAAAATTGAACGTTTTCATCAGTTTCGGACCACTTTTCTAGTTTTTACGATGTTTTTCTATCTCGAATTGTACGTCGTGAGCTGCAAAAAGGACAACAACCGAACTCGCTAGACATTAGTAGGCCCTACATCGGGTCGATATCACTTCTTGCTAGGATGCTGCGTTGTTGAAGTGAATGGGTTGTCGTTAAGCCCATTGGGCCTTTTGAATGGGCCATCTCTCTGGGCTGTGACAGTGAACCGTCAACACATAAGGGATTTGTATCCTCAACATGACGGGTGCGATCATACCAGCACTAATGCACCGGATCCCATCAGAACTCTGAAGTTAAGCGTGCTTGGGCGAGAGTAGTACTAGGATAGGTGACCCCTTGGGAAGTACTCATGTTGCACCCCCTTTTTCAATTTTTTTCCCCGGTTATCCTTGCCAAGATGCTTTATCCATCACATTTCTATTACCGAATCCCACGGTACCTTGGGCAAGACAACTTCGCTTCACGTAGAGGTGGGCCCGCAAACCGAGTATGTTTTGCCACCCACTGGAGTTCAACCTGTGATTAAAAGGCCAGCGATTCAGGAAAATGATTTTGACTTGTAGACAGTGATGCTACAGTTGATTCAGAATATTCAGTTCCATGGACTGCTTTCTGAAGATCCTAACCAGCACATTGTGAATTTTTTAGAAGTCTGTGGAACTGTTAAGTACAATGGAGTCACTGATGAAGCTCTGCGCCTTTGCTTGTTTCCTTTCTCTTTAAAGGATCAAGCTAATGAATGGTTAAATTCGTTGGCTTCAGATTCAATCACCACTTGGGAGGATTTGGTGCACAAGTTTTTGTCAAGATTTTTCCCACCTAGAAAGACAGCGACGCTGCGCATAGAAATCAATAATTTTGCACAACATGAAGGAGAAACTCTATGTGAAGCATGGGAAAGGTATAAGGCATTGTTGAGGAAGTGTCCTAATCATGAAGTACCTAGGTAGATGCAAGTTCATAATTTTACAATGGGTTAATTAGCTCCACAAGAACTTTGATTGATGCATCAACAGGAGGAGCTTTAATGAACAAGACAACAGATGAACCTTATGCGTTGCTAGAGGATATTGTTTTGAACCACTAGTAGTGGTCAAGCGAGAGAGTCATACCAAAGAAGACAACTAGGGTCCATGAAATTGATGCTATAATCGCTTTGGCAGCAAAAATTGACAACTTGGCTAAGCAGATGCAGAATAATAAGGCAATTGCTAATGTTGTTCAGGCGGTAGTGGTGTGCGAGTTTTGTTGTGGTTCACATTATAGTGCAGAATGTCAGGTTGGAAATCCATTTGCGCAAGACACAGCAGAACAAGCACAGTATGTGGGAAATTTTAATGGGCAGCAGCACAATCAGTACTCTAACAGATATAATCTAGCATGGCGTAATCATCCGAATTTCTCATAGAGAAATAATCAGAATGTATTGCAGCCTGAGCCGAATAACCCATCACCAGAGAAGAAGGTGAACCTAGAGGAGGTAATTGCTCAGTTGGCGAATTCGCAGACACAGTTGGCTAATTCCCAGACTCAGTTTATGAATGAAACTAGGACATATTTCCAGAACCAATCAGGAATTTAGAGACAGTTTAGCCAAATGGCTACGATGTTATCAGAAAGACAGCAAGGGAATTTACCTAGCATTTCAGAGGTGAATCCTAAAAGAAATGGTAAGGAACATTGTAAAGTTGTCACATTGAGAAGCGGTAAGGAGTTAGAGGAGCCAGTGAGAACAAAGAAGGTTGAGAAATGAGAAGCGAAGAATGAGGTGAAGGATAAAGAGAAAGTAGAAGCTCAGCCACAACCTACACAAGAACCAACTGTGGTGGTCCTATTCCCTCAACGATTGCAGAAGAACAAGCTTGACAAATAATTTGCTAAATTTCTTGAAGTCTTTAAAAAACTTCACATTAATATTCTATTTGCGGATGCACTTGAACAGATGCCGAGTTATGTGAAGTTCATGAAGGACATCCTTTCAAATAAGAAGAGGTTTGGAGATTACGAGACAGTTGCACTTACTGAGGAGTGCAGCGCCATCCTACAAAAGAAGCTACCACAAAAGCTCAAGGATCCAAGGAGTTTTACTATTCCTTGTGAAATTGGCAATGTTGTTTTTGAGCGAGCTTTGTGTGATTTGGGTGCTAGCATTAATTTGATGCCTTTATCTATTTTTAGGAAGCTTGGATTAGGCGAGGCGAGGCCCACAACTGTTACATTGCAGTTAGCTGATCGCTCACTAAAGCACCCCAGAGGAGTTATTGAAGATGTGCTAGTCAAAGTCGACAAGTTCATATTCCCTGCGGATTCCTATTATTCAATTAGTGCTGGACATGGAAGAAGACAAGGAGATTCCTATTATTCTTGGGAGACCATTCCTTGCAACTGGAAGAGCACTCATTGATGTTCAAAAAGGAGAGCTACGATTAAGGGTGCAAGAAGAAGAAGTGATATTTAATGTGTTCAAAGCTATCAAGTACCCTGAAGCTAGTGACAGTTGTTTTCGTGTTGGTGATGTACAAGCTATAGTGCTTAGCCAGGTGGGTCAACTAGATCCCTTGAAGGCTAGCTTGGTACAAGATAATCTTGTTGATTTGGAAGATGAAGAGGTGTAGGCATATTTGAATTGCATGGATTCTTTTGAACCAAACAGGCAAAAGTATTTTGAAGAATTGGGAGAAGGTTCTACACGTTCTAAACCATCAATTGAGCAACCACCTGTGTTAGAGTTGAAACCTCTACCAGCACACTTGCGCTACATATATTTTGGCGAGTCAGACACATTTCCAGTAATTATCTTTTCGTCGCTCTCTAACGAAGAAGAAGAAAAGTTACTGAGAGTGGTTAGAACTCACAAATCATCAATTGGTTGGTCTTTGGCAAATATTAAAGGAATTCGTCCATCCATGTGCATGCATCGTATTCTTATGGAGGATGACAACAAACCATCTATTCGTGCACATAGGCGACTCAATCCGACAATGAAAGAAGTGGTGAGAAAAGAAGTTCTGAAGTGGTTAAATGAAGGAGTAATTTACCCAATCTTAGATAGTTCTTGGGTAAGTCCAGTGCAAGTTGTACCCAAGAAGGGCGGCATAATACTTGTGAAGAATGAAAACAATGAACTTATTCCTACAAGAATTGTTACTGGGTGGAGAGTGTGTATCGACTATAGGAAGTTGAACAAGGCTACGAGAAAGAACCACTTTTCCTTGCCCTTTGTTGATCAGATGCTTGATAGATTGGCAGGACATGAGTATTATTATTTCTTGGATGGTTACTCTGGCTACAATCAAATAGCTATTGCACCTAAAAATCAGGAGAAAACCACGTTTACATGTCCTTATGGTACATTTGCCTTTCGGAGAATGCCATTTGGATTACGTAATGCACCAGGTACTTTTCAGAGATGCATGATGGCTATCTTCTCAGATTTGGTAGACCGAGGAATTGAGGTTTTTATGGCTGACTTTTCTGTGGTGGGCATGTCGTTTGATAATTGTATTTACAATTTGGAGCTAGTGTTGAAAAGATGCGAGGAGACAAATTTGGTGTTAAATTGGAAGAAGTGTCACTTCACGGTGCGTGAAGGTATTGTCTTAAGGCATCGTATATCAGCTAAAGGTATTGAAGTTGATCATGTCTTTCTTTAGTTGTGTCTTTTGCTTGAGGACAAACAAATCTTAAGTTTGTGGGTGTTTGTTGGGTGTAATATTGATATATTATTTCAGTTCATTTTCAGTTAAATTTTGTTATTTCTTGAGTAATTTATGAGCAATTTGATTGGTTTCATGTTTGTTTTGCAATGTAGGTAAATTATATGAAAAAACATGGATTTTGAGGCCAAGATTGAGGAAAAATGAACAAGGGCAAGCTTTTATGCAACTGGTGAAAAGATTGAAGAACAAATAGAAGTAGCGCAGTCATAGTGCAGCTGCGCAACGTCGTAGGAAATTTAAGGGTAATTTGGTAAAAAGGCGCGAAAAGAAGAAAACCCTACGATAAAAAAAGATATCAAACGTTGAAAAAAGGGAGTTCTGGGCTGCCTGCTAGTTCTTGGGGAAAAAAACAAAAGTTTTGAGAGGAGAAAACGCAAGGAAGCTGCAAGATTGACAGGGAAGGTCGGATCAGAGACAAGATTAGCCACGACTTTCTTGAGATTTTCAGAGTTTTCTTTCTCTCTCATCATGAATTTTAATAGACTTTGGATTTCATTTACGTTGATTATGAGTTATTAGATTACTTTTCTAGAGCTACGATGTAGCCAGATTTTGATTACTCGAATTATGTTTAATTGATTGGTTGATTGATTATTCTGTTTTTATGCTGAGTATTTCACACTATACTTAATGCTTGTGATTATCTGGCCAATAATTGCTTGTTTTGTGGTTTTATTTGAGACTGAGAAGTGATAACGAAACTAGACCATATGTGGAGTATCATTAAATTGTCATAAGCTAGAGATAGTTATGGGATCTAATGCAGCGTTTAAATTTTTACGATTTAATGCATTCTATAAGTTCATAGTTATCATAGAGATGTAGGTAGCTTGCTTATTGCGATAGGGTATTGATGCTTGAAAAAGATTAATATTTACCTTAGTGAAATTGCTGGCAGCATAAGGAATAGTCGTCAATTGGAATTAATCAACATATTCGAGTAGGATAAATCTTGGTGAAATCGAAATCCCTAGAACTCTCCAATTATTGAATCAAATTGTCCATCAAATTCGTAATTATTTAGTTGTTAGTTTCATCAGTTTTGTTAATTCTTTAGTTTTTAATCACAATCTTTCATATTTTGATCATCTAAATAGAATTAGAGCTAGTTCAATTTCAGTAGTTAATAATCTCAGTCCTCGTGGGAACGAGATTATTCATCATTTTATTACTTGTTACGATACGAGCACTTGCGTTAGAAATCACACAACAAGTTTTCACTAGAAAATTCTATCCTTTGAAGAGAACTTGTTTTAATCATTTTAAGAACATTTTTTCAAAAGATGTTCCAACCTATTTAACCTTTTGAAATCTTTTCAAAACTCTTGAGTAAAGATATAAGAATATTTTTGAAAGATTACCAAGAGCTTGAACCATAAAAATGCATACTTAAGGCAAACGACATTTTTAAACTGCTACCCCTTAGGTCGCCAGTCTCCATTCTGATAACACCACTTCGTCTTCAAGTCTTGATTCTTGAAATATAATCTTCATTTCTTCAACTCTTCAAGACTTCAATTCTTCGTGTTTGTGGTGATGTTGATCGTGTATTCAATTATGGCCAACATAATTTGCAACTTCTCAATCTTACATCTATTATTTTAATCAAAGTCATTTACATCTTTTTGTGCAAGATACTCTTCCTCTTTCAACACCAAGCATCCACAATATATTTTGACTCATAATATTATTACTACAATATATCCACATAAGCCAAAATATTAAAGTACAATTTGTCTTATAATCATATATACATTTAATGCACATAAGCCAACAAGTGTGTGTTTTAGACATGTTAACACATTAGCACAAACACACTTACAAATCCAATTTTCCTTGATTTGTTATCATCAAAATCATATATTTAGACATAAGGCTAACAATCTCCCTTTTTTTTATGATGACAAATCACTTTATGCTATAACAACAATAATATACTACTTAAGCACATATAGTATGAATATGGAGTCTTTGAAGTATGACTCCCCCTCACATATGCATTCACTACATTATATGCCAAGCGAGTACTATTGAATCAATAAAGCACAAACGAAGTCTTTGACTCCCCCTCACTTAATGCACATAACACATAATGCATATATCTTCTTCTTACACATTAATATGTTTGTTGTCATCAAAACCTTGCAAATACCTTTGGTATGAAACCTAAGGATTAACATTCTCCCTCTTTTGATGATGACAAACTATTAATGTGTTTGTCAAGATAAATTCAATTCAATGAAGCTCCCTTATAACCGTGCCTTGATTTAAGATACAAATGCAACAACATTTAAACCATCTTAACATCAATAACACAATTACACCTCTTTCTCCCCCTTTGTCATCAACAAAAACAAATAATCATAATGAGGAGGTATAGAAACATGCCTATAAGATAGCATGAAGGCATTAAGTATTAAGCACATGAGTTTTCTCCTCAATATCACCCTTTTTGACATAGAAAAACATAAGGCATATATTGTTCTTTTTAAGCACAAGTTATTCTTATGCACAACATCAACTCTCTCCCTTAGATCATGCACAAGTAAGATTACATACAATCAAATAAGCTCTCCTTTTTGTATGCATGTCTCAATCATATTGTAATTGCACACTATGAGCATTGAAATCATTCACATATAACACAAGTCATAGTATACAAAATAATTTACATTTATTCCCTTTTAGGAAAAGATATCAATGTTATATCTCCCCCTTTGGTATTTGTTAGCCTAAAGGGCTTTTAAATCTTGGTTTTGATGATAACAAACTATAAATGTGTTTAATAAGTTTGTTTAAGGGTATATATGTAAAGATGAATCAAAAGTGACTCTGATTCCAAGTTCATCAAGCTGAAGAAGGAAGAAGGACATCCATCAACTTAAGGAAAAGATTCGAAGAATGAAGATAGAGTTATAAGGATGGAGACAGAAGTAATAAGGGGTATCAGTTGGGACTTGACCGGGGGCTGGGTCTTACAAATGGTATATGCTCGATAATGATTTTTAAAAGTTGTTTTTGAAACAATTGAAAAAAGCGTTACAAAAGATGCTCAAAATAAACATTTTCAAAAACCTAACCCTTATAGTTTTAAGCCTACTGGACGACCCCATGGCAACCGGTCGACTGGTGGCCAAAGGGTCATCCGCCGGAGACCTATCCACCGGACGAGGGTCTCTCGACCGATGGACTGGTGGAACAGGGGTCGACTGGTCGGACCAAAACACTGATTCAAAATATAGTCATTTTATGAACATTGGGGTGTATTTATTACACACATTTTCAGCTTCTATTAATCTCTCTCAACTGTAAACTCTCATTTCATTGATTCAAAGCAATTACTTTTTAGTTCTTTTATTAATTTCATCTTTGAATCATCATTGAGCTATACTTGAGCAAGAATTTGTGAGCAATATTGAGAAAAACATTCATTGTATTCATCTACCCTAAAAGAGGGCTTTTATTATGAATCTCAAACACTTACCAAAAGAGAGAGTTAAACACTTTGAAATGAAGGATTTCCTTGTCAAATGTATTGGGGTTATAGCTTTGTATTGAGAAAGATTTTTCTATTGTAAAAGCTTGAACTACCATTGTAGTTGGTTTGTGGACTCACCAACATTTGAAGAGCTACCATAATGAAGATTGTTGAAATCCTAAGCGGGGAGCTTAGGTCGTGGACTTAGGCGGGGGCCGAACCACGCCAAATCGTGATTTGCAATCTCTTTCTCTCAACTCTTTCTTTGCATTATTTTCTGCACATCAAGTGTTTGATAAATTGCCTCACTCACATTTCATATTGTTAGAGTGCATATATATTTAAGATTGTTTTTGATTAATTATTGCTAGTATATTGCCTAATCGAAAAAGTAGTATTATTGCCTACATAACCTAATTCACCCCCTCTTAGGTTTAATTAAGGGACAACAAGTAGTATCAAGAGCTAGGACTTTGCATATAGTTTAACATCTAGCAAAAAGAAGATAAATGGCAAACAATACTACTTCTCCTTACTTTAAAGGTTACTCCACTAATATGCCTCCATTGTTTATAGGTACCAATTTCAATTATTGGAAGAGCAAGATTGAGACATACATACAATTTGTTGACTATTATCTATGGTCATTAGTAGAAGATGGTCCTTACGTTCCAATGAAGGAAGTGACGGTCAAATATGTTCCAACTTCAAGTGGAGTCGAGAAAGTCAAAATCATTCAAGTGCCCAAGGAAATGAGAGAGTTCAATGATCAAGACATTATCATGAGGACCATGAACTCAAGAGCCAATAACATCCTCTATTGTGCTCTAAACGAAACAGAGTATAGTCGTGTGAGTCAATGTGAAACCGCTCATGAGATTTGGGAGATGTTACACATGTCTTATCAAGGAACGTCTCAAGTGAAGAATACCAAAATTGATCTTCACATCCATGAGTATGAGTTGTTTCGTATGAAGGCCAGAGAGTCACTAAATGAAATGCATCAAAGATTCTCTAAAATCATAAACAACTTGAGTGCTCTTGGAAAGAAGTATCCAAATGAAGAACTCAACTGGAAGATGCTTATAGCTCTTCCAAAAGAATACAAACCAAATGTGACATCAATTAGAATATCAATCGATCTATCCAAGATTATGGTGCATGAGCTCATTTGCAATCTTGAGACGGAGGAACTTGTTTTGAATCAAGAAAAGATGTGAGATGAAGAAGAAAAGAAGACAAGGAAATCACTTGCTCTCATTACTCAATCTCAATCGAGTGATGAAGACAAAGATGATAGTGATCATGATGAGTTTGCACTTCTTGCAAAAAAAATTAAGAAGTTCTTGAAATACAAAAAGATGAAGAAAGAGGAGTCCATCAACAACAAAGTCAAGAGAAGATTCAAAGAGAAATTAGAAAAGACCAAAGAGGAGATCAAGTTCTTCAATTGTGACAAGTCGGGACACATCAAAGCAAAGTGTCCAAAATTGATCAAAGGGTAGCAAAAGACAATGAAGGCTTGTGTTGAGGATGATATATCAACCGGTGATGAAAGTGGAAGCAAAACCGAAGTGGCCAACTTTGTGTGCTTCATGGCTAGAGATGATGAGGTAACTTCTTCGTCTTGTGATGAATCTTCTTCTTCTTCTAATGATAATGAATGTACTTTTGAGGAACTAACAAATGAATTTTCAAAACTACATGATAGTTTTCTTCTGGTACACTCAAAAGTACAGAATCTTCAAAAAAAATGATGAACTTCAAAAAGAAGTTAAAGAACTTAGAGATGAAAATGATACTCTTACCAAAGAGATTTGTAAATACTATCTTTTAAAGTCCAAAAATGACTTAGAAATCAAAGATTTTGAAAAACAAGTTCTTGATTTACAAAATGATCTTGCTAGATTTTCAAGGGGAACAAAGGTCTTGGACGAAATCCTTGGTTTCCAAAAATTACCATTTGACAAAGGTAGAATTAGCTATGAACCATTTTCTAAACCAAAGCTCTCAAAAACTATCTTTGTGAAAGCTTCTTAATCCTCAATTGTCCATCCACTATTAAAAGGATCACAAAAAGTACAACTTGACAAAAAAAGGATTGGCTATAAGCCACATCAAAAAAGGTTTCAAAATCATTTTGTCAAAGCATCATCTTTTTGACATGTAGCTTCAACATCAAGATGATCATTTAAGAGATGTACTTATTGTGAGAAGATTGGTCACAATGCATCATGATGTAGATTTAGAAACATGGTGGGAAGAGATTCTCATATTCCTTTATGGCTTAGACCCAAATGGGTTGTTAGACGTGTTAGGACTTCGTACTAACACAAAAGGATCCAATAGAACCTTGGGGACCAAAATGAACTTGATTTGTTTCTATGGATGATAGGTTTCCCTAAAGGTAAAGTATGAAGATACTTGGGTTATTGATAGTGAGTGCTCAAGGCATATGACAGGAGATGTGTGGCACCCCGATCCCTCTCGAGACCGGGAGTTCTATCATTCAATCTAATCACAACCCAAACCAAAACCCATGCATAATTTTCAGGGAAAACGGACGGAGTCACCCCTGTTTCTAGGCGAAATGTAAAACCTACGACATCATATAAGTGGACCAATACCATGTCCAAACATTCAACCACCTCAAGGCCATCCGAGCCTTGGTTCACAACAAGCAAATCACAGGTAAATATACATTCAAGTTAGCAATTAAACTACACCAACCTATATCATAAGCTAGACTATCATACCTTTCTATCTCTTTTCCTTTGTCATTACAAATATACATTGAAGTTAAGCTACATTAACTAAATACATAATCTAGTGAAACTTAAATTACATCCCCTTTAACATTAAATACATATAATACATAAATGCATACAACTTTACAACTTTGACAACTCAAGTCACATAGGCACGCAGGAGAACTCTTCAAGCATGGACTTTCATGAAATCACGAACTTTCCAGCTAACATGGCATTTCCTAAAATGTGGTGGTGAGGAGTGAGTATACACAACACGTATACTCAGTGAGGGCGAGACAGATATCGAATTGGAGAGAAAGAAAGTCGTGCAATGCAAATAAGACAGTTAAGCAATATAACTGATAAATAAGCAATCAAAACAAACAATCAATACAATAAGCAATTACTGAAAGCATTAACACAACCATTCAAAGCTATACCACACTTTGAAGGCTATGGTTCACTCATACGAGCAATGTACCATTACACGAGCGATACATCAATCTCGAGCTTGATGTTGACAACGATGACAATAAGCGCGCATCCACCTTATAACACCAGTTTGGAATACCCCGGAAGTATCCATCAATTCTACGACCCAAATCTCCCTGGGAGGCAACCCAAGCGAGAAAAGGGAATAGCAGCGGAGCTAGGGCAACCAACACTGGCAACCCGAGGCTACCTAGAGAGGCCCATCACTCACGCGCGAGACATTATGCAATGCAAGACTCGATACAAGGCAATAAACGAGCGATAGCACAACAATACAAACTAGTGACAACAAACGAGATAACAAGCAATCACAATCAATACTAACATTCAACTAACTTTTCAAGCATAACAAGCAATAATAAGCAACAATAACACCAATTAAACAAGTATATCAAGCAACCCTAAGCATTCTATAGGCATAATATCAAGATAACAAGCAAAATCACAAATCGGCCCTAACTATCAAAACACTACCATTTTCAAACGAGCCACGAGTTCTGGAAACTGACTTCGCCAATCCTCCTAGGTCACCATAAGGCACGTCCAAGGACCCCGAAACCCTACTTTACCCTAGAATTCGCGCAAAGTCCCGATTTTTCCCTTTGCACATTTGAACTACAACTATACCAACCAAACACCCAACCAACGCCATAATCGTACCAAAAGTGCTTCCATGGCCTCCCGAAACAATGCCAACACACAAAACGAGAAAACGCCAAACTCGACCTAAACGACGTCGACTTTCACTAAGCCGTTTTTCTCTGTTTTTCCATTACACATTCCAGTTAAACCACACATTTAAGCATTCTAGCATATCTAGCACCTTCCTACATCAACAGATAGCATAACAGCGCAACTTTATCATTTCAAGGGTTTACTATTCATAAAATACTATTCAACTAACATTTTATATTTCAATTTCAATATTTAACCACAGAAAATGTGAAAAATCTATAAATACATGTTCTACGATTGCTAGGGAACATTCTATAAGCCTCAAAACGATCAAAATAACATTCTACGGATAAAATCCAAAAATTAAAGTTAAAGCATAAAACTTTCAAATGCGCAAATAAACATGAAACCCTCACCTTAGATTCTCCTAGACGCTAGGAAAACCTCGTAGGATGCCTCGGAAACCACCTCGTGCAAGCTCACGCGAAGAATCGAAGATTTGAAGTTGAATTTTTCTTTTTTTCTTCTCCCTCATTTTCGGCCCTAGCTGGTTCTGTTTTCAGCTTGTTTTCTTTTTTTATTTTGAGCTATTTTAGGCTATTAAAAGAGGCACAAGGTCAAAATGGTCAATCCCCTTGGTCAAACCACTTAAAAATTGGTCAAACTAGCCTATTTCATGCATTTTTAGGCTAAAACAACTAAGGAAACATCAATTCTAGCTAACAACAATTAAATTATAAAATTTAAGGCACTAAAATACTAGTTTCACTATTTGCTGAGGACTCGAATTCATTTCCTAACTATCTCTCTCGATATGCAATGCACGTTGCGACAACAAAGAAGTAACAATTAATTCTCAAAGAATCTAAGAAATATATCATTTTTGGAAAGCATCATAGTTTAGAATTTACTCCGGCTCGGAGTTACTTTTCTCATTTATTTGAAAACCGAGTGATTTTAACGCAAAACAACCAAAACCGATTTTTAAAATAATCAAAACAATCAAGGCAACCAATATTCATTTAAATTAATTACTTTCACTAGTTCTAGAATATTTTAAAGAATTATGAAGTTAATATTAAGCTACAAATGAAGGTTAATATAAACACGTAGTCAAACACAATTAAACCCTAACATTTAAGTTAACACTTAATTAATCACAAGAAAAGAAATTCAATTACTATAATTATCAGGAATAGGTAATAATCTTTTAATTATCAAATTTACAACCACTAAATGCCTCCAAGAGAAATATTAAAATAGTGCAAATTGGTTGATTTAACTAATTAAACATTTAATCAAATGCAGTCAAGTGCTATTAAATGCAAGCTGGGTTCGGGTTATCACAAGATGTCTCTTTCTTTTATGAGATTGACAAAGATTTCAAAGATAAAGTTAGCTATGGAGGAAATAAAGGAGACAAAGTCATTGGTAAGAGTAGCATAGGAGATATAAACTCTTTTTCCATTCATGATGTCTTATATGTTAAAGGTCTTAGACACAATTTGTTAAGTGTATGTCAATTTTGTGATAATGGATTTAGGGTTGAATTTTTATCTACTTGTTGCAAGGTGTATGATAAAGATGACAAAGTGTTGTTTGTTGGAAATAGATGTGATAATGTGTATGTGATTAACTTCCATGAATTAAAATGTCAAAATGTGACATGCTTAGTTACTATTAATGAAGACTCGTGGTTATGGCATAGAAGACTTGGTCATGCTAACATGGATTTACTTGTTAAACATTCTAGAAAAGAACTTGTTATAGGTCTTCCTAAGACTAGATTTTAAAAATACCATTTATGTGATGCATGCCAGTTTAGAAAACAACACAAAACATCTTTCAAAACAATTAGGAAGGTAACCACATCAAGAGCTTTACAAAAATTACATATGGATCTTTTTGGTCCAATGGATATGGCAAGCCTAGGTAGATCTAGATATGTCTATGTTATCATAGATGATTACACTAAATTCACATGGGTGAGACCCCTTGCACATAAAAATGATGCCTTCAATGAATTTGCTAAACTTTCTAATAAGGTGCAAAATGAGAAATGCTATTATATAAATTGTATTCATAGTGACCAAGACACTGAATTTATAAATGCACCTTTTATGGACTATTGTGAAGTACATGGTATTGAACATAATTTTTCGGTTCCTAGAACTCCTCAACAAAATGGGATAGTAGAAAGGAAAAACCAAACATTACAAGAAATGACAAAAACAATGCTGAAAGAAAACAACTTGCCAACATATTTTTGGGGCGAAGCCATAAATACCGCATGGTATGTGCTAAATCGTGTGCTAATTAGACCTTTTCTAAAGAAAACACCTTATAAATTATGGAAAGGTAGAGCACCAAATATGTCTATTTCAAAGTATTTGGTTGTAAGTGTTTCATCATAAATACAAAAGAACATCTTGGAAAATTTGATTCTAAATCGGATGAAGGACTTTTTATGGGTTACTCTTCAAGAAGCAAAACTTACAGAGTTTTTAACAAAAGAAATATGCTTATCGAAGAGTCTATGCATGTGAATTTTGATGAAACTAATCTTTTGCCCCGAGAAAGAATGATGATGATATAGGTGCTTCCGAAGTTAACATTCAAATCTTACCTACAACCATTGGCAATGAGGGAACCCCGAGTGATCCAAAGAAGACAAGTGTTGAAGAGGGTCAAACCTCAAAGGATGGTGAAGCTCTAGCAAATCCACAAGTCAATGAACAACAAATGCAAAATGACCAAGAAGCCACAACAAATGATGATCTACCAAAATGTTAGAAGTTTGTGAGAGATCATCCAAATGATCAAATTCTTGGTGATCCTTCAAAGGGAGTAAGAACTCAGTCCAGTCTAAATGCTTATTATGAACATGTTGCTTTTCTTGCTCAAGTAGAGCCTAAAAATGTTAAAGAAGTTTTAGATCATGAAGATTGGATAATTGCCATGCAAGAAGAATTAAATCAATTTGAAAGAAGTAAAGTATGACATCTAGTTGAAAAACCTAAGGATTATCTTATAATTGGTACAAAATGGGTTTTTAGGAACAAACTAGATGAATCCGGGGTTGTAACTAGGAACAAAGCTAGGCTAGTGGCTCAAGGGTATAATCAAGAAGGCATAGATTATGATGAGACCTTTGCTCCCATAGCTAGACTTGAATCCATTCGTATGCTTCTTGCCTTTGCATGTTTTATGGACTTTAAATTATATCAAATGGATGTAAAAAGTGCCTTTCTAAATGGCTATCTCAAGGAAAAAGTTTATGCGAAACAACCACCCGGATTTGAGGACTCTAACTTGCCAAATCATGTATATAAACTAGATAAGTCATTATATGACCTTAAGCAAGCACCTAGAGCATGGTATGATAGGCTTAGCAACTATATGCTTGAAAAAGGATTCACTAGAGGCAAATTAGATTCCAATCTCTTTGTTAAAACAAGAGACAAAGATATATTACTTGTACAAATTTATGTTGATGATATAATCTTTAGTGCTACTAATGAATCTCTTTGTGAGTATTTCTCTAAGTGTATGCACAAGAAATTCGAGATGAATATGATGGGAGAATTGAATTTCTTTCTTGGACTCCAAATCAAGCAAACACAAGAGGACACTTTCATCAATCAAGCCAAGTACACTAGAGAACTTATCAAGAAGTTTGGGCTTGAGTCAGCAAAATATATGAGTACACTAATGTCAACATCAATCAAGCTTGACAAAGATAAGGAAGGTAACAAGGTAAATGAAAAGCAATATCGATGTATGATCGGAAGCCTTCTTTATTTAACTGCCTCTAGACCCGATATTGTATTTGCTGTATCCTTATGTGCTCGTTTTCAATCTTGTCCTAAAGAGTCTCACTTAAATGCAGTAAAAAGAATCACTAAATATTTTAAGGGGACTATAGATTTAGGATTGTGGTATCCGAAAGACACATCATTTGAACTTATAGGATATTCGGATGCGGATTATGCAGGAGATCGAGTAAAAAGGAATAGTACTAGTGGATGCTGTCAATTTCTAGGACATTCATTAATCTCTTGGTCTAGTAAAAAGTAAAATAGTATAACTCTCTCTACGGCCGAAGCTGAATACGTATCTGCCGGAAATTGTGTTGCCCAAATTCTTTAGATGAAACAAAATTTGCTCGACTATGGCCTTGTGTATGATAATGTGCTTATTAAATACGACAATATAAGTGCCATTAATATCACTAAGAATCTCATCCAACACTCTAGAACAAAACATATTGAAATTAGGTATCATTTCATTCGCGATCATGTTCAAAAATGGGATGTTATACTTGAATTTGTTGATTCCGTGCATCAATTAGCGGATATTTTTACTAAATGTCTGCATGAGAATCAATTTTGCATGATCAGAAGGGAATTGGGCATGCTTAAAATGAGTTAATATTGCAAAAAACTTGAAGTTTTCCGTGTGAGATACACTTCTTGGCAGAAAGTGCACCACCGGAATAGGGGGCTGCCACTGGTCGACCAATAGAGCATACCCTTGTCCGGTGGACGTGCCTCGGGCGGATGAAGGTCTGGTACTGGTCGACCGACGCGTCTATCCTCATTCGGTCGCGGCACTGACGGGCACCAAGCTTAAAATCCAAATTCTAAACCTTTTTCAATCACTTCTCTATTTCTTAAACCCTACCCATATTTACCATTCAAATCCTATAAAACCTCATAAAAAATTTTAAGCTTTAAACCTCACTTTTTTACTACAAACGAAAGATCGAAGCTTTCAAAATCCTAAACTTCACTCCAGTAATCTTCTTTCTATTCAAATCTTCATAAGCTTTTGATCAAACTTCTCTTGCACACAAGGTGTTCGACAAAATTCCCAAATCAAGTTTTTCTTGTTTTCTCTTGCAAATCTTCTTTTCTACTCATGGCATCATCATCACGACAAACATCCAAGAATCGAAAGACCGATTTTAGGCCTCATACAATTGACCCATGAGATCCTATGCAGATCATTGTACCGGGTGATTTTTCTAAAAAGGAAATTCTTTGGGGTAAGTTTCTTGATCCTCCAAATTTTTTGGATAACACTTGTCCACATAAATTGCTTAGATATCAAAGATGGCTTCTTCTATTTGGACTTGAGGACATCAATTGTGATCAATGGGTTCGTGAATTCTATGCTTATGCAGTAGAAGGTGAACATGAGGGTGTGCGTGGGCTAAAGAGCTGAGTAAATGGAGTTAACCTATTTGTGAGTGAATGGGACTTGGCTAACTTGCTAGGCATTCCAACTAGTGGTCTAAAAATCTACTCTCCTATTAACTTACCAAGCGGACTACACGACAACGCTCCAACGGAGATGTTTACTACTTTATGGGAAGGCTCGGGAAGGTCGGAAGAGTTCATGCCAAAATGAGATGAACTTTGTACTGAAAAACGATTGCTCCTCTATATCTTGAATCAAGTCATCATGCCTCGCATTGTCAAAGATGGGACAATTCCATTCTTCACAGGCTATGTGATGTATCTCTTGTATAAGTAGGTAAGAATCAACCTCCCACATATTATGCTTAGTCACATGTTGGCCTTCAAAAAGAAATCCTTACCCTATGGGATGATCTTGTGTCACCTTTTTCGACTAAGGGATATCGTTCGTGTTGGTCAGTTTGAACCCTTGAATGCTTCCACCTACCTTCTTGACAAATATTGCCTAGATAAACAATACATGGCTCGTGAAAATAACAACATTATCTACATTGCGCAACGTCAATTCTGTAAGGTTCAATTTGCAGTAGTTGATGATCTAGAAAACTATGACCTTGGGGAAGATGGAGATGACAGTGAAGTTACAAGTAAGAGTTATGATAGAGACCACAAAGGAAGAAATGCTAATATTGAAGGTGCAAGTTTGTCTACAAGGAAAAGATCTCGCCCAGCCACTCTTGAAGAAGTAAATACCAAGGTTGATAATTTGACTTCGAAAGCTGATCAGTTATCCTTGACCGTTGGAGAAGTCAACTCCGAGATGAAGGGCATAAAGACGATGCTTGAAAGGCTTTATGAGAAGTTTATGAAGGACTAAGCCCATTTCCTTAAGATACATAGGATGATCCCTTTTCCCCTATCTCCTAGACTTTGCAATTTTTTTTTCAAAAACATCTTGCTTTACTTTGTCATGCATTCTCTCAAATTGTTTCAATTTTCTAACTCTCTATGTTTCTTCCAATCTACTTCCATGACTTTGGTTTTTTGGTTTCAATTGCTATGTCTTGCTTTATTATGTATTTTTGAGCCAAATAGTTGGAGATGAAATATCAAAGATCATGATTTACTTTATTTTGCTAATGAAAAAAAGGGGGAGAAAAAATATATAAATAATACAAAAGCTGTCTAAGAGAAGACTCATACATTGAAGGGAGAATAACAAGTTAAAATATGAACAAGTTGAGGGCGATTTTTGAACAAACTTATATCTTACCTATTTTAGGTTCAAGCAAACACAAAATGCACGAAATGTAAAATGCTCTCTCAAACTCATTTATGCTTACATTGTTATTATTTAAGATAAGTTTTGTCATCATAAAAAAAGGGGAGATTGTTAGCCTAAAGAGCTTCTAAATCTTGGTTTTGATGATACCAAACCATAAATGTGTTTAATAAGTTTGTTTAAGTGTGTATATGTAAAGATGAATCAAAAGTGACTCCGATTCCAAGTTCATCAAGCTGAAGAAAGAAGAAGAACATCCATCAACTCAAGGAAAAGATTCAAGGAATGAAGATGGAGTTATAAGGATGAAAACAAAAGTCATAAGGGGTACCGGTTAGGACTTCACCAGGGTCTGGGTCTTGCAAATGGTATATGCTCGATAATGATTTTTAAAAGTTGTTTTTGAAACAATTGAAAAAGGCGTTGCAAAAGATGCTCAAAATAAACGTTTTCAAAAACCCAACCCTTATAGTTTTAAACCCATCGGACGACCCCATGGCAACTGGTTGACCGGTGGCCAAAGGGTCATCCGCCTGAGACTTGTCCACCGGACGAGGGTCTCTCGACCGATCGATTGATGGAACAGGGGTCCACCGGTCGGGCCAAAACGCTGATTCAAAATATAGCCATTTTATGAACGTTGGGGTGCATTTATTACACACATTTTCAGCCTCTATTAATCTCTCTCAACTGCAAACTCTCATTTCATTGATTCAAATTAATTACTCTTTAGTTCTTTCATTAATTTCATCTTTGAATCATCATTGAGCTATACTTGAGAAAGAATTTGTAAGCAATATTGAGATAAGCATTCATTGTATTCATCTACCCTAAAATATGACTTTTATTGTGAATCTCAAACACTTACCAAAAGAGAGAGTTAAACACTTTGAAATGAAGGATTTCCTTATCAAAGGTATTGGGGTTAAAGCTTTGTATTGAGAATGATTTTTCTATTGTAAAATCTTGAACTACCATTATAGTTGGTTTGTGGACTCACCAACATTTGAAGAGCTACCATAATGAAGATTGTTGAAATCCTAAGCGGGGAGTTTAGGTCCTGGACTTAGGCGGGAGCCGAACCACGCTAAATCGCGATTTGCAATCTCTTTCTCTTAACTCTCTCTTTGCATTATTTTTTGCACATCAAGTGTTTGATAAATTGCCTCACTCACATTTAATATTGCTAGAGTGCATATCTATTTAAGATTGTTTTTTTATTAATCATTGCTAGTATATTGTCTAATCGAAAAAGTAGTATTATTGCTCGCATAACCTAATTCACCCCCTCTTAGGTTTAATTAACGGACAACAGTATTCTACAACAATATATAGCAAATTTTAGTACTAAAAAATGAATGGTATTCAAGGTATTCATCATAAATTCCAATTCTTTTAAAATTTTCTCATATTCCTCATTTGGCATGATATTCAATTTCTCAAATTCGTTTGACATTTGTTGATATCATGCATACTTCTCCTTTATGATCATTATGAATAAGTAATAAGCACACTAAGGAGCAAGTAGTAGGAATACTTAAAAAGATATGATGAAAGCCAATTCATGGAGTAACACAAGTTTTGGTTCAAGTGAAAAATCAAAAGCCATGAAAATAATCTAGATATGGTAATGATTTGTATGTTCAGCAACATTTTTCTCCTCAATGTACTCTTCTCTTATACAAGCACATGTCATATTTCTATACAATCAAGGCTTTCATATAGATTTTTCTTCTCAATAAATTCATCTCAAACATGTATATATCATTCTCACATAAGTATACCACACATGCGAGAACCAAATATCCAATTGATTATAATGATTATCCCTAAAAGTCCATATGCATTGTAAGAGAGATAAGATTAAGTAGTTTACGAACACAATCCATCAAATAGTCATGAAAAACATTTAGTGTCATGATGGAGAGATATGTAAAAAAAATTTGTTTCAAAATTTTAATGAGAGTTTTTTAAAGACATGATTGAAACAAGCATACAAGTATATAACAACTCGGGTTTAGAGATATTTAGATAAAATAGGTTTTGATCATACCTCTATTTTTTTATCAACCTATTTACCTTTCTCACCTTTATTGAGCATGGTTGATTTTGATCAATGCTTTGGCCAATGGTTGTTTTTCCTCTTTTAGGATTGGTTGTATTCCTTGATTGGATAAATTCTTTGAAGCACTAGGAGACCCATATTCTTGAGATTTTGATATGGTAGGTTCACCTTGAATTCTTTCTTCTTGAGTACCAAACTATCATCATTCTTTCTTGGAGCAAAGGGATTAGAATTATCAAGGTTCTCATGCATTTCAAATATCATATGCAAGCTCTTAAATTCTTACAAAGTGATGGATTGGTTGCATAAATATAAAAAATGTTCAACAAGGTCCTTGAAATAATTTAGAAAAACTTAGAGTGTGGTGACCTTATTTCAATTAACTTGATATTTATCAATCACGAAAAGCATTCTCATCAAATATCTATGCTTGTAACAATATCTTTTCAAGATGACTCAAGCAAGCATGCTCTTTATATATCATAATCAAGTATTGTCATTGTCATTTAAAAGATTGAGCATTTTCAAGATTCATGATAAATTATAGGGTGAATAGCTCCGGACCCCCCCTGTGGTCAAGCGAAACTAACTATAACCCCCCTGTGGTCCAAAAAATATAGTTAGACCTTCATGTGGTCCACCCGATGATGCACACCACTTCTCTCCGTCAAATTTTCCATCAAAACTGATGGGATGTGTACTACACGCGAATAAAATACGATTTTTATTAGTTTTTAACGTATTTAATAATAAAATAATATTAATAATTAAAAAAAATTATTTTTTTTCTTTTTTCTTTTCATTTTCACCTATTTTTTTATTTATTACTAAATTTTTTAAAAAAACAAATTTCATCTTTTCCAACCCCCCCTCCCTTTCCCCACCCACCCTGACCCTATCCCCCTCGCCATCGCCATCGCTGCTGCTGCGCCGACGGCAGCAACAGCGAGAACTGCTGCTGCTGCCATCGGCGCAGCAACAACAAGGGAGTGGGGGTGAGGGGGGGGGAGGGGGCGTAGGGTGGGTGAGGGGTGGGTTGAAGAAGATGAAATTTGTTTTTTTTTTAATTTAGTAATAAATAAAAAATAGGTAAAAATAAAAAGAATAAAGAAAAAATTATTATTTTTTAATTACTAATATTATTTTATTATTAAATATGATAAAAATCATTAAAAATAGCATTTTATGCACGTTTGTCACACTTTCCATAAAAAATGATGGAAAATTTGATGGAGGGGGACGGTGTGCATCAACGGGTGGACCACAAGGGGGTCCAGCTATATTTTTTAGACCACATGAGGGTTATAGCTAGTTTCGTTTGACCACAGGGGGGTCTGGGGCTATTCACCCTAAATTATATGTGTGTGTATGATAAAGAGAAGCCAAATATTCCAAATATTGCATTCATCACACATTTTCAATATTTCAATGAGTCATGTAAAAATTGATTTTTATGTCATTGCATCAAGCACATATTCACTTATTTTTTCAACCCATTTCTTTCTTCCATTAATTAAATATTTTCATTTAAAGCAAGCATAGAATCAAACTCAAGTTATATCACATTTTAACATACATGACATTCTACAATTCAACCATTCATTTTGCATTTGCAACAATTATCACATTCAATATTTGATAATATCAAACTCATGTATGATTCATTTGTAAGATATCCATCTTTCTAAACACTTCATATGACATTCATACATGAGTATTCATTCATTCAATTTAACTTCATACCACAAAATTTGAACAAAAGCAATTAATTAATGGGAGACATGGGAGATAAGGTTTTTCAAATTTTTATCTTCCATCACTAGAAGCTAATTTTTCTTCTTCTTTCTCTATCTTTTGAATTCAAGCATTAATGAGACATGTATCATCAAAATCATCCTCAACCTCACTTTCAAATTCATAATCTTCTCCATCAATATTCATTTCATCTTCCTCAAAAGAAAATATTTTCTTAGTTTGCTCATTATTATCTTTTAACATTATTTAGAAGCACCTCAAATTTATTTTTACTAAAATGTCTTCTATTATGCCAATGTATTCTTATCCTAGTGGATGTATGATGTATCTCAAATTCAAATACCAAGTATGACGTAACTTATCTAATTTAAGGAATTCTTAAGACAATGAAAATTCTAGCCAAGATTATTTCACAAATCAACAAATCATCATGACAAAGAATTACCAATTCTCAATTGACTTTTCTTGCCAAGATTTTCGCATTTAGCATAATCCAACTCTCATCAAAATTTCCTTTCTAGCATTCAAATCATCAAGTTCATGATGTATATATATAAGACATGTATCTTCAAAAATAACTTGACATAACAATGCATATAACATCTCAAGCATAAGTTCATCAAGATCATTAACATAAGTATTTTCACTCAATTATCAAGTAATACATCATAATTTTCATTTTCAATCACACGCGTATAATATCACGTAATTGACTAAGCAAGTTGAATTTCAAACCATTATCAAGAAGCACATATGAAAAATAAGTTCAATATTACTTGTGCTTCCTTATCTCAAAGATCTTGCCTCTTTCATGAGTTGCATCACCATCATCTTTGGTGTTGCTTGACATTCCTACAACAAAGCAAGATCTAGGTACCCATCCTTAATTGGGTCCTTCAAGGTTAATCTCATTTGTTGTGGCTTTAACAATCCCTTTGTGTTTTAGCCACCATAGAACATTTGATTGTCTATCTAGCAATTTTTCTATAATGATAATGTGGTGCGATATGTCCTTTTCTAGCACAATATGTACAAGCATGTTGGTGTGCTTTAGATGTAAATGCAATGTTTTTTCTTGGAGTTTTGAAAGAATGAGTTTTAATTTTCAAAATCTTTTGACTACCACATGGTTAGCATTTTATAAATCTTTGATTACATGCCATGTATTGTGAATCATGTATAACATGTAATTAGAGTTATATATGTAATTAGAGTTATATATTATTTTATAAATAAAGAACATTTGCTATAGAGCTTGTTGAATTGAATTAACATTTACCATACAATTTAAGGAGCCTAGCATTGAACCATGTCAAAACTTTGTACATTTTAATTTTAAATATTTCATATGTACTTTGGGGTCACTTCAGCAGGATACCCCTTTTGAACTAACGCCTCCACTGTAAAACCTACCTTGTTAATGAGAAATGCAGTCATAACATCTAATTTTTGTCACTCATTTAGCATTTTATGTGAATACTTAATTAATTGACATGCTAAAGTAATAAAAATTTTATATATTTATCTATCTCTTTTTTAGCATGTTAACGAAACATTGGTGATTAACAAATCCTATGTTTGACTTTGCTTAGTGAACTAACCAGCTCTCGCCCACAAAGGTCAAACATTGGTGATCAACTATGCTAAAAAAGAGGAAGGGAAGAAAGTGCCAAAACGAGTTAAAGATATAAAAAGGAAGAAAAATAGAGGAATCTCAACTATTCCTGCTTGAAATCTAGAAAGCAGAACTGGTGGTAATTAGATGTGACGTGGCATAAATCAGGTAAAGTTACTATTTTATCTTAGCTAGGACGTATATTATTTGTGAGGTCTCTTGGTACCTGGGGTTAGGGTTGCAATTATCCACTCTGGCATGCTAATCCGAGGTCAGGATCCCAAAGCATCTTGTAGATTTCAAAAAAAAAGTTATAACAAAATATGATACAATACCTCTAAATTAGTGAAAATTTTTCTTAATAAGGTATAAATACCCCATACATCATCACAGAAAATGTAATTTATTTTCAATGTACACTTTTCAAATTCTTGTTTTTCTCTTTAAAGCAAAGATACTAACTTAAGTATTGAAGTATTTATATAGGGAACCCCCACACCCATTTTTATGTACAAGAGCAGCTTATGGTCGTGCTCCAGTTTTACACCTTAACAAGATGTTGAAAGCAAACCGTGAATTCATATGCTTTGGTTAGTTGTCACAAAACACTAGTTTGGACATTGAGTTATAATATTTTTCTTACTTCTAAAGAATTCATGAGGGCTGGAACATTTTGTAGGGTATTCGATTCATTTTATATTAGTCAAAGCTCTTTAAACAGGTTATTGATTCACGAAATCATACACGATTTACGAAAAAATAAAATTAATATTAGTCAAAGCTCTCTAAACGGGTTATTGATTCACGAAATCATACACGATTTACGAAAATATAAAATTAGAAATGTAATATTCTTCTATTTAGTACACAGAAGAAGTATTAATCAACTTTTTTTCCTCTGTAATGCTTGTCCATAATATGGCTTCTTAATGTGCTGAGACATGAAATGGCTATTGAGGTTGGCTAAAGCCTAATACAAGGCCATCCATGCACTTTTATGTTTGAAAACTCAACTTTGTCTTTATTATTTTTGGTCCAATATAATAGGATTCAGTACTTAAGCTCTATTCGTTTTCCATAAAATAGAATTTGCTGGTAAAAATTGTTTATATAAGAAAATATTATTTTGAAAAATAGAATATTTCTGGTGTTGAATGTCATACCAAGAAATATTTTTTATTGTTTGAATATCATAGTGAAAAATATTTTTCGATAAGGGATTTTTATAAATAAAAAATAAAAAAACACATAAACACTCAAGTCAAGCACCCCAATATTTTCTAGCTGGGATGAAGTGGGGTTGAATGAGCAGAAAATATTTTCTTCTCCCAAAAGAGATGAAAATATTTTTTACTTTTTCTAGCTAAACATTTTTCTCCTACCGAAAAATTAATACTTTCTAGTTAATCAATTTTTTGATATTATCAAATATCAAAAAATCAAGAAAATATTTTTTGGGAAAATACTTACCGACAAACAAACGAAGCCTTAGACCATTAAATAGACCTTATCATGTCAATAATTGTATATCAACAACATTTCCATTCCTTACCACATTATTCTTAATAGAATGAGTTGTATTAATTATTAGGACTAAGGCTCTGTTTGGCCTACTTGTGAAATTTTAGCTTTAGAGCTGTAGAGGTTTTAGAGTAGTGTTTTTTGTAAGAAGTGCTGTTGAACAAAAGTCGTTGATTGTTTGGCCTGTATTAGACAATATTGAGCTTTTAAAAATTTTGAGGGTAATATCGGACTTTAAAATTATGGAGGGGTATATTTGAAAAAAAAAGAAAAGAAAAACAGCTTCCAGCATTATGTAAAACACCTTCGCAAAAGCTTTTTCTGAAAAGCTCCAATTTGGAGCTTCTCAATTTTTAGCTTAAATGACACCAGAGGTCTCATATCTTTTGGGATTGGAACACTTTAGTCTCATATATTTTAAAATGAGCTTTTTGATCCTAAATGTATCCAACAGTGACACCGTTGACCTGGAGACTCATTTTCCATTTAAAAATAACATTTTTCGCATGTGAGTCTCACGTGTCTTTAATAAAACATTTTTTTAGGGTCATTCTGGTCAATTCTCATATACAATGAGTTAGGGTAAAAAGAAAAGAAAGCAATTTGAACCCGATTTAGGATAGGGTTTTATAGAGCTATTTGCAAAAGCAATTAAAAATTTACAAAGCTATTTTCAAAAGAAAAATTGGAGATTTTGCTCATTCCAGAAAGATTTTGGGCTTTGTTATTACGCAAATTTCAAAACAAGAACTAGGGTTTTTATTGAAGACGATTTTGGAAATGTTCTCGTTATGATATGGCACACAATTGGTTCAAGTTATGGATCCTTTTGATGCCGATTCTCGCTACAGTAAGTTTTGCATTTACCCTTGATAGTTTCTTTGTCATATGTATGTATGTAAAATGTTCATATTTGAGTTTCATTTTGTAGTTAATCTCGGCAATGTAAATGTATGTATGTATGTCAAGATGCTTACTTGTAATTATGCATTAATGTTTCAGAGCAATTCGATGTGATATTACATAATGTTGGACAGTTTAAAGATATTCCTAGAAGGCAATATGTTGGGGGTAACACCATAAATATGATGAATTTGCATTACAGTGAGATGTCGTTGTGTGTTTTCGATTCAACTGCTCGTGATTTAGGCTATAATGATTATGCAGGTCTGTACTATAGGAAACCTGGTTATGATTTAGAAACTGGGTTAATATTTTTAGTTCATGATAATGAAGTATTAGAGATGTGTAAGGTAACAACAGACAACATGGTTATTGATGTGTATATGGTCTGGGAGTATGATGTGTTACCTTTAGAATGACAAAGTCAAGTTGAATCATGTATTCCTGTGAATTGTGAGGATGTATTCATAGATAATATAATAATTGAGGTTTATAATGAGGATGAAAACGAGGGTGATAATGAGGATGAAAATGACGGTGATAATGAGGTTGAAAGTGATAGTGAAGACCCAAGTTTTGTTGACAGTATGTATGATATGAGTGGAACTGCTGATGACTAGCTTTATGATGATAACATAGACCAAGATGTTGAATGGGCTGAAGTTATGAATGCTAAGAATCAAAGTACTGATAAGGGTAAAAGACCTTGGTTTGGTGAATCATCTTTTGATATATTTCATGGCAAGGACATTGAGGTTTGTGTTGGTGATACAGAAAGTGATTCTGATGCAGACAGCTCAAGTCTAGAGAGTACTTCAGATGAGGATGAGAGTGGGGAAAAACATCCAAAGTTCAAGAGATTTAGAGCTGTGGTAGATATGGCTAACCCTAAGTTTGTAGTAGGCATGTTATTTGCTAGTTCTCAAGAGCTAAAACAAGCAATTAAGGCACATGGAGTGAAGATGCGTAGAGATGTTATGCTTGTCAAGAATGACAAAAAAGAGTGAAAGCTAAATGCAATGGTAAAACATGTGGGTGGTTCATATATGCTCCTTATGTGAAAGATAAGGGTGCATACCAAATCAGAAGTTTGCACACAAAGCACAATTGTGGGAGGGTATTGAATCACAAACTATTGACACATCCAAAGAGTTGTGCAGGTTGTATTTTAATGAAATCAGACTGAATTTGTATTGCAGAGTTAGTGATTTTCAAACTAAAGTCCACAATGATTTGTCTGTGAACATTTCAAGGAAGCAAGTATACAGGACATTTGATAGAGCCACAAAATCGTAACGAGAAGATTTCTCAAAACGGATTCAATAAAAACCCTAGTCCATGTTTTAAAATTTGCGTAATAACAAAGCCCTAAATCTTTCTGAAGTGAGCAAAATCCCCAATTTTGCTTTTGAAAATAGCTATGTAAATTTTTAATTGCTTTTGCAAATAGCTCTGTAAAACCCTATCCTAAATCGAGTTCAAATTGCTTTCTTTTCTTTTTACCCTAACTCATTGTATATGAGAATTGACCAGAATGACCCTAAAAAAATGTGTTATAAAAGACACATGAGACTCACATGCGAAAAATGTTATTTTTTAACGGAAAATGAGTCTCCAGGTCAACGGTGTCACTGTTTGGATACATTTAGGATCAAAAAGCTCATTTTAAAAGATATGAGACTAAAGTGTTCCAACCCCAAAAGATATGGGACCTCTGGTGTCATTTACCCTTTAGCTTTTTTCAGCTTCAGCTTTTACCTAACAGACTGTTTGGAACAAATTAATTTCACAAAATTTTGTGGAATTCATTTGTAAATCCAATTTTTTTTTGTTTGGTTGCACATTTTTAAAAAGTTACAAATCCAGGATTTGCAATTCTTGGATTTGCACAAGCCTTACTCAAATCCGAGCTCAAGAGGTAGAATTTGTAAATTCACGTTTTCTAATTATGCTGTTTATTCTTTGAGGACAAAACTACCATCAAGTTTAAGTTATTGACTTTGCTAGGAATAATAAAAAACTCAAGAAAGAAACAAAAAAATGTCTTCCCCACTCTTCTCTCTTTCACGGCAAAAAAATAAAAAAAAAACTCAATATCTTTCATTCACTCATCTTTATTCGTTTAATCTTCTTTGTAAATTTATTCATGATTTTTCTTTTGGGCAATATGTATTCTTGTAAAAGAATTTATAGTTATCACATGCTAATCTTAATATAATTAATATATGTCAATCATAATAAACTTTAGATAATGCTTTTATATACGACAACCACACGAAAAAGATTAGTATTGTGTTTGTCGTGACTTTGTCGTGGCCGTGTATATGTGTATAGTTGAACTTAAAGTTATTTATTCATATTAAATTTATGGGTAAACTTAAAATTATTATGATTATTTTGTAATGTTTATATTTTTTGAAAATATTTCTTTGCTTTTTTTTTATTTTTATAATAGTACCATGAATCAATAATTAGTTAAAAAGATAACAGTTATATGATAGTTTAATTATAATTGAATAAAAGAAAGATATTTAAGTAAAATACATCTATTAATTCCAATTTCACATGTGTTCCAAACACAATTTGGATTTACAAATAATATAATTGACTTAATTTTATTTTATATTTCCAAACAAGATAATTCATTTGTAAATGAATTCCTAATAGAATTTATTTATAAATGAAATAAATTTTACACACGAATTGCTTCCAAACACTATGTAAATGCACTTTTAAAAATAGGTCAAACAAGTTAGTTTAGCTTCTAAACTCACATAAATCACTTTTGACTGTCTAAAAGTTAGGCCAAACAGAACCTAAGTCAAATTCCCTCACATGAATATGTTAGCTTTGTATATCAAGACTAAGTCAAATTGTCTCTTATCCCTTGCTTCAGGGAATACTTATTGTACTTGCTTATCCCTTTCTCTTTTGTACATGTATTTAACAAACATACTGCAATAGAATGATTCACTGTCTTCTATTCCAAAGCTATCTTCTCTATATGCATATATAAAGTAAAAATAGATAAACAATTTTAGTATTAGACAATAATAATGAAATACCCAAAAAGGAATTACAATTACACGTAATTTTTATAGAAGGCAAGAACATGAAAAAAAAGCACACTTATATAGGAAATCTGGCAGATTAAAAACATAAAAACTTTTTGATTCTTCCATGATGTCTTGACAATGCATTTGAAATTACTCGTTGATTGCACTACAAATCCTCCTTATGATCCCATTTTGACTGGTGAGAGGACTAATAATGCCCATTTTGATAATTGCAAAAGCAAAGTCAGAAGAGAACGTTCTATGATTTCTTTTATATTCATCCACAATGCTATCTGCTGGTCCGCCATTAAAAAGAACTTGGTCTGATTGAAGCAGACCTTTCATTTTTACAAGGTTCTTGTAATAGTTATTATTGAATGAATTTGGAGTCACCAAATCAAGTGGTGCCAAGTTACTATCACCACCGGTGCTAGGACACTTGCGTCTGCGAGTGCTAGCGAAACCTGCATCAATATCTGTTATGTTGCTATATATCTTATCACGAAACACGATACATCGTGACTGCCCAATTGTGTGTGCTCCTGCATATCAATGGAGATAACACAAAGGTTTTAGTTATTTTCACACACTAAGAAGTGAAAGCTAAAACCAAGTATGTAAAATATAGTGCTAGCTGCTATATAATTTCACCTGATAGAGCAACCATGTCCCTTGCACTAAATCCTTTACGCTGAAAACCAGAAATAAGTGTAGCAAGATCACATGGAAGGACTTGGAAGATCACTATTTGCTAAAGATGGACTTGCTGTCGTAGAGTCTCTTCTTCCAAGTGTGACTGTCCATGATGGTCTACCCACCTGCAGGTTATTTTGTTAACCCCATATATAAGTATCGAGTTTTTCCTAGTTCCATACATATTTAAGCTAATATCATGAAGGGAATTATGTGCTATAACGTAGTAATCGAGGGAGATTTAATAATGATAAACTATTTTAAAAAAAATTACGTTGTAATTGTTAAGAGCATGAAAAAAAAGCACACTTATATAGGAAATCTGGCAGATAAAAAACATAAAAACTATTTGATTCTTCCATGATGTCTTGACAATGGATTTGAAATTACTAGTTGATTGCACTACAAATCCTCTTTATGATCCCATTTTGACCGGTGAGAGGACTAATAATGCCCATTTTGATCATTGCAGAAGCAAAATCAGAAGAGAACTGTTATATCCCTTGTTGCACCCCTTGCTGTAACAAGAGCTGTTAAATTAATTGGCTTGTGTTTTGCCAAAATTATGCTTTGACTGAATTGGTTTATGTGTATGTGCATTGGTTCATCACTAGAGCTTTGAAAATTACATGTATAAATCAGCTAGTGATTTCATTTGTGGAACTAGATTATCAATGCACATCATGTACTTGTCATTATGATGACTCTTAGATTGAAGCCTCAACAGGAAAAGATTGTGAACTTGCTTGACGACTGGGGATCTAGCAAAGAGAAGTCTTTTTGAGATTCATTCCTGAATTCTATTCACCTTGTCAACAGAAAAATTATATGTAGGGTATTGCAGCAAAACTTGGAATGGAAAGGGCTACTTAAGACCACAAAAAATGGTTCTAGAGTGAAAGCCACCATACCACGAAGAAAGGGAAAAAAATGATGAAATTGAGAAAATCAAATAAAAGAAAAAAGGAAAATAAAATCCTACAAGGGTGATTAGATGACCAGGTATGTTGAAACAAGTATTGCTTCTAATCTGACCTAGTGTGATAGATGTTGAGGACCGTCTAGACTGGCTTGTACATGAAACACACACACACATGGTCCATCCTTGAAATTCTTGTTTGATTTATGCATGTGACTAGTAGAAATTCAAGTGATAACTTAAAAAAAAAAAAAATTCATACTTATGAGAATATGCTTGTTTTTAAAATTCTAAATTTTTCAAAAAGTCAAAAGAATCTTGAGGGTTGAATGTCCAAGTGAGGAATTTGTTTAGTTGACGTATATTGCAACATAATCTCATAATCTCTCATACCAAGTTTTCGCACCTAAGTTTGGTCATAATTTGATGTAGCACAAATTTTGCCTATCTGTCAGTTATGTTTTTGTTGCATTAAAGATGAAGAACTAATGGTTTTGTCGTAGCAAAGTTTTTCTGTCTAATGAACAAGTGTTGCAGCAGGAGCTAGAGCAGTTACAACTTTATGCTGATGTTCATAACTGAAATTTCTTTCTCCTTTGTGTTTTTCTAGGAAATATTTGCAGGGTAAACATCAAACAAGTACTCAATGGGAACGAACTACAGTTCCCGTTTCTGTTGCAGTTGGAGCTGATGTTCAGGGGGAGTATGGTGTGACTAACCCCTTGTCTTTGTTTGACAAAAAGGGGAAGATAAATGGGATTATATATCTTGTGTTGTTGGATATTTTTTGCTCTGATGGTATTATGCTCTGGTTCTGAACTTTTTATCTTGTTCTTTTTCTATCCTTGCTCTGATATAGTTTGTTTATTTTGGTTGTTTTAGTCTCTACTCTAATACTCTGATATATTTAGTTTATGTTTCCATTGGCTCTGTCTTGTGCAAAGGTACACTGATGATACCTTGTCTTTATCTCTAATGTGTCGTTACTCTGATATTCAGTTTTGCCAAAACAAAGTCAAAGGGGGAGCTTGTTACGCCCCTTGTTGCACCCCTTGCTGCAGCAAGAGCTATGAAATTAATTGGCTTGTGTTTTGCCAAAATTATGCTTTGACTGAATTTAATTATGGTATGTGCATATCTGTTTGGAAAACTTTGATTGACAGGTTTACCATATTTATAAGAGAGTTGAAAATGCAAATTGGCATTTACTTAAATGTGATTGAAGTTTCCTTATTTCAAATAAGGAAGGTTGTCTTATTTAAGAATTGCTTGGAGACAAAGTCATTCCATAAAATCTCAAGGCCCAAGCATGGATTACCTTGTGGAGATTTAGGCAACTAATTCAGCATATATACAGAGCCTCACATGACTGAATAATGTAGAGAAAGAGAGCTGAAAACAAAGATTTATTTGAATATTTTCGAGCTGTCAAGTTTTGCTGCAGCAGATTGATGATGTGTTGCAAAAGAAGGCAGTAACAGAGGAAATCCGATAATCCATGTGTTGCTATAGTAGACTATGAAACAGACAACTTATTTATGCTCCCGTTATGCATATTGTTTTAATATTTTGATAGGAAGAGTTTTTATTTGTTTATTGTTTTGTTCATTGTTCGGAAGAAGAAGGTGTAGTTCTCGAGAGAGAACGTTGCAAGTCGAGGGGGAACTCGCCAAACCTAGGTTCATTAAGGAGTTCATCATCAAGGCGTCGAAGTCAAGATGGATTCTTTACTTGTGTAAGCCCATTAATATTGTAACTTATGAATGAAACAGGTTTCTTGAACCAGGAGAGGTCCCGTGGACGTAGACCGCACGGTTGAACCATGTTAAATCTCAGTGTCTTTACCTTTTACATGCATTTATTTATTTTATTTTAACTTCTGTTATAACAAGATATTAACCAAAAACTATCAAGAACGTTCTATTATTTCTTTTATATTCATCCACAATGCTATCTGTTGGTCCACCATTAAAAAGAACTTGGTCTGATTGAAGCAGGCCTTTCATTTTTACAAGGTTCTTGTAGTAGTTATTATCGAATGAATTTGGAGTCACCAAATCAAGTGGTGCCAAGTTACTATCACCACCGGTAAAAGAACAAGATCACAATATGTAAGCCTTAAAATTGTCGCAGGATATTAGCATACAGCAAAAAAGACACTTCAGTACATGAACTTTTGCCATGCACGTATTTTGAAAAATCCACTTTCGAGTTAATTAATTACTAGAGAATAGAGATTGTTTCTACAAATCATATTACGGTGTATTTAATAGGAATCTTTTTATTTTCTTTGTAAGTAATATATGAAAAGATAAGAAACCTGAAAAAAGCAATCGTGGAAGTGGAGGCGAATAAGAGACGCAGCCATTCGTCGTTCTCTAGATACAGCTCGCCTAATAGAAGTGCGTATTGTACTGAGTGCATTAGGACATGTACTATCGTAGAATATAGAAGAAAGTTGACCGTTGCATGGACTAGGAGTGTTTGATAAGAGGAATACAAACAATATGCATGTGGTTGCAGTAGCTATATAATTAGTGATAGAATCCATGGCACGTTTACTAGCTACTAAGTTTTCTATAATAATTTTTTATCTTGAAAATGGTATGAACAAAAATTACTGAATATTAAAATATGCTTAGAGTTGAAGATGCTCTAACGAGCATTGTGTCAATCTATTTATAAGGCATTGGCTGCTATCAGAATTTACTAAGAAGCATGACTTTTCGCCTTTGGCTGGCCTTTTTGATTTTCTTTTTGATGTTTTATTTTTTTATTGACATGAAAATTCAGTTAACGGAATCTGACTACTAATTAATTTAGCGTAACCTGACTATAAATTTTTCTAACGGTGCTCGACCACCAATTAGTAAATTACGGGTATAACAGTACGTTCCAATACATGCAATGCTCTTTTGAGTACTTTTTCCCAATCTTTCTAGTAATAGTTTCCTGTAATGTGACCTTCAACAAACTAATTAAGTTATAATTATGTTGATAGTAACAAGCTGAGTACTCGTATTAGAAGAAATGCCAAATATATTCTCAGTTGAAATAATCTTCTGAGAAGAGAAATAGTCTTCGGGCGAAAATATCTTTATTTTCCACCACCACCACCACCAATTTCAACAATGTTGAGGCTTCAGCCAATTGTAAACATAGTTTTCGAAATCGTACGATTTACAATACAAATCGTACAATTTGATTCGATTCATACAAAATCGATTTGAATTAGTGAATCAATAATTTGAGTGAATCGGTCACCGAATTGTAGTGAATCGTTCCCGATTTGGGTCAAACCAAAAAAAATCCCAAAAAATCCAAAAAATAAAAACAAAAGCCCACTTCAATTTTTTGCAACACTACAAAAAAGCTGAGCATAGGCGGCACAAATTAAGCGACGCTTCAACAAGCGCCGCTAAAAATACTATTAGATGAGGTCTTTTGCGGCGCTTTACTAAAGCGCCGTTTATACTTCTAAAACAAGGGCGCTTTAGACAAACCGCCGTCAATTTATGACTGGTATTTAGCGGGAAAAAATCCCGCCACTATGGCTGGGATAAAGACGGCGCTTTAGAGAAAGCGCCGGCTACGGATGGGCTAAAGACGGCGCTTTAGAGAAAGCGCCGGCTATGGCTGGGATAAAGACGGCGCTTTAGAAAAAGCGCCGGCATACCCTAGGACAAATAGCGGCATTTTTATAAAGCGCCGCAATATGGTGTTATAAAAAGCGGCATTTTTCTATAGGCGTCGTTATAGTTCTTTCAAAACCAGCACTTTTGTAGAAGCGCCGGGTTTTATTCATATAAAGCGGCAGTTTTGTGAAACGCCGGCATAGGTGTTCTATATATACCTACCCAGATTGCAGCCACTCGCAGAAAACACTATCCCCACCAATCATCTCCATCCTCTGCTTCTTCCAGGTTCATTTCAACTCGTTTTTACTTGTATGTACATATATATAAGCATGTATATTTGTATTTGTCTATTTGATTCTTATTTTTTGTGTATGTATAATCATAATATATATATATATATATACATATACATGTGTATGTATATATACACATATGCACATATGCACATATGTATCAGCCCTCATAAGAACTAGATAATATATGATTGTTATCATCATTATATATATTTATTACACATATTTATGAATTTTAATTTGGTAATAGTCCTTCATACATTTAAATTACATGTCATTATCTATGAATGTTATTGTCACTTTGTTTTCTCAAATAATTAGTTGTTTCATCCAATTATTGAAAAAGAAAAGAAAAGGAAATTTATTGACATTTATTTATTTTTTTGTTTCATCTTACAATAGCACAATCCATCGATGGATAAAAGTTGGATTACGAAGCCAAGATATAGCATTGAATATATTAATGGAGTAGATAACTTTCTTGATTTTGCATTTACTCATAATTCAAGGACAAAGATCTTGTGCCCTTGTATTCGGTGCGTCAATTGTTTATTCCAATCTCGGCACATAGTGAAAGAACATTTAGTATGTCATGGAATGATCAGTGGGTATACTAAATGGATTTATCATGGAGAAATTGTTAGAAATAGAGATGCACCACCTCTTGTTGATATGGAACCATCAATCAACAATTCACTTGAAAATCATAATAATATGAATGATTTAGTGAGGGATGCTTTCGGAATTCATGATAGATCAGATTTCGTAAATGAAAGTTTAGAGGGTGAAGAAATAAATGAAGATGAGGATGAGGATGAGGATGAGGATGAGGATGATGTTGATATTGATATTGATATTGAAGTTGAGCAACAAAATCAATCTGAAAATGTACCTAATGAAGAAGCTTCAAAATTTTATAAGTTTATCGAGGAATGCAACCAAGATTTCTATCCTGGTTCCAAATCAACAATATTGTCATTCACAGTCGAGTTAATGCACTTAAAATGCGATAACAAATGGACTAAGAAGTCAGTTGATAGACTTCTTGAATTCTTGAAAAACCATTTTCCACAATCGAGAATGCCTAAATCTTGTTATGAAGCAAAGAAGATGACAAATGCATTAGGCCTCAAGTATGAAAAGATTCATGTATGCCCAAATAATTGTATGTTGTATAGGGGTGTTAGAGCATCGCAACAATCTTGTCATGTTTGTAATACATCTCGATGGCAAGAAGACAATGAGGATAGTGGAAGATGTATGAAAAAAAAGACAGCTGCTAAAATTATGAGATATTTTCCTTTGGTACCAAGGCTTCAAAGGTTGTACATGTCTTCGAAAACATCTTGTTCAATGAGGTGGCATGACGAGGGTCGCACAAAGGATGGACTTTTAAGGCATCCCGCAGATTTGTCAGTGTGGAAGGATTTTGATTATCGATATCCCAGTTTTGCTTCTGATCCTCGAAATGTGAGACTTGGATTAGCCAGTGATGGTTTTAATCCTTTTGGATTGATGAGTAATGCGTACAGCATATGGCCTGTAATATTGATTCCGTACAATTTACCCCCGTGGATATGCATGAAACAATCTTCATTTATTTTGTCAATGATCATCCCAGGAAAAGAGTCTCCCGGAAATAAAATATATATTTTCCTTCAACCTCTTATTGAAGAGTTACAACAATTGTGGGAAGGGATAGAAACATATGATGCAACAAGTAAACAAAATTTTTTGATGCGGGCTGCATTGATGTGGAGCATAAATGACTTTCCTGCATATGCTTGTTTATCAGGTTGGAGCACTAAAGGAAAATATGCTTGTCCATGTTGTGTAGATAAGACGCAATCAAGGTGGTTAAAACATGGGGGCAAATTTTGCTATTTAGGGCACCGTCGTTGGTTAAGTGATTCACACAGGTTTCGTGCACAAAAACAGTACTTTGATGGGACAGAGGAACGAGGAATGGAACCTAAGACATTATCTGGGTCAGATGTGATAAGGCAGTTAGAAGGGGTTAGTTTCATTGATGAGTATACGATAAATACGAGGAATGAGGCAACTACTTCTAAAAGAAAGAGAACAAGAGTTACAAGTATTGAAGATGATTGTTTAGATGATCAACATATGGAGGGGGGTGACAATCATGTTAGTGAGTTAGCGTTTTGGAAAAAGAAAAGTATCTTTTTTAAATTACCTTATTGGGAGTTCAATACATTGCGCCATAATCTTGATGTCATGCATATTGAGAAAAATGTTTGTGAAAATGTACTTGGAACATTGTTAAACATCAAAGGAAAGAGCAAAGATGATTCAAAAGCACGACATGACTTGGAGGACATGGATATAAGGCCACAACTTCAACCTGTGAAGTTATCTAATGGAAAAGAGTTTTTCCCTCCTGCATGCTATTCGATGACTAAGAAAGAAAAAGATGTATTTCTGAAGGTGCTAAAACATGTGAAAGTGCATGATTCATATGCATCAAATATATCAAGGGGTATTAATATTAAGGAAAGAAAATTACATTCTTTCAAGACCCATGATTATCATATCTTGATGAAAGACTTACTTCCTGTTGCATTGTGCTCATCTATGACCAAACAAGTAACAAAACTTATAATTGAATTGAGTAGCATTTTCAAGGCCATATGCTCTAAGACAGTCAATGTTGAAGAAATGGAAAAGGTGAAGTCTCGTGCAGCATTATTGTTATGCCACATGGAGAGATGTTTTCCTCCTTCATTTTTCACTATCATGGTTCATTTGGTCATTCACCTTGCTGATGAGGTAAAGGTTGCAGGTCCAGTTCAATTTAGATGGATGTACCCAATTGAAAGGTAATTTTTTCATATTTAATTACTCAATAACAATTTTTTTTTTTGACTTTATATAATTATCTTTCACATCTTGTAGGTGCTTGAAAATATTTAAAAAGTATGTTGGCAATAAAGCCTCTCCAGAAGGTTCAATTGCTGAGGGTTATATTGCACAAGAGTGTCTCACCTTTTGTTCAAGATATTTTGATGGCATAGAGACCATGTTTAATCGGCCACGCCGAAATGATGACATTGATCATGTAGAAAGAGAAAAATATTTGCTTTCTAGTGGTGGCAAAGCCATTGGAGCACCTGAGATTAAAGATTTGAATGATTTATCATTGGTGCAAGCACACAGATATGTTTTGCTACATATTGATGAAATAAAACCATATGTTGAGTGAGTCATTTGTTCTACCACCTTTAATGCATTTATATATTTACAATGGCCTTATACATATGATAATGAGTAATAACATTTGTTAATTTTGTGCAGAGAATTTAAGAGATACAAGATTCAAAAGTACCGCCCAAAAAGATATGGTACTAATTCAAGCGTATTGCAAAAGTTGGTGGTACAGGAATTTCATATATGGTTCAAGATCCATGTAAGTATATATTTCTAAATTATTTCCAATTGGTATTGTGACTAAAATCTTATTTTATTAAAAAAATTGAATAATATAGGTATCGAACATGGGCCATGGAGATGTATCAGATAAAATAAGATGGCTTTCTATAGGTCCTTTTAAAACTACAAAAAGATTTAAAGGCTTTATTCACAACGGTATAAAGTTTCATACCAAAGATTGGAATAGGGGGAAAAGAACACAAAATTATGGAGTTGTTTTGACATCAATGACACCAGGCGTTGCTTTTGCCCGAGATCCAAACCTCATTGAAGGAGAAATTGAGTATTTTGGTGAACTTACAGATGTAATTGAATTGGATTATTCTGGACATTTAAAGGTTGTGGTTTTCCGATGTAATTGGGCTGATGTAACACAAGACAGAGGAGTCAAGAAAGATGAACTTGGATTTACACTGGTTAATTTCACACGATTGTCACATACGGGGGAACACATTACTCATGAGCCATTTGTTATACCGTCTCAAGTTCGGCAAGCTTTTTATGTACAAGATCCTTTGTTTCCAGAATGGCAAGTTGTGATAAAAACAATTCCTAGAGATGTGTTTAATCTTGGTGATGAGGTTATATCAACTGTTGTTGATGATGATGATGATATTAGTGATGCTACTTTCTCTGCTAGGAGTGCTCCTCATGCCCATCAAGAGTTGGAAGAGAGTGATTGGCTACGAAATGATGTTACTGAAGATTTGTTGAGTGATTTTGTGCAACAAATATAAGGAGATTGCTTGAGTCAACAAATTACATACTAGAAGACATGTCATCAAGGTATACTGGTAAACACTATAGCTTTTCATGTTTTTCTTTTTGGTTTTTCATTTCACTTTTTGGGCATTTTTCCTTTTCTCTCCATTTGTTATATCTTGAGATTGCTATATCTTGAGATTAACTGCTGCATTACACGAAAGGAATTTTGAAAATGCCCCAGATTATCTGTATCCCATCCCTCACTAAGTAATTGTAGTTGCTCATTCCTCTTTTTAACATGTTTCAGGAGGAGCTGAGGTTGATCCCCAGGTATTAGTTGTAGAGGGAGGTGAGGAGGTTCATATTGAGCCATTGCCTTGAGTTGTTGCGTAGCTTGTTTGATTGTTGAGGTTGGCTTGCTTGGATGGCTTGTGTGAAGATTATGTTACTGTTGTGTATATGTTCTATTTTGAGACCCTGGGTGGTCTTGTATGTATTTGTGTTGTTTAAAGGATTGTATTATGAAGTTAGAGATTTGAATGACTTATTAGCTAGCAGTTAGTTTGTAATAACTCAATGTTTTATTTTAGCGTCTGGATATCTTGCATGCTTGATTGAGTTAATGGAAGATGGGTGGTGGACTTTATAACATAGAAGTTCATTAGTTTATGAGAATGCATGCTTGTATATCTTATCTTGCTAGTAGGAAGGCTCGGATGGCCTTAGTAGCTTGGAAAGTTATGAAATGAATGTCATATAGCTATTTCTTATGTATGCAGGTAACCAGTTAGTCTACGGTACAGAGAAAATTCTGTCCGTTTGTCGGGTCCGGACTTACCCTTTAGCGTGGGGCTGGGTCGGGGCGTGACATCCTGATATTGTCTTTTGATTAACATAAATATAATAGGAGCATTGAGGGGTAGAGGACTAAGCAAGGGAATTCCCAACTAAGCCGGACCTTCTTCACCACAACAACAATTCCTATGAATTTGCCTTCCCAACTGTCTGAAACTTGTAATCATTGAGCTTCAATGGGTTACACTAGTGGGAATACAACTATTCTTTACACTAATCCAATAATCTTTAAGATCCATGCAAATTTCACATGTAATTTTCCACTCAAGTCCCGTGTTGAAAATCAACTGCTTTTGTATCTTATTGTCTTCATATCACTTACACTTTTAATTAATTACTCTTGACCATGCATGAAGTGACAAGAATTCTCTATCCAAAGTCATTAAGGAAATATTTGAAGCATTCATGATTAGAATTAAACTAGTAAGGTAAGAATGTTGGGGATGGGATTGTGTAATCATCCGAGCAAATCTGTAATAAACAAAAGGGATTAATTCTATAGAATAGTTTTTGTCAATTAAGTTACTGATTATTAATTATAAATTGGAGAAGGAATCCTTAAAAAGAATAAAAGTGTTTAAAATAAGTTAATTTTGACTACTTGTGGGATGATTCTCGAATGTTGCGATCCTCTCTTGTTTGACTGAGTTAGTAACATTAATTTATGTGTCTATGTCGACAATACACTACAAAAAAAACAGTGGCTTTTCCGGCTGTTTGTACAAGCTTTTACGGCATTTACAACCGCCGTTAATACCAAAAACGACAATTTGGAAAGTGCCATGAAAGAACACAAAAATGTCGTAATTGCAAGTGTCGTTAAAACTTTGGAGTTATTAACGGCGTATAGAAGGACCGTCGTATTTGACCTTTTTGCGGCGGTTTGAAACGCCGTAACTGTGGGTAATAGTTTGCAATTGTAGCATTTCAGGTAAAACGCCGTAATAAACTAAGAGTTACTGATGTCGTCATTCTACATGCTTAGTCTGTAGCTAATATTGCCTAAATTTGTATTTCTTAATATTTAATTTTTGCATATCTTAGTAAAGGAAGATTATTAGTATTAAAGTTGTTATGTAACAAAAGAAGTAATTAATAACGAAAAAGCAAGCTCTGAGAATAACAAAAGATGCCAAGTAATTTTTTTTCAAAAACCAGTCACATCCAAGTAAAATAACAAAAATAACAAAGTCCAAAACTAGAGAGTCATCCCAATTACATAAAAATAAAAATAAAAATAAAAACAATGCTTAATTGAATAGAAAAAGACATCTACGATTCCAAGTTCCTGCGCTCCAAGAATTTTGTCTTGAACTATCTTGGGGATCTTCAATTCCTGCACTAAAAACCTGTAAGAAAGAAAAAGAAATCAAAACATATATTATCAACCCAAGATCGTATAATAATGAATAAATGTAGTTATAATAAAAATCAAAGAAGAAAAATCAGAGATCTCCAGCATAAACAGATAGAGAAAATGAAAATCCAGATTATGAAAACGAAGAGTGGTTTTGAATATTTGTAACACAGCAATAACCATAAATAATTATTAATATCTAAATGTTGTAAATTTAGATTTAAATTTACACAATGGTGAAGTATTGTTGATCTTCAATGTGAATTCCCTCTATTGATGTATACTTTGTTAATCTTCAGTGTGAATTCCATCCTGCCACATTTGGTGTGGAGTTCTAAGAAAAGTTGAAGTAGGACAACGCTGAATGTTGGAAAGTAGGCCTAAGCAGATAGATTATATATATATACGACATTCGTTCAACACCCGGTTTTCTCTAGGTAATAGGGGGTTGTTCATTTTGAGAATTAAATTCTAGGAATTAAAATTTTGGGAATCAGATCCTCACTAGATGCATTTTCTAGAATTTGAATTCCTCTGTTTTAGTTACTGGAATCCAATGAAGAAATAAACTTTCATGAGTAGTTTTCTGAACAAAAGTTGTGATGCTCTAAGGTATAAAATTGTAGCTCTTACTTCAGGTCACAGCTACGTAAGTTGTACAGCATGTTCAACAAAATTTGACCAACACCTAAGAAATTTTGCAGGAGTTGAGGGAGAAGATTCAATATCAATCACTTTAGTTAACATTATTCTAAAAATAGGCAGAAAACAATATCTTATGTTACTATCTTAAAAATCAAATCGACAATGCATTCTTGACTTTGTTTGCTAACACATCAAATTGTTCTATTTCTACTAAACAACAACTAAACAAATGAATAAGATATCCAGTCAACTCATAATGATTCTGGAAGTAATACTTACCATTTCAATGCGGTTGTTGACAAAACTTTTTCGTCCATAGTTATGGAGTAAAGTCTGGGAAGCCCGACATTTTTGACCTTGAAGGTGGCGCTCCTACAATTCCACCGAGTTTAATACATTTAAATAGTTTACATCTCAAATTCTAAAACCCATTAATAGTATTGAGCAGTGGAGAACAAGAATACCATTCCCTTAGGGGACATAAAAAATCTAATCGAGTTCTCCCATTGGGTTGAATCTTTCACAGATTCATGTCAGCATAACCTATTTGTCAGCACAAGCGCTTTTGAGAGAGAACTACGAAATTGTGTCACAACAAGGGAAACCACCTGTGTCGATGAGTCATACATAAGTCAATTAGACAAATGAGATCAAATTTAGTCGATATGCATATACTTTTTTAAGTGTTATTATATGCTATTCTCTTCCTGCTCTACCTATTATTCCTTTCAACAAGATTGTAACAAATAATGAATCCTTCTATTTTGCATATTCATTAAATGGCTCTTCCTACCTTTCCCACAAAGCTTTCCTAAACTCTATCATTAATGCCCTCTATACACCAATGGATAAACCACAAGCCACTAATAAGAAGTATCAGATCACCCACCCAAAAATAAGAAGAGAATTGAAAAAGAAAAATTACCCTTACAATCACACTTGTACTTCAGGAGATTCAAGGCGAAATCGATAGCGAAACAGAGTCGTCTCCATGGAAAGAAATCATTTCCTCAACTCCTCCCTGACCATAAAATAAGAATTGAAAAAGCGGTGATCATATTGAAAAAGCGTAAAATAGAAACAGGAAAGCACAAAGATTGGTCAAATAAAATGCTTACGTTATACAATACACGAGACGCATAACAAAATGAGATATGATGTCCTTGAAACGGCGTCGTTGTTATCGGCAGCGACGAGCAGCGACGAGCGAAGATTTCCTCTGAGATCGAAGGCGGAGGATGCGGCGGAGCACTACCTGATTGGACACGGCAAAGGCGGCGGAGCTGCAGAGTCGGAGGTTTTGGTGAAAATGGGGTTTGATATTTATCGTGGGATATTTAGTAAAAATATTTAAGATCTTTAGCAGCGGTTCAAAGAAACGCCGTTAATAAGCAGTCTGATTGACCTTTAACGGCAGTTTATACGAACCGCCGTAAATAAACATCCTTGTATTGACCATTATCGGCGGTTTAAAAGAACCGCTGTTGAAGATAACATTTTAAGGCGTTTCTTTAGAAACACCGTATTTAGCGTGACGTAGAAGCTCCATTTTTTGGTAGTGATATTTGAAGGATTCATTATTAAACGAAGATAATTAATTAACTGCAGATTTGTTCTAAGTAGGACCAAGTAATTAACATAATACACAAAGATAACAGTCAAGTAATTTGGATTGGTCAATATGTGTAATTAGATTAGGCTACAAACTCTAATCTCAACTCGTTAAGTTTCTTAAAACATTAAAAATATCTCTATAAATATTAATTTATTAATAAATTAATATCTCACTAAATTAATAAAATTTAATAATCCTAACGTTATTAATTTAAAGATATTCTACTATATATTATCAATTATATATAATAAATAATCTAAACTAAATATATATTATTGGGAAAAACACAATTTTAATAACATTATATTGTGGACCAAAAAAAAAAGTAATATTATTGACCAAAAAAAAAACATTTAGGCGCCACTCCCCACCAATTTTTCCCTTCATTGCCGCCACTGCTCATCAATAGCTATAGACTTATAACAGCTGTTCATCACTTAGCTTGTACTCTATCTCTTTTAACCTTACAATTTATTGATACAATCGATTCCGATTCCAACACAACTTCTCGCGCCTCTCACTCCCTCAAAGGTAATCATCCGATTCTTCTATTCTTCTTCTTCTTGTTGTTTATTTATTTTTTTTGGTCGAATCATCCGATTCCATTACAGATTCTATTGGCGCCTTTCTTTCTCTGTCGGATTCTATGTAAATGTTAGTGTTGTAGTTTGTTTTTTTTTTCTCCAAAATTAAATTTTGTTGGTGTAAGATGACCATATTATCAAGTAATTTTTTATTATTAATCTATTACGAGAACTTCATGTGCCTTCTTCCTCTCTGTCATGTTTTCTTTGTGAGAACAGAGATCTCGTTGGTTTCGCTTGTAAAGTTGTTATTTTGATTAGCTAGTAAGCTATAGACTTAACACTTTAGTATTCAATAACTTTATGAGTTCAGGTGGTTTTGTGCTATGTTAATGTGAGTCTTCGGTGTATATTATATATGTATTACCTTTTGTACCTTATGTATGAAGGATGCTTAAATGCTGTGAAATTATCCTCCATTTGAATTTATTTTTCGTGGAGGGGGGATTGTGAAATTATCCTCCATTTTCTTTATTAAAGATAGGGATGGTAAGAGAGAAGTTCATGTGCCTTCTGCTCTGTGCAACTTTCCTGTGTGTTAAAAGGACCACATGCCACACAAGAATTATATATTTAATCAAGATAATGACATAGAAATAACACCTAATTAAAAGGATTGATGTTGATTTTTCACTAACATTGACATTTTGGTTAAATAATAATAATAAAACCTAGAAAAGAACTTTTAGGTAGATTTTACTACACATCAATATCGGAAATGCTGATTCGACCAAAAAAATATTGGAAATGCTTCTTAATGGTTGAACAAGTTAAAGTCCCACAGCAAATATTTAACCACCAAAAAAAAAATTGTACTTGCAGAAAATTGAACAAAGTACGAAGTTTAATAACTTTGAAGATATGCATGATAAGTTATCAATTAAATGAAACATGACAAGTAGAAAATTGAGTATGCGACAGAAAAGAACAGGATTGCATTCGAGAGTTTCCTTAAGTAAAAGGATAAAATACATACTAAAATATTTACAATTATGGAAATTTTGAATTAATATATGTATCTAATATCCATAAGCAGCATTTCTAAAGCTGCAAACAACCATATAATAACATAGGTAATGGATACCTTAGTTTTTGTACAGCTTATAGTTGTGTATCAATAGAGTATCTTTTCTTCTCCCAATTTATCTTTTCTATTAAGACATGAGGTTTGGAATTGTTAGATTATTGTGACATACTAATTAGCTTAAAACATTACATGAAAAAATTTTCCCTGATTTGAGTGAATGTTTATTAAAAATTAACCAAAGTAGCTTTTAGCTTTTATGTTTACTTCTCTGCAGAAAAGAGTAATCTTTTCTATGTGAATATTCTATGTTTATTTCTATGTGAATATTCTAAGAAAGCTACAAAGTGAGCCAAACTTTTATGTATACTTCTATGTGAATATTCTATGTTTATTTCTATGTGAATATTCTAAGAAAGCTACAAAGTGAGCCAAACTTTTATGTTTACTTCTATGTGAATATTCTAAGGCTATATAATTCTGACCAAAAAGAAAAGGAAGAGAAAGGGACAGAAGGCTTGGGATTGTTAAGTGAAAAGCATTCAGATAGAAAAGAGTAATCTTGCTCTTAAACTACTTTTCTACTTTCAAAAACTTAAAATAAATTTGCTTGTAAAACTTTGGATATATCAGTCTCTCAATATGCTGTCATTCTTGCTTTTGATATTATTTGAGGTACTAATGATCTAAACCTTTCTTTTGTTTGGTGTGTGTTTTGTTTTAATTGAGGATTTCCTTCACAGGATGGCTAAAAGAAGACTAAATCCCGGTGTGACGTCTTCTTCAAATGTTGTTGCAACACAATCTCCATCTTCTGACACCACATCCATGACTCCACCTACAAATGTGGAAGACATACCACCTTCTACAAATGGTAATTAATTTTTCTTTTACTTAGCTACTGTTTAAAGTGAATGTTATAATACTTATTGGTATATTAACCTTTTAAATTACGAGTCCTGTTTAGATGCCCTTCCTAAGCATCAAAAACGAGGGCCCACGATGATGAAAAAGTTATGGAAGATTAATAACCCCAATGAGAGATTATCGATTATTAACAACAAATATGGCCAACCTGTTGGGCCTAACGTGGCTGTTTTTGAAAGTAAATGCGGGGTCATTGCAAGAAATGCAGTGTTATCCCCGATAAACCATAGATCTTGGAGAAAAGTGCCTAAAACCAACAAAGTTCAACAAATTGAACACTTGCAGGTAAGAAATTATGAAATTAGTCCATGTTTTTGGCCAAAGCAATTTTCAAGTTTAACTTATTACTCATCTTATCTTTATTTTTTTCAGCGATTTTTTGAATTTAATGAAGAGAAAATGAGATGTTATATAAAAAAGTCAATTGGCAAGAAATGGAGAGAGTGGAGACAACATTTGAGAGATAAGTACTTTGACAAGGATAAACCTATGGAACATAATATGCAAAAGGAGATAGATAAATTGGATGCAAGAGTGGATCCCCCACAATGGCAGTGGTTGGTTGCTTTATGGTCAGACTCCAAGTATCAGGTGCATTTCAGATATTTCTTGTTGTATGGTTTTTAAGTTTAGTTGCTTTGCTACTTGCTTACTTGATGAATTTTATTTTCCTATTTATAGAAACAATGTGAGAATGCAACAAAAAATAGGAAGCAACAAACTGGGCTCCATACATTAGGAAGATTAAGTTATGGCAACAAACGTTATGACATGGTACTTAGAAAATCTTGTATTTGACTATTACAATTTAGCATAATTATTAGATAACTTTGCATGTTCACTTTTATAGGAGAAGGATGAGACTAAAGTGTGTGAAATTGATTTATATCGAGCTACCCACAAGAAGAAAAATGGAAATTTTGATGATGATGTGGCAGATTTTCTAGTATTTTACTTATGATTGTTGCGTTATTTCCCATTTTATGTCTTATGAATGTTTTAATTATTTGTAGTTCATATTTTTAGGAGAGGTGTGATACAATGAAGGAGCAAAGAGCTTTGGAACTTGAAGTAGGGCAAGATGACTATGATTTACAACTCGAGGTTATGAGAGAATTGCGAGGAGATGAGCGCCCTGGGAAGGTTAGAGGTTTTGGGTTGGGACCTATATCGAGTATGGTCTATGGCTCTAAAACATATTCTGGAACTATGCATAAGAAATTGGAAGCTGAAATGGAAGAGTTGAAGAAATCAAATGTAGCTTCACAAGAGGAACTGAAAGAGTTAAGAGAAAAAAATATAGCTTCACAAGAGGAAATAAAAGAGTTGAAAAATCAATATCAAACTGAGATTGCAGATCTAAGGAATACAGTGGATGCTCTCATAGCTTCAATACGAGGTGGGCCACCTCACAGCCAGGTAATAACTCTATCAAGAGATTGTGTGATTGCTATTGTACCAACAGTTGATGCTTGGCTTTCGAGTGACTTGCTTATTATTAGTTGATATGCCTGGGTGCCTATGAAGAGTATTACTTGATATCTGATTTAAGTGGAATGATATTATGTGACTGACCAAATATTAGACATAAAATCCTCAAGAAAACTCTTCTTTCTAAATAATCGAGTTTGTTATCGTAGGACTGCATGTGTTACATATGATTGCAGTAAGTGACAATTCAAGATTTCAATGATTTATGTTGCAGTGAGCATGAAGGTTTGCTATTTCCTCAATACGTTATTGGGATTTTATGCATGTTGTTCCCTAGTAGTCTTCTTGTTCATGTTACTTTCTAGGCTATAGCCTGATACTTCTAGATAAGTTCATGTTACTGCATATGTGTAGTAATCATGATTTTATCTTGAAAACTTGGAATGCCTCCTATGCAAAAGTTTTAGATAAGTAATCTTTTTCTTTATGGAATTAAAGATCTATAAGTATATATATGTGGGTGTGTGTGTGTGTTTATTTTTCACTGTATTAGCAGGGTTCTATCTTGGCCAATCTCTTTAATTTTCAAGCATTTCATCCCCATTTTGCACCATAACATACTAAAAATGTTAAATCGTGTGAAAATGCACACTCTTAAGAGGCCTTTCGAACTACTGTTGGTCTGATGAAGCTCTTCGTTCTTTGGTAAGTTTGTGAATTAAATCTTGTTTTTTCAACATTGGATATTCTTCTAATTTATTATATAAAAAGAAAAGGATATGAACACTTTTTAAGATCACAACTTCGAAAGATCTGTCATCAATCTTTTATAGATGCAAACTCTTAATGATATATTTAATCACCTTTTTTTTGCTAAGAACATATACTTAATCTTATAATATGCATGGATATTATGTAGTCTATGAAAAGGATGTGAAGTAATATTTATTGAATATCAATTTCTAGGTTTATAGAGGGAAAAGAATGTGATGTTCATGTTCATGGCTTTATTTTTTAGTAATTTACTGTTAAGATTTTATTTTCAGGGATGTGTCATACTTTGCAAGGCTGCCACACCGTTGGTTCTTGAAATGTTCTCAAATAAATAAAGGAAAAGCTGTGCAAGTGTTTTAAAGTTGCAAATAATTTGAGATTTTTTTTTATACATATATAATAAAGGATGAAACCACAATAATTTGAGATCCTAACAAGACTAATTAATATCCACAATTGTGTTTATAATGTGCATTACAGTCTTCATGTGTTTCATCTACTGACCTGTGGGCAATTCATGTACATTGGTGTTTAACGAGTTGTGATAGTATTTAATTCTAGATTGTAGTTGAAGTGTTTTATATACTTGTAACAAATCATTACTCTATTATTAAAATGATCTTTTATGGTTTTAAGATTATACCATTAACAAGTTTGATACTACACTATGATCTTATCCCCTAACTCCTTTAAACTAATGTCTGTGTTGGTGAATTTACCGTTAAAGAATATAATTGTCTGACATAAGAAAAACAAGAGTTTTAACATCTAAAACCGATTGATTTATGATGAAACTTCATTTTTCTTATCATTATACGTGCTATTACTTCTATGTAGTGTGGTTGAGCTCTAGGTGCAACAAGTTGAATTATACAACAATGATTGGGTGGTGTGCATTGTGAGTTCACTTCTTTCTACTCATCATTGTGTTCATGATAAATTTTGACTCCTGCATTATTTTCTACTAAGTGCACACACTTGTTCTTTTAAAATGCACTTCATAGACTTAAAGTACAGTCCCATTAAAATCAATCCATCTTAACAATGGAAATGGAATTTGATCAGACACTACAAATTCCCCTGCTGTAAATGCGAACTCCTTTACAAGTCTTCTAAATTGTTTAGCTTCATCTTTTACATCATTCACAACATTAATATACATCTTCCCAGCTATTGTCTTCACTATTATATTCAAAGACAACTGCTTAAGCCATTTGCTAATCACAACTTTTGATGGAGTAATATCACCATTGTTATTCTTCTCTACAACCAAGTACAACTCTTTTATGCTTTCTTCTGTTTCAGAAACTCAAAAATGCTTCAGTGCCTCCATTTTCAGATGCAAATTTGCTCTACGCTGTATCTTGCTTCTTTCTTTCTATGTATATTGCAAATTTACTTAGATAACTAATACATGTTTTTGTTTTCTAATGGTATAGGTATCCAAACAATGAATGGGGACCTTGATCTCTCATTGACAAGGTTGAAGGAGCTTCCAAGTGCTATTAAAGATGCTTTATGTTTTGTTTTGGTTAAGATGTTTCTTTTTGCTAAGAACCTTCTATGTAATATAAAAGATTGCCGACTTAGTTTTGGATATAACTTTCTATGTAATGTGATATTGTAGATTTAGTTTTTGGATTTATTACCTTTAATGTGAGATTGTGGATTTACTTTTTGGATTATTATATTTTATGTATTATCTTTTATCATTGAAAGTTTATCAATATTGGAGGTTTTTCTTGCTAATTTCAAGGCTCCATTGAATGTAAGTGAAGTTTGGATATTCATGAAATTTCAAAAAGAAAAAAGGTCATACAATTGAGGAAAGCACATTGGAACATTATTCAAAATTTCTGGAGCTTATTTAGAAACGTTAAAAGGAGATCCTGGTGCTTATGTTGAAGACTATTAGCGGCGCTTATCAAGAAGTGTTGTAAATCGATCAAGACTATCAGCGGCGCTTATATAGAAGTGTCGTAAAATGTTGAAAACTATCAGAGGCGCTTATAAAGAAGTGCCGTAAAATGTTGAAGACTATCAGCGGCGCTTCTCCAGAAGTGCCGTAAAATGTTGAGGACTATCAGCGGCGCTTTTCGAAAGCGCCGTGAAAGGTTAATCAATATCGCCGACGCTTAGATAGAAGCGCCATGAAAATTTAAGATATCTTGGCGCTTTTTAAGCACCGTGAAACATATATAATCCCGGCGCTTAAAAGCGCTGTTAAAAAAGATAAATCCCCAGCGCTTAAGAAGCGCCGCTATATATGTATCTGTACCAGCGCTTTCTTAATACGCCGGCTATTCCTACGGCGGCGGCACATTCACGGGCGCTTTGTGAAGCGCCGGTATTAATTTATGCGGCGCTTACGAAGCGCCGCTAAATATTAAAATAAACGCCGGCAATTTCATCATTTCCTGTAGTGCAAGCAATATACAATTAGCCCATTATTAAAAACATGAACAAATTTTTTTTTTTAAAAAAAAAAACTATTTATGATTTACCATCAGTTTTCAACTATAATTACATGATCAAAAATTCAAAAGTCAAAATCCCTAAAAAAAAAAAAAAGGGAGAAAACGTATTGCTCTTCATTGCTATTGGTGCACGATCAAATTCAATTTCAACTTATAAGAGCTACGCCAACAAGACTCAAACTCGAAAGCTTCCATTTTATAAGTGAGTTGTTGAGCTTTCCTTCTTAGTTGAGGAGTTTATTACTCTTACTAAAGAGCTTTCATCTTTGCTTTACTAAAGACTTAAGTCATGAGTGGTTTTTGTTTTACTCTTTGCTTCTTAGTTGAGTCATGAGTAGTTTAGATGATTTTTGTCTTTTTTCTTTATTGACTAAGTCACTAGTGAGTCGTGACTTGGTCAGTAGCTGACAGTGATTTTTCAGTTTTTTAAATTATATTTATGGCTTCTGGAAAATAAAAAAGAAGTATAGTTATGGCTTTATTTTTGGTAGTTGGCATTATTAACGTATAGTTATGGTTTTCACTTGTTTTTTGTTGTTTATTTTTTCTAATGGAAAAATAATATATTAATTATTATCTAGTATTCTAGTTTTAAATTTTTTACCGAATCGATACTATTTACTATTTGATACGATTCACAATTTAAAAAATTAGTATTTCGATTCATGATTTGACAATTATGATTGTAACTAGTGCTTTGCTAAACGCTTTAAAGATGCAATTAATGCATAAGCTATCTGTATTGACGGGGACGATGCTGTGCTAGCATCTCAATGGTGACATTCATCATTTACTCAGATATTTATTTATTTACTTACTCGTTCATTTTGAATTGTAGATCAAAAGTGATGTTTCGATTCAGTTTATGCGCGCCTTAAACTAATTCATTTTTAGTGTAATCTGTCTCAAGAACAACAAGCAATGATGATACCAAGATTTGAACTGAAATTTTCAGATTTGGCTCTTCTACAATTTCAATTCATTGTCTACAATTACACACATTACTTATCCCGATTAATGTTATGTGTTACTTAATATAGTTTACGGACCATATCAATCTTGTTAAACTAACCTTCCAACCATAGTTACAAAATATTAAACACCAAAATCTAAACTATCATATTTAGTAAAACGAATATAGAAGTCATATGATAGTTTATGATTCTCCGGAAGAGCATCTGCAAAGGATTTTTTCTCAAATTATTTAATTTTTCCTGTTTATGAAAAATTGAGCTCATTAGTTTAGATCTTTCTTTTGTTCATGCTTGCGTTATTCATTAGAATTTTGAAATCATAGCTTAGTACAAGATTGCAGAGGCATTAGTTCTGCAAGTGTATACAAGCTTGAAGTATGAATAATTGTAAAGTCAATAGATATCATCTCATTGTCTAAACGAAACAAAGATATGATCTGCAGCTTCTTGGGTTCTTCATTTGGTTCCTCATTCAGTTATCTTCAACAGTTCAATAGAATGTAGTCCAAGAAATGAAATGTTAACCAAAACGATGAGAAGAATTAGTGAACAATCCCTTCATTTTACAGTGTTTGGAGGAGTCATGATTCTACCGACAGGCTTGACTTCGTTTTTTTTGGCTCTGTCCAGATGACTTGAAAGAAGATTCTACATACAAGTCAATCGCGTGCGTAGGATAAAATAGAAATCATATAAATTAGATTCATTTCAAAAATTAAAACATCCATTTTGCTTTGAAGCACTATTATGAACAATTTTCACTTGCATAAACAGAAATTTTGTTACTAATTTACGATATGGTAGTAGGTTCCAATGAGGTCTTAAATATTGCAATCAGACTTGATCACTACTCAATTTAGAAAAATCTTAAGACATGCTGATCAGTCTGTTTGCATATACATCCCAAGATGATGACATGTTGATGTGAAAGTGATAATATATAGTAATGTGAAAATCTCACGTTATGCCAAAGGCAATTAAGCCATTGATAATGATCGATCATAGAACATAGACGTTTTGGTCAATGAAGCATAATCAAGAAGGATCCATGCAGAACCACAATCTAAAATCCCTATTGTAAAGGAAAATGCTTAAAAACAATTGAGTCAGACAGTCCAACTCTATATGATGTGTGAATTTTACACAAGTATAGAGCTCATGTCCCACTACATCGAATGTCTGACTTGATCATTCAAAAGTCTTTCCGCATTGTATGAAGTGAATGTCGGTATATTAAGTGTAGCATAGTTTTTGGTTATGTAAATTATACTGTATGCAGACAAAATCAAATTATACTATGTGTTATATATGTCAACAAAAAAAAAGTAATTATTTTGTATATGAGTTTTGTTTTTGATATCTAGCTCTAAACCAAATTATACACACTTTAAACTAATTTATCTCTCAAACTCGTAAAGAAATTTTGCTAATTTTATAGCCAAGTATGCGCATACATCCATGTGATGAAATATGCTCTAATATGCATTTTTCTATTACGTACTATCGTTATGTATACTTTAGTTGATAGGGACAGTATCTAACACAACATAAGAACTACGTATACAGTAAATGAAACAAGATAAATCTGCATATGGATAAATATAGCAATAATGTGCAATAGAAAACATATCAAGCAGGAAAGGAGCTTCTCAAAATGAGCTAGTTCGTTATAATTGATGATTTTGAACTAGTTAGTTATAATTGATGATTTTTCATCAAAATTTTATTATTTGGTTCAAATAATGTGATATAAATTCAAAATATTTTTTTAATATTATGCTCTTAATATTGCTATTGCAAGAGCATATTCCAAGGCATGAAAAGTAGAAATTCTTCCGGACATATCTTCCGCAATGATATTAGGTCCACATAATTTTAGTTTAGAAGTAAACGTTGCAGAATTAGACTTGCTTTATTTTTTGGTCAAATATCATACTCGTTTAGAATTTCAAATCCTATAATCACAGGTGAATCCATTCATGGCGAGTTTTGAAAAATTGATTGTTGTCATGGTCAAATATTTCTTTAAATATTGTGAAAAGATATATGAATCCTATACCATAAGATATTTAGGTTGTAACCCTTGTTGAAGACGATGATGAAAGAATATCATTATTTAAAACAATCCAGTATTACTTCTTTAATTATTTCACCAAGATTTTATAGCATTCATATGAATTTCAACATCAAGCGTTTATCAAAAATAATTATTGTCAGATGTATCAAAAGCAACAAACAACAAACTTTTGGTTCGTGACCATATGGACGTCAATGTAAATTTTTTAAAACAAATTGTTATTAACCTGTATATCAATATAACAAACTTCTGGTTCTTCAGATTCGACATCATGAGAAAAATAAAGAATAGAAATTGTTTGCAAGCACTGCCCATACGGAAGAACATATTTTTGATTGTATTAGAAATAGTCTACTTATAAGTGTAAAGAATAAAAATAGAATTTTTGCTGAAAACTCTGCTCAATAAATTTATTTTATAGCTTGGAACTTTGACAAGAGGATCCTTTTTTAGCTGATCAGATTTTTCTCTTATAATCGTTTGTACAATATTTTTTTTGAATTTAATGGAGTCACTTGCTTATTTAGCAAAAAAAAAAATGAAACTAGTAAAAGTTATAAGAGAATTTATTGAAAGTCACAAAATGAAGTATCCACATGTTATCAAGAATACTTATTTTTTTCTCTTCCTTCATATTAGTCCCTTTGTATCTCTAAAAGTAATAATTTATAAAAACTAATCATTCTGATAACGTGTTACAAAAATAAGAAAAAAACTAAAGATGGCGAGAGCAATAGAAAGCAAAGAGAGAAAACAAAATTATATAGAAAGATCAGACAGTTTTTTATATTGATTCCTTGATGCAACTTTTATATGCATAACAAATTAGAAAGTTTTGACTCCGAACAGAGATTCTAGTCAAACCAATGATACATATAATTACTTGTAATGTAGATTAAGAGGAATAAGGACAAATAATGAAGAAAAAAATTTTGCTATGATGTTATTATTTAATTTGTAGGCTTACAGATTGGTAAATAGACAAAATAATATAAAGAAGAAGAAACCGAAACAGTATATAAACTGATAGATTACAAGATAATATTAGAAAATTGAACAAAATGAAACAAACAGATTACCAATTCTAATTCTATCCTTCCCACTTCCCATTCTTAGTAAACAAACTGTACATAGCTAATAAACATTATCAAGACTCACAATAGAGAGTTTTGAGACAGTTTTTGTTACGAAAAGGTTCAAACTCTATTGAACAATGGTTTAGCAGCCATTTTCTTCCTTGTCTCTTTCTAGCATTGTCATGCTCTGCACCTGTTTGCACGATAGGTTCAAGATGTGACAGCGCCACGTGCCTAAGAGGAATTACCCTCGCAATCACGCAAGGCATACAATCGAAAAAAACCGGACCAGTACTAAAAGTTATCCTATAAACTCGTATAAATTTGACAACATCAAATGTGGACAGAACACTTCAAATACCATTTCACTCCATATCATGCATGGGCACACCTCGCGTAAAACAAAATTTTACTAGAAATCATCTACTTGTCTCTACAAGTCTTATTCACAACAATTTTCGCATAGGACAAGCTACCCATCACTCGCTGGCGCTTTCCAACTTACTCGTTGTTATCACAAAAGGAAGAGATATCAAAGAGTGAGCGAATCAAAGCTCAGTAAATTAAAGTTCATACAAATTGCTATAATAATATTTTTAGGGGTACAAGGCCCCTATTGGCTATGCACTAGGGGCCCTTTCACTTCGCGATAGGGCTTACACTAACACCAAATGATATTTTTTTGACTGTATAATTTGTTTGTTAGGATATACATTCCTTTTTCCATAAAAAATTACAAATTCAAATATAATTTTTTGAGATCTTGAACTACTCTACCTAATACCAATTTATTTTAAAATAGAACCCCATTATTAGGATCAGAGCTGAGTTTTAGTCCAATCATATTTATACACGTGTGACTCATCTGTTGTTTGTTTTGCATTCAATAAGTCGTGCGCCTCAATGTCAACTCTTAGTTTCAGATCTCTATGGATTCCAATCGACCATGTAAGAAATAATATTCTCTTCTTCAAGTGGCTGTCTTGCTAAATAATAAGTGGGAAGCATTTGCGTCCGACAAATCCAGGCCCGCCAATTATATATGTGAGTCGCAGGTTTGATTTTCCAGATTCAACAACGTCATAGTGAGTGTGCAATTTAGGAAATAAAAACTTGCACTAAAAACAGAAAATTACAAAGAAAGTGCCCAACCAACAACTAGACCTAAAGAAAAAACAAAAGATCCCCATTGCTTATTATTGTCTCGACGAGGAAACAAAAGCAAATTGCTACACCGTGCATCAAGAACATTACCAACAAATAACAACTAACGGATTTCTCATTCTCATGATGTATCATCATAATTCAGACCATGGGGCTATTCATGTTCCTGTAACTGAGTTGTGTCCTTTCTACCCTTAAGCATCTTGTAACTTGTCTAATAGCGAGCAGCATGAGGCGAATAGTATGCGCCAGAACTAGAATGGCCATCAAGCCAATCCATCCAAGTATAGCTGGTGTTATCATATAGTCATATGCACTTTGTTCTTCAGTAGGAGTTTGTTGGAAAGTAAACTTGAATTTGGGTTAAGCATTGGAGATTAAGAATTTGGGCTAAAAATTAATAAGTGAGTATTTGGGCTAAGTATTAATACTCAAGCATTTGGGCTAACTAAAATATTTATTTACTTGGTCTAAAAGAATAAGAGTGTTGCCCAATTGTAAGCCCAAGCCCCATATCTAGAGAAGTCTCGAAGTTGAGATATTTTTTAGGAAGCATCTAAGAGGAAATATTTTATTTGAGAAACTAGAATAATGTATAGAAATATTATCTAGTATATTTTAAGTATCTTCAAGAATATCTTGTGTGTAGAAGATCAACTTCTTAAGCCTGCAAGGCACTAAACAAAGTAACTAAAATCCATAAGTAAAACAACAAGCTTTTGGAGCATCTATCCAAAAAAATATATATACAAATTTAGTAGTACTAAGTCTTCAACATAAATAAGGGATAACTCCAAAGGTTACATAACTTTTCTAAAAAGATTTAAATGAATCCAAATAACGAAATTTACTAAGTCCATCACTACAAGAAATTTAAAAAACGGAAATGATACATTTCCGTCTCCAATTTGAAAAGGAGACGGAACGGAGACGAAACTTGGGCGTCGCCTATTGAATCGTCTCCAATTTTAAATTTCGTCTCCGTTTCGTCTCAAATGGAGACGAAAAGATATTTCGTCATATTTTCATCTCCCTTACATTTCGTCTCCAATTCGTCTCCCTCACATTTCATCACATTTCCGTCTCCCTCACATTTTGTCTCATTTCCGTCTCCCGCACATTTCGTCTCATTTTCGTCTCCCAATACATTTCGTCTTTGTTCTGTCACATTTTTTTAAATTTTTTTTAAAAAATAATTTAAAATAAAAAAGTTATAAATTCGGATTATGTCAAATTTTCTATAAAAATTGAAATTTAAAAAAAAATTATACTAATTATATATATATGAAAGAAAAAGAAAAATAAATCTGAATTTTTTTATATAAAAAAAACTCTAAACTCATGATAAAACTACAAAAAAAATCATATATTTACCTAAATCTTTCACTTTTACACACACATATATATATATGAAAGGAAAAAATAAATAAATAAAGCTGAAATTTAAAAAAAAAAAAAAACCTTAAAATCATGAAAAAAAACTACCAAAAGTATATATATTTACGTAAATCTATTATTTATACATACATATATATGACATATATACATAATACTTATATAATCCAAAATAACGTGGTAGTATAAAAAAAATCTAAAATCATAATAAAAGAAAATTATATATATATATATATGTTTATATATATCTACAATGTAACATATATATATGACATATCTACATATATAATCAACAAAAAGACTGAAATTAAAAAGAAAAAATCTTAAAATCATTATGTATACATATATTTGGCATTATATACAAACATATATATAATGAAATAAACCAAAACAAATTCCAAAATTTAAATAAAAGTAAAAAAAGAAATTACATTAAAATGAGGTCAAAAGTGAGTAAACTCTTGGAAGTATGAGGTAAGAGAAAGGGTGGGGGGTGGGGGTGGGGGAGGGGGGGATGGGGAGGCGGAGGTTATGTTCAAATCTTTTTTTTTTAATTTTTCTCCCAAAATTTTTGTTGGAAATGAAAAAAATGGTTCAAGTGGCTGGAACTTGAACCGTGTGCTAAGTTCTTTCAAAAGACTCGGCACAAATTTTTTTTTTTATGAAAAAATATTTTGGGGGGAAATGAAACCAAATCCTTTCAAAGGACTTTGCACAACATTTTTTTAAAAAAATATAAAATTTCCCCCCAAAAATCTTTTGGGGGGAATGAAAAAATTGGTTCAAGTGGCTGGTTTCTAGCCACTTGAACCATGTGCAAGAGAGCCTTTTGGAGACGGACCCCCAAAAGGACCATTGGGTTCATCTATTTTAGAATGGGTCCGTTTCCTTTTTGGAGACGAACCCATTGGGTCCGTCCCCTTTTGGAGATCTTCTTTTGGTTGTGGGGATTTTTTTATTTAATTTATGAGGATTTGTTTAAAAATGAAGTATTAAGAAATTTTATTAAGATAAGTAGTCATTTATCATTATTAATTTATTTACTATTTAATTACAAGTTTAGGGCAAAATGTTAATAAAACTTTAATTATTAATTATTAATACTAACTTAAATTTTAGATTAAAATAAAGTATTTAATTTATGGGGATTGTTTTGAAAAATGAAGCATTGAACTATTTTTTAAAAACATTTATGAAATAATTAAATTAATTAAGATAACTAGTCATTTATTATTATTAATTTATTTACTATTTAATTAGTAATTTAATTACAAATTTATGGTAAATTGTTAAACAAAATTTAATTATTAATTATTAATTATTTTTCGTCTCCATTTCGTCTCCGATAAGAGACGAATTGGAGACGATAATCTTTTTTCCGTCTCCATTTCGTCTCCCTTTTGGAGACAGAATGGATGGTCCGTCTCCATTTATATAAATTTTTTTTGTTTGAATTTTTTTGGAAAAAATTTAAACAAATTGAAAAAAACGTGTCAAGGGTTCCTCTCCATTCCGTCTCCAAAAAGGAGACGAAATGGAGACGGAGAACATATTTTCAAGAATGTCATCTCCTTTTCGTCTCTTATCGGAATGAAGACATTTCGAGTTCATGTTCGAAATTCATGTTCCAAACATGAACATATCTTCAACATATCTTCAAGCATGACCATTCCAAATCGTCTCCATTGGAAGACGGTTTAGAGACGACATACCTAAGTCGTCTCCAAACCGTCTCAAAATTGTCACTATTCATGTATGAAAAGTTTCGTCTCATTTTCGTTGATTTTTTGGCGACGAAAAGGGGACGAACCGTCACTATTGGCAGTTTTTCTTGTAGTGCATAACGAAGTAACTTTCTAAATATTTCAAAGTTCCAAAGAGATCCAACACTACATATACTCTATAAGGTCTCTTGCTTAAGCTGCTTACTCTTGATAACATCTAGCTTCAACCCAAAGCCAAGCATTTATTTACCACCATCTGTGAAAATATAGATTTCAAGAAAAACAAAGCTATAAAGTGAGATAATAATCGCAGTAAGTAGTACAACCCGCAAAATAACAAGGTATCACACTTTTATCAAAAATAAATATCTTATATACATTACAGAGTGTTAACTAACATAAATATGATATGTACAGAAGAGGTTTTAATTTACCATTCAAAGACTTTCATAAAATCATAACAAAGTGTGGGAAATTTCTTATCGAAAATATGGGAATGAAAATCATCACTTTCTAAACATATAACGTCAGTACTTACTTATCAAAGATATAAAATACATATCACTACTTATCAAAATAAACGAAAAACTAAACAACCCAAGATATGCCATACCAAAACATAGTCAAACTTCAAAGAGGTAGATGTTTGAGGCTACAATTGGCAATCCTTGTAGCACAGGCGATAAACAAAAAGTGATTTGTTGTCGCACATACCACCAAAAGCAAGCCAGAGTCCCAACGAAGTAGTAATGCACTACCCAAAGACTAGTGGTGTATAAGATCCCCACCACCTAAGACTAAACGAAGACACGGCCTTAAAGAATATGACATAAGGGTCCAAATTTTTTTTATCTCAAGTATAAAGTAACCACAAAGACATGAAGTTGTGCGTAAATACAAAATATAAAGTCATGCAGAAAATATGAAAATATTTATGAAGATGCTTTATTTTGCTAACGTCATATTTTTGGTGTGCAAAGATTGGGGTCCTGGGTTTATATTCTTATGCTTTAGGAAACAATGTAAGACATTTACGGAAATAATTAAGAAGATATATAAACCTTTTTAACTTTTAATGAAATAATAAAATGATTCCAGTTAGTAGTTACTACTATTGAAACACCATATCTGATAAAATAATAAACTAATAAAAAGACATTTAGATACTGCTAACAACGTTTAATAGAAAAATATTTGACAAGATAAAAATGAAGACATTTTATAACCAACAGTAGTTACCAATAAGCACCATGAAGCATTTCAAAAGACATAAAATAAAAATAAAAATTAAACATTCATATATTCTTCGGATTTAGAACCAAAAGCATAAATTTAAATAAAATAGTACATATATAATAAAAGTAAATGTCTATATGTAAAAGAAAACAGTGACGAAAGTCACTGTTTGAACAGTGACGTGGTCACTATTGCATGAAAGTTTTCCTTTTTTTTTCTTTTTCTTGTATAACACTATACTTTATTAAATTCATTGCTATAAGATAGATTTAAACATGCATTTAATAATAATTAAATAAATAGTATTAATCATAGAAGTAATGGACTACCAATTAATGATACAAAGAGAAACACTTTAAGATAACATAAACATATAACTCATAACTTCACATCCTTACTATAATCATAATAGTATACATATTTGTTTTTCATAAACAATCAAAGGAACCAAGCGAAAAATAGGATTTTCCTACTTACATTATACCAATGATGCCTCATCAAAATCCCATATATTGCATCAAAGCCTACAAGATGCCAAAAGCAATATCCTTGTCACTACAAAAAAAATTGGATTTTGCGACGGGCCGTCGCCATCCTGTCACCAAAACAGCGACGGCTTGGTGAGGGGAAAGGCTGACACCAATTTTGTGACAGAACAGTGACGGCATAGTGTGAGATGGAAAAAACCGTTACCAAGCTGTCACTGTTAGTGATGGCATACTTCGCCGTCTCCAAAATTGGAGACGGGAACGCCTCCCGTCTCCAAAATTAGAGACGGGAATGCCTCATGTCTCTAATTTGGAGACAGGAACGCCTCCCATCTCCAAAATTAGAGACGGGAATGCCTCATGTCTCTAATTTGGAGACAGGAACGCCTCCCATCTCCAATCCCTCACCCAAAATGAAATATCTGAGTGCTACCCAGCCCTCCGTTATTTCATTTTCATGATCCCCTACCCCCTTCAAACCTCAACCCCCCACCCCACACCTGTGAGACCCCGGACATGCACACATACATGCATTATTTACTTTCATGGCATTATATGTGCATTTACCACTTTAAAGGCAATAAAATTTTATTTAAATTATTTTAATATGTTATTTAAATATTAAAATTTTTTATAGTACTCTTAGTATCCCTTAAACAATATAATAAAAAACAAAACTAAAAATTTTTTGCTTATTTGAAGACGGACTATTGTAAATCGTCTCCAGTTGGTCACTATTTAGAGACGATATTGTAAACCATCTCCAAAAGTATCCATTTAATTATTTGATTAATTTAAAATTTGTATTCATTTGATAAATATTAATTACATAGTTCTCTAATTTTATAAATTAGTAGTAATAATTTTTTATTAATAATTAATTTAATAATAAATCATACTCAAGATTTATTTTAAATACACATTAAAAAGATATAGTAAAATAATATAATAAAAAAACTTTCACATTAAAAAAACTATTAAGCCATAAAATGGAGATGGACCAAGCTGTCCGTCTCCAAAATTAGAGACGGACCAGCTTGGTCCGTCTCCAATTTGGCCTATTGAGCCATTTTGGTGACAGACCAAACTTGTCCGTCTCCAAAAAATAGAGACGGACTAGCTTGGTCCGTCTCCAATTTGAGCTATTGAGCCATTTTGGAGACAGACCAAGCTTGTCCGTCTCCAAAAAATGGAGTCCGTCTCCAATTTGGGCTTTTTAATAAATAAAAAAAAGACAACAGATTTTTGAACGCAATTTGAACTTTCCCAACCTCTTGAAGACCAAGAAAAATACTTCTCCAAACCCCCCTTCCCCACGATGGTACCCCACCCCCACCCCGTAGTGCCTCGACCCCCGTCTCCCACCCACAGCACCTCGCATGCAGCACTCCCACCTCTATACCCCGCGACCTACAGTCCCCTCCCCCACCTTCACCCCAAACCCGTAGCCCCCTCCCCCAACAATAAGGTAATTTTTTTTATTATTTTTTGTTATATAAATATATATAATATATTTACATATAGATATTTATATGTAATATTTTCTTATCTCTTTTCATTTTATATTTTTGTTTTATGTTATTTGGTTTTTTGAACTTTTTTCGTTTTTTTATTTTTTTATTATTTCATTTTTTTATTTTTAGGTTTTTAATATGTTATGTTTTTCATTTTTTTTATTTTCGATTTTAATTAAATGACATACTTGTGCAAGGGCTATTTAGGTGTGATAGTGACCATTAAACTTGGAACATGCTTGTTCCTTTTTTGCTTTTCAGGATGGGATTGAAGAATTTATTAAGTAAAATTCATATAGGTTACGTAGTAGACCGTCGACATATACAATGGTAGATTTTTTTTTTTTGCAGGAGACCATCAAGTGGTACAACTTATTGGGGTTACTGATTTCTATTAACTTTAAGTATTTTTCATGCGACTGTGCAATGCTGATTAGAAGTTCAATTCACGAGTAACTTTCACTATTTCTCAACTGTTGGGTTTGGTCTTTCAACTTTTCTTTAAATTGATTTCCTAATTTTCTTCATCTATATATATGTGTGTATGCATGGTTGTGAATAGTTTAGATAGTTTATTTATATTCAAATTTATAGGTCATAGGTAGTAAAATATGTAAGTATAATTGTGGTGTAGTTCTTTGCATGAGTAGAATTCTTGGATATGTAGTAAATGGTATTTTTTTCCACTGTTTTGTCTTGTCAAACATATGATGTGGATTTTAATGTGAAGGCACTCGATGCACGAAGCTCTAGCTATTTATGGGAGATCCATGAAAGGGTCGGGCTTTCTTTGGTGCCCATTGTGCCCGTAATGCAAAAGATTTAGTATGGTTCGTTCTTATTCTTGTGAATTTTGTTGTGGGTGCATTCAATTATAGAGTTAGAATTGGTTGTTTATGTGGACTTGTATCACATATCTGCATATATGTATATGGAATATGGCATTGTTTGATGGAGAAGAATATATGTACCAATTGATAATGTAATTTGATTACAGGGCAGGAGAAGGTTTCTTGATAATTGTGCTTTCGAGCATTCATATTGATAGCTTGTAAACTTGCAAATACTAGAAAAACGAAGCATTTCAATTATGTCAGAAAGTTACCTTTAGGAGTCTAATATCTTTTATGTTGAGGATAACAGAGGAGTTGCTATCATAATGGAAGCCTTTTTGATAGTGAAACAATAAGATAAACAATACTTAACTCTCTGTCTTGAAATTGGAGGACTGTATTTCGGCAGTTTATTTGGTTTGCAACAATCACCTATGTTGTTCAATTTCTTATTTACCATATAAAAAAAGAAATTAAAGTTCTAAGTTGTTTGCAGAATTGTACTGTAAATGGTTGCTACTTGACAAAAGTTCTCAAAACATTTTGCTTTTCCATAAATTCGATCTTTTAGCTTGTGATTTCCTTGCATCAGTTTTCACTCTTCTCTCACAGTGCTGCACGTGTCGTGTTTTATCAATTGTCAGATCCTTAAATTTGGGAATTGTTATATGTATCAAGTGCTTCGGAGTTCATAGAAGCCTTGGAGTGCATATTTCGAAGGTATTAGAATCCATTCTCTGCTTTTCTGTTACTAGATTTGATAAGTGCCAGATATATGGAATACACACAGAGAACTAGTGAGAATAATTTGACCATGAAAACTGAGCAACTGAATTCTCTTCCTACCAATCAAATATTTGCAATTTTCATCTCTTTTCTCCACAGATACATCTCAGTGAATAAATGAACAAATTGAACATTTTTTCTTGTTTAATAGTTGCTCATCTCGTTTACTTGCGCATTTATGAGTTTAATATCATCAGTACCAGTATCCAGAGCTCACCTTATATTGGATCATGATGTAACTTCTCATTGATTTTGCAAAACTGGAAGTCTGCAATGACATGTTAAAGTTTGGAACTGAATATTTTGGGACAAGTCACAGAGAGATTTTTAGATACTAAAAGAAGTGTTTGGCAGATAAGTAGGAGGAAGTTTTTCCTTCTATTTGTTGGTTTTTTTCCCCATTTCTAGCAACTCTATCTTTCGCAAATAAACAATGAATCTAAGAAATAGATTGCTTCGTGAATTAAATGTCATCCATCTGTTCTCTGGTTCAGGTATTATCAGTGAAACTAGATGAGTGGACAAATGAGCTAGTTGAGTTTCTCACAAAAAGGGGTGGAAACACTATCGTAAACATGACGTATGAAGCATGTCTTCCTAAAAATTATACAAAACCAAAACCAGTTGCTTCAATAGAGGAACGTTATGATTTTATTAGGTAATTTAAGTTTAACATATGCTAATAAATTCTTGCAAGGAACATATTATTACCATTTTGAATATAAGTATTCTCTTCTTGTTGCTTACTCAGGAGAAAATATGAACTGCAGCAGTTTTTGAAATCTGATCAACCAGTGACTTGGACCCTTCCGTCTACACCATCCCCGTGTTCTACTTCTTCAGCGTATTACTCGGGTCCAAATAAGAGACGATATGAGAAGCAAACAACTACTCATCGAATCCAGCATTTGGGCCATGCATTTAGTAATACCTGGAGAAGGAAAGTATTTGAACGCAAGACCACCAAGACAAGTAATTCAATGGTAACAATTTTCTGCCACAAGCTATCATCTTTCTTTTGAATTGAATCAAAAGAACCTTAAATTCTATTCACTTTCTATCTTACAATGAAGTTTGTTTTTCACATTTAGCTTGAGTTTAACATCAGCAATTGAGGATTTGTTATATTATACTCTTGTAGACTAATATGAATAAAAGGATTTTGCTTTGAATTTAGTCCTGAATCTTATAATCATATATTTGTCTATAGGCAGGTATGGTTGAATTCGTAGGTTTGGTGAAGGTAAATGCGGTTAGAGGTACCAATCGAGCAGTGCGAGACATGGTGAATAGCGATCCTTATGTCATCCTCTCATTGGGAAATCAAGTAAACCTCTCACTGCAACTTTCTCGTTTCTTTTCGTATGTTATGAAAATTTTGGATAAAGATCGACTTCCTTGATCATAACCGAAACTTGTCTGTAAACTTGCAGGTAGTGAAAACAAATGTAATTAGGAACAACTTGAACCCGGTCTGGAATGAAAAACTTATGTTGTTTGTTCTTGTTTCGTTTGCTATTTGTCTTTTAGGAGATAAAGCAATTCGACATGGTTTTGGGAAGAGAGAAAAGATAAATTGTTGCATGCAGTTTTGGTGAGGGCTTGGCGATGCCTGTTTTGGTGACGACATGGAGATGGGTGAAGTTGGCGAGGGCATGGTGACGGGAATTGTTTGTGACGGCATGGTGACGGGAATTGTTTGTGACGGCATGGTAACGGGAAATTTTTGTGACGGCATGGTGACGTGATAAATTGGTGAAGGCTTAGTGAGGGGAAACAGTGGCGAGAGCTCGGTGACTGCAATCATTGGTGACGAGCCGTCGTAATACGACGACGGCTTGGTGACTGGGAGGATTTTGGCGACCACCTCGTGTCTGACAGACGTTTTCCCTCACCGTACCGTCACAAAGTTGAAATTGGCGACGACACGGTGAGAGGAACCGTCCGTCGCAGAAACTAGTTTTTTTTTGTAGTGTGTGGCCGTAGTCTCCATCCTGAGAATTTCTATCTAATTTCCTGTTTCATTTAATTACCCCTAAACTCTAGCTAGACAATTGATCACTTCTCACATTCATCTAACTGACCCATTAAAATAGTTAAGTGGGCTAACGTCATGGGTTTTAAAAATTTCCAAAGGAAAAAGATCAGGTTGTTATAAGTTACCAACTTAACAAGAGACATAACTTAATATAAATTCTAGTCTCAAATCTTACTTCCAATAAAATAATTTGATTAAGTCAAGGCCTCCAATTACGGGCATTACATTAGTACTTTTCAAATAAAGATAGGAGCAAACTGAAAGAATTAAAAATATTTGTGGTAGATCGAGAATCCAAAAAAACTATATGGGATAATTATATATGTTATACGTCTTAAACTATAGCTTTTAGTTAGATTATCTTCCTTCTGCAGCGTCATTTGTTGGCATAAAACAATTTTTCCAGAAAATATAGAACCGTTTGTAATTTTTAAAAGGAGTGAAAAGAGAATTTTATCTTCTTTTTTCAAATATTCTAATCATCCCTCTTTATTTCTTAAGTAAACCTCATTTGCAGCTCAAAACTGAGGAGTGAGAGCACTAGTAAATAATTTTGCGATTTTGATTTTGCAGCAGTTGATAGAGATTTTTTTTTTTTTTTTGAAAAAAGGAGGAAAACTTTTATTCTACAATATATATATTTTCAGGAATTTGTAATATGTCATGAAATGTACCACATTGTGTGGAAGAAGTGTTAAGCCATCGAGTGATCCCTAAAAGGATGAAGATGAAGATGATGCAACCACTGTGGTAGGGAACCACTATTCATACCATTGAATAGTCTTCCATAACCATAAGGAGAAGAATAAAAAACGTTTCAAATAGCACAAGACAAGATATCATCTTATTCTTTCACATTTAAAAATCTTTTACAAATACAATACAAAGAATTCGTGGGAAACCTAACTAGATTTACACTTGATTAAAGGTGAAAATTAACATGAAAGCACACTGGACTTGTATATATATAGCAGAAAGAATAAATAAATTGTTGGCTAATTCGCAATTTTGAAAGACGAATGATTGTGAAATTGGAAGTATTAGTTGACAGCGCTACAAATCCACCTTATGATCCCATTTTGACCAGTGAGCGGACTTATATCTCCCATTTTAATCATGGCAGAGGCAAAATCTGATGAGAAAGTACGAGGGTTCTTGCTATACTCATCCACAATGCTATCTGTCGATCCACCACTGAAAAGGACCTGGTCTGATGCAAGCAGCCCTTTTCTCTGCATAAGATTCTTGTAGTAGTTGTTATCGAATGAATTTGGAGTCACCAAATCAAGTGGTGCCAAATTACTATCCCCACCGGCACTAGGACATTGTCGCCTGCGAGTGCTAGCGAAGCCAGCATCAATGTTTGTTCCATTGTATATTCTTGTACGAAATACGACACATTGTGCCTGTCCTAATGTGTGAGATCCTGCATGTTGACAAAGTGAACAAATTTATGTTTAGTCTAACTGTAAAATTTTACTATGAGGGTATCTCTAATGGGGAGGCCAAAATATAAAATTTATCATTTTTTGCTATTTTTAGAGACTCGGGTTTCTAAAAATTATTATTAATTATTTAAATATACATGAGTTCTACCACTTTTGTCATCTTTTGAGTTAAAATAGAAATCCAGTTTATATTTTTGGCTCTAAATTTAGAGCCACAAATAGTAACTAGGTCTCTATTTTGACTTAAAAGTTGACAAAAGAGGTGGACTCATGTATATTTAAATCATTAATAATAATTTTTAGAGACGCGAGTTTCTAAAAATAGTAAAAAATGATAAATTTTGTATTTTTTGATATTGACTTGATCAATAGCCTGGGTTGTTCTTAATCAATCAGATCAGAGAGGTGACACAGCGGCATTTAGTAGGCGAACAGTTTGACATTTGGCCACTTATTTTTCTCTTCAATACAAAGCAAATTCGAACCCGGAAAACTACAACCCATTAATCAATGCAGAGCAATGTTAAGGGAACTCACTTGCGAACGCAGTTAGCAATTGTCGTCCATCTATAATATCCTACTTGACTTATTTGTAGATACGTTATCGTTCCAAAGAGCAAAAAAAATAATAATAATAATCTTCCAGCAAAATTAGAAAAATGATCAAGTTAAAATTAAAAGGAGTGATATTAATTATCTATATAGTAAAGTTGGGCCACATTTGTTATAATTTTCATCGAAATATATATTTCCTCTTAATTAAGTCCTAAATTTTATTTGTCTATCAATATAACTGAGTTTAGTGAAATGCAACTGTTGCGGACCCGAAGAAAAGTATTTAGTTCGATTAAATAATAGACCAAAACGAATGTATTAGAAAATTTCGGTTCAAATCTTGGTATCATCGTTGCTTGTTGTCCTTGAGACAGATTACACTAAAAATGAATAGTTTAAGGTGCGTTTAAACTGACTAGAAACATCACTTTTCATCGACAACTCGAAATGAACGAATAAGTAAATAAATAGATAATCGAGTAAATGGTGTATGTCACCATTGAGATTCTATCACACCATCCTTCCCATCAAACATCTATTCGCCAACCAATCAGGTATTCATATCCAAAAAAATTGTCGGCCTACTAATGTGGTTTCAATATTATTTTATCCAAATTGTTGCAAATGAAAAGAGAAAGGGATATGAAACAACTATAACAAATCCGTCGAATGGCGAGCGGAACGAAGCCAAATTCAATCAAGGCAAGAGGGCTTACTTTTCTTGCACGCCCTAAACGCTAGTTACAATTCGCTGAAGCTTCAACATTGTTGAAATTGGTGGTGGTGTTTGAAAATAAAGACCTTTTCGCCGGAAGACTATTCCTATTCTTTTTTTTTTTCCTAATAGGTAGTTTACTTGCTGTTTGAGCCAAGTACTTGACCTACAAAATAAAGGCACCACCGGTAGTTATTTTCACGGACCTCCTCTGACGATCAATTCATTTAAATTGGTCCGAGCACGAACAATGTATTTAGATAGCTATTTTTAGTAAAAAATGAGATATCTTTTTGTGAGTGTTGGTGTGCTAATATACTATTCGATAGATAATCTTTTAAGATATATGGTGGGTCTCAAAGATCTGAAAAATCTCTCTTAGAGGACACGCCATTTGGTAAGAGCACTTAAGACTAGTCATACACTAAATAACTGGGTCGGAAAATTACAAATATCACTTTCGAATTCATAAGATTATTTCAATTGAGAACACATTTGACATTTCTTCTAACACGAGTACGTACTAAGCTTGTCACTATCAACATAATTATAATTTAGTTTGTTAAAGGTCACATTACAAGAAACCATTACTAGAAAGATAAAAATAAATAAAAAATAAAAAAAGCCAGCCAAAGGCGAAAAGTCATGCTTCTTAGCAAAATGTGATAGCAGCCAATGCCTTATAAATAGATTGCCACAATGCACTTTAGATCATCATCAACTCTAAGCATATTTTAATAGGGAAAAAACTATTTTAGTCCATGAGGTTTAAGCTAAAGACCAAATTCGTCCTTGAGTTTTGTCAAAAAACCAAAATGGTCCCTCCGTTAGTCTTGGCCCGTTAAAGTTAATACTTGGAAGGGCAAAAATGACATTTTGCTGCCCTTCATTAAAAAAAAGAAAAAAAAAACTTATTATCTTCCCTTCCACCACCCAAACGACACACACACAAAACCCCCTCCCCTGTCCCATTCCCGTCGTTCCCTCTCTCTCTCTTCTTCCACCAAATTCACACACACACACACACACAGAGCATACCCTCCCCTTCCCCCACAACACAGGCCTTTCCCCTTCCCTCCACCAACGCGGCTCTATCTCTCTCTGTCTCTCTCACTGACACACCGCGACACACACACAGTGGCACCGCGTTCATCGGCGATGCACACGCAAACTCTCCGGTGACGCACTCTTACTCAGGTAACCATCTATGCGCTTTATATACTTGTAGTATATATATATGTGTGTGTGTGTGTTGACTGTTAGTGTGCCAATATATATTGACTCAACCTTTGGAGACAATCTACTGTTATCAGATAGGGTTAATGATTTTAGAATAAGACTACTAGGGTTTGAGATGATTTTAGAAATTAATATTAGTGAGATTGATTTTGAGACACAAGATTATCTTAAAAAGAATTAAGAAAAAACTGAAATTACATTTAACCTATATGAAGTTGGTTTTTGAGGTGGTTTGAAACTCAACTATTTCAGATCGTTCAAAAAGATTTTTTTTTTTTCTAAAAAGTAAATGCTTTGCTTTTATGTGATGATACTTCACTAATTTGCATGCGTGAGACATGAAACTCTTGAATACCTTTCTTTCTTTTCTGGCCTATTCATTAGGGAGCTAATGTTGGTTACTGACATCTCAATAACTTCCGACATTGCATTCATAATCTATGAGGTTTCATTGTCACTGTTGTTTCATGAATTGTCTTAGATTTACATGTACTGGTATGTTGTTATTGATTCCTTGTTGTTTGGTAACTTGTTACATAGATATATGGATGGTCCACCGTCGTTTTTAAGATTATTCTGCAACCTTCAAATCCTAGTCCTTGTGCAATGCCCATAACGTGCAAAGAGGCAATAGGTGTGTGTTTGAAGAAATAGATGGAGAGTTCAGATTCCGAGGAATTAGGAGTGGCGAGGCCACCAGTCAAAGAAGATCATGCACCATGACATCTCATTTTTTTGAACGATATTTTATGACTTTTTAATTGTTTATGTTAAAATGGATTAATTACATTGTTCTTTTGGTTTTTTTTGTTGTAAATGATGTTTTTTGTACTAATATGTGCTTTTAATATAACTTCAGGGACCAATTTAGTTTTTTCTTTATAAATATATGTCATTTAGGGGTATTTTAGTCATTTAACTCGGTCAATTCTTTGACCGTTACCTTTTGCCTAACGGAAAACTAACGGAGGAACCATTTTGGTTTTTTGACAGAACTCGGGGACAAATTTGGTCTTTAACTTAAAACTCAGGGACTAAAATGGTTTTTGCTCTATTTTAATATTCATTTTGTTCATACCATTGTCAAAGAGTAAAAATCATAAAATTATTATAGAAAAACTTAGTAGTAAACGTGCTTTGGATTCTATCACTTCTATAGCTACAGCAGCCATATTGTTTGTATTCCTGTTATCAAACACTCCTAGCCCATGCAACGGTCAACTTTCTTCTACATTCTATGATAGTACATGTCCTAATGCACTCAGTACAATACGCACTTCTATTAGGCAAGCTGTATCTAGAGAACGTCGAATGGCAGCGTCTCTTATTCACCTCCACTTCCACGACTGCTTTGTTCAGGTTTCTTATCTTTTTATATATTACTTGTTAGAATATAACACTTGTCCCATATCGAAAAATCAGAAATTTTAAAACCACCTTATAAGATCTTGGGCCACTCTACTTGATACCAATTGGTTTTAAGATGGAACCTCAGGATTCTTAACATGGTATTAAAGCTAGGCCCATGGTCTAGTCTTGTTCATCTTTCATGTCTTGTCACGTGTGACCCATCTGTCTCTTTCGTGTCGCTCGCGCTGACAGTGTCAGCTCTCGTTTACGGGTTCTCTCCGGGTCACACGTGAGGAGGGTGTTGGAATATACATTCCTCCCACATCGAAAAATCAGAAACTCTTCCACGTGTGACTCCTCTCAAATCAGGTCACACGTGAGGGGGAGTAATAGAATATAACACTTGTCTCATATCGAAAAATCAGAAACTCTAAGACCACCTTTTAAGATCTTGGGTCACTCCACTTGATACCAATTGATTTTAAGATGGAGCCTCAGGATTCTTAACATTACTTAACACTCCAAAGTGGATTTCTCGACGTGCTTAGCAAACGTTTATGTACTGAACTGTCTTTTTGCTGTATGCTAACATAATGTGACAATTTTGAGGCTTACATATTGTGATCTTGTTCTTTTAGGGTTGTGATGCATCGATCTTACTTGATAAAACACCTACCATCGATAGTGAGAAGACTACATTGCCTAACAACAACTCCGTAAGAGGTTATGAAGTTATAGAAGATGCGAAGCGTGAAGTCGAAAAAATATGCCCTGGAGTTGTCTCTTGTGCAGACATACTTGCGGTTGCCGCAAGAGATGCTTCTGTTGTTGTGAGTATACATGCAAGTAATTCTTAGATTTGAATCTCGTCATAATATTATAACGTAATTTCTGAAAAAATAGTTTATTATTATTGGATCTCCATTGATTACTACGTTATAGCACGTAATTCCCTTCATGATATTAGCTTAAATATGTATGGAACTAGGAAAAACTCCGTTATTAAATGGGGTTAACAAAATAACCTGCAGGTGGGTGGACCATCATGGACAGTCACGCTTGGAAGAAGAGACTCTACGACAGCAAGTCCATCTTTAGCAATTAGTGATCTTCCAGGTCCTTCCGATGATCTTGCTACGCTTATTTCTGGCTTTGAGCGCAAAGGTCTTAGTGCAAGGGACATGGTTGCTCTGTCAGGTGAAATTATATAGCAGCTAGCACTATATTTTACGTACTTGGTTTTAGCTTTCACATCTTAGTGTGTGAAAATAACTAAAAACTTTGTGTTATCTCCGTTGATATGCAGGATCACACACAATTGGGCAGTCAAGATGTGTCGCGTTTCGTGATAGAATATATGGCAACGGAACAGATATCGATGCGGGTTTCGCTAGCACTCGTAGACGTAATTGTCCTAGTGCTAACAATGGTGGAGATGAGAGGTTGGCACCACTTGATCTGGTGACCCCCAATTCATTCGATAACAACTACTTCAAGAATCTTATGCAAAGGAAAGGTCTGCTTCAATCAGACCAAGTTCTTTTTAATAGCGGACCAACAAATAGCATTGTGGATGAATATAGCAGAAACCCTAGAACATTCTCGTCTGATTTTGCTTCTGCAATGATCAAAATGGGTGATATTAGTCCTCTCACCGGTCAAAATGGAATCATAAGAAGAATTTGTAGTGCAATCGACGAGTAATTTCAAATACATTGTCAAGACATCATGGAATTATCCAATTGTTCTATATTTTTCTGCCAGATTTCCTACATAAGTGTGCTTTTTTTTTTTTTCTTCATGTTATTGCCTTCCAAAAAAGTGTAATTGTAATTCCCTTTTGGTTATTTCGTTGTAATTTTTATATTTTCTAATACTGAAACTGTATATCTAATTTCACTTTCTATATGCAACTCATTCTTTGTAGAATTATGCGGTAAGGAAGGAGAAGATGTTAATATACAATTATTGACTTATTATAAGGGTCTATTTAACGGTTTAAGGCTCCGCTTGTTTTCCGTAAAATATATTTCTGAAAATATATTTTTCTAATCTTTTGGTATTTGATAATATCCAAAAATTAGTCAAGCGAAAAATATTTTTCAGTCAGAGAAAAATATTTATTTAAAAAAAGTCAAAAATATTTTCACCTCTTTTGAGAGAAGAAAATATTTTCTACTCACTTTACCCAACCCTCCCTTCACCCCTACCCAGCCGTCACCCACCACCCTACCCCAGCCAAAAAATATAGGGGTGTTTGTGTGTGTTTATATATGCGCATGTGTGTGTTTGTTTTTTTTAAATAAAAATCTCCTATTGAAAATATTTTTGATCCATTGTGCCATTCAAATGCCAAAAAATATTTTTCAGTATAACATCCAACACCAAAAATATTTTATTTTCTAAATAATATTTTCTTCTATAAATATTTTTCACAAACAAATTATTTTATGGGAAACAAACGGAGTTTAAGTGAATCCTATTATATTGGACCAAAAGCGGTAACGACAAAGTTGAGTTTTCAAACCTAAAAGTGCAGGAATGGCCTGTATTAGGCTTTAGCCAACCTCGAGAAACATTTCATGTCTTAGCACATTAAGAAGCCAGATTATGGGCAAGCATAGGAAAAAGGATTGATTAATACTTATTTTGCGAACCAAATATAAAAATATCACATTTTTAATTTTACTTTTTCGTAAATCGTAAAAGATTTTGCAAATCAAAAACTTGTTTAGAGAGCTTGAAGAATATAACACGAATCAAACACCCTACAAATGTTCCAGCCGTCATGAATTCCGTAGAAGTAAGGAAAAATGTCCAAGCTAATGTTTTGTTACAACTAACTAAAGCATTTAAATTCCACGTTTTGCTTTAAACATTTCACATCCCAGTACCAACAATTTTGCCTTTACATCTAATTACCACCAGTTATGCTTTCTAGATTTCAAGTAGGAACGGTTGAGATTCCTCTCTTCTTTTTTATATCTTTAACTCGTTTTAGCAACAATATTCTTCTCCTTATTTTTTAGCATAGTTGACCACCAATTAATGTTTGACCTGTGTGGATGATAGCCAGTTGGTTTACTAAGCAAATTAAGTCAAACAGAGTATTTGTTAATTAGGTCCTAGTATATAGATACATAACAAAGTGCAGGCATGGTTGGTCAAAGATGGTATATTTTACCGGTACAGGATGCTAATTGATGTTATAATTAAGATGGATCAAAAAGCATTGAACCACACGGTTTTTTTTTACTCAACTTTTACATGTATGTGAATGCTTTATTGACATGTTAAAAGAGAGAGAGATAAATATATAAAAAAAATATTATTTTAACATGTTATTTTAAAATCTACATAAGACGTTATAACCGGGAAATAAATATTAACATTGAAATGTATAAAGTTTTGACATGGTTCAAAGCTAGGCCCCTAAATTGTATCGTAAAGGTTAATTCAATTCAACTAGCTCTATAGCAAATGTTCTTTATTTCTAAAATAATATATAACTCCTCCAATTACATGTGTGCATTAAAGAGAAAAAGGACTTTAATGCACACATGTCTCTCCTAGTTTTAGTGGATGATAGGTTATATTGAATCCAAGCTTGATAGAAACCTGATCAAAACCCATTTAAATACGGATGAGATAAAGCAAAAACAAATTTATAATAAATAGGTTAGTAAATTTTACCTATACCTCCTGTGGATTATAGGGCATAGTAAGAGCATCTTAGATATATAAAATGTCTACTGTAGAAAAATAAGAAAGAAAAAGAAAAGAAAGTAAGGGTCGGTACAAGATACCTACATCATGTGATTTTATTTTAAAATTAATTAGTATTAAGTGAAGTTGACCCAAAATTTTATAAGATAGTCTTTGATTTAATGGTTTCGGGATATATGAGAGGAATTGAATGAGTACTCCAGCAATTATTTTAGACTTCTTCCAATTTTTTTGGACTTCTCTTTAAAAAGTTTATATTTTATATGAAATGGTCACTTAACATTATCAGCTGCCTTATGCTATATGCTCATCATCCTTTTTTTTTTCTTTTTCTTTTTTTTTCAGTCAACATACATCTGACTGTTTAATGGTGTGAGAAAGTATGAACATGTTATTAGTCTCTACTAAATGCTTTGATGAATTGAGTCATTTGTTTATTTAGTAGGAAAAAAAAAATACTTTGGATAAATAATTGGAAGAAATACACAATCTCTGGAAAGTTTTTTGATATAAACATTAGTCAATCTTTTTCTTCTATATTAAACAACTAGGGGATTAAAATTTAAAAATCATCTTTGATCATCTTCAACTGATATATAGTTGTATATTATGGACCTATTGTTACAAAATCTATGTTTGACTTTTGCTTGTTAAACCCCCCGAGCCGGCCCACAGCATGCATGCACATAAACAAAGGACTTTTCTAAGGTCCTGGCTAAAATATTATAGAAATGGTCAAATAATAATAATAACAATAATAATAAAAATAATAGTAGTTGGCTATGTTTTATTTTATTTTTTGAACTTCTTGTTTCTTTAAAAAATAAAATAAAAAGGTGAGATATGTTTTAAATTTATTTCTCTTTAAGTCGGCTATGCCACCTTTTTATCCAAAAAAAAAATGCCCCAAGAAATTTAGAGGATGAACATAAATAAGTGGTTTTGAGTCCTTCTTTGGGAAGAATAATTTAAAAGTATATATATATATATATATAATTTCAACAAAATGCCTAGAGCAATGATGGTGTACAGAAGAACAAGTCAGGCACCTTTTCTCTTCGTTAATTGGCAACCCGGTGCAGCCGATGGTGACTCACAACATACCAAATTGCGTGCCCCATTGCCCTATATATATTCAACCTCCTACGCATAATTATCAATACATCCAAATCATTTTCTTGATACCCTTTAATTCCATATAGCTACACACATTATCCAAAAACAAATTAGACTTTCAATATGAGTTGTTACAATATTTTCCAGGCTGCTTCAGCTATGATAGTAATGCTACTTTTGTTATCAACCACTCAGTCCATGCAATGCACAACTATCCTCTACATTTTACGATAGTACATGTCCAAATGCACTAAAGTACAATCCGCACAACGATTCGCCAAGCCGTATCACGGGAACGTCGTATGGCAGCATCACTTATTCGCCTCCATTTCCACGATTGCTTTGTTCAGGGCTGTGATGCATCAATCTTACTTGATGAAGCTCCCAACATCGAAAGTGAGAAGACTGCATTACTTAATGATAAATCCGTAAGAGGTTACAATGTTATAGAGGACGCGAAGCGTGAAGTGGAAAAGATATGTCCTGGAATTGTTTCTTGTGCAGACGTACTTGCCGTTGCTGCAAGAGATGCATCAGCTGCTGTAAGCAATTTCTTTTCTTGCATTTCATCAACAACTACGTTAATATTGTAAACTTCTAATAAACTTCAATATTGTATATTAACGTTATTCTATTCATCATATATATTACATTTTTGCCTTGAAAATTTGAATGCTGATAACATGGGGTTGCTTAAACATTTCAGGTGGGTGGTCCATCGTGGACGGTGAAACTAGGAAGAAGGGATTCTACAACAGCAAGTTCATCTTTAGCAATTAGTGATCTTCCAGGCATTTCCGTTGATCTTGATACACTTATTTCGGGCTTTGAGCGCAAAGGTCTTAGCGCAAGGGACATGGTTGCTTTATCAGGTACATAAACGATACTAGAAATTCATTACAAGAAAAATCAGTTTCGGCGAGGGAAGATTCCCCTCGCCGGTCCCTCGCCGAGACCCGTTAGGCGAGGGCCCGGCGAGGGGAATCTTCCCTCGCCAAAACCTTCGTCGGTGAATTGCAGTCCCTTGCCGAGCCTACGTTATTTGGCGACGACTAGGCGAGTGACCATTTCGGCGACGACTATGCGAGGACAATTAGCCCTCACCGTTTTTGTCCCTCACCGTGCCCTCGCCTTTTTCGTCCCTCGCTGTGCCCTCGCCTTTTTCGTCTCTCACCGTGCCCTCGCCTTTTTCTTCTCTCACCGTGCCCTCGCCTTTTTTCGTCCCTCACCGTGCCCACGCCTTTTTTCGTCCCTCGCCGTGCCCTCGCCGGACTCTCGATTACTTGTCCCTTGCCGACCCCTCGCACAAATGTAAATTTATATTTGTAACAATATCCATTGTAATAATAAGTTGTTTGACTTGTCAATTAAATATTTAATACTAAAAAAATAATGTCTAATGCACATATTTATCGAATTAGCTAATAAATATCTAATAATATTGTTCAAAGTAAACTTAATAGTTATTACAGTCCGATTGTAATAGAGTTTTATAATGTCATAACAGTAAAAAAGTTATAAATTCAACTCATTTTGACCATCATTCGCAGATGAAGACGAAGACGAAGACGCAGACGACTAACACTGTTGTTGTGCAGGGTCAAGTAACCGTGAAGCAAGTAGTGCTAGTTGTGCTTGGACATCACGGAGCTGTGATGAATGTTCTTGTTGGAGTTTGTAGTATGCCTCGTTCTGCTTATCCAGCTTCTCTTCCTGATTGTGGTACGCCTCGTTATTCTTGTCCATCTTGTCTTGCAGCTTGCAGTACGCCACGTTGCTTTGTTCCAGTTTGCTTTCCAAAGATGTTGTGGCTTGAGCAACTGCCTCCTGGAGATCTCTTTGCGTGATGTAGCTTCCGGTAGTAGGGTAACTATTTGATGTAGACGCCACAGAGACCTGTGATCCTACCCCGTATAAACGACCCTTGCGTGGTCTACCAACTACCTCAAAAAATAATGCATTACGATCAACAGGATTTGGAGCTGAACCGGATTCAGATGCCTCGGTTTGTTGTGATGCTTGTTGAAGCAGTTCTGTGTATCGAGCCTGTAACGCACAAATATCAACACGTAGAGACATGAATAATATAATATTGAAAATTTCGGATTCATACCAAAAATATAATGGCCAAACCATCAGAGAAACAAACAAAACAAGCAGTAGGGAAAACATACATTTAATTTCATAAAATGTCGCGGTCCGACAAGACCCCATGCTAAAAGGGTAAGTTTGGACCTGAATAACGGACATAATCTACTCTGTACCGTGGACTAACTAATTACCTGCACTCAGAAGAAATAGCCACAACGCAATATACATTGCATTCACACTCAAACACAATGAAATATCAAACAAAATCTTACATTCATGTATGCATTTCCATTATCTATTTCAATACTACCGCTATAATTCCGATTATCATATCAATCTAACATATCGGATTTAACTTTAACTTAGTAGCAAACAAGAATGTATGATTACTCAAATTTTAACCATTCAACACTTGAACCTAAGTTCAATTGCCCCATTGCCATCATTACATTTCATATAATTAAGCTTGTAATCAACAATTAATAAATTCCCTTAAAATTTTCGGACCCCACAAACGGATAGAATCTCCTCTGTACTATGAAGTAACCAGTTACCTGTATTATCTGAAGATATAGCCACAACCCAAGATACAAGCATTGACAGTCAAATACAATGAATATTAAACAAGTTTCTAAGGCAATCAAACTGTTTCTACTAAACAAAATTGTATATTCATGCATGCCCTTTCATTTGCTATTGAAATACTATGTCTATAATTCTGATTATCATACAATTCTAATATACTTTACTAAACTTTCTCAAATATTAAATCGTTCAACCAACTTTAACTTAGTTTCAAACAATCATGCCAGATTATAGAAGTTTTTTCCATTCAACACACTAACCTAAGTTCAATCATGTACTTGGCATCATCACATTTCACATAATTATGGGTGTAATCAACAATTTAACAAATTTGTGAGCGAATACGAGTTCTTCATAATTTGTGTGGATAAAACATTTGTATAAACTCTATGTATATCAATCATCAACGTTCTAAAGATTAAATAAACTAGTTTACCACTGTCTGTTCAGCCCGTGCGTCTGTGTATGGTCCATCACCACCCTTCCGATGAGCTTTGTTGAAAACATCAACAAATGTCACTTCATCCCCGCGTTCTTCGGCCTACATAAAAATTCACCAAAACAGATAGCTCGACATGTAATGAACAAGATAATATTGTTCATTATTCATCACTTATAGCTATACAGTCAGCTTTATTCTTACCATCCTCCTTGCCCATTCGTGTCCGGGGATACATCCCAAATGATGCGTAGATGGATTTTTCTTTCTATTATCAGAGTTTCTTTTGGATTTGTTCTGCCATGCTTGGCTACTCCACACCACTTTCATTCTATCCCATACATCCTGCGAGAGCCACGATGGCTTCTTATTTTGTTTACGCGCTTTGCTTAAGTTATCAGTTACGCGTGTTTGCCCGAAAAAGCTAAACCTCTCGGCAACGGTTGCTTCATCGCAGGGATACCACTTGTACATCCTCTGTGAATCATATAATAAAAATATATGATGTACATATGATATATATCTCAAGTACATAATATGTTTATATAATATATAAATTGAATGCGTTTTTCAAACCTTAAAGTAATCAAAAAATTTATCCTTCATATCGGGTGGAATCTCTCCCTAAGTTGTCCAAGGCTCTAAATAGGCTGCATGTAGTGATTTCCTAATATCTCTGGTCGCGTTATATGGATCCCATCTATAAATTATAAAAGAAACTGTTGTGTTATATGGTATGAAACTTAACTTTCACTATATAGATATATTGTTAATGAATAATTCTACGCCCAGCACTTTTAACTTTAAGATGCTTGCGTGAATCAGTGGCTCATGTTGCAAATTCTTCCATAGATGAGAATCCATATGTTATCCAGTCTGGAATGCCATTAGCTCGATCTTCTACAGCTCTCGATGACTCAGCCATCGGGTGACATTGTATGTCACCATGTACAGGAGTGTCATCCCTCTCAACATGTAGATCATCAAAACGTTGTCGCAATCCGGATGAGGTAGTGGTTTGGGTATTCGTTACGTGAGGGTGATGTAGAATGTTTGGACTAGTATGACCAGTTACATGGTCAACGGGAGCTCCGGATGAACGTGAACGTTCACGAGGCATTACCTGCTGTGGAAGTAGAGTGCCTGCCACCCGCTGCTCCGTACCAATGGAGGCTGAACTGGAGTTATGCAATGTTACACCATGTTCACCTATGGAATGGCGAATACTCGGACTTTGACCATGTGTTTGTCGGCGACCATATGATGGCTGCCCTGTACCTGTAAACCATACAAACTTGTCAACTATGATACAGAACATAGAAATTGGAAATATTAATTTTAATTGAGTAAAATTAATAATATTGTATACATTATTAACCTGTCGATGTGTTTGTCCCTTGCCCACGTTCTTTGCGCCTTCCTAAGAAATCCGTCAATTTAATTTTTTTGCCCTTGGGGTCATTATCGTTACCACCTCCCATCTAAAATTTAACACAACTTAGTTATAGTTCACTTAATATATTAGTTAAGTTCATATCTTACAAGAAAAAGGAATGTCTATTAAAAATCTAATGTTACATCAGTTGCGATAATACAAAATATCATAAGTTATTCCAACTACTATCTATCTTTACCAAAGACTAATATTCAGCATCTTCATCACTATTTTCATCATCATCATCACCATTATCATCATCATCGTCATCTTTAGTAGCATCTTCATACGCCTCTTCATCTTCAGTCTCATCTTCATATTCCTCTTCGTCTTCTTCATGTTCTTCCTCCTCATTTTGTTCAATAATAAGCTGACCATGGATGTCATTTGGATCATCTTCCAATATTTCGTTGTTCTCATCCAAATCACGACGGATTGTTGGCAAATTACTTTCATTCTGTTCTCTTACGGGCACATGCATCTCATCAGACTGGAAACTTGTTCTTTGTTCCACTACTCTTTCCTTTTCAGGCATGGCATAGATATTTCTAGGGCGTACTTTAACTACTGCTTGCCAATTTTTACGGTTCCCCTTCGCCCCTGGATATCTACAATAATACACTTGCTGAGCTTGGGCAGCCAATACAAATGGTTCATATTTGGGATACTTTCTCTTCACATTCACTTCAACCAAACTAGACTTACGATAGTATTTCACACCTCTATCATTTGTGGTATCGTACCAATCGCACTTAAAGAGAACTACCCTTGTATGTTGTAAAGTTGGATTATTATATTCAAGTTGAATAATGTTGTGCAACACACCATAGTAGCCAATATCCTCCGCTCTGCCATCGCTTATCCCTTTCACATATACTCCACTATTATTTGTTTTCATCGATGTAGCATATTCGTGTGTTGCAAATCTGTATCCATTCACCATGTATCTTGACGAGGTCCTAACCAATCTATAAGGCCACATTGAAAGACAATGTACACGATGATCTACATCATTCATGTGCTTAACCTACAAATATATATCACTATTCTTTTAAGGTATGCATACCGTAAGGAATAAAATAAATTTATGTTATGAGACATGTACATACATATTCATATAACCATTTCGGGAATAAGTTGTCAGCATGCAGTTGGAGTTCTCTCGGATTCAATGGGCCATATTGGTTGCGAATGTAATCCTCGAACATGCTGGCAAATAGTCAAATATTAGTCAATTTATCTTGTATATTTAAAGCCCAACACGTTAACATATTATTAAATTACCATAGCCTTACCTGACATAAGGTAGTACCTCTGTGCAATTCATCAATACATAGCAGTGTGCCAAATAGAAATCTTCTTCCGCTATTGTCATCTCTTTCCATTTCCCGATTGAGCGGCCCGGATGAGTAAATAGAGCCAAGCATCCATCGGGGTGTTCCACATCGTCATATTGGTCATTCCGACCAAGCCTTCTATTCTTAGTGGCCACGTGCTCTTCAAAATAATAAGAACAAAAAGTTGACGTTTCCAGTATGTGGTAGGCTTCACAAATGGATCCTTCCACATGTGCCTTATTCTTTACTTTCCTCTTTAACCCCTGCAAAAACCTCTCAAAGGGATACATCTACCGATATTGTACAGGGCCACAACAAATCGCTTCGTGGACCAAATGAACAGGCAAGTGCTCCATTGAATCAAAGAATGCAGGAGGTAGCAGCTTCTCCAAGTTGCAAAGAGTCACGACAATGTCTTTTTGCATCCTTTCCAAATCCATACTTTGCAAACTTGTGCAACATATGTTAGTAAAGAACAAACTTAGTTGTGCAAAAGCCTCCCAAACTTGTTTAGGCATCAGCTCGCGTAATGCAATCACAAGCAATCTCTCCATGAAGACATGACAGTCGTGGCTCTTCATGTGTGACATCTTTAATTGTTGCATGTCAACACATCTCGCTAAATTTGATGCATAGCCATTAGGAAATTTTAATTCTTGAGCCCATTCAAGAAGTAGTTTTCTCTTTTTCACGGGGAGAGTATACACACCAATCACATTAACGTACTCTCCACATAATTCGGGACGGTCACAATACACCTCCATGTCTTTTCTTGCTCTTATATTGTCTTTGCTCTTTCCTTTGACACCCATAACAGTGTTGAAAACATTGTCAAATACATTTTTTTCTATATGCATGACATCCAAATTGTGGCGTACAAGATGCGTCTTCCAGTAAGGTAAATCCCAAAAAATACTTCTCTTTGTCCAGTTGTGCCACTCCCCAAACCCATTCAATTTCATTTTTTTCCTATCATTCATCATTTCTTGGATCTTTGGCAAATTCATCACACTTGCCCATATTTGATCACCATCTAATATGGGCGGAGGCCCACAAGTCTCTCTTTTACCCCTTAAAAAAATTTTGTGTCCCGTCGCATAGAACTATTACTCGGTAAGAATTTACGATGACAATCAAAGAATGAATTCTTCATTCCTTCTTGCAACCAAAAAGCATCAGAGTTATTCATGTAATATGGACACGACAGTCTTCCATGTGTACTCCAGCCAGACAACATACCATAAGCTGGGAAGTCATTTATGGTCCACATCAAAGCTGCCCTCAATTGGAAATTAGTCTTTGTTGAAACATCATAACACGGTGTACCCTCCAACCATAATTCTAGTAATTCAACAATGAGAGGCTCTAAATACACATCTATTGTCTTACCAGTATTTATCGGACCGGGGATAAGCAATGTCAAAAACATGACAGGCTCTTTCATGCACATCCATGGTGGCAGATTGTAAGGTGTTAATTTTCTTAAACCTGTATAAGTTCTCAGGTAGGTTATTTTCTAAAGGCATCAACTCCATAAACTCTGAGACCACATGATCAAATAGGTCGTTGCTCATATTATGTTCTGATTTCATATTTAGATAATGAGCCACAGCAGACAACTGGGTAAGATTTCTACAACCCGCAAACAATGGTTTTTCAGAGGCATTCAACAAATTAAAAAATTCTTGTGCTTCCATGTTTGGTACTTCTTCACTCACGTTCTGATCCCTTAACATATCTACTCCAGCAGCATCAAAGACCATTGTTTGATAGTTATTTCCATAATCTAAGTCGTGTAGCATGTTATTACCAACGTGTTGTTCAGTGACCCTTATGTTGTTCGACACATATTCCCCATGTGCAACCCATACATAGTAATTAGGCATGACACCCTTACTATAAAGATGTTTTATCACAATGTCAGTGGTAAGATATCGCAAGTTTTCGCATTTGATGCATGAACATCTTATTTTTACACCGTCCATGTAATATGGTTGACTACTTGCGAATGTTATAAATTCATGCACACCTTCAACAAAGCCCTCATTGATGTATCCATGAATCCATCGATTATACATCCATTCACGTGATGATGTCATTCTGACTGACACATTGCAGCACAAATAGTAATTTAATATTAGAAACAATATTGTAAGACTAGAATTTTGCCCAACTTAGTTAGCTTTACTTACTTCTAAAATACTTTAACTTATCATACTCTCATGTTAATACACAGTCATGTTAATTTGCTTCTTAACTTTGGCAAATTATTATTTTAGTCAACTTTACGTACTTCTCACTAAACTTTTTGCATTACAAAACTATTAGCTTACTTAAAATACTTTATTAACTTAACTTGCTTCTTGTCAACATGCTAACTTAACTACTAACCTTATTCTTCTTAATTCTTAATATTATATAATAATACATCATATATAACTTACTTAATTCTTTGTTTTGTTAATGCATCTACAAAGAGCAACACACCCCTTCATCCACTTACACAAACATCTGTCTTCACAATAACACAACGGCTCAATTTACACAATTTATTAAACATGAATATAACAAAAAAAACACCACAATATCATACATTTTATGAAACGAAATTATAAGGCCAAAATACTATATTGTTCAACATATTACTATATCAATAAAAACACTAACCTGAGCTTATGGAAAGTTTAAGCGTTGCAAGCTTGTATGGATGCCTCAAACCTAACGATCATCAAAACAAACACACCAAATTAAACTAATAATTCTTTAAAAAATGAATATTAAAATAAATTAATTTAATAACCTAAATATGAAAAACCCAAAATAAATTTTCGGATTTTTAAATATATGCCATTTTTTAATTCTAAAAATTGACAATAAATAATTATATATGAATTTTCTTTATAAATTCATCATTTTAAAAATCTGAAAATAAAAAAAATAGAAAAAAATACTCAAATCTAGAACAAAAATACAAAAAATTAAACACTACATATTACGAAAAATAAATAAATAAATAAATGCATATATATACATTAAAACATGTATAAAATGTAAAAGAACATAATGTATATACATTAATAGATATATATACATACATATAGATATAGGATAGATATATGTAAATATCTTAAAAAAAAAAAAAAAACAGAACTATTACATGTACTGCGCGCGCGCGCACGCGGGGGGAAGGGGGGTAGGGGGTGGTTACGGGGTAGGGGTTAGGGGGTAGGGGAGGGGAGGAGGGGGGGTGGGGGGCGCTGTCACTGAAGGGGGCAGGGGGTTTTTTTTTTTTTTTGTGTTTTGGGTTTCAAATCGACGGCAGCAGCTGCTGCCCTCGATTTGAACCCAAATTCAGCGAGGGCCCAGCGGCGGGGGGCCCTCGCCAAAATAAGTAATATAAATTTTTTTTTTCTGGGCAGCGGCCCAGCATGATACTGGGCCGCCACCCAGAAACCAATGGGGAGGCCCATTGGTTTAATTTTTTATTTTTATTTTTTATTACCTATGGGCAGCGGCCCAGCATGATACTGGGCCGCTGCCCAGTAACCAATGGGGAGGCCCATAGGCGTTACCAATTAGCCTCGCCCATTGGATTTAATTTGGGTATCCTTTTTTTTATTATTTAATTTTTTTATTATTTTATTTTATATATATATTTTTTGTTTTTGTTTTTGGCTTATTGTTTAATTTTCATGATTCATTTGTTTTAATTTTTTTTATCATAATTTTTGTATTAATTAAATATAAATTTGTTTCGTTTTTATAATACTAAATTTTTTTATTTATTATCTTACCTTTTATTTTTCTATATTAATTTATTTTTAAATTTTGCAATATAATTTGTATGTTTAATATGTTATTACTTTGTTTTTTTATTGTATTTATTTGTTTTCAATGCAACTTCAATAATTCTTTAATTAATGAATATATTAATAAATTCATCAAAAAAATTATTAGATATTATTTTTTTAAACCATTTTTGTTTATTAGCTCTAAAAATTTTTCTTGTTTATTTATTTTTCATTTTAATATTTTCTTGGAAATAATTTTATTAATAACGCATATAAATAATTTAGTTTTTTAAACTTTTTTGTGGTTATTGTCTTAAAATTTTGAATTCTTTTAATTAATATATATTTTCATATTTTCTTCAAAAAAATTATATTAATTAGCTATTACTTTGTTTTTTTCCACTTTTTTTCTTTTTGTTTAATTTGTAATTTTTTGCCACTTTTTTTTCATATAATGTATTTATTTTTTTAAAGCAAAGGTTAACTTTACTTTCATTTTTTAGATGACCAATTTCGTCTCCAAAAACCTGACACACCATAGGCTGTCTACAAAAAGAGTTTTTTTATTACTTCTTAAATTATTAAATATTAATAAACTAATTATTTTTATGAATTAGTTCTCATGTAAGATGAGATATATATATAATGTGAAAGATATACAAGTTAGGATAATTTTAATAATCCATAAATATTATGTAATTAATTATATAAACATAATAATTTAAATAGTTTTTAAAGTATTAAAAGTATTCAATTAAACAAATAATTAAATAATGTAATTGTACATAAATATAATATGTTCAAATTGTAAATATCAATGCCGCCAAGTCCCATCACCATGACTTTTTTGTTCACGAGAAATGAAATGTACGATGAGAATATGTTATACGCGACAATCTCTCCATAAAATAGTCCAAACTTGCAAGGACACGTCTTCCAAGGGAGTTGGCTTTAGGAACTTCACCATCTCCAAAATACCAAGCACGCCCTGTCACCAATTATTTCACAGATAGAAGACCAATGGGTAGTGTCCACATGCCCACGAACCACAGGGCATAATATAATGAAATGACAGGGGCTTCTTTTGGCATAGGAATGGAGAAACACCTGTTTTGCATGCATTGTGTTAGCGTGCACAATGCATGTGGACAATGATTTCACATATTGACATATGTACATTTACGTCTCCAAGGAAAACAAATTTTTATTATTCTTTCTAATAATTAATGTGTTTCTTATAACAATTTTTTAAACTTTCATAAATGTCGTGAAGTCCCGTCAATAACATCAACTCCATCACGGGCTGTCATATAGACCATTGATTAATCTTATCATGAGCACTATGAGAACATCTTATAGGCTACCACGGGGCAGAATGTGGTAAGAACTGATAGGGCCCCGTTGTGCAAAAGATATGGACACAACAACTTCTAAATCTCCAAACAATAAAAAAACTCTATGTCCCCAATTATTTGACCCATCAAAGTCCAATGGTACACAAACACGTGTCAACGAACCATTCGTTGATATATTGACCCTTGTAAAAAATGAAGAGTTGTCTCCATACGCTCACCAAGCTATCAATCTTCTCATCTAATGACCTAGTTTCTATAAATAGCACTTGGCATTGCGTTTTCTCATAGTATCTCAAAGTAGTAATTGTAGATTTCATCTAAATTGTTTGAAGGATGAGTAAGGATCAACAACACCACTCAGCTAATCGTCCAGTGACTAAAGATGAAGAGATGGATACAATGCAAAAGTATCCAATTTACAGCGAATACGTTAAACCCCAACTTGATCTAAATGCTCCGCCAAAGTACGACGGATCCATTTCTAATGGCCAAGTAGGCCAAAAAGTTCAAGCCTACATGCTACGGATCTATTTACCAAACTTTTTCCCTAATATCTATATCTTTTTATCATCTTAGAAGCATCAGCAATAGTAGAAATTGTTACTAAATATAACAATGTTACTACGTTCTTCTGCCTGATGTGTAGTGTGCACTTGTTATGTATTAGTGATATTGCAGTACTATGTTAGGTATTAAGTAGGTGTGCTTATGTAAGCCCTCAAAAATAATTTGTAATCTTTATAGGGTTTTAGGTATTAAGTAGGTGTGTTTATGTAAGCCCTCGAAAATAATGTGTAATCTTTATAGGGGGTTAGGTATTAAGTCGTTGCGTTGCATTATAAAAAATGCATGCCATGTAATCCTTTAGTAATTCCCAAAAATGTAAAATTAAGTTAATGCTTGTAATGCATTAACTCTTATAAGAAAATGCTTTAATTATAATTTCGTGATGTCAATTTGAAATAAATAATTATTTCTATTTTGCATGACGTTAAATATAAATTTTATATATAGCTATGTATACGCCAATCTAGGACATTTTAAAAAGGAAAAAAATTACTCACTAGTTGTATGTATAATTATTTAAAATAAATTTACTACATATTATTAAATTTAAATTCAATGCTTTTAAAACACTCATAAATTATTATATGAAATAATCATAATTGTTAAATGTAAACTTAGAACTAATTGTTTGTAGTAATTATAAATTACGACTATTTTCATGTAGCGTCAAAAATGTTGGGGCCGAATCGGCGATGGGAATGATTGTCAGTTGCCTAATTGTTCGAATTGACATTTTTTAAATTTTCTAATTTTATTTGTTCAATCTAAACATAAAAGTGAATCGGCAAGGAACGTCTAATTCCCTCGCCAAGTCAGCGAGGGACAGCGAGATCCCTCCCCGATACATGGCCTTCCCTTGTCGAATCGGCGAGGGACAGCGAGTTCCCTTGCCTCCCTCGCCGAATCGGCGAGGGACAAGGCCTTCTCTCGCCGATTCCGCGAGGGACAACGAGTTCTCTCGCCGAATAGGTGAGGACCGACACCGTCCCTCGCTGATTCGGCGAGGGACATGGCCTTCCCTCACCGAATTGGCGAGGAAGAGTGTCGTCCCTCGCCGAGCCCTCACCGAAAAGCGACGGCATAGCGACGCTCCGTCGCCGAAACCGTTTTTTCTTGTAGTGATTTTAGATTTTCTCTTATGTATTACTTGTATCAATCTTCTCGTACTAAAATTTCACAATTAGACTAAATAGAGATATGTTTACTTTGTCAACATGCAGGATCTCACACATTAGGACTGGCACAATGTCTTTTATTCCGTACCAGAATATATAATGGAACAAACATTGATGCTAGCTTCGCTAGTACTCGCAGACGACAATGTCCTAGTGCCGGTGGGGATAGTAGTTTGGCACCACTTGATTTGGTGACTCCAAATTCATTTGATAACAACTACTACAAGAATCTTATGCAAAGAAAAGGGCTTCTTGCATCAGACCAGGTCCTTTTCAGTGGTGGATCAACAGATAGCATTGTGGATAAATATAGCAAGAATCCTCGTACTTTCTCATCAGATTTTTCTTCTGTGATGATTAAAATGGGAGATATAAGTCCGCTCACCGGTCAAAATGGAATCATAAGAAGGATTTGTAGCGCTGTCAACTAATACCTCCAATTTCACAATCGTTCGACTTTCAAGATTGCAAACCAGCGATTCATTTATTCTTTCTGCTAGATATATATATATATATATATATATATTCATGTCCAGTGTGCTTTCATGTTAATTTTCACCTTTAATCAAGTATAAATCTAGTTATGCTTCCCATGAATTCTTTGTATTGCTATTTGTGAAAGGTTTATAAATGTGAAATATCTTGTGCTATTTCCAGACGTTCTTTGTTAGTCTCCTTGTGTTAAGGTCAAAAATTTCGGAGCACAATTTTGGGCCATATTTGGATCTCGATTTCTCTAGCTGGGCTCGAAACGAGGTCCTGTCAATGAGCAACCTACAAAACAAGGCCCACTAAGAATGTGCCCCGAGGGACCCCTCCGACGTCAAGTCAGTTAAGGATCTAAAGTTGCATATGAGCAGAAGAGAATAAAAGATAAAAGAGAGAAAATTAGCATTATAGTGTATATGCCTTCTATTTGTTACCTTCCTTGTAAGGGATGCCCTTATATTTATACTAGTCTCCGGTTTATTAAAGACTGCCAAGTGTCCCACTACTAGAGTGTTCCCCAAGCCTCTATGGAATCAATATATTATAACTGTCTCTCGAGATTTACGATAGGCCTCGAGGTGGTGGACCTTGGCCTCGGGCAAATGGGCCTCGGGACTGGAACTCAAGGCTAGACCTCGGGCATTGGACCTTGGGCTATTCTCAGGGATATTTTGGTAATTATTAATAGGCCCGAAAATTTACCTTTTATCAATTGCCCTCCCCCCTCCCCAATTTTCTGAGCTCCGTAGGAGGTCGGGAAATCATTTATTACAGTGCTACCATTTTCTGGGTTCTTTTCCCTACTTAGGTCGCTGTGAATTGACTCGACCGGATCTCTGCTTAACTGAATAGACCATGGTGGTTCATGATAATTACTGTATTCGGACAACATTGGATTTGTCTCGGTATCATTAGTATCACTTTTGTGGAGGTGTGTCCTTGAAGTGGGCAATTGTCTGCCAGGTCGAGGAATGAGAATCCTGAGTTTTTGTGAATCTGAGTTTATCGCTCGTAACTTTTTATGGGTAGTTTGTCTTAGGTTGGTGGACCTCAATCTCGAATTGGTAGACCTCGGCCTCGAGAGGTCCTCGGGCCCATGTGGCTTCATGTTTGCGAGACCTCGGCCTCTTGACTTAAGAGGATCTCATACTTAGGAGACCCCGAAATGGCTCTCCTATTTCAGTTAGGATGACTCATTCTTGATGGCTATTGTGGCTTTAGTGGACTCTTGATTATCTTGGGAATAAGTAACCCCGATAGTGAGTAGTAAGACCACGGGGGGTTCTTTTTTGTGCTGAGAGAATAGTAAATCCCCTTTTGGTTGATAAGCCCCCAAAGGATACTCGTCTTAGCTTGTTGAATTACGACCTTGTCGGTGTTTAGAGAGACCCCCGAGGGTTCTTGCATTTATTATGAGGGTGGTGTCTCCAATTTTGGACTGATAAATTCCTGCATGATACTCTTCTTAGCCTATGGGGCTTGGTAGGTTCCCGTAAGAGTTTTATCTTAGCCTCAGCATGGATAACTCTGTTAGCAAGCTGGTAAGATCTCAGAAAATTCTTGTCCTAATTTGAGAAGTAATGGCCCTGAGGTCAGCTGGTAAGAGATTTAATTTTAGGGGTATCCCCTAATGTTGTTCATGTATGCCGACCTCCTGACTGCCGAGGATTCCGAGTCAGAGCAAGAGTCGGAGAGTGACAATGCTGAGGAACAACTCAACGAGGGAATCAACCTCGAGGTTAATCAATTTGAACCATATGGTGCTGCCGAGGGTGATGCCCCCTAGGCTTAGACTTAGGCTTTCAATGTGCTTCAAGGGCCATTATGATCTTGTAATGAATTTTTCCGATTTAGTGGGATATATGTTTTTGCCAGCTGGATATGTTTTTATATTGGTAGATGACTTAGCCTTCGCATTGATTCGACCTCTGTTTACTTACTGTGTTTGCTCTACTCCATATAGTTGACTGTTGAGGTCAGCTTGATGCTTCCCTCTTCTGCATCTGTCAGGACTTTTAGCGTAGAGGGGCTGGCCCCGTAGGGTCTTCTACTTTGGATTTTCTCTTGGGCTCGGATGTCTGAGATAGGCTGAAAAGTCCTCATAAGGTATTTGCTTTAGCCACTATTGCATGGATGAAGTCTTCAGAACCGGTTTTCTAAACTCTCGTAAGAGTCTTTTTCTGTAATAGGCGGCTATTAAGTTCCCAGAGAAATCTTGTATAACCAAGCCCTCGTCTTCATCTCCCGAGGTGGCGGTTAGCTATGCCCTCGTCTTCTTTCGAAACGGCTGTTAGCCAAGCCCTCGTCTTCTTCCGAGGTGGCTGTTAGCTATGCCCTCGTCTTCTTCCGAGGTGGCTGTTAGCTATGCCCTCGTCTTCTCCAAGGTGGTTGTTTGCCATGCCCTCGTCTTCTTCCGAGGTGGCTGTTAGCCATGCCCTCGTCTTCTTCGAGGTGGCTATTTGCTATGCCCTTGTCTTCTTCCAAGGTGGCTGTTAGCCATACCCTCGTCTTCTTCCGAGGTGGCTGTTTGTCATGCCCTCGTCTTCTTCCGAGGTGGTTGTTAACCATGCCCTGGTGGCTGTTTTCTATGCCCTCGTCTTCTTCTGAGGTGGTTGTTTGCCATGCCCTTGTCTTCTTCCGAGGTGGCTGTTAGCCATGCCCTCGTCTTCGGGTTAATCCCTGTCATGTTAGTAACTAAAATGCATACTTATCATTGAAAAACATATTATTGATACCTTCCTGGGGTGGGCTTGGTAGGCCTCGGCCTCGGCTTGGTAGACCTCGACCTCGACCTCGGCCTCGGCTTGGTGTGGCCTGTAGGCCTATATAAGGAGTCTGTAGACTTACGAAAGCTCTTGTGGGTGCATAGGTAGATGACCTGAGCTTGCTGGGATGGTAGGCGATGACACTTGAGTAAATCCCTGCAATGTGAGTAACTGACAATATAAATGTATACTAATCATTGAAAAACATATTTTTGATACCTTCCCGGGGTTTTAAAAGGAGGTTGGGAAATAGCTCCGCACAAACCCTAAGGTCGGATGAGTTTTATTGAGTAACAGTTGCCTTAATTCAATCATCCTCATTGATATTGAGGTTTGTTAATTTGATCACTTTCGCTGTTGATTCTCTTCCAGATCTCAATCTTGTTGGTTAACAGGGCCTGTAGGCTTAATGGAAGTCGCATAGACCTGTGTAAGGAATCCGAGGACTTGCTAAAGCTCGTGTGGGTCTATATGGACCTGTACGAGCTGTTCTCTGTACCATACTTACACAACCATAAGTATAATTTCACAGAATATAATAGGTTTTTGGGTATGTGCATGTTGACAATATTACAAGAAGTAGTGATCTTCATGTTATGACTTTCAATTGTTAGGATTCTAGCCCTATTCTGAAAGTCAACCAATCAAACAAGTAAAGTTGAACTTTAGCTAAGTATGTTTAAGCAAGTAATCATACAAAGCCAAGAAAAATTTATCATATCAGTAAAGCTTATTAATAGAATTTGTCCAAGTAAAACAGAAATAGAGATAGAGTAGGAAGTAGTGATTTCCATAATTTCTCACTTTCTGAGAGCGAAGTAGAATTCAGGGACCTCCATTCTTTAAAAAAAAAAAAGGCTTATTCTATCTTCGTGATGTAACTCTCTGTACCTTTTTCCTCCTAGGTTTCTCAAGTTTCTGGTGTATTGGAATACACAAAAGTCGAACCATAATAACACACTTATGGAACGCATAATATTGTCACATGAATTTGTTGAAAAGTAATAGTAACAGAGTTGAAATAAAACAGACTTGGAGAAAAACGTTGCAAAAATGCTTGAAATCACCACTTACAAACAGTCCTGGACACAATCTTAAACTCTCTTCATGAATCTTGGTTTTGAGCTCATAAGCTAAAGCCTTTGGTCAAATCTAAATAATAAGGCACCTCTCCCAATTAAGTAGAGGGAAAAGTTTGAGTAAGCACTGATCAATACGAGCATGCATGTACTGATGTTGATAACAAATAGTGCGTAGATGTTAGCAGTAACAAATATATATGCAGTAGTCTTGCATATAAGTGTTATCATGAAATATTTTTATGCAACTGTAACTTGTTAACAGATCACCTTAATATAGTTACTCGGTATTAATGTAATCATTGAGTATGACAACAGTCAACTGCAATAGGATACAAGCATGTGAAGTTGAAAATACAAATATATGTTTTTTGAGACGTGAATCAACATACACGCACGATGAGTAAGATTTAAATCTTCTTGTGGTCCAAATTTCAAAAGAATTAATTTACATATAAGAAGATATATATGTGTATGTTCTTGCAAGAAGTTGGAAAGTAAAAATAAATATTCCTTTCTAATATAAATTTATTCTTCATGAACTGATTTACCAACCTAGGTATAATGGAGCTGAATATCTATAATCAGTTTCAGCATCTCAATAGTAAGATTTAATAAATTCTGGGCCTCTGCATAAAGAAACGAAGTAACAAGATTCTTCGCCAAACAAGCCAAAGTAACCCCTAGCTATTCCTTCGTTATGTTCATTATTTCTGAGCATAAACAATTGCATGAATATGCAACTGCACTTTGAAATCAAGTAGAATACTTCAAAACACGTTCTCATATCACGGAAACTAACATTTCCATAGCATGGGAGCTAAACACAAGTAATCAATTACATGTATGTGCACAAAATGATATTAATTACACATATAATAGTTTTTAAATCATATCAGTTCCAGCAAAAATTTATGATATGCATGTAGGATAAATACATTTTTTTGGTACAATTTTCTAATGCAAAGTACACTTAGGCATTTTATCAAACACCTCCAACGCATACCTCGGGGGACGCTTACTCGCCTGAACTTTCAAGCACATAGGTCATAGTACGCCTGGGTTTATTAACAAACATACCTAGAGCAATTGTTCGTCGAAATGACGATGTTAATCCTACATAACAATTCATTTTCAAACAAAATAATGGTGAACATTTTGTGAAAGTTGGCAGCACATGGATGTGGAGTTTTTTTTTAATAAATAAATAAAGCTAACCATATAACATAATATGATAAACTATATGCCATATAATATAATATGATGATCTTCTTGTATTAATAGGAGCATAATAGTTGCGGTGCTGAGGACTACTAATTAGCTCTGCATTATTAAGCTAACTTGTAAAATGGGAAATAACAACGTGGTCAGCTATAAGCAAATAGCAACCAGTAAAGCACAAACGAGCGAAAGTTCTCATCGCGTTATTGTTTATCTTGCAAAGATGTGGTTTCTCAGTGGGACCCTTCAAGTTGGCCACGGGGCAATAGCCTCTGACACCCCCACACCATTACGAGATGAGGGGGCTTACCCATCAGCCTACTTTGCTAAGAGGCGGCAAGAACGGCTCGAACCAGTGCTTTTCAGATACAGTCCGGATTTCAACACCTTTCTAATCGTGACTTTCAAAAAGAAAGAAGAGAAATTGGGCCTTGTCACGTCAATCGACAGTTGAGAAATCTTATCTCCAGGGCCCTCACTTTAGGTTCTCTCAATCGCCGAGGGTGCAAGAAGAAAGAAGTTAGGGGTTTTCGTACCACTAGGGATGCTCAATGCCACTTCGCCAACTGGCATTACCTGTGCTTTCGTGTCTCTCAGTGTGGTCAGCACTGGGTGTTTTCGAGTAGTGAGGCTTACACCCATTCGCATTAGTTCATCCAAAGTTCCTTAGCCTTATGTGGGAAAGAAAAGTCTAAAGTAGAGCGTGAAGTTGTGCCTCTAAGTCAGCTTGGCGAGTCAGACTGCTCTCTTTTTTTTACATAAGATCGAGTGTTAAAATTAGAATGGATTATCCTTTGTTAGCTAATCGAAGATGGTTCACCTGGACTTGCATCCTATGAAGTTTTAAATGAATAAAGGAATCCAAAGGTTGAACACGCTGCAGCGTCAGACCTTTAAAATAAACAGTGATTGGTAGCCCCACCTACAAGAACTTAAACTTATGTTTTCCTTCCTAAAGGTAGCCCTCCACTTTAGACGATTATGCTCTTCACGGGTTGGATTTCATTTTTTTTCATCATCCCTAGAATGTCTTCTTGCGAGCCAAGTAGAGCGTAGAACATTGAGAGGGAACACCTTGAGACCCGGAATGAAATGTACGCAAAGTGGATTTTCGGGTGCATTAACGTCCATGAAGGAAGTCAAGTGAGAGAATGTGATGAAGGCTTGGATCGAGAGGCAATATAAAAGAGAGAATTCCAGATTGAAGATCTCTTGACCCATTTACGATTCAGTTCTACATCTTAACGTTGAATTAATGAATAGAGATTGACCTTCACTTCGCGAGTCGGGTAATACAAATTTCTAATAACACTAATTTTTTAGTAATTTATTTAAATAAATAAAAATTTTAGTTTTTAGAATCTAGAATATTTAGATAGCGGGTAGCGGGAATTGAACCTGCATCGTTAGCTTGGAAGGCTAGGGGTTATAATCGATTCCCGGATCTCCGGCAATAAGCGCAAGTGGGAGATCGGCTCTATGGCCGCCTTAAACTGCAATATTTGTGATTGACGAAGGAATTGTCTTCTCTTCTAAGGAGGGTTCTGCTTCGTCTGCAGCAGATGATCCTCCTATAACCTCTGTCTCCTTTCTTTTAGACGAGTCTTCGACTACCAAGTCTACTCTTGTCAAAAAATAACGTTATTATAAGATAATCTTTAAACAAATCATTTTTTTTTTAAATTCAAACTTTCTCACTGCCGATTGCCTTTTCCTTTGCTGAGCTAGACCTGATTTGCTCTATCTTTCAGTCGTACATATGGGGGGAAGTTTCGGGTTGTTAGGCAAAAACAAGGTAGAAAAAACCCAAACTCCCTAGCCAACTATCTTTCCTTCTAAGACTGATAAGACTGTTCCCATTGAGGCAATGCAATTATTAATGTCCGATCAATAGCAATAGTATTGTGGCACTTCTTCTGACTTTCTTGTTGGCTCGCAAGTGGTTATACAAGATAAAGTAAAAGTCTGATTACCTCTTGTTTCTCACAGACGGCGCTAACCTGTTAAGGTCAAAAATTTCAGAGCACAATTTTGGGCCAGATTTGGATCTCGATTTCTCTAGCTGGGCTCGAAACGAGGTCCTATCAATGAACAACTTGCAAAACAAGGCCCACTGGGGGTGTGCCTCCGGGGACCCCTCCAACGATCAAGTCAGTTCGGGATCTAAAGTTGCATATGAGCAGAAGAGAATAAAAGATAAAAGAGAGAAAATTAGCATTATAGTGTATATGCCTTCTATTTGTTACTTTCCTTGTAAGGGATGCACTTATATTTATACTAGTCTTTGGTTTATTAAAGACTGTCAAGTGTTCCACTACTAGAGTATTCCCCAAGCCTCTATGGAATCAATATATTATAACTGTCTCTCGAGATTTACGATAGGCCTCGGGGTGATGGACCTTGGCCTCGGGCTAATGGGCCTCAGGACTGGACCTCGGGCATTAGACCTCAGGCTAATACAGTTCTCATGAATACTTTGGTAATTATTAATAGGCTCGGAAATTTACCTCTTATCACCTTGTGGAAGACGATTCTATGGTATTAATAGTGCTTCAACGTAAACTATTTGTTTATGCTAATGTTACTGCTTTGGTTTCTCGACATGTAAATATTGATTCACTATGACTGTGATTGCATCATCTTTATCCTTCTAGGGATCACTCGATGGCCTAAAACAAGGTTTGAGAAAAAATTGGGAAATAATTTGCACATTATAAAAATAAAGGGGATGGTTTTTATATTTGAAAAGTGCATAAAATTTTATATAAAGCGGAATGATTTTTATCTTAGTAAAGTGCAGATAAAATTTTCTTTATGCTCCTTTTAACTATTACAAGCTCTTCATATTTGTCAATCAATGACATCGCAAAAGAAAGATGATCAAACCAAAAGCTATAATATACAGCTAATTCCGCATAGTTTTCCGGATCCTCGATTTGTCACATATTGTTCTAATTCTTTCAGCTTGCCCCCTATATTTATCTGAAATACTAAAAATTTCCTCTCTTGAGAAACCTGAAAATAAGTAATCCGATGAAAATTTTAATTTATATTAAAAAAAATAAGTAAATTTAATTAAAAAAAAATTCAACACATTAAACTTTTAAATTAGTTGGTCATTTTAATAGCGTAAAGCCTCAATCCATATAAGGCCGCGAGCTAAAAATTGAGTGCCGCTATTAGAAATGTACTCCCAAGTGTTAGGATCATTAAAGAAAGAATATTTCTTGCTTTTGAGAATTTGAAGGAGACCAAATAATTTGAATGTAGTAGTACTTTTAATTGAAGATGATCAACGTAGAATCCTTGCCTTTTTATCTATTTATATGTCACTGGGTCGTGTAATTTCGAAATCTTTAGATCACTATCGGCTGCTACTCCGTGTAGGCAAAGGGCAGAGAGGATTGACTTGTTCTTCATTGGCTAACTAAATGGTTTTATTCTATGGCGAGAGGTATATATTAAATTTATCCTCAAATTATATTTTCGCTATCATATCTTTTATTTCTTACAACATTTAAAGATATTTAGAAAAAGGATAAAAACCGTTGCAAATAACTTTAATCGTTCCATATAGTGTCATTGCATATGGTCTCGTTGCAAATTTTCTATTGCTACTATTTTTTTATAATTAATAAGCAATATTTCAAAACTATTGCCAAAAAATAATTTCATGAATAATTATTACCAAAAAAGTTATTAAAAAAAATTTAACCATTGCAAAAAAATTTAGTTTATACATTGTTCAAGACATTGCAAATATGACACCTATTGCAACGATTTTTTTAATATTTTGTAATATTTTTTTTCCATTTTTCAACAATAGTGTTGCAAAAGATCCTAACGTTATAGTGTATGTTGTTCAACAGTGCAATAATATGTTTCAAGTTAGTCAAAAGTCATGTAATATTCGTGATGAAATGAAGAAAATTCGAACTTGAGATTTTTTATAAATTTCACAATTCTACCCATTCTGCCTCTAGGCATGTCGTGAAAATTTCTACTTTTGACTTCCCTTAAAATAAAAGGAAGCATAAGCACTTCCTAGATAGTGGCAAATTATTGTACTGGTATAAATTCTAAAGCTTTCCTATATGTATTTGAACTTTCAAAGCTTCCATATTTTACAAGTTGGTAATATGTCAACCCCTCCAGTTTTTGCTGCTTTATTCTAGAACACAAACGCGTTTTCTCAACAAAGTTAATTTAGTTACTCCTTAGATATTCATACATATATGTCTCAGTTTCTTTAGGGAACATTATTTAGCCCTTAACATGATTAGTATTTGTAGACACTCGATTTCAGAATTGAAGCCTCGAGATTCATTTATTAATTTTGATAGGTGAATAATAACTTGCAATATTTAGAAGAAAATGATACCCAGCATAATGTTGGTAGAGCTACATGATATTAGGGGAGTAGAACAGAATAAGCCTATGTTTTATTAGGGCTACTTTTGGAAAGGCTAATGGAAGCCCATGTATAAGAATCTGCTAATTTGTTGTTCAAGTCAGACATGATTCAAACTCAATCTATTATTTTAATAATAGGGCTAAGGCTAAGGCCAAAACTGTTAAGGACGTTGAAAAATATTTGTATATTCTTAAGAACATTTTTTCAAATTTCTATGAACGTTATGTTGTTATGTTTGGGTAAAACCCAGTATTCTGGGAAATCTCAAATAATTTTTTCCAAAAATGTCCTAAAAAAGACAGAAATATTGGAGGTGGGGGTTAAATAGTGGTGGTGATAGTGATGAGGGGAAAGAGATCTAATGTTGGAGTAATGTGTGTTGTGTGTATCTTTTTTAATATATATACAGGGGTTGTGTAGGAAAATTTAGAGAAAGGTTAGAAATATAGGACTCAATAGAGTTTTATGCATTGCATGAAATTTGAATGAACGAATTATTAGATTGGAGATAGGAGACTCTGGGTTACATGTTTTGGTAAAGTTTTTTTATTAATGAAATCCCTTACTTATTTAGCATATAAAAAATCTGAAGAAAGGTTATTCTAACTAGAGTAGTAATATCACATTTCTAATTTTACTTTTTTTGAATCTTGTAAATTTTGCGAACTAAAAACCCGTTTAGAGAGTTCGACTAATATAACACGAAACCAACACCCTACAAAATGTTCCAACCGTCATGAATTCTTTAGAAGTAAGGAAAATATTCGAAGTCAATGTCAGTGGCAAATTCAGACACCTAAACTGAAAGAATGCACTCATGCGATAAAAGAAATTAGAGTGTTCCATCATACATTGTTACAGCTAACAAAAGCATATGAATTCCACGTTTTGCTTTTAACATTTCATATCCCATAACGAACAATTTTGCCTTTACATCAAATTACCACCAGTTCTGCTTTCTTTTTAATATCTTTAACTCGTTTTAGAACTTTCCTCTCTTCCTTTCTTTTTTATCATAGTTGACCACCAATGTTTGACATTTGTACGTATGTGAGAGCTGGTTGGTTTACTAAGCAAAAGTCAAACAGAGTATTTGTTAATTAGGTCCTAGTATATGAATACATAACAAAGTTCATGGTTAGGTTGGTCAAAGATGGTATATTTTACCAGTATAGGATGCTGCTAATTGATGTTATAAGATGGATCACAAAGCATTGAACCCCACGGTTTTTTTTTTAACTCGACCTTCACTACTAAGGTAGCAACCAACAACGATATTTTCTTAGCCTAAATAAACGTAATCCGAAAGATGAGATGGATGGGAAACAGAAGGTCATAAAGCAAATCCTAATTTATCTTATTTGTGAGAGTTCTGCTCGAATATATAATAATATTTCATTTGGTATTGTTATTTGCAGATGATATTATTTTGGTAGATGGGTTTAGAGAATGTGTAAATACTAAGTTAGAATTCTAGAGATCAACTTTAGAATCTAAATGCTTTAAGTTAAGCAAATCAAAGACAAAGTATACAGAGTATAGGTTTAGCAAAAATAAGTTGACAAGTGAGATGGAGGTAAGATTAGACTCAGAAAGAATACAAGAAAAAAGAGAGTTTTAGATACTTAAGTTCTATGGTTTAACAAGATAATGAGATTAGTGCGGATGTTGATCACAGAATCAAAGCAGGATGGATGAAGTGGAAAAATATGTCAGGAATCTTGTGCGATAAAAAAATATCACTTAAGCTAAAAGGGAAATTCTATAAGATACTCATTAGACCTGTTATGTTATAAATCCCAACAGTTATATGGTTCAGAGTGTTGGGCAGTAAAACATCAATATGTTCATAAAATGTCAGTGGCCGAGATGAGAATGTTGAGATGGATGTGTGACAAAACTAGAAATGACAAGATTATGAACGAGGTGATATGTGAAAGAGTAGGAGTGACCCTGATTGAGGATAAGATAAGAAAGAATCATTTGAGATGGTTTGGTCATGTAAGGATACGACTTGTCGAGGCGCCTGTTAGAAGGTGCGAAAGTTTAGAAATTGTACTCCATAAGAGGGGTAGAGGAAGACCTAAGATGACTTGAACGGAAACAATTAGATGAGATCTTGTGTGTATGGAGCTTACAGAGGAAATGGGTCTCGACAGGAATGAATGGCGTCGCATGATCCATATAGCTAACTCCACCTAGTGAGATAAGGTTTAGTTTGGTTTGGTTTGATATTGTTATAAACAACCGTACTTCCATCACTTATTTATTACTTTCTATGTGGATGTTTCATTGGAATGCTAAAAGATAGAGAGAGAGAGAGGGAAAGAAAAAAAATATTATTTTAACATGTCAACTAAGTATCTATACAAGATATCATAAACGGGTATTAAAAATTGAGTGTTATGATCTTGCATTTGTCATTTCATCTAGACTAAATGTGCTTCTGATCAAGTAATTGAAAAATGGGGAACTGATATTAACAAGGTGGGTTTTATGGTACGGTAGAGAGGTTAGTTGAAAAGGGATCCCTTTAGGGGCAAAGCTAGAAATCTAATGTTGGGGTGGGTCGAATTTTTTTTTTCGCACAGTATTTTTTGGGTTAGTAGAAAAGAGACTCAATTTTTACAATTTTGATTTTTTTTCATAGTTTTATTAAAGAAATTTTAATTATGGTTTCATATTATGGTACTTTTAAAGATTTTGTAAGCAAAATAATCGTTCTAAGCATATTTTTGAATATCAAAACTAAGATAATGGCTTTAAATCTTAGACTGTCACTATGCAGGGATATGGGAATTGACAAAGTCTGGGCTAAAATGGATGCCCAAAGTGCAGTTGTATTGATCAACCATGGCGAATAAGGCTCTTGGGATATCATATATAAGCTGGACAAAGCTAGAAAACTACTCAAGATATGCAATGCCAACCTCACTCATATATTTAGAGAGGGAAAACCAAATGGTGAACTATTTAGCAAATAAAGGAGCAGAGTGCAGCAGATGTGAAGTCTTTATGGCTCTTCAGCATCACAAAATACTCGAGGGAAAAATGAGAGTTGACAAGGCAAGCCTGCCTTGTTTCAGACACTAGAGATATAACTTGCATAAAAGACTAGAATAGGTTGGCCAGTTAAGAGTTCCAAAGGCTCTGTACAAGACAGAAGTAGGATTTATTGTAAAAAGAGGTGACTTGTACCTCTTTTAGTTTAGTTGGACGATAGGACAGGTAAGTCCCTCATTCTCTTATGGAGGTAAGGCCTAAAATCCCCTTCCATTCTTGTACTCTTTTTTGGTATCAATAAAACTCTAGAGGGAAGTACCCCTCCTTTAAATAAATAATAATAATAAAAAAAAAACTGGTTTATATTTTGGATGCATCATAAGAAAATATTATAATTATTATGCATTGCATATTTAACTATTTGTTCTTGTTCGTGGTGTAAATTAAACAGTTTATCTCATAACAAAAAAAAAAGAACAAAATAAATTTACAATAGGACTAAATTGGCTAGTTTTAAATAATAAAAATTATTTTGAATCACTTTTGTAAACATTAGAGATTAATATGATTTTTTTGAAACATTAGAGACCAACTTGAAAAAATGTGAGGACAATAAGAACTATATGTATAATTTACCCAATAATTACCTAGTATTAAAGAAACTAGTTAACTTTTAAAAGTCAAACGGACAAGGTAAAGTAAGTAATCTCCATTTACTCCTTTAGACCACGTCGTCCTTCCCGCTTCGCTACTTCTTGCCTCCCGCATAGTAAGATTGTTCTTTTTTATTAATTTGTGTTCTTATGTTTTTTGCCTAATCTATTGTGATTGGGTGTTAGGGCCTCCGCTTCTCCGCTCCGATTTTGCTGTCTTCTCTGCTTGTTCAACTAGCTTCTCTCTTCGTTCCTCATCGTATGTTCCTTTTCATTTCGAGTAATTAATAATCTTTTAATTTGTTTCGTTCAGTTTTCTTATTTTTTGTTCGAGTAATGGATAAGCTTTTAGACTTAGTATTTGTGATTGAGGGTTCTGTTAATTAAGTTAAGGTTCTGCTAATTAGGATTCTTCTAATTACGTTCTTTATTTCCTCTTTAACATCTATTCTTTTACGCTTCTTGCCTCCCGCGTTGTAAGATTATTTCTTGGTCATTTTTGTTCTTTTTTTTTGGCTGATCTATTCTGATTGGATCTTAGGGCCTCGGCTTCTCTTCTCCAATATCGTGGTCTTTTCCACCTATTCAGCCAACTTATCTTTTCGTTCACCAACGTAAGTTTTTTTCTTTTTTTTGTTATTTTTTTTTTGTCGGATCTATTGTGATTGGGTGTGAGGCCTCTGCTTCTCCGCTTCAATTTTGCTATTTTCTCTTATTGTTCATCCAGCTTCTCTCTTCGTTCGTCATCATAATTGAAGGATCCACATAGGGTTTCACATATAATCAAGCTCATGATCAAGGCGGAAGCAAGGTTGTATTTAAAAAAAAATTTACTACATCATAAGCATATGTATCAAAACCCTAACCTTGATATCATGCTATTAACATAAATCAAAATAAGAAATAGCAATATAATGTAATCAAGAACATACCTCTTGAAGACTAGTTGTTAAATCAAGTTTTGGTTTACCATTTTGTAGGTTCGGTTCTCTTACAAGTGCAAAAGGTCAAGTTAGTCCACACAAGTAAAAGAACAAGTTTCTATTTCCTCTAGGATTGTAGTGCTAGCATAATCCATGAAATCTTACAGCCTGATTACGAGAAATCACAAAATCTCTATTGTATTTCTCTTTCTATTTATGGTAGATTCTTTCTCTAGGAGGCAAGAGAAGTTTTCTTTTTCTTGTTTGGTAGTGATGGCCAAAACTCTCTCTCTAGGAGGCAAGGGACGTTTTCTCTCTCTTGTTTGGTGGTGATGACCGAAAATCTCTCTAAAGAGGCAAAAGATTGGTTAGTCTTATCTTCTATTGCATTGGCTTATCTTATAAGCTTTTAGAAGATATTTCCTTGCCTACTCAATCTCCACCACATGTGTAAGACTTGGTTAAGATGTGTACAAGTGTCCAATTAATCATCCTATGAGAATATGACACTTGTCGAGTTTATGCAATAATCAAGATCAACTCTTTAATCCAGATTACCATTTACCATAGATTAAATCATAGAAACAACCTATATTTGCATATAAGCACACATAATAATAATTACAAATCAGCCTCCATAAACTCCTTAATGGTATATTGTTAACTCTTTAACAATACATAGAGGATCAAGATACAAGCTCAATAGAAACTTATTCACTCTTGCTTTATTGTGTGTGACCTTCTAGGTTCACCACCTTATAGCAATGAGGAAACATCAAACTCATTTGATGTCATTCGAACTTTTCGATTGTTTCGAGAACGTCTCCCTTCATTCTCAAAACATCCTCAAAATTCTTGAGTGGCGTCTAACAACATATCAAGACAATATATATGGCAATGAAGTCCAATTTAAGTGAACCTATTTATAGTCGCGAATTAGCGTGTAATTAAATCCTTCCACTAATATGTCATGTTGAGCAAGAGTCATGGTACGATTAAGCTCATAGACTTGAAATGATGCAATAGATCTAAATGGTATAATAAGGATGACACCTATGGAAAACTCGTTTCCCATCAATCAAGCTTTGACCAAGGACTTCCTCATTCAACCAACTTAAATCTCATAGGACATTGTCTCACACCAGATGTTAATGGATCCTTTCTTGATAAACTACGAGAGGTCATATCTCATCTTATAAAGACAAGCATTGTCCAAACACTAATATTATACCCCAATACATAGGACAACCATAATGTCTCAAGTCAAAGGATTATATCCACATTCGCAACGAATAACAAATTATTAATTCGAAGCAATGTAATTTGTTATTCACCTCACATTTGGTGATCTGTTCAATTAACAATCACTCACATGTTTGTTAATCGCATCTCATGTTGTTATGGCGTGTGACTCACCACTCTTTATCATTAATATCTCTATTTTAATCAATAGTAACAACACATGTGATAGTATGTAATAGATTATTGAAGTCCCGATCAAATAATCTAACGACTATGAATATTTTAAATATTTATCATGCTAAAAGAGATGTGCCAACATATTTTAAACTCTTTTAGAATACATCTATTTTAATGATAAATACTAAGGACTCATTCATATAGAAAAAGTAGGAGAATATAAATGTCACAAACATGCTATTTAAATTAATAAACAGCGTTGTCATAAGGTACAAATTTACATCATAATGCCCAAAATAGCTCATCCAACTATATAGCATTAGGACATATTACCAACAATCGTATGTTTTTTTCATTTGTTTCTTTCAGTTTTCTTATTTTTTGTTCAAGTAATTAATAATCTTTTAATTCGTTTCTTTCAGTTTTCTTATTTTTTGTTCTAGTAATTAATACTCTTTCAATTTGTTTCGTTCAGTTTTCTTATTTTTTGTTAGAGTAATTGATAATCTTTTAGGCTTAGGGTTTGTGATTAAGGGTTTTGCTAATTAAGGTTAGGGTTAAGTTCTGCTAGTTAGGATTCTACTAATTGGGGTCAGGGTTAGGGTTCAGCTAATTAGGGTTCTGGTTTAAGTTTTGCTAATTAGATTAAGGTTAGAGTTCTGCTAATTAAGGTTAGGGTTCGGGTTCTATTAATTACAGTTAACGTTTGGGTTCTGCTAATTAAGTTTAGGGTTCGGGTTATGCTAATTAGGGTTCAAGTTCTGCTAATTAGGGTTAGGGTTTTGCTAATTACTATTAGGGTTAGGGTTCTGTTAATTATTGTTAGGGTTCAGGTTCTGCTAATTAAGGTTAGGGTTAGGGTTTTGCTAATTAAGGTTTTGCCTATAAAGGTTCTGCTAATTACGATTCTTTGTTTCCACTTTAACATCCATTCTTTTACGCTTCTTGCTTCCCGCATCGTAAGATTATTTCTTGTTCATTTTTGTTCTTTTTTTCTTTGGTTGATCTATTGTGATTGGGTGTCAGGGCCTTGGTTTTTCCGCTCCGATTTCGCTGTCTTCTTCTCCTGTTCAGCATGCTTCTCTTTTCGTTCATCAACGTAAGTTTTTTTCTTATTCATTTATGTTCTTTTTTTTTTTTGCACCTCCCAATGTAAAAATATATATATCTGTAGAATTCATGTCTTTAGAATTAAATATCCAGTGAGCATCATTGCATTTCTCTAGTACATTTGGGTATCTAATATAGTGCAACCATAGTTCAAAGTTATTTTCAAATACCTCAGAACTCTTAGTATAACTATACATTAGATTTGTTTGGATTGCTAGTATAACTGCTATTGGTGTCGTGCAATTTATGATTTATATTAAACTTTTAGTTGTACAAGAATACTCCAATTGAGATATTGTTTCTGTAAGACCCGGCCCGAGAGCACATATGCATATAGGTCATATCATACATAATTAAATTATTTTGTATGTTTTTATATTGACTTATGTGCATTTATGTTGTTTTAAGATCATTTATCTTGATTTACGTGTATTTCATCGTTTAACGTGCATTTGAGTCATTTATATCGTGTAGCTCGTAATTGGAACCAACTAAGTTCAATAGCTAACTAGAATAATTGAATTAGAACCAAAACAATTAGAATTAACACTAGAATAGAAAACTAGTAATACACAAGTCAGTTGAGGGGCACTCTTGTCCTTAAGCTAAAAATTGAATAATATCTTAACACTATTCTATCCTAGGGAAAAACATATACAACACACACCAAAACTCTACACCACATACACATTACACACACACACAAATCTGAAAACATATACACACACCCTACACACACTACACTCTCTAATTTTCGACTAAGGGAGAAGAGAGAAAGAGAAAGGGAAGAAGAAGAGAAGGGAGAGCAAGCAAAATGCAGCCATCTTCCACCATTTTCTTACATTCTCAAGCTTCTACTTGCATCTTGAACATCATCTCTTGCATTCAACTCCACATCTAGGTGAAGGACTTTTTAAAACTTCTTTTAAAAGCTCATTCAAGGTTATTTGATGTTAGTCTTGCTTATGGTATGTTTACATGAGATATGTATGAAGTTGATTATATTGTGTGTTGTAGATCTAGGAATTGAAATTTCATGTTGGGTATTTGTGGATTGTTGAGTAGGGGTGTTTGAGTGAAGTTTGAACTCTTGTATGATGCCTAATAGTCACCTTGAGCATACTTGGTTTGTGGTAGGAAGTTGTGTGGTTGCAAGATTAATGGTGGTAGAAGTTGTGTTTTTCCCGTCAGCGATCCGGTCATTACCGTCTCTATCCGGTCGACCGGATAGAGCATGTAATGCCCAGATCAATGCTCGCTGCCGGGCATTGTGGCCTCTATCCGGTCGACCGGATAGAGCATGTAACGCCCGGATCAACGCTCGCTGCCGGGCGTTGAGGATTCTAACCAGTCGATCGGATAGAGGTTGTATCGCCCGGATGTCCAAAATGTAAAGAACTTATTTTAATGATTCTGAAAGCTATAGATGTCGGATTGGGGCACAGTTGGAAGTATTATAATCGTATCGAACCCTAGTTTATCATAGTAGAATTTAATGGTGGAATTGTGCCTTGGTTTGGAGGGTAAGTAGTTGCTAACTTCTATATGTTGCTTAGGAGGCTATGGAACGTAGGCAAAGTTGATAGCATTAATTGAAGCTCTATAGGTGGGTATGTGACGCCCGAGATTTTAGCCGTACATTCATTTACTGTTGCATCTATTGTTTGCGCATTTCCTTCTGTGCTTTATAAACTGTCTTCTTTAGCTACTATTCATCCCGTTTTCAAACTATATTCTATTAGTGAATTAACATTTTTATTAGATCACATTAATTGTTAGAGGAGTGGAAAAAATGTGCAATTGAGCTAGAGGCGATAGGAGAGCTCGTTTAGAAAATGTTTTTAGCAGTTAAGTGAATATTGTTATGTAACAAACTTAGAGATTTAAATAACTAACATTACTTTTCACCTTAGGCTCGTTTTTAAGTTAATAACGCGCATTCTAGTGACCTTTTAAATACCCAAACTTGACCCCACCTCAACTTAACCTTATATAATTCACCTAAGCTCATTAAAACACAAAAAAAAAAGAGAACAAATGTGCAGGAATTACTGTAGCAAGGCCGAAAATACCAAAGGAGAAGGAAAAGAGGAGATTTTGCTTCAACAACCTTGCATCTTGAGCTCCTAGCTTGATCTTGGGAGTGTTTTGAGCATCCTAGGGCATTCAACAAGCTTCCTTGTCTTCAAAAATTGTGAGGGAGATGCATTTATTTGTTTTTAAAGTTTATGTTCATATATTGAATTTTATTGATTTGTTGATATTAGCTATAAAAGAAGTGGTATCAGAGCTTAGCTAGTTAGCTAGGCGCAAGCCGGAATAGGGTCTTCGGCTTGTGGGGTAGTGGCCTTAGTGTCAATGTGTTTAGAAAGTGTATGTGCATGTCTTATGTGATAAGAGAGTTAATGTGCTCAATGTGCTTATGCGATCAACATGTTTTATTTGTTGAGTGAACTAGTTGTGGTTTATGTGCTTGTGTGATAAGTGAAATGGATGTGGTTAACGTGCTTGATGTGTTTATATGTTCAATGTGTTTATGTGATTAATGTGAGCTATGTGATTAACGTTCCTTGTGTGAATTATGTGCTTTGTGTACTTGAGTGCTCAATATGCCTTGTATGACTAATGTGAATATGTGATTAACTTGTTTTATGTGAAGTTGTTGTTTAAATGACTTAGTAGTTTATAATTTGTGTATGTGAACTCGTTGCTTATGTGACTTTACTTGTTATAAATTGCTAACGTGATCAATGTGTTTTATGTATTAAGCATGCTTATGTGAAACAATGTGTTTTATGTATGAGGGTAACTCGCTTGTATGTGTAAGAATTGCGAGGACGCAATTAGTTTAAGGGGGAGAGGGTGTGACGCCCGAGATTTTAGCCGTACATTCATTTACTGTTGCATCTATTATTTGCGCATTTCCTTCTGTGCTTTATAAACTGTCTTCTTTAGCTACTATTCATTCCGTTTTCAAACTATATTCTATTAGTGAATTAGCATTTTTATTAAATCACATTAATTGTTAGAAGAGTGGGAAAAATGTGCAATTGAGCTAGAGGCGATAGGAGAGCTCGTTTAGAAAATGTTTTTAGTAGTTAAGTGAATAGTGTTACGTAACAAATTTAGAAATTTAAATAACTAACATTACTTTTCACCTTAGGCTCGTTTTTAAGTTAATAACGCGCATTCTAGTGACCTTTTAAATACCCAAACTTGACCCCACCTCAACTTAACCTTATATAATTCACCTAAGCTCATTAAAACACAAAAAAAAGAGAACAAATGTGCAGGAATTACTGTAGCAAGGCCGAAAATACCAAAGGAGAAGGAAAATAGGAGATTTTGCTTCAACAACCTTGCATCTTGAGCTCCTAGCTTGATCTTGGGAGGGTTTTGAGCATCCTAGGGCCTTCAACAAGCTTCCTTGTCTTCAAAAATTGTGAGGGAGATGCATTTTATTGTTTTTAAAGTTTATGTTCATATGTTGAATTTTCTTGATTTGTCAATTATAGCTATAAAACTTGTTATGAATGGTTATTGTGAGTACATTAAAGCCTATAGAGTTAACTTTCATAGCTTGATAAGGAATTCCATGGTTGAATGTAGAGATTGAAGGAAGAAGATGATGAATAGTGCCTAGAATTAGGGTTTTGAGAAAAATTGCTAATTAGCTTAAATTGAGGCTTCAATTAGGTGCTCTAGATCCTAGTGAAGTTAGTTGAAAAGCCCCGTGAGGTTGAATCACTCGAAACCGAACTTAATTGCATAAATAGCCGACTTTAAAAAGGGGACTTTTTCCGTTGAGCAATCCGGGCAAGTTTGGGCATTGATTCGGGTATCCTTGAGCTAAGGAAGCACCTTTGGTGCTTTCGTTTCGCGGAAATGGGGTTCGGTTAGTATAGTTGTAGTTCAAACCCGTTCGGGGCCTTCCCGAACTTTTGTTTCTAAAATGAGTTTTTATGATCCTAAAAGGTGCCTTTGGGCTTAATTAAGAATATAGAAAGACTAGGATATGATTTGGAACTCTTGAACCATGCATAGGAGAAAGAAAACTCGATTAAAGAAAGGGGAAAGGTAGTTTTGGCTATATTTGATGCAATTGGCACTTGTATTGTATTGAATATTTAGGATATAATTAAGCTATTTGAGTAGATTGTGGGAATTAATTGTGTTGATTTCTTCTTTTGGAATCTTTAGCTAATTTCATGCTTATGTGAATTTATATCGTGGATATATGTGAGGGCGGCCTACTTTGTCGTCCTTCATACGTGTTATGTGATTTCTTGAATGCTTGTGTCTTGTCTTGGGGTTGCGCAACCTTTTCGGACATGGTAGCGTCGAGAAACACGGGCGGCGTCGGGCTTGCCGTGCTTCCTCGACTGCCATGGTGCCTATTCCCTTCTCGCTGAGGCATACTCCACTACCCCAGAGGCGTGATTCACCTGCTGGGCATGGACCTATCTCAGGAGAAAGGGTCGTAGGATCGGGATACATCCGGAGTATCCCAATTGTTGGTGTTTGGGGTTTGCCGGCATATTCGTGAAGTTCGTGATTCGTGGCTCGTGATCGAAGACTTGGAAGTGGAACCGTATCCTTTTTAAAGTGATTAAATACATAGCTTTCTATCTTGCTGGTTTATGTTGTATATATATATATGTTTTCTTGTGTATGCATATCATATTGCACGCCTGATATGTTGCATCACCTCCCTTGCTGGGCAACATTGTTGCTCATTCCTCATTTAATATGTTTCAGGTGAAGCTGAGGTGAATCCTCAGCTGATAGAAGAAGAGGAAGAAGTGCTAGTTAAGCAATTTCGGTGACTTCTTGTGTGATAAGGTTGTGTAAAATGAGAAGCTTGCGTGGAGTTATTGTTGATTGCCTTTTTGTGACCTTGGGGTCTTGAGTATAATTAGTGAATGTAATAATTTGTAATCTTGTATGTTGGATATAAAGTGGAATGACATGTAATAATCCATAGTAAACTTATTCTTTTGCATGCTTGTGTGATTAACAAACTTTGAAGTAGAACTTAGCTATTGTTGTATCTAACTACCTATAGTTAAAATTAGAAATGCTTTGCTTGCTTGTGTGTTATATGTAATTGTTGTTCCAAGGCTCGGATGGCCTTGTGATCGCAGGTGGCCCATAAAAATCTTGGAGGATTGGTTGTAAGAGTTGCTGTTTGTGGATCTAGCATCATAGGTGTCTTTGTGCAGGTACCAATTTAGTCCTATAAATAGGGGAGACTCCGTCCGTTTTTCCCTAAATTTTGTGTTCGGGGTTTGGAATTGGGTGAGAATAGCATGATAAATAAGAGTCCCGGTCTCGTGAGGGATCGGGGCGTTACAGGGTATATACCTGAAAGTTATGTACTTGCTTGTATACATTATTAAGTATTTATATTTGTACAAATGGAGCTTACATCCGTACATGATATATTGTTGATATTACTACTGTGACGGAGGCAAACTACTTTGTTGTCCTCCAAATATGTTATTATTTGATTAATACCCTCTCTCGCTTAGTATAACCCTTGGAGAGTCGGGATGTATCTGTACAATCGCCAAGTAATTTATGTAGCTTAGTGAACCCCACGGTAAAAGTTCTGATTCCCTTGGGCAGCATCGGGCCGTCGGGTATAAGTCTCAGCTACCATGGTTTTAGGTTGCCTCTGAAGTGCCCATTCTTAATTGGTGTGATGAAGATGATTTGACAAGGAAGTTCGAGACCGGCCATCTCCATCAACAATTCATGCTTCTATATCTTTTTTATCTGCTCTCGCTTGGTACAACTCTTGGAGAGTAGAATTGAGTACTTGCTTTGTTGTCATTATTATATGTATATGGTATTCAATTATTAGTTGTTCTTATGTGCATGGCATGAGTTATCAAATTGATTTCGAAAAGATAAAACCTTTGTGAAAACCTTCTTTTCTCATCCTCACTGAGCTATATGCAGGATTAGTTCACCCCTCTTTCTAATACTCACAGGTGAGACCGAGGCCGAGCTAATTGTACAGGTTGAGGGTGATGAGGCTTTATGTGATGAGATTGACTTCTGCTTTTGTTGATTTTCATGCTTGTGTTGAAGTTATAGCTTGTTAATGGAGACTGATGATGTACTTGTGAACAACCTTGTGTTATGTAATATTCTTTTAGATTATTAACTACATACTAAGTTTGATTATCATTCTTTTAAGACCTAGATGTCTGTACTTGGCCACGTATGAAGTACAAATAGGGATGCTAGGTCTTGTAATTATGAAACAGGTTGTTGTGGCCTTTTAATGCCAAATGCCATAAGCATTCTTTTGAAGTTACTTATGGAAGTTAATGCATGTTTAGGTTGTTAAATAATGATCTTACAGGTATTAAGCTGAATGACATGTCGCTCTCTGACCTTAACCTCCGTGGGTCTTGGTCCCGGGGCATGACAATTTCACTAGTATTTCCCGCTAGAAGTTAATTAACATATTGAGATAGGATATTCTATTATAAAGTATATTCTCAATATTGAAATAGGATAAGTCCATCAGATATTAACTCAAATAACATCTGCTATACACAAATACTTATGTTGGATTACTGGTCATCATTATCTTGATAATCTTAATATCATCATTATTGTTTCCAATAAGAATGTCATCCATAAAAAATCAAACAATGACTTTTTCTTGACTTGTGTATTTCACAAAGATAATTTAGTCACACTCTTTGATCTTAAAGCCATTTGGTATATGACTTTATCAAATGCTCATGACATTGTTTTAGAGTTTGTTTTAAATTGTAAAATGACTTAACATTCACATCAATTTGATTTAACTCAAGATTATATCAGTTGTAAAAGTTATTGACATCCAAATTGATGTTATCCTCGTAATTGGTCTAATGTATAAAGAATTCGAGGCCTTCCATCTACTTGTAATCTTATCTACAAGCCTTGCCTTTTAAATTGATCCATCAACTTTTATCTTCCACTTGAAATTTCATTTTCACCATAAAGGTTCATTTTCAGAAGGAACAACCATCAGTTCCCATTTATAATAATAGAGTCAATTTCTCCAATTTCTCTATTAATTGTCTCTTTCCAAAATGAAATTTCAAGAGTTCCTACCACTTCTGAAAGGTAAACAGCTAGCTCATTTTATAAACATAATATTAGAAAATTAATTATAACCAAAAGAATTAGATGTTTTAGCTCTTACAACTTCTTCATCTTCATTGTTATTTGGTATAAATTCTTGGACTATATCATTTCCATGATTACTATGAATAGTATCATGTGTTCTTATCAAGGAACTTTGCCCTTATGCATTCTACAAGAAAATATTTCTCTGAAGAAATATGTAATTATTGACTTGATAATTGTATTGACATAGATGTCATGAATTTCTAATGCACGCATTAGAAACTTGTATGCAAAGGTAATTTTTTTGCATATCCAATGAAGATACAATCAATTCTATTAGGTCTCATCTTGACCATTGTAGGGGTACAAATTCTTACCTTTTTTAGATACCCCTACTTTTTTAAGTATTTAAAGAAAAGTGGTCAAAATATTCCATAGCTCAAGCAACATCTTACTTAATTTCTTGTGGGTAGCTTGTTGATTATATGCTTCATAATCAAAATAGCCTCCCCCACAAGTTCTGAGGTAATTCAAAACTAATCAACAAAGCATTTAGCCTTTGAAGGATAAAAAATGTCATGTTTAATGCAATATTTCTGAAAAGAAAAATAGAAATCTCTTTCTACATTGTCTTTTTGCTAAGTTGATTATCAACCTCAATTTTGTATAGTTTAAATAATTTTAAAGCCTCATATCCACTTATAAGTAAATAAACATAATAAAATTCCATAGAATCATAAAGAAAGTAATAATACATTTTCTCTATCTCTAGTTTGCACAATCATTTAACTCACAAAATCACTATAAATTAAATGCAATGGTTATGAACTTCTTCTTATAGATATATAAGAAATTCCAATTCATTTGATTCTATGAAATAATTCACATTTATTATGTGAATCAATTTTAGGTAATAAACTTAAATTCACAAATTATGTTAAGACTCAAAAGTCACATATCCTAATTATAATGATACTTCATCACATAAATAATTAAACAAATATTATTAGAAACATTGACAGTAGGCACAATGGTCATTAACCTTCATTTAAATAGCCCATTATCTAAGTACCCTCTGACATGCATATCTCTCACATGTACATGTAAATACACACACACACACACACACACACATATGTATATGTATATGTATATATATATATATATATATTTATTTTTATATATATTTATATATTTAAACTCAAAAAAAAAAAATATTTTCGCGTCATAGTTACATAAACAAGTAACTTACTTGCTATTAAATAAATGGTATATATATTTTCATTATAATAATAATGTGTACTCATAGAAAAAAAATGCACATATATTTTCAAACATCATGACTTATACTCAATTCTTTGATACCGCTAGTATTGGCTTAAAGGCCAATCATGAACAAATATAGAATAAGAAAAGTACATTTCAACTCATTCATATCCTACCAAATAATTGATGCAAATAAAAGTAATACTTAAAGTCAAATTACTTTTATATGCATTTAGATATTTATTTAACTAATTTAATAAAATTAATCAAATAAACCACATTATTTGGGTATATGTATTCCAAATATAAACAAGAATATAGGGTTAATGCCATTTTTGGTCCCTTATCTTTAAAAATGATATATTTCTGTTGAGGAATTAATTGATTGTCTATTGTTTTGCAAAAATCTAATTACTTACCTTTTTGGATTTGCACGAAAGTTTTTATGAAGGGAAGTTTTTAATGAAGGAATTTGTTTAGAAGGTTTTTAGAAAAAGTTTCATGTTGCAACACAGTCTGTCTTGAGTACTTATTGTTCAGTGTTACAACCTAGTCTGTGATAGTGAGTTATGAGTGAATTGTATTAGGCTTTGAGTTTTTCATTCACTGTCGTTTTTTCTTGTTCATTTTTCGGGAGAAGAAGGTGTAGTTTTCGAGAGAGAACGTCACAAGTCGAGGGGAGCTCGCCAAACCAAAGTTCATTGAAGAGTTCACCATCAAGGCGTTAAAGGTTAAGAGGGAGTCCTTACTTGTATAAGTCTATTAATGTTGTAACTTATTATATTTCTTAATGAATATGTTTGTTGGATCAGGGGAGGTCCTGTGAACGTAGACCGCACGGTTGAACCACGTTAAATCTTGGTGTTCTTTATTTCTATTACAGCTTTAGTATTTCTGCTACTGTTTACTGTCACTGGCTATGTTGGAACATTAAGTGGAACAGACTGTTAATGAACTGTGAAAGAAGTGATGTTCCAGTTAATGTTGTAACATCACATGTAACAAATTCACTTTACACCAAGTAATTGTATCAATTTTTCATATTCACCACATATTTTCGTCGATTGAGCAAATTAGTCACATTGCTTCAAAAATAATCCATACTTATACTGCACGAACTCTAAAAATTTCAGTCCATTATCTTTTCAAGTTGGAAACTGTTAGTCCTTTTGTGTGATCCGTTAAAAATTGGATGGCAAACGCACGTGTCCAACCGTGTGTCTTTTAGAAAAAAAAAGACTGTTGTTAGAATTTTAACAAGTTATAGTGTCAGACAGTCTTAATGCCAGATTATATTACAACAATAAAGATTAATCGCGTGACTTCTTAAAAAATAGAGACTAATAGTCTAAAACATTTAAACAATAGGGACTAATTGTGAGATTTGCCCTTCTTTTAACTTGACAAACAACCTAAGAAAAATAAGGTCTCAATACTACGGTTTTACACACGTTATAATATTTTCAAGATAGTATTTCACTATATTTTCTTCCCTAAATAATCTCATAATATTGAGAGTACATTTTTTTTGACGTAATGATATCCTGGAAAAGTTTTGATCTTATATAATTGAGAAATCTCGAACACATCTGTTATATTCTTAATTATATTTTCCTAAATAGTTATTTTGTTTATAGTTTTCAATCAAGTGATTAAATGATAACACAAATCAACTTGCTTACAACTCGAACTAATTAACCTTATTAGACTTGAGCTAAATAAACATTACATTTTCCTGAGTGTGAGAATCCGTTTATAATATTATAACATTAAGACCGATATACAACAATTATGACCTATCAACAACATTTTACATAAAATGATATCTTAGAAAAATTTGATCTTATTTAGTTGAGAAATCTTGAACACATCTTTTATATTCTTAATTATATTTTCCTAAATAGTTATTTTGTTTATTATTCTCAATCAAGTGATTAAATGATAACTCAAATCAACTTGCGTACAACTCAAACTAATCAACCTTATTAGACTTCAGTGAAATAATCATTACATTTCCCTATGCGAGAATCCGTTTAATTATAATATTATAATGTTATGAGTGATACCAACAATTATGAACTATCCATATTATTTTTTCGTAACTGCATTAATAATTCACAATCGTAATCATTCATTGTTTATAATATTATAATGTTATGAGCGATATTCAATAATTATAAACTATTCACATTATTTTCTCATAACTATATTAATAATTCACAACCACAATCATTCCTTGTTCTTCATATTATCCAACATGGACCTTATTAGTGTAGCTAAACACTTCTAACCCTAAGCCTCTAAAGCATTCTCTAACCCATTCCCTACCTACCCTTTTACCCCACATGTAGGAATATTGTTAGAGATATTAATCTCTAACAGTATCTCTACAAACATCTCCAGGTCTAATACATTTAACTTTCAGAATCTCCACATGTGGAGATGCTAAAAAATTTCCTATAACTATCCCTAAACCCAACAACCACTTTACAATATATATATATATTAGTAATTAAAAATATAAAATCATCATAAATAATTAACAAATATAAATAAAAAAGTTTAATAATAAAGTTATAAATTAAAATAATATATTTAATTAAAATAAAAAAAAATTTTAGAGTAAAATAAAAATAAAGAATTTATAAAATAAAAAAATTGTTAAAGTGAAACCAAAGAAGGAATTGGGAAAGTAAGATGTAGAGTCTATTGGGTGAAACTTAAATAGTGAATCAACATCTAAAGAACTGGTGAAAAAAATAGAAGAAAAAAATAAAAAGCTGTTGGAGCTCGCCTAACAAGTAACAACAACGACCCAATAAACCCTACGATCTCTCCACACTCTTTTGATTTGACACTTGTTTTTCACTCCTCTTCAAACCTCAGAAGAGCCCGACCAATGTTTGTCCGGCGACACCTCACCCGGCCCTCTGTTAGGGCCGGGCTTTTTGGCCAGGTTACTAGGCCCAGTTCTTCGCAAACATTTCATTCTCTTTCTGGTAATTTTTTGTTACTTTTCACTTCGAATACATACATATATTTATATGTATTTGATATGGTGCATACATGTGTCTGTGTAATTTAAATTTTTTAATGGTTATGTGTGTGAAAATTTAATTGGGTTTTTGTTAATATTGTGAAATGTGAAGTGAGTTATCTTTTTATAATTATTTCTACATATGCTATAATTCAGTTGGGTCGATGCATATTATGTGTCTCTGTGTGTGTGTGTGTGACTGTGGTTTGTTGGGGGTTTTGTTTTATGTGTTTATAAAAATTGTGTGAAAAATGAAAATTTTATCGGTTATCTATGTGGAATTTGGGTTTCCATGAGCTGGACTTTTCTAGTTTTAAGTGAATTTTGAAAATTTTGTATTTTCTTTTGTATTTATTCGTATGTACCTATATGAATATTTTTATGTAATTCTGCGATCTGTTTCCAGATGAGTTTTTGGGGTACAGTAAATTGTGTCTTGCCTCCCCTTTCTGTATTCTAGATTAGTATTTGTAGCACTGGAATTGATTCTGCTGTGTTTGCTTTGTTTGAATAAATTTTGATGGTAGGTTGGTTAAGTTCGAAGGTATCATTCTTAATGTCCTCCCTCTAGTTGTCATCTAGGATTCGAAAATGGAAGCTAAAGGGAAAGAAATTGTAGAGTTAACATTTTCTAGTGTTTGATAATTGTTGAATTATAGACGAAAAGGGAAAATCTGAGTGTAACCAATGAATAAATATTCAAGTTACGTCTCGTTTGTCTGTTATTATCTTTAGGCTCCATTTGAACTTGGGAACAGAAGACGAGGGATATAATGAAAGGGTCTTGATCTTCTGATCTGGCTAGAGCATTTAAAAGAAACAAAGCAAAAGGACAGAAGCAAAGTACATAAACGAATGATGGATATCGTATCACGATTTACCGGCCCTTTTCTGATTCCTGCTCATATATACATGATATAGTTTATTATTACCTTTTCTTCTTTCGTCGATTTTCTTTGCCTATGAAGAAAACAGCACATTAGGTGCTTGAAATTTTCTGAAAAATCAATAGTAAAGGAATCCGAAAGGTACACGTTTGACAATTGTAAAATTGAAAAAGGTCTCTTTTAATGTTTCATTACATAATTGCTGATGCTGACCGTTCTTCTATCAACAGTTAGTATCAGTTGAGGTCAGTTGGAAGGCAAAACACGCACGAAACATATACTAACAAACAACACGTTTATATATGTAATATTTGTATATAGAATTACAGATATATTTACAAATTTCAAACTTTCAATTTAGCTTTAAGAATAATTGACAGGACTATATTTTATATTTTATATTTTTTTGCCTTTCCATAAACCAAAAGAAGCTTTTCTCCAACTGTTCTATGAAATATATCAATTTCGAGACTTGTACATGAGACAGAGAGAGTGGGTAATAGTTATTTTTCTGTTCACTTATCATCTTTTGTTTCCCGTTACTAAGTAAAATTACCCAAGTTTGAGTTTGCCAAATTGATCTTTTCCAAGTAAAATGTGCGCAATATGGTGTAGTAAAAGTAAATCTGTCATGGGCAAGGTTAAACGACTTCATGTTGCAGAAGTTTTAGGAAATAGAATTAAAACCTTTAGTCTAGAAGGTTATAATAGCTGATTTTCCTTCTTTTTTTTAAAGTTAAAACCATCCTTTTGGTTTTTGATTATTGCGGATGTGAATCTATTCCGAAGTTTAATGCTTCTAAGTAGAGCAATATTAAAATAGAGTGACTTATTGACAGCGGCTATGAGATGGCTGGTAATCTCATTTACTCCATACACCATCATTGCTCAGAGCATTAATTTCTTGAATACCATAGAGTGATTAAATTCATATTGATCGATTGTTAATATGCTCCTGCTAGCTTTGCATTAAACACCTTTGGTCTTAGGCAAGACGCTAATATATGATACTTTTATTCATAATATTTCTTCTTCTTTTTTTTTTTTCTTTTTTTTTTCTCTGTTGCAGGTTGTCCTGTGGACTCTATAGGAAAAGCACCTATCAGTCAGAGTTTTGGGCTCTCCCTTTTGGGAAGACGGGGTGTGAACTCGTCTTCAATGAAAGTGAACGGGAATATCTCCTTGCCATGTGCTATGAGTATTAGAAGCTTTATACATTCTGGAAATCCGAAGGAATTTGAGGCAGGGTGGAATTCTAGAAACACCAACTTTGGCAGGGAAATTTTGGATAGGAATGGAAACAGGGTTATGGATGGTTTCTCATTATCACGATATAATGTTGAGCAAAATGCTGATATTGTTCATGTAAAAATGCTCCGCAACAATACCTTTGTTACTGTGACAGATTCGAAAGGGAACAAAAAGTTTGGGGTTTCTGCTGGTAAGTTGACTGATAGAGGGGGGAAAGTTTCTCGTTATGCTGCCGAAGCAAGTGCAGAACAGGTTGGGCGTGATATCAGAGGGAGAGGTATTAAGTCAATAGTGGTGAAAGTCAATGGATTTACTTTTTTTAAGAAAAAGAAGCAAGCAATTCTGGGCCTCAAAGAAGGGTATTCACATAATCGGGGAGATAAGAATCCGATTATATACATTGAAGACACCACTCGACGTCCTCACAATGGATGCCGTCTCCGAAAGAAGCGCCGTGTGTAACTGTTACAAGCTGGATGATCACATATAAGCAGCGCTTCAGGTTGATGATCAGGCATATAACATGGTATTGGACGAAGCTTTAAACTTTAATGAAGTATTCATAATGGTTTTCCTCTATTTCTTTTCATTTACAAGTGCTTGAGAGCGCATAGAGTAGGGAAAGGAAAAGAAAGCAGGCCAACTCCATTGGTCCATTTACCCCTTCTCTGATATGTTTCAGTTTTTGAATGTTGAATTGACACATAATTTTTTGTTAACCTCTTCTTAGTTGATATTAGACTTCTGAAGAATTTTGTGAACTATGTTTGTCTCAGCTTCATTCACAGTTTCTCTTTTACTGATAAGGCTTGATGTATAAACTAAATGAAACCAAATTAAGTCTTATCCCACTGAGTAGAGTCGGCAGCTTAGATTTGTCCATGCCTCTTATTCTTATTGAGAGTCTTTTCCTATATTAGTTTCACATACGTTCATAGTGGTGTGAAAATATTATAGGCCTGGAGATATGAACAAAAGCATTGCTATTGTTTCGCTTTTACTCTTATGCTGTTGTTGATTTTGTTATGTCCTGAAATACATAAAGAAGAGAATTCAAAATATATGCATATTTATGCGGTGGAATAAAAAAAAATTAGGCAGGATTTGTAATCTCTTGTTTTGAACTTCTCTTTAGTAGAAGAAATAAATTCTCTCCATCTGTTACTCTACGTTTTCTGCAAAAAGTGCAGAGATTTGAAGAAGAGAAGGTTTTGGTTTCTGATCTTCTTTCTTGATGTTTGGAAGGGAGATGAGTTTGCTATTACTCTTTTTTTTTTTTTGTGGTCAGAAGTTTGCTATTATTGACTGTGCCAACCAAAAGTTGATCTCAAGATAAATTGATATGATCATCTTGATCTGTCTTGTAAAAAAATCAGTGATTGATGATACCTTTTTCTCATTTCCTTCTTCCATAACTTGAGCTCGGAGAAAGAGAAGAGAAGAGGACCCACCCTATGTTTAATGTAGTCAAAACTCCATAATAGACTTTGACCACAACAACCAAATTAATTATTGCATAAGGATACTACATCACTTGGTAGAAAAGATTGATTACCGCAATTTTCTTTTCCGTTAAAATGAATTTGTATACATGTATGCTTCGTTGCTCTCCTTGATATTTCGCTCTCGTATAGATACATGCAAAACATCATAAATTCTTTCTTCCTATTTGGAACTATTTGGATGTACAACAATTTTATTCTTGATTATATTATTATCAAATTTCAAATTGTACAAGCCCATAACTCGAATTAATGTCATGAATCACATGGTCATAAAAACCTTTCTAGCAAAACCAAGTAAAAAGCTTTAAACCTATACTAAATTTCTTGCCCAGCCGACCCATACCACATATGTAATATATATTTATTTGTAGAGTGCTAAATTTTAACTTCACATGCCCAATCTTGACCTTCTAATATATTTTGTCTTGCATCTGTATCTTTTAAGAAACTTTAGCTTGATCACTCACTTCAGACAATGTCTCAACCAATAAATGAGGATGCATCTTTATCAATTAGATAAATTGCAGTTGTAATCATCAACTCTGGGACCAAAACATTTACTATTGATCCACTTCCTTCTTTGTTGCCTTCTGCGCTCCATATATATGAATCTATGTCTTTACTCACCATCTCTATCTTATTTAAAGAGCGATTTCGTTACATTCATATACAATTTTCCTTCTAACATTCTCAAGTCGGAGTTGTTTTGCAACATCTGCTGAACAAAGCGATACAACGATTAGAAAGAGCTAATATCAAGCAATACTATTTGTTTGCCATGGACATAAAAGTACATATCTATACATAAAATAGCAGTCGAATACTCTGATTCATTCTTATGAACAGTGCTTTGAAATGCCATCAACAATCTAATGACCATTGTTTTATGAGATGGTCAAGTAAGAACAAGTTCCTTGAGAATTAATAACACAACGATGGACATGGAAAACTGTTTTATACTAATTAGATCAAATCAAGAGTTGAAATTTGTTGCTTATAATGTCAAATCAATTCTACAATTACTTAGTTCCTATAATATATATTAAATTCAAACACTTTTTCATTTATACTTGCATACAAAATTAAAAAACAAGCTTTACAATTGAAATCTTCAAATCACTAATACCAAATGAATAACCAACATCATGCTACTAAATGGAGAGGAAAAATGAATATCTTGTATGTATGTAGATAGACTCACATTTATCCTCTTCAAGTCGTCATTCCATACATCATCAAGAACGATCAAACATCTTTTCTTTTTGAATACTTTGTAAAGTTTCTCTACAATTTTTTTATTTTTTACGTGCATGATTTATTTCATTTTATTTGGATTTAATACAATCTCGTGTTGAGATATGCAAACCCATATTTCAAAACAATATCATGCATCTATTTTGTCATAAATCTTTCTAGCCAGAGTCGTCTTACCTTGTACAAGTGTTGTCTTGCTTATCGCAAGAGTTGTCTTGCCTAGTTGCAAGAGTTATCTTGCCTAGCCCACTTGTACCACAGTCTAAGACAACTTAGATCAAAATTTTCTGATCTGGCGTTGTTGAGTAACCAAAATTTATGACCACTGATAAACTTTTTGCCCAATCTACCCATACCACAAAAGTGTCTACAACATCCTCAATTGTAGAGAACAAAACTTCCACTTCTCATATCGAAATCTGAGCCTTTTGTTATCTGTTGTCTTGAGCCTGCACCTTTGAAGAAACATCCTGTTGATCCACTCACTTTGAAGCAAAATCTTGCTGCATCAACTAACAAATCAAGAAGGGTCTCTAGGGTAACAGAAATAAAGGGTTATGGGGATAATATATACTTTGTTTTCATGGCAAAGGGTTGTGCTCTATTTAGGCGGAAGTTTGAGATTAGCTATGTGAACTCTTGCACAAAGTCGAGAGCCGTCACATGGGACTTAATATAAAGTTCTTTTTTTCATTGATGATAGTGCAACACTCGACCTATTAAATAGGTGAAAATGTTTACAACCACCGCGTGAAGAGTGTAACTGTTAGGCTATCCTCAATAGAGTGTCTAAAATGTAAAACTTTCCTAATTTAGGTATTTTTAGATACTCCAGTCTCTAAAAACAATACTATTCATGACAAAAGTACGTGGGGTCCAACACTTTTGGCTTAAAAGATGCCAATATAGAGACCCAGTCTCTATTTTTTTTAACAAATTTGTGGAAGAAAATGGAGACTGGGTCTCTATTTTGGCATCTTTTAAGCCAAAAGTGGTAGACCCCACGTACTTTTGCTATGAATAGTATTGTTTTTAGAGACTGGAGTCTCTAAAACCACCTAAATTAAGAAATTTTTGTATTTAAAGACTCCATTAAAGATACCCTTACAGACAGACGCTTTAAATTCACGCAACAAGGTGATTGTTCTTCAATGCATCCCAGAAGTCAGTCTTTGGAATAATTATTATATTAGTAGTACGTGAGTAACGGCCAAGAATAAAAGTGTCATTTTATATACGGTCCCAACGCGTTAGATCTATGAGGCTCATGCATCATATTTTTAAATAAATTCCGATACATAATAGAATAAATTTCATATTTAGTCCTTATAATTTATATATTTTTTAATATCATTTTTAATATTTTAAAAATTTATAGTAATATCTAATATTTACAAAAATAATTCAAAATATTTTTTATTGTTTAAAATTAGTCAATTTGATTTTTATTATTTTAAAAAAAAATTATTTTAGTCCTCAAATAAGGATCACATGTAGGGATTGAATTAATTTTTTTTAGAAAATAATAAGAACTAAATTAAATTTTTTAGGAATAATAGAGACTAAATTGACTAATTTTTGAATAATAAAGATCATTTTAAATCACTTTTATAAATATTATAAATTAATATAATTTTTTTAAAATATTAAAAATTAACTTAAAAAAATATGTAAATAATAGGGACTGTATGCATAATTTAGGGTAAATTTCACATTTAATCCTTATTGTTTATATGTTTTTTTAATGACATCTTTAATGTTCTAAAAGATTTTTAAATGTCCCCAATGTTTATAAAAATAATTTAAAATTATCCCTATTGTTCAATACTAGCCAAGTTAGTCCTTATTATTTTTCAAAAAATTCAATTTAGTCCTTATAATTTTCTTAAAAAAATTAAAATTAATCCCTACATATAATCCATGTTTATAGACTAATTTAAAATTTTTGAAAAATAATAGAAACTAAATTGATTAATTTTGAACAATAGAGATCATTTTGAATTACTTTATAAATATTAAGAATTAATATAATTTTTTAAAAATATTAAAGATCAACTTGAAAAAATTTATGAACAATAGGACTTATTTGCATAATTTTTCCTTTTACCCTAAAGAATACAACTTGGCGTGTCATTAGTGGCAGTCAAATGCCGCGTCTGGCATTGAGTAAAGTAAGTTTGGGGCCTACGCGTGGGGGACATATTGGCCTTCAAGTGGCTCATTTTTTGTTCTATCTTTTGTCGAGTCAAGTGGCTCATTGACCTTTTATGTGTATCAGGAATCATTTATTGTGCTTGGAAAGCAGACAGTACTAAAACCAGGGGCCGAACTTTGATCATTTTCTTTTCCCGATTTCATTTTCTCATTTTATGTAACGAAATAAAATCTAGAAATTCACATTAGATAAAATTATAATCTCATAATATAGTAAAATATTTAAATACTTACTTATTAACCAAAGATTAAATTATATTTGTGATGGAGGAATGAATATAAATTAAAATTAATCAAAGATTAAATTATATTTGTGATGGAAGAATGAATATAAATTAAAATTAATCAAAGATTAAATTAAGAATGAATATAAATTAAAATTTAAAATTTTTAATTATAATAAAATCGTTAATTATTTTACTCATTTTTTTAGAACGAAAATATAACAGAATTTTTAATTTTGAACAAGATGCTGTGTCAAAAAAAGGAAAATGAGATTCAAAATGAGGAAAAAAAAAAAATTCTTAAGTGTGACATTCAGCCATTTAACATGTGAAATAAAAAAATAAATTTTATATTTATCTGCAAGTAGCTCGAATGACGGAATGATACCAACCCGTGAACAAGAAGGTTTTGATCCATTCTCTATTCTTTCAACTGGTGGGACCACTTGAGGAAAAAGAGAAAGTTGAAAAGGAAAAAGAAAAAGCAGACACGAACAGACAGGGAAATAGAGAAGGAATCTACATCAGAGTACGAAAGCAATAAACGCGTAACGCCTCAACAACTTTTTTTATTTTTTATTTATTACAGACAAAGGGTTTGGGATTACATTTAGGGACCCGCTATTTAAATTTGATTCCAGCATCTTTCTTACAGCTAATCGATCAAATTAAAGTTTTCAATTTTAGTTTCATTTCACTACATTCCCTACATTAATAATTTTTTCTCTTTTCATGGTTAGGAAATTTTACGAAATGAGATAAAAGATTATGTGTTCTCTTCCAAATATAGAAATATTAAAAATAAGTTTAAGAATCCCCAAACATTTAGGAGTCCACTTAGGAAAATTATAGAAACTCATTTGCACCATCCCTTCTCTATATATAGGATCAAGAAGCATAAAGGAATCCTGTTGGAATTGGTCTAAAGAGAACGACACTCAAAGAACACTTTAAAGCAAGTTAGAGCTCAACCATGGAGGAAAAGGACGTCGTAATGAGAAGTAACATTGAGTGTCCAGATATCTGACTCTGCGATAACAGACATGAAGTGAAAAAAAAGAAAAAAATTATGAATTGGGGTGATAATAAATTTTTAATTTTTTCATCTTCGTTTAATTATACTTTTGCCTTATGACAAGTTTTAACTGATCATCTTGAAAATAGTCTCTCCCATTTATCTCTCTTGAGCGGTAACTACCGTTGATCAGATATGTGATCAAGAATTGAAATGGAAGCATAAACTGGATACCAAGGCTAGCTAACCAATCTGCAAAACGCGAGTCAAGTGGTCACTCCGATCATGAATGAGAATAATTTGTTGGCAGCGCAAGGGGCATTGGATTTATTGTAATTAAATAATGACCTTTTCAAACTATAAGTAATTTAGTAATAAAAATAGAGTTGCAAAAATAATTTAATAGCCCCTAAACTAATTTACCCCGATGTTTGTGAAGAATAAAAAAAAAAAAAGCCGTCTATAATTCTGCAAGATGGATGATCACATTTTGTAAGTATTTAGATGGTAGATCCTGCAGGTGGGTTAGAGAATTAGTGAGAGAAAAGTTTCAAGATGGATAATCATATTTGGTAAGAGAGAAAAGTTTCCAGTTAAGACTTCCATATAAAGGAATGTGCTCAAGTTTTATTTACCAAAAGTTCCATTATGAATATGAAATTTAAGACATTATTGTAGCATGGAGACCAGATCCGCTAGCCCCTCACGCCAACTTCAGAAGATCAATTTTCTAATACTGCAAGACTCGTTCTTCAAAATATTCACTAAAGCGAGTTCATGTTTAATAGTATAACTTTTAGAGTAAACTATACTATATTCTCCTGTATTTTTATAAAATTATATCATAAACTTTATATTTTAAAAGGTCGCGTTCGTGTGGTGGTTTCTTTGTTTTGGACGTTGGGGCCGGGCATGTGTTATAAAAAACATTGCACGTGATCCCTGCCGTCCATTTTTCGGTTAGTTTTAATGTGGCGTATAATACGTACACCTATAATTCAAATATGACATTTATCAGAGAAGTATTTGCATCATTTTTAATATTAGAATGAGGTATTTGCCACTTTTTGTTTAAATATCATAGAGAAGTATTTATAATATTCTTTATTTTGTAATATGATTGAGAAAATATTTTAAATAAGGGAGAATCATAATGAAACTAATTCTTGCATAATTGTTTATTGTGCCCAAATTGCAAACACTTTTGACAAGCATGTGTAAAAATCATACGCGTGTATATTACACTCCACGTTAAAATTGATAAAAAAATAGACAGTAGAAGTCATATGCAACGTTTTCTATAACAATGGTTTATAACACAACTTTTTAAAATATAAGATTTATAATATAATTTTATGAAAATACAGGTATAGTGCATTTTACTCATTTAATTAAAATGGACAAAATCAACCTCCAAAGCATAATTTAAAGGGTTTGTTTAAAGGGCACACTCATCATCAATGTGGTATCTACATTGCACTCGAACCCAACTCTGACTCTATCCCGTTTACACAGAAAGCAAATAACGAATAAGCGAAACTAATGCGCAGTAAGTAGGTTGTCTCAATGGTGCCAAGTAAGAAATCCCAGCAACAAATGAATCTGGAAAACTTTGATAATATGTGCGTTTTGGTAATTAGATCGAGTCAAGAGTAGAAATGACATTTTCATAGCATCAAATAAATTTTACAATTTCTTTGTTCCTATGTTATCACCAATAACACAGCATTCTTGAGTTATACAAACTCAAGCAAAAGATTCAAACCAGTATTAAATTTTCTTGCCCAGCCTACCCATACCACATATGTTTCTAACATATCTTTAATTGTAAAAGGCAAAACCTCACTTCTTCAGCCCAAATTTACACATTATCTTGTGTGTTGCCTTGGGTCAGCATCTTTCAGGAAAAATGAGCTTGATCTCTCTTGGATCAAAATCATGTTGCTTCAACCACCAAATCAAGAAGGGTTTCTAATGTTACATAAACTATAACGTAAATGATCGATTCAAAGCTAGAACAGATACCTTTGATCCACTTGCTTTTTCGTTGTCTTCTAAGTAAGCATCTTATATGAACGATTTGTGTTCTCTTTTTTGAATTATGACAATCTAATGTTGAGATACGCAGATCCAAAATTCAAAACACTATCTTAAAATATATAACTATAAATTATTATCACAAGAATTGTCTCACTTGATACACATTTTTTATATATTGAAACAACTCAAATGTTTAACCTTATTAATAATTAATAATTACGTTTGAGCTTTCTCCTTCGTTTAAAGTCTTTTTAAATATTTGATAAGAAACTTTAGAATTTGTTTCAAAAATTTAAGGCGAACGAAAAACACTTTTGCCCAATCTACCCATACCACACGTCTCTAGCAGATGCTGCTGAACGGCTTCGAACAAAACTTTGACTTGTCGTGCCCATATCTGCCCATTCTGCTATGTGCTGTCTTGCTATTTGCTCTTTGAAGAACCATCATCAGCTTCATCACTCACTTTGGACAACAAAGCTTCGCTGCTTCAACCAACAAATGAAGAAGTGTCTAACAGAAGTAAAGGGTTATGCTATCTTTACTTTGTTTTCATGGTAAAAGCGAGTGCTCTATTTATTTAGATGTTTGAGATGGGGCCTCGCGCTTACAAACACACGAAAAGAACAATTGAGCCCCAAAATAAAAAATCGTGGATCTCGTCAAAGAAAACACGCGTAACGTGTCATCATCGTATTTATCATCGATCTTTTCGTTTGAAAATAAAATCCTTGAGACAGACGAAACCATTTTTTTTTTTCCTTTTAATAATTTGGAAAACTTTCCACACAATCGATTCACAACCAACAAGCAAAATATTATACTCAAGTAAAATTTTGTAATCACTTCTTTACATACATCATAGATCTTACAGTTATGTTTTATTAAAATTTTAAAAATATAGTGACTCGTTTAAATACATGTATCAAATAGTTAAAAAATTATTCAAATCTTGTGGTCTCTAAAGTTAGTTCAACACCTAATCAATTTATTAATAAATCATGATGCAGTATAAAATAGAGACAGATGGGGTGCAACTTGGCATCTTATTTACTTGCAGACAATTGCCGTGGCTGGCATGACCAACGTAAGTTTCGAGGCAAATGTGTGAGGCCATTTTGGCTTCACGTGGCTCATTGTCCTTTTCATGTGTTTGTAAGGAATTTTTATTGTAAAGTAATGTACGCAACACTTTTTTATTTTTATTTTTTTTGTCAATGAGGTAGTTCTTATATCAAAAATAAAATTATCAGATGCCATAGCATCTATATCACGATGAACAAGTGAAACAGAGCAAAAAGAATATTACAAGTCCAATTTAAGGGGAGAGAACTTATTCTAATCGCTCGTGCAATCCAATTTATCACACGATTAGCTTGTTGCTGAACATGCCGAAAAGTGTGACCAATAGAGGTAGATATGAATGAGAGAGCATTCTGAACAAACAGAGACAATCTCCAGTCAGAATTATGAGTAGTCTGGAATGCATGAACCACATTGGTAGCATCTAATTCAATGATAGCGTGTGGTGTTAGATTATGAGAAATGAAAGAAAATGCTGGCAGGCACGCTTGAGCCTCAGCTTCTTCACTTGAATTACTAAAAACCTGAGCTACTCTTCCTCCTATGATATGACCAGCATGATCCCTACAAACGACAGTGTTAGTGGCAAATAATCTTAAGAAGGAAGGGGAAAGGGAAAGGGAAAGGGGAAGGGGAATTGGGGAGGGGGTTGAATTAAGATTATAACAAAGTATTGTTATTTTAAAAATTATTACAACCCACAAAAATCTATTTGAGACAATTTATCAAACACTTTGTGTGAATAACTAGATAAGAGTTAATATAATAAATAATAATTACACACAAGAGCAAGATAACTACTTTAAACTATATATATGACAATGAATGTAAATATAATAGGGAGAGAGAAATCAAACTCAGTATTTCCACCACCTAAGGTCTTCCTCCTTAGGATTTCTTAAACTCCACTAAATCAATACTTCTTCAAATGTTGGTGAAGCACAAACCAACTTACAAGTCTACTCTTGAATCCACAAGAGCAAATACAACAATCTCTTGATTCCACAAGAGATCAACCAAGCTTCTTCATAATTAGGTGAAACTCAAACCTACAACCTCTCATCCTTTGAATCCACAAAGGATTTTACATCACTCTCTTCTCTTCTATGATTCTCACAATCTAAGATATAGAGAGCAATACAACTATGAATATGTGTATACGAATGATACAAAGCTTTAACTCCCACTACAAAAAAAATTGAATTATGCGACGGACAGTTCCCCTCACCGTGCCGTCGCCAATTTCCACTTTGCGACAGCACGGTGAGGGGAAACGTATGTCAGACACGAGGTTGTCACCAATATCATCCCAGTCACCAAGTCGTCGCTGTATTGCGACGGCTCGTCACTAGGCCGTCACCAATGATTGCCGTCACAGAGCCCTCGCCAATGTTTCCCCTCACTAAGCCCTCACCAATTTATCCGGTCACCACGCCATCACAAAAATATCTCATCATCATGCCGTCACAAACAATTCCCGTTACCATGCCCTCGCCAATATTTCCCCCTCACTAAGCCCTCGCCAATTTATCCCCTCACCACGCCGTCACAAAAAATTTTCGTCACCATACAGACAAAAACAATTCCCGTCACCATGCCCTCGCCAACTTCACCCGTCCCCATGCCGTCACCAAAACAGTCGTCGCCAAAACTGCATGCAACAGTTTAGAATTAACTCTCTTCCCAAAACCCCATCATCTCTCTGCATGTGTATGTTGTTAATTATTATCCCTACTTTGTCTCACATGTAACCCATTTATATACATACTAGTCATGGCTGCCCGCCCAATGAAATTATATCAAGATATATATATATATATATATATGTATGTATGTTCTATTGAATTGCAAAAGTTCATATTTGTTTGACTACAATAAGATGATAAGTACAATATGAAGTGGAAAATATTTGTAAAACTAAATGAAACTTGTGAAAAAGATATGACACATATAATAATAACTAAGAAATACTTGTATAACTAATACAATTACATATTAACATTAGTATGTGCTTACAAGAGAATGAGTACATAATTCATGCTTACAAAAATTGGGCATTAACAAAAAAGTAGCCAAGTAAATGGCATGTTAGGACTTTGGAGTAAAAGTGAGCAAAAAGTTAAACAAAAAAAATGGCCATTTGAATCTTACCTGTATAAAAAAGAGGCCATTTGCAAAAATTATACAGCTGAATCCTATTTAAAAAATGTGTTATATCGGCCACCTGCACCATGTTAAAGTAATTAATTTATCAGAAAATAGCACGAAACATGCAAGCACTCTTGCAACCATTCCTCAGTTAAACAAATAATCCTAATTTTTTTGCGTCTATATATATTACAAGGAAACACATAAAGATAAGTGATAATCTTACAACTGGACAATTGGTCTCCGAGTTTCGTGGATCAACGATCAAATCATCTGCATAATAGCACAAATACGTGATTGCAATGCATCAGTAACTAAACATATGAAAAGCTAACTTCTTGGAGAAAAGAAATTCCATCAGATACCAACTTCAACAAAATATAAGCCACATAATCAGTTAGATTCTTTGAGAAATATACTGTCAAATACACATTTCTATTTTATCCTGTACTCGAGGAAGGCTTGGTTGCTTAAGTGAGGGGAATAGTGAACTGAAGCATTCAATATGGATGACATATGAGATAGACCACAAATATGCACAAGCCAAATTGCAATAATTAGACTTTTGTGAGCATCAATTCCCCATCAATTCCCATTGATTAAACTGATTAGCAGATTGGACGTATCAAGCGTTGTTAAATTTTGCTTAGTTAACGTTTCAAGATGACTTACTATAACCAAACATAATTATCAAACCACATTTCAAAGCAACAAAATTAGACCTTAAGTTGTAATTGACTACTTTGATGGCCAAGGGTGACTTAATTAGTCGATCGTACAATTAGGACTGTCCTATTTTTTCACCTCGCATTCCATAGGGAGAATTTGTGAACTTCCCACACAATTGGACATGACAAGTTTTGTGTCAATAGTGACCCAAAATTGAGCTGCAGAAGAGAATTTTAACTAAATTGCCTTCAAATGGAACAAAAAAATTCAAGGATGATTATAGGTCATTCAGAAAGGTTAATATATCTAAAATTAATTCAACAAAAGGTCTTGCATCTAAATAAACTTGGAAATAGATTTTTAAATCTCATATGCATATAAGTTTTGGTATAATTTAAAAGTTGGAATATCCAATAATAATTTTATCCAATGAAAATTATTGATTCTTAATACATTTTCAAGTTGTACCATAAGAGTATACATATAGTACACAGAGAAACAACTCAAATTGATGTCATTCTTATAATTCTATTGACAATAGACTTTGACATGGAAATGACACTTTACTCATATCATAAAGCAAGAAAAATGTATTTAAAAATAATCTCCTCGAAATTGAAAGGCATTCTTCTACCTAGATATTGAGAGATATGTCGTAAGTATTAAACACATCACATTTGTACTATTAAGTTATATAAGGCCGTAAACTATAGGATTTAAACATTTGAATCCATATTGATTTTTCTCAATTGCTACTAGGTCAACATAAATAAAAGAATATCAAAACAACTTAATGATAATTTGTTTCTATATTAAGAAGAATTAACATAACATGCATAATGTAAAAGAGATTGAACAATAATACTTCACGATGCATTTCTATCCCTAATCATCTAGGAAATGTTAACACGTGATGCATAAGATCACATGCAATTATAAATAAACTTCTAGACAATGAGAAAGAAATATATAAATGTTTAGCTATATCTAGAATTCTAAAATAGTAATCAACTATCTAATATTGTTTTAATTTAAAGAAGTACAAAAATTAGTAGCCCTATATTGCTTAGATCACATATATAAATTGCTTTGCAAATACACTTTATTTAACCTAATTCTTATATTTTACAGATTTTCATCAATGATTTTATACAAACTTTGATAATTTAGGCTAGTATTTTTTCTTTTCTTTTTTAAAAATAAGGAAGAGAATTCATGTGGATAACTAAATTAAGTAAATTTGATCAAGCTAATTGTGACACCCCGACCCCGAGCATATAGTTATTTTATTTACTTGCATATATTATATGTTTATTTTAATCATTTACATACAGTTACATATTACTTTTATTGGTTAGATATATTTATTATCATTATCTTTCATATCTATTGCAAAACATGCATTTGTCTCGTTTAGCGTGTATTCACGTACATTTACGTGTTTAAGTGTTGTAGATGTTAATTATATGATAATGGGTAGCAAAAGAAACTAAATTGGTTAGATTAGAATCAAATGACAAACTAGTTAATATTATATAGTTAGAAGGGCAATTTGGACCATGGGCTTTAATTAATATTCTACCTAAATAAAAAACAAAACAAGACACACAAAATACACATACACATATCAAAAACACACACAAAATTCTACACACACACAACACACAACAAGGAGAAAAAAAAGGAAGAAAACCAAGCCTATCAAGCCAATTTCTTGCATTTTTAGCTTAATCAAGGTGAGGAATTGCATCTATCTTGCATTTTATAGTAGTATTATGCTAATATAATGTTGCTTATGAAGTAGATAGTTGAGCTATTGAGTTATAAATTGCAAGTGAAGTTAATTTCTATCTTGTATGGTGTTAGATGAGTTCTCTTTTGCATGTTTTGTGAAGTGTTGCAAGTATTTTTAATGGTGTTGTTGCTAGTTGCTGCCTTTGTATGAAGGCTAGGTGTTTGATAGAAGTCCACAATGAAGTGCATAAGTGTCCCATATGGTCAATACATGACTTAGCAATTGTTTAACTAGCTAAAATGCAAGAAGACAACAAGGTGCAAATTCGGACTGTCCACTGTCCCTGTATTTAGAAGCACTTTTTACATAGCAAATGTGCTCTAAAATTAACGAAATTTATATGGAAGCTAGATTAGACAGTTTAGAACAAATGTGGATTCTAGAGCTAAGGCAAATTCTAATGTTTTGGCCCCGCGATTTAGCTATTTCCGAAATGTGTCTGAAAATTGCTGGTGCAGGGGCAGTTCGTGCAGTTGCACGGAAAAAGTCATAAATTGTGGAATTTAGATTGGAATTGAGTTCTGCTTGAGGCTAAAGTCATCTACACTCAAAGATCTACGTTTATACATAAAAATTAGTCAGTTTAGAGGTCTATAGCAAAGGTAACTGAATTGATTACGTTAAGATTTTGTTGGAGAAAATGGAAAATGTTTAGGTGATATTTAGGGTTTTATGCAAAGTTGATTCTAGGATTGATTCGATGCTATCTATAGATAATATAGGCTCTAATGAGCATAGATTAGTGATTAGATATGGTTGGCTTGATTGGAACTTTAGGAAATTTGCATAATTGGCTTAGAATTCAAAGGGATCTTTGAAGCGAAGTGTTAGCGATGGCTTGTTTGAATAAGTATATGATCTTAGAAGTGTTAGTGAGCTCTTAAAATGTAATTATGACACTTAATTGGTAATTAGATTGAGTAGTTATAGTACAAAACACCTAAAAGGCTTTTTGTGGTTTTTAAGTTAACGTGTTTATAAATGTGGTTTCAAAGAATTTAAATGGGTCATAAAGTGTCGATAACTGATTGGTAAAGTTAGATTTAGAATTCATAATCTTGTGTGAAGATTAGAAGCTAATTTGTATGCATTGGAAAAGGGTTTTGTTGGATTCTATATGGGTTAGCTAAGATTGTTGCCTAGTTGGTTATTTGGATTACTTAATTGCTATAATTGATTATTAATTGAGTTATATATGTTGTACTTAGGTGAATAAGCATGATAATGATTCTTAGATTTTGTTATAGTTGAATTATGTTTAAGTGTTAAGCATAGTTGTCTTGATTTAATACTTAATTTGATATTCCTTTGCAATATAAATGAAGTTGAATTAGTTATGAAGTTAACTTGTTATAGTTGATATAGTTAATGTCCTTGGTAAGATAAAAGAAATGTTTTAGAGTTAGTCGTTTGATTACTGAGGCTATGTGGCAATATGACATACATGAGTAATATGTGGTTATTTGGGATTACGTGCTAATGTGGAGTTAATATAATCAATTGCTAAAGTGTTATACTTAAATGAATATACTAGGGATTTGCATATTCGAGCTAAAGGAAAGTTGGAGTAACTAAGCCATTTTTACATCTTGAAGCTTGATAAAGGTGAGGGAGTCTTCATTTCTTCTGTGCATTTCAACTTGATTTATTGTTTCTAAATTGAATTATTTAGTAGTTGATAAAGTTTACATGTAATATTTTACTTGCTATCTTGAGTCTTTTTCGTGTTATTTGTGATTAACTGCGAGGGCAGCTTACTTTGTCGTCCCTCTTACGTGATTTGATATTCTTGTTTCTCGTGATCTTGTCTCGGGGTTGTGCAACCTTTTCGGACATGGTAGGGTCGAGAAACACGGGCTGCATCGGGCTTGCCGTGCTCCCTCGACTACCATAGTGCCTATTCCCTTCTCGCTGAAAACTTCGTCCGTTTTTCCCTAAATTTCATTCCTGGGGTTTGGAATTGGGTTGAGAATAGCATGATAAATAGGAGTCATGAACTCGTGAGGGATTGGGGCATTACACTAATTAAGATAACTTATCTTTACAACTTCCACTTTATTTTTTAGGGATTCACTATTAAACATATACCTGTATGGAATTTCTCTGCCTAATTGTTATAATGTGGATTGTATTGAGTTATTATTCTTTCTAATTGCATATAAAATTATTACTGTATTTTAAAATGAAGACCAACTTCATAATTGCAATTACATTACATTAAGTGAAGTTTAAATCTCATAAACAACTAGCGTATTTATTTTAACTTGCCATTATTTCATAAAAGTAATTCTTTACATTGAAAGAAAAATTAAGGTGGACTTTGCGGTGGCGCGAAGAGGAAACCAATTTCACACCGAGCTGTACAACTAATCATTGTGCCTTTTAAGAATTTTGCATTAGAAAATATGTTTATCTCCACAAGTATGTGTGAAAGAGGAAGAGTTGAATGATTCTTTCCAACAACTTTTATCCATTCCAACTAAAATCTAAAAACTGATTAGTTAACCATCTACGTGATGGTCAAATTGCTAATTATATGTTGACAAATCTTCATTCACAACTTCATAACAAATCTAACAAAATGCATAACCAACTAGTCTTCCATTATCAAATGCAAATTGATAAGATAGTTAAGATTTAAAAGAAATTAGAAGGCTAGCATAGTTATCATAGTTTCTCTAAAGAAGTTACTGTCCATTCAAAAAATCCTCATAGGACCGATAAGAAACCCTATTCCCTTTTCTATTTATGAGACATACAATAAAATAATATACATTCTCATTGATTTAAATTAAACAAGAATTAAATTCCAAAAACAAATAATAATTGCAATTTCTTTATGTAAATAATCAAAAGATCATTTCCTTTACGTATGAGTTGAGCAAATTTGCAGAAAAAAATTGAATTCAGCTTATTTATGTTTACACTGTTGATCAGTTATCTCACAACTATTTCAATCAATTAGCTTCATAATTATGAAAATATATTAACTCCATTTTCTATAATACTAAAAATAAAAAATTAACAATATTCAAACTTTTACCTCTTCGACAGATTCTCCTTTGAGAGGATCCGAATGCTACTTCAAATGGCACGCCTATTCTCGGTGAATATCTTCACATTCTATAGCAAACAAAAAAGCCAACTGAAAAAAATTAAAATTATTTAAAACAGAAAAATAATAACAAAATCCAACAAAAAAAGAAAAAATCAGTATACAAATATAAAAAGCAGCATATACATATATATATATATATATATATATATATATGTATATACATATACATATATATATATATATATATATATATATATATATATCTGTGTGTGTGTGTGTATGTATAGATCTGTACAGGGAAGGGGGTCACGATGGGGGTAAGGGATTAGGGTGGGTCGCGGGGTGGGGTAGGGGACTGAGTTGGGTCGCTGGGTGGGGGTGAGGGATTGGGAGGTCACGCGTAAGAGTAGAGGAGTGGGGTGGGGGTAGGGCACTAGGGTGGGTCATTCGGTGGGGGTGGGTGGGGGACTTGGGGTGGGAGGGGTCACGAGTGGGGGTTATAATGGGTGGGTTACAGGAATAGGGGTGGGGGCTGTTTTTAAAATAAGAAATAATTTTTATTTTTATTTTTGTTTTAAGATTAGTGATGACTGTTTTTTATATTTTTTTAATTTTTTTTTTGAACAATAAGAATGCTATTTTAATTCTTTTTTTTTTGTTGTGTGGAGACGGTATTTAAACCCCGTCTCCAATGTTAGAGACGGGCAATGTTGGAGATGGGGTTCATCTTCCGTCTCCAATAAGAATACTATTTTAATTATTATTTATTTATTTATTATTATTATTTTTTTGTGAAGAAGGGAGATGAACCCTGTCTCCAAGGGTTCATCTCTCGTCTCCAATAAGAATGCTATTTTAATTTTTTTTTTTTTTGTGGAGACGAGATTCAAACCCCGTATCCAATGTTGGAGACAGGGTTCATCTCCCGTCTCCAATAAGAATGCTATTTTATTTTTATTTTTTTTGTGAAGATGAGATTCAAACCTCGTCTCCAATGTTGGAGACGGGGTTAATCTCCCGTCTCCAATAAGAATGTTATTTTAATTCTTTTTTTTTTTTTTGGAGACGGGGTTTGAATCCCGTCTCCAATGTCTCCAAATTTGGAGACGGGGGTCATCTTCCTTCTCCATTGGAGACAAGATTCAAACCCCGTCTCCAATGTTGTAGATGGGGTTTGGCTCCCGTCTCCAATATTGGTAACGGGACTGATCCCCGTCTCCAATATGGAGACAGAAAAAAAAATATAATTTTTAATTTTTAAAAATAAAAATAATAAGAAAATTGTATATTTTAAAATATAATTTTAATCTTAGTAATTAAATAAAAATTATAAGAAAATTATATTTTTTCCCTCACTCGGCCGCCGCCAATTTGGTGACGGACTAGCTTGGCCGTCACCAAATTGAAGACGGGAGGCGGTGCCCTCACAAATTTTAGTGACGGGAGGCGTTGTAATCTCCAATTTTGGAGACGGCGAAATATGCCGTCACTGTTGGTGACGACTTTGTGACGGCTTATTCCGTCTCATACTATGCCATTACTGTCTTGTCATAAAATTGGCATCAACTTTTTCCTTCACCAAGCCATCGCCGTATTGTGACGGGATGGTGACGGCCTGTTGCAAAAATTAGTTTTTTTTGTAGTGTCCTCTAGAGTTGGATAATACAAATGAAGCTCTTTGAATGCTCAATAGATAATGCAAGTTATAACTCAAGCTTGGTGTATATTGAAAAATATGAAAGTTGAAGCTTATAATCAATATATGATGTTTTGAAGTTGTTGGAAGAAGTTTTTCATGAATTGGATTGGTTTGGTATTTAAAGAAAATATTGCAATGGCTCTTTAACGGTTATTTTTCAAAACAACGCTTTGGCACGACCGATCGACCCTTACTCAACCGGTCGACAGGAAGAAGAGACCTCTTCCGGTGGAGAGGCTCCGGGCAGAAGATCCTATTTGCACCGGTCGACCGGGTGCTCTAGGGTCTACCGATTTGAATAGTGTAATTTTTTCAGCTTTGCAAAATTGAGCCCGAAATTTAATTTTTTGAAGGGGAAACATTTAGTCACTTCAAAAATACTTTTTCTAAAGTGTTTCTAACCTTTTTGACACTTCAAAACATTTTCTAAACTCTTGTAGAAAGATTAGAACCGATTTTTGTAATCAAGAGTTTGAAACACATTTTTGTTGGGTGTAATATTGATATATTATTTCAGCGCATTTTCAAATTTTGTTAGTTCTTGAGTAATTTATGAGCAATTTGATTGGTTCCATGTTTGTTTTGCAATGTAGGTAAATTATATGAAAAGACATGGATTTTGAGGTCAAGATTGAGAAAAAATGAACAAGGGCAAAGTTGTATGCAACTGGTGAAGAGATTGAAGAACAAATAGAAGTAGCGCAGTTATGGAGCAGCTGCGCAACGTCATATGAAATTTAAGGGTAATTTGGTAAAAAGGCACAAAAAGAAGAAAACCCTACGATAAAAGAAGATATCAGACGTTGAAAAAGGGGAGTTCTAGGCTGCCTGTTAGTTCTTGGGAAGAAAAACAAAAGTTTGGAGAGTAGAAAACGCAAGGAAACTACAAGATTGACAGGGAAGGACGGATCAGAGATAAGATTAGCCACGACTTTCTTGAGATTTTCAGAGTTTTCTTTCTCTCTCATCATGAATTTTAATAGACTTTGGATTTCATTTACGTTGATTATGAGTTGCTAGATTACTTTTCTAGGGCTACGATGTAGCCAGATTTTAATTACTCGAATTATGTTGAATTGATTGGTTGATTGATTATTCTATTTTTATGCTGAGTATTCCACACTATACTTAATGCTTGTGATTATCTGGACAATAATTGCTTGTTTTGTGGTTTTGTTTAAGTCTGAGAAGTGATAACTAAACTAGACCATATGTGGAGTATCATTAAATTGTCATAAGTTAGACATAATTATGAGATCTAATGCAGCGTTTAAATTTCTAGGATTTAATGCATTCCATAAGTTCACAGTTATCACAGAGATATAGATAGCTTGCTTATTGGGATATGGTATTAATGCTTGAGAAAGATTAATATTTACCTTAGTAAAATTACTGGCAGCATAAGGCATAGTCATCAATTGGAATTAATCAATAGATTCGAGTAGGATAAATCTTGGTGAAATCGTAATCTCTAGAACTCTCCAATTATTGAATCAAATTGTCCATCAAATTCGTGATTGTTTAGTTGTTAGTTTCATTAGTTTCGTTAATTCTTTAGTTTTTAATCACAATCTTTCACATTTTGATCATCTAAATAGAATTAGAGTTAGTTCAATTTCGGTAGTTAATAATCTCAGTCCTTGTGGGAACGATCTTTATTCATCATTTTATCACTTGTTGCAATACATGCACTTGCGTTAAAAATTACACCACAAGTTTTTGGCGCTATTGCCGGGGACTGTGTCAATTATTAATATCGATACCATATAGCTTTAATTTTACTTTAGATTTTATCTTATTTTGTTTTGTTCTCTTATTTTCGTTATGTGTGTTTCAGGAACATATTCCTTTACGTGCATGCGAAAGTTAGAAGGTAGCAATTTGTTGGCTTTCGATCCTGAGATAGAACGGACTTGTAGGAAGAACAGAAAGGAGAAAAGAGCTACTGCAACTACCCATCATTTGCAAAGGAATATGGTTGACATTGTGGTAGGACAGGAAGGAAATAATCAAGCAGTTAATCAGGAAAATCCACCTAGAACACTGCGAGAGTATGTTTTGCCACCCACTGGAGTTCAACTTGTGATTAGAAGGCCAGCGATTCAGGCGAATGATTTTGACTTGAAGACAGTGACGCTACAGTTGATTCAGAATATTAAGTTCCATGGACTGCCTTTTGAAGATCCTAACCAGCACATTGTGAATTTTCTAGAAGTCTGTGGAACTATTAAGTACAATGGAGTCACTGATGAAGCTCTGCGCCTTCGCTTGTTTCCTTTCTCTTTAAGGGATCAAGCTAAGGAATGGTTAAACTCGCTGCCTTCAGATTCAATCACCACTTGGGAGGATTTGGTGCACAAGTTTTTGTCAAGATTTTTCCCACCTGGAAAGACAGCGAAGCTGGGCATAGAAATCAATAATTTTGAGCAACATGAAGGAGAAACTCTATGTGAAGCATGGAAAAGGTATAAGGCATTGCTGAGGAAGTGTCCTAATCATAGAGTACCTAGGTGGATGCAAGTTCATAATTTTTACAATGGGTTAATTAGCTTCACAAGAACTTTGATTGATGCATCAGCAGGAGGAGCTTTAATGAACAAGACACCAGATGAAGCTTATGCGTTGCTAGAGGATATTGTTTTGAACCACCAGCAGTGGTTAAGCAAGAGAGTCACACCAAAGAAGACAGCTAGGGTCCATGAAATTGATGCCATAACCGCATTGGCAGCAAAAATTGACAATTTGGCTAAGCAGATACAGAATAATCAGGCAACTACTAATGTTATTCAGGCGGCAGTGGTGTGCGAGTTTTGTTGTGGTCCATATTATAGTGCAGAATGTCAGGTTGGAAATCTATTTGCGCAAGGCACAGCAGAACAAGCACAGTATTTGGGAAATTTTAATGGGCAGCAGTACAATCAGTACCCTAACATATATAATCCAGCATGGCGTAGTCATCTGAATTTCTCCTAAAGAAATAATCAGAATGTGTTGCAGCCTGAGCCGAATAACCCACCACCAGAGAAGAAGGTGAACCTGGATTAGGTAATTGCTCAGTTGGCGAATTCGCAGACACAGTTGGCTAATTATTAGACTCAGTTTATGAATGAAACTAAGACAAATTTCCAGAACTAATCTGCACAAATCAGGAATTTAGAGACACAGTTTAGCCGAATAGCTACGATGTTATCAGAAAAACAGCAAGGGAATTTACTTAGCACTTCAGAGGTGAATCCTAAAAAAGATGGTAACGAACATTGTAAAGCTATCACATTGAGAAGCGGCAAGGAGTTAGAGGAGCCAGTGAGAACAAAGAAGGTTGAGAAAAGAGAAGCGAAGAATAAGGTGAAGGATGAAGAGAAAGTAGAAGCTCAGCCACAGCCTACACAGGAACCAACTGTGGTGGTCCTATGCCCTCAACGATTGCAAAAGAACAAGTTTGACAAACAATTTGCTAAATTTCTTGAAATCTTTAAAAAACTTCACATTAATATTCCATTTGCGGATGCACTTGAACATATGTCGAGTTATGTGAAGTTCATGAAGGACATCATTTCAAATAAGATGAGGCTTGGAGATTACGAGACAGTTGCACTTACTGAGGAGTGCAGCGCTATCCTACAAAAGAAGCTACCACAAAAGCTTAAGGATCCAGGGAGTTTTGTTATTCTTTGTGAAATTGGCAATGTTGTTTTTAAGCGAGCTTTGTATGATTTGGGTGCTAGCATTAATTTGATGCCTTTATCTATTTTTAAGAAGCTTGGATTGGGCAAGGCGAGGCCCACAACTGTTATATTGCAGTTAGCTGATGGCTCGCTAAAGTACCCCAGAAGAGTTATTGAAGATGTGTTAGTCAAAGTCGACAAGTTCATATTCCCTATGGATTTCATAGTGCTGGACATAGAAGAAGACAATGAGATTCCTATTATTCTTGGGAGACCATTCCTTGCAACTGGAAGAGCACTCATTGATGTTCAAAAAGGAGAGCTGCGACTAACGGTGCAAGAAGAAGAAATGATATTTAATGTGTTCAAAGCTATCAAGTACCCTGAAGCTAGTGACAATTGTTTTCGTGTTGATGATGTACAAGCTATAGTGCCTAGCCAGGTGGGTCGACTAGATCCCGTGGAGGCTAGCTTGGTACAAGACAATCTTATTGATTTGGAAGATGAAGAGGTGCAGGCTTATTTGAATTGGATGGATTCTTTTGAACCAAATAGGCGAAAGTATTTTGAAGAATTAGGAGAAGATTTTGTATGTTCTAAACCATCAATTGAGCAACCATCTGTGTTGGAGTTGAAACCTCTACCAACATACTTGCGCTACATATATTTAGGTGAGTTAGACACACTTCCAGTAATTATCTATTCGTTGCTCTCTAACGAAGAAGAAGATAAGTTACTGAGAGTGCTTAGAACTCACAAATCAACAATTGGTTGGTCTTTGGCAGATATTAAAGGAATTCGTCCCTCCATGTGCATGTATCATATTCTTATAGAGGATGACAGCAAACCATCTATTGACGCACAAAGGCGACTCAATCCGATGATGAAAAAATGGTGAGAAATGAGGTTCTGAAGTGGTTAAATGCAAGAGTAATTTACCTAATCTTAGATAGTTCTTGGGTAAGTCCAGTGCAAGTTGTACCCAAGAAGGGCGCCATGACAGTTGTGAAGAATGAAAACAATGAACTTAATCTTACAAGAACTGTTACTGGGTAGAGAGTGTGTATCGACTATAGAAAGTTGAACAAGGCTACGAGAAAGGACCACTTTCCCTTGCCCTTTGTTGATCAGATGCTTGATAGATTGGCAGGACATAAGTATTATTGTTTCTTGAATGGTTACTCTGGTAACAATCAAATAGCTATTGCACCTGAAGATCAGGAGAAAACCACGTTTACATGTCTTTATGGTATATTCGCCTTTCGGAGAATGCCATTTGGATTATGTAATGCATCAAGTACTTTTCAGAGATGCATGATGGCTATCTTCTCAGATTTGGTAGAGCAAGAAATTGACGTATTTATGCATGCCTTTTCTGTGCTGTGCACGTCATGTGATAATTGTCTTCACATTTTGGAGCTAGTGTTGAAAAGATGCGATGAGATAAATTTGGTGTTAAATTGGGAGAAGTGTCACTTCATGGTGTGTGAAGGTATTGTCTTGGGGCATCGTATCTCAGCTAAAGGCATTGAAGTTGATCGTGCGAAGATTGAGACCATAGAGAAGTTGCCAGCGCCAACAACTGTGAAAGGGGTTAGAAGTATTTTGGGACATGTAGGGTTCTATAGGAGATTCATCAAGGATTTTTCAAAGATTGCCAAACCACTCTCAACTCTTTTGGTGCATAATGTTCTATTTGTGTGGGATGAAGAATGTGAACGTGCATTTATAACAATCAAGGAGAAACTTGTGTCAACACCCATCATAGTAGCACCTGATTGGGAGTTACCCTTTGAGTTGATGTGTGATGCAAGTGACTACGCAGTAGGAGCAATTTTGGGGCAATGAAAGAACAAGGTGTTTTATGCTATTTACTATGCGAGTCACACTCTTAATGATGCACAACTTAATTACGCCACAACAGAGAAAGAGTTGCTCGCAATAGTATTCACCTTTGACAAGTTTTGTCCTTATCTAATTGGAAATTAGGTTATCATTTACACTAATCATTTAGCTATTAAGTACCTTATGGCCAAGAAAGATACGAAGCCAAGGCTCATTCGTTGCGTGTTGTTGATACAAGAATTCGACTTGGAGATCAGAGATAAGAAAGGCACAGAAAATTTGGTAGCAGATCACCTTTCTAGACTTGAGATACTAGTAGAGATTGAGATAGTGAAGCCGTCTATTGAAGATCACTCTCCAGATGAAAAGATTCTCGCAATACAATCTGATCAGACTCTTCCATGGTATGCTGACTTTGTGAATATTCTAGCAGCGAAGATAATCCCAACAGATCTTAATTATCAGCAAATGAAGAATTTTTTACCTGATGTGAAGAACTATTATTGGGAAGATCCTATACTCTACAAGCATTGTGCATATCAAATTATCAGAAGGTGTGTTCCAAAAGAAGTGATGGAAGATATTTTGCGGCACTGCCATACACTTGAGTGTGAAGGTCACTTTGGAGGCAATAGAATAGTGGCAAAAGTGCTCCAATCAGGTTTCTATTGGCCTAGCTTGTTTAAAGATGTTCACACTTTTGTTGTTGCATGTGACAGATGCCAGAGATTGGGGTATATCTCGAGAAGGAATGAGATGCCATTGTAGAACATTCTTGAAGTTGAATTTTTTTATGTATGAGGGATCGATTTCATGAGACCTTTCCCTTCCTCCTACAATAACAAAAACATTTTGTTGGCAGTTGATTACATATCTAAATGGGTGGAAGCAGTGGCGACTCTAACAAATGATGGTGTGGTAGTGCTGAATTTTCTGAAGATGAACATTTTTACAAGGTTTGGCACACCTCGAGCGATAATTAGTGATGAGGGTACCCACTTTTGTAACAAGCAGTTTGAAGCTCTTTTACTCAAATATGGTGTCAAGCATCGAAAAGCCCTTGCCTACCATCCTCAAACCAATGGGCAAATAGAAGTTTCAAATCAAGAAATAAAGAAGATTCTTGAGAAAACAGTGGGCAATTCGCGCAAAGATTAGGCCAAGAAGATTGATGATACACTGTGGGCATATCGTACTGCATTTAAAATACCAATTGGGATGTCCCCTTACAGATTGGTCTATGGAAAAGCTTGCTATTTACCAGTGGAGCTCGAGCACAAGATATATTGGGCAATGAAGCAGTTGAATCTGGATATGAAAGCTGCAGGAGAAAAGAGACTTTTGCAATTGAATGAGTTAGAAGAGTTCCGGAATGAAGCCTATGAGAATGCGAAAATCTATAAAGAGAGAACAAAAGCATGACATGATAAGCATATCTCACGAAAAGAGTTTTTGCCTGGTCAGAAAGTTCTTTTATACATTTCAAGGCTTTGCTTGTTTCTCGAAAAGCTTAAATCAAGATGGTCTGGCCATTTCGTTGTAACAAAGGTATTTCCCAATGGAGCTGTTAAAATAAATCATCCAGAAAAAGGGACGTTCAAGGTTAACGGACAACGGTTGAAGACTTATTGGGATGATGAGTTTGATAAGCACAAGTCCGTTGTCCACCTCAACTCAACTTGAGAAATTGCTCCGTCGGGCCATCGACGTTAAAACAAGCGCTTTTCGGGAGGCAACCCGAATTTTCTTACTTTTCTTGAGTTAATGATTTTAGTTGTTTTTAGTTAATTTTTGAGATTTAGTTGTCATAGCTAATGGTTAATTTTTGTTGTCATGATAGGTTCAAGAACAAGTTTAGGGGGAGCTGAGGTAAGGAGAGGTTCTACCAAATTATTCAAGGGAGAAATTCATGTTTGGAGTGAGGAGGATGCATGCATGGAAGAGGAAAACAAGAAGAAATAAAGTTGTGCAGTAGCGCTAAATTTTAGCGTAACTACGCTGGCGTCATCAGAAGTTACATTTGTTTTAGAGTTGTTCAAAAGAAAAAGCAGTGCTATTACGCTAAAAAAGAGCGCAGCTACGCTGGCTTCCTTGAATCTGACGTTCGAGAAAAAAAAATTTGAAAATCAAAACTCTCTCACTCTCTTTCAGCCGCCGCCCTCTCATCTCTCTCAAACCAAAACCCTAGGTCCCAATACTTCAAAAACCCAATCACCATCTCCGATCTCCGTCCCTAACTCTCTTCCGGTCGATTTTGTTTTTCCCACCAGCATCTCACAATGACGACGGCGCAGAGCAGTCGTCAGCCTCTCTCTCCATCTCTCACCGACACCATAACCACCACCCAACCCTACCGTCGACGACAACGAGCCCACGACTATGATGCCACTGCTCGCCGACAACCACAGCGCCACCAACGGGGCTTGACGTCAATGACTTTTGGGCTGCTTCACGCATAAGTCCACGATTTTTGTGTTTTGCATTGAAGAATCTTTATTTTTTTTGAACAAAAATAGAAAGAAGAATAAACCACAAATGTTGCACTACGAACTAGTTTGTTTGGATTGTTCATAGTTGAATCTCAAAGGTGATTGATAGTTGTTGTTCCTACAGTTGAGTTGAAACAGAATCTTTATTTTGAAAAAAAAAGGAAAACAAAAAAACAACAAAAACTTTAGGAGCTATGCATGTTAGTTTGTGTGGACGTTGTGTATTCCAAAACTCACGAGTGTTTGAATGATTGGTTACTTTGTGATTGTGGGCATTGAGATATTAATTGCATCTTGGTACATATGTTGGTGCGTCTTTGTTGTCTGACTTGTGACTGGAAATCTTTTTGAGTTGTCTCGAGGGTATACGTGCTTTTAGTGGTGGTATATTGCGTTGGTTGGGTACTTTGTGATTGTTGTGTTGTTGGCTCAGTTCTACTGCTTGTGATCATTGTGCACCTATATTGAGTTTGTTGGGTGATTTTTGGTTGCACTGTGTTATAGAGACAAGATTATAGAAGTTGCAATTGTGTTGTGGGGGATTGGAAGTTCAAACAGGGCACAGGTAGTGATTGTGTGGGGCGTGGTTGAACAAGTGAAATTGACTGATTATTCTAGTCCGCCGACCGGTGTCCACTTCCGTCCGATGATAAATGACTCCAGCAGATATTCAGGGAGGTTTGTTATTCACTTTTCTCTTTGGTATTTTAACATTGAGGACAATGTTTGTCTTTAAAGTTTGGGGGTGGCATCTCTTTATTTATTTTGTGAACCTGTCTTATTGAGTTTTGTGTTATGTGTTGTTTTTGTATTACATGTTTTCGTTATTTACATTCAGAAAAAAAGAAAAAAAACCAGAAAAGAAAAAAGTGAAAATTTGAAGAAAAAAAAACAAATTTTGAAAGTAATGCTGAAAAGATAAGAAATAGGCCGATGATAAGTAACGTATAAATGACATGATAGTAATGAGGATAATTGACTGAAGCATAACTTTGTTTACGGAAAATCCCTATTTATTGCACACTTAGCCTTGCCTAGTTATGCTGTTGCTTAGAGAAGGTTTATGTGAATTTAAGTGAACAAAGAAAGATGAGTATAGGACTTTAGAACTTGCTTGATTGTCACTCGAGGCGAAATCCTAGGTTGCATAGCATTAGAGAAATGATTTAGGCCATCTTTGGATCGTTTGAACCTTTTAAGCTAACCCTTGTAATAATTGAATATCCCTAGTCCACCAATTTGAGCCTAATTAGCCTTTTCTTTCATATGCAACCTACAAATTCTTCCTTAACTTGTCGAGTTGATTATCCCAATTAATGACCTTCCTACTTGTAACATATGATTGTTCTAGGATGATTATATGGAGCCATGTTGTGTATTGAATGATGGGAGGTATAATTATTGGGTGATGTGTTGTTTTGTTTTGAAAAAAAAGAGAGAAGAAAATCATCAAAAAAGAAGAAGAGAAGAATAAAAAGGAAAGATAATAAACACACTCCTTGTAGTTAATATCAAAATGCAAGTTTGGGGGAGTGTGGACTCTTTATGTGTTTTTAAATGTTGTGAAAGATTGTTGAGGAAGTGAAATAAAAGATGAAAGAAAAGAGATATGTTGAATAGTTTTGGTGGTAAGAAGTAGAGTTGGCATGTGCTCCATTGAACATCCTCGAATAGTTGTGTGCTTGCAGGTAGTTTAGCCTTATATTATATCTATTATCCTACCTTGACCCTTGCCACATGTTACAACCAAATGTAAAGTCCTACTGATCTTTAATGCTATGATTAACCTACATTAGTGGAGAGTGACATGAAAAGTAAGTTTATGAAGTCCTAAATGATTGAAAATAAAAGATCCATATTGATGATTCACTTAACTTGCATAAACTCATCCGGGTACAATTGATTAGAATAGAGGCTATTCACACACTCACTTGGGGGATTTGAAGTAAAATGAGACTTATATGAAGTTGTTATTTCTCATGCTTATGGTTGAAAGTCACCTCTTGAGTTGGAAAAAAGCTATTGAGGCCGTGAAAATTTACTATCCTACAACATTATTTTCATGAGTTATTTTGTGTCGAGTCTTTAGTTTTTAAGTTTGTGTCTTTCTTTAGTTGTGTCTTTTGCTTGAGGACAAGCAAAGCTTAAGTTTGGGGGTGTTTGTTGGGTGTAATATTGATATCTTATTTCAGCGTCTTTTCACTTAAATTTTATTAGTTCTTGAGTAATTTATGAGCAATTTGATTGGTTTCATATTTGTTTTGCAATGTAGGTGAATTATATGAAAAGACATGGATTTTGAGGCCAAGATTGAGGAAAAATGAACAAGGGCAAGCTTGTATGCAACTGATGATGAGATTGAAAACAAATAGAAGTAGCACAGTCATGGCACAGCTGCGCAACGTCGCAGGAAATTTAAGGGTAATTTGGCAAAAAGACACGAAAAGAAGAAAACCCTACGATAAAAGAAGATATCAGACGTTAAAAAAAGGGAGTTATGGGCTGCCTGCTAGTTCTTGGGGAGAAAAACAAAAGTTTGGAGAGAAGAAAATGCAAGGAAATTGCAAGATTGACAGGAAAGGATAGATCAGAGACAAGATTAGCCACGACTTTCTTGAGATTTTCAGAGTTTTCTTTCTCTCTCATCATGAATTTTAATAGACTTTGGATTTCATTTACGTTGATTATGAGTTGCTAGATTACTTTTCTAAGGCTACGATGTAGCCAGACTTTGATTACTCGAATTATGTTGAATTGATTGGTTGATTGATTATTCTATTTTTATGCTGAGTATTTCACACTATACTTAATGCTTGTGATTATCTGTCCAATAATTGCTTGTTTTGTGGTTTTGTTTGAGACTGAGAAGTGATAACTAAACTAGACCATGTGTGGAGTATCATTAAATTGTCATAAGCTAGAGATAATTATGAGATCTAATGCAGTGTTTAAATTTCTAGGATTTAATGCATTCCATAAGTTCACAGTTATCACATAGACGTAGGTAACTTGCTTATTGGGATAGAGTATTGATGCTTGAGAAAGATTAATATTTACCTTAGTGAAATTGCTGACAGTATAAGGAATAGTCGTCAATTGGAATTAATCAACAGATTCGAGTAGGATAAATCTTGGTGAAATCGTAATCCCTAGAACTCTACAATTATTGAATCAAATTGTCCATCAAATTCGTGATAGTTTAGTTGTTAGTTTCATCAGTTTCATTAATTCTTTAGTTTTTAATCACAATCTTTCACATTTTGATCATCTAAATAGAATTAGAGCTAGTTCAATTTCGGTAGTTAATAATCTCAATCCTCGTAGGAATGATCTTTATTCATCATTTTATTACTTGTTGCGATACGTGCACTTACGTTAGAAATCACACAACAAGTTTTCACCGGAAAATTCAATCCTTTGAAGAGAACTTGTTTTAAACATTTTAAGAACATTTTTTCAAAAGATGTTCCAACCCATTTAACCTTTTGAAATCTTTTCAATACTCTTGAGTAAAGATATAAGAATATTTTTAAAAGATTACCAAGAGCTTGAACCATAAAAATGCATACCTAAGACAAATGACATTTTTAAACCGCTACCCCTTATGTCACCACGTCTCCATCCTTATAACACCACTTCGTCTTCAAGTCTTGATTCTTGAAATATAATCTTCATTTCTTCAACTCTTCAAGACTTCAATTCTTCGTGCTTGTGGTGATGTTGATCGTGTATTCAATTATGGCCAACATAATTTGCATCTTCTCAATCTTACATCTATTCTTTTAATCAAAGTCATTTACATCTTTTTGTGCAAGATACTCTTCCTCTTTCAACACCAAGCATCCACAATATATTTTGACTCATAATATTATTACTACAATATATCCACATAAGCCAAAATATTAAAGTACAATTTGTCTTATAATCATATATACATTTAATGCACATAAGCCAACAAGTGTGTGTTTTAGACATGTTAACACATTAGCACAAACACACTTACAAATCCAATTTTTCTTGATTTGTCATCATCAAAATCATATATTTAGACATAAGGCTAACAATCTCCCCTTTTTTGATGATGACAAATCACTTTATGCTATAACAGCAACAATATACAACTTAAGCACATATAGTATGTTTGTTGTCATCAAAACCTTGCAAATACCTTTGGTATGAAACCTAAGGATTATCATTCTCCCCCTTTTTGATGATGACAAACTATTAATGTGTTTGTCAAGATAAATCCAATTCAATGAAGCTCCCCTATAACCGTGCCTTGATTTAAGATACAAATGCAACAACATTTAGACCATCTTAATATCAATAACACAATTACACCTCTTTATCCCCCTTTGTCATCGACATAAACAAATAATCATAATAAGTAGGTATAGAAACATGCCTATAAGATAGCATGAAGGCATTAAGTATTAAGCACATGAGTTTTCTCCTCAATATCACCCTTTTTGACATAGAAAAACATAAGGCATATATTGTTCTTTTTAAGCACAAGTTATTCTTATGCACAACATCAACTATCCCCCTTAGATCATGTACAAGTAAGATTACATATAATCAAATAAGCTCTCCTTTTTTTAATGCATGTCTCAATCATATTGTAATTGCACACTATGACCATTGAAATCATTCACATATAACACAAGTCGTAGTATACAAAATAATTTACATTTATTCCCTTTTAGGAAAAGATACCAATGTTATATCTCCCCTTTTGGTATTTGTTAGCCTAAAGAGCTTTTAAATCTTGGTTTTGATGATAACAAACCATAAATGTGTTTAATACGTTTGTTTAAGTATGTATATATAAAGATGAATCAAAAGTGATTCTGATTCCAAGTTCATCAAGCTAAAGAAGAAAGAAGAACATCCATCAACTCAAGGAAAAGATTCAAAGAATGAAGATGGAGTTATAAGGATGGAGACAGAAGTAATAAGGGGTATCGGTTGGGACTTGACCGGGGGCTGGGTCTTGCAAATGGTATATGCTCGATAATGATTTTTAAAAGTTGTTTTTGAAACAATTGAAAAAGGCATTACAAAAGATGCTCAAAATAAACGTTTTCAAAAACCTAACCCTTATAGTTTTAAGCCCACCGGACGACCCCATGGCAACCGGTCGACTGGTGGCCAAAGGGTCGTCCACCCGAGACTTGTCCACCGGACGAGGGTCTCTCGACCGGTGGATTAGTGGAACAGGGGTCGACCGGTATATTTGAAACAAGCATACAAGTATATAACAACTCGGGTTTAGAGATATTTAGATAAAATAGGTTTTGATCATACCTCTATATTTTTTTTTATCAACCTATTTACCTTTCTCACCTTTATTGAGCATGGTTGATTTTGATCAATGCTTTGGCCAATGGTTGTTTTTCCTCTTTTAGGATTGGTTGTGTTCCTTGATTGGATAAATTCTTTGAAGCACTAGGAGACTCATATTCTTGAGATTTTGATATGGTAGGTTCACCTTGAATTCTTTCTTCTTAAGTACCAAACTATCGTCATTCTTTCTTGGAGCAAAGGATTAGAATTATCAAGGTTCTCATGCATTTCAAATATCATATGCAAGCTCTTAAATTCTTACAAAGTGATGGATTGGTTGCATAAATATAAAAAATGTTCAACAAGGTCCTTGAAATAATTTAGAAAAACTTAGAGTGTGTTGACCTTATTTCAATTAACTTGATATTTATCAATCACGAAAAGCATTCTCATCAAATATCTATGCTTGTAACAATATCTTTTCAAGATGACTCAAGCAAGCATGCTCTTTATATATCATAATCAAGTATTGTCATTGTCATTTAAAAGATTGAGCATTTTCAAGATTCATGATAAATTATAGGGTGAATAGCTCCGGACCCCCCTGTGGTCAAGCAAAACTAGCTATAACTCCCCTGTGGTCCAAAAAATATAGTTAGACCTTCATGTGGTCCACCCGATGATGCACACCACTTCCCTCCGTTAAATTTTCCATCAAAACTGATGGGATGTGTACTACACGCGAATAAAATACGATTTTTATTAGTTTTTAACGTATTTAATAATAAAATAATATTAATAATTAAATAATAATAATTTTTTCTTTTTTCTTTTCATTTTCACCTATTTTTTTATTTATTACTAATTTTTTTAAAAAAAAAAATTCATCTTTTCCAACCCTCCCCCCTACCCTATCCCCCTCGCCATCGCCCTCGCTGCTGCTGCTGCCGTCGGCGCAGCAGCAACAAGGGGGTTGGGGTGGGGGTGGGGGTGGGGGAGGGGGCTTGGGGGGGGTGGGGGGGGGGGTGGGGTGAGGTGGGGGGGGGTTGAAGAAGATGAAATTTGTTTTTTTTTAATTTAGTAATAAATAAAATAATAGGTAAAAATGAAAAGAATAAAGAAAAAATTAAAATTTTCTAATTACTAATATTATTTTATTATAAAATACATTAAAAATCATTAAAAATTGCATTTTATGCACGTTTGTCACACTTTTCATAAAAAATGATGAAAAATTTGACGGAGGGGGGCGGTGTGCTTCAACGGGTGGACCACAGGGGGGTTATAACTAATTTCGCTTGACCATAGGGGGTCCGGAGCTATTCACCCTAAATTATATGTGTGTGTATGATAAAGAGAAGCCAAATATTCCAAATATTGCAATCATCACACATTTTCAATATTTCAATGAGTCATGTAAAAATTGATCTTTATGTCATTGCATCAAGCACATATTCACTTATTTTTTCAACCCATTTCTTTCTTCTATTAATTAAATATTTTCATTTAAAGCAAGCATAGAATCAAACTCAAGTTATACCACATTTTAATATACATGACATTCTACAATTCAACCATTCATTTTGCATTTGCAACAATTATCACATTCAATATTTGATAATATCAAACTCATGTATGATTCATTTGTAAGATATTCATCTCTCTAAACACTCCATATGACATTCATACATGAGTATTCATTCATTCAATTTAACTTTATACCACAAAATTTGAACAAAAACAATTAATTAATGGGAGACATGGGTGATAAGGTTTTTCAAATTTTTATCTTCCATCACTAGAATCTAATTTTTCTTCTTCTTTCTCTATCTTTTGAATTCAAGCATTAATGAGGTATGTATCATCAAAATCATCCTCAACCTTACTTTCAAGTTCATAATCTTCTCCATCAATATTCATTTCATCTTCCTCAAAAGAAAACCTTTTCTTAGTTTGCTCATTATTATCACCTCAAATTTATTTTTACTAAAATGTCTTCTATTATGCCAATGTATTCTTATCCTAGTGGATGTATGATGTATCTCAAATTCAAATACCAAGTATGACATAACTTATCCAATTTAAGGAATTCTTAAGACAATGAAGATTCTAGCCAATATTATTTCACAAATCAACAAATCATCACCACAAAGAATTTCCAATTCTCAATTGACTTTTCTTGCCAAGATTTTCACATTTAGCATAATCCAACTCTCATCAAAATTTCATTTCTAGCATTCAAATCATCAAGTTCATGATGTATATATATAAGACATGTATCTTCAAAAATAACTTGACATAACAATGCATATAACATCTCAAGCATAAGTTCATCAAGATCATTAACATAAGCATTTTCACTCAATTATCAAGTAATACATCATAATTTTCATTTTCAATCACATAATTGACTAAGCAAGTTGAATTTCAAACCATTATCAAGAAGCACATATGAAAAATAAGTTCAATATTACCCGTGCTTTCTTATCTCAAAGATCTTGCCTCTTTCGTGAGTTGCATCACCATCATCTTTGGTGTTTCTTGACATTCCTACAACAAAGCAAGATCTAGGTACCCATCTTTAATTGGGTCCTTCAAGGTTAATCTCATTTGTTGTGGCTTTGACAATCCCTTTGTGTTTTAGCCACCATGGAACATTTAATTGTCTATCTAGCAATTTTCTATAATGACAATGTGGTGTGATATGTCCTTTTCTATCACAATATGCACAAGCATGTTGGTGTGCTTTAGATGTAAATGCAATGTTTGCTCTTGGAGTTTTGAAAGAATGAGTTTTAATTTTCAAAATCTTTTGACTACTACATGGTTTGCATTTTATAATACTTTGATTACATGCCATGTATTGTGAATCATGTATAACATCTATCTTATCTTCTTTTTTGCTAGAGTTTGCTAGCTTCATGTAAAATTCATTACTTTCTTTCTTCAAACAAGATACTTCATTTTCTAGCACATCATTCAAGGAAGTATCAAACTCATATTGTGCTCCAACAAGTAGAGCATTTTCTTTTTCAAACTTATTTCTCTCAAATATGGCACATTTCAATTCCTTAAGATACCTCTTCATCCTTTGCAATGAAGCATATAACATTTTCTTCTTGTTCTTCTTCTTTCTCACATTTTTCTTCTTGATATGTATTCTCAAGAAGTTTCCATATCTCATGAACCGATGTGCATTTGTTAATTTGGTTACATTCAATGTCATTTAAGGCACAATAAAGTAGATTCATGGCTTGAGCATTTTTTGTGAGCTTGACAATATCTTACTCGATTAGTTTATCATCAATTTCTAACAAAACTATATAAGGTCCATTTTTAACAATTTCCCATAGTGTATAATCTACGGATTGGATATATGTCTCCATCTTATTTCTCCAAACAACATAATTTGAACTTGTAAAACATGGAGGTCTATCAATTGAATATCCTTCAAAACTTTAAAAAAAGGGATTATTTGCCATTGTGTATTCAACTAGCGGTTAAGTTATATGTAGAACCCTAGCTCTAGTACCACTTGTTAGTGGCAAATAATCTTAAGGGGGTGGGGGTGAATTAAGATTATAGCAAAGTATTGCTATTTTAAAAATTATTACAACCCATAAAAACTTCTTTGAAACAATTTATCAAACACCTTGTGTGAATAACTAGATAAGAGTTAATATGATGAATAATAATCACACACAAGAGTAAGATAACTACTCTAAATAATATATATGACAATGAATGTAAATAGAGTAGGGAGAGAGAAATCAAATTCGATATTTTCAAATGGTTCGTACTCCTAAAGGCCTAGTCCACCACCTAAGGTCTTCCTCCTTAGGATTTCCCAAACTCCACTAAATCAATGCTTCTTCAAATGTTGGGGAAGCACAAACCAACTTACAAGTCCACTCGTGAATCCACAAGAGCAAATACAAGCTTAATGGCCAAAATAGAACCAAAAATAGTTTAATGAGTTAAAGAGAAATAAATTTAGAACATGTCTCACTTTTTATTTTTTTTCTAAACAAACAGGAAGTTCTTCCGGGGGCTGCAAGGTTTCTTAAGGTTTCATACTTGAGAGTAATCCTATTACTATTATTTTTATTATTATCATTATTATTATTTTTTTTTTTGCTAAGTATTATTATTATTATTGTTGTTGTTGTTGTTGTTGTTTTTATGTTTTTTTGACTTTATTCGCGTGACCATTTTTATAATATTTTAGCGAGGACCTTAGAAAAGTCTTTTGTTTATGTGCATGCATGCTCGGGGGTTTACCAAGCAAAAGTCAAACATAGGTTTTTGTAATAATAGGTTATAATATACAACTATATATCAGTTGAAGATGGTCAAAGATGATTTTTAATCCCCCAGTGCTTTAATATATAAGAAAAAAGATTGACTAATGTTTATATCAAAAAAATATCCCGGTCACACCAACTCGTTATCAAATGCAATGAGAGATAAAGATTGAAGAAACTTGTGGCCAGTGCTTGTGCATTTCTTCCAGTTATTCATCCAAAACATTTAATAGAGACTAATGACATGTTCATATCCTTCTCACACCATTAAACAGTTGGATGTATGTTGACCGAAAAAAAGAAAAAAAAGATGATGAGCGTATACTACCAGGCAACTGATAATGTTAAGTGAGTATCTTATATAAAAATTTAAACTTTTAAAGAGAAGTCCAAAAAAATAGGAAGAAGTCTAAATTCCACTCATATACGCGGAAACCACTAAATCAAAGACTATCTTATAAAGTCTTGGACAATTTCACTTAATACCAACTAGTTTTAAGATATAATCCTATGACATAGGTGTCTTGTACTATCCCTACTTTCTTTTCTTTTTCTTTCTTATTTTTCCACATTAGACATTTTATATATCTAAGATGCTCTTATTATGCCCTATAATCCAATGGAAGCATAGGTAAAATTTACGAACCTATTTACTTTATTATTATTTTTTTTTTATCTCATTCGAATTTAAATGGATTTTGATCAGGTTTCTGTCAAGCTTGGATTCAATATAACCTATTGTAGAATATAAAATGTGCCGAGCCGAGCCTGACCTGCTTTGTCCTTGACCGAGCTAAAGTCTTTCACAAATAAAGGAAAGAGACGATAGGGGTTATTTCCTACGTTCCTATTCGGACGAGAGAATTAGTAATTAAGTTGGCTCGAGTATGTCTCCAACAGATAATAACAAATTTAGAAATAAGATGAATGAGTTACCTTTTGTCACTTTCTTTGTACTATTTATAGTAAGGCTTGAAGATCTTTTTTGGTGGGCCCCACCTGTCTTTGTATTCTATTTTGGTAACAAGTGTCTTGGTGATGATAACTCTCTTTTCCCTTTGGGCATTTTAGTAATTGCATAAATCCACTATTTTATTGCCATATCACCTATCATCCCCAAAAACTAGAAGAGACGTAAAAAGAAAACCTAATTAATAAGCCAAAAATATTAGAGTCCTTTTTCTCTTTAATGCACACATGTAATTGGAGTTATATATTATTTTATAAATAAAGAACATTTGCTATAGAGCTAGTTGAATTAAATTAACCTTTACCATACAATTTAAGGAGCCCAGCATTGAACCATGTCAAAACTTTGTACATTTTAATTTTAAATATTTCATATGTACTTTGGGGTCACTTCAGCAGGATACCCCTTCTGAACTAACGCCTCCACCGTAAAACCTACCTTGTTAATGAGAAATGCAGTTATAACATCTAATTTTTGTCACTCATTTAGCATTTTATGTAAATACTTAATTAATTAACATGCTAAAGTAATAAATATTTTATATATTTATCTCTTTTTTTTTAGCATGTTAACGAAACATTGGTGATTAACAAATCCTATGTTTGACTTTGCTTAGTAAACCAACCGGCTCTCGCCCACAAAGGTCAAACATTGGTGATCAACTATGCTAAAAAAGAGAAAGGGAAGAAAGTACCAAAACGAGTTAAAGATATAAAAAAGAAGAAAAATAGAGGAATCTCAATTGTTCCTACTTGAAATCTAGAAAGCAGAACTGGTGGTAATTAGATGTGACGTGGGATAAATCAGGTAAAGTTACTATTTTATCTAAGCTAGGACGTATATTATTTGTGAGGTCTCTTGGTGCCTAGGGTCAGGGTTGCAATTATTCATTCCGGCATGCGAATTCAAGGTCAGGATCCCAAGGCATCTCATAAATTTTGAAAAAACAGTTATAACAGAATATGATACAATACCTCTAAATCAAGGAAAGATTCTCTTAATAAGGTATAAATACCTCATACATCATCACAAAAAAAGATAATTTATTTTCATTGTACACTTTCCAAATTCTTGTTTTTCTCTTTAAAGCAAATATACTAACTTAAGTATTGAAGTATTTATATAGGGAACCCCCACACCCATTTTTATGTGTATGACCAGCTTATGGTCGTGCTCCAGTTTTACACCTTAACAAGATGTTGAAAGCAAACCGTGAATTCATATGCTCTTGTTAGTTGTCACAAAACACTAGTTTGGACATTGAGTTCTAATATTTTCCTTATTTCTAAAGAATTCATGAGGACTGGAACATTTTGTAGGGTATTCGATTCATTTTATATTAGTCAAAGTTCTCTAAACGGGTTATTGATTCACGAAATCATACACGATTTACGAAAAAATAAAATTAATATTTGTCAAAGCTCTCTAAACGGGTTATTGATTCACGAAATCATACACGATTTACGAAAAAATAAAATTAGAAATGTAATATTCTTCTATTTAGTACACATAAGAAGTATTAATCAACTTTTTTTGCCTCTGTAATGCTTGTCCATAATATGGCTTCTTAATGTGCTCAGACATGAAATGGTTCTTGAGGTTGGCTAAAGCCTAATACAAGGCCATCCACGCACTTTTATGTTTGAAAACTCAGCTTTGTCTTTATTATTTTTGGTCCAATATAATAGGATTCAGTACTTAAGCTCCGTTTGTTTTCCATAAAATAGAATTTGCTGGTGAAAATTGATTATATAAGAAAATACTATTTTGAAAAATAGAATATTTCTGGTGTTGAATGTCATACCAAGAAATATTTTTTAGTGTTTGAATATCACAGTGAAAAATATTTTTTGATAAGAGATTTTTATAAATTAAAAAAAAAACATATAAACACTCAAGTCAAGCACCCTAATAATTTCTAGTGGGGATGGAGTGGGTGGAATGAGCAGAAAATATTTTCTTCTCCCAAAAGAGATGAAAATAGTTTTACTTTTTCTAGCTAAACATTTTTCTCCTTCAGAAAAATTAATACTTTCTAGATAATCAATTTTTTGATATTATCAAATATCAAAAAATTAAGAAAATATTATTTAGAAAAATACTTACCGATAAACAAACGGAGCCTTAGACCATTAAATAGACCTTATCATGTCAATAATTGTATATCAACAACGTTTCCATTCCTTACCACATTATTCTTAATAGATGAGTTGCATTAATTATTAGGACTAAGGCTCTGTTTGGCCTAATTGTAAAATTTTAGTTTTAGAGCTGTAGAGCTTTTAGAGTAGAGCTTTTGTAAGAAGTGCTGTTGAACAAAAGCCATTGATTGTTTGGCCTGTGTTAGACAACATTGAGCTTTTAAAAATTTTGAGGGTAATATCGGACTTTAAAAATATGGAGGGGTATATTTGAGAAAAAAGAAAAGAAAAACAACTTCCAGCATTATGTAAAACACCTTCACAGAAGTCTTTTCTGAAAAGCTCCAATTTGGGGCTTCTCAATTTTTAGCTTAAATGACACCAGAGGTCTCATATCTTTTGGGGTTGGAACACTTTAGTCCCATATCTTTCAAAATGAGCTTTTTGGTCCTAAATGTATCCAAACAGCGACAACGTTGACCTGGAGACTCATTTTCCATTTAAAAATAACAGTTGACCTGGAGACTCATTTTCCATTAAAAAATAACATTTTTCGCATGTAAGTCTCACGTGTCTTTTATAACACATTTTTTTAGGGTCATTCTGGTCAATTCTCATATATAATGAGTTAGGGAAAAAAGAAAAGAAAGCAATTTGAACCCAATTTAGGATAGGGTTTTACAGAGCTATTTGCAAAAGCAATTAAAAATTTACAAAGCTATTTTCAAAAGCAAAATTGGAGATTTTGCTCATTCCAAAAAGATTTTGGGCTTTGTTATTACGCAAATTTCAAAACAAGGACTAGGGTTTTTATTGAATCCGATTTGGGAAATCTTCTCGTTATGATTTGGCACGCAATTGGTACAAGTTATAGGTCCTTTTGATGCCGATTCTCGCTACAGTAAGTTTTCCATTTACCCTTGAAAGATTCTTTGTAATATGTATGTATGTAAAATGTTCATATTTGAGTTTCATTTTGTAGTTAATTTCGGCAATGTAAATGTATGTATGTATGTAAAGATGCTTACTTGTAATTATGCATTAATCTTTCAGAGCAATTCGATGTGCTATTACATAATGGTGGACATTTTAAAGATGTTCCTAGAAGGCAATATGTTGGGGGTAACACCATAAATATGACGAATTTGTATTACAGTGAGATATCGTTGTGTGTTTTCGATGCAACTGCTCGTGATTTAGGCTATAACGATTATGCAAGTCTGTACTATAGGAAACCTGGTTATGATTTAGAAACTGGGTTAGCATTTTTAGTTCCTGATAATGAAGTGTTAGAGATGAGTAAGGTAACAACAAACTACGTGGTTATTGATGTGTATATGGTCGGGGAGTATGATGTGTTACCTTTAGAATGACAAAGTCAAGTTGAATCATGTATTCCTGGGAATAGTGAGGATGCATTCATGGATAATCTAATAATTGAGGTTTATAATGAGGATGAAAACGAAGGTGATAATGAGGATGAAAATGACAGTGATAATGAGGTTGAAAGTGATAGTGAAGACCCAAGTTTTGCTGACAGTATGTATGATATGAGTGGAACTGATGATGACAAGCTTTATGATGATAACATAGACCAAGATGTTGAATGGGTTGGAGTTATGAATGCTAAGAATCAAAGTACTGATAAGGGTAAAAGACCTTGGTTTGGTGAATCATCTTTTGATATAATTTATGGCAAGGACATTGAGGTTTGTGGTGGTGATACAGAAAGTGATTCTGATGCAGACAGCTCAAGTCTAGAGAGTACTTCAGATGAGGATGAGAGTGGGGAAAAACATCCAAAGTTCAAGAGATTTAGAGATGAGGTAGATATAGCTAACCCTAAGTTTGTAGTAGGCATGTTATTGCTAGTTCTCAAGAGCTGAAACAAGTAATTAAGGCAGATGGAGTGAAGAAGCGTAGAGATGTTATGCTTGTCAAGAATGACAAACAAAGAGTGAAAGCTAAATGCAATGGTAAAACATGTGGGTGGTTCATATATGTTCCTTATGTGAAGGATAAGGGTGCATACCAAATCAGAAGTTTGCACACAAAGCACAATTGTAGGAGGGTATTGAATCACAAACTATTGACATCCAAAGAGTTGTGCAGGTTGTATTTTAATGAAATCAGACTGAATTTGTATTGCAGAGTTAGTGATTTTCAAACTAAAGTCCACAATGATTTGTTTGTGAACATTTAAAGGAAACAAGTATACAGGACGTTTGATAAAGCCACAAAAATCGTAACGAGAAGATTTTCGAAATCGGATTCTATAAAAACCCTAGTCCATGTTTTGAAATTTGTGTAATAACAAAGCCCTAAATCTTTCCGGAATGAGAAAAATCCCCAATTTTGCTTTTGAAAATAGCTCTGTAAATTTTTAATTGCTTTTGCAAATAGCTTTGTAAAACCCTATCCTAAATCGAGTTCAAATTGCTTTTTTTTCTTTTTACCCTAACTCATTGTATATGAGAATTGACCAGAATGACCCTAAAAAAATGTGTTATAAAAGACACGTGAGACTCACATGCGAAAAAATGTTATTTTTTAATGAAAAATGAGTCTCCAGGTCAACGGTGTCACTGTTTGGATACATTTAGGACCAAAAAGCTCATTTGGAAATATATGGGACCTCTGGTGTCATTTACCCTTTAGTTTTTTTCAGTTTCAGATTTTACCTAAATGCACTTTTAAAAATGGGCCAAACAAGTTAGTTTAGTTTCTAAACTCACAGAAAGCACTTTTGACTATCTAAAAGTAAGGCCAAATAGAAACTAAGTCAAATTCCCTCACGTGAATATGTTAGCTTTGTATATCAGGACTAAGTCAAATTGTCTCTTACCCCTTGCTTCAGGAATACTTATTGTACTTGCTTATCCCTTTCTCTTCTGTACATGTATTTAACAAACATACTGCAATAGAATGATTCACTGTCTTCTATTCCAAAGCTATCTTCTCTATATGCATATATAAAGTAAAAATAGATAAACAATTTTAGTATTAGACAATAATAATGAAATACCCAAAAGGGAATTACAATTACACGTAATTTTTATAGAAGGCAAGAACATGAAAAAAAGCACACTTATATAGGAAATCTGGCAGATAAAAAACATAAAAACTATTTGATTCTTCCATGATGTCTTGACAATGGATTTGAAATTACTCGTTAATTGCACTACAAATCCTCTTTATGATCCCATTTTGACCAGTGAGAGGACTAATAATGTCCATTTTGATCATTGTAGAAGCAAATCAGATTACGCCCCTTGTTGCACCCCTTGCTGTAACAAGAGCTGTTAAATTAATTGGCTTGTGTTTTGCCAAAATTATGCTTTGACTGAATTGGTTTATGTGTATGTGCATTGGTTCATCACTAGAGCTTTGAAAATTACATGTATAAATCAGCTAGTGATTTCATTTGTGGAACTAGATTATCAATGCACATCATGTACTTGTCATTATGATGACTCTTAGATTGAAGTCTCAATAGGAAAAAGATTGTGAACTTGCTTGACGATTGGGGATCTAACAAAAAGAAGTCTCTTTGAGATTCATTCCTGAATTCTATTAACCTTGTCAACAGAAAAATCATATGCAGGGTATTGCAGCAAAACTTGGAATGAAAAAGGGCTACCTAAGACCACAAAGAATGGTTCTAGAGTGAAAGCTACCATACCAAGAAGAAAGGGAAAAAATGATGAAATTGAGAAAATCAAATAAAAGAAAAAAGGAAAATTAAATCCTACAAGGGTGATTAAATGACCAGGTATGTTGAAACAAGTATTGCTTCTAATCTGACCTGGTGTGATAGATGTTGAGGACCGTCTAGACTGGCTTGTACATGAAACACACACACACATGGTCCATCCTTGAAATTCTTGTTTGATTTATGCATGTGACTAGTAGAAATTCGAGTGATAACTTAAAAAAAAAAAAAAAATTCATACTTATGAGAATATGCTTGTTTTTAAAATTCTAAATTTTTCAAAAAGTCAAAAGAATCTTGAGGGTTGAATGTCCAAGTGAGGAATTTGTTTAGTTGACATATGTTGCAACATAATCTCATAATCTCTCATACCAAGTTTTCGCACCTAAGTCTGGTCATAATTTGATGTAGCACAAATTTTGCCTATCTGTCAGTTATGTTTTTGTTGCATTAAAGATGAAGAACTAATGGTTTTGTCGTAGCAAAGTTTTTCTGTCTAATGAACAAGTGTTGCAGCAGGAGCTAGAGCAGTTACAACTTTATGCTGATATTTCATAACTGAAATTTCTTTCTCCTTTGTGTTTTTCTAGGAAATATTTGCAGGGTAAACATCAAACAAGTACTCAATGGGAACGAACTACAGTTCCCGTTTCTGTTGCAGTTGGAGCTGATGTTCAGGGGGAGTATGGTGTGACTAACCCCTTGTCTTTGTTTGACAAAAAGGGGAAGATAAATGGGATTATATATCTTGTGTTGTTGGATATTTTTTGCTCTGATGTGATTATGCTCTGGTTCTGAACTTTTTATCTTGTTCTTTTTCTATCCTTGCTCTGATATAGTTTGTTTATTTTGGTTGTTTTAGTCTCTACTCTAATACTCTGATATATTTAGTTTATGTTTCCATTGGCTCTGTCTTGTGCAAAGGTACACTGATGATACCTTGTCTTTATCTCTAATGTGTCGTTACTCTGATATTCAGTTTTGCCAAAACAAAGCCAAAGGGGGAGCTTGTTACGCCCCTTGCTGCAGCAAGAGCTGTGAAATTAATTGGCTTGTGTTTTGCCAAAATTATGTTTTGACTGAATTTAATTATGGTATGTGCATATCTGTTTGAAAAACTTTGATTGACAGGTTTACCATATTTATAAGAGAGTTGAAAAGGCAAATTGGCATTTACTTAAAGGTGATTGAAGTTTCCTTATTTCAAATAAGGAATGTTGTCTTATTCAAGAATTACTTGGAGACGAAGTCATTCCATAAAATCTGAAGGCCCAAGCACGGATTACCTTGTGGAGATTTAGGCAACTAATTCAACATATATACAGAGCCTCACATGACTGAAAAGTGTGGAGAAAGAGAGCTGAAAACAAGGATTTATTTGAATATTTTCGAGCTGTCAGGTTTTGCTACAGCAGGTTGACGATGTGCTGTAACAGAAGTCAGTAACAAAGGAAATCCGATAATCCATGTGTTGTTGCAGCAGACTGTGAAACAGACAGCTTATTTATACTTCCACTATGCATATTGTTTTAATCTTTTGAATAGGAAGAGTTTTTATTTGTTTATTGCTTTGTTCATTTTTCGGGAGAAGAATGTATAGTTCTCAGGAGAGAAAAATTGCAAGTCGAGCGGAACTCGCCAAACTTAGGTTCATTAAGGAGTTCATCATCAAGGCGTCGAAGTCAAGAGGGAGTCTTTATTTGTGTAAGTCCATTGATGTTGTAACTTATGAATGAAACAGGGTTGTTAGACCAGGGGAGGTCCCGTGGACGTAGACCGTACAGTTGAACCACGTTAAATCTCAATGTCTTTACCTTCTGCATGCATTTATTTATTTTGTTTTAACTTCTGTTACAACAAGATACTAACCAGAAACTATCAAGAACGTTCTATGATTTCTTTTATATTCATCCACAATGCTATCTGTTGGTCCACCATTAAAAAGAACTTGGTCTGATTGAAGCAGACCTTTCATTTTTACAAGGTTCTTGTAGTAGTTATTATCGAATGAATTTCGAGTCACCAAATCAAGTGGTACCAAGTTACTATCACCACCGGTAAAAGAACAAGATCACAATATGTAAGCCTTAAAATTGTCGCAGGATATTAGCATACAGCAAAAAAGACACTTCAGTACATGAACTTTTGCTATGCACGTATTTTTAAAAAACCACTTTCGAGTTAATTAATTACTAGAGAATAGAAATTGTTTCTACAAATCATATTACGGTGTATTTAATAGGAATCTTTTTATTTTCTTTGTAAGTAATATATGAAAAGATAAGAAACCTGAACAAAGCAATCGTAGAAGTGGAGGCGAATAAGAGACGCAGCCATTCGACGTTCTCTAGATACAGTTCGCCTAATAGAAGTGCGTATTGTACGGAGTGCATTAGGACATGTACTATCGTAGAATGTAGAAGAAAGTTTACCGTTGCATACCCAGCAAAAAAAAAGTTTACCGTTGCATGGACTAGGAGTGTTTTATATCAGAAATAAAAACAATATGGTTGCAGTAGCTATAGAATTAGTGATAGAATCCATAGCACGTTTACTAGCTACTAAGTTTTTCTATAATAATTTTTTATCTTTGAAAATGGTATGAACAAAATTACTGAATATTAAAATATGCTTAGAGTTGAAGATGCTCTAACGAGCATTGTGTCAATCTATTTATAAGGCATTGGCTGCTATCACAATTTACTAAGAAGCATGACTTTTCGCCTTTGGCTGGCCTTTTTTATTTTTAATATTTTGTTGACATGGGAATCCAGTTGATTACGGAGTCTAATCACTAATTTTTTTAGCGTATACCAACCACCAATTTTTCCGACGAGCCCGACCACTAATTGATAAATCACGAGTGCAGCAGTACGTCCCAATACACGCGATGCTCTTTTGAGTATTTTTTTCCTAATCTTTCTAGTAATAGTTTCTTGTAATGTGACCTTCAACAAACTAATTAAATTATAATTATGTTGCTAGTAACAAGCTTAGTACTCGTATCAGAAGAAATGTCAATTATGTTCTCAGTTGAAATAATCTTCTGAGAAGAGAAATAGTGTTCGGGCGAAAATATCTTTATTTTCCACCACCACCACCAATTTCAACAATGTTGAGGTTTCAGCCAGTTGTAACTAGTGTTTTGCTAAACGCTTTAAAGATGCAATTAATGCATAAGCTATCTGTATTGACGGGGACGATGGTGTGATAGAATCTCATTGGTGACATATATACACTATTTACTCAGATATTTATTTATTTACTTACTCGTTCATTTTGAATTGTGGATCAAAAGTGATGTTTCCATTCAGTTTATACGCACCTTAAACTAATTCATTTTTAGTGTAATCTGTCTCAAGAACAACAAGCAATGATGATACCAAGATTTGAACCGAAATTTTTAGATTTGGCTCATCTATAATTTCAATTCTGTTGGTCCTTAATAACCTAAAAGGGGGGGTGAATTAGGTTGTTTAGGCAAGATTTAGCAATTTAAAATTTCTTAATATAGAGGCAATGTCAATTAAGGATTGATAATAAACAATAAGCTCTTGTAAGCAATTTATCAAACACTTGGTGAGCATATAAATATTTAACACTAGATATACAATTAGAGTTTCAAGGTCAAATCTCAAATAGATATCTCAACAATTACCAAGTAATTAAAATGAGCAATATCCACACGAAAGTAAATAACTTGGAAATAAAGAGAATAGAGTAAGAGAAATCAAACACGGTGATTTTCAAGTGGTTCACACTCCCGGGGGCCTAGTCCACCACCTAAGGTCTTCTCTTCCCTTAGGATTTTAATAACACTTCACTATGATACTTCTTCAAATGTTGGTGAAGCAATAACCAACTACAATTACTCTTGAATCCACAAAAGTCACACAAGCTCCTTCAAATGTAGGTGAAGCTTAACCTACTACTCTCTCTTCCTTTGAGTCCACAAAGGATTACAATACTTCTTCTCACAATGATTCTCTCAATCTATGTGAAAGAATGTATTACAAAGATTTTGTGATAGAATAAATGAAAATTGCAACTCCTATTTGAGTTTGATATTACACTTTTGAAAAATGATTTGAATGCTCAAAAGATATGATAATGATAGCTCAAGATTTCTCAATAGGAATGATATGAAAGCTCTTTGATAATCTGAAAATTATGGCTTGGAGAGATAATGTTGAGGGTGAGAAGGCATGGCTTAAAAAGAGGGAAAGATTAGACAAAAATCGGATTTTAAGCAAGATTACCGGATTTTTCCGTTAACTCATCCGGGCGCTGAGGCACTAATCCGGGCGCCCGGAAGGAGCATGTATCGCCCGGAAAATTCCTTTCTGCCGGGCGTTGCACCTTCTATCCGGGCGACCGGAAAATGCCGGTAACGCCCGGATGCCATAAAAATGCTAAAAAATATTTTTAGCCCAGAAATATTTGGGCATATTGAAAAGGAAATTTCTTAGCATTTTTTTTTAAACATCCCAAAAAAAATTTCAAACAGTTGAAAGGAATAAAATGATTTCAAAAACAAGAGTTTGAAAAATATATTTTTTTTATGAAGGATTTTGAAATAAGAAAGCAATTGTTTTGAGAAATTTTGAGCGATACAAATCATACTTAGGCACGCGACAACTTTTAAGGCCGGTACCCCTTATGTCACCACTTCTCCTTCCTTGTGACTCCCTCTTTATCTGCGAGTCAATAACTTGAATTCTTTAGGGCTTGGATACAATTTGATAGTGCTTGGTTTTTGATCCAAAAAGCTTTCTACTCTTGACTGAAACAGCTTGATCCAATGTTGGTGTAGAGTTGCTTTGGAAAGAAGGTCTTACAAAAAAATGCTAAAGTACAATTAAGATGTTTTGTTATTATCAAAATAAAGATTATAGACTTTTTAGGCCAACAATCTCCCCCTTTTTTATGATGACAAAACATTGAAGTTAACAATCATAAAATAGTTGAAATTTAAAGAATAAAACTTGAATTGAGGTCTCCCCCTCAATTTGTGCTTGATAAAATTTAGTCTTGATCCTGAAAAGCAAAAACTCCCCCTGAATAAGTGCAATGATAGGCATTTTTACTTTAATACGTTTACTTCAAAATTTTCTCCCCCTATTTGTCATCACAAACCAGCATTCTATAGCAGATAGCAGACGATAACAAGCATAAGGCAAGATGCAACGCATTAATGATAAAAAATATCCAACAAATTGTTAAAAGATAAAAACAGCTAAGGAGTGTTTAAGAAAAGATTCAACTGAAAGCAAAAAAAATAAATTGTTTGAGGAGAGAACACAACTTAAAGTATCCATAGACTAAGAACCAATGTGGTGATCATATAAAGCCTTTAGCATCTGCTCCATTCTGTCTAAACGAACATCTTGTTCATTCAGGTGTGCACGAATTTCATCAAGGGAGGAGGAGTGAGAGGAAGATGGTTGAGTCCTTTGTCCTTGAGAGGTGCCAATACCACTGCTGCCTTGCCGTTCCATAGGATCTCTAAAAGTAGTGGGATCGACATCAAGGGATTCAAACACAAGAGGATCATCACTCGTATCATCACCAATATTGAGAACACGAGAGTTATGAATTTTCAGCTTTTGGCGAGTGAGGCTAGTAACATTGAGAAGATAGGATCTATCACTAATGGCCTCAAACTCATGATCTCGTGGAACTTCTAAAGACTCAAACAGGTGAGTTAAGGGAACCCCATAAGCAAGTTGATTTTAAGCCTCCTTGGTGTGAATGATATGGTTAATGATGATGTGCGGAAGATTGATACGTTTAGCTTCATACATCAAATACATCAACAGTGCAGTGAATTTTGGAATTGAACCATCCTTAACTTCCCATGGAATAATGACCTCATGAAGAATATAAAATAGCAGCTTCTTTTCGAGAGTGAGATCCTTAGTCTTAGGATATCCTAAGGAGCTTGTTCATGTACCTTCCCACAGAAATTCTATAACACTGGCTTCTAAGTTTTCAAGAACACCTTCTGGCATACCTCTATATGAATAAAGTTTGGTGCCTTGATTAGGAATCCCAAAGGCTCTAGCAACAATACTTGCAGTTAATTCTAGTTCCTTAGACTTAACTTGACCATTTAGTTTCATGGTGGTAAAGTCTAAGTTAACATAGTAATAGAATTCTCTAATCCATGCAGTATTGCCTTTGTTTTCAAATCTTAACATAGGTAGCCACCCTTGAGCATCTAAAAGCCGATAAATTCTAGTGTCATTAAGCAAGGTGGGAGGATCTAAAATCTTACCCCATAGAATGTTTTGTTGTGGAAAAGCATCTGGATTTACAATAATCTGAGGGCCAGAGGATGAAGATTCTCCTTGCTTGCGTTTCCTGGAGTCAGCCCTTGGTGGTGCCATTTGAATTTGAAGGTTGAAGAAGCTTGTTAGAGAAAAAGTTTTAGTTGAGGAATTTCACCGAGCACCTTGTATACAATGGTTTTTTAAGGATTGGATGTTTGAAGATTTTGAAAGCTTTGATAATGAAAACACAAGAGATTGATAATTAAAAAGTGTTTTTGATGCAAATAATGGTGAGTGATGGTGAGGATGTTGGTGATTAAATAGAAAAGATTGAGAGAAGAAGGAGTTTATAGTTGAGAAGGTGTGAAAAAGTGAGAAGAAAAGAAGGAAATTTCGGTTTTTCAAACAGCTCGATCCGGGCGATAGGCCCTTTTTCCGGGCGCCCGGATGAGGGTAGTAACGCCCGGCAGAGAGTGATGTTCCGGTCGATACATGCTTCTTCCGGGCGCCCGGAAGAAGGCAGTAACGCCCGGATCACTATTTTGCCGAAAAAAGCAATATTTCGTCAGGTTATGTGATCCAAAGCATTCCTAGTTCCCTTCTAATAGCACAAAATTGATTCTCATGCAAAGGTTTTGTAAAAATATCGGCCAATTGATGCAAGGAATCAACAAAAACAAGCTCAATATCTCCTTTTTGCACATGATCTCTTAGGAAATGATGACGAATTTCAATATGCTTAGTTCTAGAATGTTGAATAGGGTTCTTTGATAGACATATAGCACTTGTATTATCACACCTGATAGGCACATGATCATATTCGAGACCAAAGTCAAGTAAAATTTGTTTCATCCAAAGAATTTGTGCAACACAATTACCTATAGCTACATACTCTGCTTCTGCAGTTGAAAGAGCTACACTATGTTGTTTCTTACTAGACCATGAGACTAAAGCATGTCCTAGAAATTGACAACTGCCGCTAGTGCTTTTTCTATCGATCTTACATCCCGCATAATCAGCATCGGAGTATCCTAGAAGTTCAAAAGATGTGCCTTTAGGATAAAAGAGTCCTAGATTGATGGTACTCTTAAGGTATCTAATAATTCTTTTTACAGCATTCAAGTGGGATTCTTTCGGAGAAGATTGAAACCGAGCACATAAGCATACACAAAACATAATATCAGGTCTTGAGGCAGTTAAATAAAGAAGGCTTCCGATCATACCTCGATATAGCTTTTCATCAACAGATTTACTATTTTCATCTTTGTCAAGTTTGTTTGACGTTCCCATAGGGGTGCTCATTTCTTTTGCAGTTTCAAGCCCGAATCTTTTGATGAGTTCCTTAATGTACTTGGCTTGATTAATGAAGATCCCTTCTTTTGTTTGTTTGATTTGAAGTCCAAGGAAGAAATTTAATTCTCCCATCATGCTCATTTCAAATTCTTTGTGCATACATTCAGAAAAGTACTTGCAAAGGGATTCATTAGTAGCACCAAAGATAATGTCATCAACATAAATTTGAACAAGCAAGATGTCTTTAGCTTTTCTTTTTACAAATAGAGTAGAGTCTAGTTTACCTCTAGAGAAACCGTTGTCAAGTAGATAATTACTTAATCTATCATACCATGCCCTAGGTGCTTGTTTAAGTCCATAAAGAGCCTTTTGAAGTTTGAATACATGACTTAATAAATTTGTGTTTTCAAAACCGGGTGGTTGTTCAACATAAACTTCTTCTTGAAGATATCCATTTAAAAAAGCACTTTTAACATCCATTTGATAGAGTTTGAAGTTCATGAAACATGCATATGCTAGTAACATTCTAATGGATTCAAGTCGAGCTACTGGTGCAAAGGTTTCTTCATAGTCTATTCCTTCTTCTTGATTATATCCTTGAGCAACTAGTCTAGCCTTATTTCTAGTTACATTACCGGATTCATCTAGTTTGTTTCGAAAAACCCATTTTGTACCAATAATCGGGTAATTACTAGGTCTTTCAACTAAAGTCCAAACTTGATTTCTTTCAAATTGATTAAGCTCTTCTTGCATAGCAATAATCCAATCATCATCCAATAAGGCTTCTTTGATATTTTTAGGTTCAATTTGAGAGATAAAAGCTACATGTTCACAGAAAGTATTTAGATTGGAACGAGTTCTTACACCTTGTGATGGATCCCCAAGGATTTGATCATTTGGATGATTTTTGACAAATTTTCAACATTTTGGGAGATCTTGATTTGTTGATGTGATTTGATCATTTGAAATTGGTTGTACTTCCTCTATTTGAGTATCAATCAGATTGCTTGTGGATGTATTGCCTTCTTCACTTGTCGGAATAGGTTGACTTTGTTCTTCAACTTGTTGAAAGCTCATACTATCGTCTTCATCCTTTCTTGACATAAATGGGTTAGTTTCATCAAAGTTAATATGCATAGATTCCTCAATTACAGAGGTTCTTTTATTGTAAACTCGATATGCCTTGCTTCTAGAAGAGTATCCAATAAAAATACCTTCGTCGGACTTTGAATCAAACTTACCAAGATACTCTTTATTATTTAAAATGAAGCATTTACATCCAAAAACTTTAAAATGTGAGATATTTGGAGAACGTCCTTTCCATAATTCATATGGAGTTTTCTTTAGAGAAGGCCTAATTAAAACTCTATTTAGAGTATAGCAAGCTGTATTGACAGCTTCTCCCCAAAAGTATGTAGGCAAGTTGTTTTCTTTCAACATTGTTCTTGCCATTTCTTGTAAAGTTCGGTTTTTCCTTTCAACAACCCCATTTTGTTGAGGAGTTCTAGGAGCCGAAAAATTATGCTCAATACCATTTTGTTCACATAATTCCACAAAAGATGCATTTATGAATTCCGTGCCTTGATCACTGTGAATGCATGAAATATAGTATCCTTTCTCATTTTGCACTCTTTTACAGAATTTTCCAAATTCATTGAAAGCATCACTTTTGAAAGCAAGAAACATTACCCAAGTGTATCTAGTGTAATCATCAATAATAACAAAAACATATCTAGATCCTCCTAGACTTATTACATCCATTGGTCCAAAAAGGTCCATATGAAGTTTTTGTAGAGCTTTTGATGTAGACACATGGCTAATGGTTTTGAAAGAAACTTTATGTTGTTTTCCAAATTGGCATGCATCACATAAATGATCTTTTTCAAACTTGGTCTTAGGAAGGCCTCTCACAAGATCCTTTCGAGAGAGTTTACCAAGTAGATCCATACTAATGTGTCCTAATCTTCTATGCCATAACCAAGAACTTTCATTTGTTGTGATTAAACAATTAATATTTTGGCAAGATATACTTTCAAAGTCAATAATATAGACATTTTCGTGTCTATTTGCAGTAAACACCACATTTTTCATTTTGTCAAAAATGGTGCAACATGATGATTTAAATTCAACTAAATAATCATTATCACATAGTTGGCTTACACTAAGCAAATTATGTTGCAATCCTTTCACAAGTAGCACATCATGAATGAATATTTTATTTCCAATGCTACCTTTACCAATGATTTTACCTTTTTCATTATTTCCAAAGCTCACAAAACCTTTGTAATTTTTGATAGGCTCATAGAAAAGAGATGGATCACCGGTCATATGCCTTGAACATCCACTATCAATGACCCAATTTCCTTCATACTTAATACTTACGGTAACCTATATACAAAAACAAAATTTACGTCCCCAACTTCTATTGGGTCCTATATTGTTAGTATTGACTTTTAACACTTTTGATAATCCATTTTGGTTTAAGCCAAGAAGGAATTTTGGAGTCTCTACCTATCATATTTCAAAATTTACAATGTGATGTTATGTGACCTTGTCTTTCACAATAGGTGCATGTTTTTTGAAATCCTTTAGATGTTGATGCTTCATTTGTAGATGATGATGCTTTAACAAAATAACTTTTTAAAGATTTTTGTTTTGAAAAAGGTTCATATCCTATTCCACTTTTATCAAAAGCCAATTTTTGAGACACAAGCATTTTATCAAGCTTTTCTTTTCCTTTTGTAAATCTTACAAGCTTTCTATCTAATCATTGATTTTCTTTTTCAAGCTTTTCAATTTTTGTTTGAAAATTATTATTTTTGAAATGAATTTTAAGTGCTTTTTCATGAGCAAAATTTCGATCTTTTTCAAGCAACTTATTTTCTTCTTTTAAGGTATTATTTTCTTTTTGAAGTTCATGTATCTTAAAAATTGCAATTTCAAAACTATCATGCATTTTTGAGAATTCATTTTGTAATTCTTCAAAAGAACATTCATTTTCAATTAATGAGCTAGAGGTGTAATATTCAGAGTTAAAGGAAGAACATACCTCATCATCTTCTTTTGTCATAAGACAAACGATGTTTGCCACTTCTTCATTTTCACTTTCCTCACCGGTTGATGTATCGTCATCAACGTATGTTGCCTTCAAAGCTTTTCCTTCCTTGGTTTTGATTAGTTTTGGACAATTTGCTTTTATATGACCCGTCTTGTCACAATTGAAGCATCTTCCTTCTTCTTTTGATTTGTTTCTTCCTTTGTTCATAAACCTATTGTAGGGAGCTTTGCTTACCTTTTTGAATTTAAGAAATTTCTTAAAGTTCCTTGTAAGAAGAGCTATCTCATCATCATCTTCTTTGTTTTCTTCTTCTTCATCACTTGAGTAAGCCTTTGATGCAAGAAGCGCAAGTGACTTTTTATTATTCCTCTTTTCTTCTTCTCGATCTTTCCTCTTCAACTCATGACTCATAAGAGATCCCATAAGTTCACTAAGAGTGAGAGTTTTGAGGTCTCTAGCTTCTTCAATAGCCGTTACTTTAGCTTCCCATGGCTCGGTTAAGTTTCGGAGAACTTTTCCTACCAATTCTTCATTAGAATACTCTTTTCCAAGAGATTTTAGAGCATTAACAATATCGGTAAATCTAGAAAACATTTGTTCTATATTTCATCAAAAGACATTTTGAACATTTCATATTTATGAACAAGCATGTTTATTCTAGTTTCTTTAACTTGGTTGGTGCCCTCATATGTAACTTCTAATTGATCCCAAATTTCTTTAGCACTTTTAAATCCGGAAATTTTATTGAACTCATTTGAATCTAAAGCAAGATATAGCATATTCATAGCTTTATAGTTTCTTTCACACATTTTGAAATCGTCATCATTATAATCTTTTTCCGGTTTGGGGGTAGTGATACTTTGTTCTCCTTCCTTTTTAGTTAGAGTAGGATTAGTTGGTCCATTTTTTTAATCACATTCCAAACTCTTTTGTCATTTGCTAGAATATAGATTCTCATCCTAGTTGTCCAAAAAGAATAGTTTGTTCTATTAAACAATGGTGGTCTAAAGGAAGATTGCCCTTCAACTATATTAGACATTGATGAGCTTGCCATAAGGATCTTTTACTAGATGTTAAGCTATATGTAGAGTACTAGCTCTTGATACCACTTGTTGGCCCTAGATAACCTAAGAGAGGGGGGGTGAATTAGGCTGTTTAGGCAAGATTTAGCAATTTAAAATTTCTTAATATAGAGGCAATGTCAATTAAGGATTGATAATAAACAATAAGCTCTTGTAAGCAATTTATCAAACACTTGGTGAGCATATAAATATTTAACACTAGATATGCAATTAGAGTTTCAAGGTCAAATCTCAAATAGATATCTCAACAATTACCAAGTAATTAAAATGAGCAATATCCACACGAAAGTAAATAACTTGGAAATAAAGAGAATAGAGTAAGAGAAATCAAACACGATGATTTTCAAGTGGTTCGCACTCCCGGGGGCCTAGTCCACCACCTAAGGTCTTCTCTTCCCTTAGGATTTTAATAACACTTCACTATGATGCTTCTTCAAATGTTGGTGAAGCAATAACCAACTACAATTACTCTTGAATCCACAAGAGTCACACAAGCTCCTTCAAATGTAGGTGAAGCTTAACCTACTACTCTCTCTTCCTTTGAGTCCACAAAGGATTACAATACTTCTTCTCACAATGATTCTCTCAATCTATGTGAAAGAATGTATTACAAAGATTTTGTGATAGAATAAATAAAAATAATAACTCCTATTTGAGTTTGATATTACACTTTTGAAAAATGATTTGAATGCTCAAAAGATATGATAATGATAGCTCAAGATTTCTCAATAGGAATGATATGAAAGCTCTTTGATAATCTGAAAATTATGGCTTGGAGAGATAATGTTGAGGGTGAGAAGGCATGGCTTAAAAAGAGGGAAAGATTAGACAAAAATCGGATTTTAAGCAAGATTACCAGATTTTCCCGTTAACTCATCCGGGCGCTGAGGCACTGATCCGGGCGCCCGGAAGGAGCATGTATCGCCCGGAAAAGTCCTTTCTGCCGGGCGTTGCACCTTCTATTCGGGCGACCGGAAAATGCCGGTAACGCCCGGATGCCATAAAAATGCTAAAAAATATTTTTAGCCCAGAAATATTTGGGCATATTGAAAAGGAAATTTCTTAATATTTTTTTTTTAAACATCCCAAAAAAAATTTCAAACAGTTGAAAGGAATAAATGATTTCAAAAACAAGAGTTTGAAAAATATTTTTTTTTTATGAAAGATTTTGAAATAAGAAAGCAATTGTTTTGAGAAATTTTGAGCGATACAAATCATACTTAGGCAAGCGACAACTTTTAAGGCCGGTACCCCTTATGTCACCACTTCTCCTTCCTTGTGACTCCCTCTTTATCTGCGAGTCAATAACTTGAATTCTTTAGGGCTTGGATACAATTTGATAGTGCTTGGTTTTTTATCCAAAAAACTTTCTACTCTTTACTGAAACAGCTTGATCCAATGTTGGTGTAGACTTGCTTTGGAAAGAAGGTCTTACAAAAAAATGCTAAAGTACAATTAAGATGTTTTGTTATTATCAAAATAAAGATTATAGACTTTTTAGGCCAACAAATTCATTGTCTACAATTACACACATTATTTATCCCGATTAATGTCATGTGTTACTTAATATAATCCACGGACCATATTAATCTTGCTAAACTAACATTCCAACCATAGTTACAAAATATTAAACACCAAAATCTAAACTACCATATTTAGTAAAACAAATATGGAAGTCATATGATAATTAATGATTCTCCGGAAGAGCATCTGCAAAGGATTTTTTCTCTAATTATTTATTTTTTCCTGTCTATCAGAAATTGAGCCCATTAGTTTAGATCTTTTCTTTTGTTCATGCTTGCGTTATTCTTTAGAATTTTGAAATCATAGCTTAGTACAAGATTGCACAGGCATTAGTTCTGCAAGTGTATACAAGCTTGAAGTATGAATAATTGTAAAGTCAATAGATATCATCTCATTGTCTAAACGAAACAAAGATATGATCTGCAGCTTCTTGGGTTCTTCATTTGGTTCCTCATTCAGTTATCTTCAACAGTTCAATAGAATGTAGACCAAGTGTTGGATTTGGATCTTGGGTCGCCCAAGATGGGCGGACCCGACCCATTAGACCCAAGTGTGGGAAGTTGAGTAACTTTTCATTACTGGGTATTTAAGTCCAATAACTAATAGAACAACGTACGTTCTATTAGCATTAGACACAAGAAACAGAAAGCAAAAAAAAAAATTCTCTAAAAAGCATATCAAGATAAAAGATATTTAGGCTGTGAATTATCAGAGCACAAGACTATATTGTGCACTTTGATTCACGACACACGCAGTGAAACAAGCACATTCAACGATCAAACCTATTACGTTACATAAAAGGTTAGTTTTCTTTTATGGCATTAAACAGTGTATGAAGATACTGTATTTTGTATTAAAGTTTTTTCATTGGAATCAGAGCGATATTCTGTTTGTTCCCTGCGATATACATGATTATATGCATGAAAATATGTCAATTATTGTGTTTTTGGTATTTTTTCACATATTTATAGTATTATTGCGATTCTGTGAAGTATCACAAATGTGTATGATTATGATACTGGTAGAAAATACTTTTTTCAAGGATTCTAATGCCACTAATTTCATAATTTTTCGATAAGAATTGAATTTGTTATGAATTTTTTAAGATTGCAACATACATTGTTTTGTACGTTAAAAATAGTGCGTGTTCTTGGTGTTTGTGCGTGCGTACGTCAGTTTTTTCTCAGTCAGAAAGTGGGGCTGAACATGGGGTAACGTGGCATAGCTGGATTGGTGCCACGTGGCCACGTCATTTGGAATTTATATAATTTAATAATTAGTTTATTAATTATTTATTTTATTTTTATTTAATTTTTTGAAATTTGAATTTTAAATATTAAATTAAAATTAAAATAATTTAATTTTCAGATTATAACTGCTGCGCCATGTGGCACATTAGGGCTGTGCCATGTGGCACCACATGTGAGCCATGTGTCACCGCAAAGGCGATGACACGTGGCCGCCGCTACGGCCACCGTCCGACGGCGATCCGGCCTTCCGACCGATTTAATTTTTTTTTTGTTTAGGCCCTATATCTATGTGATATTTTCTCTATGAACCCCATGTACATAAAACTTTGTGATATTTGTGATTTAGTCCCAATGTTATCTATTTAGGCATTATATCTTTGTGATATGCTTATTTAGGTTTTTTATTTTTAAAAATTATGCCACAAAACTTAGATTAAACTCTATTGGGACTTAGAAATTTTAAATAATTTCTAATTGTAGTATGAATTTGTGTAATTTCCGTTGAAAAATATCATTCTAGGAATGAAATTTCAAATGAACACCTAGAAATTTATGTAATTGTTTTTGTTTTACAACTTAGTGCATGAAATTTATATCATTTCATTGTGGTAAATAAAATTTATGTAATTTTATTATAATTGTTGGTATGTACAACATTCAATATGCTATGTGCATTAACCTCTGTAAGATTTTAATCTTGGAAGGTTTTGTGTCTTATTTTTAAACCAGAACTTTTGTAGTCATAATCACATGGCAAGAGTTAGACGCACCTCGAGGAAGTCTGTTACGGCGGCATATATTAATAGATTTCGTCGTGGTCCCGGTTGTAATTGTAGACAACGTCTCCTAACTAAGTACATGAGTCTACAATTCACTGATAAAAAGACTTTTCATGAACACCTTAATGAAGTTAAAGACTTTGTTCTTAAAATGCGCCTTAAGCTTGAAGTTCCACCTACCTTGGAGGAGGAAATTGAGGGATTGCTAAACTCTCTTCCTAGCATATATGACCATGTGAAAGATAAGATCAGCGAGTCGGGCATGTCTTTTGAGGATGCTCTATGTGAGATAGAACAATTTGAGAAAAAAAGAGTACTTCAAGGGGTTAGACGCACTATTTGTTTGTCTCTGTTTCCTAACTTGTCCAAAGCTAAGGGAACTCGTAGAGACTCTTTTCTCATTAATCGATTTGCTCCAAAAATAGTTAAGGACTATGAGATTACTTATGAATCAGATCAAACTAGATATGGATGTCAGGATGATGAAGAGAATGCATAATATGTCTTACATTCTGTTGTTGAACTTTTATGCTTATTAATTTCCACAATCATCGTTCTTTTCCATATGTAAACAGTTCTGTTTATTAATAGATATATATCTATTTCCTTATTTGATCATTTTTTATTATTCTTTTAATAATGTTGTTAAGAAAATATTCTATCTAAGTGGGAGTTCTATAGATGCTAAACTTAGTGATTAACATTTAGAACTTATTTTTCATAAAAATATGAATTTGGGTAATTCAATTTTTTTTGAAAATATAGTTTTTGCTAAAATGAGTTTAATTGTACTTTTAAGACACACGAACTATAAATGATGACAGATTGTACTACGATATGATGATTTTAAGTCTTATGTCTTTTTAATACAATTTAATACTCGATCTGACAAAATTACTTAGTATATGTATGTGCTAAGTATCTCTTATTACTGTCTATGTATAATTACAAATGGCATCGAAAAACATCATAGCTGATCTTAATAAGGGTGACAAGTTGAATGGGGACAACTATGATGTGTGGCATCGTAAGGTCCAGTACATTCTAGAAGAACAAGAAGTAATTGAAACCCTTAACCATGTAATGAATGAACCCGAGATTGGTACTGGAGCTTAGTATCGAAGAGATATGGACGCCTATCAGATCTGGAAGAAAAAGAATGCGACTACTCGCATTACATTGTTAAGTACAATGCATGATGATCTGATTGCTGAATTCGAGGCTTACCCTACCGCTGAGGGCGTGTGAATAGCCTTAAAAGAGAAGTTCGGTAGAATTTCTGTGTCAAAACTGCATCGACTTACTATCAAATTTGACACCTATAAAAAGAAACCTAATGTCAGCATGAGACAACACATTAAAGAAATGTCAAATATGATACGAGAGTTGAAGTCAGCCGGCCATGTTCTGACGGACGAGCAGCAGGTGCAAGCTGTTATCTGATCTCTCCCTGCCAGTTGGGAACACATAATTGTTAATATGACGCACAATAAAAGCATGAAAACGCTTGAGGACATTGCGCACCACCTAGAGCTCAAAGAAGAGTGCCTCTTTGCTATCAAGGTCACTGGACAAGCCTATGTGGCTGAATCCAGCAAGCTTGGAGCATCTGGCTCCAAACGCAAAAGAGGCAAACAATTGGGCAATAAGGGGAAGGGTAAGCAAAACAAGCAAGACAAGAAAGAGAAGAAGAAAGGCAAGCGCAATGTGAAGAAGAACATTGCAAAAGTTAAGTGCTATAATTGCCGAAAGAAGGGTCACTACGCTCGGGAGTGCCCTGAGCCCAAGACCCAGGTAATGCGTTTTACCAAATCTTTTTGCAATGCATATGTTTCTAGTTGTGCGTTACTGACTGAATCTTTACCTATGTGGACTCTTGACTCAGCAACAACCGACCATATAGCTAGAGATAGAGGTGCGTATGTAGAGTCCCGATGTGTTCCAGCTGAGTCCCGATGGATATACGTTGGCAATAATGCTAGGGTCGAAGTTAAAGGCATTGGCACTTGCAAACTTCAGCTGCGTAGCGGCCGAACCCTCCTTCTCCATGATGTTCTCTATGCTCCGGACTTTAGACGGAATCTGGTCTCCGTATTAGTCCTCTTTCGTTTGGGTTTTCAAATTTACATGTCTGGTGTTTCAGTTGAACTACTTTTTAATTCTGTTTCTTTTGGTCATGGATATTTGTTGGATGGTTTTTTAGTTTTGGATATTGAACATATTAGTTATGGCTTTAATGATGAATGTTTTTCATATTATACATCTTCTAGCACTGTAGATGTAGATGTGAATGTATGGCACAGTAGGTTAGGGCATATTGAGCAAGATCGTATGAATAGACTGGCTAGAGAAAGACTTTTGGGACCACTAGCAAATGTTAACTTGCCCGTTTGTGAAAGTTGCCTTGCCGGTAAATCCACTAGAAAACCATTTAGCAAAGGCATAAGAGCAGAATTTCCATTACAGTTAATCTATTTTGACATATGTGGTCCAATGAATGTTAGGGCGAGGCATGAAGCCCTTACTTCATCACTTTTATAGATGATTTTACTAGATATGGTCATGTCTATCTGATATCACATAAATCCGATACATTAGATTGTTTTAAAAAATATGTGAGTTTGGTGAAAAATCAGTTAGGCACGAAAGTAAAATCATTACGAAAAGACCGTGGTCGAGAATATCTCTCTAATCAGTTCAGAAGTATATGTGATGAAAAAGGTATGGCTAGACAACTTACTATCCTTGGAACTCCGCAACATAATGGTGTTGCAGAAAGAATGAATAGAACCTTACTTGACATGGTTAGGTCTATGATGGCTCAAACTAATCTTCCTATTTCGTATTGGGGTGTTGCACTACTAACAACCACATATGTACTTAACCGTGTGCCCACTAAGTCAGTCAATTCCATTCCTTACGAGTTATGGACAGGTAGACGACCTGAACTTTATAACTTACGGCCCTGGGGGACAGCTACTTATGTTTATGACAATTTCCATAGGCATGGTAAATTAGGGCCGAAAGGAAAAAAATGTATTTTCATTCGGTATTGTGAACACTCCAAGGGATATGTTTTCATTGGATAACAAGCAGATGGAAGTGTATCCAAAATTGAATCTCGTGACGTAACATTCTTGGAAACAGAATTCCCACGTAGGGGTGAAGTAGATAAGGACGTTCAGTTAATTGAATTGAATAACCCTGACAATCCTAGTACTTCCACACCATCAGTAGGAATAGAGGTAGTGCTTCCGTTTTCTAATCCAAGTGGGAGAAATACACTGGTTAGTCATTTTGAATCTGAATCAGTTTCAGAACCGGTTAGTGGATCTAGTTCACTCCATACCCTTACACGGAAAAGAAACCACCAAAGCATTCCTCGACGTCGTTTTGAGATTGAAAGAGAATCTTTAATGGTTACCACTCAAGATGATGATGAGCCGAAAAATGTGTCTGAAGCACTCTCATCCTCTGCACGAGAAAGTTAAATTAAAGCAATGGAAGAAGAAATGGATTCCATGAAGAAAAACCAAGTCTGGATACTAGTTGATCTTTTACCTAAAAGGAGAGCTATTGGGAATAAGTGGGTTCTCAAAATTAAACGTAAAGCAGATGGATCCATTGAGAGATATAAAGCTTGCCTAGTGGCTAAGGGCTATACCCAGATGGAGGGTATAGATTATGAGGAAACCTTCTCTCCAGTGGTAAGGTTTGCCTCAATCTGACTAATTTTAGCCATAGTCGCTCATCAAGACCTGGAATTACATCAGATGGATGTAAAAATGACATTTCTCAATGGAGAACTGGATGAAGAGATCTACATGGAACAACCTATAAGGTTCATAGAAAAAGGTCAGGAGAGCAAAGTGTGCAAGCTCCAAAGATCTATTTACAGGTTGAAGCAATCATCCAGACAGTAGTATCTAAGGTTCCATCGAGAAATCATTTCGTATGGTTTTGTTATGGTTCAAGAAGACCACTGTGTATATGTCAAGAGGTCTCAGAATAGATATGTAATTCTCTCTCTGTATGTTGATGATATTTTGTTGGCTGGGAATAGTAAGGATTATATAATCACCGTCAAAAAGTGGTTATCTTCAACTTTCGAGATGAAAGATATGGGTGAGGCAGCACATGTACTTGGAGTCAAGATTCAGAGGGATCGATCAAAAAGACTTCTTGCTTTATCGTAAGAATCTTACATCAACAAAGTTCTTGAACGATTCCAAATACATAACTGCAAACCTATTGACACTCCTATAGCCAAAGGTGAAAGCCTGAACCAAGGGATGTGTCCCAAAACTCCAGAAGAGATAGAAGACATGAATGTTGTTCCTTATACGAATGTTGTAGGTAGCTTGATGTATGCCATGTTATGTACGAGGCCAGATATATGTTTTGCCGTAGGATTGGTAAGTTGTTATCAATCCAACCCTGGACAAGCTCATTGGCAAGTTGTTAAGAGGATTCTGAGATATTTGAAGGGCACTTTGGATTATTGCTTGTGTTACCAAGGAGTTGACCTAAATCTAAAGGGATTTACAAACGCTGACTGAGGTGGTGACCCAGATGAGCGTAAATCAACTTCTAGGTATGCCTTCTTGCTGAATAGTGGGGTTATTTTTTGGTGTAGCAAGAAGCAAACCTACATAGCATTATCTACCATGGAAGCTGAGTTTGTGGCTTGTTCAACGGCTATACAAGAAGCGGTGTGGCTTAAAAGGTTCATGTTGGATTTGGGAGTATTTACAAATACTGAAAAACCGATGACAGTCTATTGTGATAGTCAAGCAGCCATTGCCTACACTAAGGATCCAAAATACCATGGCAAGACTAAACACATAGACATAAAGTATAATTTTGTAAGAGATATGGTGTCAAAGAAAGAAGTGATCATTGAACATATCTCTACGCATGAGATGGTAGCCGACCCACTCACTAAGCCAATTCCTAGAGATATATATTTGTCTCATGTAAAATCTCTAGGATTGCGCAGAATTTGATGTATGTTCATATGTTGTGAAATGATCACTTCTGTACTCATACAATTGTATATTTCAGATGCCAAATAAATAAATAAATGAAATATTTTGATACACTTAAGTAGTGTTAAATCTTTGTGATATATGTAAATTAGAATATGTATGAGTATGTTAGCACATACAATTGGCATCGAATTGTACGTCTACAGGTTAGGGAGATTGGCTTTCTCACACGAGCAATTGCCTTTGGCGCAGTGGGAGCGTGCAGAGATGAGACAATATATGTTAGTTAGTATTTGTTGAAAATACTATACTTATATAAGTGTCGCCTTGAAAATTGGTCAGGGATTAGTTCCAACGACAATTATTGAGATGAGACCTCATATTATATGTGTTATAATTAAGACTAATGTGAGGTCGATATGGATTCCCATAATCCATACAACCTGTATATAGCCAGATATGAAACCTCGATTACTGTGAGTATTAAGTTCGAGGATTCAGGTTAGTTATTTGAGTGATAACTAAATCAGAATCTGTACGGTGTTAGAATTAAATAAAAACGTACTTCATTTTCTAAAGGAAGTCACACCGTAACACATGTTTCATACCGTGTGTACTTTAGTGACTATTTAAGGAAGTTGATGAATGAATCTCTGCTTTATCACTGTGTAAGACCTTGAAGCAATATATGTTTCTTTTAATATACCATTTGTGACATGCGCTCATATTCTGATAAATCAAGTTTAATGTTAGCTACTTTGGTATGTTGCCTAAAGATCACGTAAGATTCGATCATATGGAACATGTCCGGAAAAGCAGTTAACTTGATTTAGAGGGGTATTGAGCGAAGGGAAGACTGTTCACTTCTAACGTTGCATGTGTTCATTGGTCGACCAGTTATACAATCTATGTGATTGAACGATCTTTGTGATCAAATATAATTATGAATACGTGATTGAGATTTTAAAGGTCATGCATAGCCTAAAAGGGATTAGGTGTGCACTAACTGATGTAAACTTAATTTGGTCTAGGGTATAGTGAGACTCTATATTCTTTTGAAGATAGTGGCTTCCATGTCATCCTTAACAGGTGCATGGTCTTTGAGCCTCCACTTGTTGTATGCTCGCGAGTCGCACGGCCTATTTACCTGTATGGAGTTTGATTATGCTTTGGAATTAGTTTCTTGAGAGATAATGGTGGATATTATTCTACCCATCTTGTGCGAGTTGGAGAGGTTGGGTTTGGATCAGGGGTCGTCCTAGATGGGCTGACCCGAACCATTAGATCCAAGTGTGGGAAGTTGAGTGACTTACCATTACTGGGTATTTAAGTCCAATAACTAATAGAACAACGTACGTTCTATTAGCATCAGACACAAGAAACAGAAAGCAAAAAAAAAAACTCTCTCAAAAGCATATTAAGATAAAAGATATTTAGGCTGTGAATTATCAGAGCACAAGATTGTATTGTGCACTTTGATTCATAACACACGCAGTGGAACAAGCATATTCAACGATCAAACCTATTACGTTACATAAAAGGTTAGTTTTCTTTTATGACATTAAACAGTGTATGAAGATACTGTATTTTGTATTAAAGTTCTTCACCAAGAAATGAAATGTTAACCAAAACGATGAGAAGAATTAGTGAACAATCCCTTCATTTTACATAGTGTTTGGAGGAGTCATGATTCTACATACAGGCTTGGCTTCGTTTTTTTGGCTCTTTTCAGATGATTATTTGTGATTTCAAGGCCTAGTTTGAAACAAGATTCTACATATAAGTCAATTACGTACGTAGGATACATATTGCCCAAAAGAAAAATTGCAAATAAATTTGTAAAGAAAATCAAATGAATACTTGAAAGAGAAGTGAATGAAATATGTTGATTATTTTTTTCTTTTTTTGCCGTCAAAGAGTGAAAAGTGAGGAAGACATTTATTTTTTTCTTTTTTGTTTTTGACTATTCTTAACAAAGTCAATCGCTTAAACTTGAGAATAGTTTTGTCCTCAAAAGATTAGATACAGAATAAAAAAATGTGGATTTATAAATTCCACATCTTAGGCTCGGATTTGAGTAAAGCTTATGCAAATTCAAGAACTGTAAATTTTGAATTTATAATTTTTTAAAAAGGTACAACCAAATAAAAAAAATTGAATTTGCAAATGAATTCTACAAAATTTTATGAACTTCATTTGTATGTTAGTATTCTTAACCTTTATATTCGTTGGCATTTTCGCTACTATCATTTCAAGGCAGTTTTGACGTTGTTAGAAGTGATTGAAAGAACATTTTAATTGCAGGAATGAATTTAAGTATCAAATCACAAGCAATAAGCAGAGTCGTGACAGTCGCCAAGAAAAATCATGGTATTTATTTTTCATATTTGTTTTGTTAAATATGGAAGTTTAGATATAGGTATTTGATACTTTGTAATCACAGTTGGAAGGCTAATTTAATAATATAATATAGTTCATAAATGATATTTGATGACACATGACATTAATCGGGATAAGTATTATGTATAATTGAAGATAATAAAATTATAGAAGAGTCAAATCAAAAAATTTTCCATACATTCATTTTGGTCTATTATTTAATCAAACTAGATACTTTCTTCGAGACCGCAGCAGTTGCATTTCTCTAAACTCAATTATATTGATAGACAAATAAAATTTGGGACTTGAGAGGAAATATATATTTCGATGAAAAATATAACAAGTGTGGCCGAACTTTATTATATAGATAATATCACTCCTTTTACTTTTAATTAACTTTATCATTTTTTTTTTAATTTAAGGAGGCCTAAGCCATTTACATTTATCATTTTTCTGTTTTTTTTTCCTTTTGATGGAAGCATTTTTTTTGGTCGTTTTGATGGAACCATTAACTCTTGAGATTCGTGTTTCTCTTTATTATTTTGTTGACTCTTTCTTTTTGTGGATTCTTGGAGTCAAAATCAATTACAAACGAATTATTTTATAAGAGATGTTTCACTTAAAAAAAAAAAAATGTTTCAATTTTTCTATTCTTTTTAATTAATAATCGAAAAGCATTCAACCGCTGATCCAAATTGAAAGACCCAAGACGTTATCTTCTTTCTTTTCTTGTGGAGATGATCAAGCAGTGTGGTTTGCACAAGTCAAGTAGGATGCTATACATCGACGACAACTGCTAACTGCGTAATTAATTAGCAAGTGCGTTCTCTTAACATTCCTCTGCATTGATTGGGTTGTCGTTTTCCATTTCCAATTTGCTATCTATCAACTAAATGCTGTCACCTCTCTGATATGATAGATTAAGAGCAACACAGACTATTGAAGTGTACAGGACTCTCTATATTTTTAAAAAAGTGCATATTATTTTCTTATACTTTTAAAATTATCAAACACTTTCTATGTAGTTTGTTAAATTAAGTGTAATACTCGCTCTATCAAAAAAATCGTCTATTTTGATGGAGAGTACATTACACTCACTTTTCTTATAACTAGTCAATTTTTTTGTACAAATAAATCATTATTTGAACAATAATACCCTTCTTTAATATTTTTTATTTTAATTCTCTCATCATACCATTCTTAAAAAAAAAAAAATCAAAAGATGTCGACATCGTAAGTGTTGAAATGACTTCACGAAGACGGGAATGATTCCAGTCAATTAGCATCTGAATGAGCATATATATTAAGCCACATTTTTGTTTCAAAGAATCTTGAACTTGCTTTTGTTCATGGCACGATCACTACTAATTCACTAGCTTATCATATAAGAGCAATATATATATAATCAGTTAACAATGAGGATGACTATTATGGAATCTATCCTCCGACATAAAAAAAAATAAAAAAAAAATAAAAAAAAGAGGGGTTAATGACGCAGGATGGAAGCGAAACACTAGATTCATTGTAACAAAACGTCCTTGATACAAGGAAAACTTTAAATATTATAACTCTAGAATGCTAGAGATGAATTATATAATACTAGTTTTGTATTGATTGAGAGGTGTTGAAGTGTATCTAATGAGATTGGGGAGCTATCTATTTATAGGAACACTTGAGTCTAAAAACTTGTTAAACTTCCTATGTGGGATAAAACTAACAAAGTAGTACTATTTATAACAACAGTACTATTCACAACATAAAAATATAATAAATGGCAAACTTTAGGCAATTAAAAAATTATCTTTAGATGAGAATTGAAGCCGATTCTTGTTATCAACTTGTAGTATGCCATGAGATCTTCCCAACCATATATAATATTCATCCATAACACATCCATGCACAAAGATTTAAGGTTCCAAATTAGGGTTTTGAGAAGGTTTAGTAGTTCTTCTTGAGTTTGATTTTCTCTATTTTTTCATGAACTTATGTGGTTCATGTTCCCCATCATTCCCTCTCACTTGAGAAAAACTCGCCCTCGAGTTAATGCTTGGATACATCGGATCCTCTTGCAAAAAGTACTCATACAAGTCTGTGAAACTGAAGGTCCACAATATATGACAAGATTTACATGTCACTAGTTCCGATTGCCTCCAAACTGTAAAACTTATTAATCCATTTATGCATCGTCTGCCTTTCAAATTTTGACCATATGACCATCTTCGATATTCACCACTCCTGTAGAACTTTTCAAAGTAATAAGACAATATATCTCCAATTGTTCTACTTTTACTTTTCTCTGTTTTCCACTCAATTGAATTATGTATTCCCATTGCAAAACAACTTGAAGCATTAGTCGTTACTCCAAATTCTACATGTTTTCCTGTAAGCTGCTGACATTCAGATTCCTTGAATAATGATGCGAATTTTGCATCGGACTCAATTCTTTCCAGAGACACAATAGGAATGATCTCCTTAAACGTTTTCATTATGAGTTGCTTCTCTTTTGGATTTTTGCCTATATAAGATTCTTCTCCTTTCGCAATAATAGGCAAAGCTTCTCTAGCCTCCTTTGATTTTAGAATAAAATCGTTTGTTGAATTGGCAACATCGAGTAAAGATTTATCCTCCACTTTGGAAGCTTTGGGTTGATCTTTATTAGTCAGAAGCCTAGCAATCTTCTTTCCATTCCACTAGAAAATAAAGGCGTTTATTCTCTCACGATAAGTTCCATTGACGTTATTTTGCCATGGCCCCCAAGTAGAATATGACAAGCATCCATGTCAACTACGTCACAAATAATTTCATCGTGATAAGATTTTTTGATAGAAATAGAAACTTTACAAACTACTGTGACCTTGATTGAAGGTCCTTTATTGACCCACCCAATCTCTATGGTGTTAGATGAGGTTCAGTGGGTAGCTTTAAGTGATTTCACCAAAGCTCTTGAAACAATATTCTCCCAACTTCCATTGTCAATAATAATGTCGCACACCCTTCCTCGAATGCTGCATTTCGAATGGAAGATGCGCTGTTGAGCAAAACCATGTTTATCAGGATACTGAGATCTGTTATTGAATCCCACTTGCTCTTGATTGTATCTACGATAATTTAAAGCCTCCTCCTTAAATTCATCTTCATAAGCTGGTTGCTTATGACGAACTGCAAGGCCGCATTGATTGATAGGTTGGCCACATGGATCTTCTCTGGCACAATTGATCCCACCATCTATACAAACCTTGTTGGCGTTTAAGTTCAAGTTAGCACAGGAGTCACGAATCTTGCGGAGTTCACGGGTCACTCGTGCTTCTTGGGCTTCTAACGCCGCCAAAAAGGCCTTCACCCTTTGATCACCGTCGATAGGATGGTCGACTTCGCCTTTGCCATGGCTGTTACCAGCAATATTGATGTTGGCATGGCTGCCATTTTTGCCGCCATTGCCGCCGCTACCACTGTTGCCACCATCATTATTCCCGGACTTCATCTTCTCCGACTTATAGGTTTTGTAATTTAATCTTTCAAGTTTTCTGATGCCAGGATCCACTGCACGTGGCAAGTGCAGAGCATACGGCTCAATCGACCAATCAAGTTTTCTGATGCCAGGATCCACTGCACGTGGCAAGTGCAGAGCATACGGCTCAATTATAACTACAACCCTCTAAGCTAGGACTCTCGAACTTGGCTCTGATACCAACTGACGCAGGACGGAAGCGAAACACTAGATTCATTCTAGCAAAATGTCCTTGATACAAAGAAAACTTTAAATATTATAACTCTAGAATGCTAGAGAGGAATTATACAATACTAGCTTTCTATTGATTGATGTATGTTGAAGTGCATCTAATGAGCTTGGGGAGCTATCTATTTATATGAACACTTGAGCCTAAAAATGTGCTAAACTTCCTATGTGAGATAAAACTAACAAAGTAGTACTATTCATAACAACAGTACTATTCACAACATAAAAAGATAATAAATGGCAAATTTAGGGCAACTAAAAAATTATCTTTAGGTGAGGATTGAAGCTGATTCTTATTATGAACTTGTAGTATGCCCTGAGATCTTCGCAATCATATATAATACTCCTCCATAATACATCCATGCACAAAGATTTAAGGCTTCAAAGTAGGGCCTTGAGAAGGTTTAGTAGTTCTTCGTCTTGAGTTTGATTTTCTCTATTTTTTCATGAACTTATGTGGTTCATATTCCCCATTAGTTAAAAATACCCCCAGCAACAACCAGTGTGTGTGAGTACCATGTGTGAGTGTAAGTACCATACGTGTAAGTGTGTGTGAGTAACTATGCGTACCATTTGGGTATGCGTACTACTAATGTTTTCTCACCATCAGCCAATGCTAATTGTTGTATTTTTGTTCTAACTCTGCAGGTTGCCACAAAGTGTCCTAGTTTACCACATTTGAAACAACCCGTGAATTTCTGTTGCTTCTTACTGTATCTTGGTTTCCATTTCTGTGGAGATTTCTTGTGGTGATATTTCTTTTTGTAAGATTTATATGGTTTATCATGATATTTTTTAAATTTCTTAATATTGCTCTTGGTCTTTTGTGATTTATTGTATGGTGTTTGGATTTGTTTCATACCAAATTATTCACACCAATTTCCTAATTCAATTCTGGAAATAAGATTCTGTTTCTTTAATTGAGCTTTAAATCGGAGATTAGTACAGATTTTTAAAGTAGACTTGTTGATTTGGCTTATGATGTCACCATCTGTCATTTGATTGTAATCAAGGCCAGAGAATTCTTGTGACAAGGTATCTTTAACTTATTCTGCAAATAATTTTGGAAGTCCAGCAATAAATCTTTCTTTCCAATAGATTGCATTATTATCTTGTCTTTGGTATAATTTACTAAGGAAAACATCTTTATATCATATGAAATCTTGTAATCTTCTACATTTTAAATTTTGGACAATTTCAGATGTTCTTTTTTGATATATGGTTGGGTCACCAATAAAATGGTAAGTAATGTTGTAGACTAAAGCAGACAAAGCACACGATTCGGCTTGTCCTTGTTCATTGGTTATAATATTGCCTTGGGCATTAGTCTTTTGCATTTCATAGATAGTCGTTTTAAGGGTATCATCTAAATAATCATCCCACCATCCTTTCAATTGGCCGGTGAAGCCGAGAACAATATTTTTGGTGGCATCTTTTTCTGAGATATGTGAATTGGTCTTGTAAATATTGCCAACAATAATCATTTGTTTGGTTAGATTAAGATTTGGTATTTTGTCATACCATCGATATTCCATTCATAAATACTACTGGCGGAATATGCACGGTATGGTTGAATTAGAAGATCTGGTAGTGTTGGTCTGGGATAATAATTTTTTACTTTATCATTAGATCCATAAATACGGTTAATGGTAAGTTTATGAAGATCTTGAATTATCGATTGTTCTGATTCACTTTGAGAAGTTATGCTACAAGCATCAGATTGTTTTTCACCGGCCCGATTGCTAAGATGTTAATAAGTGCTCACTATCTATGGAGGATTCATTCTACTCCTACTGCTACCATAAAAGTTCCCATTTTATATTTGATACTGGGGATAAAATGAATTATAGAAAGACAAAGACATGCGTAAATTAAACGTAAGAGTCGAGCCTGATCTAAATCATGGAGCTGCATCAATCAGTGGTACAATTCAAGACAATCACTATTCATATGAACTTGTTGATGGTCAAAAGATTGTGATGGTAAACAACACCATGCCAAACGTTAGGCAACAAAATAAAGAAATGTGGCCCAAAGCTATCATGACATTCTCTTCTACATATATATGTCATGCCTACCTGAACATCCTTTCTTCACACATCAGGAGTATCATGATTTCTTAGATTAGTGAAGGCTAATGGACTTTTGCACAACAAGAAACAGAGATACTAGTCAATTAAGGCGTCACCGTGAATATCTGGAAGATCAGAACTGATTGAGAACCTGAGCCATCTCCTCTTCTCAATATGCTTGAGACACGGTTGCATTACAAATCCAATCAAGACAGCAAAAAGGCTCAAAACCGCGACTTTGAGCGAGGAGAAAGCCAAGACAATACAAATTAATATGGTCGGAGGTACACACATTAGAATGGCCCCAACAGTTCCAACTGGTATCTTATAAGGACGAGGTGCATCGGGATGTTTAATCCTCAGCTTCACAAATGCAACAAACTCCAATATCATTCCAAAACAATATAGGAAATTTTCTGCAGCCACAATCTCTTGGAAGCTGAGCCACGAAAGTAAAAGAACACCAGAAGCTGAGAAGAGAATCCCAACCAGAGGTGTTCCGTAACGTGACCTCTTTGCAAAGAACTCAGGAAGCATCCCTCTTTCAGCCATACCTAGAAGCTGGAAAGAGTCACTGCTCATCTCAGCCACAAACATCCCCATATTTGACAGCGCAGCAGCTCCTTGAATCCACCCTCTCAACCATACTCCACCGACCATCTTTGCAATATCTGAGAAATAACCATCTGTCCACAAATCTTGTTGGAGTGGAATAGCTCCAGTACCCGTCAAAAGAGGGAAAAAGTAGCCAAGAACAACTAGGATTAAAGCATAAAACAAAGCCTTCGGCAGAGTCTTTTTCGGGTTTTCCACTTCTCCTGCAAGTGTGCTTATTGAGTCCCAATAGTTCAGATTCCAGAATAGAGTGTTCAGATACAAATTCCAGTTAACATTGTGTACATCTGCTACCAACCATCTTTCAGGCCTCAATTTTGGAATTGAAATGAGTCCCATTACCACGAAAGGAAGGATCGAGAAAATCCCCAGTAGAACAGCAACCCATCCAACAATAGTTAAACCCCTGTAGTTCATGTAAGTTAGGACTATAGTTAACACCAGTACCGCCATAATCCTTGGAAGACCACCACCTAAAGCGGGGATCGCAGACTTCAAATAATCCAGAAACAGGACAGGGTACAGGGCATTATCAATAACGCCACTCAACCATTTCATCCAACCTTGCTGAAATCCCCAATACGGACCCAAAGCAGCCGAAACCCAAACCACATAACCACCATTTTCAGGGAACATAGTACCCATTTCAGCCGTAATTAAAGCTTCTGGAACACTCCATATAAGCGGAAAAGCCAAAAACCCGACAAGTGCTAGAAGAGGTCCAGCTGCGTGCACACTGTCCTCAACACCAAACGGCCCTCCGGACACCTCATAGAAGATAAGGAAAACAAGAGGCAATACCGAAAGTTTCCTTCTGTTGTCTGCCCTCGGCGAAGGAGGCTCATTAATCCCCACATAGGTTGCACCACCATACTCCCCCATTTCGATATTAGCTTGCCTATTGGTTGTTTCTCTCAATTTCTGCATTCAGCATCATATTTTAAACATAATCAATAATTTATTCTACCTCATTTTCATTGCTTAAAGAATTAGCAGCTAAAGACAACATCAGTTCATAAATACTTTAGCATCATATTTGACTTTTTTTTTGGTCAAAACTCGAATTAACCTTTATTTGCACCAATATTTACATAAATTTTTATAAGATGTTCTAAACTACAAATGCTGCATAATATAGTAGTATTTATAATAGGGTTTTGTCTAATTTGTCCGAAAAAAAAAATAACAAATGAGCATTCTTTAACAATTTGTGACATGGGTTCTCTATTATATCTCATAACAAAATGAAGCAAAAAAAGAGTAAAATGAATACCAAATGACTATGGGTTCATCAAATTTCATGTAAATATAGCCATATTTGAGGACTTTCAAGGCCGAAAGACCAGAAAAATTGAGTCTTGCACAAGCATAATTTACAAAGAAAAACTAAGTATTGAGATCTGATAAGCAAGAAATATACCAAACATAAACATAATAAACAAACAGTAGATAAAAACACACATTCACATACGTGTATAGAGAGAGAGTGTGCCAGACCATGAAAGAAAGGCTCAAGAGCTTACGTGATCCATCAATGTAGAACTGAAAATTGAGGAAAAGATAAAGCCTTTGCAACTAGGGGTGGGGGGGGTGAGGGGTGAGGTGGCCGTGAGGTGAGTTAGCTAAGCCTCAGCATGTATGAAAAGTGTCGGCCTCTTTCTGCAAATTGAGATGGCCAAAGTTCATCGTCATCTTTGAATTGAGTGCATTTTTATTTCCGCCAAAAAAAAAAAATGTTTTTTATGATTTGATTTGTATTCTGGCTCTTCTTTGTTTTTATCTTTTTGTTTTTTTTTTGGGTCTCTTTTGAGTTGATTCTCTTACCATACTCTGTTTTTGTTTATTGATTGGAAAAGTAAATAAAGATAACCTCTGTTTGATGTAGTTGTAAAATTTTAATTTTTGAATTATAAAGATTTTAGTAATAGAATTTTATTTAAAAATGTTATTGAACAAAGATTATTAATTATTTGGCTAATATATTGGTTAATGTTGAGTTTTTAAAAAATTTAAAGATAATATTAGATTTTAAAAAATATGGAGGTAAATATTTAAAAAGAAAAAAAAATAGTTTCCTACAGTGTAAAAATAGTTTCATAAAAGTTTTTTTTGAAAAACTTCAATTTGAAGTTTCTTATTTTTTACTTTTTTTTCTACTTCAACTTTTATCTAAAAATATTTATAAAAATAGACTAAATGAACTAGTTTCAATTTTTAAACTTACAATAAGCATTTTTAAATATTTAACAGTTAGGTCGAACAAAACCTAGTTATTCTGAAATGCGTTTGGTGGCTATTTCTTTTTTATGACTAGGTGAATTCAAGTAGGACAAATTCCCTTCCCTTCTTTTTTTTTCCCCACATTGTGGAAGAAAAGATATAAGGAAACTAATGACATTAAGAATGACATTTTATTTGGAACACGTGATATTTTATAAACTAATTTTGCTCATTGTGTACGACAATTATAATATACTAGTTAACATATAGGTTTGGGGCATTACTTTGAGGGAGGAGGGAAAGGCAGGGTAGTGAGTGTAGCATTGACTGTGGCCTCAACAATTAAACTTTTTACAATTTTTTTTATTTCTTTTCTACGATGAAAAATTTATATTAATTGAATTCACTTAAAGTTATCAATTTTATAATGTAGTGGTGTACTCTAATATATGTTTTATATCAATTAAAGTTTATACAGTATTTGTCATGAGAGAAACTAAGTTAATAAGTTATTACCCAACTACTATACTCCGCCCAATTTTGATATAAATGAGTCGTAGATTTGGAGAAATCCATTAGCAACGTAACCTATTGAGAGAGCCAAAAATATTTAAAAGACGTTCGCGCTTGAAGCTAAGTAATTGTAATATAAAATACACATACCCAAAGACATTAGTCACAACAAACTTCATTTGCCCACTTAGGCATATTAAAGTATAGAGGAGAAATATTTTTTTTTTTTGGTCTAAATAGAGGAGAAAGAATTCAAGTGGCTTAAAAATTAAGGTGTCTTGGATTAACTTTCAAGAAGAGGACATGCAAATACAAATAAAGCAGCGAAAATAACACAAATTTATATATATATATATATATATATATATATATATATATATATATATATATACTATATTGGTTATGGAATTGAACTTTACACTCAAGTTACACGTATTTATTTAGTAACGAGGTTACGGATTGGTTTTCCAAAGTTCCTTTTCGTTTGGTTAATATTTTAAACTCTGACGGTTTAATTTTTTTAATAAAACATTTGGTTATTCGATCTTTAAAATAGAAAAAAGTGAACCTTATATTATAAGACTCACGTGTTTATGAATAGATCGAATGACCTAATATAAACTTTTCCAAAGACATAATAATATGCACAGACATACACAGAGACATATTCATAAGCCATAGGTCCACACAACAACTTGCAACAGTATATAAAGGAAGAAGATCACAACAGCATGCGGAAATGATTAAGCATAAATGGATTTGCTCCTCATAATGGCCAACATGCATAAAAATCTTTGCTTAAAGTATCCATAATTATTTTTGTGAACCTTCGATATGATCTTGCTCCTAAAGGCGAAACATAATTTTCACCTCATGAATAATTTTAATGTTTAGAGTGGGACCTCACTACATTACTCGTGCTCTCAAATAATCATACTAAACAACATAAAGTTTATTCATGTATTTTCACTAAAAAATTATTGAGTCTAGTTGATCGGATTTAAATAGATTCATACATTAATGAAATTCACATATTATGTATTCCACATTAATGGAACTCACATATTATGTATTAATCGATGTTGTAAGTTCTATAAAGTCAGGGATGAAATCAGAATCTTAAGATTAAAATATAAACTCATATAATAAGAGAGTTTAGTATAATAATTCTTTTTACTAAAAAAAAATTCTAATTAAAAATGTGTTTGTGTACGCATTCATTGATACGTGATTTCACCGCTGGTAAGGTCCGACAGTCTTTTTTTCACTCGATCCTATGAGGGTGCCCACCTAATCACCTCTCTCCCTCAAGTGATAAAAAAATTCCTAAAAAGGGTTTTACCTAAACTAGCACCTATAGCCGCCTAAGATCATCTGCTTCACCACGATATGTGAAACTCTTATTATGTGCAGAATTCGAAGTAAGATTGGACGTACCCTCAAAAATATTAAAATACATATAGTATTGATAAATGAAAAAGGATCATTTACCTCATTTTCGGTGTTCTGAGGCTTCTTTGCCGATTCAGCCTTAGCTGCTGCTGGTACAGGAGAACTATGTTCTGGACCACCATTGACAACAGGTGCATTAGCCACTTGTTCTGCTGCTGCAGGAACGTTTGTTGAAGTTTGTACTGCAGAATCTGCAGTAGCTGTTTCAGCTGTTGTTGGCACCATTAATCTTCAAGAAACTGAAACGAGAGATTGTATTAAGAGAGAAAGAGATTGAGAATGAAAGATAGTGAGACAATTGTCGCAATGCGATATTATTATGTTTATAGATAAGGGAAGGGATGTTGAGAGGCTTGACATATATATATATATATATATATATGAATATAATACAATATATTGTGTGATTAGCCTATGCCTGGCAAGAAAAAGTATGCTTGAGTTTGACTTGATCAATTATTTATTGCTATTGTTTATAGTAAGTTGAAAAAGGTTCACGTCATAGTGTGGTGCATTGTTGTTTCTTGCTAATAAAGGCTCGAGGGAAAAGCATCCTCATAACATTCGACCTTTCACAGTTGGGTAAAATATTAAGTAATAATTTATTATATTCAAAGATTTTGAATTCAAATTATTAATCGAACGTAAAAAAAAAAAAAAAAAAAAAAAATTCAACATTTCCTTCCTAACATGCTCTAAAATTACTAGTATTAATTTTTTTTTAAGTATTAATTTTCTTAACTAGCATACACTAATATTTTCTTATCTCTATTTCCAATGTCAGAAAAAACCTTAATACTATGCTTGATTCCATATAAAAATGAAAATCATTAGGTGGAATAGAATAAAAGAGGACATGTCTCAACCGTTTATCGAATTTTCTTTGCCTTCTAACCCTGGAGAGATCAGTTGTATTCTGAATTTTAACTATTGCCAAACACAAAGGCACAGGTGTAAATTTATCTTCCTTTTTTTTCTTTTTTTTCTAATCACAAAATTTTCACCCTAAATCGAATAACATTGGATCCGTCCTATTTTTGTGTAGTATATATACTTTTTTTCTTTGACTTTTTTCTACTAAATTAAGGGTTAGTCTCTGAAACGACTATTCAATTTATAATAACCGTAAATTTTACACGTATGCAAAATTCACATGTCATACACACATAACGAAATGATAAATTTAAGTAAATTCCTGAAACCAAATTAGTATAGCTCAGATGTGTCCTTAAATTGAGAGCTGGTCGGTTGCGTTTGCAATCAGAGTAAACATATGGGGACTAGCTAGCACTAAGACATTGAATCATGTGCAAGTGCATGCGCAAATTATAAAATTCTTTATCAAAAGTTAAAAGATCATGAGCCTGCAGTGGATGACTAACTACAGAAAGAAGAGGAAAAAATTGCACCATTGGTGGAATGATATTATTTGTGGGTTAGTAGAAAGCAAAAGTGATATATATATACACGTGAAATTCATATATATATATATATGGGTAAATAGTGCCGTAATCGATAATGGTTTGTCGAAAGTGTGTAGAATCTCTTATATTTTTAAAAGTACACCATAACCCTCTATGGTTTGAAAATCATGACATGACAGTCCCTTCATAAAATAGTAGTTACTTTTACTGTGATTGTGTTGCACATGCTAGTAACACAACTTTTTAATTTTTTTACACGTTTTACCAATAAAATAAGTTTATAGATTGACTAAAATACCTTTTCTTGTATTTATAAAACTCCCCAGCTCGTGCTTTAGTGTTTACCACTTGTGAAGTCATTTTCTCTTCTCTTAGTCCAAAGTGCAAGATCTGATTTAGGTCCAAAGTATGACAAAAATGTTTTTAATCTTGGAATACAACATATTACTGGTTGCGATAGATTCCTGTTTGTTGCTGCCATTCTTTTTGGGTTTCCTTTGCATTTGGTATATGCGGCAGACAACCCAATCTCCAACTTGCATCATGAAATTCTTCTAGAAAACCCAAAAGAGAAAAAAGCAATTTTAATTAAGGGGGCTATAGTGCTTTTTACCTTTTATATATATATATATATATGAATTTGAGTTCAAGGTTCTAAGAATGTACGGCCAAAGACAAGCACGATTTAGCAATTAGATTCTCTTTTGGACCCGAATGTACATGTCTTGTTTGAAATTATAGGCTCTAAAGTACTGAAACAGTTGAAAAAGGTTGAAGACGTGCGGCTTCAAAATCATTGTGAAACAGGTGTAAACTTATCCTTTTTTGTGATCAAGGTGGATCTCTTGATTCTTCACTTTTTCAGATAAAAATATAGAAAGAATATATATATATAGGCGGATTGCTTGTAAACCAAGATGTTTGAGATGTGATTGACAAGAGAATTAAATATAATGGGAGTAATCTTCATTTGAGATTTAAATAGTTTCAAGTTTGAATTATCTAGGAGTAAGTAAGGAATTACTATTGATCCCTTTTATTTTTATTTTTATTTTTAAAAAGGTTTGAGAACACTACAAAAATTACTAAATTTTGCGAGAGACGGTTCCCCTCACCGTACCGTTGCCAATTTGGAATTTATGACGGCACGGTGAGGGAAATCGTCCGTCAGACACGAGGTTGTCGCCAAAATGGTTCCCCTCACCAAACCGTCATCAAATTGGTGACGGCTACTAAACTATCTCTATCCTGTCTCCAATTCTTCCGTCACCAAGCCGTCTCCATTGTTTCCCGTCTCCAAACCGTCACTATAGTTTGCCGTCACCGAGCCCTCACCAACTAGAGCCGTCCCAAAACTGTCACCACATTCCCCATCGCCAAGCGCTCGCCAATCTTTCCCCTCACCCACCCGTCACCAAAGATTGCAGTCACCAAGCACTCGCCAAATCGTTCCACTCACCAAGCCGTCACCAAAATTGTCGTCACCAAGCCCTCGCCTTTTTCCCCTCGCCAATCCGTCACTAACCCAAACCTTCACCAAGCCCTCACTAAGCCCTCACAAACTTAACCATTTCGTATAATGTAACGAGTCACAATTCCTTCAATTTTTTTTGAAAAGAATCCCAAATTGAACCTATTTTTTTGTGAAATTCATTTCATATAATGCTGCAAATCAGATATATAATATTTAATTAAAATACATACTGCTATTTTAAACTGTTACAAAAAAGACATCTCATGTATATGGTAGTGTTATAAACATCAAATTACCAGTTTAACATTATAACAAATTATTCTCCATTATCATCACTATGTGAAGATGAAGAATGTTGTTCATCATGTTGACCACAGACTTTTGCTACAAGGACTTCCAACACTTCATTCTGCTTCTTTAATTGTTGTTGTAGTTGATTGATTATCTCCCCCTGACTTGCCACTGTTTCGTTCAATGTCAATGTGGCTCTCGTAACGAAGTGTGCCAGTTGTTCCTCTGTGATAACACGCCGAGACTGAGTTGCACTGTTCGTGATAAATTCAACTGAAACCTGAGAACCTACCCCCATAGATCCGACCTTTATGTGGTGGTCCTACAGCCTATAAAAATACTGCGTTATGATCCACAGGCACCGGGTTGGAGTCTGATTCCGATGCATTCCTCGCCGTTTGGAGTATTTCGTCGTAACGAGCCTGCAAAAACAGGATTAACATGTTAGTATTACTACCTATGGTTTGTTGCACAAACATTCATTTCGATGGCAGGACAAAAAATTAATATTCAAAATCTTAATATTAAGGTATTATAAGGAAATTAAAATGTATTTACCTCTCAATAAAAAAACGGGCAGAGTCTCCCCTGTATTTCGGAATTTTTCCAAAAATCTGTTATGGAATAAAGCCAACATAATCCACATGTGTCCAAACTTATTCATTACCACACTTATCAGAAACAAATTAATCAAGTGCTACTACAACCCATAGGAGAAATTTTTAAACATTGTACACATGTGGGTACAACAAGTAACCATGTTCCATTTGTGATTTGTTTGTTAAAATCATAGCTACATTTGTGATCGCATATCACTAAAGTTATGTTTTCCTTTTGAAATATTCACTTTAACATTTTAAAATACTTTGCAAAATCAACACTCCTTTTTCTCATTAATCATAAGTCCCTCTTTGTTTTCAACATAACCCCTATGCATTGCTAACTCCATCATAAATTACATGAATAATACATACCATAGTATGCTCGGCCCGAGAATCTGTGTACGGTCCCTCTGCCCCCTTGCGATGAGCCTTCTGGAAAACCTCCGCATAAGTCACTATCCTCTTTAGTTCTTCTTCCTACAATAGCAATTCACCAAATCAACCTACAACTGAATGTGTATTTCACATATATATTTAAAAGGTTGCATATCATATAAAATTAACCAAGATTGTATTTATAAATCAATACCATTCTTCTAGCAGCCTCATGGGTTGGGATTGAACTCAGATGGTGAGTAGACGGATTGGCCTTTCGGTTGTTTGAATTTCTCTTCGATATTTCTTGCCACTCTGGTCTTTGCCAAAGCTCCAGCATTTCGTCCCATACAGCAAGTGGTATGAAATTTGGCTTTTTCGTTCTTGTCCGTCATTTGCTTGTCAAATCCGAAATTCGACGCCTTGCAGTAGATTCAAACTTGCGCCAAACTGCAGCTTTATCAATTGGAAGACACTTGTACTCCCTCTGAAAACATTAATATTATGATCCTTATCATTCAACATTTATTGTGCTCATTGTACAATATATATTACGTTAATATTTCATACCCTGAAATATTCAAACCATAATCTTCTTGTATCACTTGGGACATGCCTGTATGTCAACCATGGCTCTACATACCTGGCATGTAGAGCTCTTGAAACCCCTTTAACAGCATTATATGGATCCCATCTATACAATATCACAATATGTTATATATTGAAAAAAAAGTATAAGATTTATTAAATGGATGATTTAAAGTAATATATACCCGTTTCCTACGACCTTCACACACGTCGCTTGTCATTTTGCCATACCGTATAATTGGCTAGAGACTGGAATCCATAAAATTGTCAATCTTCGATTCCTGCAGCCCGTCGCTCAGCAGCATGTGAAGACTTAGGCATGTCAAAAAATGTGGCACCACCTGGCATTGAAGCGTCATTCCCATCTACGCATAAATCCTCTAATTCCTCTGGCAATCCAGCTGATGAACAATGTTGTTCATTTTGATTGGTTGACGGACCCTATACATATGGCTGCTCTGGTTGGGGATGTGCATCGTCTGGGATCCGATGCTGCGTTCCCATTGATGAATTAGATGAACCACGACCAATGACCAATGGGACATTGTCAGCTTCACAAACAGTAGTTGTATGTGCCGATGTGGATCCACGACTACTAATATGTTGTGTACCTATTGATCCATGACCACCTAATGTCCGATTATCATTATAGCCGGCCGGAGAGAATTGCTGGGTCTCTAGCACCGTGGCCAATGTATGAGTAGTGGGCCTCATTTTCCCAAACAAGCTATTTTGCTTCAGTTGTTTTTTCCCTTTTCGATTTGGATCTTTACCGCCTCCCATTGCCTGTTTCAACACACTACTATTAGTATGAATAAATAAACATATATAGATGAACAAATGTACCTATGCATACTTCTACGAAAACTGTCATTCATAACAAACATTTTATGTATTCACTGAACAATAATTAGGAAAAAAACCATGAACATTCTTCGAGATATAACTTTTTTTTATTTATTTTAATCATCATTTTCCTCATTGCCACTGTCCTCATTGTCATCATCATCATCATCCTCCTCTTTCTCGGCATCATCATCATTATCATCATCATCATGCTCGTCTTCTTCGTCATCCACATATTTACATTCATTAAACTAAGATTACCAAGCTAAACCATCCAAAGCACTAAAATCACTTAACTTAGTTTACAAGACTTGACCACATTCTTGAGTTTCCTAACTTGCAGTAACTCTCTTTAATAGGTAACACTAGAATTCATGGAACTACTCTTTCTCTTTATTCACTAGATGACAAGTAACTATCTCCAACCATCAAGGCATCTTAAACCTGTAGCAAGATAAGTTGAAATTCTAGTCTACATTGGCTTGAATTTGCTGCTTCGGTTACCAGCCTAATTATTCTCCAAAAACTATAAAACTCCATGTAAATATAGTTCATCGAATGTAGCTGGGTTTAGCCTCAAACAGATCTCAATTCGGAGTTATATTCAATGAAATATTACCTCTACAAAATCATCGCGCAATCTGCTCTGCACCAGCACGAGAATCCAGACACATTTTGGAAATGACTAAATTGGAGGCCTAAAACGTTAGAATTTGTCTTAGCTCTAGAAATCAACATTTGTTCAAAACTGCCTAATATAGCTACCATGTAAATTTCGTTAATTTTTGAGCACGTTTACTAGGTCAAAAGAGCTTCGAAAGACAGGAGCAGTAAGCTGTCCAGATTTGCAATTTTTACACTATTTATCTTTTAGCCATTTCCTTGCACTTTGAGCTAGTTCTAGACTTTTGTTTTAGCACATACACCTCATTGTGAACTTATGTCAAACATCTAGTCTTCATACAAGAATACCAACTAGCATAGCAACAATACTATTAACAATACCCACAACACATCACAAGTAAGCAAAAGAGAACTCACATAACACCAAGCAAGCTAAAAATCAACTTCTCATGCACATACAACTCAAACCTCTATATAAAAAAAAATGAAAAAAAATTCGTAATTATAAAAAATAAAATAAAAAATCAGTAAATACAATTAAAAAAAAAATCCAAAAATTTAAAACATTAACAAATAACCTAAATATGTTTAAAAAAACTACTTCCCACTAAAAATTATAACAAAAAAAAGTATAGAAAAAAAAAATGAACAAAAAATCGTACTAAAAAAAAATTCAGTTAATACAATAAAAAAAATTCGAAAATACCAAAAAAAAAAAAAACAACTACATTAACATATTCACCAGAACAAATAAATACATAATATATACATTTATATACCTGCATTTACATATGTATATATAAATAATCTCACAAAAAATACATATTTACATATGTATGTATACCTACAATCATAGAGGGTGGAGGTTATAGCTAAATCTATACATACATAACCATATATTTACATATACATACATACATACATACATATATATATATATATGTATATATATATATATATATATATATATATATATATATATATATATATATATATATATATATATATAACAATATATAAATAGCCAAAAAAAATAAAATATTACCTCAACAAGATGGTGATGAGGGGTCTATAGAGAGGTGAGAATGTGTGGGGGGGAGGGGCATAAGGGGTGGGGTGGGGGGTAGGGTTTTTTTTTTTTGCAAAAAAAAAAAGAACACGTAACAGAAGGCAGAACTCTCTGCCCTCTATTACTATAATTCAATTGGGCGACGACCCGGTGTGAACCAGGGTCGTTATTGGAGACGGGATGCTGCCCGTCTCCAATATTAGAGGCCCACGATGTGGAAGTGGTCAACAATGTTGTTCTCATTCTTTATGGAAAAAAATGTAGCTTCACAAAACGTGATACTTTCAAATTAATATTTTTGCCTTTTTGTGATCATTTTTTAGTATTTGAAGATCGTCTGTGTAGCTTGTATATAATTTCACAAATAGGATGTTTACACCCAAACGTCAAGTGAAATAGCCGAATAGCGATATGGTGAAATAATCGAATAGTGACATGTTATAATTATAATTTTTTTGATTTCAAACTATTGTTTCGATATTTTATATATATATATATAAAGGATGTTTTCAAAAAAAAATCCTTCAAAACAGTAACATTTGCTTATAATATTATCACATTTAGAGGGTAATATAGACTTTTCGAAATTTAAATGTATTATTTTTTTATTTATTTGTTTATTTTGATTCAAGGGATGTATAAAATCGTACAATACATATTAAAAATATAATTAGCTAGATTCGAATTTTCAACTTCTCGTATATACTGCGAGTAACATTATCGATGGACCAAAGCCTTAGTGACAATTTAAATGTGTTATGAATGGATGGTTGTAAAAAAATTTAAAGAATTTAGGGGCGATTATTTGAGAAGACCGACAAATTTGGAGACTGACACCTCTTGTTAATCTCCTACACAATGACTGAAGAGACACAATTCTTAATAAACAATTGTATGAAATTACATATTTTACTTTACTAATTAGCCCAGTATCATTTACTCGCTGTTTTATTTTTTCAATTTTTTGGTGAAGCAAAAGTTTGAATCCTGTATGCATACTTTTTTTTTTATTATTATTATTCTTCTAAAGTGTATGCCTACTTTGTTGTGGTCGAAACTTGAAAGTGTATGCATACCATTTCTTTTGGGGTCAGAAAATTTATGCATTCTTTTTCTTTTTTCCTTTTTTTTTTGGTTGCTAAATCAAGTCAATGCATACTTCACCTTTAGCTCTTCGGTTGATTTTTTTGTTTTGTTTTTATTTAACGGAGTTCTAACATCGTATAACGTAATCATTAAAATTCAAATTTATAATTTCTTGTATACATAATAAGTTACATACCACTAAATCAAACCCTAGTGACTACGGGGCCTGATTTTTGTTTACTTCTTCGAACCTTGGGATAGATGTCATCCGCCAATTTAACCTTTTTTTTTCAGAGCTCAATGCTCGTCGGTAAGGATCTTTTCCTTTCTTACTTAGCTCTTTCTGGAATGATACATATTATAGACTATTTGATCTTATCCTTTTAATTTCATCTGTTAAAATATAAATAAATTTGAAAATTAATAAATGAGATTTTTAAAAAAATAAATCTAATAGCTCATAAGCATACACCTTACTTTAATTATGAAAGAAAGAAGAAATGGAAGGATTTGTAAGCAAATTGATGAATTAATACATTTTTTTTTTTTGTTGAGTTGAAACAAAAATATATCATTAATATGAAAGCTTGAAATACATAGAAAATTCCCCCACTAACGTGGGTGGAAAATCAGATTCTAAGATATCTTTAAAAGAAATGGTACATTTACAAATGAGTGAATTATTAACTTATCTACGACATTTTGTTTTGTGAACAATTTAGTAACGAAGTTGATTGTTTTCTTCCAGCACTGAAATTTACAAGAAAGAAACGCAATTCACCCCAATATAGAAAATGGAACACGTGGGCTGCTTACTCTGCTCATCGTGCTGTTCGGTCAAAGATCAACTGTAACACTCCCCTAGGTGCTTTAAGTTGGTGTTGGAGTTGACCATGTTGACCAATTGAGTCCCATGTATGTTTGCCTTCATTTGCCCGTTAAATAGGATTTACGATGATTTAATAAAGGGTGAATTTCACATTTAGTCCTTATAATTTATATGTTTTGTTAATGTCATTTTTAATATTTTAAAAAATTTATAAAAGTTTCTAATATTTATAAATGTGATTTAAAATGGTCCTTATTATTTAAAATTAGTCAATTTAATTCTTATTATTAAAAAAAAAAATATTAATTTAGTCTCCAAATAGGACCTATGCAGGAACTAAATTGGTTAATTTTAAATAATAAGGACCATTTTGAATTATTTTTGTAAATATTAAGGACTAATATGATATTTTTTAAAATATTAAGGACCAACTTGCAAAATATGTAAACAATAGGGACTATATGCATAATTTACCCTTTAATAAACATAAACAAATAAATTGGTCTTGCACATGAATAATTTGAATATATTTAAAAGAATGATTGTAAAAATCATTTGATAACTTAGACCCACATATTATATTAAATTATCACGTCATTTAAAAAGTTAAGTTGTTAGAAAGAAATTATTATATTTACATATTCTCTACAATATTATTGATGTCACTTAGTCATATCTAGTGAAAATTGCACATTTCATCACTTTCAAACTTTGACAAAAAGGAAAAAAAATCACTTTTAAATTAAAAAAATTACTGCACCTTGTACTTATTGAGAAGTAATTTCGGGAAAGTTAAAAAGAGTGATTATTGAAATTTTGAAAAAAAATATAAATATATAAGTATGGTAGTACTTTTGTCATAATCATTGTACAGTAAAATCTCTTTAAATTAATATTCAATAAATTAATAATATATTATATTTTGATAAAATTATAAGATAATAGATTTAAAATATTTCATTTGTATTTTATCGACCTAAATATTTCATAAATTAATAATTAGTTAAAAAGTACATAATACATTGATTATGAAATTTTTTCAAAATATAAATAAAGAGTAGCTTGTCTTTGTTGAACTTCAAATCTAGTTAAATCTTATCTTTAACTGTGTGTAATTCGCCTAAAAGTTCTAAGTTTGCTTTAAAAAAATATGAGTTACTTTTTAAAAAAAATACCATGATTATAATATGTACATATCATTGAGGGTGTGCAAGGGCATAGAAAATTTGAAATCCTCTTAATCCAATGCAAGGCCATTTTTTTTTTCCTTTCGGATAGAAAAATTGCATCAAGGAAGAAAATTACACAAACTGGCCCAACAACGAAGGCCCATCAAAACACCCACAAGTGGACCAGGCGTAACACAAAAAATTACGGTACCAAATAGTATTGGCCAAATCCACAACAGAAAATGAACGACACAAATGGACTAAGACAAAAGGCCCAATAAGAAACCCAAATCAAGAAATGCCAGAAACTTGCTAGTCCAAGTTAGAAGTGAGTAGAGACTTTTTCGTTATTTCATCCCATTTCCAACTGGCCCATGTAGAAGGGGACGCGATAACTGGACTTTGGTCAACGGGCACTAAAGCCCAAGCTTCTCCAATCAAACGCACATACTATATTCTGTTTTCTTTTCTTAAGGAAAAAGTTATTTGATAATTTGTAGAAAATGCAACTGAAATAATTGAAAGCTTTACAGCTTACAGTAGTTAATTATGCATTGGAAAGTTGTTTTAGACTAAGAAAAAACAAGGGTTAATACTTGTCATTGTCCCTAGACTATGACCATTAAGAACTTTTAGTCTCTTGACTTTTAAAATGAACTTTTTAATCCTAAAGTTACATTAGTGAGATGTCATTAGTCCCGAATACCAATTTCGTCCATTATTTTAACGGAATTGTCACACAATATGCACATATGCTTCAAATCGATGATTTTTTAGGGGCAAATTAGTAAGTTCAATCCAGGTCAAACCCAATTGGCCACCATTAAAGAATGCTGCGACAATTTCTTCTTTGTTGTCGGGGCTGAAAGAAATATAACTTTTCTATTTTGTCCTCACAAATAGGGCAAAATCATTAAAAAAAATGGTCGAAATTGGTGTCCAGGACTAACGTCTTCTCACTGATATAATTCCAGGGACTAAAATGTTCATTTTAAAAGTCAAAGGACTAAAAGTTCCCAATAACCATAGTTCATGGACTAAAAATTTCCAACGACCATAGTCGAGGGACTAAAATATTTATTTTAAAAGTTAACGGACTAAAAGTTTCCAATACTTATAGTCAAGGAACTATAACAAGTATTAACCCAAACAATAAATATCATAGTTAATCTTAGATGAATTTGGCATTAAAGAACAACGTAATCAATAATCATCTCCGACAAAAAAAAAAAATCAATAATCATCTCAGCGTAGTGTAGTAATAAATGGTAATGATTAATAAATGATCTTGCATTTTTCAATTGGTATAATAATACCTACCATCCGCGAAAACCATAACAAAAAAATTTGATAGTTGACGAAAAGAAAAAAGCCAAAATGGTGTGAGTGCATTTTATACTCCAACGATGACGTTCATTTTCAACAGAGATATAAAAAAAAATTGACGTATTGTCCCATTATGTAAGATCAATACCACTTTATCTATTGGATTTGAATGTAAAGAACATAAAAAGTTTTGCCAAAATATTTAGTGAAACACGACTATTTTATTCTATTTTTGACAACATGAAATATTTATACAAGTTCACTTTTTCTCGTACATAAAGAATTCCACTTTGACAGCTTATTAACAATCCACAGAAATAAGTAATATTTATTTTAGGTACGATATTTGTGGAGTGGTTTAGGTTATGCACAACATCATAAAAAGCAGATGAAATATTTCGTCCAAAATGCATTTTATTTCGTCTTTTGTTGGAAGAGTGAATACCCTACTTGTACAGGACAAATTGGAAATAGAATATTTTCTTCACAAGAAAACTCAAAGCAAATGCGCGATGAGATAGATTTGACCATTGTTTTTGCGTTGGCCTCAACTTCCAAATGTTTGACCAAAAAAATAAAAGAAAAAATTCCAAATGATTGTGTGCGCTATGACCTTTTTTGGTTGAAGAGACAAATTACATAAATAAAGAAAGTTTCACAAACGTCATCCAATACCAGATGGATGGAAATCTCTAACAAATCTTGAGGCAATGTTTGTTGACATTTGTTTATAAGGACAACCCAATTACAAGGTAGGTTAGTTGTCCTTTTAATAAAGAGTGACAATCTTTCTAATATTCTTGAAAATTGGCCTTGCTCTTAGTTGCGAGAATGACCAGAAGAATTGATTTTCCTTCAATACAGCTTCAAAGTAAAATTTTCATTTCTAGAAATTTTTTTTGATTTTAACGATGTTCTAGTCAAAATTAGGTATCAACATTTTAAACTTAAATTATGCAAAAATACAAGGTGAATTACATACGATACACCACAAAGTGATTTTGATTTTTGTTCAAATCTTATGCATAACATGAATTTCGTGTATCAATTTATACGGTTAAACTACCTACTAATAAGATATGTGCAAAAAGGAAAAACATTAACAAATGGTAACGAGTTACATGCTATGTAACATTCTCCTATGAAGATAGAAATTTCCTTAATTTAGATGATGTCTTATCATTGAAAATGTCTTTGATTGCTTAATCACACGCGATAGGGACTAATAAGGTGCAAAAGGTCCATGTTGCTCTGTTATTTAATAATATTGACCGTGCAAGCATAAACACAAAAAGTAATAGGATAATTTGACTTTTCAATCCCGACTAATATGTGTATTTTATTTTTGGTTCATTGTTTTCCCAACATTTTCTGGAAAACTCCTTCAAATTTTTTGCTCTGATAGAGTTTAGAACAAGTTCACTTTTTCTTATGTGATAAATGCTAAATGTCACTCTATATATATTACCTATTTATAATTTTTATGTTATACTTAGTTGGCAAGTCAAAAGAATAGAGAGAAATAAAAAAGTATGTTATTTTGACATACCAATTAGGCATAATCAGTGATAAAAATATAGTGATATCTAGTTATATTCTTCTTATGCATTACAAATTTCACTTGTAGCTGCTTCTTATTACACACTCTTCAAGGCTTTTTTTTTTCGAGACAAAACCGCAAGCTATTCTCCTATTTTCTTGTAATGTCATAAACAAATGCCGGATGAGATAAATTGTACTTTTACTTTTGGGTCCCTCAATTTTACAAAAATTATGCACGCTTTGACCCGATCATATAATAGAATTTAGATTCAAAGTCTAAAAGAAGTAAGACTACCATTGAAAAAACAAAATTCATTGTTAGAAAAGAATTTGGATTCTATTAAGATGGACAAGCATCAAAGGTTTAAACTTAAATCTTTAAGTGGTAAACTACCTACTAATAGGATAAAAAGGCCAAAAAAAATAAATAATAACAAGTTGTAAGGCATGCCAAATTCGAACATGGATCTTCTCATAAATTTATATAATGAATTGAGATGATTCAACAACTGATGATATGTACGTATAAAAATTCAATTGTGATTATATATATATATAAGTATAATAAAATGATGTAGATAATTTATAATTACTGAATCTCTCTTATAATATTATATTATATACGGATCCAGGCTAATAGAATAATTTTTCCTTTTCTTTTACTCACAGGAGATAGGACACCTGACTTAGCTAATAGGGTGGACGGTAATAGCCCGGCAAAGGTCAAGGGTGCAAAAGGTCTGGACCTTCCCTTGATGAACCTTTGCAGCTAAGTGGCAGTCAAAAACATTTGTTTGATGTAGCTTGTGGACCATCTATGCAATCTGCACGGTCTTCATATGCAAAAGTATTGGGGAAAATTTACTTTACCAAATTCTTCACAAAGTCTTAAAATCTCTGATCATGAAAAACCAAGTAATTCTAGAGTTTAAGGAAAATTTTGGAATTTTTAAAGAACTCATGAAGCAACATGGTATTAACTCGAAAAAAAATTGTATTGCGCCTCCTGAGCATGTTTGTCTATTGTAAAAATTTGGAGAACATTCCTTTTCGACAAAAGTGAATTACAAAAAATTTCATGCAATTTCAACAAACATATTGCCAATTTGAAATTTTAGAAGTTTGTGGCAAAGATTTCTAGCTACGATGCAAAGAAACCACAAAATTGATGCCTTAATTTTTCTACCAAGATGCTAAACCTTCAATTTGCGGACATGAAGCCATGGATAATGCACGAGACACAAATACTTCTTACGTGTCCATGGGCTGATCCATATATAAATGTTAAAATGCGTGTTTTAATACCTACTTAATCATAATTTTAAACCGTCCGTATACATGTCACTCCAGTACTTCACTCACCGTTCTGGTATTCCTATTGGGAGCTAAAAAATGAAAAATCCAGGTGTAACGTACTTTTTCTTGCTTTTACACGATATGAAAAGTTTTTCGTAGTTACACCTTCCGAACAAAACATTTATGCAGCATCTATCTTGAAATGGTTATCAAGTTATTTAAAGTTACTATAATTTAGTAGATCGAATAATTGAAGAATAAGTAAAGAAAAAGGAAATTCAGAATCAGAGTAATTATACAAACAACAAACCATATGATTAGCAGAGTTAGGAATTTAATATTAAGAAATTAAAATTCAAATAAAAAGATTGATAAAAAAAAAAAATAGGGATCCACCGCCCCCTGGCTCCGCCCGTGTCGTAATACATATTGGAATAAACATTTTCGTGGCATAATACATATCGTATCTGACTCAATTACATACACTATCCTAGCCAGCAATACAGTTATACAAAAGTACATACATAATTGGAACATGGCGACTTGTCGGACAGAAAGTGGTGTTTCCAATGGCGCACGGGTGAGTAACGCTTGATGATCAGGTGCCAAGCTGCCTTTTAATTAACGTCTCCGAGTTTCATATACCGGAAGCAACTGTCTCTGATTAACACCACGATTCATCATGCGTCTCGGCAGACTCATAAAGAACTGCTGCATTAGCCCAATCCTTTCTGGAAAATGCCAGTCTCGAAGCTGAACCACCATGCGTCTCCACAGACTCATCAAGAATTGCTGCAATGCTACTAGCCTAAATCTTCCCTGGAAAAGCCACTCTCGAAGCTGATCTCCCACGGTTCTGTAATAGACACAATACAACACCTCTGCAACTGCTAGAACAAAATACACCACATATGGAAGAAAAGCAATCGTGTTTGGGAGCAGGACCGCTGCTAATGATGCTAACGATAGTTGCCCGAAACACCAAGAACAAAAGCGTACAATGTTCAAACAAGTCGAAGAGAATTGACGCGAAGAAAGTCTTAGACTAGCATCGTAAGCCAAGCAGTAGGCGAAGAAGCTTGCAGATGCAACAGACATGGATATCGGATGCGTTTCGAATGGTGTCTTCTTGTTGGTCTGGTAGCTGAGTTGCAAAAGCTCTAATAGTACAGGAATAACAAGAAAGGGTATAAGATGTTGAGAATTAATGGCACCTGGTGTTGTGAAGAAGATGTAGACCCTGTTAAGGAAGGCAGAAGAAGCTGCCCTAAACTGTCTTGAGAAGCTTGTTTCCATTTGATGAAGCTAAGACAGGCCTGATCTTGAGGTATTAGCCTTTGGATTGAGCTCAATTTCTGAAAGAAAAACACAAAATCAAAACTGCCATTAGAAAGAGAAGCAGAAATAAAATGTGTACATTTTGTAGAACTAATAATATGTGAGGGAAAGAAGGGAAGAGAACACAGTACCTTTGTATGGTAAATGACCAAAGTTTCGTTCTCGTCATCAAGTATTTATAGCCTTATAGGTGTTGCTTTTGGCCTTGAGAAAGATCGATGATGGATGACACTATATATGTGGTTATAGACTGTATGGACTGGTCCATATGGATTAGGGTCGAATAGATCAAAAGTTCACTTTGGTCGTTAAGTATTGTTTTGGCTGTGAAAAGGACAGTTGACAACAAGGCTTGTGTTTTCGTGTGTCCAGGAGGACAGATTTTTTCGTAATTTATTGTAACGTTATAAATAGAATTTAACGATTATTAACTGTGTTAGGAATAGAATACATGCATACACAAGTCAGGAAATCAATATACAATATTTTTAATATGATTTGGCCCTCTACTTACGTCCACAACCCAAAAAACTGAGAAATCTACTATTCAACAAAACTATTACAACGCAACAAATCTTTTAACGGAAAAAAATCTAAACCCTCCTAACATTCACACGCTCATAATTTTTAGGACAAAACTATAAAAACCCTCTCTCTCACACATATGGCTTTATGTATGGAAAAGTTTAAACCCTCGCTCACAAGACTTTATCCATGGCTAAAGTTAAACCCTCTCCATGTAGGCTTTTTTCTGGCAAAAACACAAAATTCTCAATACTCGGCTCACCCCTTCCTCCACCCCATGGGGTGTAGCTCTCATGACACTAAACTACAAGCTAGAAAGTCATATTTCTACTCTCAATAGACTTCTACTTGCCTTCAATATCTCATTGGGTTTAAAACTCATCGCCACCCATTTATAAAATTACGTTTACGTGTGAGGCTCAGTCAAAAACTATTTAACCTATACTTGAGGGGCCATGTTAAACACAACAATTAGGGTGTGTTAAACATAATAAATGACCTTTAAATAAAGTAGTCATTTAACAATTCACGTTCTTTAATTTTATCATAACTATATTAATAATTCACAACTACTCATCTACAAGCAAGACAACATATCAAATTTAACTCAATTGGCTACTTTTTTAAAAGCTAAGGTTCAAATGGAGCTTCTCTAACTACTAAAAGCTCAAGAGTTCAACCACTGTCGTAGCAACTTCGACAAAAGAATTTGGTTTGGCTAGTTATTATTGTTATGAAATCCTCTAGAGTCAACTTCGACTGCATGCCTTCTCAATTGCGCACACCGCACAACATAGTCCATGAATGTACCGACCTTTTTTATTTTTCTTGCCACATTCCAACTCGAGAAGCTTTTGTTTCTATTTGCTGAAAAGGGGTCTGACACGGATTTTTATAATCAATTCCAACAATTAAAAAAGGTGGAAAACTTAACCATGAATAATGATAAGATATACAAGTATTTCACTATACAAGCCACACGTATATTACCTTTTTTTTTTTGAACAAAAATGTTAATTAACTATATTTAATTTTTTTTTTCCCTGAAAGATACAACGTCAAAGTGCACAATGAAACATTGAGGCTATATGCCATTTTATAAAAAAAAAAACTTAATAGAATATTTGTGATAGTAACCCAAAGAAGAAAAGAGAATGAACTACAGTAGAAGGATAGCTGCTGAGATATTGTATAAAGTTTCCAGCAACGGTGGAGTCAAGATTTGATAGTCAGTGGGGCACATCTTATGGTTAATTAGAACACTTATATATAAAGGGTTTAAAAAAGTAGGTTTGTCTAAAAAGATAATTTTTTTTTTCAAATTAAAGACAAGGGTGGAGCCAGACACGGGATCAGTGTAGGCACTCGGTGCCTAGTTAGTAACCAAATGTTCATGATACTATCTATACACAACACAAACCTCTCACTTTTATTTTTTTTGTTTTTTTTTTTTTATATAGTCAAAAAGAGAAAACACAATCATGAGGAAAAAAACTCAAAAGTATAAATTTTTTATGTACATTTATGAAAATATCCTTTGTTTCATGTGGCCTCCCTATTATAGTAGTTATTGAAAAGGAAAAAAAAAATATTATAATAGCTGCTGAAACGGAAAAGAAAAGAAAAAGAAAAAAAACAGCCACAAGTGCAACTGCCAAATTATAGTAGCTGAAGAAAAGAAAAAGAAGAAGGAAAAGGAAAAAAAAAACAGCCACGAGTGCAACTACCAAGGTTTGAAACTGTGATGATTGCATACTCAAATGAGACACTAATCAATTAAGTTAGACTAGTTCTTAATGCAAAAATATGACTGTAAATAAATATAAATGTTTTCATGTAGGCCTGTACCTACACTCACCTCAATATAATTCTGTATTTGATTAAAGATATGCATATACACATTTTTCCTATAATGTGACTCTGCTATTGGTTTCGGCCGGTATGCAAAGTAAAATTTTCATTTCTTATCGAAAACATTTCTAGTGTTTGGACATCTAGCTTCATCTTGGGGTGGGAGCTTGAAAAAAGATGTAGTAGTATTGGTTCAAAAGGTTCAGTTAACAGGACTGATGGTGACCTGAGGGAGAAGAATCCCAATTAAAAGCAATTGACTAGACTCATGGTGGAAATGTGTCTTCTAAATGTTGCACGGACACTATGTTGGCAATATTTTATATTTAGGAAAGAGTAAAATGCGTCATATTTTTTTATATTTTTATAAAATTACATTATAAATGTTATGTTTTTAAAAACCGTGTTATAAATTTTCTATTGTGAAAAACGTTACATATGATCCTCATCGTCCATTTTTTTGTTAGTTTTAACGTGGTGTGTAATACACACGTCTATGATGTAAATATGACATTTATCAAAGGGAGTATTTGTAACCTTTCTAATATCAGATTGGGGTTTGGCCACTTTTTGAATATCATAGGAGGTATTTACAACATTCTTCATTTTATAATATGATTGAGAAAATACCTTAAACAAGGAAGAACCAAGATAAAATTGATTTTTGCACGATCTTTTATTGTGCTTAAATTGCAAACCCTTCTGACAAGTATGTGTAAGAATCATAGGTGTGTGTATTACATTATACACGTTAAAATTGACAGAAAAATAGACGGCGGAGGGTCATATGCAACATTTCGATAACACAGGATTTATAACGTGACTTTTTAAAACATAGTGTTTATAATACTATTTTATAAAAATTCATGAAGATATGGTGCATTTTACTTAGAAATAGTTCTTTTCTCAAATTATATACTTGTTATATTTAAATTAAATGATCCGGTTTGATTTAACATAGATAGTAAAGGACTTGAAAGTCAGATATAAAATTAGGGTGAGGTATAACATTGGTCAAAGTATAGTTAAAATTTTACAAACATGTTACAGTTGGTAGAATTGACACAAGTGGACCGAAAGTGTTATATTTACTGTATTTTTTTAAATAACACAAAATAAAATTGGCATTATTCTAAACAAAAAAAGAAGAAGAAAGTAATGCATATCCAATTTAGAATAATATTATTTAAATAATCGAGTTTATGTGCGAAAATCTCGCAAAAGATGGGCCTGTATAAATAGGAGCTACGCTTGAATTGGACTGTAGCTATGTGCATCGAGAAGTATAATCTATCCAAAATATCTCATACAATTTAAACTCCTTGGCTTTCTTATTCAGGGAGGGCTTACCAAATTCTTTTGAAAAATGTATGTATTTTTAAAATATATTTTTAATTTAAATAATTTTAATTCTCTCTGTAATGTTATTTATATATGAATATTAAATTGTATATATATTTTTAATCTCTATTGAACAAAATTTCTGAATGCACACCTACTTGTATTCCTTATAATTTGCAAGCTATTTTACAAGTTGACTCGCCAACTAGAATTAATTCATGTACATTTCTCTCTTCTAATGCATTACACATTTCTGATTAGAAAAAACCTCAAATAATGTGACAGATTATGTGTATTAGTCTTCAGAGCAATATATAGCATGGGCTGAGCTCTTGGACAACTGAAAATACTATAACTCTCCAGAAATTGGGAGGTCTTAATGAGTAATTTAATGGACAACAAAAGCACTCAGGAAAAAATCAATATAGCAGTCCACCAAAATTTTGGGAAAAGAATTTTGGAATTGGATGCGTATTTATTATACCTCACGTCCCACCCTTTCATACACAAAACCCGCATACTGATTTCGATCATCTCATATTATAATAACATTATGAGAAAGATTTAATGGTAATGATATATTTATATAGAAATCCAATAGCAATAATATGTTAATGCTTCCCGTAGTTATTATAAAATGATATGAATAATTTATTATTATTAAATCTCTTTTATAAAATTATACGACATTATAGATTTTCAAACTGTTTTTCTCTTCCTTCTCCATGCCCTCTGAAATAGTGGTGTTAGGTGTTGTGTGAATTCTAACGCAAGTGCACGTATCGTAACAAGTAATAAAATGATGAATAAAGATCGTTCCCACGAGAACTGTGATTACTAACTACCGAAATTAATTTAGCTTTAACTTTATTCGGACAATCAAATATGAGAGATTTTAAGTAAAAACTAATAAATAAAGTACTTTTGGAATTAACAACTAAAGCGAATACAAAATTAATAAAGAAAATAAATCAATGATTAAAATGCTTTAGGGGTTCCGACTTCACCAAGATTAATCCTATTTGAAACTATTGATCTAAACCAATTGAAACCTATTCCTTACGTTGCCAGCAATTTCGCTAAGATAGATATTAATCTTCCTCAAGCATCAATAACCTATCCCAATAAGCAAGCTAACTACATCTCTGTGATAACTGTGAACTCGTGGAATGCTTTAAGCCCTAGAAATTCAAATGCTGCACTAGATCTCATAACTATCTCTAGCTTATGATAATTTAATGGTATTTTATACGTGGTCTAATTTAGTTATCACTTCTCAGTCTCAAACTAAATCACGACTCATGTAATTGTTGATCAGGCAACCACAAGCATTAAACTCAGCATAAAATACTCAACGCAAATATGGAATAGTTCATCAATTAATTCAAAACCAAAAACATCAAATATTCATAATCTGGCTACATCGTAGCCCTAGAAAAATAGCTTAAAACATAATTATGAACATAAATAAAATTTCAATTGTAACGTAAAACATGATAAGAGAGATAGAGAAAACTAGAATTTGGAGAAGAATTGGGGCAGAAGTCCATTTTCGGATCGTTCCTCCGTCTTTAACTCGCGAATCCTCCTTTTCTCCCCCTTTGGAACATTGCTTTTTTCTCCCCAAAACCAGCTGCCTCCAAAAGCTCTCCTCCTTTTTTTCTAACGTCTGATGCCTTCTTTTTAACATAGGGTTTCTTCTTTTCGCGCCTTTTAAAAAATTGCCCTTAAAAATCCTGCGACACTGCGCAGCAGCGCTATGACTGCGCTACTTTAATTTTCAGCAATTTATCCACAAGTTGCATAAAAAACAATCATTTGCAATTTCTCTTCAATCTTTGCCTCAAAACTCAGTTTGTCTCTTGGAAATTACCTACAATGCAAATCAAAGACAAAACCAATCAAATTGCTCATAAATTACTCAAAAACTAACAAAGTTTAAGTGAAAATGTGCTGAAATCATATATCAATAATATACCCAACATTAGGCTCAGTTTAGGCTTGACCCAAATGGTTGTGTTATCTGCTTGATGAAGCCGGCTTGGGTAGGCTTTATAATTTTGAACTTAGCTCTTTGCGTCTTTGGGTAATTTGTTTGTATTTTATATTCTATTATTAACGTAATTTCATCTTCATAATGAAAAGAAAGTAGTAAGATTGTGTTATCCTTGGGAAATTTTTCTCGAAAGGATTAATAACTTAGTTAGATCTGGATCTTTATCGTTTTTAATAAATAAATCTTCTATCTTTCAAAGTGTTAAAATTAAATTATTTAACTTTATAAATTATGACAACGTTAATCTTTTTGTCATTTTCTGTTAACAAATTAACGATAAAGTACCATAGTAAAATAAAATTATGCAATTTTTACCTGATTTTATCGTAATTTTTTAACGGCAAAAAACAAACGACAAACTGTGTTATAAGTTACAAAATTAAAATGTAATATTTTTAAGACAACAAAACTGTTTGTTAAATACAATACAAATTAAAGACTAACTAGAATATTAACCAATGTCGAAAACAAGAAAATATCTTTAGGAAAATCTAACTAAAAATAGAATGGTCGGCACTTGCATGGTCAAGATCTGCTCTAGCTGCTGAATAATACAATGATTATGAGCCGACGCAGTTTGTCAAAATGCTACGCCAATTGAGCCTTGAGCTTCTAGAAATTGTGAGAGATATCACAATATATCACGGAGACGTCGTTTAAATTGGCCATTGAATATAATAAATATATTTAATTTTTTTAATTATTTAAAATTACAAATATTAGAATTCAAATTATTAAATGATTTTGAATTTCAAATTATATTGCGTCATCACATATTTAAAGATATTTAAAGCTCTAAATACAAATCTCGTATGAAAAATAATAAAATAATAAATATAATAGATGTGGGATAGATCCCAACCTCAACGTGAAGTGACTGTTTTATCCCTAATAGAACATGCTCAATCTATACTCGACCCGACCTCTCATGAGACTTGAGGTCGGAGTTGCCAACATTTGTCCTAGCATCCAAATCCGAGGTCAGGATCCCAAAAAATCTCAACGACCTCGGGAAGACAGGTATAACATAATTTTATACAATCCTACCAAATCAGTTCGCTCTTTTTTTCTTTTTCTTTTTTGGGTGAATCAAATGAGAAACAACCTTGTTTCTTGTTGCGTTTCACAGTCTTTTTTGGAAGCAACTATAGAGACGATTGTGAAAGCGAATCGGACCAAAATAGGTAAGGTAGCCAACATTTTTTTTTTGGTCGAAAACAATAAATATATTGCAATAGAAATACAAAGGTTTCACCCTACACCGGTTGGGTGAATGTCTGAGTACAACAAGTTGGAAAGTTGGAGGGGAACATTAGCAATCCAATCCAACGGCAAGTTATCTCTAAAAAAATATTTTGCGACCCAATCGGTTACCTTGTTAGCAGATCTCCTAATTCACGATAACCTGATGGCTGGGCTATCAACAACAATCTTTCGGATGTCCTCCAATACTGGTCTCGCCCTCCAAGGAGCAAGCTTCGGAGAATCGATTGCTTTGAGAACTGCTTCAGCATCACTTTCAATAGTGACGATAGGAAGGAGGGACTGCGAGACGAAGAGACAGGCACTGCGACAGGCAACAGCTTTTGCTTCGAACGCGGACTCACACCTCAGGGAGATAACTTGTCCGTGGGTTAAATTTCCATGCCAGTCCCGACAAGTGAAAGCACAGCTTGCTTTGCTAGACTTTTGGAGGAATGATGCATCAACATTGATCTTGAAAAAGTTCATTAGTGGTGGCGTCCAGGCGATGGGGGTGACGATTCCACCTTGAATCTGGATGGTGCTCATGTTTCTGGGTTGATCATGAGATTTGTCGGCTTCCATAATGCTGAGCCATGATTTGGTGATGGCCCGCTCCAGGTTGATAGGTCTGTTCTCCATGCAAGCTGAGCTTATTTCCTTCCAGACCTGCCAACAACAAAAGGCGATAAGATCAAAAGCTTCATTCTTACCATAGCCCGCAATCGCGCATCGGTTAGTCATGGATAGGAGCGAATCTCCAAATCTAGTGACGAGGTTTGGGTTGATAGCACATTGGAGGATCGAGGCACACTAGAATCTTCTTGTCCACGGGCAAATGAGGAAGAGGTGTTCAATAGTTTCAACATTTGTGTTGTAAATGGTGCACATTGGAGACTCTTTGCACTTTCATTTGAATAGGTTTTCTAATGTCAGAAGTGCATTATTGCATGCTTTCCAAAGAAAGATTTTAATCTTGGGGGGGATCTTAGCATTCCAAATGAGTTTCCAAACGGAGGTTGGCAGCGGGCTGGATGTGCTAGCTACACCTTTTGAAATCCTCAGTGTTTCATCTTGCATTGATTGAGCAATGTGATACCATGTTTTGACCGAATATGATCCATTTTTTGTGAGAGGCCAGACAAGCTTATCCTTCACCTCTAAGATAGGGAGAACGATGGTTTTGATCATTTTTGCAAGATGTGATGGAAAGATTGAGTGGAGCTTTGTGGTGTTCCATTTTTTCAGATGGCAATCCATAAGGTCGTGGACAGTGGTGACTGAGTTGATTTGGAAGGAAGAGAGGTCAGTTTCGGGGACCCAAGGGTCCTCCCAAACTTGCACCCTCCTGCCATTTCCGATTGACCAGATTGCCTTTGATTTGATCAAGTCTTTTCCTTTGAAGATACTGTTCCATGACCAGGATGATTGATTTTTCTTCTTGACTTTCCAGAATGGGTCCTTGGTGCAATAAATATGATGCAGAATGTTGCCGGCAAGGCTGCTAGGCTCGGTAAGCATTTTCCATGCATGTTTGGCAATGAGAGCTTGGTTGAAACAGTAGAGATCCTTAAACCCCATACCTCATTCAGTTTTTGCCTTGGTTAAAGTTCTCCAATTGATCCAGTGGATACCCTTTCTACCATCTTTTTTCCACCAGAAGTCAGCGGATAATGATTCGAGCTTCTTGCAGAAGGATTTTGGGAAGAGGACGGAGGACATAACATATGAGGGAACTGCTTGAAAAACTGCTTTAAGGAGAACATCTTTCCCTCCTTTTGACAGTAGAAGGTTCTTCCACCCATCCAATTTGGAAGCACACTTTTCGTGTACCCATTTCAATGCTGAGGTTTTAGACCTTTCCTATTCTGTTGGTAGCCCAAGGTAGATTCCAATCTTGTTTGAGCGTTGGATCTTGAGGAGCTCAGCAATTCCCTTTTTTAAACCTTCAGGAATGTTCTGACTGAAAATGATTGAGGATTTGTTAAGGTTCAGACATTGTCCTGAAACAAAACAATACCTGTACAGGATCTCCTGAACAATCAGTGCTTCTTGGTAATTAGCTTCAAAGAAAAAGATTGAATCATCAGCAAACATGAGGTGAGTCAGTGGGGGGCAATTCCTAGTAATTTTGTATCCCTTTAGGAGTCTATTACTCAGGTAACTGTCAAACAAAGAAGAGAGTGCTTGAGTAGTGATAGCGAAGAGGTAAGGAGACAGGGGATCTCCTTGCCTAAGGCCTCTAGAAGGGGTGAAAGCCTCAAGTGGTGAGCCATTGACAAGGACAGAGAATGAGACTGATGAAACACATTCCATGATCCAACTAATCCACATGGGGTGAAAGCCAAGCTTAGTGAGAATGCCTTCCAGGAAATCCCATTCAATCCTGTCATAGGCTTTGCTCATGTCAGCCTTAAGGATGACATGACCTTTTTTGGATTTCTTCTTTTTATGGAGCCAACATAACTGAAACCTATTTCTCATCTTGGCGCCCAAACACGCTTTTGCTGATTCGGATTGTAATCAAAGTATCTTTGAAGCCAAAAAACGAATAATACTCAGTATCTTCGTGTTCATCACACAAACGTTTTGCTGACAAGAACAAGGTTTGCAATCCAATTATATATATGTGATGAGAAGTAAACTTTCCATTACTTAACATACTGTAATAAACCTAGTTAATTAGTAGGTAAAGTAATCTCTTCTCTTCTCTTCTCTCTTTTACGAATCAACGTCTTTCAATTTGAATTTTTCAACAAGATTATTATTAGTGCGACAAAATCTATAAAAGTATTGATTTCTACGTGCATCTCTTTAAGAAATTGACCTTATAAATATAGTGGCTAACACCTCATCAAAAGCAGGACTCTGTGGCGACGCATGGTGAACTTTGGTATTAATCAAAGACAGATGCTTCCAGTATACGTAGCTCAAAGACATTAAAGGAAAATCTTTCAATCAATCCGTACTGATATCAGTGTCTTTCATATATTGATGAAAATCACACGTGTAGATCTCATTAATTTTGTGAGAGAATGATTCATTAATCCAAACTGATAGAAAAATTTTTCCTCTTTAGCTCAAAGAATAACTTTGATTCTCAGTCGTGCTCTGTGGCTTTAAAATTAAAATCGTATATTAAACTTTTTATTGCTTTGGCTACAAAATCACTAATTAGACCTTGCAAACATGGTTTCAATTTTTAGGAGAAGATATCATCTAAAGAAAGTTTTTCTTTGGATCTTTGGATCAAGTTTCAAACTCAAACCTTTAATGAGAGTATAGGGTTAGCACTTTTAAAAAAGTTTTAACTTGTAATTAATTAGTTGCATGCAACACAATATAGGGTGGGTATGAGCCATGCGAAAAGGGTTTTGATTTTTTCATAGATACATTACAAAAAAAATTAAATTTTGCGAGAGTCGGTTCCTCTCACCGTGTCGTCACCAATTTGATATTTGCGACGGCACGGTGAGAAAAATGTTCGTCAAACACAAGGTGGTCATCAAAATCGTACCCTTCACCAAACCGTCACCAATTTATCGACGACTGCGAAATTATCTCCAGCCTGTCTCCAATTCTTCTGTCACCAAGCCCTCGTCAAATTTCCCGTCTCGAAGTCGTCACAACAGTTTGCTGTCACTGTGCCCTCGCCAACTTAATATGTCCCCAAACTGTCACAAAAATTGTCCTCGGCAAGTCCTCGCCAACCTTTCATGTCACCCGGCCGTCACCAATGTTTACCGTCACCGAGCACTCACCAACTTAACCCCTCACCAAACTGTCACCAAAATTGTCGTCACCAAGCCCTCGCCAACCTTTCTCCTCCCCAATCCATCACTAACCTTTCCCATCACGAATCCCTCACTAACTTAACCTATCAATATAATTGAACTTCTCATAATACACTACAAAAAAACTGTTTTTGTCAACGACCAAAAGTCATCTCTATGCCGTCACCAAAAGGGTATTGGCGACGGCTAGCGACAGTGCGGAGATGAAAATTGACCGTCACCAATCTCTAAATAAAGTTTTTTGTACAGATTTTTATAATTAAAATATGAAGAGTTATTGAAGTGAAATTTAAATTAATGAAATGTTGATAATCAAAATTTCAATTTAAATTTAAATTAAATACTCATATAACATAAATTTAAAATTACAAATTGCTTTAATTATATATATAACGCGATATGTTCTTGAACAATCACATATGTGTAAAACTAAATGTACGATCCCTAACATAAGAGACTCCAATAATTGGTCCACTTTCCAACTTTGTCTTGGTACAACTCTGTCATGAACTGGTGTATACTCCTACAACACACAAGAGTCGATGCATACAACTTTTAATGGAATGAAAATACCAAAATGGCAATCAAACTTGAGAAATTTTTCTTTGTAAAATAAACAAACATAGAGAACAATATGAAAGTCAGAAACTCCAAATCACAACAATCAACCTTTACAAATTTTTCTCCATTTGTTAAAAAAAAAATGACAAGAATATAAGACAAACCCATAAACTCCAAATTACATGACACAATTTACAAAAGGTACAAGTAACTTAAATTCAAATTAAGACTATGATGAATAGCATTGGAGAATGTATTAACCTTACATTTAATTAGTTTTTCATTTGGGGTTGCAGACCCTTGGTGCACATTTAAAATTTCTTTTTAAATTTCAACCTTACATCTAAAATTGCTGTTAAATCACTATTTTAACTTTATGTTTCGACTCCAAAAAGCTTAAAATTTGGACTCTCTTTTTCATAGAAATAAACATCAAAGCATCCCAATCCAAATGCTTCACAATTTTTATTCAGAAGCCACATTCTCAAAGATCCGGCCTTTTTCATTGGTTCGGATTCTAGATGATTCATTTCAAACAACCTTAAGTATAGAGTGTATATTTGCATAATTTCTCAGCAAACATCACCAACATCCACAAAAATATCACAATTTCCTTAATACAACTATCAATACTAATCTAACCCACAAACAAAAATCAAATAGATATGTTGGATATTTTCTATACCTAATTTAAAACAAAATTTCTCACTCAGCATTCAGAATCAGTTAATAACAGCTTCAGTGTTGGCAAATGCTTGATCATTGAATTGCAAATTTGAGTGAGTACTCTTACTGCTTGCAAATTACAATCAAACCTACAAGTACTTATTGACTTATTACTTTTTACAACTACAGATGAACTGGAAAAAGTTAACAATTACAGTTGTATCTTTGGTATATAACTTCTTAATATGAAAAGCATATTTTTACCTCAGATTTCCATGAGTCAGTTTTCACAGATACATTCAAGGCTTGATACTCTTCAGTTACCTATAAAAATAGGATAGGATTATCTTACATGGTGCATATGAACTAAATAATCATATCACTGGGGAGATTTTGGAAGATTACCAACCCAAAATTCAAAGTTGAACAGTTCATGACATGATGTCAAGTGATACCTAAGATCCTGTAATTCAAATAACATGTAAAATAAATTCATGGATAATCCTACGAAGCTCTTCGCCTATAGACTTCTTCATTTGCACAAATCACATGAGTTCAAAAGTTTCAGATTCCAAAGAAAGAAAATTCCAACTAAACAAAGAAGCTTATTTACTTACCAGTCCATTTTCACTGGTTGTTAAAATTACAACTCAAACTATTATGCAGATTCCTGCCACCCAAACCAAAATCATTCATTATATTACAAATAGAAAGCAAAATTACACACAAAAGGCACATTTTATTTCTGAAAACACATACATCGAAGGTAACTATACAATAAACTTTGCCAAGAATAAAATGTCCCAGACACGAGCATAAATTTTAAATTATCCTTAACATATATGCATTTTCCTAAACATAAATACTATAACAAAACTTTGTCGAACAGATTGCAAAAGTAAGATACTAAGAGTTACACTTCAATAAGGAAAACAAAGCTTATATAACAAGCTTTTGTCTTACCAAAATTCGTTCAAGCTAAAACTATCATTTGAAAAGCTGAAAAACACAAAAAGTAAGAAGCAAAAACTACATGAGCAAAGAACAAAAGTAAATTTGAACTTAATTTCAATATAATTCAAAAGTAAACTAACCGAAATGATTAGTGAAGAATCAATTAGTTAACATGTTTATTTTCAACTAAGATCAATATATCATGGTTAACATGAAAAGCTTCTAGTGTACAGATAATTTCTTTTACTGGTAGATGAAAGTCACTTTCAGAATCATACTTCATGCAGCCCATAAGTGCCAATTCCAAGAGGCACAAAGCACAAACAGACACATTTTTTCTTCTCCTACTCTAGCCTCTTTTCATCTTTCAGCAAAAGAATGCTCACTGCTTGAACGTGTTGACTGTGGACAAAGAACAAAGAACAGTCTAGTTAAACACATGAACCCCTCAACCAATCTCGAAACAATGATATTTGTTCTGGGATATAATGCCAAGTACAGAGAAGTTTCTGTACAGCTAACCAAGACGCTGTCATATTTAAAGTAAAAAAAGTTCCCAAATTTTTATCTTTTTTACTTTTCTCCCTAGAATTTTACCTCTGATCGCATAAAAAAAAGTTAATTAGATAAAATTAACTAATGGGCAATCAAAAGAGATGTGGTCAACAAAAGTTCAACCTTTATCATCCTTTCTTGCTGAATTTTATTGATGAACACATGAACATGATGACAATTAGTAAAAATATCTCAAACATTCTCTTTAAATCTTTTTTTCTTGCAAAATTTTACTGCTGCACAAGTAATGGAAATAAAAAATACTAAGGGATAATAATCCCACCTGAAAGTGCTTAGATAGAAGTTTTCCCCATACAACCCCAGAATTCGATTTCATCAACTGCCGCTTCTTTCCTCGATTCAATACTGACCCGATAGGCTTCACCTTCTCCACATCAATCGCAGCATCACCTAAAATAAAGAAACCGAAAAGGTCAACAAAAATTACATAAAAACCCAAAATTCTATTAATCCAAACCACATACAGTAAAAGAAACTATATACACATATATATGTACAGATCCGTACATATAAACGTATATATGTATAGAGCATGGTCCGTGGGGAACAGAGGTGGAGGTGGAGGTGGAGGTGGCTGCAGGGTGGGGGTGGCTGCGGGGTGGGGGGTGGTTGTGGGGTCGTAGGGTGGAGGTAGGGTTGCGGGGTCACGGGGTGGGGGTGAGGGGTAGGGGACGGGGGTAGAGGACGGGGTGACGCACGTGGCTGGGGGTGGGCGTGGGGGGCAGATGGGTGGGGATGAAGGGTTGTGGTTTGAAGGGAGTGGGGGATCATGAAAATGAAATACCAGCCCTCTGTTATTCCGTTTTGACTCTTGGAGACCAGAGGTGTTTTCGTCTTTAATTTCGGAGACATGAGCTCATTCCGTCTTTAATTGGAGATGGGAGGCGTACTCGTGTCAGGCACTCCCTTCTTTAATTTTGGAGATGGGAGGTTGGAGACGGTGAAATATGTTATTACTGTTAATAATAGTTTGGTGATGGTTTTTTTTGTTTTACACTATATTGTTACTGTTTTATCATAAAATTGGCGTTAATTTTTTTTTTTACCAAGTTATTGCTGTATTGATAACGAGATGGTGACGGACCGTCACAAAATTTAATTTTTTTGTAGTGATAATGATAATTGTGCGAGAATTTAAACTTTTTTTGTGCATAAAACAATTCATAAACAATAACTTTATACATGAAAAAATCATAAACATTTGTACAATTGACTTTATAGGCAGACTAGCATAAACTCTCCTCACATAATTACAACTTTTTCGGCATAATAGGAAACTTTACGGATTGACACTCACCCCATGGTATATAGCTACTAATTACAAGATTGAAAGTACTATTTTATAAGTAAAAAAAGTGTTAATTCTACTAGAATTATGGTTCCTATCTTAGAGTACCTCTATTTTTATAATTATAATGCAACTTATTTTCAATATTGGGAAATAATAAGAACTAAATTGACTAATTTTAAACAATATGAATGAATTTGAAATTTTAGAGACACAATAGGGATTATTTGTGCAATTTTCTCTTCTTTTTTTTTTTCCGGTCAATAGGTTTTGTATCTTCTTCCAAGAACACAATGCTGTCAATGTAACTTCTGTCATATCTACCATAGTATTTATCACCACGGTCAGATTTAACAACCTTAATCTTCTTGCTCAGTTGATTCTCAACCTCAGATTTGAAGTCTTTAGAAACATACAAGTACTATGACTTCTCAAGAATTAAGTATAAGTACCCATAACGAGAATAGTCGTTTATGAATGTGATAAAATATTGTTGACCATTCCATGAAGTCGTGGGGAATGGACCGCATATATCAGTATGTATCAACTGTAAGACGTCAGAACTTCTCTTGGCACTTAATTTCCTAATATTTGTCTGTTTTTCTTTGATATACTTAACGCACATCTTATGGTCTATATAATCAAGGGGTTCAAGCATTTTGTCTGACTCAAGTCTCTGAATTCCCCTTTTGGAGATATGACCTAAACGCTTGTGCCATAGGGTGGCGAAAATCTCATTTGTTAATTTACGCTTTGTACCCCTCGAAGTTATTTACAAGGTTTCATTAAATGAAACAATGGTTTTTAACTTATATAGTTTATCAATCAAGGAACCAGTCGCAACAAGAGAAGAATTAAGAAAAAGACTAACTTTATTATTTTCAAAATAACAAGAATAACCGTATTTGTCCAAAATAGAAACATAAACCAAATTCTGCCTAAATGACGGTACAACATAAGTCTCTCGTAATTCAATAAAATGACCAGTATTGAAAGATAATCTAAAGGTCCCAATTGCTTCAATCGGAACTGCTTTGCCATCGCCCACATAGATGAATCTTTCAGTATCACTTGGCGATCGGCTCCACAGGCATCCCTGCATAGACATACTTGTATGAGTAGTAGCACCAGAATCTACCCACCAAGTATTAACAGGTACAGAAGCTAAGTTAACTTCAAAACAAACCAAAGTGAGAAATGTACTTTTCTTTGCACGTCATGCGACGTACTTGGATTAATCCTTCTTCATATGTCCAAGTTTCTTGCAAAAGTAGCAGGTGAATTCCTGATCCTGCGTCTTTTGTTGCTTGCTGGGTTGCGAAGTTCCTATTGCAGCATCCTTATTATTTTTTCCTTTTTGCTTATTGTTCTTTGAGTTAATTGGCACATGAGTACTTTCAGTTTTGTCTCGCTTCAATCTATCCTCTTCTTGCACACAATGAGAAATGAGCTCATTAAGAGACCATTTATCCTTTTGAGTGTTATAACTCACAATAAACTGTCTATAGTGTGCAGGAAGGGATATGAGTACCAGATGCACGAGCAAGTCGTCCAATAGCTCTAACTTTAGTGCCTTAAGTTTTGAAACGATGTTAGACATCTCCATAATGTACTCCCTTATGCCTCATTTACCTTTGTACCTTATTTGAACGAGGTTAGCTAAAAGCTTATTTGTCCCAGCCTTTTCGTTCTTAGCGAACGTTTTCTCTATTTCTATAAAGAAACCCTTAGCAATTACCTCATCGGACATATTACATTTGAATGCTTCTAGAACGCTTTTCTTAAGCATCATTAGACTAAGGCAATTTGAACAATCCCACTTCTCAAAGTTCACTTTGTTCTCAAATGAACTTGCCTCCATAAAAGGAGTGAGTTGTTTTTTTCTTAATGCATAGTCTAAATCCATGCAGCCGAGAACTAACAGAACGTTCTCTTTTCAGCTCTTAAAATTTGTGTCGTTAAGCGCAGGAATTGTATTTATGTTGGCAGCGACATTAACAGCAGTGGGTGTAACTAAAAATAGAGAATAAACAAAAAACATAAGCTTACTAATTTAAATTCATGTTAAGAAAGATATATATATATATATAAGTTAAAATGAAATAAACATGTAAATGCATGACATAAATTTTCATATAACTGTAGTGGTGGGCTCATTTAACAAGATATCTAACACAATATCAACGACCTTCCTTTGGGCCAATCGTTAACTTATAAGTGGTATTCTCCATGCAGAAATCAAATGTTGATAATAAATTCGGTCAAACAACAACCTTCATTTGGGCCGACGTGTTGTCCACATGAAAACTTTATAATCATCACACATTTATTTTCGCAAGTATGTTTGCTATTTGGCCAATCAATGACCTTCATTTGGACCGATCATTAATCATATAAATAACAAACACACACATCTTATTATCCCAAAATAATCTAATCTACACAAAATATATTACTTTGACAATGTTGACCTTCAATCAATCTATTTCAAGATAAAAAACAAAGGTGCAATTTTTTTTTAAAAAAGTATATGCATCTTTTCGAGTCAGACGAGTCAAGTCGGTCGAGTCATTCGACTGGCTCCCTTGATTGACTCCCTTAATAAGCTTACTAGAAGAGTCGGATAAGGAGAGTCGGGCGAGCCATTCGACCGGCTCATTCATCCGACTCGATCCTCATTTTTCAGCAATTTTTAACTCTCTAATGGCACATAACACGCAAATATTCATGCTCACACATATTTTCTAAATTCCTTAATCCATAATACACATACATATATATCAAAATTGATATACCTAAATTTTTTCATGCAATTCTTCGAGAATCAAACCTAATTAGAGAAAATTGAAACTGAATTGTATCATGAATTAAGAACTTTATAACCCTAAAATCATAAAAATAAAAAACATGAAAATCTTATCAAACCCTAAGACATGGATATATAAACCGAATCTATTATCATAAACAATCAAGCATGTGATCAAGATTAATTAAATCATACACATAATTCAAAATCAAAACCAAAAAATCATATGAATTTTAACAAAAGCAAATTATGTGTATTATCTAGATAAACGCAAAATATTCATCAATCAAAATCACATGATAAATCATAATAATATAACACGAAGAGTGGCTCTGATACTACTTGTAAGGATATAATCAAATAATACGTACACTTCGCTCAGAATATCAAGACTGCATAATTTATAGTTATAAGAATGGCGTACCTGAATCCATGATAATTATAATAAAAAATCTGAAAAACCTTTGAAGAATTAGGACAAGACCTTCCACAGACTAATCAGGATTCTTTTATTGAATGTAGCTCAAAGTGGGGATTTGAGAAAACAGAGAATAGGATCGGATGATTAGCCTTGGGGTCAAGACCTCTTTATGTAAACAACCTAATAAGAATCTCACTAAGCCTTAATTAGGTTGTTATTGAATACCACACATTACAAAACCATACTGAATAAGATGTCTTATTAGGATTAACCATAATAGATCACTTAATTATCCTAATTAGAATAGTAGTCCAAATATAATTGATAATTACTTGTAAGCCCACATTAAATTATTGGAAATAATTCCAACAGCATAAACACAAAAAGTAGTAGGACAATTTGACTTTTCGATCCCGACTAATATGTGTATTTTATTTTTGGTTCATTGTTTTCCAAACATTTTCTGACAAACTCCTTCAAATTTTTTACTATGAGAGAGTTTAGAACAAGTTTACTTTTCTTTTTGCAATAAATGCTAGATGTCACTCTATATATATCACTAATTTATAATTTTCATATTATGCTTAGTTGGAAAGTCAAAAGAATGGAGAGAAACAAAAAATTATGTTATTTTGACATACTGTCAACGAGGCATAATCGGTAAAAAAAATATAGTGATATTTAGCTACGCTCTTCTTATGCATTACAAACTCCACTTTTAGCCACTTCTTATTACACACTCTTCAAGGTTTTTTTTTTTTGAGACAAAACCGCAAACTATTATCCTATTTTCATGTAATGTGATAAAACACAAAACAAATAGCGGATGAGATAAATTGTACTTTTACATTTGGGTCCCTCAACTTTACAAAAATTATGCACTCTTTGACCTGATCATATAATAGAATTTAGATTCAAAGTCTAAAAGAAGTAAGAGACAACCATAGAAAAAACAAAATTCATTGTTAGAAAAGAATTTGGATTCTATTAAGATGGACAAGCATCAAAGGTTCAAACTTAAATCTTTAAGTGGTAAACTACCTACTAATAGGATAAAAAGGCAAATTACCATGTAGGGTGCCACGATTTTCAATCCACACATCATTCCAAATATCAACATCCTTCCCATTGCCAATTGCCCATATTGCTTTAGTTCGTAACAATGCTTTGCCTCTTAAGATGCTTCTCCACGACCATGAAACAATTTTTCCGAGTATTTGCTTTCCAGAAGTTCTCTATAGTAAAATAGATTCCTTTAAGTATTTGAGACACAAGACTATTTGGCATATTCTAAATCCTCTAGGCTTGTTTAGCTATCGTTGTCAGATTAAAACATTGGGGATCCCTGAAACCAAGTCCTCCTGCTCTTTTTGGTTTGGTCATTTCCTCTCATTTGATCCAGTGTATTCCTTTCTTATTATTCTGCACACTTTTTTTGGGAAAAGAAAGATAGACATAATATATGAGGGTAAAAGATGTAGTACTTGCATAAAGAGATGATTTCTTAAACAATATATAATTATGAGCCAACCAATTAACTCGTTTTGTCAAATGTGCTGTAATGGTTCAACCACTTGTTTTTTTGGAGATGCTCAATCTCAACTTTAGCTATTGAAAATGAGGGAGATGCCGTTTTGCCAAGACATGAATGAGGGGCGTTGCAAACATCATTCGAATATATTAGAATATATAACTCGTTTCTCACATAAAAAAATTTTAAAATTTAAATTTATCATATAAGATTTCGGAAAACTTCTTTTAATACCAATTAATTTTGAGGTGAAATCTCAGTTGTCTTAACATGTTATCAGAAATAGGTCATTGGTCCAGTTATATTCATTTACTTCTGACCCATTTGTTTCTTGCCTCCCTCTTGCTGACTCGTACAATTTCAGGTCAGCTCTCGGTTCTCAGTTCTCACCAGAACACACACGAGGGGGGTGTCAGAATATATAACCCGCTTCCTACATAAAAAAAATCTTAAACTTTAAATCCACCATCTAAGATTTTGTTCTACTCCTCTTAATAACAATTAATTTTAAAACAAAATCTCATTTATTCTAGCAGAATATTTATTTAAATTTCACAACTTAATGAAAGAAAAAAGCATTAACATTCGTTATCTACAGTCATTTTCACAAAAGGGTTTGACGAAGTTAAAACAGAGAGGACCTATTTCCTCGTCATTGCGTGCAGACACTCACAAAGTTTGAAACCCACTGTGTGTTGTAATACTAGTAAAACCTTTTGAACCAGTTCAATAATACCTAGACTATGCACATTAGTACCACGTTGTGCACCCATCTATTATTTGCAAAGACGAAAAAAGCAACACTATAAATACAAATTGATCAGAATCAAACTTTCCTTCACTCACCATACAAACAAGCCTAACAGAGTTAATGTGTTCTCTTCTCTGCTTTCCCACTCATCTTATTATTTGTTCTTCATTTTTGTGCATTTCTTGCAGAAATTGAGCTTAATCCGATCCTGTATCTTTATCGATCAAATGGAAACAAGCTTCTCAAGACAATTGAGTACAACTTCTTCCGCATTCTTTAATAGGATCCGCAACTTCTTCCAAACACAAGGTTCTATTAATTCTCCATATCCGATTCCTCTGTTTGTTACTGCTCCTATACTATTAGAGCTTTTGCAACTCAAGTACCAGAGCAGTAACAACACACCATTTGAAACGCACCCTATATCCATGTACCTTGCAAATGCTAGTATTCTTGCATCTTCCTTGGCTTATGCTAGTCTGAGACTTTCTTCACGCCGATTCTCTCCGACTTGATTGAACATTGTTCGGTTTTGTACCTGGTGTTTCGGGCAACTATCGTTGGCAGCATTAGCGGCAGTAATGTTCCTGCACTTGATTACTTTCGTTCCATATGTGGTATATTTTGTTTTAGTAGTGGGCGAGTTGGTATGTTGTTTCTACTACAAGACCATGGGAGAACGGCTTCGAGAGTGGGTTTTTCAAGGAAGGTTTGGGATAGTAGTGCAGCAGTTGTTGACAAGTATGTAGAGACGCGGGGTGGTTCAGCTTCGAGGTTGGCGTTTTCAAGAAAGGTTAGGGCTAATGCAGCACTTCTTGATGAATCTGCCGAGATGCATAGTGAACGTTGGTATTAATCAGACAGAGATGCTTCCCGTACATGTCGCTCAAGGATTTTAAGGAAGCTTTTGGACCAGGATAAGTTTATGTTTCGGGCCATAGAAGTATACTCTTAGAAATAAGATCCTGTATTGGATTTCAGATTGCTTTTGCTGTCAAATCGCGGGTAAACATGGTTACACAATATCCTTGGAGAAGCACATTACAACATTACTTACCCCTCTGCTATTGAAAATATAATTTCCCGTTCGATTTGTATGTGTTAAGCATGCCGCCAGAGCCAATGATGAAATTTGTTTGATTGTTAAGCACTCTGTTTACAGTTAGTAATATATGTAGTCGAGTCAAATACGATTTTTCGATATGTACTATGAGTCATGTGGTTTGTTGTTTGTATTAATTAATATGATTCTAAATTTTCCTCTTCTTTTACCTGGGTATTACTAATTACCCATTTCTTAGATTGGCTACATTATTATAATTTTAGATTATATTATTGTGTCTCCTAAGCATGTTTGTATGTTGTAAAAATTTGGAGAACATTCCTTTTCAACAAAAGTGAATTACAAAAAATTTCATGCAATTTCAACAAACATATTGCCAATTTGAAATTTTAGAAGTTTGTGGCAAAGATTTCTAGCTACGATGCAAAGAAACCACAAAATTGATGGCTTAATTTTTCTACCAAGATGCTAAACCTTCAATTTGCGGGCATGAAGCCATGGATAATGCACTAGACACAAATACTTCTTACGTGCCCCTGGGCTGATCCATTCAGGGAAGAGTGGTGGCTGAAGTATGAGTCTCTACTCATTTTAAGTTTTTCGTTAAAAATGTGTACATTTTTAAATTAATTGCTGAAAAATTAATTTATTCTATTTTAATTTGGAAAAAAAGTATCCATATATAAATGTTAAAATGCGTATTTTAATACCTATTGAACTATAATCTTGAATCCGTCCGTGTACGTGCTACTTCGGTACTTCACTCACCATTCTGGTATTCTTATTGGGAGCTAAAAAATGAAAAATCAAGGTGTAACGTATTTTTTCTTACTTTTACACGATATGAAAAGTTTTTCGCATTTATACTTTCCAAACAAAACATTTCCGTGGCATCTATCTTCAAATGGTTATCAAGTTATTTAAAGTTACTATAATGTAGCGGATCTAATAATTGAAGAATAAGTAAAGAGGAGGGAAATTCAGAATCAGAGTAATTATACAAACAGTAAATCATATGACTGGCAGAGTTAGAAATTTAATATTGGGAAGTTAAAATTAAAAAAAAAAAATTGATGACAAAAAAAAAAATAGGGATCTATTGCTCCTAGCTCCGCCCCTGCGTCTTAATACATATTAGAAAAAACATTTCCGTGGCATAATACATATCGTATCTAACTCAATTACATACACTACCTAAGCCAGCAATACAATTATACAGAAGTACATACATAATTGGAACATGGCGACTTGCTTAACACATATAAGTCAGACAAAAAGTGGTGTTTTCAGTGGCGCACGGGTAAGTAACGATGATCAGGTGCAAAGCTGCATTTTAATTAACGTCTCGGAGCTACATATACAGGAAGCAACTGTCTTTGATTAACACCACGATTCATCATGTGTCTCGGTAGACTCATACTTGTTATGTTCAAATTAAATGATCTGGTTTGATTTAACATAGATATTAAAGGAAAGTCAGATACAAAATTAGGGTGAGGTATAAAATTGGGTCAAAATATAGTTTAAATTTTACAAACATGTAAAAGTTAGTAGATTTGACACAAGTGGACCCAAAGTGTTATATTTACTGTATCTTTTTAAATAACACAAACAATAATTTTCAATAAAGAAAATTGGCATTATTATGAAACAAAAAAAGAAGAAAGTAATGCATATCCAATTTGAAATAATATTATTTAAATAATCGAGTTTATGTACGAAAATATCGCAAAAGATGGGTCTGTACAAATAGGAGCTAAGCTTGAATTGGACTATAAGCTATCCAAAATATCTCAAATAATTTAAACTCCTTGGCTTTCTTGCATTCAGGGACGGCTCACCAAATTCTTTTGAAAAATGTATGTATTTTTAAAATATTTTTAATTTAAATAATTTTAATTCTCGCTGAAATGTCATTTTTATATGAACAAAATTTTTGAATGCGCACACCTACCAGATTGTTTGGAACAAATAAATTTCATAAAATTTTATGAAATTCATTTGTAAATCTAACTTTTTATGTTTGGAAACACCATTTTAAAAAATTAAAAATTCAGGATTTATAAATCTTGGATTTGTTCAAGGCTACAATCCTTGCCAAAGAGGTGGAATTTACAAGTCCACATTTTTTAAGTTAGTTCCTTTCTTTACACTTAAGTTTAACTTTGGCTCAAATACAAAGATAAAAAAATAAAATATATTTCAAACTATCTCCCTCACCATTCTTCTTTCAATAAAACACAAAGAAAATAATTGATCAGCAAGTAAGGACATTAACAGTCCATACTAGTGCTTGTTAGATAGTTCAAAAGTTCTTATTTATCATTTCTAAATTTTACTAATTCCAATAGAATAAATGAGAGGTATTTGAGTAAAATATAATTTTTAATTCCAATTCCACATGTGTTGCAAATTATTATTCCAAATAAGAGAATTCATTTATAAATACAAATCCTCATAGAATTCATTTACAAATCAAAAGAATTCCACAATACAAGTGTTTCCAAACACTATGGTATTCTTTATAATTTGCAATCCATTTTACAAGTTGAGTCGCCAACTAGAATTAATCAATGTACATTTCTCTGTTTTAATGCATTAAAACATTTCGGATTAGAAAAAACCTCCAATAAAGTGACAGATTATGTGTAATAGTCTTCACAGCAATATATAGCATGGGCTGAGCTCTTGGACAACTGAAAATATTATAACTCTCCAGAAATTGGGAGGTCTTAACAACCATATATTGGCTTTACCTCACATATTACTATAATGTTGTGAGTAAAAATTAATGATAATAGTATATTTACATAGAAATCCAATAGCAATAATATGTTAATGCTTTCCGTAGTTATCATAAAATAATCTGAATAATTTATTATTATTAAATCTCTCACGTTATATAAATTTTCAAATTGTTTTTTCTTCCTTCTCCATTCCCTCTGAAATAGCGGTGTAATTAGGCTCAGTTGAGTTATAGGCGTGGCCCAAATGGTTGTGTTATCTTGTTTGATGAAGCCGGCTTGCGTGGGCTTTATAATTCTGAACTTAGCTCTTTGTGTCTTTGGGTAATTTATTGTATTTTAAGTTCTATTATTAACGTAATTTCATCTTCATAATGAAAAGAAAGTAGTAAGATTGTGTTATCCTTGGGAAATTTGTCTAGAAAGGATTAATAACTTAGTTAGATCTGAATTTTTATCATTTTTAATAAATAAATCTTCTATTTTTAAAACTGTTAAAATTAAATCATTTAACTTTATAAATTGTGACAACGTTAATCTTTTTATCCTTTTCTGTTAACAAATTAACGATAAAGTGCCAGAGTAAAATAAAGTCATGTGATTTTTACTTGATTTTATCGTAATTTTTTAACGGCAATGAACAAAGGACAAACTATGTTATAAGTTACAAAATTAAAATGTAATATTTTAAGACAACAAAACTGTTTGTTAAATACAATAAAAATTAAAGACTAATTAGAATATTAACCAATCTCGAAAACAAGAAAATATCTTTAGGAAAATCTAACTGAAAATAGAATGGTCGGCACTTGCATGGTCAATGTCTGAGCTGCTCAATAAGCCTTTTTTGTTTTTATTGAAGACGGCGGCCATGACCCCTAACTAGAGGATTTCTTAATACAATGATTATGAGCCGACGCAGTTTGTCAAAATGCTACGCCGATTGAGCCTTGAGCTTCTGGAAATTGTGAGAGATATCACTAGAAATCACGGAGACGTCGTTTAATTTGGCCATTGAATATGATAAATACATTTTATTTTTTTTAATTATTTTAAATTACAAATATTAGAGTTCAAATTATTAAATGATTTTGAATTTCAAATTATATTGCATCATCACATATTTAAAGATTTTTAAAGCTCTAAATACAAATCTCGTATTAAAAATAATAAATAAATATAATAGATGTAAGATAAATCCCAACCTCGACGTGAAGTGACTGTTTTATCCCTGATAGAACATACTCAGCCTACACCCGACCCGACCTCTCATGAGACTTGAGGTTGGAGTTGCCAACATTTGTCCTAACATCCAAATCCGAGGTTAGGATTCCAAAAAATCCCAATAATCTCGGGAAGACAAGTATAACAGAATTTTATACAATCTCACCAAATCAGTAAGGTATAAATACCCTATTCACTTTTAGAAGAAAGGTAACTCATTCTCTGTTTTTTTTTCTTTTTTGGGTGAATCAAATGAGAAACAATCTTGTTTCTTGTTGCGTTTCACAGTCTTTTTTGGAAGCAACTATAGAGACGATTGTAAAAGCGAATCGGACCAAAATAGGTAAGACAGCCAACATAACTGAAACCTATTTCTCATCTTGGCGCCCAAACACACTATTGCTGATTCGGATTGTAATCAGAGTATCTTTGAAGCCAAAAAATGAATAATACTCAGTATCTTCGTGTTCATCACACAAACGTTTTGGCTGACAAGAACAAGGTTTGCAATCCAATTATATATATGTGATGAGAAGTAAACTTTCCATTACTTAACATATATACTGTAATAAACCTAGTTAATTAGTAGGTAAAGTATTCTCTTCTCTTCTCTCTTTTGCGAATCAACGTCTTTCAATTTGAATTTCTTCACCAAGATTATTATTAGTGCGACAAAACAAAATCTATAAAAGTATTGATTTGTACGTGCGTCTCTTTAAGAAATTGACCTTATAAATATAGTGGCTAACACCTCATCAAAAGCAGGACTCTGTGGCGACGCATGGTGAACTTTGGTATTAATCAGAGACAGATGCTTCCAGTATACATAGCTCAAAGACATTAAAGGAAATTTTTTTAATCAATCCGTACTGATATCAGTGTCTTTCATATATTGGTGGGAAATCACACGTGTAGGTCTCACTGATTTTGTGAGAGACTGATTTATTAATTCAAACTGATACAAAAATTTTTCCTCTTTAGCTCGAAGAATAACTTTGACTCTCAGTCGTGTGCTGTGACTTTAAAATTAAAATCGTATATTGAACTTTTTATTGCTTTGGCTACAAAATCGCTGATTAGACATTGCAAACATGGTTTCAATTTTTAGGAGACGATATCATCTAAAGAAAGTTTTTCTTTGGATCTTTGGATCAAGTTTCAAACTCAAACCTTTAAAAAAGTTTGAGAAAAGGGTTTAGCACTTTTTAAATAAAGTTTTAAAAAAGTTTTAAGATCTTTTCAATTTTTCGGAGAAGATATCATCTAGAGTATAGGGTTAGCACTTTTTAAAAAAAATTAACTTGTAATTAATTAGTTGCATGCAACACAATATAGGATGGATATGTTTGAGAGAATTAATATTTTTTTTTATTATAATTTTTGTCTATCCAAAAGACTGTAGCCATGCAAAAAGGGTTTTTATTTTTTCATAGATAGTGATAATATTGTGCAAGAGTTTAAGCTTTTTTCGTGCATAAAACAATTCATAGACAATAACTTTATACATAAAAAATCATAAACATTGCACAATTGACTTTATAGGCAGACTAGAATGAACTCTCCTCACAGAATTACAACTTTTTCGGCATAATAAGAAACTTCACAGACTCACACTCACCCCATGGTATATAGCTACTAATTACAAGATTGAAAGTACTATTTTTTATAATAATAAAAAAGTGTTAATTCTACTAAAATTATGGTTCCTATCTTAGAGTATGTGCAATTTTCTCTCCCTTTTTTTTTCTTTTTCTTTCTGGTCAATAGGTTTTGTATCTTCTTCCCTGAACGCGGTGCTGTCAATGTAACTTCTGTGATATAGGAACTTTTTCAAACAAAAGACGAGAAGCCATTTGAAACACATCTAAAATCTATCTATGCAGAATATAATTGTCCAATTAATAAATTACAAAATCAGTATATAATATCTTAATTAGTCTATTTCTCTTCATACCAATTGAGTACTTTAAGATAGAATTTCATGTTTTTATTATGGTATTAGAGTTTGGCCTTGATATAATCTTGTTCATTATCTACTTACTCCATTCTTGTTTTACACCTTGACTTTGGTGTAAAATTATATAAAAAAATTCAAATATATTTCTTCACCACATAATATATCTTCAATATATAATCAATTATGGATCGCAGGTGAAAGGAGGTGTTAGGGAATTAATTAATTGTCTTACTTGGAAGAATCATAAGTTTTAGTATACATAAGATTTTGGATTACGTCACTTAATTCAAATTAATTTTAAAATCAAACTTGATGTTTCTTATCAGCAACTTCTTGCTTTCAGGCTTGTAAGTATAATAAAACTAAGATAAAACTAAGATGAAGGTTGTGTAAATCACCCATAAATAAGTAGTGGTAAAAGTAGTTTCATGATAACTCAAAAGGTGCTTATAAGTATATTCGCCAAACACATCCATTAGAGATATAAGCTCTTTATTGTTGCTTACTATTTTCTATCACGTATATCATTCTTGATGCATTAAATCTAAACCCTAACTTTTTTGTTGCACAATTACATTAAGTATAGCAAAATTTTGAGCAAACTTCCATTTTCCATGATGGAAATCTAATAATTTGCACATCTTAGTGAAGTAAATGAAGTAATGAAAAAGTAATTGCTACTCCTAATTGTACACTCTAGATAATACTATACGATAGGTAATTAATGATACAATGTGCAAGTAGAGTAAATAATGATGTATAATATAACTAGGGAATTGGTTTCGATCAACCATATGTGAAGGCGCACCGCTGCATTTAAAAGTTTACCAGTTGATAATCAGACAAATTAGGTTCCCAAATCATCCAAAAAAAGAACATATCCTAGCAGGCAAGACTTGTTGGCTACTTGTACATTGTCAAAGGCCCCCTTAACTTTTATTCCGAGGTGTTGAAAGACTTAAAAAATCATATATAATGATGATATGAATCACACTGTAATTAAACATTTTTTGATAATTTGAGTTATGCACTTATCTTTAAAGAAGAGTCGGCATGACATGATCATGCATGATGATGAGACATTTTTATTTTTTCCTTTTTCCTTTTTAAGTAAAATAAGAGAATTTCATTGACTAAACAAGATACTATCCACATAATACAATACCAAAACATTTTTTTTAATCATTTGAAAAGAAACACATTGCCTAATCAAAAGATTCATGTAATACGTACGCTGTATTCAGACATATACACAAGGTAGGCTCGCTTTCCTTAGTACAAACATTCTTCTCTAAGCCTACTTGAGATCTAACCACAAAATGGGAACATTAACAATTTTTAGAGACTCTGATTTTAAACGTTTAGATCCCAACTTTTGAATTTTATACATACGACAAGCCCTAATAATAAGGAGAATCATTGGAAAATAGAAATGTTTTCGGCTTAAAGATTACGAGTTCAAGTTTTAAAAATAAATTATTGTCAAACTATAAAGTAAGGTTACGTAAAATAAACTTTAAAAGTCCAACTATTCACCTTACTCGTTGCAGAAATTTAGTGCATTGGGTTACCCTTTAATACGGTCTAATGATAAGAGGTCAAGTAATTGGCATGGTTAAAATAGAAAAAGATAAATTTAAGAAAATATATAAAAAAAAAAATGAACAATGATAAGCAAAAGGCAATACTTGTTTTTTTTTTATTTTCTGGTTTGACACTATGCCTTTAGTCTACTAATATGTAACTCACTATTTATATGAGAAGTTATGAATTTAAATCTCACTAATTATAATTATTAACTTTACGCCTTCTCTCAATAAAAACAAAGGCGAAAAAGGTCTTAAAAGAGAATGTGACACAAAATAAAAGATGTAGTACTTGCATAGGTGATATTGCTAAGAGAGCAGTTGACGTTGACTGTTAAATAGATGATTTCTTAAACAATATATAATTATGAGCCAACCAATTAAGTCGTTCTGTCAATGTGCTGCAAACATCCTTTCAACCACTTGAGCTTTTTGAACTTGTTAAAGATGTACCCCTTTTTTTAACCCAAGAAAAAAAAAAAAACAAACAAAGAGATGCACCCCCAAAAAAACAAAGAGATGCACCCCTTTCAACCATTTTTTAGTGGAAATCCGAAAAAAAACTTTTTTTTTAGTGGAGGCCAAACGCCGATACCACTTTCAACTTGTAGCCTTCAATGTGGGAGATGCCATTTGACTAGACAGGAATGTGAGAACGTTACAAACATCCTTGGAATACGTAACTCGCCTCACACCTAAAAAAAATTTAAACTTTAAATTTATCATATAAAATTTTAAATTAATTTTTTTAGTATCAATTAATTTTAGGATTAAACATCAGTTATCTTAATATGATATCATAATTATTTTTGGTCTAGTCATATTCATCTACTTGTGATCCATTTATTCTCTTGTCTTACTCTCACTCTCTTAGTACTAATTGATTTTAGGATGAAATTTCAGTTATCTTAACATAATATTTATTTAAATTTCACGACTCCGATTTCTTTTATAGAAAAAAAAATATCAATATTTGTTCTCTACGGTCATTTTTTTTTTCTGATTCAGGAAAGGTGTAAAACTGTACAACGTAATTAGTGAGATTCGAACTCATAATTTTTAGCATATAGCAAGTGACATTACCAGCTGACCAAATCCCTAGTGGCTCTAGCGTTATTTTCACAATAAGATTGACGAAGTTAAAACAGAGAGGACCTATTTCCTCGTCATTGCGTGCAGGCAAATTCACAAAGTTTGAAACCCACTGTGTGTTGTAATACTAGTAAAACCTTTCGAACTAGTTCAATAAGTCCTAGACTATGCACATTAGCACCACGCTGTGCACCCATCTATCATTTGCAAAGACGAAAAAAGCAACACTATAAATACAAATTGATCAGAATCAAACTTTCCTTCACTCACCATACAAACAAGCCTAACAGAGGTAATGTGTTCTCTTCTCTGCTTTCCCACACATCTTATTATTTGTTCTTCATTTTTGTGCATTTCTTGCAGAAATTGAGCTTAATCCGATCCTGTATCGTTATCGATCAAATGGAAACAAGCTTCTCAAGACAGTTGAGTGCAACTTCTTTCGCATTCCTTAATAGGATCCGCGACTTCTTCCAAACACAAGGTTCTATTAATTCTCCATATCCGATTCCTCTGTTCGTTACTGCTCCTATACTATTAGAGCTTTTGCAACTCAAGTACCAGAGCAGCAACAACACACCATTTGAAACGCATCCTATATCCATGTACCTTGCAAATGCTAGTATTCTTGCATCTTGCTTGGCTTATGCTAGTCTGAGACTTTCTTCGCGCCGATTCTCTCCGACTTGTCTGAACATTGTTCGGTTTTGTACCTGGTGTTTCGGGCAACTATCGTTGGCAGCATTAGCGGCAGTAATGTTTCCGAACTCGATTACTTTCGTTCCATATGTGGTGTGTTTTGTTTTAGCAGTGGGCGAGTTGGTGTGTTGTATCTACTACAGGACCATGGGAGAACGGCTTCGAGAGTGGGTTTTTCAGGGAAGGTTTGGGCTAGTAGTGCAGCAGTTCTTGATGAATCTGCCGAGACGTATAGCAAACTTTGGTATTAATCAGAGACAGATGCTTCCAGTATATGTAGCTCGAAGATTTTAAGGAAGCTTTTGGACCAGAATAAGTTTATGTTCCAGTATATACGGTTTTGGGTCGTATGCTATGGCTTTAGAAATAAGATCCTGTATTGGATTTTAGATTGCTTTTGCTGTCAAATCGCGGGTAAACATGGTTACCCAATATACTTGGAGACGCACATTCCAGTGTTACTCACCCCCCCGCCATCGAAAATACAATTTCTCCTTGGATTTGTATGTGTTAGGCATGCCGCCAAAACTGAGGATGAGTGTACGGGGATGTAATTGATTTGATTGTTAAGCACCTGTTTTATGTAATTGAGTCGGATACGATTTTTCGATATGTATCATGAGGCATATGGTTTGTTGTTTGTATTAATTAATTAATTTGATTCTAAATTTTCCTCTTCTTTTACCTAGGTATTATTACTAATTATCCAATTCTTAGATTAGCTGCATTATTATAATTTCAGATTACATGGTAGCTATTGAAAGGATAGATAGTTTTGTTCGGAAGATGTAAATGAATTAACACAGAAATTGCTATGACGTGTGAAAGCAAGAAAAATTACCTTGATTTTTCTAGCTTCCAACACCAAAAATCAGAACGGACTTGCAATATGTTTGGATTGGGGAAGTGGAGGAAGGACTTGCAACACAAAAAAGCAAAACAAAAACACTTCCAAACAGGTCCAAAATAATCTATCTTTTTATTTGATTTGAACAAAATAATAAAAGAAAGCTATAGGAGTGATTGATGCAATTCCTCCTATACTCCCTTTTTGGTTGCTCAATTTGGCATCAAAGGGAGATAAATAATTGTGTATATTTTGGGATGACTATTATATATATGTTAATTACAATTACACTAGCTATTTAAATTCCAAATTCTATCACTACAAAAGTGTATTTACATCGACTTTTATATGAAAATTTTTCCTCCCTCTCATTTCTTTTCTAATCCAAATAATTAAAGGATATTCATCTTTTCCAATTCAAACAACATTTAATCATTTTCTTTCTTGTATTATTCTATCTTTTTCTTTCCTTTATTATACTTTTCTTTCTGAATCCAAACAAAGTAAGGTAAGTGAAGTGGAGTACCAAAATAATCAGTTCAACGCCTCAAGCATTATTCAAGGATTCAAGCACTCGAATTGAAAGTGTGGCATCTTGGTAGAAATTAAACCAATTTTATGGTTTCTTTGCATAGGTTAATTGTTTCTCACAAACGATTTTTCGTGTTTTGTTAAAATTGTATTAAATTTTTTTATAATTTACAATTCACAACAGGTATGAGGTCTGAGTCACATACCCATAAAATAAGTAGTGGTAGAAGTAGTTTCATGATAGCTCAAAAGGTGCTTATAAGGATATTCGCCAAACACATCCATCAGAGATATAAGCTTAACCCCCCCCCCCCCCCAAAAAAAAAAAAAAAAATTGACTTTGTAGGCTACTTTTATTCTCTTTGAAACACCTCACGATGGCATCTCTCTCATTTTCTAATAGCTCAACTAGTTCAAGGGTCCATCTCTCTCTCACAAGTTATAAAATGCTCAAAACGTTCAACCTCTCTTGTAGCACTTTAACAAAAGAGTTTGGTTGGCTTATTATTATTGTTTTAAGAAATCCTCTACAGTCAGCTTCAACTGGCTTCCTCAATTGCAAACATTGACAATATACTTCATGTAAGTACCGACATTTTTTATTTTTCTGTCACATTCTCTTTTAGGAAAACTAATGATGGTAGGTAGAATTTACACGTATAGATTCTACTATATAAAAAATTAATATCAGTTCAAATTGATTGAAATTTTTTTTCTCTATAAGTTCTTTTTTTAGTACTAATTTCTGCTTACCATTTCCTCTTATAATTAAGTCAGGTTAAAAGATAACCTGATATACGAAATTTTTACTATGTATAGAGTGCAGTGAATGGTCGATTTTTTATAATTTATTATATTACAATTTTAATGTATAATCTACAAAAATATATATATATATATATATATATATATATATATATATATATATATATATATATATATATATATATATATATATATATAGATTTCTACTACTCAGACCAGTAAAAAATTCAGAAAAAGACAACATAACTCTTGCGTCAAGATTTTTCGTAGGGATGAATTTAAAACTTGGGATCTAAACCTTAAAAATCAGGGTCACTAAAGCAGCGTTAATGGTCCAACGTGGGGTTTGATCTCAAGTGGTCCTAAACAACAATGCTTGTTAATATTTGTACTTACGAAGTCGGTCTATGAGTCTACGTGTCTCAATATATCCAGTCAGTTGATCATTGGCTGCTGATCTATGCAACTTGTCATAACAAATAGGGTAAGGTATTTAAAGTCCATTAAACTATTCTTTCGTTCTATTTTGGCAATCAAATTATTTTAAATTGATCATAATCCAACAGTTGATCGATTTCTGAAAGAAATGCACAAATCAAATTAAACTGCCATAAGAATGAGTCGAATGAAGCAGAAAATAATCTATATACACATTTTTGTAGAACTAATAATATAGTGTGTGTAGGAGAGAAGAGAAGAGAATAAATTACCTTCTTGTGGTATTTATAGGAATTTCTCTTGGCTTTGAAAAAGATGATGGGTGACATAACAGTGGTGCTGGCGTTCATGGGTCGAAGAGTTCAAAAGGGTTCACAAATTGGTAGCGTTGGTACTATGAAACATATGTCTTCGCTATTTGGATATATATGATTGTTGTTTTTGTGATGTGAAAATGACAACGTAAAAATTCACAAAGCTTTCGTTGATGTCCTATTCCTCATCTATAAGAGAAAATTTTGACTCTATAGGCTACTTTTATTTTATTTTTATTTTTTATTTTTGGTCAAATGAATTTTATTAATCAGAAACAGTTACAAGAATTACCCAATCCCCATAAAGTATACATCCGAGTTTAGAAGTTGATACAGCTTCGAGGGGATATTAGAAGCCAATCTATCGGGAGAGTACCATTATATTTTCTTTAACAACACAGTCACAACGTCTATTAGCAGATCTCCTAGTATAGCTGAACCTAATATTGGGGTTCTCTGTCACAATCTTTTGAATATCTTCCACAGTGGCTCTTACTCTCCAGCAGAGAGCAATACCTGGAGAATTAATTGCACTAATCACTGCTTGTGCATCACTCTTAATGGTGATGTTATGATTCAGATTATCTCTAGCAAATAGACTTTTATTCTATTTGAAACACCTCATACCGGAAACCATATACAATCCTTGGCTCCAAAAGTTAAAATCTTGATAACCAAACGCTAAAAAAAAAGAAAAAAAAAAGGGATTTTCTATTTCGCATACCGGAAACCATATACAATCCTTGGCTCCAAAAGTTAAAATCTTGATAACCAAACGCTAAAAAAAAAGAAAAAAACAGGGATTTTCTATTTCGCATACCGGAAACCATATACAATCCTTGGCTTCAAAAGTTTAGTTGTGCAGTCGAATAGCTAATTATTGTAATCTAAAGTCTTAAATTTGAACTTATACCCTCATGTCACATGTATTGTCTAACTCTCAATCGATCTAAAGTATATGTTAGGGGCATCGCTTCACAACGATTATCGTGTTTTAAACAAGATATTTTCTAACAAAAAATAATGGAAAGATACATGCTACGTAGTAAGATACATTTTTATCTTATTGTTATTTTTTGGTTTAAGAATGTTGATGTCTCTAATTTAATTTTATAACATGAAGGATTAAAAAACACAAGTCGTACCAAATCATATTCTTCCCACATATATTTTAATTAGTACTACAACGCAAGATACTAATTCTTTTTCTTGTGTCCATTTTAATCAAAGGGAATCTGAAAAGCAAAGAAGATATTAAAGAAAATATGATAGAAAAAGGTCGTACCACGCTGATTATTGCCTAAGAGGACTTCTAAACATGTACAAAGCCAACCAACTGGCTTTGTCAAAAGGGGCTTTAATGGTTGAACCTCTTGAGCCTTTTATAACTTGTGAGAGATCCACTTGATGACTTGATCAGATCTCTCCCTAAAGTTGGAACATTAACCCTTTTTAGAGACCCTGATTTTCAACACGTTAGATCCCAACTTTCAACTTTCAACTTTCAACATCAAGTTGAAATATTAATTCTACGCTTGCTCTTTGTTACACTCGCCTTAAATCACTTTCTATATATATATTTTTTGATCAATGTGACTTTCACATATATGAGGTTCACTTTTTTATTATATGAGCCGTAATCGAACAAAATAATTTCCATTTGACAAGACATGAATGTGGGTTGAGACTCACCTTCAGAATGATATGAGAGGCGTTACGAACATCCTTCGAACATTTATTTAAATTTGATGACTTCAATTTTTTTCTATTGGAAAAAAAAAACATTAACCTTTTTTCTCTACTCTCATTTTTCACAAAAAGTTTGATGAAATTAAAATAGAGAGGACCTGCCACTAGGCCTTTGGTCTATTAGTATGTTTTTCGCTATAATTGCTAGAAGTTGTTAGGTCATTTCTCGCAAGTAGTATCGTTTAATATATATTGTACAACTTAATTCTCCCTTAATCAAAAAGAAAAAAAAAAAGAAAAAGAAAAAAAATAGAGAGGACCTATTTCCTCGTCATTGCATGCAGACAAAATTCACAAACGTTTGAAACAGGGAAGAATATTTTCGTGCCTACTGTGTGTTTTAATACTAGTATCACAATGGTGAACTGTTTGAACTAGTTCAATAAATCCCAGACTATGCACATTAGCACCACGTACCGCAACCCATCCATCATTTGCAAGCACAAAAAGGCAACACTATCTATAAATACTCTCAGAAGCAAAATTTTCCCTTACTCACCATACAAACAAGCCTAACAAGAGGTAAAGGCGTTCTCTTTCTCTGCTTTCCCACACATCTTATTATTTGTCCTTCATTTTTATGCACTTCTGATTTGTGCATTTCTTGCAGAAATTGAGCTTAATCCGATCCTGTATCTTCATCGATCAAATGGGAACAAACTTCTCAAGACAGTTGAGTGCAACTTCTTCGGCACTCCTTAATAGGATCCACGACTTCTTCCAAACACAAGGTGCTATTAATTCTCCATATCCGATTCCTCTGTTTGTTACTGCTCCTATACTATTAGACCTTTTGCAACTCAAGTACCAGAGCAGCAACAACACACCATTTGAAACGCATCCTATATCCATGTACCTTGCAAATGCTAGTATTCTTGCATCTTCCTTGGCTTATGCTAGTCTGAGACTTTCCTCGCGTCGATTCTCTCCAACTTGTCTCAACATTGTTCGCTTCTGTACTTGGTGTTTCGGGCAACTATCATTGGCAGCATTAGCGGCAGTAATGTTCCCGAACTCGATTACTTTCGTTCCATATGTGGTGTATTTTGTTTTAGCAGCGGGCGAGTTGGTGTGTTGTATCTACTACAGGACCATGGGAGAACGGCTTCGAGAGTGGGTTTTTCAGGGAAGGTTTGGGCTAGTAGTGCAGCAGTTCTTGACAAGTATGCAGAGACGCGGGGTGGTTCAGCTTCGAGGCTGGCGTTTTCAAGAAAGGTTGGGGCTAATGCAGCAGTTCTTGATGAATCTGGCGAGACGCATAGAGAACGTTGGTATTAATCAGCCAGAGATGCTTCCCGTACATGTAGCTCCAAGATTTTAAGGAAGCTTTTGGACCAGGATCATCAAAGAAGAGGAATATAACTTTCTCTACAAATTTCTCTCTGTTTTTTTAGGAATAGTAAGTTTATATATTTCAGTCACACTGTAGCTTAGAAATAATATCCTATATTGGATTTCACGATGAGTGTACAGGGAGGTAATTGATTTGATTGTTAAGCACCCTGTTTTATGTAATTGAGTCAGATAGGATTTTTCGACATGTATTGTGAGTCATATGGTTTGTTGTTTGTATTAATTAATGTGATTCTAAATTTTTTTCTTTTTTTCACCTGGGTATTACTAATTACCCAATTCTTAGATTGGCTACATTATTATATTTTCAGATTACATGATAGCCATTGAAGGATAGATAGGGAAGATGTAAATGAAATAAGTGCACAGAAATTTCTATGACGTGTGAAAGCAAGAAAAATTACGTTGATTTTTGTAGCTTCCAACACAAAAAGCCGAACGGACTTGCAATATGTTTGGATTGGGGGAACGGAGGAAGGAGAATGGTTGGGGAGAGATTAAATAATCTATCCTTTTATTTGATTTGGACAAAATAATAAAAGAAAGTTATAGGAGTGATTGATGTAATTCCTCCTATACTTCCTTTTCGGTCGTCCAATTTGGCGTCAAAGGAAGATAAATGATTATGAATATTTTGTGATGACTATTATTTTTTTATCTTATATGTTAATTACAACTACACCAGCGCTATTTAAATTCCAAATCCTATCACTACAAAAGTGTATTTTCATCGACTTTTATATAAAAAAGTTTCCTCCTTCCCATTTCTTTTCTTATCCAAATAATTAAAGGATTCTGATTTTTTTTCTATTTAAACAAGATTTAATCATTTCCTTTCCTTTATTATACTTTTCTTTTTGAATCCAAAGAAGGTAAGTGAAGTGGAGTACCAAAATAATCAGTTCAACGCCTCGTGCATTATTCATGGATTCATTCAGTCGAATTGAAAGTGTTGCTTATTGGTAGAAATTAAACCATTAATTTTATGGTTTCTTTGCATAGGATAATTGTTTCCCACAAACCATTGTCCGTGTTTTGTCGAAATTGTATAAAACTTCTTTGTAATTTACCTGTGTAAAAAAGGAATCTCTTTATCCCCACTGTACAAAACACTCCAAAATTTTACAAAGGGGAAGCATGGACCGTAGGCACTCTAGAGATCAAGGCCATATATATTTTATTGAAATCTACTTTTAACATTCATGCAAGTTAGTTTACAACTTCCCCAATTTTTTATTTAGATTAGGATTTGCTTCATAAAGTTAGGCTTTAATACCATGATAAATTAAAGAAAAAGAGTAAAAAGGCCAATGTGTCATACAAATTGTGTGTATTCAGTTGTGATGAATTAAAAACCAAACAAAGAAAAATTATATAGAATTAAAAAATTAGAAAAAATAAAAGACCATTTTAACTTAATGCTAAATACGTGTAATAAAATATAATAACTCTTTAACAGACATCCTAATTTTGTGGTGGACTGGAGAATTGCTCATACTACTTACGACATCCTCAAGATCACAACTAACTTACCTGCTTTTCAGTTCTAGTTGATTGTGACGCTTGGTAACTAGCTTGTAGATTGTTTAGCTAAATATAGATTAAGTGGTAACTTAGTTGATGATTGGTTAGTGAATCCTCCAACAATTTGTAATCTATTCAAAACTTACTAACAATTTTCTGGTATTAAATAAGCTTATGTAACCTCTTTACTGCAACACATAGCTGCAAAGGTTTATGAATAATTCACTACTATTACGTTGGATCATCTCTCATAATATTATTGATATGAGATTATTCAACAAATATAGTACCTTAGCCTATCTTGGAGTTTAATTGATATTACTTATTTCCAAGGATTGGGAAGAGGCGTTTAAAAGTGGAATTGGTTATGCATAAGAGAAAAGTGAATTTGTTCTAAACTCTGTCAAAATAAAAATCTTGGTGGAGTTTGCCAGAAAATGTTCCAAAAACAATGAACGAAAAATAAAATGCAAATTTTGGTCGGATCCAAAAGTCAAGTATTATATTCTCCTACGTACTACTTGTTGTGTTCTTTGCTTGTGATGTGTGCTTGGTTAAGACTGAGGTTTACCTTTCAAACAATGTTTAAACTTGGGGACAGCTTCAAATTCTAGAGAGGACCTAATACACCCTCATTTATTCTAGCAGAATATTTAAAGAATAAAGCATTAACATTTGTTCTCTACTGCCATTTTCTTGAAAAGGTTTGACGAAGTTAAAACAGAGAGGACCTAATACAACCTCATTTATTCTAGCAGATTATTTAAGATACATCATCATTTATTCTAGCAGAATATTTAAAGAATAAAGTATTAACATTTGTTCTCTACTACCATTTTCTTGAAAAGGTTTGACGAAGTTAAAACAGAGAGGACCTATTTCCTCGTCATTGCGTGCATGTGTTGTAATACTAGTAAAACCTTTTGAACTAGTTCAATAAGTCCTAGACTATGCACATTAGTACCACGTTGTGCACCCATCTATCATTTGCAAAGACGAAAAAAGAAACACTATAAATACAAATTGATCAGAATCAAACTTTCCTTCACTTACCATACAAACAAGCCTAACAGAGGTAATGTGTTCTCTTCTCCGCTTTCCCACACATCTTATTATTTGTTCTTCATTTTTGTGCATTTCTTGCAGAAATTGAACTTAATCCGATCCTGTATCTTTATCGATCAAATGGAAACAAGCTTTTCAAGACGGTTGAGTGCAACTTCTTCCGCATTCCTTAATAGGTTCCGCGACTTCTTCCAAACACAAGGTGCTATTAATTCTCCAAATCCGATTCCTCTGTTTGTTACTGCTCCTATACTATTAGAGCTTTTGCAACTCAAGTACCAGAGCAGCAACAACACACCATTTGAAACGCATCCTATATCCATGTACCTTGCAAATGCTAGTATTTTTGCATCTTGCTTGGCTTATGCTAGTCTAAGACTTTCTTCGCGTCGATTCTCTCCAACTTGTCTCAACATTGTTCGCTTCTGTACTTGGTGTTTCGGGCAACTATCATTGGCAGCATTAGCAGCAGTAATGTTCCCGAACTCGATTACTTTCGTTCCATATGTGGTATATTTTGTTTTAGCTGTGGGCGAGTTGGTGTGTTGTATCTACTACAGGACCATGGGAGAACGGCTTCGAGAGTGGGTTTTTCAGGGAAGGTTTGGGCTAGTAGTGCAGCAGTTCTTGACGAGTATGCAGAGAGGCGGGGTGGTTCAGCTTCGAGGCTGGCGTTTTCAAGAAGGGTTGGGGCTAATGCAGCAGTTCTTGATGAATCTGCCGAGACGCATGGTGAACGTTGATGTTAATCCGACAGAGATGCTTCCCGTACATGTAGCTCAAAGATTCTAAGGAAGCTTTTGGACCCGGATCATCAAAGAAGACACAAATTAAGAAGAGGAACATAACTTTCTCTACAAAATTCTCTCTGTTTCGAGGAATAAGTTTATATATCTCAGTCGGCTTAGTATTAATATGGGAAAATTTCACAAATAGTCCCTATTGTTACCTAATTGTCTCAGTTTAGTCTTTATTATTTTATTTGTCTCAATTTAGTCCTTGTTGTTTGCAAAAAAATTCTAATTTCGTCCATATTGTTTAAAATTTCTCAATTTCGTCCTTATTGTTTCTCAAAAAATTTCAATTTTGTCCTTATTATTTTTAAAAAGTTTCAATTTCGTCCCTATTATTTTTTAAAAGTTTCAAATTCGTCCCTATTATTCAAGGACTAAATTAAAATTTTTTGAGAAACAATAAGGACGAATTTGAAATTTTTTAAAAATAATAAGGAAGAAACTGAAACTGTTGGCAAACATTAAGGATGAAATTGAAAAACTTTAAACAATAGGGACGAAATTGAAACTTTTGAGAAAATAATAGGGACTAAATTGAGACATTTTAAACAATAGGGACCAAACTGAAATTTTTTGTAAATAATAGGGACTATATGTGAGATTTCCCCTATTAATATCCTATATTGGATTTTCCCTATTAATTAATATCCGTGGAGACGTTACTCACCCTCCGCCATCGAAAATACCATTTCCAAGTTCTATTTGTATGTGTTAAGCATGCCGCCAGAGCTAAGGATGAAATTGGTTTGATTGTTAAGCACTCTGTTTACAGTTGGTAGTATATGTATTATGAGTCATATCGTTTGTCGTTTGTATTAATTAATATAATTCTAAATTTTCCTCTTCTTTTAACATGTTAGGATTGTAAATGAGATGGTAATTTAATATAATATCAGATCATTAAGTTATTAAACGATTTTGAATTTACATCTAACCATCACACATTTAAAAATATTAACATTGTTTACGTTCAAGGCTCTAAAAACAAATCTCGCTTGAGGGTGCATGATAAAGCAATAAATAAACATAATACATATTCTATTTTTAATAGTGTAAAATTTTAAATGAAGTAGTAACTCCACGGGTTTCAAAAACAAATAAAGAAGACAGAAGTGAGAAACAACCTCTTACTTATTAATGTACTCTTTCACAAACTTCTTTTCTCGAAGCAATGACATCGAAGACAACTAAAATAGCGGAGACATCAAAATAGCGTAAACCTATTTCTCTCCAAACACGTTTTGCTAATTCGGACAGAGGTATCTTTGAAGCCTAAAATACGAAGAATCAGATCAGTATCTTCGTTACTACCAACATGAAGCATTTTGAAGTCTTTGCCCTAGTTCATTATCTCCCCTGCATGCCATGCACCGTTGAACAATGTTCTATCACTCGTATATATATATGTCATGTTTCACAAGCTGAGGAGAACAATCCAATAAATATATGTAGTGATGAGAAGTAAACTTTGTATTTCTTAGCATATTGTAATAAGCCTAATTAGGAGGTTGAGAGCGTCTTTTAATTTGAATTTCTTGACCCGGATTATTAGTATGACAAAATGTATAAAGGATTGATTTCTACGTGCATATCTTTCACAAATTGATCTTGTAAATATAGTGGCTAACACCTCAAAAGCAGGATATATTGTCTCTTCATCAAATGGAAAGAAGCTTCTCATGAAGATCAAAGTTGAGTGCTTATGGCTTCTTCAATAGGATCAACAACTTCTTCCAAACACCAGGTGCCATTAATTCTCAACATACAATCCCTCTTTTTTTACTCCTCCACTATTAGACCTTTTGCAACTCAAGTATCAGAGCAACGACAAGACATCATTTGAAACACATCTGATATGGATATAAAAAAGGCCCAAGTGTGCAATTACCCAAATACCCATGATAACAAAAAGAATAATCACTGCGAGACATTTGTCACAAAAATAATACACAAGGACAAGTGGGGACCATCAAAAAAGGTACCCAAATATTACTATAAATAGGATAAAGAAAGTGACTAAGAGGTAACTGATTCATTCTAATTGCTAATTTTATTATCTATTAGATTACACCCGAGCTAAATCACTAATTCTCTCGCTCGAGAAGAAATGGGAGAGATAATCCCTATTGTTTCTTTTCTTTACTTGTGCAGGGGGTCAGCTCGAATGAAGATGATCCAAATCCTCTGATCAGCTCGGCAAATTTTATATCTAACAACATCCCATGTCCATGTATGTTGCAACTGTTAGTATCCTCGCATATTGTTTGGCTTGTATATGCAAGCCTAAGAATTTCTTCACGTCAATTCTCTTCAACTTGTTTGAACATCGTTCGCTTTTGTACATAATTGGTTTTTCGGGCAACTGTCATTGGCATCATTCGCGACAATCTTGTTCCCGAACTCAATTACATACATTTCTTCCATATGTGGTGTATTTTGTTTTAGCAGCCAGCAAGTTGCTATATTGTGTCTACTACAGAACCATAGGAGATCAGCTTCGGGAGTTGCAGAAATTTTTGATGAGTTTGTGGAGACACATGGTGGTTCAGCTTCGAGACTGACATTTTCAAGAAAGGATTGGGCTAATGCAGCACTTCTTCATGAGTTTGTGACGACGCATGGTCAGTGGTGGACCTATATGTTGGAAAAAAAATAAAAAAATCCTTGTTTTTTTGGTTTTTTTTTATAGAAAAACTATTATATTAGACACTTTGTCCACATCTTAAACTCTCTCATTATACGAATGTACACCCTGAGTGTGGGTGTATGGGTTCGCCACTGCTCAAGGTGAACATTGGTATTAATCAGAGACAGATGCTTCCAGTATATGTAGCTCGAAGACATTAAGGAAATCTCTTTACAAAGTTCTCTTTTTTTTTTTTTTTTGCTAATTAAGCAAAGCGTTTCGTTAAGTTCAAACAAAATTCTTGTACAAAGGTCCTAACCAAAAACAACCAAAGCAAAATCAATTACATACAAATATCTTCAATGCTCCAGTTTTTGCTAATAACATTGTTAAGTAAAGATCTTCTAAACTTCTTTCCTTCTCGCAACTTCAATCTAATAAATTGTTCTATATTCTTCCAAAGCTGCTCTTCTGAACAAGGATTATGATTATAAAGTCTCTTATTGCATTCCCTCCAAATGGTATAAATGGGGACACAGAAAAATAGTCTAATGACTGATGGTTGAAGATCTTTCCCTTTGCAAAATTGATTGCTCCAATAACCAATACTGTCACAAGCAGGCATATGATGAAAAATGACAGATAACTTGAGTCCATGTTTCCAAATCCTCTTACTCATTCTACATTGAAAGAATGAGGTAGTGCCTATCCTCCACAGCAATTCTACACAGTACACAAATACAGTTGTCAGTAACACCCTACTCCATAAGTCTCACTTTTGTGGGGAGCTTGTCAAGAATTGCTGCCCACACGATGAAGCTACATTTAGGGATGTAGTTCTTACTCCAAATGAGATCATGCCAATCAACAATCTCACCTCCACTTCTTAAATTATCCCATGCACTGCCCACGGTGAACACACCAATCCCATTACCTTTCCACCTAAAAGCATCATTCGAACCAGAAGGCAAAACAGAGATGCAGTTTTTAATCTGATTGATCAAGTGACGATTAGGCCACCTTTATTCACCATTACAAATAATAGCCGACACTTTCTCATTCCATCCAATACCCGTATCATTAATCTGTTGCCTTGTAAAACAATCAGCAAGGCGTCCCCATTGGTGCCAAGGATCACGCCAAAACAACATGTTTCTACCATCCCCGATGCTCACATGGACCATTTACTTCACTTTATCTCTGAATTTCAGCAGCTTGCGCCATTGCCAAGAACAATTCAAACCCAGTTTGCAGTCCCAGATACTATCCTTCTTAATGTAGTAAAGCTTCACCCAGGTAGCCCAAAGAGCTTTAGCATTAGTAAGGATATTCTAATAGTGTTTCATCACTCCTGCACAATTAACATCCACCAGTCGTTTAAGCCCCAGTTCACCTTCTTTGCGAGGACGACACACCTGCTCCCAACTGACTCTAGCCCCTTTTGCAGACCGATTCTTACCTTTCTTTGCTCAATCTCTTTAAGTACTCCTTTCGGAAGACTTAAAATACCAGTCCAGTAAGCTTGAACACCATATAAAACAGATTTCACAAGTACGAGTCGCCCCGCAAACGACAAGCATTTTGTTGTCCAATGGTCCACTCTCGCAATCATTCTATCAATCAACTCTTTACAAGAGTTTTTCAATATACATTTTGGAGATAAAGGGACCCCAAGGTAATTAAAAGGAAGCACACCTTCCTGGAACGATAGCACACTAAGAATATTAACCTTTAAGTTTTGGCTGCAACCACCAAAATACACATGGCTTTTCCCTTCATTCACATTCAAACCAGAGAGTTTATTGAACAAAGTAAGAGCTTCCTTAATAGCCGAGATTGAGCTTTTCTTAGCCTTTGAAAAAATCAAAATATCGTCTGCAAAACAAAGATGGGTAATCTTCATTCTAGCACATTTTGGATGGTAAAAGAACCCTTTACCTTTGGCTGTTTTTTCCAAAATACAAGAGAAAACTTCCATCACTATAACGAATAGATATGGGGAGAGTGGGTCCCCTTGGCGAAGCCCTTTTGCACCTCTGAAATAGCCCTCAAGACTCCCATCAGTCGCCACTGAGAACCGAGTAGAAGAAATGCAAGCTTCAATCCACTTAACAAACACACTGGGAAAGTTCAAGGCTTGTAAGACTTTAAGAATGAAATCCCAATCAACTGAGTCATATGCTTTGCACAGATCTACCTTTAAAGCACAACGAGGAGAGATATTCTTGCGACTATACCCTTTAATTAACTCCTGCCCCATAAGAATGTTGTCCGCTATGGCTCTATTCGGGACGAAGACAGCTTGGTTAATTGAAATAATATCGTCCAAACAAGGCTTGATTCTGTTTGCTATGATTTTAGAGATACACTTATAAATCACGTTGCAGCATGAGATTGGTCGATAATCCCCAACTCTAGAAGGGCTACGCGACTTCGGAATCAAAGTGAGAATAGTGGAGTTGCATTCCCCGAGCATCTGCCCCGACCAAAAGAAGGATTTAATTGCTTTCACCATATATGAGCCCACGATATTCCAAGCCTTTTTGTAGAATAGAGCAGTAAACCCACCAGGCCCAGGACTTTTGTCAGCATTCATCTCAAAGATAGTTCTTTTAATTTCATCCTCCGAAATTGGAGACACAAGCTGAGCATGATCCTCATCAGCAATAGTCTTACCTAGAATCAGTTTGATGTCATTAATTGTGTACTCAACCTTCCGCCCACAATTAAACCCAAGAAGCATTTGAAATTTTTTCACAATTTCATCCCTGATATCTTTCTCATCCGTAATACTAGAACCATCATCCCTGATAAGATGCGAGATCTTGTTACGGACCACTCTACCTTTAATACACCTATGGTAATATGCCGAGTTAGTATCTCCTTTAGACAGCCAGGTAGTTCGAGCTTTTTGGTGAAGAATGGCTTCCTCCTTCTTAACAGTGAGATCAAGAGATTCAATCAGAGCTTTTTCCTCCCTCATAAGAACATCACAGTGATTATGTTGCAACAAAGTCTGCACTTCAATCAATCTACCACGGATCTTCTCCAACTCAACAGACATATTACGATAGAATTTATTATTAAATCTCTATAACTCTTTTTTTGCTGCTTTTTGCTTCTGGAATAGAACATACATAGGAGTGCCAACAAATTGTTGATTCTAAGCTCTTTGCACAGTCGGAATAAAATCCTCATGCTTCGTCCAATTATTAAAAAACTTGAAAGGTTTAGGCCTTCGCAAGTTTCTCAAGTTCAAAGAAAGTACAAGGGGACAGTGGTCCGAGATACCGGGTACATCGACAAACAAGTCCACATAGGGAAAAGCATTCCACCAACTCTTATTCACAAATAATCTATCCAGCCTACTTTCCTGTAAAGCAGAACCCAAGCTTTTGTTACTCCATGTGAAGAAAGGGCCAGAGTTATCAACCTCCACCAAATCATTGTTTTTCATACATTCATCAAATTCCACTGCACCTTGGGTTCAAACAGATTTTCTCAGTCTATCCTCTGGCTTAATAATTTCGTTAAAATCTCCAATGATGCCCCAAGGAAGGTCCCCAACCTGGTTTTTCTACAACTCAATGCTACGCCAAAGAAGTAATCTGTCATTTCTATCATTGCCTGCATAAACCACAATAAGAAAGAAAGAGTGATTGTTACCTTCAACCCAACAATGCATTGCCTGATCAGTAGTTGCCACTCTTGAAATATTAACTTGAGACTTCCTCCAAAGGATCCAAATCCTCCCTCTAGCAGATTTATCATAATTATTTAAAAACTCCCAATCTTTAAATCTCTTTTTAGCAATACTTGGAGCCACATTTTGCTTCACTTTAGTTTCAATGAGACAAAAGAAATCAAGATAGTTTTTTTTCACAAAATTAACAACTTCTACTTGTTTGAAGGCTTTATTAAGCCCTTTGATGTTCCAAACTGCACACTTCATGAAGAATTGGGAGGCTCTGAAGCTTTCCCATTAACTTTAGGCTTGGTTTTTGCCTTCGCCACCAAATCCTGAATAGCACCACTCAGGTTTTCATTAGTCTCCCCCAACGCCCCATATTTGTTGTTGCTAACCACGCCTAGCTCAGGAGGTGGAAGTTTGCTACTACTAGGAATGAAGTTCTTCCTGGACACCGTGTTCCATTGCTCAGAGTCACAAGAAGACAAAACATTTCCAGATTGCTTACTATTATCTCCAATTTTCTTAGCGGCTGTTGGCTCACCCGTGGCCCCCGATTGACTAGCTTGGGGTCTCCAAACAGCCTTCATGTTGGGGCACTTTGCTTCACCATGCCCGATATGAGTTTGAGAGAATTTTTTGTAATGTTTTGTCTATCCAAAAGGGTGCAGCCATGCGAAAAGGGTCTTGACTTTTTCATTCATACTTCATAGAGATATATAGTTGTGTGACAGATTAAGCTTTCTTCATTCATAAAATAATTCATAGACTTTTAAATAATGGTTGCATAGCATGACAACTTTATACATGAAAAAATCATAGACATTTGCACAATTGACTTTATACGTAGACTAGCAGGAACTCTCTTTATATAGTTACAGCTTCTTTGGTGTAAAAAAGTCTACAAAAAACCTAGACTCACACTCACCCCATGGTATATATATGGATACTAATTACAAGATTGCAAGTACCTTTTTTTTATAAAAAAAAAAAAGAAAAAGAAAAAGTGTTAATCCTACGTACTAGAATTAGGGCTTCTATCTTAGAGCACCTTTACTTTTATTAAATTGCAACTTATCTTCAATATTGGATTGGGCTTAAAACTTGAGCCAAAACTCACCACTAAGTGCATTCGATTTGAAAAATTAACATCACTTTATGTGCGGGTAAAATTCAGCCTACAATGTTTAGGGGAAAATGTTTGTCGGTGTTTGAAAAATTAGACATAACCCTTTTCTTTTTTTGAAATAGTTTGAAAACATCCTCTAAAATAGCCAATTTACAAGAATGAAAGGGTTTTATCTTCACCACCTAACAGTTCTATAGTGAAAAGTAATGGGATATAACATATAAAGGGAAGGGGAAAAAAAGAAATGACTAAAACTGTGGACTAAAGGTGTTGGAGGAGACTCCAATGATGATTTCAAATAATATTTGGTCTTTTAATTTTTTGCTTTGGATTTAGACAACAAAATCAAGAAAGCTCACAGTCTCTAAAAGTTGGTATATCTTAACTTTGGGAAAACGTGGATTTTCACAATGTAATTATCAAAATGTGTTTTTACCAAATCCAGGATGAAATAAGCCTTAACAGCTAAACTAACAATCAAATATGTTATTACAAAATAAAAAAAATCAAAGATGGTAACCCAAAACAAGTAAGCCAACTAAGCGGGCTAGACAAACAGATAATAATATTTATAAATGATTGGGCCAAGCCCAGGCAACAGCTGACCCAGAGAGAGAAGAAATAAGCAGTTATTTGATTTCTTTTCCCTGAATTTTAACACTGAAGAATTTACCTCACATAGGATCAAATAGCACCACTATAAGACTAAAAATCTGTGAATATCATGTAATCAACTTTTTCGTGCCTTGCAACTTTACTAGTTTTTTTTTTATTCTTTGGTCAAGAAGACAAAATTATATTAATGATAAACTAAAGTTACAAAATAAGGGCCCAAAGGCATAAGGCCAAGAAAAATTAAGGTTCAATCAAATATGTGACCTCAAAAGTGTGGGATGTGGGGTAAGATACATGTCCAATTTTCAGTTTTATTTTCTTAAATTTTAATGTTGAAGAATATTTTAAGTAGGATTATATTAGACCATCACGATACTATGAATTTGTTGTACAAAATTGTACCACAATGTATATTCTAAATCAATCGATAGTCGAACATTTGTAATACGAGAACTTTTGAGACCTTTGACTTCTTAAAATTCAATAGGCTGCTATATTTATTATTTGCTAAGTGTTTTTGTTGTTTATTGAATGGTCATTAAGACTTTAAAGACATAATAATCTCACAATATTTGAGGCTTATTGAACAGCTTATTAGAGGCTTCTACTTATACGAACTCGTTCTTTTGCAGGATAGTTTAACATTACTAGTAATATTCTAAATTGAATCTATTGATCAGTTATTGATTTGTTTCAGAACAATGTCAATTTTCTTTAAGAATAACTTATTTTATATTATTTAAATGATAAGATAATAGTAAATATACCTTTTTGGAAACACATATCTTGTACTTACTAACTTTTACACGCTGAAAAAACAAAAAATATATTTTGATCGTGTTAAGTGGTCATCTTATCTAAAAACTTAAACTGTTGAGAGAGGGTTTATAATATATAATATTTATTATTAAGTGATACCTTATATAAAAATTTTAACTGTTAAAGAAAAATTTATTATATTATTTATTATTTTCAACAAACTCAACTTTATACGTCATTTACTAAATTTTTATTTTACTTTAAACTCGTTTTTCTTAATCTCAGTTTAAAAAAAAAAAACTTAATTATTATTTAATTTGAAGCAGAATGATTTTATAATTAGAGAAAAAAATTTATCTTTAAATATATATCAAGCTAAGTCACATTCTTCACAAATTTGAGAAGGTACTCATCAGCCTTTCCCAACTGAACCTTATGAACCTAGTTTAATATGCCCCACAACGTCTCCTACATCTTTTTGCAGGCTATTCAAAGCCGGTTATATTTTTGGTACGTATTATATGACTTTAGACCTTCCTTAAATAAAATAAAATAAAAAAGTGGTTCCTACATCTTTTTGCAGGCTATTCAAAGCTAAAATCTTGATAACCAAACGCTAAAAAAAAGAAAAAAAAGAAGGATTTTCTATTTCGCATACCGGAAACCATATACAATCCTTGGCTCCAAAAGTTTAGTCGTGCAACCGAATAGCGAATTATTGTAATTTAAGGTTTCAAATTTAAACTTATACCCTCACGTTACATGTATTGTCTAACTTTTAATCAATCTAGGGTATATGTTAGGGGCACTGCTTCACGATGATAATTATCGTGTTTTAAACAAGATATTTTCTAACAAAAAATAATGGAAAGATACATGCTACGTAGTTAGATACATTTATATCTTATTGTTATTTTTTGGTTTAAGAATGTTGATGTCTCTAAGTTAATTTTATAACAATGAAGGATTAAAAAACACGAGTCGTACCAAACCATCTTCTTCCCACATATATTTTAATTAGTACTACAACGCAAGATACTAATTCTTTTTCTTGTGTCCATTTTAATCAAAAGGAATCTGAAAAGCAAAGAAGATATTAAAGAAAATATGATAGAAAATCACAAAAAGGTCGTACCACGCTGATTATTATATAAGAGGACTTCTAAACATGTACAAAGCCAACCAACTGGCTTTGTCAAAGGGGGCTTTAATGGTTGAACCTCTTGAGCCTTTTAGAACTTGTGAGAGATCCACTTGATGACTTGATCAGATCTCACCCCAAAGTTGGAACATTAACCCTTTTTAGAGACCCTGATTTTCAACACGTTAGATCCCAACTTTCAACATCAAGATGGTCTTTTGTTAGCAGGGAGATGCACTAACTTTCAATTTTCAACATCAAGTTGAAACATTAATCTTATGCTTGCTCTTTGTTACACTTGCCTTAAATCACTTTCTATATATATATTTTTTGGTCAATGTGACTTTCACATATATGAGGTTCACTTTTTTATTATACGAGTCGTAGTCGAACAAAATAATTTTCATTTGACAAGACATGAATGTGGGTTGGGACTCACCCCCATAATGATACAAGAGGCGTTATGAACATCCTTCGAACATTTATTTAAATTTGATGACTTCAATTTTTTTTAATAGGAAAAAAAAACATTAACCTTTCTTCTCTACTCTCATTTTCACAAAAAGTTTGACTAAATTAAAATTGAGAGGACCTGCCACTAAGACTTTGGTTTATTATTATGTTTTTCGCTATAATTGCTAGAGGTTGTTAGATCATTTCTCGCAAGTAGTATTGTTTAATATATATTGTATGACTTAATTCTCCCTTAATCAAAAAGAAAAAGAAAAAGAAAAAGAAAAAATAGAGAGGACCTATTTCCTCGTCATTGCATGCAGACAAAATTCACAAACGTTTGAAATAAGGAAGAATATTTTTGTGCCTACTGTGTGTTGTAATACTAGTATCACAATGGTGAACTGTTTGAACTAGTTCAATAAATCCCAGACTATGCACATTGGCACCACGTACCGCAACCCATCCATCATTTGCAAGCACAAAAAGGCAACACTATCTATAAATACTCTCAGAAGCAAAATTTTCCCTTACTCACCATACAAACAAGCCTAACAAGAGGTCAAGTGTTCTCTTTCTCTGCTTTCCCACACATCTTATTATTTGTCCTTCATTTTTATGCACTTCTGATTTGTGCATTTCTTGCAGAAATTGAGCTTAATCCGATCCTGTATCTTCATCGATCAAATGGGAACAAACTTCTCAAGACAGTTGAGTGCAACTTCTTCCGCTCTCCTTAATAGGATCCACAACTTCTTCCAAACACAAGATGTTATTAATTCTCCATATCCGATTCCTCTGTTTGTTACTGCTCCTATACTATTAGAGCTTTTGCAACTCAAGTACCAGAGCAGCAATAACACACCATTTGAAACACACCCTATATCCATGTACGTTGCAAATGCAAGTATTCTTGCATCTTGTGTGGCTTATGCTAGTCTGAGACTTTCCTCGCGCCAATTCTCTCCGACTTGTCTGAACATTGTTCGGTTCTGTACTTGATGTTTCGAGCAACTATCGTTGGAAGCATTAGCGGCAGTAATGGTCCCGAACTCGATTACTTTCGTTCCATATGTGGTGTGTTTTGTTTTAGCAGAGGGCGAGTTGGTGTGTTGTGTCTACTACAGGACCATGGGAGAACGGCTTCGAGAGTGGGTTTTTCAGGGAAGGTTTGGGCTAGTAGTGCAGCAGTTGTTGACAAGTATGCAGAGACGCGGGGTGGTTCAGCTTCAAGGCAGGCGTTTTCAAGAAAGGTTGGGCCTAATGCAGCTCTTCTTGATGAATCTGCCAAGACGCATAGTGAACGTTGGTATTAATCAGACACAGATGCTTCCCGTACATGTAGCTCCAAGATTTTAAGGAAGCTTTTGGACTAGGATCATCAAAGAAGAGGAACATTACTTTCTATACAAATTTCTCTCTGTTTTTTTAGGAATAGTAAGTTTATATATTTCAGTCACACTGTGGCTTAGAAATAATATCTTATATTGGATTTCAGGATGAGTGTACAGGGAGCTAATTGATTTGATTGTTAAGCACCCTGTTTTATGTAATTGAGTCAGATAGGATTTTTCGACATGTACTGTGGCTCATATGGTTTGTTGTTTTTATTAATTAATGTGATTCTAAATTTTCCTCTTCTTTTTACCTAGGTATTATTAATTACCTAATTCTTAGATTGGCTACATTATTATAATTTTAGATTACATGATAGCCATTTAAGGATATATAGGAAGATGTAAATGAATTAAGTGCACATAAATTTCTATGACGTGTGAAAGGAAGAAAAATTACGTTGATTTTTCTAGCTTCCAACACAAAAAGCCGAACGGACTTGCAATATGTTTGGATTACGGGAATGGAGGAAGAAGAATGGTCGGGGATAGATTAAATAATATACCATTTTATTTGATTTGGACAAAATAAAAAAATAAAGTTATAGGAGTGATTGATATAATTCCTCCTATACTCCCTTTTCGGTCGTCCATGTCAAAGGAAAATAAATGATTATGTATATTTTGTCATGACTATTATATTTTTATCTTATATATTAATTACAACTACACCAGCGCTATTTAAATTCCAAATCCTATCACTACAAAGGTTATTTTCATCGACTTTTATATAAAAAAGTTTCCTCCCTCCCACTTCTTTTCTTATCCAAATAATTAAAGGATTCTGATTTTTTTCAATTTAAACAAGATTTAATCATTTTCTTTCCTTTATTATACTTTTCTTTCTGAATCCAAACAAGGTAAGTGAAGTGGAGTACCAAAATAATCAGTTCAACGCCTCGTGCATTATTCATGGATTCATGCAGTCGAATTATAAGTGTGGCATCTTGGTTGAAATTAAACCATTTTTATGGTTTCTTTGCATAGGATAATTGTTTCATACTAACAATTTTTCGTGTTTTGTTGACGTTGTATTAAATTTCTTCATAATTTACATTACTCAACAGGTATAAGGTCTGAGTCACATACCCATAAAATAAGTAGTGGTAAAAGTAGTTTCATGATAGCTCAAAAGGTGCTTATAAGAATATTCGCCAAACACATCCATCAGAGATATAAGCTTTTTGTTGTTGCTTACTATTTTCTATCAGTTATATCATTCTTGAGGCATCAAATCTAGACAATAACTTATTGGTTGCACGAATTACATTTCGTATAGCAAAATTTTGAGCAAACTTCCATTTTCCATAATGGAAACGAGGGCAGAGTCAGACACCGGGGTTCAATGTAGGCACCCGGTGCCTGGCTAATGATTAATTTGATTTGTTCTCTCACTTTTGTTTTTTTTTTTTTTTAGTTAAAAAAAAAATCATGAGGAAAAAATTCAAAACTATAAATTTTTTTATGTATATTTATAAAAATACCATTTGTAACATACGACCTCCCTATTATATAGCAGCTGGTGAAAAGGAAAAGAAAAAAAAAACTGCCACCTCCCTGTTTTCCTATCTGCTAAAAAGAAAAGAAAAAAGGAAAAAAAAAACTGCCACAAACGCACCTGCCAGGGCTCGAACCCATGTTGCCAATACTTATATTCTTAAGAATTGTTAACTTTATTTGGAAATTAATTATTTTTTGCATAACTTCTTGATTTTGATTTTTGTTCATAAAATCATTATGTAATTTATTTTATATTTTTATTCTTGGCTTGGATTCTTTTATTTTTGGTTTCTTTACATTTAAACTATTTTTTCTTACATTTTTTTAGGTTTTTTATTTACACTATTTTTTTAGTTAAAGGGTTACGGTTATGGTTAACCGCGATTTTTTGAATTCTTAACGGTTACGGTTATGGTTAGTAGTTTTGAAAACCGTTAAGTTTTGGTTACGATTTTATTATTTTTTGCGATTATCTGAACCGTTAAATGTGGAACGCTGTATTGAGACATATACTCATGATAGGCCCACTTTCGTTAATACAAAAATCAACAAACATTCTTCTCTATGGCCACTTGAGATCTAACCCCAGATTTGGAACATTAGAGCCTGTTTCAAAATAGCTTTTTGGTTTTTGCAAACAAAAAAACTTGATTGTGAATTATTTTCAATAATTGTTTTCAAAAATTGTTTTGAGAAATGTGTTTTCAAAAAACAAGAAATTAAACCAAAACACATTTTTCATGTTTTCATGTATTTTTATCTCTGCCTCTACCTTTCTAGCCCCTTATAACCTATTTCCTACTACTTCTGAACACATTTTAAATTTATTATTATTAAATAATCTAATAATTAAAAAATATTAATTTAATAATTAAAAATAACTAATTTTAATCTTAATTTAATTGATAATTAATTTAAATATATTAATTTAATAATTAAAAATAATTAATTTACTAATTAAAAATTGACAAAATTAATTTTGATTTAATCAATTTAAATAATTAAATATTATTAATTAAATATTATAATTTAATAATTAAAAATTAAATCATTTTCATTTCAAATTAATTGATTATTTAATTAATTAATTTCATAAAATAAAAATAATAATTTCATAATTAAAAACATTTAATATAATAATTAAAAATTAAGTAATTTTAATTTCAATTTTATTGATAATTAATTTAATAATTATAATTAAATAATTTTTATTTGAAAATTATCTAATTTTCATTCAATTTAATTTATAATTATTCAAATTTATAAATAATTAAAATAAATAAATTAAAATTTAAATAATAAATTGAAATTTAAGAATTCCAATTAATGAAGTTTAGTTAGAAATATTTAAAATTATTAAATAACAAATTAAAATATTATTAATTAATTAAATAAAATAATTTGGAGTTCGATAAAAAAAAATTGTTCATATAACTTTAAGGTTGTATTAATTTTAAAAACTTGTTTTGAAAACAATTCTACTCAAACAAGTCTTCTATTTTTTTTTCTTAAAAACTGTTCTACAAAATTATTTTACAAAACAAAAAAAAAATCAAAACACTTCCAAACAAGCCTCTTTTTAGAGACCCTGTCTTCGAATGTTTAAATCAGAACTTTTAAATTTATCCATACGACACGGCCTAAATAATAAGGAGAATCATTGTGAAATAGATATGTTGTCGATTTAAAAATTACTAGTTCATATTGTGAAAATAAATTTTTGCATAATTATAAAATAAGTTTACATAAAATAAATTTCTAAAGTCCAACCTTTCATCACGGCCTACGCATTGCCGGAATTTGGTGTATGGGGATACCCTTTAATACGTCCTAATGATAAGAGATCAAGTCATTGGCATGTTTAAAATACAAAAAGATACAATATAAGAAAACATATAAAATGGAAAAATTATAAGCAAAAGGGAATAGATCTTAAAGAGAATGTGATATTGTGAAGATCTAGAGCAGTTGACTGTTAACTAGAGGATTTCTTAAACAATATGTAATTATGAGCCAAACAACTATAACTCGTTTTGTCAAGGTGCTGCAATGGTTTAACCACTTGAGGTTTTTGAACTTGTTAGAGATGCACCCATTCAACTTTAGCTATTTAAAAATGAGGGGTAAATTGTATACTACTCTCCTGTGGTTGATCATAAGTGCACGTTACTCTCCTATAAGTTCGAAATTAGCACATTACCTCCTTGTGGTCAATAGAAAATGGTGCATACTCTCCCCAATAGTTAACATCTGTTAAACTTTTAACAGAAATCCAAAAATGACAAATATACTCTCATAAAAATTAAAAAATATATATATTGGAAGCTAGGTGGCTTCTTCCCCACCCCCACCACCACCTCCCCCTCCTTCCCCTTCCCCTTCGGTGCAGCCCAATTGCTAGTTGCCGCCACCAGACCCAAATCCACCACCACCCCAAACTAGCCATCACCACCCCCTAACCACCACCACACCCAAACCTATTACTACCTCAAACCAACCACCTTTACCCATAACACGATTTGGGTAGCCACACACACACACACTCACGTACTCAAACATACACACATACTGCACGGTAGCCACACATACACACACTCGAACACACACTCACACACACAACGCGACAGCCACGCACACACATACTCTCTCTTGAACACACACACACCGCCATTTGAGGGTTAAGGTTTGGGAATTGGGTTTTGGGATTTGGGGGTTAGGGATTTGGGATTTGGGGGTTAGGGTTTAGGATTTAGGTATGAGGTGGAGACGTGGGCCTAGGGTTGGGGGTTTGACATTGGGTTTTTTCTTTTTAATTGCTTAGTTGTGAAAATGACAATAATACCCCTAAAGGGGTTATAGGGTGAGCTTTTTTGTCCTTTTAAGTGCAATTTCATTAAAATGTGTAAACCAATTGCAAAAAACGTGCGTGAGATTCAATCGCAGTTAACTTTAACTATTTTTCTGACGGAGGAAGGTATCGTGCACCCATTTGATTGATTACAGGGGGGTTATAAGCTATTTTTGCAATTTCAAGGGGTTCCATGCACTTTCGATAAACCACAGGGGGGCTAGGCGTAATTTACCCAAAAATGAGGGACATGCCATTCTGACAAGACACGAAGGAGGACCGGGACTTTATGATGCGAGGGGCTTTACAAAAATCTCCTTTGAATATTTATTTAAATTTCATGACTTCGATTTTTGTTTTATAGAAAAAAAAGCATTAACCTTTGCTCTCTACTGTCATTTTCACAAAAAGTTCAACGAAATTAAAATAGAGAGGACCTACTATTAGGTTTTTGGTGTAGTGGTATGTTTTTGCTATAATTGTCAAAGGTAACGAGATCAATTTTCATAAGCAATATCGTTTAATATATATTGTACAAATTACATCTATTAAATCAAAAAAAAAAAAATAGAGAGGACCCATTTCCTTGTCATTGTAAATTCGCAAAGTTTGAAACAACAAGAGTATTTTCTTTCCTCTGTTTTTTTTTTTTTTTTTGGTTACAAGAGAGGCATAGCTTATTACATCATCGCTATTCTCGGGATAGTAACACACCTTCTTGATAGATGACTAAGAAGATTGTAGGCAGATCCTCCAAACTAAACCACCAAGGATTGTAACAAGTCATAATTGGCTAACTAGAGAGTATTTTCGTGCCCAGTGTGTTGTATTACTAGTAACACAATGCTAAAGATGAACCTGATTTATCTTCATTTGTCTTCACGTCCGTTCACTGATACTGACAACTGGTGTCCTCACTGACACTGACAACAGGGATTATATAGGTGGTGTAGACTTTCTGCACAAAAAGCAATACTATTATTTAGCAGAGGAAAAAAAAAAAAAAACCAACACTATCTATAAATAGAAATATCAGCAGACTCTCCTTCACTCATCACACAAACAAGCCTTCACTCTTCTCTGCTTTCCCACACATCTTATTATTTCTACAAATTGTCTTCATTATTTGTTCTTCATTTGTGATTTGTGCATTTCTTGCAGAAATTGAGCTTTAACCAATCTTGTATCTTCATCGATCAAATGGAAGCAAGCTTCTCAAGACAGTTGAGTGCAGCTTCTTCTGCATTCCTTAATAGAACCCGCAACTTCTTCCAAACACAAGGTGCTATTAATTCTCAATATCCGATTCGTCTCTTTGTTACTGCTCCTATACTATTAGACCTTTTGCAACTCAAGTACCAGAACAGCAACATCACACCATTTCAAACACATCCTATATCCATGTACGTTGCAAATGCTAGTATTCTTGCTTCTTGCTTGGCTTATGCTAGTCTAAGACTTTCTTCGCGTCGATTCTCTTCAACTTGTCTCAACATTGTTCGGTTTTGTACTTGGTGTTTCGGGCAACTATCATTGGCGGCATTAGCAGCAGTAATGTTCCCGAACTCAATTACTTTCGTTCCATATGTGGTGTATTTTGTTTTAGCAGTGGGCGAGTTGGTGTGTTGTGTCTACTACAGGACCATGGGAGAACGGCTTCGAGAGTGGCGATTTCAGGGAAGGTTTGGGCTAGTAGTGCAACAGCTCTTGACAAGTATGCGTAGACGCCGGGTGGTTCAGCTTCGAGGCTGGCGTTTTCAAGAAAGGTTGGGGCTAATGCAGCAGTTCCTGATGAATCTGCCGATACGCATAGTAAACGTTAGTATCAATCAGACAGAGATGCTTCCTGTACATGTAGCTCCAAGATTTTAACCAAGCTTTTGGGCCAGGATCATCACAAATTAAGAAGAGGAACATAACTTTCTCTCTACGAATTTCTCTCTGTTTCGAGGAATAAGTTTATATATTTCAGTCACACTGTGGCTTACAAATAATATCCTATATTAGATTTCAGGATGAGTGAATAGGGATGTAATTGATTTGATTGTTAAGCACCCTGTTTTATTGTGAGTTATTCGGTTTGTTGTTTGTAATAATTATTGTGATTCTAAATTTTTTTATTCTTTTTACTTGGTATTACTAATTACCCAATTCTTAGATTGACTACATTATTATAATTTCAGATTACACCGTATTTTTGGCCTAAATTCCGAGCTTACTCCTATCAAAGAGACTAGCATTTGACATCTTCTTTCCTTGTTTTGAGTCTTTGGAGTACTTTGGGATTATATTTTACGCCGAGGATTTGTGCTTGTGGGCCAAGGTGAATATTGCAGACCAGCAGATCTGGTGGTCGACAATCATTTGGACTTGGTAAAAGTTCTTGCGGCACCTATAGTAGGACAGAAGACTTATCGCGATGCCCGCAACCAATTTACGATGTCTCCGTCGCTGGCATTCGTCAAGCAGGCCACGTGGATTGGCCAGGGTCTTCTTCGATTAATGAGACCTCGATCCCGAAAACTTCTGAGTATTTTTTTGATAGGCACCTATAGCCATTGAAGGATAGATAGGGAAGATGTAAATGAATTAAGTGTGCAGAAATTGCTATAACGTGTGAAGAAAAATTACCTTGACTTTTCTAGCTTCCAACACAAAAAACCAAACGGACTTGAAAAATGTTTGGATTGGGGGAATGGAGGAAGGAGAATGGTCACCGAGGGATTAAATAATCCATCATTTTATTTGATTTGGACAAAATAATAAAAGAAAGTTATAGAAGTGATTGATGTAATTCCTCCTATACTTCCTTTTCGATCGCCTAATTTGGCCTCAAAGAGAGATAAATGATTATGTATATTTTGTGACGACTATTATATTTTTATCTTATATGTTAATTACAACCACACCAGCTATTTAAATTCCAAATCCTATCACTACCAAAGTGTATTTACATTGACTTTTATATAAAAAAATTTAGTCTCTCCCATTCCTTTTCTTATCCAAATAATTAAAGGATTCTGATTTTTTTTCAATTTAAACAAGATTTTATCATTTTCTTTCCTTTATTATACTTTTCTTTCTGAATCCAAACAAGGTAAGTTAAGTGGAGTACCAAAATAATCAGTTCAACGCCTCGTGCATTATTCATTGATTCATTCAGTGGAATTGAAAGTGTGTCATCTTGGTAGAGATTATAACATTTTTATGGTTTCTTTGCATAGGATAATTGTTCCGCACAAATCATTTTTCATGTTCTGTCGAAATTGTATAAAATTTCTTTGTAATTTACCTGTGTAAAAAAGGAATCTCTTTATCGCCATTGTACAAAACTCTCCAAAATTTTACAAAGGGAAAGCATGGACCATAGACACTCTAGAGATCAAGGCCATATATATTTTATTGAAATCTACTTTTAACATTCATGCAAGTTTGTTTACGACTTCCTCTATTTTTTAATTAGATTAGGGTTTGTTTCATAAAGTTAGGCTTTAATAGCATGATAAATTAAAGAAAAAGAGTAAAAAGGCTGATGTGTCGTACAAATTGTGTGTATTCAGTTATGATGAAAAACCTAACAAAGAAAAATTATATAGATTTAAAAAATTAGAGAAAATAAAAGATTATTTTAACTTAATGCTAGATACGTGTAATAAAATATAATAACTCTTTAACATAAATGACAAGTGAACGCGACATCTTAATTTTGTGGTGGAATGGAGAATTGCTCATACTACTCACGACATCCTCAATATCACAACTGCCTTACCTGCTTTTCAGTTCTAGTTGACGCTTGGTAACTAGCTTGTTGATTGGTTAGCTAAATATAGATTAAGTTGTAACCTAGTTGAGCATTGGTTAGTGAATCCTCCAATAATTTTTTGTAATTTACTCAAAACTGACTAACAATCTTTTGGTATTGAATAAACTTATGTAACATCTTTACTACAACCACTACAAAAAAAAAAAACTGGAATTTGCGATGGGCCATCGCCGTACCATCTCCAACACGGAGATAGTTTTGTGACGGGAAAGTTTGACGCAAGTTTTGTGAGAGGAAGGTAACGGCAACATATCCACCGCAAAAAACTATCACCAAGCCATCACCAACGGTGACGGCCATCTTTGCCATCTCCAATTTCGTGATGGCCATGCTATACCGTCACCAAATTGGCGACGGCACAGTGAGGAAAAAATTAGGTAAGTAATTCGGATACAGTGGAGATGGCTCGGTGACGGTATGGTGACAGATTCTCTTACTATGCCGTCACCATAATAGGTAACAACTAAATTTTATCTGTTTTGATTAGTAAGCAAGACCTTTAATCCCAAAATAACAATGGACGTAGTAAATTCTAAACTAGCAATACCAATTAGAACATGTATCGTTAACGAGAAGTATTGACAAACGTCGTTTTCCAAGTAATAAAATAGTTCGTTATTGTAGAAAATAACTACAACATTATACAAACATTATAATTTAATATGCTAACGGCAAGGTTTTATTTCATAATCTTACAGAAATATCCAGCTGTCCAATCACGGCATGCATACAATTGCATTAAATCATATTTTCTGCTAATAAATGTAAAATTGAAAATTAAAACTTTTCCACTTTATATAATTTTGTAAATTATAAATTTATAATTGTTAATTGTATGAATCATAATTTTTTTTATAAAATTACACATTATATTTTTATACCTTTATTAATAAATTATTATATAATTATTAAGATTAAAATTATATTTTTAAATATAAATTTTTTATAATTTTTAACATTAATAATTTTTTTTTTCATTTTTCCTTGTCTTCGTATTGGAGACGAGGGCTATACCCCGTCACCAACATTAGTGACGGGAGCTGAATCCTGTCTAATGGAGACAGGAGCCCTAGCCTGTCACCATCCCCGTTTCCAAAATTTTTGTGACGAGTGATGAACCCCATCTCCAATTTTGGAGACGGGAGATGAATCTCGACTCCACGTTGGAGACAGGGGATGAATCCCGTCTCTAAAATGAGACCGACCTGTATGGTCGTCTCCACCAATCTTTAAAATAAAATAAAAATAAAAAATAAAAAATTTAAAGGACATGGGGCTGATCTAATTTAAAAAACAAACCCCCACCCCCACAACCCCTACCCCCTACCCATGACCCCCCATCCGAGTCCCCTACCCCCATACCCCTATCCCTACCCCATACCCCGCAGTTCCCCTACCCCCATACCTCGCGACCAACAGCACGCTCCCCCACCCCGTAGCCCCTTCCCCTACCCCCACCCCGCAGCCCATCCACCCCCTACCCAGCGACCCACAGCCCCCCACCCCTGCGACCCCCTCCCCCAACCATAAGGTAATTTTATTTTATTGTTTTTTGTTTTATATATATTTATATAATATATTTACATATAGATGAGTGTGTATATATATATATATATATATATATATATATATATATATATATATATATATATATAAGGTCTATATGTTATTTTTGGTTTTTTTTGAATTTTTTCGTTTTTATAGTTTTTTTGCTTTTTTCTATTTTTTATTTTTTTATTTTGTTTTTCTTTTTTTTCTGTTTTATAAAGTAATGTTAGATCCTAATAGAGAGACATCAACATATGTACTAATCACATGGTCTTTTTATGAAGCTAAATAATGACCATTTATACTATAGTGAGTCCTTACTTTGTTCAAATTCTTTGTTATGTATTCGTTTTCAAATTCTTGCGAAAATGATGTCTATTTTTCTGTCATTAAATATTTAGAAACGCAAGACAGTATGTTAAGGCATTATTTCTGAGCTTGCATTTTACTAGTATTCTTTAGAAGAATCTTGATAGCATTATTGATAAGCTATGCTTGTATTAATCTTTCCATTGTTGAGAAGATATTTTAGTATTATTGATTTACTGCTTCGCATATTTTGTGAATTAAAAGATAAGAAGTTATGAAATGTGGATTAGTTTCTGTATTTGTGTGTGTATGTATATAAATCAGTACATGAAACTATTGTATGCACTTGTGTCAAAATGAGGGTTGAACACGCTTTTGGGTCTATTGGTCTAAGGAAGGGACAGACTCACTTGGTCTACTGTGCCCAACTTCCCTTGAATTCGCTTCCTCCCTTCATTCAAGCTTCATCTCTTTCTTTCATCGGCGAACAGGTAGGATGCATTGACACGACTCTACCTATTGAATAGAGAGAGAGCCTCTTACTAACGAGCGATTCACGCTTTACATCTCCATGTTGATTTGAATATATCGAAAAAGGTAAAGGCTAATCCCATAGAATCTTCGGGCTCTCCTCTAATTATGAGTTTGCTTGAACAAAATGGAAGATATTTTCGATAAATAGAAGTACGTCTTATTCATTAACATCTCGAAAATATTCCGCCATAGTTAAGGCAGTCAAACCAACTCTCATACGAGCTCCTGGCGATCTATTCATCTGGCCATAAACTAGAGCTACTTTGGATAGTCTTACCAAGGAGTCGTGCATAGCCGTCTACTTGTATGCAAAGGAAGTCCAGTGGCTTATGCAAAAGTCTGGTGCTTTACATGTTGCGCTTTATCTAAAACAATGTGCTAGCTCTTTACAATTAGCATATGAAGGAGATAAACGCCCTCCTGAGCTTCTGGCTGTTCTCGTCTCACCGCAGAAAGCACTTTATGTGCCTTGAGCCTATGACTTACGTGTGTCTGGAGTGTCATGCTGTTGAAGATGCTATATCCTAATATTTAATAACCAGATTAAGCTTCGTTGTAAGTATCTGAATATGGCAAAGAAACCACGGGTGGTAGGGGAAGGGGGAGATGGATCTTGGAAGTGGCTTTATATGTGTTCTTTCTGATTCAGATACAGGTTTATGAAAAAGAAATGGTGAGAGAACAATTATCCATATAGAAAAGGGATGAAAATAGTATTAATTGAATCTGCTATGCTATATTGGTAGTGACAGAAGTATTTGATTACTAGATACTAAGAAGTCGTGCCATCAGACATGAAACTTTGGGGTGCTTCATGTCTGAGAATTCAAAGTTGTTTTTGCTCTAAACTAAGTTGTCAAAGTGGGTTACGAGTTTATATACTTTCCTTTGCTGCACTTTTCGTTGTAAGGAGTCGAAGAATTTAGGCCACAAATCCACATGGTATTGATGAGCGAGTAATTAATTGACATTAAACTTACTTCCTAGGTGGCAATATCTCTAAAAAATTCATTCATATGTTTTACAGTTACGTCGAGAGGGGATATCATCTCAGAAAGAATAAAAGCCTTGCAGGAACTTGTTCATAGCTGTAATAAGGTATGCGCCCTTTTTGTTATGACAACTATAGCCTTCAACTCTCTTCAAATGGATGATTCCCTTTTTACATACATGTCATATATGTACATTGTCCATAGAAGTAGTTAACATATGAATTTCTGTCTTCAATTAGGATAAAAGGTTTATTAGTAAATCCAGATTCTCACTTTATTGAAACTTTGCAAGCCATCTCTGCCATGGCTTGGGGAACAGACTCTTGCCCTAAGGTATTCTTTTAATTTGGTTGGCCAAGTTATATTTTACTTCACTGGTCTTTGTGCTAGCAATGTATCAAACAATTTGGTATCACTCTTATTCTATTATTTTATATTATATTCTTATGTTTTCTTAATCATGTCTGTAGAAAACAATTTAAATAGACCTCCCGAACATCCACCCCTCTGCTGAGCTCTCTCCCTCCTTATGTGGTATTCTATTGTTTGTTGGGGTAGTTAACTAACCTTATCTTTTTCCTCTAGATTCAACCATATTCTAAAACAGCATCTGCTAGGCTTATTGCCTCACTTATTATCTTCTACAATCGATTGTATTCATGATTCATTATTATGAAGATTGTATGTATGTCGTAGTTTTATGTTTGTTTCATTAAAGTTGAATAATGGAATTATATGTGGGCATCCTATGCAAATCGAGAAAATATACAGGCCTGGAAACCAGTATGTCACAGCAGCAAAAATGATTCTCCAGGTAAATATGATTTGTCTTTCTGCTTTGGTTCTTGCAGTACACAACTGGATTTTGTACTTGTTGAGGAGAAAAAGTACTGGACTAATTTGGACTTTCAACTCTGTTGCTAATTGATATGCTTTTTCAACAGAACAGCGAGGCCATGGTTTCCATTGATATGCCTGCTACACCATCAGAAGTACTTGTCATAGCTGATAAATATGCCAGTCCTGTTCATATAACGGCAGATTTATTTTCCCAGGTTTAAGTGACTTTCCAGTCTCTTATAGATGTATTTCACAACAAACCTCTACTCGAACTGCAAAAGTTTCATTGGTTGTACTTTTGGTATAATTTAAGAATAACAAGCAAAAGAATATAAGATTTAAGGAAAAATTTAGAATAACAAAATCGTTATTAGATTTGATTAAAGGATGAAAGAAGTCTGAAATCAGCATTGTAATACTAGCTCAAAAGGTGAAATGGAAAAAAAAAAAGTAAATGAAGTTATCAAGTTTATGGTTCTCTATTAATTTTATTGACAGTGTTTATAACTACATCAAGCTTGTTTCCTACTTGATCTTGAGCTACCTTGTATTCCAATTTCAGGCAGAGCATGGCCCCGACAGTCAAGTCGTTCTTGTGATTGCTAGAGATGGCGTGGATCTAGGTGCTATTTTGGAACCCCCTGGGTTTACATCTCATTTTTTAGAGTTTAAATTGATGACTGTCGGTCTCTGCTTTCAAAATATAGCTATTCTAATTTGTTGAATCTGGATATAGATATTTATTCTAATAATTATTTGACATAGTTATTACTATGATTTTCTCTTTCATTTCACATTTGTTTGTTTAAATGTTTTGTAGCTTATATAACATATCCCATAATTAAATACTAAAACTCATTGTAGGTTTAATCTGATATGTTCTTTATATTTATGAAATATAGGTTGAAACTGACATTGTCAGAAGATTTGGATAGCTCTTTTTACTTGGAAATACTGAGAGAAGCAGTATTAAGTGCAATTCGTGATATTGATGCAACATTCTCTCAAGTAAGCTTTTATGTTTTTTCTCTTTGTTGTGAAGATTTTAGATTTTAACTTGCTAATTATTGACTGTCACTTATTGGATTTACTAGGAGGCATTGAGAAACAATTTTGATTCAGGTTCTACTGCCACAGTTATATTAATGGCAGATAATCAAATTTTGGTTGTCAATATTGGAGATCCTAAAGCTTTTTTGTGCTCAGAACTTTCTACGTCTCCAGCAAAGGTTAAAGGTCAGAATTTCTTTCCTACTTTTACTGTTTTCTTTGAGGAGCTTTGATAGTGGTCTCTTACATAAAGTGCAAATAAATTGAAGTTAGTGGTAATAAGTTCTTTCGTGCTTGAGTTGCATTAAACTAACAGTTCCCAGTAGAAGAGACTTCTTATTGCTAAGAAATTGACAAGGGATCACCACCTAGACAGGGATGATGAAAGGGCACACGTGGAAATCACGATATCATTTTATGAATTTAAAATTATCTTTTTACTTCTCTACATTTATGTAAAACTTATTGGCAATTTGAATTCATTTATTTTTATAAATACTAATTCAAATTAAGTAAATTAGAATTTATATAATTAACACTATTTATTCCATTATATTGATACAAGTTCATTTCTATTCTAAATAATTTTATTTATAATATTTTTTACTGTTCATTGGGCTCAGCCCGTGTATATGCATGGGCAATGCCTTACTAGTATGCATATAAATGGGTTAGTTGTATACATATCATTCAAAGATGATCTACTTTTGCATTATACCCATTTTTGTAACATATTTGTTTCTATTATAAAGAATTGTGACATATGAGACAAAATAGGGATAATAATTAACAACATACACATGCAGAGAGAGGATGGGGTTTTGGGAAGAGAGAGAAGATAAACTGTTGTATGCAGTTTTCGTGAGGGCTTGGCGACGGCAGTTTTGGTGACGGCATGGGGACAGGTGAAGTTGGCAAGGGCATGATGACATGAAAAATTAGTGACGGCAAGGTGACGGGAATTATTTGTGATGGCATAATGACAGCATGGTGAGGGAAACATTAGTGACGGCATGGTGACGGAAAATTTTTGTGACGGCGTGTTGACGAGATAAATTGGCGAGGGCTTAGTGAGGGAAAACATTGACGAGAGGTCGGTGACGACAATCAGTGGTGATGGCCTGGTGACGAGCCATTGCAATACGTCAAAGGGCTTGGTGACTGGGAGGATTTTAGCGACCACCTAGTGTTTGATGAACATTTCCCCTCAATATGTCGTCGCAAAGTCGAAATTGACGACGGCACGGTGAGGGAAACCGTCTGTCGCAGAATTCAGCTTTTTTTGTAATGAACACATAGTTGCAAAGGTTCATGAATAATTCACTACTATTATGTTGGATCTTTTCTCATAATGTAATTGATATAAGATGATCCAAATTTGTAAGGAACCTCTTCAACAAATATAGTACCTTAGCCTATCTTGGAGTTTAATCGATAGTACTTATTTCCAAGGATTGTGAAGAAGCAGTTAAAAGTGGAAATGGTTATGCAAAAGAAAAAAGTGAATTTGTTCTAAACTCTGTCAAAATAAAAATTTTGGAGGAGTTTGCCAGAAAATGTTCCAAAAACAATGAACGAAAAATAAAATACAAAATTTGGTCGGGTTCCAAAAGTCAAATATTCTCCTACGTACTACTTTTTGTCTTGTATGGTTGTGATGTGTACTTCCTTAAGAATGAGGTTTACGTCTCAAACAATGTTTACATTTGGGGACAGTTTCAAATTCTAGAATGCGAGGAAGAGAAAACAAAGGGGTCTGGGAGAATTAATTATTATCTCATTTAAAAATTTAAATTGTTATAAAATGTTTGTTATATTTGGGAATAAATACATTTTACTCCCTTAAAATTTATAAGTTGTAACACCTTACCCCTTAAACTAATTTTTGTTTCACTTAACCCCTAAACTAGAAATTAGGTGAATAGATATTGCTAGTTTGATTAGTTAAATTGACAAAATCGTCCATAAATGACAATCATGAAAGAAAAGAAAAAAAAATGCGTCTAGGTTAGTTAACCTTAACCCTGTCTCAACCTTTCTTCTCCTACCTTTTTGCTTGCTCTCAATAATGGTCTTTCCTCAGCGAACAACGTGTGTTAATTAACTTCAACACTAAGTGTGTGTTGTTCAATGAGTTTTTACATTTTCAGTTGTTAATTATATCTCTTATAGCCCTCAAATTGAGGGACATAAATTAGAACCCTCTATCTTTATACGGTGTTGAAGATAAAAAAATAAACAAAAAAATAAGAGACAGGGCAATTAATTGAGCGAAGTAATAAAGTTGAGCTTATAATTACAAAATTGCTATTCTTTGACTGTGACCGTGAAAGGACACAAATCATCACTCTCCATCTTTTATACAATTGTGGAGACTTCAATTTTAAATCCTATTATCATGATACTTAGGAAAGAATTTAAATATTTACTTCCTTAGTGTAAAGCCTTCCGCCACCATTTAAGCTATGCTACAATGTGAAAAGCTTAAACAACAAATTGGTTTATCGGGCTATTCCAATCCAATTGATTTCGTCGTGCGTAATTTAAAGAAATGCGTATTGGATAATTTTTTGTCAGAACTTATGGAAAATCTTCTACAATATGATCTTGCCATTGAAAAGGTAGATAATGATGGTGATGGTGAATCAAATTGTTACAAACTTTGTGTACTATGTTAGGATGATGGAAATGGAAGTTATGTTGTATGGAGATTACGAAGATAAAGATATGGTGTTGAAATGAGCGAGAAAGGTCACTTTTGTCAAATTACCGATAAAAACTAACAATATTTATTCAGTTTTTTGGATAGGGGGTTAAGTGATATTAAAAATAATTTAAGGGGTAAAGTGTTACAGTCTATATATATTGAGGGGGTAAAGTGAATTTTACCCTCCTTAAGTAGAGTGACAATTTTACGTTTTCATGTATTTTTTGTATCACTTAACCCTCCTCCTTGCATTGGTCTATAAAAATGGTAGTCAAAATATTATATTGGATAAATACTTAGTTTGGTCTCTTATTTTTAAGGTTTGTGTCATTTTAGTCCTTATATTTTAAAATGTATCTTTTTAATATTGTATATTTATCATTTGTCCCAACTTAGTCGTAATCTTTCAAAATATACAATTTTAATCATATATCTTTATCATTTGTCTCAACTTAGTCCTCCACCATTTTAAAATAATAACAAAGATAAAAACTAAATTAAAATATATAATAAAAAATAAATTTAAAAAAATACATTTTAAAAAATAAACACTAAATTATCAATTTTACGCCTTCCCTGAATAAAAATAAGGGCAATACTAAAAAAATGTCTTAAAAGAGAATGTGACAAAATAAAAGATGTAGTACTTGCATAGGTGATATTGCTAAGAAAGCAGTTGACGTTGACTGTTAAATAGATGATTTCTTAAATAATATATAATTATGAGCTAACCAATAAAGTCGTTTTGTCAATGTGCGGGAAACATCCTTTCAACCAGTTGAGCTTTTTGTCAATGTGCTGTTAAAGATGTACCCCTTTTTTTTACCCAAAAAAAAAAAAAAAGAGATGCACCCCTTTCAACTTTTTTTTTTCCCCTCTAGTGGAGGCCAAAGGCTGAAACCCCTTTAAACTTGTAGCTATTGAAAAATCAGGGAGATGCCATTTGACTAGACAGGAATGAGGGAATGTTACAAACATCCTTAGCATACGTAACTCACCTCATACAGAGGAAAATTTTAAACTTTAAATTTATCATATAAGATTTTAGATGATTTTTTTTAGTATTTGAAAGGTGAAATAATTTCTATTCAATTGTAAAGTTTACATAACTCTTATATTTATAGTATATATTGTAGAGCAATTTAGAGTAAATGACATATAAAAATAAACTTTCTAAATTACAGGATATAGATGAGTTTGAATAACAAATCAAATAAAATCTAATCAAAAAATATATAGCATATCAAAATGAATCTAATCTAAATAATCTGATCGTTATCATGCCCTCGCAAGTGAAGCTGGAGTAAAGACGGTGAGCTTGGACGAAAAAATTAGTGAGTTGGCTCTTCCAAATTAAATAGTTCGTGTGGTTCGAGTAGTACCATAACACAGGCTTTTACATTGTAAGACAAAAGAGTAAATGTATTAGGGAAGCCACAAAAGTGTAGTGATGATGCTGTCATGTAAATAAGAGTTGTTTAGTTGGAGAATATAAGGTTGGTGTGGTGCTATGAAATAGTAGAAGGTAGATATGTAAGGTCCTAATATGTGTGGTGAGAAATTTAGATGAACTAAGCGTGGTTCAGATGAAGAACCATGTGTAAGAAAGTTTTATTGCCAATCAACAAGAAAGATTGGAGAAGGGGTAGTAGTGGAAATGGTGGACGAAGTTGAGGTAGAATCAATAGAAAGTGGAATAAAGGTGGAATAGGTTTTAGAAAGGGAGTCGGAGTCATCCACGTGTAGTAGCAAATTGTTTAAAGTAATAAAGGTGGTAGAGTTGAGTGTTCCAAGTCCGATAATTAGAGTGACTAAGAATAATAGTATCAAAGGTTTTACATTGTAATTAGTAATAGAAAAGGAAGAGGTAGTGGAGGAATGTGCCATGACTTTTCTTTTCTTTTTTTATTTTGTTTGGTTGGTCTATGTTTGTTGATGGGTGATAGGAGTTGTATAAGAGAAACAGTAGAGGCAGAAGAGGTCTTAGAAAGGGTAAAAGTAGTGGTGGGAATTGAACGTTAGTCATGATGTTCTGATACTATGAAAGGTGAAATAATTTTTATTCAATTATAAAATTTACATAGCTCTTATATTTATAGTACATATTTTAGAGCAATCTAAAGTGAATGACAGATAAAGATAAACTTCCTAGATTACAGGACATAGATGAGTTTGAATAGCAAATCAAATAAAATCTAATGTAAATATATATAACATATCAAAATGAATCTAATCTAAATAATATGATCCTTATCAGTATCAATTAATTTTAAGATGAAACATTAGTTATCTTAACATAATATCAGAACCGTTCTTGGTCCAGTTATATTCATCTACTTGTGATCCATTTATTCTCTTGTCTCACTTTCCCTACTTGTGCACCCCTATGTCAACTCTCGGTTCTCAATTCTCACCGGATCACACGTGAGGGGAGTGTCAGAATATATAACTCACTTCCCACATAGAAAAATTATATACTCCAAGTCCACTAGGCTACTCTTAATACCAATTGATTTTAAGAAGAAATCTCGGTTATCTTAACAGAATATTTATTTAAATTTCACTTCAATTTCTTTTATAGAAAAAAAAACATCAACATTTGTTCTCTACAGTCATTTTTTTTTTCTGATTCAAAGAAGGCCTAAAACCGTATAACATAATTAACGAGACTCGAACTCGTAACTTCTCTCATACAACAAGTAATATTGCCACCGGACCAAATCTCTAGTGGCTCTACGGTCATTTTCACAATAAGATTGACGAAGTTAAAACAGAGAGGACCTATTTCCTCGTCATTGCGTGCTGACAAATTCACAAAGTTTGCAACCCACTACTTCAGCAAAAAAGTTAGCAACCCACGGTGTGTTGTAATACTTGTGAAACCTTTTGAACTAGTTGAATGAGTCCCAGAATATGCCCATTAGCACCAGTTGCGTATCCCATCCATCATTTGCAAGTGATAAACCCATCCATCATTTGCAAAGACAAAAAGGCAACACTATATATTCTCAGAAGCAAAATTTTCCCTCACTCACCATACAAACAAGCCTAAAAAGAGGTAAAGTGTTATCTTTCTCTGCTTTGGTACAAGTGTTGTCTTTCTCTGCTTTCCCACACATCTTATTATTTGTTCTTCATTTTTGTGCATTTCTTGCAGAAATTGAGCGTAATCCGAACCTGTATCTTCATAGATCAAATGGAAACAAGCTTCTCAAGACAGTTGAGTGCAGCTTCTTCTGCATTCCTTAATAGGATCCGCAACTTCTTCCAAACACAAGGTGCTATTAATTCTCCATATCCGATTCCTCTGTTTGTTACGGCTCCTATACTATTAGAACTTTTGCAACTCAAGTACCAGAGCAGCAACAACACACCATTTGAAACGCATCCTATATCCATGTACGTTGCAAATGCTAGTATTCTTGCATCTTGCTTGGCTTATGCTAGTCTAAGACTTTCTTCGCGTCGATTCTCTCCAACTTGTCTCAACATTGTTCGCTTCTCTACTTGGTGTTTCGGGCAACTATCATTGGCAGCATTAGCAGCAGTAATGTTCCCGAACTCGATTACTTTCGTTCCATATGTGGTGTATTTTGTTTTAGCAGTGGGCGAGTTGGTGTGTTGTATCTACTACAGGACCATGGGAGAACGGCTTCGAGAGTGGCTTTTTCAAGTAAGGTTTGGGATAGTAGTGCAGCAGTTGTTGACAAGTATGCGTAGACACGGGGTGGTTCAGCTTCGAGACTGGCGTTTTCAAGAAAGGTTAGGGCTAATGCAGCACTTCTTGATGAATCTGTCGAGACGCATAGTGAACGTTGGTATTAACCAGACAGAGATGCTTCCCGTACATGTAGCTCGAGGATTTTAAGGAAGGTTTTGGACCAGAATAATTAAGTTTACGTTTCGGGAAGGATAGAAGAATTACTATTAGAAGTAAGATCTTATATTGGATTTCAGATTGCTTTTGCTGTCAAATCGCGGGAAACACGGTCACTCAATATCCCTAGAGAAGCACACTACAACGTTACTCACCCCTCCGCCATCAAAAATACCATTTGCCGTTCTATTTGTATTTGTATGTGTTAAGCATGGCGTCTGAGCTAAGGATGAAATTGGTTTGATTGTTAAGCACTTTGTATACAGTTGGTAGTATAATATGTAGTCTAGTCAGATACGATTTTTTGATATGTACTATGAGTCATATGGTTTGTTATTTGTATTAATTAATGTGATTCTAAATACTATGAGTCATGTGGTTTGTTGTTTGTATTAATTAATGTGATTCTAAATTTTCTTCTTCTTTTACCTGGGTATTACTAATTACCAAATTCTTAGATTGGCTACATTATTATAATTTCAGATTACATGATAGCCATTGAAGGATAGAGAGGGAAGATGTAAATGAATTAAGTGTGTGCGCAGAAATTGCTATGGCGTGTGAAAGCAAGAAAAATTACCTTGATTTTTCTAGCTTCCAACACAAAAAGCCCAAGGAACTTGCAATATGTTTGGATTGGGGGAATGAAGGAAGGAGAATGATCGGGGATGGATTAAATAATTTATCCTTTTATTTGATTTGGACAAAATAATAAAAGAAAGTTATAGGAGCGATTGATGTAATTCCTCCTATACTCCCTTTTTGGTCGCCTAATTTGGCCTCAAAGGGAAATAAATGATTATGTATATTTTGTGACTATTATTATATTTTTATTTTATATGTTAATTACAACTACACCAACTATTTAAATTCCAAATCCTATCACTACAAAAGTGAATTTACATCGACTTTTATATAAAAAAGTTTCCTCCCTCCCATTTTTTTTCTTATCCAAATAATTAAAGGATTCTGATTTTTTTCAATTTAAACAAGATTTAATCATTTTCTTTCCTTTATTATACTTTTCTTTCTGAATCCAAACAAGGTAAGTGAAGTGGAATAGCAAAATAATCAGTTCAACGCCTCGTTCATTATTCATGGATACATTCAGTCGAATTGAAAGTGTGGCGTCTTGGTAGAAATTAAACCATTTTTATGGTTTCTTTGCATAGGATAATTGTTTCCCACAAACCATTTTTTATGCTTTGTTGAAATTGTATAAAACTTCTTTGTAATTTACCTATGTAAAAAAGGAATCTCTTTATCGCCATTGTACAAAACTCTCCAAAATTTTACAAAGGGGAAGCATGGACCGTAGACACTCTAGAGATCAAGGCCATATATATTTTATTGAAATCTACTTTTAACATTCATGCAAGTTAGTTTACAACTTCCTCTATTTTTTAATTAGATTAGGGTTTGTTTCATAAAGTTAGGCTTTAATATCATGATAAATTAAAGAAAAAGAGAAAAAAGGCCGATATGTCATACAAATTGTGTGCATTCAGTTATGATGAATTAAAAACCAAACAAAGAAAAATTATATAGATATAAAAAATTAGAGAAAAGAAAAGACTACCTTAACTTAATGCTAAATACGTGTAATAAAATATAATAACTCTTTAAGAGAAAGGACAAGTGATTGCAACATCCTAATTCTGTGGTGGACTAGAGAATTGCTCATACTACTTGCAACATCCTCAAGATCACAACTGACTTGCTTTTCAGTTCTAGTTGATTGTAACGCTTGGTAAGTAGCTTGTAGATTGGTTAGTTAAATGTAGATTAAGCGGTAACCTAGTTGTGGATTGGTTAGTAAATTCTTCAACAATTTTTTGTAATCTATTCAAAACTAACTAAAACCTTATGGTATTGAATAAGCTTATGTAACCTTTTTACTGCAACACATAGCTGCAAAGGTTTATGAATAATTCACCACTATTACGTTGGATCATCTCTCATAATGTTATTGATATGAGAGGATCCAAATTCGTACAGATCCGCTTCAACAAATATAGTACCTTAGCCTATCTTGGAGTTTAATCGATGTTACTTATTTCCAAGGATTGTGAAGAAGCGGTTAAAAGTGGAATTGGTTATGCAAAAGAAAAAAGTGAATTTGTTCTAAAAAATTTTGGAGGAGTTTGCCAGAAAATGTTCCAAAAACAATGAACGAAAAATAAAATACAAAATTTGGTCGGGATCCAAAAGTCAAATATTCCCCCACTACTTCTTGTGTAGTATGCTTGTGATGTGTACTTGCTTAAGAATAAGGTTTACTTCTCAAACAATGTTTACACTTGGGGACGGCTTCAAATTCTAGAATGCGTCTTTGTCGAGAAAGAGAAAACAAATTAAGGGGTCTAGGAATATTAATTATTATTTCATTTAAAAATATTAAATACATTTTACTCTTTTAAAATATATAAGTCGTAACACCTTACCCCTAACTAAATTAACTTGTGTTTCACTTGCACTTAACTAGAAAAGTGAATAGATATTGCTAGTTTGATTAGTTAAGTTGACAAAAATGTCCATAAATGTGAAATTGATAATCATGGAAAAGAAAATGTATATCTCTTGTAGCCCTCAAATTGAGGGACACAAATAATTAGGACTCTCTATCTTTAGTAAATTAAAGTTGAGAGGGAAAGGTCACTTTTGTCAATTTACTGATAAAAACTAACAATATTTATTCAGTTTTTTGGTAAGGGGGTTAAGTCATACTAAAAATAGTTTAAGGGGTAAGGTGTTACAGTTTATATACTTTGAGGGGGTAAAGTGAATTAAACCCTCGTTAATATATAAGTAGAGTGACAATTTACTTTTTCATGTATTTTTTGTATCACTTAACCTTCCTTCTTGCATTGGTCTATAAAAATGATACAAAAATGTTACTAGATTTTTTTTTAAAACAAAAATGTTGCATCATTTGTACTTTAAGAATAAATAAAAAGAAGCTTGAGTTTGTACTCGATCATGAAAATATAACAAGTAATTTGATTATTATACCTTCTCCATTTGTCAAAAAATTTATTTCTTATATATATATATATATACTTTAAATAAACATCTTTCCTAAAAATAGAGAAACTTATGAAAGTGAGAAGAAGGTTGTTTTTTTTGTGAGTCTAAGAAAATCATGGCGAAATTCATAAATAAAAAATTTCATCATTTCGAAAACAAAAGTTCCAATTTCTAAGCTCCTATATTTCAAATAATGAGTTGACCAAGTGATGTATGCAATAGAATCAAAACAGTAAAATCGTATTCTCCTCTTAATTTGTTTATATTTTTCTATTACTAAACAAAATATTCATCTTTAAATAAAACTACAAAAAAATACGTTTCACTAATGCAATTAGTTTAACTACAAAGAAAAATGAAAAATAAATATCAATATAGTCTTTCTATTCCTTGAATATGAATAATATAACAACACTTCTATTTCTAAAAGTTAGTAAAACTTTATCCCTAATATGTATAAACTGAAGACCAAAAAAATGTATATGAAATATATTAAGGTGTTGACTCTTTTTTTTTTTTTTTGGTTTAAGGAAGCCTAAGTCGCACAATATGTGTCGCACTCAAGAAAAAAATACACCACTAAACCAAACACCTAATATGGTAAACAGAGTGTAGCTATGGCAGAAGTACTTGGGCATAATTTGAACTTCTGTTCATCCTTTTTTGGTTTTTCCCCAAATGGGATTGTAATCATTCTAAGAAAGTGTTGTAATCGCTTATCTGATTACGTTCACTTGAACTCCAACGGTCTCTAGTCTAGTGCTACACCTCCCATCAACCAAAAAAAACACTCTCATTAACAACACCTATAAGATAGGTTGAATATAACAAGAAAGATCTCATGTAAATCACAACTTAGCTCAGAACAATTCTCTTTCCGTTTTCATTTTTCAAAAATTCCACAAAAGAGCATTCAAACCCTCAAAACTCATGTAATTTCTGTCTCCTTTGGTTTTTAGTTTTCTCTTTTTCATCAACATAAAGTTTTAGTCTCATTTTAATGATTTATTATGGGTATTTTTACCCAAGACAAAGTGGGTAAATCACTAATCTACTTTATTGACATTATTGTAGGTTAAACAAACGTAAATAATAACATAGAGTTGTCTAATAATTATTTGTTCAATACTAAACACTGTATAAAAATATTCTCAAATCTCAATAAATTAGGGTTTGCTTGAGCCGGCTGTTTGTGCACCTTCACGGAGAGCAATAATTCTTTTGATAAGATCTATATTTTAATATGCATGTATTGGTAATTATATACATACATACACATCTTATGCCTCAAATAAAAATTATCACATCAACAAGATTTAACCGTAATAAACTGATTATATAATTATGTTAAAATAATTTTAACAGTTCACATCTATTATATCTCTTACAACATAATTGTCGTGCTCCCTACTAGTCATATCAAGTGAAAATTGAAACTTCAATTCCATCACTTGGATTAAAATTGGCACACTTACTGTTTAAGTTTATTAAGAAGTGATTTATTAAAAAAGTAATTATTGTGGCAATGGATAAATCATATTAATATATAAATGGGGTAGTTTTGTCTTTATAAGAATAAGTTTTATAATTAGAAGCTGAAAAGAGTAACCTTTTAATTTCAACTTATTTTAAGCTATAAGCAAATTTCTCAAATATACAGCAAATATTTTATTTTTAAATAATACGTTAGTAAATAAGCGCAACAAATATTCTGCGACAGCATATCTTATCATAAAATAGAAGCAAACAAATTTCCAAAGAAAATTAAAATAATTAAGAACGGAATCAAAAGTTTTGTTCAGTTAAAAATATTTAATTTAATATTTATATATATATAATTTTTTATTGAAAATTAAATTAATATTTTATTATAAAAATACTTTTAAAATATATATATATTTGTAAACTTAAACATAGCTCCGCCCATGAAAATAATAAATTTTTTGAACAACATTTTTTTTTATCGGATTTTGAACAATATTTCACTTTCATGATATCAGTCAACTCAAATTCAAAATAAAAAAGACGAAAGGAATCTATAATTAGAGCCACAAGTTTGATACTATTTGCTCTCGCGAAAACAAAAGTGCCACGTAGCGTTAATCTTAAGCAAAAATTAGAGTGCATAGAGCAGTGGCGGCGCCCCCACAATAGAAAAAGAAAATCATTCTTTTTATTGAAAACGAAAAAAAAAATTATAATATTAAATTATCTCATTATATATTGTGCGCACACTCTAACTTTGAGACTCTGACTTCGCATAGCATAGAGTGCAAGCATGTCTCTTCTGGATTCTATGGTACCATCACAAAAGTAGTGACGACTCTATAATTTATTCTTAATAAAAATTATAACATATAATTTCATAATTATATAAATATATATTCTTTTTAACAGAAGTTAATTAGTTATTAGAATAAAAACTACTTGAATGGCACTATATTGCATTTGCCCTTACTCACATGTTTGCATTAAAAAGTAGGACAGACTAGTGAACTTGGCAACTTCCTCACTTTGGGTGGGTTAAAATTAAGGGTAAACTATAAAATACATTTATGTATTTAACCAAATTTCACATTAGATCTTAATAATTTAATAATTCTCATAATTTATAAATATGTGACTTATTGACACTGTGTCCTATAATGCTAATAGTGTTTTGTGACATTAGTATAAATAACATGTAGTTATTAGATCGTGGCAATCAAGTCACTTGGTTGTGCTATCCCTTTGAGAATCAAGCACATTGTTGATGATATTATTATGATTGCAATTGAAATTCGACACATTAGATTTTGACATATCAAACGGTCCAAAGCTCCATATAGTTTTTATAATTGGCACCGTGTTATTTGTTGGATTTTGTAACATTGTGATAACGGTTATCTCCAAGCTGTTGTGATTAAACTCTTCTTGGGAGCAACTATCTACCATATATGGAGTGAAAGAAATAGAAGAGTTTACGATGGAGAGGTACTTACTGAAGATCGATTGTTTCATCGAATTTATTTTGATGTTAGAAATAGACTTTACATATGTAAAAAGTATAAAAGTACTACTTTAAACAGATTCATCTGTAGAAGTTGGAATGTAGATAAGAGTATCTTATATTAGTTGGATTGATGTCTTACTGATTGTACATTTCGTTCGGTTTTCATTTTAATGAATACCCTTGCTTACCTTAGCAAAAAAAATCAGACAAAAGATTTTAGCATATCAAACGGATAGCAAATTGAACTGTAAATTGGGTAGCGAAGAATCAAATGAGTAACAATTATATCTAATTTTGTACTCACAAGAGTTGGTTAATTGTGTTTGTAATCAGCTTTCATTTTAATAAGATTGCTTTCTTTTACCAATAAAATAAAATAAAATAGATCATGGTGGGGAATTGAAAATTTTTCCTCTAATATTAGGGTGAAGTGCACAAAACTCTCTTGTATTTTTAAAAAGTTGCACAATACTCTTTTGTGATTTTAAAAGTGCACGATACCTCCCCTGTAGTTCTTGAAACTAAGCACAATAGCTCCCTGTGGTTTTAAAAATACATGGTACCTCCATGGTTTTTGAAACTAAACATAATAGCCCTCTCTGTCAAAAAATCTGTTTATTTTAATGAAAAATATGATGCACGCGCGTCAAATGCGATTATTCAAAGTTTTTTTTGCTTAAATTATTAATTATTTTGACAAAAATACCATTATATGACACTTTTTTTTCTTTAAGGTTGAAAAAATGGGTATTTTTATTCATATAATTAATAATTGAAACAAAAAAAGTGCATTTAACACGCGTACATCATACTTTCTGTAAAAATAGACGGATTTTTTAATAGACGGGGTTGTTGTACTTAGTTTCAGAAACAACAGAAGAGGTATTGTGTACTTTTAAAATCACATAGGTCTATTATACTTAGTTTTAGAAACTACAAGAAGTACCATACACTTTTAAAATTATTGAGAGTATTGTGCAACTTTATAAAAATATAAAGGGATTTTGTGTATTTCACCCATAATATTATTGTATTTTGACAAAAATTAACCATTGTTGACTATTAAAATGATGAAAAAAATTTTAATCAGTCTAAACTGATATCTGCCTATAAGAGTTTGTAAGATAAAAAGTAGATTCTATATATATGTGTGGCTAACTTTATGTGAATAAACTGATATCAGTCTAGAGTGGTTAAATACTAACCTTAAAATGATTTCATCGTAATCATGTATTATCTATCTATAATAATTATGTCTGACGTTAAAGGCTACTATCTACTACACCGTACGATAAGGGCCCAGCCTACCCAACCGATGCAGCGTTACTCATCTACTTCCCACATACACGCCACGTGTCCACTATCAAGCAAATATACTTTTATTTTTTTATTTAAAAAGAAATTTAGGTCGATATTACAATATTAAATTAACCTTAAAACTTTTTATATATAAAATAAAAATTAATCTTAAAATTTTTCGTACAAAATGATAACTGTAACACATGAGCAAATATCCAATAGAAAGCGAATATACTTTTGAATTGTAAATTTTAAAACGAATACATTTATATTAATTAAATATTTCGATAACTTCGATACTTTAGTATGTATAAATATGATAACATACACACACATACAGCTCACACTCTTCATACCTGAAGCTTTGCGCGTCATCACTAAGCAGATTATAGCTAAAAATGGGTCTCAAGGTATGAAATTTCAATACAAAGTCAAAGCTCTTTTGTCAAATAAAGATTAAAGCATTGTATTGTTACCTTGTTACAATTTTTTTAATACATTTCATTGCAAACTGTTGATGATTTTAGTGAAAACATTGGATCTTTAGCTTCATGATCTTTAATATGCGATCTGGGTATTGCTTATAGAGTGCTATTTTGTTGAGATTGTGGAGAAAATGCATATGGGTTTGTTAGATTTCTTATGAATTTGTGGAAAAATTGGATCTTTAGCTTCTGATCTACGATATCCAATCTGGGTAGTGTTTACAAAGTGATGCTTTGTTGAGTTTGTGGACAAAATGCATATGGGTTTGTCATGTTTTTAATGGATCTGTTCTGTCTTTGATCAATTTTTGTTGATGTCTTTGTTTGATCTTTCTTTTGGTTAACGATTGTGTATGTGTTTGCATGTGCATGTTCATATATGTACCAAAAATATAAAACCAAACACTTTGTGATTAGCCTTTGAAAAAAGATTCAATTTTTTTATTTTGTTTTTTTGCATATAGTATATTAATTGAGGGACTGCTGAGCCATTTTACATAACTTAGATGTTACATTCGAGACTTGATCTCGAGACCTTTCACATCTAAAGCGAAAATCATACCACTAAACCAAATGGCCCGTAGTGTTTTTTTGCATAATTGTGTAAGGTTTTAGCTTTCCAAGGTTTTTGAAGTTGTTTTTTGACATATAATTTTTTTTTGGGATCTGGTGGTTTAGATTGAGTAATTAGTGAGGTTGCAGAAAGAATTTGGTCTTTATCTCTATGAAAAATTAACTTAGAAGACATTTCTTGAAGTTAAAGTACACTTTTTTTTTTGTCGACTGTGGATGATGCAGTTAGGGCTTAATCTTGGTGTTCCTACATATTTAATATATACTACATCCTGTAAATCTTCAAGTTCAAAGTCCTTGTTTCAATTGCTTGTGAAGTTTATGTTGATTTACACAAGGATGGGTGTATTCTATCGGCGATTCTATCTCCATTTGGCATCACTGTCTGCTGATAAAAAAAAGTTTGCATTTTCTGGTAACAAATCTCTAGTGTGCCTCCTCAATTCAAGAGAGACTAAGTTTTGGCAACATTCTGCTTCTGCATATACTTTGGGGTATTTCATGAAGTAGGTGGATTTGGTTTATGCTTCATCTGTGTATATACGAGTTGGCAAAAGAATTCCTGCAACCACATAGAGTGGTCCTTGAGGTCATCAGAGTAGATTAAAAATGACTATACCTTTTCCAGGACTTTGCTGCTCTGGCATGAGCTCGCTCTTTATGCAATTCACGGATGACTTATAAGATGCTTCCAGAATCACAATTAATATTATCATTCGTATTACTTCTAGTTCATGCACAAGTTCTTTCTATTTTGTATATATAAATATTAGATTCTTGTACACATCTCACATCTGTATGTCGATTAATTATGAACAGGTTATGGATATTTAGATGAATCTAAGGTTTATGAATATGTAGATGAATCTTATTTTCTATAAAATCTCAGTACATTCTCTGTGTACGTTGTTTGACCAACTTGACATTTTTTAAGCTTCTCGAGCTATTGAAAAGTTTAACTGACCTAAGATTTACTTCACAAATTCAAACTTGTTGGGCTTTTAGGAGGAATTTGAGGAGTATGCTGAAAAAGCTAAGACCCTGCCAGAGAACACTACCAATGAGAACAAGCTTATTCTGTATGGACTTTACAAACAAGCCACAGTTGGAAATGTGAACACCAGTAAGTACTTTACTACATTCTCAGCAAATGCATCTTATTATCTTTCTTCAGCCGCATTTAGAACCTCCCTAAATTTTCTTCTTGATGATCAGCAGGCCGCCCTGGAATGTTCAGCCCGAGAGACAGGGCAAAGTGGGATGCTTGGAAGGCTGTTGAAGGTATTGCATGAAATCTTGGAGTCATACACTCACAGCGAGTGCACGAGTCTTTATTCTCAAATTATATATAGCTTCTGATCTTAATTTTCCTATACGGCAGGAAAATCCCAGGAGGAAGCAATGGGTGATTACATTACTAAGGTGAAGCAGTTGCTGGAAGAAGCTTCGTCTTGATGATATAAAAATGATGAATTTCCATTACTCATGCTGCTAAATTATGGAACATAATAATCATGAACAATGTTAGCTTTGTACTTTATGTAACTTCTTTTAAGCTTGAGTTTGGTACTTGTTCTTGTTATGGCTACCTTTATGTCAAATGGAATAGAATGAGTATACTACTAATGTGCTCTTGTTGACCTTTGGTGCTGAGTTTGTGATGTCTCATCTGATATTGAGTGCCCTTTGAGCCATTTGCATTTTGCTTAATCAATTTGTGCTGCATTCTGTGCCACCATCTTCCTACAAACAAATCCTATTCTGCCCTTTTGCTCCTTTCTCTATGGTAAAAAATTTGAAGAGAATTTTGTCGCGATGATCCAGAATTTTGATTCTCAAATTGAAAAAAAAAAAAAAAAAGGCAAAGTTCCCTCGTTGAGTGACAAATAGGAAACTTAAAACATTTAATTTGTTAATATCTATTTGATTTATAATTGATGTCCTATTTGGTCCTTTTGCCATGAGTTTTGCGAATGGCACCAATTAGCTAACGTATGGAATGGTTAGGATTTCACTCATAAATATTAAAAGACACTCGTTCTGGAAGAGGATCCTAACCCGTGTTTTTAAGCATTATGCTAGGCAAATGTGCTTGGTAATTTTGTATCCTTTCAAAGTCAAAAAAAAAAAAAAGTCATTTACGACTTTGTTTCTCTTCCTGACAAGGGAAGAAAACTATTACTTCTGCCTTTCCGATTGATGCTTGCCCTTGGTGGATTTAGTTTCGTGAAATTCAACCTTAAAATAAACGAGATAAGATGAAAAATCCTGCCTTGACCTTAAGGCATCTCCATCCATGAAGTATAACGATAATGCTCGTTAGCAGCTCAAGGCAATTGAAGGCCAAGGCAGGGCTCTTGTCGAGCAGCTCAGGGCGATTGAAGACTAAGGCGGGGTTCTTGTTGATAAAGAAGGTTTGAAAAAGCAAATTAACGCAATTGAAAATAACCACCCTACTAGAATAATTGAAAGACATAAAGGACCTGTGATAGTCTTGTCATTAACTAAACTAAGAATCCGTTGCTACGACAAGGATGTCTTTCTTAATTAGCCAACTTCAAGCTTCAAGACCTGAGACATATTCTTAATGCATTACGAGAGAACACCTAACTTGCTTGTTGACACTGAATTTACGGGAACCATTATGGGTTGGGGGTTGGTATTAGCCATGCCAATGCCTATTGAGAACTGAAACCACTTAACCCTCCTGCTGATTGACTACCATTAATTAGATTTCAATATCTGCCAAATCCTGGTTAATGTCAAGGTTAACATTCATTCTCCAAAAAAAACTTGTCAAGGCTTAATTCTTCCAAAATTCAATGAAAATTGAGCTACCCCTTTCATGGTCCCCAAAGTTACAGATACTACAGGGCCACCAATCTTTATAGAATCATTTTCAAGAGATGAAAACCACTTGCTAGTCCTCCATTCAAGATAACTGATAACCTAATAAATATTGAATTGACAATCTCCAGGTACATTCACATGGACACATTGTTAGCTTATCCATAAAAACCTCGATTCTTTCCATCACTGAATGAATCAAAATGACTAGTCAACATCAGTTACTATGCAAAAATGCTTCTTGTGAACCCTGTTAGAAGTTTAGCTATCACGAATGCATGCGATTTTTTACGCGAGTCTGAAGTGATATTCAGAATCACTTTTACGCACATTAGCGTTAAGTTATTGAAAGAGATGAGCTATGATAACACAGGAATGGATAAGCAACTTTCAGAAAAGGGACTACACATTTGCAGGATTAACATTGCGGGTACCAGTTAGGATATTACTATTGAACAAAAGGATATCTAGAAATGTAGTATTCCCTTACACGTGAAGCGCCATCTCTGGCCAGAATTCCTTCAAGATCTCCAATAATTCTGGCCAACCATATCTCTAAATTTCTCTGAATTTCTCTGAAGTTGTTTCTTATGGAATCTAATGCCCGTCTTGTGGCTAATTGGGCCTGGCCTTCAAGCTCATTGCGGAAACAACTCTTTCCTGTCTCAGTTTGCAATGCCATTAACTTCTGACCGGTTTCAGATGCACGCTGCTGAAGACGAAATGCTTCAAGTAAGAATTCTGTTTGCCTTTGTGTTCGAAATTCTGAAGTAAGTGTGGGTTCACATGGATCACTGGCTTGCTGAAAGGAAAACGTTTGTCAGTTAGATGTCCCACAGTAAATCAATCTTCATATGAAAGGAAAATTAACAATATTTTCAGTGTGAAGCTAAAGATAGGATTTCTCTATGACAAATATGCTTCTTCATGTGCTGCTCAAACATGAGTAAAAGAGGGGAAGGAGAAAGTGAGACGGAGAAAAAAAAAATTAATAATGGCATATCAAGTTACGATTTACAACAAGCCGAAAATTCTCTCACCAAACAACACAAATGATTTCACCTTCAAATGGCGGTGGACACGTAATGCTTTAAGAAAATTATCCACAAGAGTTAAGAGAAATGCTATATACCACTTTAATTTTCACACTCAAATACCACTTCCCATGTGTATGCTTAGTTGGCATGTTAAAAGAGGAGGGAGAAATCAAAAAGTTAGTTATTTTAACATGCCAACTAAGCATCCACGTAAGAAGTGATATTTGAGTGTGAAAATTAAAGTGGGATATCGCAATGCTCCAGGAGTTAATCACACATGCTGCTTATCGTTTCTTCTTTAAATACGTAGAGAAACGAAGCCAAAGCATCCTCACAATTTATGTTGCACATACAAGAGTAGAATATTATCTTAATAGCTTGCCAAGGTTTACCAATATCAGCTTCACATCTTTTGAATGGTGTGAAGTATTCCATAAAACTGCTCCCAAAGTGATTGTGCACAGTATGAAATAACCAAGTAGAGTAGAACAATTATAGAACATCAACCACAAAACATAATTTTCTGAACAGAAAATGTAAGTTTGGTATTACCATTCGTCTGCAAAGGTCATCAATCTTTCCAACAAGAGCTTGATATCTCTTTGCCTGCTTTCTCATGACCGAGGGCAACTTTGATAGATCTGTTTTACCTATTCTTTCCAAATTCAGCAGCTCCTGCTCAAGTAACTTTAGCTTAGAGGAGACTCCTGTTGATTCACCATCTACCTTCCACGGAGACTCCCTTCTGAACAAGATATATATGTTGCTATTACATTAATTTGTGGAATGTGAAGCAGGTACATTCCCAAAAGGATTTAGAGATAGACAACAAAATAACTACCTTGCAACAAAATGCTTTAAAAGGTACTGTGATTCTAGTGATTCATATTGCACATCCTGCACCATGAACAGGGAGAATCAATGATAAGTTGTAAATACCTTATACCTTAATGTGTTAACTAACATTCAAGACTTCAAATGGTTTCTCCAAGTAGTCTAGCTACATACCCAGAAAATCAGTTATTCTATAAAAGATTTGCATCCGGAGTGAATGTTCGCTAAAAGGAATTACATAAACAAGATATTTGACCTCTGAACTCTAACAGGTTTCTATAGATGTAGAACCTATACTTGCATGTATCCTTTTCACTACGAAGTCAGCTAAAATAATTTTCACCCAAGGTGGTAATAAGTTCGAGATCACCAAGCCCCCTATTTCAACAGCCACCTGGTTGTAAAACAAGTTCATTTTCCTGAGGCAATTATTATCATCTTTCAACATTATGCACAACCTTTCAATAAAGGCCGAAGGTTGAGATGTTTCACATGTCAGTGAAAGAAGATGGAGTTAGACAAGACGAAATGAGGAAAAAGAAGGATTGAGAACAAAGAAACGGGAAGTTCTCCCCCATACAATGAGGTGGATGATTTAACAAAATAGGGTGACATCACATGTCAACTTGTTTCATTGAAAATGGCCTATCTTCAGATGATTGGATAGCAAGCAGCCAATTTCTGATAGATACATCAGAACAAAAGATTCTGAAATTGGGTGCCCTCTCCAGCAGGTAACCTCATTCCCAATGGCTTTGAAAGAGAAGTCACTGAAGCTAATCTACCAGGATCTTTGGAACATGCTATGTGATTGTGTCGTCATGAAGAATTTATTCATTGTAGGCACACATTAGGCTCCACAGCTTTCAGTAGTATCGTTGCACGATAAAGATGGAAGAAGAAGAAGAAAAAGAAGAATACCTACCAGTGGTACCATTTACAACCGGTGTTTCAAGCATAACTCAAATAGTAAACAAAAAGAAACACTAAATTAGTAATTTCTCCGAAAAGCTGAACCAAATCTTGAGTAGTAAACACCAAAAAATTGAGTAGTAAACCAGAGGGCCAAGTTTGTTTTTTCTATGGATAAATGAATATGGACAAATATCTAATTAGCAAAGGGACAGCGGACCAGACAAATAGAGTATACGTCTGTGCACTTGACAACAAATTAAATTAATTAGAACTTGGATTGTACTGATTAATAAAAACAATTGAATTTGAATTTCACCGCGAACTAGTCCTCTTGATGGCTCTCAAAAAAATATGAAGATTCCAGATCATGAACTATCCAAAGTTCCTTTGAATCAGAAAGGGAGAAGTGAATGGTGGAAAGGAAGAACAATCAGCAGGCCAAGCCTACAAATTTTTCATTTAACTTCGACGATATATTAACACAAATTCTGCAGCCTGATTCTTTCATGGATGCATCTAAAATCATACAGACAGCAACCTCTACCTTTTCTCCCCACAAGAGAGGGTCAAAAGTATCAAATTGAGCACAATGCAAGCATTTAACTCAAGATCAAAGGAACAAATTGGACCTAAAGCAACCAAAAACATTATAATGTCAAATTTCTTCCATTTCTCCAAATTAAGCAAACAAAATTTTCTTTTCCCAAATGCCACAAAACAAAAAAACCAACAAGATTTCGGAAAACTTAACATTTTATTTCGGAAAAAATAACATTTTCTCCATATTAACCTTGAAATCATCAAAACTATGAAACAAGAGCAACTACAAAACAAAAGGAAGAGATCAAAGATACCTGCTGCCAAAGGCTTGATCTTTCAGACCAAAACTTGGAAGCAGAACTCAACAACTCTGGACTAAACCCATTACTGTGACCATAAACACCACTCATCTCCTCCACATTATCAACTCCATTATTCCCCCTAAAACACTCCTCCATTCCAATATCAGCATAACACTCACCATCCTCTCCACCCCCTTCATCACCCTCGCCTCCACCCCCACCCCCACCCCCTACCCCACCATTACTCTCCATCCCACAAGACCTTCTACTCATAAAGCTCAACATCTCATCTCTTTCACTAATCTCTCTTCTCAACTCTTCTACACAAGCCTTCAACTCAGCCTCCATTTTCTCCAAGTCCTCAACTTTACCTCTCAAATGTGCAATCTCTTCAGCACTATCATCTATCTGCTGTAGCAGCCTCTTCTCTTCTTGCTGCCAAGCATGCCTATGGCTTGCAAAGATCTCAACCACTCTTGCATTAGCCTTTGAGTCCTCTTTTCTCCTTGAGTAAAGCTGTTTGAGCTCTTCTTGAGCTTGAATTAGCTTAAAGCTTAAATCTTTATTGTGGGTTTGAAGTTTTGGTACTAAAGAGATTGCATTTTTTGGTAAGGACCCAAGAAAGATTGTGAAGCTTAGGCCTATGTATTTGGATAAGATGTTCTCATCGTTTTGTGATGAAGATAATGTAAAGGGTGGTTGTTGTTTTTCTTGTTGGTCTTGGTTTTGGTTTTCATCTTGTTGTTCTTGTGTTGCCATTAGAGAGAAAGTTTGAAGACTTTTTGTTGTCTTTGTTTGGGAAGTGTGTGTGATTTTTGAGGTTGCTTTTGGTAGATTTGCTGCTGAAATGGCCTTAATTTAAGAGTGTGTGTGTGGATTTTTGGAGTGCTTTTTGAAAACCCTTTTGGTAGGTTTGCAGCTGAAATAGCCTTCAATACGAGTGTGTGTGTGTGTGGATTTTTGGGGTGCTTTTGTATGTAGCCTTTTTGAGTGACCCTATTTTGCTTTGGCTTTTCTGATGTTGTTTCCTTTTTACTGTGCAGGTCCTTGTATCTCCATCACCTCCTGTTTTTTTTTTTTTTTTTTTTTTTCGAAACAAAAAGAAAAACATGGTACATTTTATTATAACATAATATTACATCATTATTCTAGCCAACTAAAAAATTAAACTTCTCTGTCTTTACTATGCTTCTTTTTGGCTTTTCATTTTCCTTTCATTTTGGGGGGTTTAGATTGGGCGCACGAAGTTTATAATATATGTACATTTTCTTTTATTTTCTAAAACAATCATATACTAATTAGGGAAAATCTCACTAGAAGTCTCTATTGTTTCATTTTGTCTCAAATTAGTCCCTATTATTTAAAATGTACCAAATGAGTCCTTAATGTTTGAGAAAAAAGTCTCAAAATGGTCCTCACATCCAAAATTCTGTTATCTTTAACAAAAAGTTAGTAAAAAGACTAAATTAACCTCACAAGTACTAAATTATAGATTGGAAAAATCTCACTAGAAGTCCCCATTGTTTCATTTTGTCCCAAACTAGTCCTCATTGTTTAAAGTGTACCAAATGAGTCCCTAATGTTTGGAAAAAAAGTCCCAAAATGGTCCTCACATCTAAAATTTTCTTATCTTTAACAAAAAATTAATAAAAAGACTAAATTAACTTCACAAATACTAAATTATAGATTTTTAACTAATAATATTTATGAATACATTCATGTGCCCTACCACTTAACCTCTAACATTTTTTTTCTTTAATTTAAAAGAGATTTACAAAGTAATATTATATAACTTAGAATATTAATTTTAAAAATCAATATTGATATCTCTCGCACATAAAATGATATTGATACAATTATCATTTTATGTGCGAGAGATATCGATATTAATTTTTAAAATTAATATTCTAAGTTATGTAATATTACTTTGTAAATCTCTTTTAAATTAAAGAAAAAAAAAATGTTAGAGGTCACGTGGTGGTGCACATGAATGGATTCATAATTATTATTAGTTAAAAATCTATAATTTAGTATTTTTGAAGTTAATTTAGTCTTTTTACTAATTTTTTGTTAAAGATAACAAAATTTTAGATGTGAGGACCATTTTGAGACTTTTTTTCCAAACATTGGGGACTCATTTGGTACACTTTAAATAATGGGGACTAGTTTAGGACAAAATAAGACAATAGGGACTTCTAGTGAGATTTTCCCAATCTATAATTTAGTATTTGTGAGGTTAATTTAGTCTTTTTACTAATTTTTTGTTAAAGATAACAGAATTTTGGATGTGAGGACCATTTTGAGACTTTTTTTCCAAACATTGGAGACTCATTTGGTACACTTTAAACAATAGGGACTAGTTTGGAACAAAATAAAACAATGGGGACTTCTAGTGAGATTTTCCCTACTAATTACTACAAAAATTATCCTATGCCAATACTAGGAAAATCTAAGCTAAGAATAACAAGAAGCTCTTGAGGAATATTATTAATTCGTAATGAAGCAAGTATTATATTTGACGTTTTTAGCTAATCAATTAGCAGTTTAATTCGTTCTGAATTTCTGTCCAACACCCTTAGTATTCAAGAATTCTAACTTTTTAATCACAAATTAGGTTAAAATTCATATACATGAGAAAAATGTATATTTTATTATATGATTTCATCAAGCACCTTGTAACACACTAACATTCAACTTTATAGTAATTTTTCTGCTACTCAAAGTACATCTCATGGTACATGTAGTAAAGTTCACATAATTTACGCCCTTATTTAGAGTAAATAACTCATTGATGTTTGAGTTATAACCTAAAATTGATAGCTACAGTCAAAATCAAGTGTCAATTTATAGTGCATACGGACAAGTAACATATCTATCCTCCTTTATTACTCATCATTCATTTCTTCTAACATTTCATAAATTTTGCCTCACCTATATAAGATTAATAATTGAGACAATGTGCTTAAATCCTAACTTGGCAGACACCCAAATTTGTGCCTATTAATAACATTGTCATATAATAAAGACCAAATAGGATCGCAATTGCAAACACCCTCAAAATTGACTATCCAACGTTTTCGTAACGTTAGCACATCCCTTGTTATTGGACATTTTTTCCTAATGAAATTGGTAAAGTACATCGCTTTTTGAGGATTAATAAAAAATAAAAAAAATCTACTCTTGCTTGTCATCGGTCTTAATTTTAAGAGGAATTCTTTGGTGCGCAAGCACACTATAGAATTTTCTTAATTTTAATAAATGATATTGATTAAGGAAATAAGAGGAACCTTAAAGTAACATCAAGGAAATAAGAGAAACATTTTCTAAATCTTTTCATCATGTTATGCCAATTTTTTTTTTTTTTGGTGGGATAAAACTTTCATTGGTACAATTAACCAACCTTTTGGAGTTGAAAGTCAGAGTACAGAAGGTCTTTGAAAGCGAGGGCGAGGGGGAAGGAGAGGGGAAAAATATTGAAAACCCAGTTCAAATAAAAGTTTCTACTTGCATAATATTTAGCGACTCAATTTACAATATAATTTGTAATCATCTTTTTAAACTCAAAACGAATATCATAGAAACCAACTGTAATTTGTTTAATGTTATGCAATTTGAGTCTTTTGTATTTTATTCTTAGAGTTAGTCTTAGAAACGGCCTTAGACCCCACATCCCTCAATCAGGCACATGGATCCACGCATTGGGATGGAGCTCACGGCTTGAACTTGGGACGTTAACGTCCAGGCGTTTTGAACACCATTGATTGTTCTTGGGTTGGTTTTGGGAACTGGAATAAACGGTCACTTTTTTACACTGATGAGTAGACAGGTACTATTTTTTATGCGAAGCTAATCAGAAACCAACTTTTTAAAGCCTTTCTGCAGATCTTAACTATGCATTAACTATTTCTTTCCAGTCCTTCACTTGAGTTGCTGGAAAGTGTTTCCTTTGCTGGCATTTTGCCGTATTACAAACATCCCATTTGATAACAATCGTTCGGCCTACCATATCATATGGGGCTTACGGCTCACCGTTTGCGTTATTAGCGAATTAATTGTTGGCTTAATATATAATGTGAGAATTTAACTGATAAAATTCGACCATCAATTAAATTTGATGGAACCCGACCATGCAAATTTATAGATGTAGCAGTGCGACTCAATACATATTTTAGATCAATTAAAATGTGAACCTGATAAATAGTCAAAGAATTTTAAATTCAAACTTACTAAATGTTACTTTTCCTTATTATAGTAACTTTAATTTTCTTTTGCAATGCGCAGTGGAAAGGGTTATGTATGGTTGTATACTTGTTTTTTTTTTTTTTTCTTGAAAGAGTTGATATTCGTTACTCCCAAAAGAATATTTACGACACGGTGAGATTTCATGGTGATTACTGAATCATTAGATTTAATTATTGAATTATTTAAAAAAAAAATTCAACTGTTGATCTCAATACCAATAAAATGCTCTTAAAAAAAACGCATCTCAGTTATCCAAATGTCGGACATAAAAATACAAAGCCTGGATTGCACAAGAGAAACAAACGGAAAGTAAAATGAAAGAAAATAAGTTTTATCGCTTGGATTGAGAAAAATAATAAGAAAAATGAAAAAAAAATGATTTTATGATTCTTTGTTTAGATTGAAAAAAGAAATGAAAGAAAAGAGAAAATTTAAAATGAAAGTTACGTAAATACCCTTTTAATATTCAACGTTATGTTAAGGATATAATTGAATTTTTTTGAAAGCACAAGGGACAACTAAAATTTTAACTCGTTAACTTTTTTTTTTCCACTAAAAAATCTCAAATTGGTAGGATTTGCAAACCAATTTAAGACCAACTCCAATAGCCTCTCTATTTTTTTTTTCTCCACATCTAGTGAATTTGATCTTGACTCCTTATTTTTAGGGACTCTTTATTTTAGTTTCACTTCAACAGTCTCGTTACTTTTAATCAATCTCTTATTTTATGTACTCCTTATTAACGTTTCACTCTAATTGTTTCTCTATTATAGCAACTCCCTATTTTTATTTACTTTAATATCTCTCCCTATTTTGACTAAACACACTATTTTGATATTTCTTATTTATATTTTTCATTGTTAATAACGATATTCTATTTTTAATATTAATATTATTTTATTTTTATTTTTTAATTAATATTATGTACTATTTTATGAGGATTATTTTTTTTTTTAATAAATATCATATCCTATTTATTAATATTATGTTTTATTTTATTAATTTTAATCTCCAACAATCATATTTTTTGGTCATTGGGCAAACACTTTCAAATATAGGGAGCCAAAAATCGACTCTATACATTTAGAGAGCAAGTTTGGGAAAACATAGAATCCCAATTTTAGAAAGCCCCATATAGAGAGGTTGTTGAAGGAGATTTCAAATGTGTGCCTCCCTATAATAATGGCTAAGTCTCCATTATAGGGAGACTGTACGTTAAAGAAGACTTAATTAAACTTGATTGAATTTGATCTCTCTATAACCATTCGCTCTTTTTAAAAGTCGATCAAAATAAGGAAAAAGACATTTCCTTTAAAAAGTGCATTTTAAACACTACGTTAGTATGATATGCGAACATATTAAACAATTTAGTGCATAAGAAATATTTATAGTCCAATCATAGACTAATTGGAATCTGAAAGCAAACTTTTAGTGATATTGACTACAATGTTTTCTATTATCATTCACGATGAGCTTGATCCTCCAGCTATCTCCTTTGTATGGGTGATTGACAGTTTTACTTGAAAATTTATTTGGTATTAGTTTCAATAATGATGTTTGAGTAGCTAATTAAGAGAAAAAGCTATAACTATATTTTAAGAGAATGTTTTAAGTCATGTATGTACTTGGATCCCTTAAATGAATTGTTGCTTATTAAATTACATCAAACTTTTAGAGACGAGCTCATTATAGTTATTTATTGTCTTTAATACATTCTTCGCATAAAGTAGATTTATTTTTTAACTTTGTACGTAAATAGTTTTAGCGTTTTGAAATAGGTGATAATGGTAAGATTTGAATTCATAACTATTTAATAACATGAACTCTAATATCATATTAAATTATCACTTTATTTAAAAAAATTATCACTTCGAAAAATATTTATTATAACTATTTATTATTTTCAACGCTGGTAGCTTGATCGATTCATGTTGGGCCAACAATAAAAGAAATAATAAGCATTGAAAAACTACATTCAAGTGCATCCCCAAGGAACTTATTGATTGTTACACTTGAGGCAAGGCTAGCTTCATGTTTGAGAATGACTTCATGCTCGTCTAGCAATATAACCGCTAAAGTCGTTCAAGTATTTATGAAATGGGTGGACTCATAAATTGAGTTCATTGTCTTGATCAACCGATTGAGTAAGTAGCAAAAAGACTTCAAGAACCATGCAGAAACACACACTTTCATGTATTTGCATTCAATACACAGTGCCCCCAATAGAGCAACAGGTTGCCCATATAGTCGTCCAACAATCGTAGGATCTTGATTAAAACGTCATGATATCATAGAGGATCATTACTCATTGTAATGGTCAAAATCTAGCATAGCTTAAGGCCTATTTTGTGAATAATTTATTGGATGTGAATTAATTCAAGTCCACGTGTCAATAGGCTCAACTTGATCCACAAGTTAGAAAATTCCTATATATAAATAGCCTTCAGTTGACCTTGCATAGAAACTTTGACCTTCAACACTTGTCATTTTGAGTCTTCTCTACCATAGCGCTCCTCCATGAGTGGCTTCTCCACCTTTCTCCGATTGTCTATACCTTCTGGGAACAGGTTATTAATGCCCACTAATAACGAAATTACAAAAGTAAAAACTATGTGATTTTAATTATAAATTTTGAGAGTTTACACTGATAGTATAAAGTGATAATTAAACAAAAATGCATTCCATTCGTCCCCTATGGACAAATGCAAATGATTTCAAGAAAGAAGACAAACTATACTATATTAAGAGGGGTGTAGATTGGTGGTTTTAGATGAAAAATGTTGTTGGTCCTAATTTGGATGTAATAAGTCTGTAAAGATAATAAAATATCTTTACATATGTACTAACTTAATTTAATTTTTTTTTAAAATTAAAGTCGAACTTTTGATCCACTAACTAATATTTTTACTGGCAGGTGGCCCGACCCAAAATATTTTCACAGTTTGAAGTCAACAAGGAATTTTCCATCTTGTGCCATCAATGCATGTGAAGACTTGGACCATTGCAGTGGTCCAAGCCAGCATGAACCTTTAACAACTCTGGTCACTCCATGTTATTGCAGGAAAGCACAAGTACAGCCTTGTTCAAGTTAATGGACACGTGGCTCATTATTAGAGGAGAGTCTATGTCAGTTACATTAAGTAGGTGACGCCAGTAAACTTTGGGGCAACAGTTGTCGTTGCCATTTTAGAGAAATTAACTGAGATATGAGTTTGTAATTTTTTGGACATCTTTGGGATGAAATTGATTATGCAGTTTTTTCAACATTTAGTACCATAACATGGCAAATTTATGTTCAGAAATGGAACTGTAGAAGAGAACTACGTGACCATGAACATAAGATGTTGTATACTAGTTTGGCAAGTAAGCATGTAACATCTTGTGAGACTCACTTTTGGATAATGTGACAATCCAGTTGGCCGAGTTCGATCATCGAATTATTCAGAGAAGTCTGACCATCAACTGGTAAATCCTTGAGTGCAGCGCTACGTCCCCACACATACATGAAATCAGTTAAAAAAAACTCTAAATCAATAGAGAGTGTCTGAACATGCAACCTTATAGGAGCGATTTCACCCCCTTACGGTTGGAACATGCTCCTAAGAGCGTCGTGAGACTTCTAATATATATAGTACCATGCATGTGATTTATCAACTCTTTGTGAGTGAGTTCGTGTATTTTTTTTTTTGTTCTCATCAAAATCATGTAACTTGTATTAATTTCAGTCCACTCCAACGAGGGTATCTTGGTGGAAAAATTTTATACATGGAGAAGGTAGAGACTCTACTTAAATTAAAGGTAATGCTTTTAGTCTCATAGAGTTAAAAGCTCCCGGTCCGGATGGTTATACTGAACTATTTTCATAACAAGGGTAAATAACACCAATCATTCATTATTTTAATCGTTTTTGACAATTTTGTCCTAATTTTCAAAGGCAACATTTTTATTTATTTTCTTTTAATTTTGTGAGACTATTAGTTTTTTAAGTGATTTTCGTCAAAAAATAAATGAATTAGAAAAGTTAAATGTGAGGCTCACATGTATTGCAGGTGGGAAATCTATCTATTTTTTGCAGAAATCACTCAAGGGATTAGGTGTCATAAAATAAACAGATTATAAATGAAAATATTGCGTTTTAAAGATCAGGATGAAATTGTAAAAAATGATTAAGAAAGAGGAACGATTAATGCTATTTACTTTTTTTTTCTTCTTCATAATTATCATTTAGGTAGTGGTCGTAATTAATGAATTTTACAATTTCTACATCGCTAATCTTATCAAAATAAAAATAAAAATAAAGTGTTGGTATTGTGCAAAAGTCTTTGATTTGGAAAATATACATTAGCTTATGGTTCAAAAAGAGTGAAAAAGTAGTATCCTTGATGTACTACTTCAATTCCTCATGTGGGCTACCAGGAGCAGTTTATAGTTCTGGTTGATTCTTTTAGATAGATGCAACACGAGAACTTATCCGAAAGTGGTTTTAGTATTGTGACGGTATCTAACGTATTAGTGCTGGCAGAAGACTATTTAATGTATAACATCTATTGTTCAAAGGATAATTTTCTCCCTACGTGGAGAAAGTATTAAACCACATTTTCCAACCGTTCGACAAATAAATGATAGTTCTATCATACTACAATTGTAACAACAATATATACAAGGAAAGCAAATATGCTAGAAAGAGGCTTAAAACATCCTTGTAGAACTGATGAAACAAAGTCCCAGAAGCCAGAAAATAGAATGCTACTGCTTAAAGACATTTTCTGGGACAATTGTCTACTGCAATATGCAAGGGCGGATCTCCACTTGAGGTTGTGGGGATTGTAGCGCCTATATCACTAAATTAAATATCTTGGCATCTTTTGTTTGGAAAATATTTAGCCCCCACAATACCATTAATTTCGGTATCCAAAATCATTTGGCCCCCACTAACCAAATATTCTAAATCTGCCCTAACGATACGCTTAGTTTATAGAGCTGTTATGCAGGAATTATTTGAGTTTCTAACTCCAATGCTTCTTTCCTTTTGGCTCTCTCTTTCTCAAGTAAATATATTCTTTCTGCTTCTGGTATTGTTGATATAATAGTCTGCAACTTGAAGTTCAATTCTTCAACCTTTTCCATGAGCCTATCATTGGTAAACATCCCAAGAAGCACACTTTGAATAGTCTTCCAACTTTCCATCAGTGGCAGAGCAATAATGACAGCTGATGCAATGGTACCCCATACTATAGCTATTACTGCCCAGAATGTGAAGTATCCCTTGTTGAACTGCCCTGCATTATCCGAGAAAGTAATAACTCGGGTTAATTATTTTGGTTGAGTGAATTTAAAGTTTAAGACAGCTATTTTGAAACTTGCGAGAGGGGTGGCCAGCCATATGATAGGCCCATACGTTACTAGGCGTTGTCTAAATATGGTGTTAGAATGAGAATGTTTGAGGAGAAACTCTTCAAAACATCAGCCGGTTAGTCCGGTTCTAACATGGGGTGAACCCCACATGGATCTCACAGCAGAACCCATCCGGCTGACGGTTTTTAAGAGTTTCTCCATGTTTGAGACTTACCTGCAGGAAGAGTAAGCAAAGGCCATAGTACAACAATCAGTAAGGTGAAACCAACTCCCCATTTTATTATCCATGCTTTTGCTCTGATCAGCTTCTCCTCCTTGAATTCTTCAGCTGGTAAGTCACTCTTTTCCTTTTCGACCACAGTTATCTGCTTCGAAGTTGTCCAATCATAATTTTGAGGCCATAAGAAACTACATAAAGCATGAACAGCTCCACCAGTAAGTATAGAAACAAGATTTCCAGCAAGCATTGGCGCGTTTCTGCCAGTAGTATCAAGATTTACTCTCCCATACTCAACTTTAGTAACAGACAACCAAGTGGTGATTCCAAGTACACAACCAATTACTGTGCCAAGAATGGCCCCAATTGCATTCGCTTTGCGCCAGAGAAGCATGAATGCTATGGGAAGAACTGCTGATCCAATGAAGATTCCCATTGCTAGATACATCCAGCCTAGTGAAACTCCAGCCTTGTTCAAGATCACGGCTAAAATTCCCATAAAGCATCCAAAACCTAGCACGATCCCCCTCGACATTCGCAATATTTGTTTTCCAGTTGCATCTGGATTGATATATGTACGATAGATGTCATATGTACATAATGAGGAAACAGCAATTAACTCTGAGGAACCCGCGGATGTCACAGCCCTGAATCATTATCAGAAAATTTCTTAGCATAACTGATCGTCATTATCCTAACTTGAATCCAATGGAATCAATTTTCAACGGTAATGGCTTACATAAAGAGCATTGTGAGAAGAAGAACAGATCCTCCTTTCCCCATCAAAGCAATAGCTGTAGCAGGAGGAACAAGTCCGTGGCTTGCCTCGCTAACTGTTAATGGTAGATCCAGAGCAAGTGCTCCTAGACCAAGTGATGTTGCCAAAGAGAATGGCACAGCAAACCATACTAATCCTCCTAATAAATAGCCCTTGTGTGTAGATGATGGTCTTGCAGCAATAGCACTCACCCAATAGCCCTGCAACTTAAATAGATTGGATTATTGGGATGATGAAAAATTTATTGTAATTACTTGCTGCATTGTCTATGGGAAAGCAGTACTTACATTATCAACAAAAACTGTACCAAAATTTCCAACTATGTTGATAATGCCGAAAACCAGCCCTCCAGAACTGAGCATTGTTATATAGGATCCCTTGTAATTCCCATCAACTGGACCACAAGCTTGTCCAAAGTAAGAATTAGGCTCTTGACAAATTCTTGACTTGCTTGCAACCTCCAGCAAACGTCTGTATACGATGCTTGGGCTACCAAGTTCACTGCTTGCAACGTAAACTAGGTACACAAAGATGACTAAAACCACATGTACTGAAATGGAAAACCAGCAAAAGAATGAGATTAACATGTTACACCAGTACGAAGCTGAATATACTGAGTGTGGCATTACAGACCTATTACAGAATGTATATAACTTGCCAAGAATGTGGCTTTCAGTCCTCCCGCTAGGGTATAGACAATTACACCAAGGGGTATGAGAAAACTTGCAGCATATATGTTCACTCCAGTAAGTGCATTCACTACTGCAGAACCACCAAGAAGAAGCATGGCCGTGACAATAATATTTGTCAAGAAGCAGAATCCAAGAAAAACAAGATGAGCAGCAGTTCCCCATCTGTCGAAATATAAGTATCATGAGAACACATTAGATGAAACTTATGGGACATGTTAAAAAATGGAAATTTGAATAGCATATGTTTTGCATTAGTAATATTACAGACCTAGCTTTCACAATTTCACATACAGTATGAGCATGCGGGGCTTTTCTTTTAATCTCTATAGCCATTACACCGAACAAGAGTACCTGTTCATCAGCATTTCTAGAACTGGTCAAAATGTTTATCTTATGCACTATTTGAGGAGATCAAGAACTGAAGAACAAGTAATAGGCGGAAAATGATCTTAGACATGCCTGGATGGTTGCGCCACTAGCATACCAGAAGGGGCCACTAATTCCATATTCCCAGGCAACATTGGAACTTTGTAAAATTGTGGCAGCCCAAGTCCACTGCAGGAATCAAGTTCTTTGTAATACAGTTATCGAAATCATCTTAATTTATCAGGTTTGATCGTGAGAAGGCGGGATATAAACGTATTACCTGAGATACGATTACACTAGCAATTAGTCCTGTTTTGACATTTCTTCCTGCAGTGTTGAACCACTCTGATGTATGACGGGATCCTACATACCGCTTTTCCAGCCATACCTGAGTAACAAAAGATAATTCACGAACAATCAGTGATTTGAACTACATATGAGAGTGCACAAACGAGTTTTAGTCAGAAGTGAACCTCCACAGGAACCTCAAAATTAGAAGTTTCTCAAATGTCTCTGAAGGTGACTACTAAAGTCGAAACGAGCCAAAGCTATGCAAAGCCATGCTCCATGTCCGTGCTGCTCTGACTTTGGACTTTATATACGGCCGGGCTGAAGTTTTGCGTAAACAGAACTTGGCCAGAGCAAACATCTTTCTAAACCTTAGTAACGCATTGAAATCTAAACATTTTATCTTTTTTGCTTATACTTATTTCATTCTGAGGCTGTCAATGAACAAAATTTATCTGTGCATGTTCCAGAAATTTGCTTCTTAAACAAATGAACTTTATTGTACGTACTGTGAACAAATATGTAAATATAAGTATCAAAAACAAAATTTATCTTTTTTGATGCTGGATATTGTCCTACCACCCGTTGCACACAGTTTCCACGCACTTTCATTTACAGCTAACATGATGATACAATCAGAGGAAAATTCAAATAGTACAGCTAGATTAATCAAAGGAAAAATCAAATAGTAGTACAGCATAAATCACTGATCAGTCTAAGCAATAGAATGTGAATTAATGATCAAAATGGATAGATGATGATCTGTACCAGAAACGAGGTGAAGACCGCGAAAAAGGCGCCAAATCCAAGAATAACAGAATATCCAACGCCTTGATTCAGCACTGGTTTACCTCCAAAGAAACTGCTCTGCCTCACACAACTGCCTCCATCATTATGATAATACTGGGCTGAAAATTCATAAGGTGGACAATCACTAGAAGTAGAGGAGGCCATGTAATTCATAAGCAACTAAGCAGCTTGGAAATGCACAAGCTGGACGATGTACACTACATACAATAATTGCAGCTTTGGAAGTCAACCTAAAAGTCTTTGATATTAATGGAATCTCCACTATGGTAGTGACAATTTCGAGGGTCACCATCAAGACTTTGATTTCTGTAATCGGCAGCATTGAACTACTTGTTTGAATCTTCCATCAAGTTGAAGGGTAAGGCTCCAGTGCGCCTAACGCCAGGTCCGCCCAAATAGATATCAGCCATAGATTTATTATATTTTTTTTAAAAGCAAAAATTTGTAATGACTAGAGTGACCCTGACTTTAATAAATATTCGCGGGATCCACTGCCCACAATGATAACACATGGGACCCATCGTTGAATTAATGTTCAGCCTATTTGTTTTTATAATATTTTTATTTTAATTCTAATTACTTTATTACCTCTAGCTTAGTTAATATGACGTGAGACCGCCAGCATACAACAATATCATCAACCCTATAAATATTTGAAATGTCTATTCTGCCCTCAAATATTTACAATTACAAAATTACCCCTTGACACTTGAATCAGATTTTACTAGGACAAAATTACTTTTATGCTATGTCTAGGCTGGTTTCTTGCATGTAATGTATTTGACAAAATCAGAAATTCAGGTAATTAATTATTTTACAATATCTCAAACTCAGATAATTATTCTAAAACTGGCCAATCGATTTGTATATGACTCTTCGAAAATAATTACCTTTGTTTCCAAAACTTTTTCTTCATTATTAACACCATCGAAGTCTTCGAGATTCAAGAAAAATTTAACCCACTTATCATTAATGACCTTAGTAGCAAAGATCGACAGGATGAACACTAACGGATTCAAAGAAACAATGCGATTGCCCTTCATTCTCGAATCGACTTTTGTGATTTAGGCTCCGTTTGTTTGCTGTAAAATAATTTGTTTGTGTAAAATATTTTTTTGAAAAATAAAATATTTTATAAGTCTCTGATTATTTGCCGTAAAATAATTTGTTGGAAAAAAATATTTTTTCAGAAAATAGATTATTGGAAAATATTTTCTGGTATTTGAATGTATCGTGAATTCGGTAAAATGTTTTCTTCTTTCAAAATCCCGTAAAACATTTTACAAAATTTTATATTAGCTGTAGTTGTTGATCGGGAAATATTTTACGGTTGATTAATTTTACGATGTTACCAAATACCGTAAAATTAAAAAAAAATAGTCAGCAATTTTTGATCGTAAAATATTTTATAATTAATTAATTTTTCGACGTTACCAAATATTATAAAATTTATAAAATATTTTTTAAAAAAATATTTTACGGCAAACAAACGGAACCCTAATCTATGAAAGTCAGGGTATAAGAAAAATGAAAGTTAGAAATGAAAGCTATTATAAAAATTTAAACTTGTAAAACAAAAGAAAAACCTTATTTAAACTCTCTATACTTAATATTGCACTATATGTTGCGCCCTGTTTTGTTTAGCTTTTAATTGACAAGTTATGCCCTAAGTCGTGCTGTAAACTTCTAAAAACATGACTAATTTTGATACAATAAACTAATCTTGAAGAAAAATAGAATGATAATTAAAATTAGATTTGAAGCAGCCCCTCACTTTCTTTATAGAGATGAAATCCAGCCAAGTAAATTCAAGAGTCATATCGGAGAGCCCGCTATTGCAAAATTACCCCTGATGATATGAAAATAAAAATTTACTTTACGGAGTAAAAATAAAAGATTCGACTTGAAAACAAAGGGCTTTATTTTTTGTTTTTTGGTCAAAGAAAACAAAGGGTCAATTATAAGGTAAAATGCATATATTCTTTGTGTTAAATCAAAATTGTATATAAAACTCTAGTTTATAAAAATTCCCAAATATCCTCCGTGTTATACCTAATATTACACCATACCCCTGCTTTTCAGTTTCTGTGCTTCTCATTGGGTGGTCAAGTTGTAAACTGAAGAAACTTCTAAATTACTAATGTTGCTCAATTCACTCATGATAATCATTTGTACGCACAATAGAGAGCACTGTTGGCAGTGGGAAAATGTAACATGTTAAATCGCCAAATTGGGAAAAGTCAAATAGACTAGGGAATTAATTAGTAAAACGCACTTATAAAGCTAAAATTCTTATTTGGATTCTAATATCATATTATAATATTATAAGAAATATTCAATCAGATAATTTTATCATAATTACATATAATAGTTCACCACTTTTAACAATTTATCACTTTTAAATCTTTAACGTGGTATCCAAATATCAACTCTTCCTATAATAGTGTAGATTTTGTTATTGGAACTTTCATCTGAACCTACGCTAAGGGTTCCTCCAGCAGCATCTCTACAAATACAAAATCTCTATATGTAGAGATGCTTTTAGATATTTTTATCTCCAACAGCATCTCTACAGATTCTCTAGAATGTAGAGAATTTGTAGATGATCTCTACAATTAAATTCACCATCTCCACATGTAGAGATCATCTACAGATTCTTTAAAAACAAATATTGAATAAATGTAGAGAAGTTGTTGGAATGAAATTGAAATAGAGAAGTTGGTGTAGTGAAACTAAAATAGAGATTCTCTAAAAATAGAGATTGAGTAAATGTAGAGAAGCTGTTGGAGTAAAACGAAAATAGAGAATCTATAGATGTAGAGAAATATTTTAAAATCTCTACATGTAAAAAAAAAAATAGAGAAACTGTTAGAGTTGGCCTAATAGAAACTACCCAAACCTATCCAAAGCATTTTTCTATTTTGGTGGGCGATGGGGGTCCATGCCATTAACAACGGCTTTGACCTCAAACCTTTACAAGGAAGCTTCATAGGACGTATAAAACAGAGACGTCCCGTCGAAAAAGTCTGCGGAAAGATCCAAATATTAAAGACGTAAAATATTTAAGAACACTGAGAGTTGAGTGGAATAATAAAGTTATAATTTATTATAATAAAAAAATTTAAGTTTAAATTACAATTTTGACCTCTATTGTATCAAAAAAGATAAATTTTAAGGGTATGCGGAGTATAAGAAAAATTAATTTTATGGGAAATTTTACCCTTTTATATCAGAATGAAAAAATGGCTTGTGAAATATTTTCAGAAAATACCTCAATTGATCGAAATTCTACTCCATTAAGGCTTTAAAATATACGCGAGAGTGATGCAAATATATAGATGCAATTTACTGGAAACGTGTCCTACATTTTGTTTTTAATTAGATGAAAGAAACGAATTCTAAAATTGCAAGTAAATCACTAATTAGTTGACTCCCAAGTTCTCGGAGAAAAGTAAATCTTGGCCACTAGGCTCTAGTCCAGTGGGAGGTTACTCGCTCTATATGTGAGTTTAATTCTTGGTGGTTACATATATGTGTTGTACGACTTATAGACCTTCATTAAATAATTAAAAAAAAAGAGTAAATCTTGGTTCGACAATTATGTGGTAGCTAGCTAACTTATTCTTGTTTTGGTTACTTTAAAAATCTTCTCGGTACTGCTAGAGTTGAATACACCACTGATGATCTTAGAAATATCCTGGGTAAGTCCATCTCTGAGGTGGATAAGAGCATGCTTTCTTCTACTGTTACAGATGATGAGATTAGAGGGGAAATGTTTTCTATCAATAGCTCTAAAAGTCCGGGTCCAGATGGGTTCCCTACTTTCTTCTACAAAAATGCCTGAGATGTTGTTGGCAATGATGTTTGTTGTGTGGTTCGTTGAAGGAGATCATTACCGCATCTATTTCTCTTATTCCCAAACTTGATAACCCATCAAGAGTTCAGGATTTCAGACCAATTTCTTGTTGCAATGTGATCTATAAATGTGTGTCGAAGGTGCTTGCAAATAGGTTGAGTGGAGTTTTGGATTTGATCATTTCTAGGAATCAAATGGCTTTTATTCCTAGAAGAAAAATCCTGGATAATGTTCTGATCGCGCAGGAATTGGTTAGAAACTATGGCAGAAAATGCATTAGTTCCAGGTACATTATCAAATATGACATTATGAAGGCCTATGACTCGGTTGATTGGAATTTCATCCACTCCTGCCTTGTTGCCTTTGGGTTTCCTGGGTCGTTTATTCGTTGAATTGACATGTGTATTACAATACCTTCTTACTCGATTATGACCAATGGCCAAATGGAAGGGTTTTTTCAGGGCAAAAAGGGACCTAGACAAGGCGATCGGATCTCACCCTATGTCTTTGTTTTTGTCATGGAAGTGTTGTCGCAACTCCTCATTCGATGTAGTGAGGTGAAGGGATTTAGTTTCCACCCCAAGTGCAAGAAAGTTAAACTTAATCATCTGACGTTTGCTGATGACATTCTTATCTTCTCCAAACCCAATTCGAGATCCATTCAGCTCATAAAAATAAATAAATAAAACAACTAGTGTTTTCTCCAAAACGTCAGGACTTCAATTCATTGCTGTCAAGAGTGAAATCTTTTTTGCTGGGTGTTCTGATAGTTGCAAGCTCTATATTTGTGATCAGTTGGGAATCATAGAGGGTGGCCTCCCCATTCGCTACCTTGGCATTCTGTTGATAACTGGCAGGCTTGACAAGCAAACTTGTAGCTCCCTTGTTGCTAAGATTACAAATAGAATCGACCACTGGACAACTAACTGGCTCTCTTATGCGAGAAGATTGCAGCTTATTAACTCTATCTTGCTCAGCATTACTGCCTACTGGTGTAATGTCTTCATGTTGCCGAAAAGAGTCATTGAAGAAGTTGAGAGAAAGTTTGCAGCCTTCTTATGGAAAGGTGGTGGGGATAGTGCCAAAGGGTCCAAAGTTGCGTGGTTGAAAGTTTGCAAGCCTAAAAGTGAAGGCCGACTTGGTGTGCACAGCCTAACAGAAATTAATCAGGTTTTTTTTTTTTTTTAAACAGTTTTGGCATACATATTGCAATAGTTTGTTCTTTATGGGGTTATTGGGTAAACCGTCTTTTGTTGGATGGTAGAAATATTCAGAGCATCGATATCCCTTCCAATGCTTCTTGGTCCTGGCGCAACCTTATTCAAATTAGAGAAATTGCGTGTAAATTCATTAGGCACCAAGTTGCAAATAGCCGTAATACTTCTCTTTTTTGGGATCCTTGGTTGCCGTGTGGTAACCTTTGGGACCTTGCTAGAATCTCTAATTTTGAGGTTCCTGTGGAGTTGCTTTCGCAAAGGTTGCAGACTTTATTCGTGATAATGTTTGGAATTGGCTTAACTGTTTGCATTGGGTGGTGGCGATTCTTGATTTCTACCCAATGAACAATTTGGAGGACAAGATTGTGTGGTTGGCAGGTAAGTCGGGTTCCTTTAACTTCTACTCTACTTGGGAAGCTATCCGTGATAGAAATGATGAAGTTAATTGGGTTGGTTTTTTGACAAAAAAAAAATTGGGTTGGTTTAGTCTGCGATAAATCTATTATCCCAAACAAAGTTTCTGCTCTTGGCTTGCTATGCTTGACAGGTTGACTATCAAGGCGAGATTGTTTGAATGGGGTATTGCTACTGCGACTTGGGAATGGATTGTAGGAATCACTTGTTCTTTGCATTCCCGTTTACTAAGCGCATCTGGAATTGGTGCTCCAGAAAACTCAAATGTGGTAATTTGATTTGTGGTTGGGATACCTTGGTGAGCAAACTGACTGTGGTTAGGAATGCATTCAATTCTTGTGTGTACAACATCTGGCTTGAACGGAATGGTCGGGTCTTTGAAACTACACTACAAACGAATGACCAAATTATTGTTTAAATCTTTTCAAATGTTAGGGGCAAAGTTAGCTTACAACGTAAATATCTTAATACTTTTGAAAATACTATTATTTGTAGGGATTAGAACATTTGTATATCCTGACTCCACCCGTGAGGGATGTTTTTACTGTAAATGACTTTGAATTGTGGAATGAAATGATTAATTTGCCAAGCAAAAAAAAAGTATGGCTGGACTCATAAATTGAGTTCATTGTCTTGATCAACCGATTGAGTAAGTAGCAAAAAGACTTCAAGAACCATGCAGAAACACACACTTTCATTTATTTGCATTCAATACACAGTGCCCCCAATAGAGCAACAGGTTGCCCATATAGTCGTCCAACAATCGTAGGATCTTGATTAAAACGTCATGATATCATAGAGGATCTTTACTCATTGTAATGGTCAAAATCTAGCCTAACCTAAGGCCTATTTTGTGAATAATTTATTGAGTGTGAATTAATTCGAGCCTACGTGTCAATAGGCTTAACTCGATCCACAAGTTAGAAAATTCCTATATATAAGTAGCCTTCAGTTGACCTTGTATAGAAACTTTGACCTTCAACACTTGTCATTTTGAGTCTTCTCTACCATAGCGCTCCTCCATGAGTGGCTTCTCCACCTTTCTCCGATTGTCTACACCTTCTGGGAACAAGTTATTAATGCCCACTAATAACGAAATTACAAAAGTAAAAACTATGTGATTTTAATTGTAAATTTTGAGAGTTTACACTGATAGTATAAAGTGATAATTAAACAAAAATGCATTCCATTCGTCCCCTATGGACAAATGCAAATGATTTCAAGAAAGAAGACAAACTATACTATATTAAGAGGGGTGTAGATTGGTGGTTTTAGATGAAAAATGTTGTTGGCCCTAGCTAATTTGAATGTTATAAATTTCGTAATACAATAAAATATCTTTACACATATACTAATTTAATTATATAAAAAAAAAAATTAAAGTCGAACTTTTGATCCACTAACTAATATTTTTACTGGCAGGTGGCCCGACCCAAAATATTTTCACAGTTTGAAGTCAACAAGGAATTTTCCATCTTGTGCCATCAATGCATGTGAAGACTTGGACCATTGCAGTGGTCCAAGCCAGCATGAACCTTTAACAACTCTGGTCACTCCATGTTATTGCAGGAAAGCACAAGTACAGCCTTGTTCAAGTTAATGGACACGTGGCTCATTATTAGAGGAGAGTCTATGTCAGTTACATTAAGTAGGTGACGCCAGTAAACTTTGGGGCAACAGTTGTTGCCATTTTAGAGAAACTAACTGAGATATGAGTTTGCAATTTTTTGGACTCTCTGGGATGAAATTGATTATGCAGCTTTTTCAACGTTTAGTACCATAACATGGCAAATTTCTTTAAACGATCAGAAATGGAACTGTAGAAGAGAACTACGTGACCATGAACATGAGATGTTGTATACTAGTTTGGCGAGTGAGCATAAAAATTCTTGTGAGACTCATTTTTGGTAATGTGGAACTCAGTTGGCGGAGTCCAATAATCGAATTATTCGGAATAGTCTAACTATATAATTATCATTTAGATAGCGGTCGCATGCGTCATAAAAAAAAGGAACGATTAATGAATTTTACAAATTCTACCTCACTAATCTTTTCAAAATAAAAAAGAAAAGTGTTGGTATTGTGCAAGAGTCTTTGATTTGGAAAATATATATTAGCTTATGCTTCAAAAGAGTGAAAAAGTAGTATCCTTGATACACTACTTCAATTCCTCATGTGGGCTACCGGGAGCAGTTTATAGTTCTGGTTGATTCTTTTAAATAGATGCAACATGAGAATTTTTTCGATGGTGGTCTTAGTACCAATCTCACTCAAGCACGTTTAACTTTAGAATTGTGATGATATTTGATGTATTAGTACTGGCAGAAGACTATTTAATGTATAACATCTATTGTTCAAAGGATAATTTTCTCCCTGCGTAGAGAAAGTACTGAACAACATTTTCCAACCGTTCAACAAATAAATGATAGTTCTATCATACTACAATTGTAACAACAATATATACAAGGAAACCAAATATTCTAGAAAGAGGCTTAAAACATCCTTGCAGAACTGATGAAACAAAGTCCCAAAAGCTAGAAAATAGAATGTTGTTGCTTAAAAGACATTTGCTGGGACAATTGTCTACTATGATATGCATGGACGGATCTAGTCCCCACAAATTTCGGTATCCAAAATCATTTGGGCCCCACTAACCAAATATTCTAAATCTGCCCTAGCGATATGCTTAGTTTATAGAGCTGTTATGCAGGAATTATTTGAGTTTCTAACTCCAATGCTTCTTTCCTTTTGGCTCTCTCTTTCTCAAGTAAATATATTCTTTCTGCTTCTGGTATTGTTGATATAATAGTCTGCAACTTGAAGTTCAATTCTTCAACCTTTTCCATGAGCCTATCATTGGTAAACATCCCAAGAAGCACACTTTGAATAGTCTTCCAACTTTCCATCAGTGGCAGAGCAATAATGACAGCTGATGCAATGGTTCCCCATACTATAGCTATTACTACCCAGAATGTGAAGTATCCCTTGTTGAACTGCCCTGCATTATCCAAGAAAGTTATAACTCGGGTTAATTATTTTAATTTAGTGAATTTAAAGTTTAAGACAGTTATTCTCAAACCTGCGACATCGATATTAGAGGGGTGACCGGCCATAGGCCTATCACTAACTAGGCATCGACTAAATATGGTGTCAGAATGAGAATGTTTGAGGGGAAGCTCTTCAAAACGTCAGCCAGTTAGTCCGGCTCTACCCCAGGTGGATCTTATGGCCGGACCCATTTGCTGGCTGACAGTTTTTAAGAGCTTTTCCATGTTTTGAGACTTACCTGCAGGAAGAGTAAGCAAAGGCCATAGTCCAACAATCAGTAAAGTGAAACCAACTCCCCATTTTATTATCCATGCTTTCGCTCTGATCAGCTTCTCCTCCTTGAATTCTTCGGCTGGTAAGTCACTCCTTTCATTTTCGACCACAGTTATCTGCTTCGTAGTTTCCCAATCATAATTTTGAGGCCATAAGAAACTACACAAGGCATGAATAGCTCCACCAGTGAGTACAGAAACAAGATTTCCGGTGAGCATTGGCGCGTTTCTGCCAGTAGTGTCAAGATTTACTCTCTCATACGCAATTTTAGTAACAGACAACCAAGTGATGATTCCAAGTAGACAACCGATTACTGAGCCAAGAATGGCGCCAATTGCATTCGCTTTGCTCCAGAGAAGCATGAATGCTATGGGAAGAACTGCTGATCCAATGAAGACTCCCATTGCCAAATACATCCAATCCAATGAAACTCCAACCTTGTTCAAGATCACTGCTAAAATTCCCATAAAGCATCCAAACGCTAGCACGATGCCCCTTGACACTTGCAATATTTGCTTTCCAGTTGCATATGGATTGATATATGTACGGTAGATGTCATATGTACTTAACGAGGAAACAGCAATCAACTCAGAGGAACACGCGGATGTCACAGCCCTGAATAATTATCAGATGAATCCTTAGCATAACTGGTTTGGTGTAAGGTGGAATCAATTTTCAATAGTAATGGCTTACATAAAAAGCATCGTGAGAAGTAGAACAGATCCTCCTTTCCCCATCAAAGCAATAGCTGTAGCAGGAGGAACAAGTCCGTGGCTTGCCTCGCTAGCTGTAATTGGTAGATCCAGAGCAAGTGCTCCTAGACCAAGTGATGTTGCCAAAGAGAATGGCACAGCAAACCATACTAATCCTCCTAATAAATAGCCCTTGTGTGTAGATGATGGTCTTGCAGCAATAGCACTCACCCAATAGCCCTGCAATTTCGGTAGATTGGATTATTGGGATGATGAAAAATTTATTGTTATTACTTGCTGCATTGTCTATGGGAAAGCAGCACTTACATTATCAACAAAAATTGTACCAAAATTTCCAACTATGTTGATAACGCCAAAAACCAGCCCTTCAGAACTGAGCATTGTTATATACGATCCCTTGTAATTCCCATCAACTGGACCACAAGCTTGTCCAACGTGAGAAATAGGCTCCTGACAAAGTCTTGACTTGCTTGCAACCTCCAGCAAACGTCTGTATACGATGCTTGGGCTACCAAGTTCACTGCTTGCAGCGTAAACTAGGTACATAAAGATGACTAAAACCACATGTACTGAAATGGAAAACCAGCAAAAGAATGAGATTAACATGTTACACCAGTACGAAGCTGAATATACTGAGTGTGGCATTACAGACCTATTACAGAATGTATATAACTTGCCAAGAATGTGGCTTTCAGTCCTCCCGCTAGGGTATAGACAATTCCACCAAGGGGTATGATAAAACTTGCAGCATATATGTTCACTCCAGTAAGTGCATTCACTACTGCAGAACCACCAAGAAGAAGCATGGCCGTGACAATAATATTGGTCAAGAAGCAGAATCCAAGAAAAACGAGATGAGCAGCGGTTCCCCATCTGTCGAAATATAAGTATCATGAGAACATATTAGGTGAAACTTATGGGACATGTTAAATTATGGAAATTTGAATAGCATATGTTTTGCATTAGTAATATTGACAGACCTAGCTTTCACAATTTCACATACAGTATGAGCATGCGGGGCTTTTCTTTTAATCTCTATAGCCATTACACCGAACAAGAGTACCTGTTCATCAGCATTTCTAGAACTGGTTAAAATGTTTATCTTATGCACTATTTGAGGAGATCAAGAACTGAAGAACAAGTAATAGGCAGAAAATGATCTTAGACATGCCTGGATGGTTGCGCCGCTAGCATACCAGAAAGGGCCACTGATTCCATATGCCCAGGCAACGTTGGAACTTTGTAAAATTGTGGCAGCCCAAGTCCACTGCAGGAATCAAGTTCTTTGTAATACAGTTATCGAAATCATCTTAATTTAGCAGGTTTGATCATGAGAAGACGGGATATAAACGTATTACCTGAGATACGATTACACTAGCAATTAGTCCTGTTTTGACATTTCTTCCTGCAGTGTTGAACCACTCTGATGTATGACGGGATCCTACATACCGCTTTTCCAGCCATACCTGAGTAACAAAAGATAATTCACGAACAATTAGTGATTTGAACTACATATGAGAGTGCACAAACGAGTTAGTCAGAAGTGAACCTCCACAGGAATAATATGTTTTTGATGTGACGAGCAATAGATTTTATCCAGAATACAGAACTGTATATGTGCTCCAGCTTCATTGCCAGGTTATACGATGTTGTACTTCATTGACCAGTTATGTTTTACTACATTTCTTTTCGGTCACAAGTCTTTCTACTCGAGATGGCATTGTTTAAGATAAAATATAGTTATCCTTATAAATATTGAGTAAATTTATGCAAGTGAAATCTAGTTATTCACTTTGAAGCTGAAAATCTGCAGCCAATAAGAGAATAAGTTTGACTTGGTGAGATATAACGGTGATCCCCTGATTCCAAATACATAATAAGTTGTTTCATTTGCTGATATCTTGTCATGAAATTCTTTGATAGATAAGACTTGAAAAGAATGAAGCAATGCATATGAATGAAGTTTGAGGTGTATCAGAAAATATTAAAGAGAAAATTTGAATTTAAGATTTTATTAAAGGATAAGCAATGAGAATAAGAATGCGTAATGTTGCAAGACATAAGAAGCTAAGGGCTAGCCTTCTGTTAGAAGTTTCTCAAATGTCTCTGAAGGTAACTACTTAAGTCGAAACGAGCCTAAGCTATGCAAAGCCATGCTCCATGTCTACGCTGCTCTGACTTTGGACTTTATATACGGCTGGGCTGAAGTTTGCGTAAACAGAACTTGGCCAGAGCAAACATCTTTCTAATCCTTAGTAACGCATTGAAATCTAAACATTTTATCTTTTTGCTTATACTTATTTCATTCTGAGGCTGTCAATGAACAAAATTTATCTGTGCATGTTCCAGAAATTTGCTTCTTAAACAAATGAACTTTATTGTATTGTGAACAAATATGTAAATATAAGTATCAAAAACAAATTAGTTGTAAAGTTATTGAAACAAAGTAATCATAGACAAGAATGGAATTCAACTAGCCAAGAAACGAAAGTTTTGGGCCACAGGTGCAACTACATATATCCCAGACATTCTGTCTCCTTGATTACATGCGTAAAATTTAGGCATAAGAAAATCAGCTATAGAAAGCACCTAAGATATGCCCCCGTGTCATTTCTAATGGACAGCATGCAAGACATAGAGCAAAAAGTGCCTCAACAAAACGAAGCAGTTGAAACTTTCTAAGACAAGATACATTTTCCATGGATCAAGATGAAGCATCAACAGCGTGCTGCTAGGCCTCGCAATGGATCATTATTTTACATGGTCTATGCAGCCAAAACTACATGCTCCAGGCAGGGATTACAGAAAGATCATGTGTCAAAGCCATTTAAGTAACAGTAGATACTTCAATCTAATTTCTACTTCTCGCAATCAACCAATACTTGGACAACAATAAAACACAATGCAATAACCATAGCGCACATAATTGAAACTTCACGGAAGATTTTGACACGAGATGCATGTAGAGATATATAGATGGTAACTTTTATACATTGGGGACAGAACCATGTTTTCTCATATATTCTGATTGAAGGTAACCTTGATCGCATACACTACGTCTCACCACTTAAAAAAATACCACCAAACTTTCTAAACTTTAAATTGTAAACAAAAATTATAATGACTCTGCTATAGAAAATCAAAAGGCTTAACAACAATAAAATGAATTTTACCAAACCAAATGCTTAAATTCTACAATATGGACAGAACAACAGAATTTTTGGTCTATTTGGGTGTCATGACACCACTTTTTCCCACTTCTTGAAGGGACACTTGCCAAAGAGAAATTTCCATTCAAAGTTAAAATACGTGATTACCTAAAGACGCCCAATAAGTTAATAATTTTGAGAAAATTCTTAATTTTCTCATTACAAGTACAAAATTCTTGAGCTCGTAATAATGAGTCCCATCAAAATTCTCGCGAATCATGCTTGTACTCATAGATGCTACAAACATAAGAATGTATCAACTATATTACAATACTCCAACAAAACTAACATACCCGTCACTTATAACATGAATCCAAATCCCAAATTTCTCTTACATAAAATGTAAACAAGCACCGGTAATATACATAAAAGCATAACAAAAAAAAGAAAAATATCAGAGAAATAAGCCACTTGAATAAATAACTAACTAAATAAATAAATATAATACATACATGTGTGTGTAAATGTTTTATATATACCTGAAGGTTGTGATAGCCAAGAAACTTCAGTTTTGGGTGCTATAGAGGATTTTGTTGGTTGCTTATTAGACTGTGGTTTAATGGATGCTGGATTTGAGGGCCAACAATATACCTGGATAAGAGGTAATATGATGCAAAGATTGGATAGAATCTATATTAACTGAGACTGGGTTAATTAATTTGAAGTCACAAAGGTTTCCCACCTGGCTAGTGATGGCTCAGATCACTGCCCTCTCTTACTTTCCTGTGCCCAGAAAACTACTAGGGGTCCCTCCTCTTTTAGATTTATAAATGCTTGGGCCAAACACAAGGAATTTAAACATCTTGTTGAAGAAAATTGGAAACTGGATGTTTATAGCAGAGGAATGTGGAAATTCTGGCTTAAACAAAAAAGAATTAAAGCTGTCCTTAAAACTTGGAATAAAGCGACTTTTGGTGATATCTTTCAAGCAATCAAAGAGGCAGAGGAAGAAGTTAAAAATAAAGAAGAGATTTTCATGATTAACCCTTCTTCTGATAATAGAGAAAGCCTGAAAAAATCTGAAGCTTTATTGAATCATAGACTTGCCATTGAAGAATGCTACGGGCAACAAAAGTCTGGTATTTCCTGGCTGAAAGAGGGTGACAAGAACACAAAGTTTTTTCACATGATGGTAAGGAAAAGACAAATTAAAATTTGTAGATCTCGAAATCTATAATCACGAATTTCAGTGGGCACCAGCAACTTGCAACGTCAAAAGGCAAAAGAACGGCATGAGTCTTGGGACACCGGTGTGGTGCCGGCTGAAGACATTCCGTCGCTCAAGTCAGTGTTTGTAGGAGGATGTATGAATAGGACAGAAATGATAAGGTAATTAGGGGAGACTATCGTAGTAGGAGTGGCTGGAGATGCGGTAATTGGTCAATAGAGAGGGGAAGGGCGAGTGTGGCTGAAGGTGTCCGGTATTCGATCCCCCTTCCCTTGGGTATGCGTGGCCTTATTTATAGTCGCTGGTAGGCTAGAGTCCATGAGCCCCAAGGACTCGCATCCTTGAAGGACTTTAGTAACCTACCTTAGTTGGTCGTCGTCATCCACTCGGGGTGGATTGGGTAGCTGAGCTATCCCGTAGTCACTTATCCCTAAAGTGTCGGTAGGGCCGGATCTTCGTCAGCTAACCACACGTCGTGGCATCAAATGTTGAGCTCTCTCAAAGGCTTTGGGCTTGAGTGGAGCCTACCGTAGAGGTAGTTAGTGAGTAATTGGTCCTCATATGGGTCGTAGCCCAGTATCATGAGTTGGGTGAGACCAAACAAGTCGTCGCGGTAGAACCATAGGTCCAAGCCCATTTTTTGCCACTACAAAAACTATATATGGAGCATTGATAAAGAAAATGGTGAGACCATTGATAATATCAAGGAGATTAAAGAAGATGCTGTCAATTTCTTTAATAACCTCCTGAAAGAAGACTACTCTTGCCATCTCCCTTCTTCTGTGAGCTTCATTCTTAAACTAGTTACCGACGAAGATAACATTATGCTTAATGAACCTCCCACATTGGAAGAGATCAAAAATGTAGTTTTCTCTATTGATGGGAATTCTGCTGCTGGGCCTGATAGATTCTCAGCATTTTTCTATCAAAATTGCTGGGACATTATAGCTGCTGATTTGCATGTAGTTGTATTGGACTTCTTTAATGGCTCTGATATTCCCAAAGGAATTACATCAACTTCTATTGCTATTATTCCTAAAACATCAGCTCCTAGGAAGTGGATTGAGTTTAGACCTATTAGTCTTTGTAATGTTTTCAATAAGATTTTAACCAAAATGTTGAATGACAGATTAACAAAGATTTTACCTAAACTAATCTCTGAACAACAGAGTGGATTTGTCCCTGGGAGACATGTTGAGGATAACATTTTGCTTGCCCAAGTGATGGTGCACAAGCTGGATCAAAAAGTCAGAGGAGGTAATATCATTCTTAAACTTGACATGATGAAGGCCTATGATAGACTTAATTGGAACTTCATCTATTTCATGTTAGATGCATTTGGGTTCAATGAGTCTTGGATTTAAAAATTTAAAAATTGTATTGCTAACTGTTGGTTCTCTCTTCTGGTGAATGGGGAGAACTGTGGTTACTTCAAATCAGGGAGAGGCCTTAGATGGGGAGATCCAATTTCACCATCATTATTCATTATTGCTGTAGAATACCTGTCTAGAGGTCTGTCACATCTTTTTAGAGCCTATCCCTCTATGAGATATAGCACTGGCTGTTCTACTATCATATCTCATTTATCTTTTGCTGATGACATTGCTATTTTCCCTAATGAGAGCAAAGATTGCTTGACTAGAATTCTGAACTTCCTTGGTGAATATGAAAAAGTGTCTGGTCAAAAGGTTAATCAATCCAAGAGTGGATACTTTTTATCTACTCATACACCAGTCACTAGAGATTCCATTATTGCAGAAGTAACAGGTTTCAAAAGACAACAATTCCCTTCTACCTACTTGGGTGTTCCTCTTTATAAGGGAAGGAAAAAGAATATTCTTTTTGAAGATTTTCTTCAGAAAATCAAAAGCAGAATCTCCGGATGGGAAAACAAGATTCTCTCCATAGGAGGCAAAATTGCTCTCCTCCAAAGCACTTTAACGTCTATACCAATGTACCTACTTCAAGTCTTAAAACCAACCAAACTTGTTTTGAACAAATTGGGATGTTTATTCAACAAATTTCTTTGGGGATCTACTTATACAGCTAGAAGAATCCACTAGTGTTCTTGGGATGATGTTTGTAAACCCAAAAATGAAGGTGGTTTGGGTTTTAGGCATCTATCTGATGTTATTGAATCCATGTCCTTTAAGCTTCGGAGGAAATTTAGAGAAACTAAAAGCTTATGGGCTACTTACATGACCAATTGCTACTGCAAAGGAAAACATCCCCTTGATGCTCAAGTTAGAGTTAAAGACTCTAAAACTTGGAAATGTTTGAAATCTGAACATTGGTAAAGACAATATTAGCTTTTGGAAGGATATCTAGATAGGTAATAAACCTCTCCAATCTATCTTTCCCCAGCAATATCAATTTGATTACCAAGTCCGGGACTTCTTTGATAATGAGCATTGGAATTCTATGAAACTGAGAAACATTCTTCCTACTCAATTTATTGAGGAAATCAAGAATGTTCAATTTGATATTAACTCTGATGATAATCCAATGTGGTCTCTCACTAATAATGGTGATTTCAGCTTTCATTCTGCCTGGGAAGTTTGTAGAAATGCAGATACTAGAAAGTTTATATTTGAGAAGATTTGAGATAACTCAATCCCATCTAAAATATCAATGTTTGCCTGGAGAACTTTAAAGAAATGGATACCCACAGATGAAAGACTACAAATAGATGTCAATGCTGTGAGGAGTCTGAATCCTTAGCTCACTGTCTTCTTAATAGTAAGATTGCGAAAGAAGTTTGGATTTTTTTGCTAACTTGTTTGGTGTTAACATCCCTAATTCCTCTGAGTTTTCTCACTGGTTCTCTACTTGGCTTTTCTCTGGTGATTATATTTGTAAAGGTCATGTGAGAATCATGATCCCCCTTTTTATCATTTGGTGTCTCTGGGAAGCAAGAAATGCTTCTAAACATCTTAATATGAGAATGTGGGGGCAAAGAATTATCTGGAAAGTCGGCAATCTTGTTTACCAGTTACATCAAGCTGGATGCATCAAAAGAAAACAATGGAGAGGTGATATCTCTTTAGCTAATCATTTTAACTGTATTGTCGCTGGGAAGAAAAGAAAAGATGTTCAAGTGGTTAGATGGCTAAAACCGATCTCAAATCAAGTGAAGCTGAATGTAGATGGAAGTGTTCAATCACAGACTAAGCTTGCCAGCGGTGGAGGGATCATTCGAGACAATAGGGGTATCATGATTAAATGTTTTTATTATCCTTTTTCCACTCAATCTGCTATAAAAGCTGAACTTCTTGCTCTAAATTTTGGCCTCAGTTTGTGTATAGAATTAGGTTGCTATAATGTTTGGGCAGAAATAGACTCTTTGAGTGCAGTTCAGATGGTGTGCAAGAACAAGTAAGGCTCTTGGGATATTACTCAGGAATTAAGGAAAGCGAGAAAGCTCTTGAACGCTTGTAATGGGATGTTAACTCACATCTTTCGAGAAGGCAACCAACCAGCTGATTATCTTGCCAACAGGGGAGCTATATCGAAGCGTGCTACAATTCTCCAAGATCTCACAGCTCACAAAGAACTTTAAGGGATGATTATGATTGATAAAATGGGCTTACCGAGCTTTAGATCCTGATTATAATTTAGGACTTAGTTCTTTTAGGTTTATATTTCTATAGGCTTTTGTAAAAAGAGTGCCTGTACTCTTTTTAGAGTAGTTGAACGATGGGACATGTAAGTCCCAATCCTCCCGTGAAGGTAAGATGATCAAATAGTACAGCTAGCTTAATCAAAGGAAAAATCAAATAGTAGTACAGCATAAATCACTGATCAGTCTAAGCCATAGAATGTGAATTAATGATCAAAATGGATAGATGATGATCTGTACCAGAAACGAGGTGAAGACCGCGAAAAAGGCGCCAAATCCAAGAATAACAGAATATCCAACGCCTTGATTCAGCACTGGTTTACCTCCAAAGAAACTGCTCTGCCTCACACAACTGCCTCCATCATTATGATAATACTGGGCTGAAAATTCATAAGGTGGACAATTACTAGAAGTAGAGGAGGCCATGTAATTCATAAGCAACAAAGCAGCTTGGAAATGCACAAGCTGGACGATGTACACTACATACAATAATTGCAGCTTTGCAAGTCAACCTAAAGGTCTTTGATATTAAAGGAGTCTCCTCTATGGTAGTGACAATTTCGAGGGTCACCATCTAAGACTTTGATTTCTCTAATTGCCAGCATTGTACATTGTAAGAATTTTCCCTATGGGAATCACTCCAATCAATAGTTGTAAGACGAGTATTTCAATAACTGATTGGAGGACTGACTTGACTTTAGAATATTCTTAGTCAATGCTTTGGTCACACCTCATAGCTTAGGTGAATAATTAAATGATGGGTAAATAGCATATTATTTCTTTATATTTTGTTAAAAATACATAATATTTTTATGTATTTTAAAAATTAGTTGATTATTCTTTTATATTTTGTTAAAAGTGCACAATATTTCTATGTGTTTTAAAAATTAGATGATTATCCCCCTGTGTTTTATAAAAATAGCTGATTACCCTATGTGCTTTTTAAAAATTAGTGCTTTTGTTAAAAAATATAAGGGGGCAATCAGTTACTTTTATAAAACACAAGGGGGTAATCAGTTACTTTTATAAAACATAGGGGGGTAATAAGCTAATTTTTAAAGCACATAGGGGTATTGTGCACTTTTAGCAAAACATAGGAGGATAATCAGTTAATTTTTAAAACACAACGAATATTGCATATTTTTAACAAAAAACAAGAAAGTAATACGCTATTTACCCTTAAACGATTGAGGTATTAAAGAAATATTCATTTCGTTTTACTAGCAATCGAACATACATATTGTTTTTTTTTTTTTTCCAATACAAAAAACTACTTATGAAGAATTAAAATGGGAAGAAATGAGTTGATATTGCGAAAGAGTTGACCAACATGCTATAAGGGGATAAAAACCAAGGGGGATTTCACATTGTATCGTCTTTTAAAAGGGATAATTAAATATATGAAACTTTTTATATGAGTGTGGTGTAAAAGATATATCGGACTGAAGTATATTGTATGCGTATGTAGCAAAATACATACTTATTTAATTAGATGTACTCGTGATTCTTGAGTTACATTTACGTCACTTGATTAAGACGATATGAATTTAACTTAAGGTATTAGACACATTTCGTACATTTAATCAATCATGTTTTCATATCTAGTAAGCACTTGTACCAAAACTCTTTAATGAGCAATTCTTACCTTTGAATGTTTAATCACCAATGCTTTTTCTGCACTTCCTTGTGGAACTGTGTGCTATATAAAAACCATGGCTAGTCTACCTAATATCAACTGATGAACGGTCAAAATGTTTAACTTCACACAAGGATTAAAAAGTAGAAATGAAACCGTTCAATGCCTTCTTTTAGGAAAGAGCTAGTATTTTGATCACTGGCCTTTTTTTTATGACCAAAAATTTCAAGAGTTAAAGACGGTTTATAATGAAAATATATAAATTTAAATTTAAGATTTATAAAAATAATTGACAACTCCACTCAACCTTTGAAGTCATCGGCTCTTCAAGTTCTAATGTCGGAAAGGAGTCCACAAATATGGCCTAAATGCGTACATAAAGTTCTCATTTTGGTGCATACCATTTAATCTTTAGGATTTTATAGTTTTTGAATGTAATTTTTTATTTTCCCAATATGCTGAAATAAACCAGTAGAATATAGGTAGAGGGTACTTTTATATAGGACTTGAGTCTTTATAAGAACAAACATAATATGTGACTGTTTTCGCTTTCTAGTGCTGAAAATTAAATGGCTACAATCACTTAGTAGTTAAGATGAGGTGATGTCGTGCTGATAACTGACTGTGGCGCAAGGGCAGATGCAGCATGGGGTCATAAACACCCCACTAGCTCCATAAATTTATGTAAATATCAATTTAAATTTTTTATTAATTCTTATTAAAAATAAAATTATATAGCCTGTAGTGCTGATGACTCGAGCTTTTGTTTATGGATTGGGTATAAGAATTTAGAAATTTAATGGGCTTATCCAAATCTTTTATTTTTTTTGTTAAGTAAGTAAGTGACTTTATTTATTTTAAAGTTGTACAAGGCCAAACAAATTAGTCAATCCCCCAAGCTATACATATAGCTCTATTGAGTATATTATTACAAAAAGTTCTACTACTTTTTGCACTAATGTAAAGACTACTTTTAATTCGAGCAAAAATTTGTTAATTTCGTATAACTCTGTATGCAGGGCAAAGATAGCTTAAGAACAAATTGGGCTTGATTTGATAATTATGTATATTATGTGAGATGTAAACTCACGTTTTGGTGAAGTCAAAAGAAACAAAAGAAAAAGAAATAAGATGATGAGTAATGATGATGCTTGTTGAAAGCATTGTCAAAAAGAGACAGCAAATGACTAAGAAAAGATAGAAATAGAAGGAGAGAGAAAAATGATGCGGGAAGAAATTTGTTCAGCAGCGCATGCATTTGTAGAAATTGAACAAACGACACATGCAAGCTAAGCACATTGCTCGAGAAGAATTGCTGCACAAAGTTGAAATTTCTTCACGTGGAGTGTTGAATTTTGGCATGGAACGAGCCTATAAATAGAGGGCTCATTCCTCAATTGCAGCACCATGGATCAGAGTCATATTCTCTGATCTTAGAGAAGTGTTCTAAACTCAAAGAGGAAAATGTAGGTTCTTCGTGATATTAAGAGAGTGGTGAGTGTCGTAATCTCATAGGAGAAAAATATAGTTTCTTTATGAAATAAAGAAAGAGTAGTTCCAAACTTAGAAGGGAAAAATATAGGTTCCTCGTGAGGTTTAGAAAGAATAATGATAGGTTTCTCTTGAGGGTTTCTCCTCCTTTCTTGTTATCCTTTTTTTATGAGTGAGAATGAGTGTCTCTTACTATAAGAGAGAGTGTAATAATTATCTCCTTGTATTAGAGAAAATGTGAGCTAGTTTCTCTTATAACCAGAGAGAGTGTGAGAGTTCTTTCCTTATATTAGAGAGGAGGTGTTGTAAAATACTCCACATCATAGTGAAATATTCCTTTACTTGCTCGTGGTTTTTCTCTCAATTTGTTTAGGGGTTTTCTACGTAAATCTGATGTTTCAATTATCCACTGTTCTCAATCTTATTTTAGCTGCGTGATACTGCTTGGCTCCGATCATTCCGTTGTGCCACCACCCAACACATTAAGTATGAATATAGCCTTCCTAGAATACATGCAAACAAATTATAAATTTTATCACTACAAGAAAAAAGCCCTAAGGCTACGATAAATGGCAACGAAAGGGCAACAAAACGAAATCTTTTGTCACCTTTTGGTACCTAAAATGGGGGAAAAAATTTTCCTCCAGAAAAAATTACAAATGGTCATCATATGATTGCAAAACGACAATGAAATAGCAACAACAAAAGATAATTATTATTTAATTAGTGATTGGTCACCATTAGGTCGCCAAATGACGACCACATGGCTACCGTTATCATTAATTTTTGTCTACAACTTAATTATAAAAAATAAATGAGAAAAAATAGTTATAAAATAAAAAGTAAAATTGTGGTCTCCGATTGGTCGTTACATGGCGACCAAATGGAAACCAAAGACGTTAATATTTCTTTAAAAAAATTATAAAAAAACAAATTGACAAAAAATAAAAGTTAAATAAATAAAATAAATAATTGTCGCTCTTAGGTCACAAAAGGGCGACCCATATGCGACAAATATCATTTGATTTTTTAAAAAGAAATTATAAGAAAACTAAAACAATTATAAAATAAATAAAATAAAAAATTAATTATATAAAATAAATTCTATATTTTGCATGATAATTTGTAGTCCCATGATGGCCAATAGCAACAAAAAGTAAAATTTTGGTCGCCATTGGCTACGAAGGGGCTATGATACATCTATGTTCATAGAACGTTAGATTGATTTAAAATATAAAAATTAATAATAACAAATACATTACAAGTTTGTGCTAAATGTATTTTGTTTTGATTGAAAATTTATTATAAAGTTTACTTAATCGTATGAGGTTGTACATATTTAAGTTTGTGTTAATTGTCTTTGGAAATGTGATATTGCGTTGTAGTTGAAATAATATTGATAAAATAACTTTGAATTTAACTATGTAAAAGGAAAATTAAAAGACTTGGAATGTTACTTTGGAAAGATAAAATTAACTTTGAATTACTTTGTAATTAATTGTTGTCTATTATTGTTAATAATATTTTGTAGTTAATTATTTTGGGAGTTGCAAGATGAGATGGCCCGGATGCGAGACAACCGCCCTCCCCTGATCCAAACCAACACGATAATTAGTAGGTTTTAGTTTCTTTTTAAAAAAATTCTAAAACTAATATTATGAACTTTATTTTGAAGATATTTTAAATATTAAAATATGTGTATATTAAATTAATTTTTTTGTAAATATTAAATTTAATTTTTATTTTTTTTAAAAAAAATTGTGTGGCGACGAAATAGCGACAAAAACGTAGTTACCACGTGGTGACAAAATTAAAACATTTGGCTACCTAGTGGCAACGATAAAATAGCTACCATACGACTACCAAAATGTGGTTACAAACTTTGGCTACCAAATGGCGACGAAAGATAATAATTAATAAAAAAATTAAAAATATTTGGCTACCTATTGGAGACTAAATTATGGCTACCACACGGCCATTAAATTGTGGCTACAAAAATTGGCTACCACATAGAGATGAAATTAAATAATTAACAACAAAATATTTAAAATAATTTGCTACCTAATGACGACAAAGATTGGCCATCATGGGGGCGACAATGCATAATTAATTGATCCAAAAATTAACGAATTATTTAATAAAATTGTTAATTATAAAAATTAACTAATAATTAATTTTTCTAAAAGTTGCGACCAAGGACTACGTGTAAAAAAATTATACTTTTTATTTTTATTTATATTTGGCCACCAAAATGCGACCAAATGACCTAATGGCGATGAGGGTTTTATCGACAATACATTTTTGGTAGCCCTTTGGTCGCCCAATGGGGGTAGGCGACCTAAATGCAACAAGAAACCTTTGTCGGCCCAGACCAATTTTCTTGTAGTGAATATTTGTTTCTATATATTTTTTTTTTGTAAATGTTAAAACTTCAAACAAAAAAGAAAAAAATCCAAGCAAAATGTTAACCTTTTGCCACCTAATAGGTGGTTCAATATTATTATTTTAAAGAGGTTATATTATATTTAATATGCATTCTTCTTTGTAATCCCTAATGAAAGACTATGAGTTTAGATAAAACTATACGTGCGAAAGTAATAGCGTCAAAATTGTATATATACACATAGCTAAATAATTACACTAACATATTTCAAAGAATTAAAAAACAAGATTGAATTAAAGCTATGAACCATCCCTTGTGTCATTACTCATTCTAACTTTGTAAACTAGCTAAAATAGATGCATCATATATATAAAGAAGGTAGAATATAAGATTTTGGTATTCTATCCATCTGCATAAGGAAGCAAAGAAAAAAGGCTGATGACACAATTACTCAACGAGTTGATGACTAACAATAAGAAATTGAATGCTCATGAATATATTTTAAATGTGAAATTGAATCGGATTGAATTTTCACACTGATGCAATGATATTACTTTAAAATGTGAATATATTTTCATGTGACTAAAAATAAGATGAAAGAGTTATCAAATTAGTGCATATATCTGTTTTACTTTTTTCTTTGAAGGACTTGTAGTGAGAAAATGGAATACAGTTTCAAAATAATTGTTAATAAATAAGCATCATTGAGTTTTCAATAAATTAAAGAAAGATAAGAGAAGCATTAAATGGAATTAATGAATAAATATTAATGGATTTATAATCACTTGACGAAAAGCTGGAGTAGCTCAGTTGGTTAGAGCGTGTGGCTGTTAACCACAAGGTCGAAGGTTCAACCCCTTCCTCTAGCGCTCTTTTTTTGCAAGCATTTTTTATGCTTCTCTAAAAAAATTGAAATCATATGTAATTTAATATATAAGGAAATACTTTTTATGCTTCACTAAAAATATTGAAATCATATGTAATTTACTACTTAATACAATGTGTTCACCCCTTCCTCTAGCGCTCTTTTTTTGCAAGCACTAAAAATATTGAAATCGTATGTAATTTAATATATAAGGAAATACTTTTTATGCTTCACTAAAAATATTGAAATCATATGTAATTTAATACTTAATACAATGTGTTCAGTTGCTTTGTTGTCTCACCCGAATGTTCTACATAATGTGAACAGAATCGAGTTTTCAGAAAAGAATTTTTGCTAAACAAACAAATTTTGTGACGAAAAAAGTACAAACAAATATATTTGTTTGGGATTTTCTTTTTTCTTTCTTTGGTCAGAGTTGAGAATTGAAAGTGACAACGTAAAAAAAACAAACAAATTTGGTTGGGAAGGTGACAAAGTTCGACCTAAATTTTCTCGTGGTTCATCAACTCAAGATAAAGTCTCCTAATTGAAAACATAAACTTGCCGTTTACGTTTGGGAACTTGCGAAGGTGTAGTAGTAGCTCTCATAAGTTCAGTCATCAATGACGATCCTTCCGAAACATTAATTTAATTAATAATTGATTATTGATGTAACATCCTGTCTTATATTAGTAGCACTATAAATGGTTTGTATTCAATTTATAATTATTTGTGTTAATTATCCTTTTTTATCATTACGAAGTTATATTATTTTGAATAACTTGATTAAATTCAATGTATTGATAAATAGTAGTAATTGAATTTGAGTCGTTATAGATAATAATACTATATATAACATTTAGAGATAATTACTTAGGTTCAATATATATCAGCAAATAAAATAGGGATAGCAAAGAGTAGGTTTAAACCAATAAGCCTTTAATCTAGTGGTATGCCCCTCACTTTGAGTGTGAGAGCTTAACATCATTTGATATGTATTACGGTTTAATCCTCCATTGAATTAAAAAAAAATAGGTTTAAATCTGTGAGTGTGAGAGCTTAACATCATTTGATATGTATTACGGTTTAATCCTCCATTGAATTAAAAAAAAAAGAAGTTTAAATCTAAAACCCGCAGTTATCTAACCATATAACAAAAACAAATTTGGTTTTTGTAAGAGTAATGGACGAATAATTTAATAGATTTTGACATTAGATATCAAAACAATATAAAATCCGAAACTCGATTATACTAAACTTACGATTTCGGTTTCAAATAATTATTCTTGTGAATATGTGACCCGTTATAATCTCTATCAACAAACTGATCAGTGATTGAAATACCATACCTCGTGAATGGGAGAAAAAAGAGTCATAAACATTTTTACCCAACATGTTAATTTTATTGCATCTTGAGATGTTCACTACATTGATACTCGTCATAAAAACAACACACGAACTACAATTTTCACTGCATCAGAAAAGAAGCAATTTGTTTGATCAAATCTTTGGCTTTCTCAGAATCAGTATCTAAAATCTGAAAACAATGATCTTCCCCTTCAACATCAACCAGCTCTAATACTTCACCTTTCCATCCACTTTTCTTCACAGCCTCCACATATTGCAGTATTCTTTCTCTCAGCAAATCCTTCTCCGCAGTACAAACAAATAACCTTGAACAACCCAGCCCTGTTAAGCTTGGTGCATTATCAGCCAGTGGATTAAACATTGGATTATCAATGCCACCAGGGGCTGATGGATAAACAAAAAGCCAAAGTCTATAAATTGAACTCTTCTCATTAGCTTCACTTGACATAGACGATATAGGCTTTGATCCCCAAAAACCAGGATGCGAAAGTATTGCACCAAAGATTTTCACATCACCATGTAAGTTTTCAGTACCAGCTTTCATGGCTATGTTATGCACTATATTGCCTCCAGCACTGTCACCACCTATGAAGATTCTGTCAAAGTTTCCATGGTTGATCAACCATGGATCTTTCTCATCAATGTTTGTGTTGTCAACAGCATGTGAAGCAACCCATTGAAGGGCAGTCCAGCAATCTTCGTAGGCTGCAGGCAAAAGGTGCTCAGGGGCTAGCCTATACTCAACTGAAACACCAATAGCATTGGCTTCTGAGGTTAAGATGTTCATATAACGATAGTCGAGAAAGGAGAAGGCAGATTCGACACAGAAACCTCCACCATGGTAGTATACTAAGATGGGAAGCTTTTGGTTGGGGTGTTTGACCTTTGGAAGGTAGAGTCTTGCCGAGACTTGTGGTGAAATGGTGATGTCTTTTGAGGATACACCTGTGATTGGATCCTCTGGTGATGAAGGAACGATTGGTGAGCCAAAGAGACGCTCAACTGTGCCGTCTCTGTAGACTTTTATGGCTGGGGAGAGATCAACGACAACCTCTTTTGTGTTGTCGGCCATGGCACTGTGTGTCTGTGCGTGTTGTTTCTTTCTGGGAAGGTGAACTTAGGAGATAATTGGGGATGGAGTTGTTGGCTCCATTAATTTATGCAGATAAATAGGAGATGGCAATGGGACAAGAATGCATACATAGAAACCACAAGTGGCATCCGCGCTGTATCTGTCTGACTTGCCTCCGCTTGCTTGCTGTAAAATAACTTGGAAGTAAAAAATATTTATATGGGAAAATATTTTTTTATATTTAGTTGTCACATTGTAAAATATTTTATAATATTTGTACGTAATAGTAAAAAATTAAATAAAATTATTAATTTATTATTTTTTAAGAAAAATAATTAATAACTATTAATTAATTAAATGATTGAAATTATTAATTTATAAATAAAATTAAAATAATTTCAAAATAAATAATTAATTAAAAATTTAATTAATACATAATAAATAAATAAATAAATGTAACAAATAAGTTAATTAATAATTATATAAATGAATAATAATTATTTGATTAGTTATTATTAATTTAAAAAATTATTAGTTTCAAACTAAATTAGTTGAATAATTAATTATTAGTCAATCAGTGAATAAAAAATATTAAATTAATTAATTTGTTAACTAATTATTATTTATTAATATTAGTTTATTAAATATAATTTGATTAATTATTAATTTAATTAATTAAAAATTATTTGAAAATATGACTGGAGTGGAGTGGGGTGGGGTGGGGTGGGGTGGAGTTGGAGTGGGTGAAGGTGGAGTGAAATGAGTGAAAAATATTTGTTCTTCTCTTAAAAGACATGAAAATATTTTTCACTCTTTTCAATTAAATATATTTTTTTGACCGAAAATATTTTTTAGTTGATCAATTTTTCCGTGTTATCAAATACTGAAAAATTAAAAAAATATATATATTTTTTAAAAAAAATATTTTACGCCAAACAAACGGAGCCTAACAAGGAAAAGAAAAGAACAGACATAGATTGAAAAGTTGAAAATGACTAATTCTCTATTCTTGTCCTTCTAGAGTTGCTACTAGATATTTGACGTCTATGATTCTCGCTTTAAATGTAAAAAAATTTGAGATTGATTTTTAAAAATAATATATAAAATGATGTAATATTGACTTATAAACCTCTCTTAAATAAAAATAAAAATAAATCTTCTAGAATTACTCATTGGATGTATAAGATTATTTAGCTACTTTACAATATACTTTCTTACTATTTTACGTAATAGTAACAGGTGTTAATATATAGACTCAATAGACTAGATTAATTATTTTACATTAGCATTGTAAACATAGTTAAGAAGTATGAAACACCAAAAAATCATCTAAATTAGATCTTTTCAGTTAGCTAAATCAAACTAAAGCTACGTAAAAAGAAACAATAATAAGCAGCTCAAAAATTGGAAATTGACTCCAGAATATAGCTTGCTTTGGTACGTGTTATCGAATCTTGATCTGTATTTGACATGAGTCTTTTTATCTATAAATCCGTCGTTAAATAGCGACAGACTTTTTGCCGTCGCTAAATTCCGTCACCCGTTTACATTTTTCTAGTAGTGAGTAGAAAATAACTGATTAGCAGTTGTAAATTTGTTTTATAGTTAAATATGAAATGAGAGACAGATAATGCGGTCCTTATATAGGCTTGCAGTAGTTATCAAGCCAAGCGATATGAATACGAAAATTATTTTGATCATAGGCTTCAATAATCTGGATCAGTCTGGTGTTTTCTAGCTCCATTTGTGGTTAAGAAAAATCGGGTTGCACTACTTGATGCTCCGATCAAAAATAAATCGGTGGGTTCGGTAAAGAGAAGCAAAGGCAAAAAAGAAAAAAATGAGAGGTTCACATATCACACCATAAATAGCAAAATTTAGGATATAGAAATGTCCAGATATGTTTGATTATGATTATAATGCAACATATTACTCTTTTTTTCATCACATTTTTATCACTTTTTATATGGAATCCTACATGACATGCTAACAAGATTATTTTTATTTATCTTTTTTCTTTTTAATTTTTTTCACTCTCTTCAATTGTTTTTTCTCTCTCTTAATTAATATTTATTTAAAATAAGTTTCTTTCTTTGTTTAACCATATCTATACCATGAAAGGGAAAATATTTCCTTCTATTGATTTAATTTCATTGTTACAACAGTATATATCTATATATATATATAGATATTAGATGTGGAAGAGATTGAGATTTTGTAAATGATTTTGGTAGATAAAGATTGCAGCAAAATAAATTCGAACTACAAAAAAACTATAACAAACAAATTCAAAAAATAATGTGATCCTAAGTTATCTGTTATCAATATCAAACCCTTGACCAAAAAAAAAAAAAAATATATATATATATATATATATATATATATATATATCAAACCCAAATATTAGATAAACAACAATAAATTAATCGGTCAAAAAAAGAAAACCAGTATTAACCATTTTTTTTCTTTTTTACTATACGTCGTTCTTATTAAAAAATTAATACTAATTTTTGCATCTTTCGATGAAACCATTAGGCTTCAGATGGAACTGAGTTTGATTTGGATAAACTTGATTTGTGGAAGCTTCTAAACTTTTAACCTTATAAAAAGGGTTTTTTCGCGGGGTACTTCTATCTATTTTGATACTAATCATCTAAAGGGGGAGTACAACGGATAGAAAAGTAACTTTGAACTTTGCTTTGATCAGTAATCTATTAATTAAACTTGTAACTCATATTGGTATGTTATTCAGCATTCCTTATACTACAAACACATCAACCACAACTTTCGTACCTCCAGAATTCCTTGCACCTTTAATAGCTTGATGGTTTTCTCGAAAGATGTAAAAATCAGTATTAATTTTTAATGAGAACGAAGAACAATACGAAAGAAAGAAAATTGCTTGAGAATAGTTCTTTTCTTTTGGCTAATTGATTTAATGTTGTTTTCTCAGGATTTAGGTTTGATATGGGTTTTTTTTTTAATTAAAGGGTCTAATGTGGTTAAACAAAGAAAGAAAAGTATTTTGATTAAATATTAATTAAGAGAGAAAAAAGGAATTTAAGAGAGATAAAAATTATTAAAAAGAAAAAAGAAAAAGAAAAATGGTCTAGTTGACAAGTCATGTAGGAATTCACGTAAGAAGTGATAAAAATGTGATGAAAAAAAAGATGATATATAACATTACTCTATGATTATTTCCTTTCATGTAGCTTTGATTTGATTTATCTAATTAAAAGGATTTAATTTAGAGTTTTAACTCCTTTATAATTTTATTCTCTACAATTCTACATAATAATTATCCAAATTAATATCACGAGTGTTCGTATCATGATTAAAAATATTAAATACTAAAAACTAAACTATCATATACAGCAAAACAAATACGAAATCTATATGATTCTAAAAAGAGTCAGGAATGGAAGAAAAAGAGTCAATGTAATGCCACAGTATCATTAAACGCTTTTTAAACTCAACATAACTAGGGAGCTAAAGATCAGTGACAATGAGATTTTGAGCCTCGCGTGCAAGTCTTGTACTTTATCTTTGTTACATTTTCTCAATAATGAGAGCTCTAGTGAGAAAAATGCATAATATTCTCATGTGTTATATGAAAGTTGCACAATACACTTTATGTTTTAAAAAGTGACAAATACCCCCTTGTGTTATAATAAATATTGCACACTCTCTCCAATCTCAAATTCTGTTAATGTCTATTAACAATAAGTATAAAATGACCTTATTGTCCTTTATTTAATTTTCTTTTCTCTTTTTTTTTTAATTATTCATTTTTCTCCAAAAGTGACCAATGTCGTAATTCCACGTGTCACATGTGAATGACAAAATTTAAAATAGATTGCATGTATAAAGATTCAAACCCATGACGTTGAGCATATACAAAAGCAATCCAACCACTATGTTGTCTATCTATCTTTAGCTTTTAAATGCACGAAAAGTCTTTATCATATGTTTAACTCTAGTAACACCCCAACACCCACCATCTCCGCCCTTCCTCAAACCAAATCCACAAACCACCTCCGCTACTTCCTCCCACCACCCCTGCCGCCTCCACCCACCACCAGGCTTGGGAGTCCATTAGTATGAAAGATTCATCTACCTAATACACAATAATAAAATGTTGAAAAACTTGGGGTTTAATTTAAAACCAATCCCAAGGTTAAATTTTTATTTAGAAATGATTTACAAGCTATAAAGATTTTCAAAAGATTATTAATGGTGAGTTTATAAAATAATTTATAATAGAGAGATGTAGTGGTGGTGGGATGTTTTAATGGTGAGGAAGAAGAAGGGTGAAAAAAATGATAAATGAAAGAAATAAAATGAGAAACAATGTAAGGGTATTTTGATGAATTCAAATATTTTTTGAAGTTTTGTGTGATTCTCAGTTGCATTACAAGCGAGTGTATGACACTCTCCGTTAACTTTGACAGAAAATTAGACGGAAGGGGCATTTTGCAACATTATAGAAAACACAAGGGGTTTCGCGCCACTTTTCAAAACACAAAGTTTATTGTGCAACTTTTATAAAACATAAAGGAGTGTTGTGCATTTTACTCAAACTCTAGTATATAATGTTTAAATTATTCAAATTATTTTATTATAATTATATCTTTAATCTACTGTCATTGCTTGTAACATTATCTATATCTCAAACCAAAGATCACATATCAACTTTGATCGAAAATTGGCATAGATATGTTATCTAGCCATATACTACAACAAAATAGCATTTCGGCGAGGGACGATTCCCCTCCTCGGGCCCTCGCCGAATGGGTATCGGCGAGGGCCCAGCGAGGGGAATCGTCCCTCACCGAAATGCTATTTTATTGTAATAACGAATGGGTATCGGCGAGGGCCCGGCGAGGGGAATCGTCCCTGACCGAAACGCTCATCTGTGAATTGGGGTCCCTCGCCGGCCCCACACCATTCGATTCCCCTCTTCGGGCCCTCGCCGAATGGGCATCAGTGAGGGCCCGATGAGGGAAATCGTCTTTCACTGAAACGCTCGTCGGTGAATTGGGGTCCCTCGCCGACCCCATGCCATTCGGAGACGGTTCGATGAGGGACCATTTTGGCGACTACTATGTGAGGGCAACAAACCCTCGCCGTGCCCTTGCCTTTTTCGTCCCTCACCGTGCCCTCGCTTTTTTCGTTACTCGCCGATTTCGTCACTCGCCATGCCCTCGTCGTTTTCATCCCTTGCCATGCCTTCGCCCTTTTTTTCTGTCGCAATGCCCTCACTGGACTCTCGAATATTTATCCCTCGCCGATCTCTCACAAAGCTTTTTATAATTAGAATACAAAATTTAAATGACAAAATTTATAAATATAAATTTCATATAAAAATTAAATTAATTAAAATTTGACCATCAAAATTCAATTTAAAAATAATATTACAAAATATTTTAATTATATATATAATTACAAAATATTTTAATTACATATATAAGTACAAAATAACTATCCCTTAAATCTCACTTAACCCTATGCATTTAAATTTTATCTGAAACTATTCACGAATTTTGAATCTCTAAAAACTCGTCATTAATGTATCTTATCCAAAACGAAACAACTTGTAAAAAACAATAATTTTCTAAATAAAGATCAAATAAAATGAGATTATACAACAATACATAAATAGTGTAAAAAAATGAATAGTGAATTTTAATTTATTTTCTTTGATCATATTCTCATAGCAACATCCCACCAAACCTATAAAACCAATCACAAAAACATCATACACTCTAAAAATAAAAAATAAATTTCAACTTTTTCTAAAGTATCATTTTCAGTACTTGGGTAAACTAATGGTTAAGTAGCGCAAATAAATTGATAACGTACTGGAAAAGGTAGAGGAATTGGTATTTTTTGTTTTTGTTTTTTTTCCTAAGTAAACAAGAATTTTCATTAACCTCAAATAAGAATGGTATACAACAAAGATTGTTCTAAACCACTTGATGGCTGGGAATACAATAATAAAAGGTACCATAATCATGTATTTAATTACCACCTTTCTTTTCCCACGAGTCTAGAGACTTGACGTAAACTATCCATCTGAAATATCACATAAATTTGGTATTCTTTTTATTCATATAAAACGAGATCACAGGCTTTTTAGAGGCAACGATCTTTCAAAAAATTTCAATCTCTCTTCTGCTCATTCTTGCACTAGACATTGCACGCAACCAATTTCCCTGCTATGGCTGCTAATCCAAATACCCAATCGGGTTGCCAATCCAATATGCGGGCCAAATCTTCTCATTTATCTCATAAAAATAGCTTAGAAAGATATTGTTAAAGAATAGATATATCATCACAGCCTCATGCATTTAACCACCACCACGACTAAAGCAACAAGAGAAGCAGAGCAAAAGAAAAAGAAAGACAGATATGAAGCTGAAGCCCAAACACACAGAAAAAGATCTTAACCACAAGATCTACAATAATAATTAATCACATATGAAAAAAAAGAAGGAATCATCTCAGCCTTATGCATTTAACCATCAACATGACAAAAGCGTCAAGAGCAGCATAGTAAAAGAAAAAGAAAGACAGATATGAAGCTGAAGGCCACATACACACACAAAGATCTTAGCCGTAAGATTTAGAATAAAATTAATCACATACGGAAAAAAATAAAAAATAAAAAAAATCACAGCCTCATGCATTTAACCACCACCACCATGAAGAAAGCATTAAGATCGGTATGGCAAAAGAAAAAGATAGATAGATATGAAGCTTAAGGCCACATTTGGTGGCTAAATTGTTTCTGAAGCCATATTTCAGTTAACATTCAAGTGCCATATTAAATGAAGTCATCAAACATGTCCACATCAATCTGACGATGTGCTGCTCAAAAAGCTTTCAAAGTTTCTAGATCGATGCAAGGTTTTTTTTTTTTTTTTCCTTTAAATAATCCTGAAAAATCTCTCTAAACAAACGTTTTATAATAAATAAAAAGACACCATACTATAATCACCTTCCTGCAGATATCATGGACATTCTAGTTGTATTTAATTAAAATTTTAAAGTATAAAAATGAATTCTAATACATATATTAATTCAATTAAGAATATAATCTTAATCGCAATCGAGAATTAACGCTTAAAAGTTGCGTCACTGCTTTTGTCAATTGAGATAACTACAAGATAAGACCAGAGGTTATTTCAATATAAAAATATGACGTTAGAGATTAGCATGTACACCAAAAAAGTCTCGTTTTTTCCATAGAGGAATTGGTTTAGCAGCCTTTTTCATTGATTAATTTAGTCAAGAAAATCAGATTTTTACTTTTGAAAGTTTGCATAGTGAGATCATATGCTGATTGTGAAGCCACTTGTTCGGAGCCGCCTATCACAGGCTTACTAGTCAATACAATTAGACTGTACCAACACTGAAATAAAACATATAAAAGTACATAGTTATGGACCAATTCACAAGATAACATAATTAAATAATGCACTTTATTATTCAAGCAATCAAACAGATGATGACTTAAATGTCGTTAGACAAAGCTCACCATACACTGATACCTAATACACTACTTTAACAAGAGAACATCATTAAATAATTTCATAACCAATTCACATTACGCATCAAACATTTCATCAAATCAATCACTCAATATTTACATTACTCAAAAACCCTAAATCATCCACTATAAGCTCAACTCTAACAGTTTCTTTATTTTTTTCTTACTTTTAGGGGATTTGAAGCATTTTTCTTATTTTTACAAATCTCCTATTTTAGATTCACTCCAACAGCTCTCTTATTTTTAACCAATCCCTTATTTTATAGAATCTCTATTTTAGTTTTACTCCAACATCTCCCCTATATAAAAAATTCTCACTTTTATAACATTAAAAACTATGAGAAATGGGATGGAGGAAGGATTTGATCCCCAGCAATAGGAAATCCAAACTTCAAATCATTTATCGCTTAAAGAATAGGAGATCATTTGGGATAGCACCAACAGCTCTCCCAAATTTAATGATTTTGGGCATTTGGGGGAGCTGTTGGAGCTCCCCTGACAACAGATCCATATCATTTCCATAATTTCAACCACCAATCCCTAGATTCACATCACACACACACATATATACACACAAAAACTGACCTAGCTGAACTTGGTCTGGAGCTGGCTGTTGACTTCGTCAAAGGCGCGGCGGAGCTGGCTGAACTTGGTTTCTAAAAAATAAAAAAAGATAGTTAAAAATTAATTAGTAAATAAATAACAAAATATTAAAAAAAAAGTTAAAATATATATAATACATATATATACAGATATATATGGAGGAGTGGAGGTGGGGGAGTATATAGGGGATGCGGGGTGGGGGCTGGGGTTAATGAAAAAAAGAAAGTGAGATCAGGTGAGGCACGAAGCCTCACCTGATCTGTTTCTGGGCGACAGACTGGGCCGCCGCCCAGAACCCTAATGGCCAAGGCCTATTGGATAATTTTTTTTGTTTATTATATTAATTTTTTAAATTCTTTTTTTATTTTTTTGTTTATTATATTAACTTATTTTTTAGTTTTATGTATTATCTATGTTTATGTTGTGATGAAATTATATTAATTTTTTTTATTTTTTTAAAAATTAAATTCAAATATTCAAATATTTTAAAATTACACTTAAAAGTTTTTATATGAAATTCATTTTTTTAAAAAATATATTAATAAATTTAAATATTTTAAAAATTATATCAAAACTTTTTTTAAAAAAATAAAATAAAAATTATATTAAATTTCTATAAAAATTATATTAATTTTTTTAAAAAAAAATCTATTATTTTAAAATTATAGTTAAAAACTTTTAATATATTAATATATTAAAATATTTTAAAAATTATATTAAAAGTATTTTTAAAAAATAAAAAATTATATTAAATTTCTATAAAAAAAATATATATTTTTACTTTTTTTTATTTTTAAAAAAAATTAAATTAAAATATTCTAGTATTTTAAAATTATTCAAAAATTCTAATCGATGAGGGACGGCCTGTCCCTCGCCGAATCGGCGAGGGAACGACATGTCCATCGCAGAATCGGCTAGGGAAGGCCTTATCCCTTGTCGTTTCGGAGAGGAAACGACATGTCCCTCACCGAATCGGCGAGGGAAGGCCCTGTCGCTCACCAAAACAGCTAGGGAAGGCCTTGTCCCTCGCCGAAACGGCGAGGGGACGGTATCGCCTTTTCGGCGAGGGAACGGCCTCTCTTGCCTTGCCCTCGCCAAAAAACAAGGGCCGTCGCCGAAACTGATTTTTCTTGTAGTCCAACCAATGAAGTAGTGGCCTTTGTGAGCTGAACAATTAGCTCATGTATGAAGCCAACTGGTCCATACTCACAAAGGCCCGATATTACTTCTTGGAGGCGCAAATTTGACGTTTTACATTTATTGTCGAAAAACTAGCTATAAAGAGTCTAAAATGTTTTACGGAAAGGAAATCATTTTCCATCCCACACACAACCCCTCCCCCCCACTGGTCACCCCCATCACCCCAACCCACCCACCCACCAACCAATAAATACATGTATGTGTTGATATATGTGTATGTTTAATTATGTGTTTATATATATGTGTCTGTTTGTGTGTATGCTTATAAAAATCTTCTATCAAAAAATATTATCCAATGTGACAATCAAACACAAAAAAATATTTTATTTTTCAAACAATATACATATATATATATATTTTTTGGTTCAAGAGAGGCCTAATTAAAACTGTACAATATGCGAGACTCGAGCCCGTAACCTCTCTCATAATAACAAGTAACAAACCATTGGACCAAAGCCCTAATGGCCAAACAAATGTTTTTTCCAGCAAACATTTTTTGTTATCAAGTTATTTTCCAAACGGGTTAAAACTATTTTAGTCCCTGAGGTTTGCCCTAAAGACCAAATTAGTCCCTGAGGTATGCAAAAAATTCAATTCAGTCCCTACTGTTAGTTTCCTATTAACGGTCAACCCATTGCCGTGTGAAATGACACTCATGCGCCTGCCTTTTAAATTCTTGCTGATGTGTTAAACAAAAAAAAAAAAGGCGTGATAGCCGTTGGAAACCCAACGGCTATTTCACCTTGTTCTTCTTGCCATGCCTACAATGCATGGCCAACCAAAAAAAAAAAAAAAACAATCTTAAGGACGCTATATTCCAACGGCTAAAATCCAACGACTATCATGCCTTTTTTTTTTTTTTGTTTAACACATCAGCAAAAATTTAAAAAACAAGGGCATAAGCATCATTTCACACGGTCAATGGGTTGACCGTTAATAGGAAACTAACAACATGAACTGAATTGGGCTTTTTGCATACCTCAAGGACCAATTTAGTTTTTAGAGCAAAGCTCAGAGACTAAAATGATTTTAGCCCTTTTCCAAACCAACCTACCGTCCCCCCCCCCTCTTACGGCTCTTCGAAGCTCAATTTTTATTTTTATTTTTATTTTTTAAAAAAGTATAAAATCTCATTCTCCCAAGGGTTAAGGATGTTCTTCTCCTTGGGGTTAAGGATGTTCTTTCATTTATATTTGTATAGTATTTTAAGCTTTTGATTCGCTTATTCTTTTTACATTTTTTATTAGCAGTTCTGTTTGTTTCTTTTCAGGAAAAATTGCAAGCACGATGGAGGGAGGAGCAAAGATATTGAGTTTATAATTAAAGTTAATTTTTTAGTACATTATGCCTTCTTTGCATTTCCTAGATTCATTTTCTGGATTCAAATTTTTCATTCTTGGAGTTTTCTTTGGATTTTATAGGTTACTTTCTTTCCATTTATGGTTGTCGATCGTGGACTACTATACTTTCATTTGCACTACCATTTCTCTACAAAAGATTATTCGATGGAGAAATTTCGGAATTTATGGTTAATTACTCCGCTTTAATCTTTGTATAAACATATGCCAATATAGAAAATGATACTTCTCTCGAATATGTTTTTGTTGCCTAGGAAAAAAGTGTGTGTGAAGCCATAAATTAAAAGATCTCCAGTGGTAAAGTAAATCAACTTTTCTAGCAAGTTAAAACCAATTTTGATGGTGAAATAAAATTAACTTAGGTGGTAATCGTTAAAAAGAATAGAAAAAAAAAATCATGGTGGTAATTTCTGAAATCATAAAAAGATTAATCAAATGTACTGTCAAAGTCTATGAGGGTTTCTCAAGATTTAAGTAGAATGATCAGGTAGTTATATATTGTAATTAGAATTAAGATTTTAAGTTCAAATCACTATAGGCAGATCTAAAATATTTTTATAGTAGAGGTTAAATCGATTTTTCAACTGCAAAATATTATAGAAATATACATGTTTTCAAAGAAAGTAATCCCAACTTAATACTTATGAGAAGAGAAGATTGAAGAGCTAACTTCACTAGGTAGAAATGGCTATGAATTTTATCCTCAACTTTACATATCTCAACCACCACAAACGATTGTAATTAATGTGTTGTATCAAATGGCTATGAATTTTATCCTCAACTATGAAGAAATGGCTGTATATAGCGTAATGTGTTGTATATACCTGTTATACATCACCGGTAGAAATCGGCTCTTATGGCGAGAGAGATGGCGACCCAGATCATAAACCCGATCCAACAGAAAATGAGAATTAATAAAAAGATGCACAAGCGATGGAGGCAGTCATTATCAGCTGCGTCGAGGCCACAATCACACCCATGCTGATAGACCTGTCTTCCACACCTGTAGCAAAAATCGGTACCACATCTGCATCCAACATGAGAAAGAATTAGACGTCTTTATGGACACGTATTTAAACTGACGACAATGACAACGGTTGAAATATTAATATGGACACTTCTTTAAAACGATGATAACGACAACGGTTGAAATATCAATACTAACACGTGACAGCATTACAAAACAATACAAGATGGAAAATTAATGTTACGTGCATGGCAGCGATATCGCAAAACTCAATCATTTTGAATATACCAACGTAATTATAAGACTCATGTCTATGCTCATGCACACATATGCTGCAGCTTTCGTTTCCTCAACGAGAACAGAATTGGGGGAAGGAAATACATAAGGATTACTTTGCTCATGTCAGTTTTAGGCATTTCTGTTTTCCAAAACGATCAAAGGTCTCTCTTGTTAAGGTGGCTTAACAGTGGCGGAGTCAGAAACTGGTGGTTAGATTTGCACACACATAGCTAGTTGGAGCACTTTGAAACTGATGGTTAGGGGTGCACACCTATAACTAGGGCACTTACACATAACGTGCCCAGTATAATATATGTTTTTTTCCTCTCAAGTACACCTTCACGACAATGTGGCTCGACCGAATGTAAATATATATTACTCAGATGTAAAAATTCAGACAAAACATGAGAACAAGAGTAACCGACATGTGAATAACCTTCAAATAACCACAATATATATTTGGAACCAGTGGTAACAAAAGATCTGTAACATTTCCATCTTCAAGAGCATAAGAAGTTCCTTAATTTCTGAGTTTTGCATATGAGAATTACAGAAATGTTTGGCATATACAGGCATGCCTAGACAGTCCAATGGAAAAAGAACAAGAGCCAATATATGCAATTGGATTGCTAAACAAGCTGAAACAGAGCAAGCATCTACATTATACCAAACAGAAAGAAATGATGTGTAGTATATCATCTTGATGATCATTTTTACATATTTTGTTTGAAATGGTTTGTACATGTTAGTCTAGACAGATGATATTGAAGTTTCAGGACGACAAAATTACCCCTTTATCTTATTAGTATTATAGACTTCCCTTTGACATCTACAATCAGCAAGAATAAGTCATAATATATATCAAATTATTCCTGCAAAACTAGTTTCAAGCTCTGTAAGCAGCACACCACTCTCGAATCAAACTTATAACGGAAACAAAGCTGGAAAATCTCCATCTCTCGAATCTGCTTCTATGTCGCTTCCCCTCATTCCCCTTTTTCCTTTCACTTTCACAGACTACCGTGAAATTATCGTAAACCAAGAGATTATTATCATCATTGCTGCAGGTTTTCTTTCTTAAACTCCTCTGAGGTCCCTACTCAAATTCACACCTACTTTAAATTTCCGAGGACACGTCACCCCGTGACGCTACATGGGGACGTAAAAAGGAAAGAACCTACGGATTAGTTGACATTTTTTACAAAGTTTTCCATCTCAACAAATCATTTTTTTTCCACAATGAATCCATTTCAGGATATCAAAAAATAAATGGAAATAGATTCATCATACTTCAAGAATAGCACCCAATCATCCCTTTTTCACAAACACAAACAATAAGACTAGCATGTCAACCATTATTTTAAGTTCCATTTTTCGAAAGTGACATAAACATAATCTAGGCTGAGGCTCCATTCCCAGAACCATTCAATCACTCAATTTCTAGTCCATGAAAAAGTAAAAATCTTCAATATTATCAACTTTAACATCCCGTTATCCCACATTGTACTTGTACAACCATATATAGAATAAATCGTCACTTTAAGACTTATTTAATTAAAAATTCGGAAATTGCCTTTTAGTTCAATTCTGTTGATTTGAGTAACAAGATAATTATTTCTCTAAGCTTAGCGAGCTTGGCTTCTAGAATTTTTTTTTTTTATAAAAAAAAATTAAACTTCTAGAAAGTTCTACCACGTCGAAAAATGAAACTAACACTCTAATACCTAATCTACCAAATACGTACACGTACCAAAAATCCAAGAATTTTCATTCGTAATTATCCACATTAATTACACCCTAAATTTTCTGTGTAGCTACAAAAAATCAATCAAAGATTCAACAAGAAACAAACACATAAATATATCAAACTATACATATACATATACATATATATATATACATGTATATATATATATATATTACGACGAGGAGAAAGAAAAGGACCTGCATTTGATAATTGAGCACCCAAAAGCAAGCTCGACAAAATGGCGGCAACGAGGGCACCTCATCCACTTCCTCTGTTCAGCAAGCACCCCAAAAGCGACGTCGTTTGGGTCCCTGATTTCTCTACTCTCCTCACACCCAAACCCTGCATGCCACGATGACTTGCACCGGAAGCAAAACAACCTCTTACAGTTGGGGCACGTAGACTTGTTCACATTGCCACCACACTCGTTGATGACCAAAGCAGAACAGTTTCCGTACGGACAATAACAGGTGTCGAGGTCTAGGAGCGTGGATTCGCAAAGCTTGTCGCACCATTTGATGAAGAGTTGTTCGGAGAGAATTGTACGGCACGAGATTGGGTCTAGGGAATGGGTGCATTCCAACGCGGGGCAGGGGATTCGAGCCACGTTGTGTTGTTCGAGTTCCACTGTGATGTATTTGATTATACAATCTATGCATAATGGGTGTGTGCAGAGGTTTTCGTTCTTGAATTTCTTGTTTGGTGATAGAATCGGCTCGATGCATATTTCGCAAGTCAAGTTTTCGTCTTGGTTTGGGTTTTGGGGTTGCGGTGGTTCATGTTCATCGTCATGTTGTTGTTGTTGTTGCCGTGGAGTTTGCAGTGTGTTGTCCATGCTCGTTAGTAAAGTTGAGCTCAAAGCTCCTTTACTGCCGAACGCTCCGGGTTTTTATGGAAATGATTGTATGTTATAAACGAGTTTTAATAGTTATGAATGTTAATATAGATATAATGAAATGAGATAAAAGATGAGTATAGTTAAATATCACTTTATTTCTATTATTTAAATATTATATGTTTAGTTGGCATAATAAAATAACAAATTTTTTAATTTATCTTTCTTCTTTTTAGTATGCCAACTAAGCATACACATAAGAAATAGTATTTGAGCGATAAAAATATTTAGCATTTCTCATAAATGATTTACAATCATTAAGTCTCACTCATGATTCTATTGTAATCTAATTAGACAATCTTACTCAAATTGTTATACTACTCTCATTATGTAGGAGCGAGAAAACATTAACTGTTTAGAATGAATGAATTTCACAAAAAATTTTAAAATTCATTTGCAAATTCAATTTTTTATGTTTGGAAGCAACACTTTAAAAAATTGGAAATCCATGATTTGAAAATTTTGGATTTCCTCAAGTTTTATCCAAACTCTTGTTCAAGAGGTGGAATTTGTAAATTTATATTTTTTAAGTTAGTTGCTTATCTTTTGAGGACAAAATTACCTTCTAGTTTTTTTCTTTACACTTAAGTTTAGATAGAAAGATAAAAAAATAAAAAATAAATCAAACTCTCTCCCTCATCTTTCTTCTTTCAACAAAAATGAAGAAAATAATTGATCAATAAGTCAGGGTGTAAATAATATTTTCCTAAAATATTATTTTATGGAATCCAACATGAAGGAAGGTTGATTCAGATAAGCGTATGAGGTAAGTAAGGTTTATTTTTATGTAGAGTTACTAAATCCTCTCTCTTTTTTTATTGCATGGTCATTATACATATTTGATTGATATAATATGGCCTTTGAAGCTGTTTCGTGGTTTAGTCATGCTGGAAGTTCCTTTCATTTCCATTCTAGCAATTCATTTCAATTTTGCTTGCAAATTTTTTTGTAATTGCTCTTTTATTTGTATAATTGTTACATGCCTTATCAATAATTTTTGCCAAACTTGGTGTCAACTATCATTCTTGTCTTCTTTGCTTTAATTCATGTTAGTGCTTGTTGGATAGCCTAAAAGTTTTTGTTTATCATTTCTAAATTTCACTAATTCCAATAGAATAAAAAAAGAGTATTTGAGTAAAATATAAATTTTAATTCCAATTTCACATGGATTGCAAACACAATTTATATATATAAATGATTGAATTGACTTAATACTATTTTACAGTTCCAAACAAAAGAATTCATTTGTAGATAAAAATTATCGTAGAATTTATTTATAAATCAAATGAATTCCACAATTTAAGTACTTCCAAATATGTAAAGTTTGAGCAAATTCAGGATTTACAAATTTTAGATTTCTAATTTTATTAAAATGTTTTTCTACACACAAAAAATAAATTTACAAATAAATTTTATAAAATTTTATGGAATTCATTTGTTCTAAATAGTATGTAAGTCAATGTTACTGTCACAACTAGAAGTTAGGTGAATAATTAAATTAAGTTATTGAATAGATATTTATTTGGACAAAAATATACATCTCGTTTTACTATAGATCTAACATATGGGATACATTTTTCCATCCAATAGACAACTTATAAAAATAAAATGGGGAAGCAAATGAGTTGATATTGCGAAATAGTTGACCAACATGCTATAAGGGGATAAAAACCAATGGGACTTTCATATGGTATCATCTTTTAAAAGGGGCAGTCAAATACACGAGATTCCAGATATGATATGGTGCAAAAGAAATATCGATCCATTGTATGTTTATGTAATAAAATACATATTTGTTTAATTAGATGATTAAATGGTATGAATTTAGCTTAAGGTATTGGACATTTTTTGCATTTAATCATTCAAGTATGTTTGCTTTTTGTTAATTTATTATTTTCATATCTAGTAAGCACTTGTACTAAAACTTCTTAAGCTCTGTTTGGTTTAACTGTGAAATTTTAACTTTTGGATTGTAAAGCTTTTACTAATATAGCATTGGTTAGAAATATTGTTGAACAAATGTTGTTGTCTGTTTAGCCTATGTCTATCAATGTTAAGGTTTTAGAAATTTTGAGGGCAATGTTGTATTTTAAAAAATATGAAGGGATATATTTGAAAAAGAAAAAGAAAAACAACTTCCCGTATAATGTAAAAATAGTTTTGCAAATTTTTTTTTTGAAAAGTTTCAATTTAAAGCTTTTTTTTTTTTTTTTAGTTTTTTCAACTTCAACTTTTAGTCAAAAACACTTTTAAATATGTGCCAAATAAGTTAACTTACAAGAATGAGAAAGCGCCCCTATCGTCGTTGAGTCCCTCCTCACTGACATCCCCCAGCTACCCCTACCTCCATCCCCATCCCCATCCCCATCCCCACCATATATATGTGTATGTGTGTATACATGTGTAGTATGTATATGTATATATGTATGTATGTGTGTATATATACTTATGTGTGTATGTATTGTATGTGTGTGTATATATATATATATGGATAGATAGATATATAGATTTGACCATTATAATATTAAAAGTAACAAGTGAGTTTAGTCTAGTGGTAAAACTTCTTTCTTTTGAAATGGGTGATCTAGGTTCGAGTCAAGGTGTTATCAATTTTTAAGGCTTTCTAAGCAATTGGGATAAAATTATAAATAATTATTATTTGGTGGCAAAAATATAATTATTATAAGTGATTTTACAATTTTGACCTTAATAATTAGTCCATTCTAACAAAAAATTGGACGTAATGGTCAAAATTGAAACCTAATTCATAAACTAATGGTCTTTTTAGAATCAGAAATAGTTTGATATTTAAAATAGGACTCAGAAAATAGTTTAATGGCCTTGAAAATATTTTACTCTTTTTTTTTTTTTATGATGAAAACTTCAATCAAGCCATGACTACATTAGATCCATCTCATGGCTTTAAATCTCGTGGTGCAGTGGCTTACCTCCATAATACATCCTCCAAGTCAATTTTAAAGTTAGACACTGTTTATGATGAAAATACATAAGTTTGAATTTGAGACTTTTGACTAAAACAATGACCACTCCATTCAACCCTTAAAGCCATTGGCTCTTCAACTTGTAATGTCGGAAAGGAGTCGCACAAATATGTCCTAATTAATGCATACATAAAGTTCTCATTTTGGTGCATAACATTTAATCTTTAGTATTTTAGTCTTTAAATGTAATATTTTATTTGTCCTAATATGATGAAATATACCAGTAGAATATATGTAGAACGTACTTTGATATATGACAGTAGAATATATGTAGAAGGTACTTTGATATATGACTCGAGTCTTTAGATAGCCTAAGAACAGGTTGGGCTTGGTTTGATAATTATGTGTATTAAGTATGATCTTCATCATTTATAATAAACTTATACAGTATTAAGTTATTCATGCTTAATTGTTTTCTACTTAGGAATAGTAACAGGTCAAACACCTGCTAAAATCTATAAATCTGAATTCAAACTTATTTAAATTATTATTTTCTAAACCCATAATAGAAAATCAATTGGTTTAAATTTTACTTATCAAACTCGAACCCAATAAGCATTTAAAAATCCGCGGGTACCCACATGGCCTGTTAATGAATAAAAAAATTATTTCATTATTTTTAAAAAAATCATAAAAATGTTCTAAAAACAATCAAAATAAATTATCAATTAAATTTTGAATTAGAAAATAAAATTAAAATGATAAGAAGACCTATAAAATAAAATTAAAAAAAATTAATAAAAGAAAAGATGATTAAATCTAAAATAAACAACATAGTGTCATATTTATCTATAAATAAATGACCAATCTCTATAAAATTAAAAATAATTTATTAATTTTTTTTCCATAAACAAGTTTAAACCAATCTAAAGTGGAAGCATTCAACAAAAAGTTTTTAATGAGAAGTTATCATACTTCCATCAAATTATTATTTTCTTAAATGTTATATTATATGTGTATGTGTATATATATAAATATATAAATATTTTTATTTATTTATTTTTTACTAAATTAATTATCGATTTTTCAAGTTTCGGATTCTTTTAATGTAATTGTTATTACCAAATCTTATTAAATTATCGGTTGATAACTACTTATAAAAATTAAACTCTAATGGATATTCCTTCGATCTCGTAAATAAATTTATAATTGAGTAGAATACTTGTCGGACTTGGCCATTTGGGATGAAATCCTATCTATTACAATTCCTATATAAATATATATATTTCTACCAAATAGGATTGATCCAACGATTTGATATCGAAGAGTCCGCCCACTAAGTCCAATATTTAAGCGGCCTTCGTCTAATACATATGCAAACATATTATAGATTATGTCAAGTTCAAATTATTCAAGTTATTTCATTATCATTCATGTATCATTAATTTACTGTCATTGCTTGTAACGTTATCCAAATCCCAGACCCAAGAACTCTATCATTGTACCAAAGGAGTCGTGGCCTTTGTGAACCGAACAATTAAGATATGCGGTCAAGGCAACTGATCCATACTTACAAAGGCCCAAATATTACGTCTTGAGGGTGCAAATTTGATGTTTTGCATTTATTGTCGAAATCTGACTTTTCTTTACTATTAATATCTTTTCTAGAAGAGAAAGGTTTACTTAAAAGTCATAATTTATTAATTATTCCCCTTTTTAGAGGGCAACTTTTCACATTAAATTGTGGACTAGATATACTAATAGAGTGTTTGAAAATATTTGTGATGTACAATTCATTTAATTTATAAATGATTTCTTTGATGATTTGTATTTAAAAGTGAATTCCCTTATTTGGAACTGAAAAACAGTTTTAAGTCAATTATAAGATTTGTAATTATATTTATTATTGGTATTCCTTTTATGTTCCTATATTTTGAAATTTTGACAGGAAAATATATTTCATAAATATCACTAATCAGTTTTAGAATTAAATTTAATTAATTAATATTGATGAATAACTAACATGAATAGATAGATGAATAAATAACACAAATAAATAATTTGAGATTTTAAATGACTAATTAAATATGTTAAGATTATCTGAAATTAATGATGAATGAATAAATAACTTTTAATTTGAAAACCAAAAAGAAATTTGGATTAAGAAATATGAAAATAAATTTATTGTGAAGAAGTTTGCAAGAAGAATAAGAAAAAATAATTAAATAGGAAATGAGAGCAAAAGACTAAAAGCAATAAAAATGAAATAAAATTTAGAGGACAATTTAGTCTTTAAAAGATGACGGACTAATTTTGTGACTTGGAATTGCAAATTTCACCTTTTGAGCAAGGATTTGGATAAAGTTTGAGTAAATCCAGGATTTGCAAATTTTGGATTTCTAATTTTTTAAATAAGTGCTTCCAAACATAAAAAGTTAGATTTGTAAATGAATTTTACAAAATTTTATAAAATTAATTTGTTCCAAACAGTATGTAATACTCCACGTCGTACATCCGGACTTATTCAAACTATAGCTATCCTTTCAATTAATGTTACTTGCATGCATTAGTTACTCTATATCTTTTTTTTATTCTTAGGCTCCGTTTGCTTGTCATAATTATTTTTTTGAAATATTTTATTGATTTTTCTGTATTTGATAACGCCATAAACTAAGTCAACTAAAAGACATTTTCAATTAATGTAAAAAAACTAGTTATAAGGAGTATAAAATATTTTATGGTATTTTAAGAGAGGAAAACATTTTTCTCCCCACCCCTATCACCTCCACCCCACACCAAACCCATCACACCCATAAAAATACATGTGTATGTTTGTGAGAGTGTTTTCGAGTATGCATGTGTGTTTATAAAAATCTCCTATCGAAAAATATTTTTCACTGCGATAGTCAAACACTAGAAAATATTTTCTAATGTGACAACCAAACACAAAAAAAATATTTTATTTTTTAAATAAATATTTTTTCTAGCAAATATTTTCTGCTATCAAGTTATTTTCCTGAAAGAAAGGGATCCTTAGTTGAGAGATTTTGGATTTGATATCCTTTGTTAACTTGAGTTTCTTCATTGTGAGCCCTCCAACAGCACACACCGGTCCCCCATCCCTCAAAATAAATTGCTAGACCTAGAATATTATTAACTCCACGCCAATTGGTTCCTTCTTCCAACCTCACTACGGCTCTTCGAAATAAAAAATACAAATATAAAATCTCATTCTTCACTGTTCTACTCCTTAACATTTGGATTCACATTTAAAAAAAAAAAGTAAAGGAAGGGGAGAGATAAGGAACCATTTTTCTTGTTTGGATTGTAATTTTGAAATAAGTAAAAGATATGGAGAGGTACGAAAATCTTTTCATTTTCTTTAATTAGATGAGTTTTTCAAACCTTCGAATTTGGGGTGTTTGGAGGGGAAAGGAAAGGTTTTACCACAAAATATTTTTTTTGTCCCTACATATCTCATGGTTATAAAAATAAAAAGGGTACTTAAATAATTTTACATTTAAATTATCTTTTTTCTTCTTTTCCTTCTCTAATCCAAACAAAAGTTCATAAGATTATTTCATTTCCTTTCCATTATTATTTTTTTGTAATCAAACAAGGTAATTCACTTCCTTTCATTTCCTTTATTTTTTTTTTCTCCACTAAACTTTCCTTTGTGCAATCCAAACACTATGTAAGAGTATCCCATTGTTATGGTTTTCTTAAGAGTAGTACAGGACTCCATGAAGGAGCTTAAAAATTTTAATTTTAAAGTTGACGAAAATTCAAAGTTAAGATCGTACAGAGGTTAGTTTCACACGGTAGCATAAATATACACATTCAATTGAGACAAAAAATCTTTACACGTAACGTTTAATATTCTACTCAATCAAGCTCATATACGAAAAGTTAGTTCGTAACCCCGAGTTTGCTCAAGTAACTACTGAAATTGGTTTAATATGAAATTTAAAATTTGAATTTTAAAACATTTAATGGAAGGGCTCAAACTTATTGAAAAAAGTAATTTATAAGTTTTTATAAAGTTTGAGTCTTTCACACTTACGAGTTGAGTAGAATGGTTAATTAATGACATGGTGTATTGAGAGTTTCTAAATTTGAACTACGGCTATCGTCTCATAAACTGAATTTCGCTGTCTTTCCGCGTGTGAAGTAAATGAGCGTTGTACCTTGGGTTAATTTCAGAGCGGGAAGTGAAAAGAGACCAAAAGAATAATCATTTGGATCCACGAGCTTCGATTGTACCTAAAAAAAGAAATTAAAATTTATCTTACGCAAGCAAAGGTCCTAAAATCACTTTTTTTTTTCCTAAAAAAATAACAAGGAACTCCAACAACTTACCGACATCATTACATCAGTCTTTATAGAAGTATAAATATCATAATTGACTTCTTTTGTCAAACTAACATTAACTCCTTCGTGGAAATCTGTTATATCGACTCATTCAAATTGATGTAAAGCTACTATGATAATATCTAACTACATGGAGAGATTGTGATCTCAAAAGTTTCTATGCGAAATAGTGTGAAAGTTGGAATCTACCACCGAAAAGACTTTATTTTGACCTTGAAAGGTCAATTCTAGATTAGTGGTATCATTCAATTCATGAGAAGGAGGTATCCACATATCTCTGGCTACGTGTCTAATCTCTCTCAAGGCACAATGTCTTTTTTTTATTATTTTTTATTTTTTGTGATGAAAAATTGATAATCATAAGGCGATTACATTAAACCTATTTTAAAATTATAAATTTTTTGATGTAATGACACTCATAATATGTTTTCAGTTAGTGTATAGTTAAATAATATTTGTGATAAAAAGATATACGCTTAAACTTTGTACCGTTGCCCAATAAATTATTTTTCAAGTCATTCATCATTTTACATAACCCTTAGGACATCTTCAATGGAATCTTCAAATGTAAAACTTTCTTAATTTAGGTGTTTTTAGAGACTCCAGTCTCTAAAAATAACACTATTCATGACAAAAGTAAGTGGGGTCCATCACTTTTAGCTTAAAAAATGTCAAAATAGAAACTCTACGTACTTTTATTATAAATAGTGTTACTTTTAAAGACTAAAATCTCTAAAAATATCTAAATTAAAAAAATTTTACATTTTAAATACTCTATTAAAAATAGCTTTAGAGACTAATGTCTTTCTTCTTGTTTCTAGAAGGCATAGACGATAAAATCGATGAACGATAAAGAAGTCACGAACCAAATATTTCTTTCTATTTTAAGTATTGCCTAAGGGCAACAATTGAACCTTTTCTCTCTATAATAAAAATTAATTTATACACGTCTTTTGTACTAAATTTTCCCCGTAGGTAAACAACATCGAATTATCTTCGATATCATCATTTTCTAGAAGCATTTCATCATCCAATCTTTGTCATGCACCTTGATGCTTCTTAATTCACTTCTATTACAAATCAACATGCATTATACTCTATATATACATACCATATCCCTTGGAAAAACACACACACACACACACAATTATTCACATCACTCAACTATTCTGCCTAGCACCATCGAGGTACTTTCAAAAAATGGATTATCATAACAATACAATTCAAGCACTCTCTCTCAGTAATCTTCCAGTAAACACAAATGAACATCATGAAAACAAAGTATCCCATCAACCATCAACTGAACCAAGCGATCAATTCGAGTTCTTTAGCGATGTCAGCTCAGAGATGTCTCATGCAGAAGACATCTTTTTCTGCGGCAAACTTGTACCCCTTCAAGAACAAGCTCTGTCAAATGATCACATCCACAAGCTTTCTTGTAAAGATGATGAATCAAAGGGTTTTCATCGCAAACGATTCGAATCATTGCCTGATTCAAAGATGATTGATCGATCAAACAGTAGTATAAACACAAGGCTTGTGAGGACTAGCAGATCCATGGATTCCAAAAAAGTGTGTAGAGATTCAAGTTTGAGATTTGAAACACCAAAAATTGTTCGAGCTTTTTCAGATAAGAGCTCAGAATCATCTGATGCTTCGGGGCTGATCAAAGTATCAAAGCCTAGATGGTACATATTGATGCTTGGGCTCGTAAAGTTTCCTCAAGAGATGGATCTGCAAGACATCAAAAGTCGACAGACTCGTCGCAAGCTATGTCAGAAGGCTTCAGTGAATCAAAATGATCGAAAAAGCTCTTGGCCAGATCTGCTTAAGATGTTAAGCTGCAAGAACCACGCAAGTGTTGCTGTAACGGCGCCAATCGGTTACGTGCCACAAGTTTGAGAGACTCACCGTTGGTGCAGCATATGCTCGTTATTTGTCTTAAATTATTCAGACAGCAATGCCCATCAATACTAAGATTGATGAAGTTCGAAAAAGTATTTGAATGAAGGGCAAATTAGTCAGTTCATGGGAGTGTTAATTAGGTCTAGGCAATTATCATTTAAAGCTTTACGTTGAAGAGAAAGCAGTGAATAGTTATTGCACATGGTTGATGATGATGTTTAATTTTTGGTTTGAGGCTGAGGATTACGTTCATGTCCTTCATTGTGGGATGGGACCATGGAAGATTCAACGGAGGTCACGAGTATCTAAAGAACGCCATCAATGCTATATTTATCTCATTTATGACGCCAATAGGCCACACTATGGCTTCGAATTTTCCGTAAAGTAGAATATCAGTTTTGGGATGTTCTATTTATATCGATTGTAAAAGTTGGTGATGATGATGATTCACTAGCTAGCAGTATTCTATTTCTTATTCTAGATTAGAATAGACAAAAGCTTACGTTATTAGTGTTGGGTTAGAATTTCGGAAGATTAGCAACTAATGGTTCATGTTTATTAGTGCCTGTACACTTTTCATTTCAATAAATGAGGTTTATATGTAATCTTTAACTATTATTTTTGGATTAATCTCGATGTCTTTATACTTAATTAATCTATATTATACTTCTTTCAAATAAAGTCATGAATTTTAGAGTTTAATTGACATTTATGATGTCAGCCTGTAAGAATATCGACTTCTAAAAGAAATTTTCAACCATAAGAAAAGTATATATATGAATCAACATTCTAGATTTTCCACCACTGAAATGATATAACTTATGATTAACTCTCGACAGCAAAATGGTACCCTTTTTTATCTTGGTTCTCCGAATTATTGCTAATCTCAAATGATGACAAGTTCGTAACTAAAGGTAATTAATTTCACTGGGACGAGAAAGAGAAGAAGTATGATAACATTTACTTTCTTTTTTTTTTTGTCAGGATAACATTTATGTGATCATCTCAAATGTTAACAGAATCGGGACACAACTGCCCTCAGTTTCCCCCGAGAGAACATATTGGAGGATTAAAACTTAGGAAATATTTATGCTATGTCTAGGCTGGTTTCTTGCATGTAATGTATTTGACAAAATCAGAAATTCAGGTAATTAATTATTTTACAAAATGTCAAACTCAGATAATTATTCTAAAACTGGCCAATCGATTTGTATATGACACTTCGAAAATAATTACCTTTGTTTCCAAAACATTTTCTTCATTATTAACACCATCAAAGTCTTCGAGATTCAAGAAAAATTTAACCCACTTATCATTAATGACCTTAGTAGCAAAGATCGACAGGATGAACACTAACGGATTCAAAGAAACAATGCGATTGCCCTTCATTTTCGAATCGACTTTTGTGATTTAGGCTCTGTTTGTTTGTCGTAAAATAACTTGTTTGTGTAAAATATTTTTCATGAAAATTATTTTTCTGGAAAATAAAATATTTTACAAGGCTCCATTTGTTTGCCGTAAAATAATTTGTTGGGGGAAAATATTTTTCCAGAAAATTGATTACTGAAAAATATTTTATAGTGTTTGGATGTATCGTGAATTCTGTAAAATTTTTTCTTCTCCCAAAATCCCGTAAAATATTTTACAAAATTTTGTACTAGTCACAGTTGTTGACCGGAAAATTTTTATAGTTGATTAATTTTACGGTATTATCAAATACCGTAAAATTAAGAAAAAACAGCCGTAATTTTTGACTGTAAAATATTTACGATTGACCAATTTTCTAGTGTTACCAAATACTATAAAATCTATAAAATATTTTTCGGAAAAATATTTTACGACAAACAAACGGAGCCCTAATCTATGAAAGGGTATAAGAAAAATGAAAGTTAGAAATGAAAGCTATTATAAAAATTTAAACTTGTAAAACAAAAGAAAAACCTTATTTAAACTCTCTATACTTAATATTGCACTATATGTTGCGCCCTTTTTGTTTAGCTTTTAATTGACAAGTTATGCCCTAAGTCGTGCTGTAAACTTCTAAAAACATGACTAATTTTGATACAATAAACTAATCTTGAAGAAAAATAGAATGATAATTAAAATTAGATTTGAAGCAGCCTCTCACTTTCTTTATAGAGATGAAATCCAGCCAGATAAATGCCAAGTAAATTCAAGAGTCATATCGGAGAGCCCGCTATTGCAAAATTACCCCTAATGATATGAAAATAAAATTTTACTTTACGGAGTAAAAATAAAAGATTCGACTTGAAAACAAAGGGCTTTGTTTTTTGTTTTTTGGTCAAAGAAAACAAAGGGTCAATTGCAGGGTAAAATGCATATACTTTTCGTGTTAGATCGAAATTGTATACGTAAAACTCTAATTTGTAAAAATTCCCAAATATCCTCCGTGTTATACCTAATATTACACCATACACCTGCTCTTCAGTTTCTGTGCTTTTCATTGGGTGGTCAAGTTGTAAACTGAAGAAACTTGTAAATTACTAATGTTGCTCAATTCACTCATGATAATCATTTGCACGCACAATAGAGAGCACTGTTGGCAGTGGGAAAATGCAACATGTTAAATCGCCAAATTGGGAAAAGTCAAATAGAGTAGGGAATTAATTAGTAAAACGCACTTATAAAGCTAAAATTCTTATTTGGATGCAACATAATATTATAATATTGTAAAAAAGATTTAATCAGAAAATTCTATTATAATTACATGTGACAGTTCATCACTTTTAACAATTTATCACTTTTAAATCTTTAACGTGGTATCCAAATTCCAACTCTTCCCATAAATAGTGTAGATTTTGTTATTGGAACTTTCATCTGAACCTACGCTAATGGAAACTACCCAAACCTATACAAAGCATTTTTCTATTTTGGTGGGGGATTGGGGGTCCATGCCATTAACAACGCTTTGACCTCAAACCTTTACAAGGAAGCTTGTTTGAGACGTCCCGTTGAAAAAGCCTGCGGAAAGATCCAAAAATTAAAGCAACGTAAAGTATTTAAGAACACCGAAAATTTGGTAGAATAATCGAGTTATAATTTATTATAATAAAAAATTTTAAATTTTAATTACGATTTTGACTTTTATTGTATCAAAAAAAATAAAATTTAAGGTTATGCAGAGTATAAGAAATTTAATTTTATTGGAAATTTTACCCTTTTATATCAGAATGAAAAAATGGCTTGTGAAATATTTTCAGAAAAGACCTCAATTGATCGAAATTCTACTCTATTAGGGCTTTAAAATATACGCGAGAGTGATGCAAATATATATGCAATTTGCTGGAAACGTTTCCAACATTTTGATTTTTGATTAGATGAAAAAAAGGAATTCTAAGATTGCAAGTAATATCACTAATTAGTTGACTCCCAAGTTCTCGGAGAAAAGTAAATCTTGGCGACTAGGGTTCTAGCCCAGTGAGAAGTTACTCGCTTTGTATGCAAGTTCAATTCTTGGTAGTTATATATATATGTTATACGGCCTTTAGGCCTCCATTGAATAATAAATAAAAAAAAGTAAATCTTGGTTCGACAATTATGTGGTAGCTAGCTAACTTATTCTTTTTTTTTTTTTTTTGGATTCAAAAAAGGCCTAAGGCCGTACAACATAATCAACCGAACTCCATATCACAACATATCACATACATAACAAATAACATTACCACTAGACCAAAGCTTTAATGCGTGTAACTAGCTTATTCTGCTAATCACGGAAGATATGGTTCATTTCATTGCAAGTCAAAAATACGTCATGATAAATTTATGAAAAATGTTATATGTTACACCGCCTTCTATCTTTATTCCTTCAAGTAACTCTTCATTAAACGCCCATGGTGTTACGAGCATGCCTTAACGTAATAAACCAAAATTGAATGATAAAATAAGATATGAGGCCGCCTCTTCTTCTTTTTTTTTTTCTTCAATAAATAGAGGCCGAAACCTTTTATTTTTTATTTTTTTGAAATAGAGATGAATTACGGCGATTTTTTTTTTCTTTTTTGTCGAATTCATATGGAGTAAAATGTCAAGTGTCATAGCATAGGACCGTGTATTGCAAAGGTGGATCCAGACTCTTGTCCATTTGTGTTTTTCACTAGTTGCTCATGTTTTAAATTGAATAACCTTCTAAAATATCAATGTTGCCCCATTCATCTATTATAACTTGGAACCCAAAATATCACTTTTAGCAGTGCCAAAGTGTAGCTTGTCAATAACTTGGCTTTTGTATAATGGTATGTTTTTCATTGTAAATACGAAAGATTGTTAAATTAATCAAACAAATGCGGAGAGCTAAGCCATATGTGGCGTAATCTGGATCGTAACCTTCTTGGTTACGCCATTAACTGAAAAGCTTAGTCAATTATAAAGGGCATTAAGGGTTTATTTGTCTCAATTTTTAGACACTTAAAAACGATTCCTATGAGTTTAGAAGTTGAAGTTAATCTGTTTGGTCCATATTTTAAAGAACTTTTTAAGTAAAAGCCTAAGTTAAAAATAATTAAAAAATAAGAAGCTCTACCAAACTGTAGTACGAAAACATCCCCAAAAATTTCGACCAAAGCCGGCATATGCCAAGTTCCAAATCAGAGCTTTTAGATAGATTTTTGCAAAATTATTTTTCTATTCCACTTAGTTTATTTGTAAGACTGCTTGATTGACATTTTACAAACTAGGCCACCAAAAGAGAAAAATTAACAAAATGTTTAAACTGGTAAAATGACTCATATCTGGCTTTAGACTAACAAGGCGGCAAGTATCAGAGTATTTGCATAAAAAAATTCAAAACTTTAAATTTAAATACATCACCCAAATGTTTCAAAGCTTCCAAATTAATACCAACTCTTATGAGATCCAGAGTATAAAAATGAAAGTCTTACAAATCTAAACTTATCATAACAAATAAAAGCCCCGGAGTCATTATTCACAAGGCAGAAGATATAAATAGTCAAATTCAACAATAAAGTTCAGTCTACAACAAGCATCTCATTAGCGATTGGTACACTAGAATGAATTTGGATAGGAATTAAATGAGCTAAGGAATAGAATGGAATTGAGAATGGAATGAAATTGAGAATATAAATGACATGCTTGGCGTGCTCTAGGAATAAAGATCGGAATGAATATATATTGATTTTAAACTCATATTTGATAGTCAGTATACAAGAGTAGTAATGAGAATGACTTGTATAATATAACAAGATTACCCTTTTGTTATTATAGTATTAAAAATAAGAATAAACAAGAATATAACCATAAACATAATAAGCATAAATAATAATAATAATAATAATAACAAATAATAAGAATAATATCAACAATTTTATTTTTATTTTTATTATTTTAAGTTATTATTATTATTATTATTGCAAAATAAACTATATATAAAATATATTTTTTTTGGGTATGTTAGTCATTTGATAAATAAGTTTATTCCCAAGCACATAAGAATGGGCTAATCGCATGTGTTTGTTCTGAAATGATTAATTCCATATACAAGAGAATGCGATTACCTTGGGAATATATGAGATTTCCAAATTCGTTCATTCATGCCAAGTATGAGAATCATAATAGATTTGGATATGTCATTTTATTTTCAACCCATTCCAATGTACCAATCACAATCTTAAAGGTTTATTGTCTACAATAAAAGAGTTTCAAAATAAAAACGAGTACAAAAATATTTAGGTAGACATCCTCCAAAGAACAAGATGGGACCATATATACATGGATGTTTAATGGAAAATAAATGGAAATATCTTTTTCTTCAGTGAAATTCAAATTTTCAATTCATGACATTTGCATATGGCAAGGTGAAATTTAACGTAGATGGTGCATTAACAAACATTATAATGTTTACTTTGGAAAAGGAAGAATGGTGAAAAGGGCACACATGCCACCTATTGTCCCTGGAAAACATATATACCTCTTACCATTACTAGAAGACTAGAAATGTCAGATTTGAATTTCTTCCTAAAATTATAGCGTTACGAGATAAACTAATTATAATAAAATAATGAGATAATTGTAGAGATTAAATAATTATATCATTTATTCAATGATTGTGTCAACCAGGACTTTCTGTTTAGAGTTGTCATTTTGGTTTTGCTTTACTTGGCTCTAGCTAGCTTCCATGTTGCCTCATATATGTAGTTTTTTAATTTTTAGGTTTGGTGAAGCATGTGTTTGCTGTGGAGTACAAGAGAGATACGTAAACACGTTCCTTTAATGTAATGTAATTTCAAGTTGGTGATGGCCGTCAATGCGTTTAGATAGACTCTTGAACGTCACGAAGCCTCTCTAAACTTGTTCCCCAAGAAAATCATAAATGGACTTTGCATAAATCTTTAGAATCTTGATCTTCATGTCGTTCCCATAATGCCCCTACATTAGTCAAAATAGACCAGCGTGGTCTATGCAATTCGGGTCAAGTTCCAAATAGTTTGGACCATAGTTACTCTTACCACGTATTAATTGATCTTTCTTTCCTTTTAGACCAATTTTTATGCATAAGTACAACGATGATAATTTTTTGGAGCATAGTTACTCTTTTTTTTTTTTTTTTTTTAAGTAAGCAAAGTATTCTCATTTCAGCTCAACAAAACATCAACAAGTACGGAGCATAGTTACTCTTATTACATCTCTTAATATTTTTTTCTTTCTAGTCCAATTTTTATGCATATGTACAATTACGATGATAATTTTAATAAAAATACCAAGAATCTAATCTTTTAACTTTCCTATCATGAACGGGTAAGTTAAAAGAATTGAATTTTATTTGATCAAGTCATAAGGCAACATGTAAAAAGTAATGGACACATTAATCTATTTTCTAAATTTCCATTTTCCAGAGCATAATGTTGGATCAAAGCAAAATTAAAAAAAAATAAATAAAAAAGCCTTATAAACAATGTTAGACATTTTGTTTTGCACTTTGCAGCTCACTTTAACGATGTTATATACAACTTTATTCACCATATACAAGATTTTATTTACTGTATACATAAAGATTTGACATTTAATATATAAATGTCTATCATACAAAGAAAGAGTAAAATTGTGACAAAAAACATAAAGATTATTCTTTTGTTTTTCAATTTTGAGGCATTTCTCATCCAAGAAATTGTTTGACTTTCAAAAAGCACGTGTTGACCCCTTCAAAACCAAAATGGATGAACCAGCTAAATATATGGATCCCCGATATATAAAATGCGGCATTTTAGTCATTTAACAAAATATTCCGAGCATACTAGACATTAATAATTTTAGTCATTAAAGTCAAACTTATTGCAAGTAACCGTAAATAAATCAATGGCCAAAATTGTAAAATTAACAACTAGCCACAAATAATTCCCACCGCCTTTACAACTCATGCACGTGAAGCTTCTTAATTCAATAATACCTTATATAAAACCTTCCCTTAAACCCTTCATTGTTCCATAAAAAATCTCAACAAAAACATCACAAAAACCACTTATACAAATTTTTCAGTATATTTCTTGATTTGTTTTCTTTCGCTAAAGGGTCACGATCACGATGATGAGCCGTGGTGCAACAAGTATGGCCCGTTTTATGAAGGCTCAAACGGGGCCAAGATTTTACTCAACTTCAACTTTCCGTGCCAATGAGCCATACATGAGATCAATTCTTGCGGGTGCTGCCACCACCACCACCACTACCTCCATGCCCGGCAAGGCATCGGAGGACATGGTGGTGACATGGATGAGGTTTCCAGGGACGGGTGCGCGCAGCGCGAGCACGTTGGCTATGGGTGAAAAACATGAGGAGGAGGAGGAGAAGAAAGAGCAGAAGAAGAATGGCGCAACTGCTGGTGCTACAGGTGGAGGAAGGGATGATAATAAGGCAGTTGTTAGTTACTGGGGTGTTGAGCCCCTTAAGGTTAGAAAGGAAGATGGCACTGAATGGAAATGGAATTGCTTTAGGGTACGTATAAAAAATGTTTTAATATAAATGAATCATATGAATTAGATTTGTATCATATATTTGATTTTTAGTACATTAGTAGATGTTGATATTTTTTTTTTTTTTTTTTTTTGGTAATAAATGTAGCCATGGGAGACCTACAAGGCTGACCTGTCCATAGATCTAAAGAAACACCACGCGCCTGTGACATTCTTGGACAAGTTAGCATATTGGACAGTCAAGTCTCTTAGATGGCCAACTGATGTGTTTTTCCAGGTACGTTAATTTGTTTCTTGTTGTTCTACGTCATCGTTTTCTTGTTCTTCAACGTCATATAATGACTCGTTACCCTTTGCTATGATTGTTAATTCATATATTTAAATGATAAAGAAAGTATAAATATTATGGTAATTTTTATTTTCCATCTTGTGATTTGGGTACTTGGTTTCAAGACTTGTTCAATTCTTACTCCTACATCCTTTAATTTCTTGTGAATCTAAAAGATAAAGGGTGCATCTGCTTTGAATTTGTCTAAATAAATTGGCAAAGGTATGACAAAAATATTAAAAATCAAGAAAAAAAATTCATTTTTACCCAAATTTTATTTTCCTTTCTCGTTTCTGGAATATGGCATGGCAATAATTCGTTCAATTGAGAAAACAAACATTAAGAGCATTAAGATTTAAGTAAATTTAAGTATTCCATGGTCCATGGCTAGCCATGTCTGCCTAGCTGTGCATGAAATACAATCCGTCATCAATTGTTATCATGGGTTGGCATGGATCTTGATAGATAGATACAAGAAGAATAGGAATCTGGAATATGCAACAATCTATGTGCTAATTTTCATGTAAACAGAGACGATATGGATGCCGTGCGATGATGCTGGAAACTGTCGCCGCGGTCCCTGGAATGGTTGGAGGGATGTTGCTTCACTGCAAATCACTCAGGAGGTTCGAACATAGTGGAGGGTGGATCAAAACATTGTTGGAAGAAGCTGAAAATGAGAGGATGCACCTGATGACATTCATGGAGGTGTCCAAGCCAAGGTGGTATGAGCGTGCTCTTGTGATCACAGTGCAAGGTGTCTTCTTCAATGCTTACTTCCTGGCCTATTTGATCTCACCAAAGTTGGCTCACCGTGTCGTGGGGTACTTGGAAGAGGAGGCTATTCACTCCTACACTGAGTTCCTAAAGGAATTGGACAAGGGCAACATTGAGAATGTTCCAGCTCCAGCTATCGCCATTGATTACTGGCGCCTGCCTGCTGATGCAACTCTGCGCGATGTTGTGATGGTTGTCAGGGCAGACGAGGCTCATCACCGCGATGTCAACCACTTTGCATCGGTAAGCTATTCGAGTTCTGCAATTATCTGATACAAGAAAGAAACAGAATTAGGCATTTTTCGCTAAATATATAGTACGACAACTTCAGATGGCTTAAGTTTCTTGTGATTAATTGCAGGACATTCACTATCAAGGACACCAACTGAAGGATGCTCCAGCACCACTTGGATATCACTGAAAGAACAGAGGTCTGGCTAAATGTACACATAACAAGCATTGACAACAAAGACGAACAGTACATTTAGTCAATAATCATATACATTGATGACATTTGTGTCTCGATTTTGGATTACTAGTATATGAAGTAGATTGTATATAGGTTTTTGGCTGTCTATGAACAACTTTTCTTCATCTATCGCCCTTTTTGCTTTGTGGTGAAAGTGTATTGGTGTATACATTTTTGAGAAGATATATCAATTAGTTATTTCTACCTTGAGATTATGTCTAACATTTGTGGTTGTGTTTTATAATGGTTTATTGCTAACCGTATATTTCCTGCTTGTACAATCAAAGAAAATATTCAAAGAAAATATGGAAAGGACTCCCATTTGGCTGCCGTTTTTTGCCTGCTTCTCACATGTAGGGTGGGTCGGTCCACCCCTAACTCAGCTGGTGCAATCTGGCAGCCTAATGGGAGAAACATTCAGAAAATATATGTTTCAAGGCTCGTGGAGATTACAACATGACACCGTAATTTTAGGACTAACACATTTGTATTTTATCATGAGGGATCGGGTTTCCCCTCAGTGATACGATCAAGATCAGAATGCACGCGAAATAAGATTATATGCAATCTGCTTCCAATGTAGGAAAATACTCATCTGATCAAAAGTATACTGCATTCATTGTTTTATACATGTCGATCTGATCAATATTTACCACATAACATCGTATAGGGAAAATGTTGTATGATAACAGGAAGAGTTAGGTTAATGCTGCTTACCTGATTCACAAGTCCGAATGCTAGCAAATAGTACACTTGGTAAACAGATTGCCTCTTAGTAAGCAAGCCGGCGAGCCGCGGCACGGGAGAAGATTGCATCATGGTGTGAGGAGATCTTGTTAATGCCAAGTCGTTTCAGCTGTGGATGAAGGTGATCAACAGATTGCCTCTTGATCAAAATCTCGATCAGAAGATACCATTTTGTAGAATTTTGTTTGGTGAAATTGCAACAGAGCTTTGCAAGGAAACTCCTTTCACACGGTATCATCTCTGATACTCGAGGGCGGATCCTCTATTATAGCCCCACTGATATGAAATTCTAGATCCGCTCCTATTGATACTTAGTTACATGCTTTGTGATGCCATCGTTCTAACTCTTTTATGCCAAACTCTTGTGCATTTGCAATGTAGTGGTCAGGAGAATACGATCTGATGGAGTAATATGAGGAAGCTATTCAACTTTTTAGTATCATTTCTTATCCATGACTATAATATTTGTTAGAGCAATTTGAGGAGATGCAAAAGCTCATGCACAAATATGACAGGTCTCACCTACTTTTAAGGAATTGCTGCCACATATTTTCTTTTTCTTTTAGGGAAAATTCTCAAAACATTCACCGTTTCAAAACTATTGTGAAGTAGTGATGCGGGTCCCGCATTTTAGAGACACTCCCTTCTTTTAGAAGGAGCCTCATGGCATTAAGCATTCTCAGGCAACAGTTCTTCTGAAGGATGCACAGCATTTCAAGGACTGAGACTTCAATGCGCTATTTTAACCAACAAAAGTACCACATTTGTATTGTTGCTTTCATATCTAATCTCTATTTATGCTGTTTGGCACATCCAAACAGCTTGTGGCTATGACTTAGTTGGACAACAGGACATCAAAAAGTTATACACCAAACTAAAGTAAGTCTTATCCAACTATATGAGGTCGGTTATATGAATTTGAAGATGCCATTTATTTTTGTCGATGCATTTTTTAAAAAGTGCTTGCACGAGTAGTCTCTTGACATGTCTGAACCATAAAAAACTATACCTTTTATGAAATTGGACCACAAGACATATATCATCAGCAAGTTATGAAGTAATCATTTGGTAGGAAAATATAAAACTATTTGGGATGATAAAAGAAGTCTAAGCAACATATGAGCACTTATTTACACTTTAAGCAAAGAGTAGTTACCTCTTCAGCCAAACAGTACCAGAATCTTTCAGCTCATACTACTAACACTTCAAGATCTTAATGGCTCAATCAATCAGAATTAAGCACAAAAACGAAACTAGCGAATCAAGATTAGACAGAGAAAAGCTTGCACTTAGGAATACAGAGTGAGGGCATAGAAGTTCATGCACTTTGAAAGGGAGATCACCATGCCAGAGAAAAAGAATTATATACACAAAAATTGCAAACAGAGAAAAGGTCTACTTGCATTTAATGATAAGAATCAGAGACAAAATAGTTGGGAAATATTACCAGAGGGAAGTTGCTCCAGGGAGATGAATCTACCACCAATCTGGGAAACCAGTTTGAGAGACCAATCACCACTTCATTGAAATGGGAGTTTTTGAAAGTTCTACTCAGTGTCGAGAGACATCATCCACGTCCAGTCTAGGTCAGCTCTTTCTGCAAGAGATATGTTATTAATGTTGGCACGCCGCAATACCTGCCAGAAAGGCAAGACCAGAAAGCAACATGCCACAAACCTAAACGTTCAAACTAGCTAAACTTGCAAGGCTGTAATTCCATTCAACAACAAACTACAATTGATATGGACAATATCAAAGGATCTAAATCACAAATGAGAATCCACACCACAAGAAAGTAATCACAAACATACATATTACATTATATTTATAGAAGAGTTTATACATCCAGCATAAAAGCCAAGTATCATATAGGCTCTTACATTATTTGTGGTAATAAAGCAAATACCATAAACACACCAACAATCTTCCAACATTATATTCAACACACGTATTAGGTAAGAAGTTGACAGCAACTAGTTAATAACACCCCAGCAAATCCAGGTTCAATAGTCCCTAGCCCGGCATCTCATAGTCTTACTCGGCAACATCTGCAAAATAAATAGAACATATGAGTGAAACAAAACTCAGTAAGTAAAATGCCTCAACAAAGGAATAAGGTCTGATTACAACAATCATCAAGAAACATCATGAGGGAATTGAATGACGTATGTCATGCTAAAAGGTGAAATAATGGTACAATAAGCAAATCAATATCATTGATAGATATGCATTTGATCAATTTAAAGTGCTCCAAACTTCAGAAGAAGACCTTTTCTCCCGATGATTATTGGATCAGCAGGGAAAAGAAAGGGGAGGAGAAAAGCTAGCCAAATGAGCAGGAGAAAATAGAAGTAGGAAAGAATGAAATCTGATAGTGAAAGAAAAAACAGGATTACCAATACGAGTTCTGAATTCTTTTTCACCTTTGGGTTCCAAATTTGGGACTTCATTTTCACAAGGCATCTTGATTTGCAGAGTCTCTCCATCGGTGCCCCACATATCGAGCTGTTTGGAAGTATACCAGAATAATTAAGATATTGAACTAGGGGGTTTAATATTTTGAGGTACGATTTATTGAAATGGCTGATGTGCACCTTAAGTAAGTGACCCAGCAATAATTGTACATGTAAGCGACGCTTTGGCCTCTTCCGTAATCCTCTAGTCTTTAAAACTCTCACAGTAAAAACTGAAGATCGGAGTTCAGCAAAATATGTTGTCAAAAGATATCCTCCTCTTATGTATTCATATCCATCACCGTCATCTTCAAAGAGAACACCATCAGCTTTACCTGCAGATTCAGAGAGCCCTTAGACGTGAAAGGACAGAAAGAATGCAGGCACTATAAGGAAGCTCTCAATATGTCACAGCAGTAACAAGCTGCCAAATTGCACAAGCTAACCATTAAGGTTGACTATTCCAGCATTTAGGCAGCATAGCTACTATAAAGAGAAACAAAAATAAGCAAATCCAACAAGGGGCAGGAAGTTTTATTAATGATAAGGTACAAAGTCATTACCTATCAAGCTGACAAGATATATGAACTCCAACAGGCCATTTAACTACATAATATTTATAGGCTCTTTACCATTTAATTGCTTAGTCACAAGCTTAAGCTATGTAGTCACAGCAGCAACTATACCAAGCATGCTGGAAGACGAAGTTCTTCAAGACATTTGCTAGGAAGAAAAAAGTTTTCTCGTCATAATGGTGACACCAATCAGGAACAGCAATTGCAAATTTCCAAGTCTTAGATTTTATCAAAGGATATAAAATTGGGTCAAAGAGTACATTTACGGACCTGTAGTATAGAAAGAAAGATTCTACAATTGGTAGGATGCTTATAATCAAGATGCAGAAACAAGAGAAGCAAGCTCTGAATGAAGGGAAATCTAACAGAACTATAAGCACTCTTCTAGCCCGACTTTTTCTAAAAGCTTCACCATGGTATTGTTTCACTTTCTACAAAAGAACTTTGTTAAATCCACGTACACACTCATATGTGTCGTGATATACTATATCACTGTAACAAATTATGTGGCCATCTCACAGCCTCCTCTCTGTTTTAGTTTGTAACAGAAGATCTTAATCGACTGACATACACACATATATATCGATAAACTCATATATATCGACTGACATACACACATATATATCGATAAACTGCTCTACTAGAAGAAATGCTTGGCCATCTTATTTCACTGAATTAGGTCTGTTTGTGCCATAGTTTCTATGACCAATCATCTTGGTCTCTATACTCTCAACATCTGAACTACCTCTGTGTCACCTTTAATGCCACTACTCCAATTTATGCACTTTAGAGTGCTTGAGCCCACAATTTTTTAACCAAGCATCTCAAAATTTTACAATAACTATTCCTTTCATTGTTGTCATGAATGTTAATACTCTTTTTCCTTTTCTGTGTTTGGAAAAGTTGGTACTTCACTTAGATGAAATTCTTACAGCTTTTCTTAGAGATGAAAGTATGATTCTTTCAGTAAGCTCCAAACCCCCCCTTCCATTGGTTAGTATTTCCACCTGCACTTACCATAACATCTCTATTGAATGGAAACAAAATTTGGAAACGAAAATATAAAAAAACAACAAAGCAAAGCACTTGCAAAATTACGCTTTACAACCAAACAGAAGAGCTCGAGGCCAGCAGTATTTGAAAACATACAGGCTCCTTGTCAAACAAGCTGAATTGATAACAATATTGTCATGTTCTTAAGAAAGTATTAACTCTTATTGTGCAAGCATATGGAGCATATTCCTATACATTTCTAGGCAACCATCTCTTCCGAATCAACAAGGCAAAAGAAATTGAAATTGCTAAAGAGGGCCAAAATGAGAGAATATTTAAGTTTGAATATCCAATAAAAGTCATGTCAGGTTGGCTACATATGTGATAGTTTCCCATGAAGCACAATTTAATATATGAATGGCCTAAAAGCGGAAAGTTTACCATTTTCATCCAAAGCTACCAGCAGTGTCAAGTCATCCGTCTCCTTAGCTTCACCAACATATTGATAAGAAGGACCCAGAGGAATAATAGATCCACCTTTCAGAAATAATGCCGGTAAATCCTAATACATCAAAATAGCCGGAACAACTTAAGAACAAAATGTAACTGAAGACTGAGACTGGATTTTTTGAAAGCTGAATTAACTTTCTGGAACCATGTACCGCGTGTGAATCTTCAAAATCAAACTTCATCCATATGCCTTTAGGCAACTTGCGCTCCAATATGTCCAAAAGTTGGTTAGGCTGGGTGCTGCTTTATAATTACACCGAATGTCAGAATAATGTCCACAACATAAATCCACTTAATGACCTTCCATGAAAAGAAATGGATATACTAAGTTTCACCGGCAAGTTTAAAAGATCATTGGTGCCTTAAATTAAAAAATTTCACATTTTTCACCCCTGATGGTGTCAGAAGGTATCGAAAATATCTTTGAAGTTAACTATTGATCTTTCAAGAAAAATCTGGTTTGACAAAGAGGATGCACCAACTGAAATTGAGTGAAACAACCAAAAGTTTGGTAATAAAAAGAAAAACACTAAATCATTGGAAACTGTACGTAAAAGTGATAAGCACCAAGTGACAGGACATACAATATTAGGGTATCCAAATGTTGGAAAAGGAGAAAGCGCAGGAATAAGTTATCAAAATTATACAACTGGACCTCCCAGCATTATAATAGACAAAAGAAATGCTTGCTAACCATATAGTATGAAGTCCACCAAATGTCTAGGTATCCTACACATTGACTTGTTAGGATTCCCTAATAATTAATATTTCTCTTTTAGTTGCATTATTTTAAGAAAGTTTTGAATCTTTTCAAAAGAGGAATATTTAATTTATGTTGATTTAGGCTCTTGTTTAGGAGCCCATTATGCACTAGGCTTAAGGTAATTTTCATTTGTTGAGCAGTAATATAGTGTCAGTCATTTTAAAGGTTAAATAGGCTAATCACCATCAAATTGATTATCAGAGGCGATCCCTTTATATATAATGCTTCTGTATCTCATTTTTTCTTCTCCAACCCTTTTTTGAACAAATTATCCAACAAATTCTTTCAGATCAATATAAAATGGTCTTTTTCACCAGGCTTCAATGCATTACACCATAAGCAGTTCCCCCCTTGGTGGCAAGTACTCAAAGGACTGGCTATTAAATTAGCATAGACAAAAGTTTAAGTAACATGCGTATGGAGAGAGTTCTACAATCACTAAGTATTGCAACTCCAAAGGAAGAGAATGGATACCTTGCAGAGATAAGAAGTGGTCCCAACAAGAATGAGTTTTCCTCTGATCTTAAGTTGGGATCCTTGGGATCTGCACAAGCAATTCAAGGTTTTCAAAATGCACTGAGGAAAAAAATTGACCCTACTGCCAATAGAATGGAACTGAAGTGAGCAAGCCATACCAGCAAAAAATGTGGGAGTCACCACCGGAATGCCCCTAGTATGTGCTATATAAAACAAGGTATATATGTGTGGCAAAAGGCGGTACCGCCTCTTTAGTGCCCGGCGACAAACTTCTTCACACTGTGAAAAATAAAAGTTTGTGAAAAGAGCATATACAAGGCCAAGATCTGAAATCCAGCATCAAATTGGATAGGAAGTAAACATAAACTAATGAAGTATTAAGCAGTTCGACTAAAAAAGAAGTATTAAGCAGTTTGTTTATTAGTTCAGAAAGTGAAATATCAACTCAACACCAACATGGAGGATAGTCCTGATTGCACATAATTGACTATGCTCATACATTTTAGAGGTCAAATAAGGCAAAGAACTGATTCATTATGACTTTTATTATACAGATATTACTTCAACCCTTCAAATAACAGGCAGAAGTACGAACGTCTATTGGAAATTCCAAATTAGCAATCTAACTTTGGAACTAAATCATGAGTTGGCCATGGAAAAGTGAGAGAAGTTTTTATCCTGTGCATTCTCAATTCCAAACCATATTCGACCAAAAAAAATAACTACAATACAACAAACAATTACAGGTGTAAGCTCAAAAAACATTTAACTAACAAAGAAGTTCCATTTTCAAACACCCTTTCCACTGGAAACCCCTGAGCCTCTTAACAGTTCATATTTACAAAATAATGGACATGGAACAATGAGGAGCTTTTGTCAGTGACGAAACAAAAAGAAAATAGACATAAGCAAGCTTCACATAGTAATTCAGATTGGCCCCGCCTTCCATCATAGTTCGTTCCAGATGAGCTGAAAGAATTAGCAGTTAGCCTCAGATTATTACGTATATATGTTGTAGATTTGTGAATGGCCAATTAGAACAATGACTTTATAGCAACAACTTTAAAGACACTATCATATGCTGCTTCAACGTTCTTGATTAACAGAAAAGATTTACGCACAAACTATTCTCTGTTTTTAATGCTCTAATCATCTATGATGAAAACAGAGCGCACAAATAGAAATTAAAATCAATCATAGACTGTCATTTTTGTCAACAAGGACAAACCTCTTCTCCAAAGGACCAAGGCTCATGATCACGAGACTCTTTTATAGAATGTGCACGACAAAAAGGAAACAAGGCTCCAATACCCATCCACCTTGCAAACAGTTGTGGTGTCGCATCATCAGCAAATCCACCTATGTCCGGCCCAGAGAATGGCTGACCACTGAGCCCCTGAAAACAAACTCACCCTTTATCAGAACAGCATAAATAAAGCTTACAACCATGTTGCACTTGGAAGTAGCAGTTTAGAAAATCAAGAAAGAAACAAGAAATATATTTCAAAATTATTTGTAGTTTCATATATATCTAAATGGACATGGTCAGTGCCTTCTGTGGGAAATGGATTCTAAACCTCACCCACCCCCAACCCCCAAATTTGTCATATTATTGTAAAGCATACATCTTGATGACATAGCTTTCCAAAAATCCGTCAGCAAAATAATTAACAACATGAACCAGTAATTGTAAACTTCGATGATTAGATGCTTTAAAGTGGCCCTGAATTACCCTAAGCCAATCACATTGAATATCTAGGTGTCAAATATATATGTCCACCCAAAGGGTCTATAGTTCTTCAGTCAAAATAGATAAAGGTGATCGCACTGAAGGAAACACTCTAATATGTTTGTGACTAGATGGGAAGGGTGGGAGAGTGTCTTCAGTTGATCAGTCTGACAGGAAAGACGGGTAGCAAACCGGCAGAAGCTAAACCAGCATGACATGTATTTCAAAGAATATAACTAAAACAACATCTTCCAGAGCTGAACAAAGCAATCTTGTCAATTAAATTTTGATCACAATAGATCATGAATGAACTAAGGCAGCTATTTATGCAACATAATATAGCTCATGTGCAAATTCTGAATTTTAGGTGTGGAGAACGAAGTGACATGATGTTGTGAGAACTTGGCTCAGTTCAGGAACTTCTTATCCCAATCATTTGTAAATAGCAAGATCTCAAACACAGAATCACAAATTCAATTTCAATTAGTACTCACCAAATTAAGAACCATAGAGATGCTCATATGGAGGTGCGGCCAAGTGGAACGGTTATCTCCTGTCCACGTGGCAGCATACTTTTGGCTGCCTATAAACCCTGCCCTGGTTAGAACAAATGGTCGTTTATTTTCATCAGCTAATTTCTTGCCTTCAAATGTTGATCTTGCCATCAGCATGCCATATACCTGAAACATGGAACCAGTTTCAATAAGCACCAGTATGTAAAGACCACAGTATAGCCAACAAAATCGCTCAAGAAAAAGAGAAACAAATAATCCAGAGAACTATTTTTGTTTGTTACTATTCTGGAACTTGCCGAACTAGAGAAAATCTACCAAGATGGGAATTATAGTCAAATTTTACGAAATAAACAGTGCTATGATAATGAAAGCTTGAAAAGTTTTATGAAATAAATAGTGTCATGACAAAGAAAGCTGTGGTCCAAAGAACTATACATTGTGATAATGAGAATGATGTTCGCGGCCTCCGAGCTCATTGTCGCCCCTATGAATATTGTTCTCAGGCATGGTCTTTGTCTCTGTCTGTCATTGAACAATGATAAACTGAGACTAGAAACAAGAGGAAAAATCAAAAGAATCAAAAGGTTTCAAATTTTTACATCCATAACAGCTGGTTCATTCATATCATTCCATATCCCATCCACGCCATTGGAAATGAAGTCTTTCACAAGATTAGCCCACCATGAACGGGTTGCTGACATAGTGAAGTCAGGAAATACACAAGGCCCAGGCCATACCTCCCCTAGACATAAAAATAAAATGTGAACAATTTAGAAAGGGGGTAACCACTCAAGTAGAAGTTTAAACAAAACAGAATAGGGGACAAATCGAACATGATTGTTGCAGGTTCGGATCCCCCTAACTCTTCATCAACTGATACAAAAATTTAAGAAAACAGAGTCACATACCAACAAAAGGCACCTCATCTCCTGCTTGAACCCAGATATTTCTTTCTGAACCACTTTGAAAGACAGAGTAATCAATATCACATTTAATACCAGGGTCAAGCATCCAGTTTGCCTTGAAACCAATTTGATGAAGATCATTTGCAAGAGATTGTGGATCTGGAAAAGTCACCTGACATAATTAAAAGTAGTCCTAGTTTAGTTTGATCCGACAACAAAGGCATAAAAAATGCCTAGCATATGAAACCCAAAATTAAAAAGAGTAGACTCCAACCATAATCAATTTGTAAGCTCTCTTTTGTTTGCGATTGAGGATTGGTTCTGCCTCATAAATTAATAATGCTTGTTCACAAAGCTTCTTATATTCTCACTACAGAAATTAGGTGCAGTCTACTCTGTACCAATTTAACATGGAGGCCAGAAAATGCCTCAAAACACAGAACGTGCCCTATAATGAATGGTATCATAAGCAAAAGTAAATTGGGAGCTTCAATTTGGAACCTAATTTTGGTTCAAAAACCCTTGACAGAAAGACATTTACACATAATTATTTTGAGTGTTAAGGTGCATTGGGACCAAAGTTCATTAGAGAAACCAACAATTGGATCTAGGGAGATTTGATTAATTCATTATTTGGCTTTATGATTGCCAGTTTTCCACAAGAGGGAAGATACAATGGTTTAGACAGGAGATAAAATGGTCATTCAACTCACAAGTGAGAAGCTACCTGATACCAGTTAAGATGCTTTTCTCTGAAGGGCATTAGGGATCTCTAAAGTACCACCTTCAAGGTACAATCTCTGTATGACTTGGGTTCTGGAGAAAGATTGTCACCCCTGGAGTGGAAAGGCAGAAGACATTTTCGATCACTTTGTACTTAATTATGTAGTATCAAGAGAATCTTGTCTGATGCTTTTAGTTTGGTATCCAATAGGTTATACCATTTCTAGGAAGGCTAGCTCATCACAGCTTGGCAGGAGATTGAGTCAAGGATGTTATTTCAAAAGATCCAGGACGCGGCTCATAGTTTGATATGGAGCAACTGGAGAGAAATAAATAGCAGTTTTTCTAGAAACACCTATATACTATTTATACAGTCATATATAGCTACCCAACTGCATTATTCTTATTGTGTAGGGAGGTAAGAATTAAGGTGTGGACATATCTGTGCAGCTTTTGATCCTTTGCTAGTTCCTATTTGGTTAGTTGTACAAGATATTCTCTCCATGAGTTTACCACAGAATTATTTGACAAATTTGGTTAGTTGTCTAAGATATTCTCTCCATGAGTTTACTACATAATACTTTCAGCGTGATTTGCCAAATTATTAATGAACCTAACATGGGTCCATGTAGTACTCCTTATAAATACCTTGCTTGAGGGATGAAGGATGAAATAAATCTTTTTCCTTTTTTATTGCATTACAGGTATCCTCATTTGGTGAATTGCAGCAAATCTCTAATTCCAAATTATTGCAAGTAATACATAATCATTTAAAGAAGTTCACCTCCAAAGACAGAAAATCTCTGAGAGTCCCTTTGTCCATCAACATAGGAAGTTAAGTCATCATTGACAGATAGTACTAATGTGCAAAAAATGGAGACAATAATAATAATCACCAGCAATATCTTGAAGGAACACACCATCAATTTAGCATAAGAGGATGTAGAAGTCATGACATGACAATTATAGATACTATGAATAGTAAGAGTGAAACATACCGGATCAAAAGTGAAACAGCGAAAACCATCCATGTAGTCTATGTCCATCCATATGACATCACAAGGTATTTTTTTCTCCCTAAATGTCCTCGCAATCTGCTTTATAAAAAAGTGTTAACACATCGAGCATAAAGTTAAAAAAATGAAAAAGTTATGGGGAAGAAAAAAAAAAAAGCCTTTAAAACTAATATCTATAATGGCACCTGCACATGGGAGATAGAACTCAAGATTGCATAGTTCATCACTTGTGAGGTATTAATTTAAAACATTATTAAGAGAGGGCACTGTTAGAATAGTAGAAGGGGGAAAGGTTGGGAAAGTATAAACTATGAAGTCCTGATGCTCCCAAAATCAGTATATGCAGATGCACATATTGTACATATGGAAGAGGTCACATATGCATCTGCATATCAGAAGGAAAATTGACCAACCTCACGGACTCGATCATCCGGTGTATAGCTCCAACGGCTTTGTTGATAACCTAAGGACCACTTTGGGGGCATAAATACAGTTCCTGGAAAGGAATTTTATCAGACCACAAAACTCAAAAAAGTTATAAGCAACAGGATGAAATAGGAGGGAGGAAAAGGGAAACACAGACCTGAGAGAAAGTTAATAGTAAATAATGCCTGAAATATTTGATTCTATACTCAGGTGATATGCAATGCTCAATTGAATGTTTGGCCTCCTTTCTAGAAGTCATAAACAAATTGCTAGTCTTAAAAATAAATAGGCAAATTACTTCTAGAGGACTTGCATATGGCCCACAAAAATTACCGAATTTTTCAATGTGAGAATTTTCCCTTTTTAAAGTGTTTCTTTGCAGTCTGAACCAGTTAACTCTGTCTTGTTGCATGGAAATGTTGCCCTCTCAAGCGAGTCAATTATAAAGGGAAAAAAAGAAAGAAAAAAAAGAAAAAAGAACCATTAAAGAAACAAGAATGAAGAAAAAAAAGTAACCTTCTCTTTCCACCAGGGAACATGACTCGATCCCATTGCAATCTCCTGAACATCATTTGAATCCTATATATATCTGAACAGATTTTCCACTGACAAATAATATTCTATATACTCTGCTTAACTGGCAACAGTACATCACAGAACACCACATTGCCTTCCGAATTTTAATTATACAACAGCAGAGACCATCTCAGAAATTAGTGCAACCTTTTGATATTATATAAATTCATTTTACTACTGTGGAAAAGATAAGAGCTAACTTCCAGCTAAAACAGAGATTTCGTCCATCTTATTGGTAACATATATGCCTAAAATGATATGTGGAATGAAAAATGCAATCCTCAGCTAAAATGGTAACAGCTATTGTGCTGGTACTTGCTTCTTTCCCATCATAAACGCCTAATCTTGTGCTCCCTTACTTCCTAGGACAAATATCCCGTTAATAAATTTCTGAGAACCAAAAAACTTTACATTTGAGAAAAATAATGTTTTACCTAACCAAGTTGGAAACTCGGGGTATCTATTGAAAATGTCATAAACCAATTAATACACAGAGACAGCAACATGGATAAGATATAATAATGATTTGGAAGTTTACCAATAGCTTGAGACAAAGATATCATAACATCAGTTGGGGAAGCAAATGGACCAAATGTAATAACAGGATAAGACTCTGGAGCTGTAAACTCAATATGTGATTCTTGCTGTAAATCGATCTGCTCAAACAACAAACAACTAGTCACCCATAGATGATTTCATCCAGTCACCCACTTATAACATAATGTAAAAAGATAAAGAATACCTCACAACGCCGTGTTGTATCTGCCAGAACCCCCAGTGCTTCTCCATTAGGAAGAACGGCCAGAACCCATGGGTGGGATTGGTACAATGAGGTATTTTCAGGACCATAACCAAAGGCATCAGTATTCCAAGCAACTACCTGTATGTAACAAAGTTAATATACAAAGCTGATTCGGGCAATAGGGAGGAAGAAAGCAGGATATTCATATTGTCCAAAAGACCATGTTCACTGACTTACCCTCTTCCCTGTTCTTTCAAGTGGCCCACTAACTTCTCCAGTCCCATAGAATGAGGTGCCAGCAGGAAGCTGAATAAAAACGAAACTCAAATCCATCAAAAAAAAAATGAACCCAACATAAGGAATTATATAAGAGTGTGCATTGGCAGTACATGTGTGCTTGCATAGAGCATTTGGAAAATGCATTGTGAATTATAGCTTACCTTAATGGTAACAGTTTGCAGTCCACAACAGCATTGAAATGTAGGAATATATGTTGGAATCTGATTAGTATTGGTCAACTTAGTCTCCCTAACTAGGGGATTAACAAATGAAAGACTCGGAAATGTTGCATTTCGATCATCAGAACAATCGAAACGAAACACTTCGTCCCCTAGAATTGGCTCAAAAATCATATTCCCTGACGTCACATCTGAGGTAACTATGCCACACTCATCCCCTGCCATGATTGATAATTGTAACCTATCACTAGGAAATTTTTCTTCTGAATGAACTCTGCCTGCCAAGTACTTGGTTTCTCCTTTTATAGAGAGTTTTTGCACTGGATTCCTGGCTTTTACTTTTTACTGTATGGTATTGCCTCATTTTGAATGAAGGTATATCTGCTATGAAGAAGGACATACTTCAAGAGGAAGAAAGTAACACTAGGAAATTTACCCACGCTTTGGCTTTTTCTTTTCACTGTATGGTGTTTCCCTTTTGTCAAGAAAAGGATGGTTCAAAGGTTCCATTGTTACGGCCTCAAGACCTGAAGTAATTATATTGCTGTGATCTCATTCCTGGTAATGCAGGTGTCCATTTATCTTGTTCCTACAGGTTCAAGATGCCAACATTGCAGATTGGCATGAGAAAGGGGCAAATTGTGAACTTCTGATACGACAAACTCCAATGCTAACGATATGTCATAAATTTTCTGCAGACAGTTGACAATCAGTGATAGCAATGCACCTTATATACTTGCTTGTGGCAATGACTCTTTTGGACTACAGGACATCAAGCAATTATACCCTTCACAAAATTTTATCTCATTCGAATCCACGAAAGCTTTATTTCATGCAAATAAGAAAATATGATCTCTTCCTTCCAACTCAATGTCAGTTGGGATTCACTTCAGGCACAATATGCAAGCATTGGTACCACACAGATACAATGCTCCTGCATTGATGCTTTAATTCTTCATTAGTCCATTAGAAACATCAAATATAATAAATACTTCATTTTAAGGTGTCCTCCTTTCCCTCCCTACTTTAGTTGGATCTATTCGATCTCTCGAGCCCTGAAGAAACCCCGCCTCCCCTTCAGACTCCATATCTCATTTAACTCTATGTATGTATGCGGGTACCTAATATCTTTGAGGGTTCACCCACCCGGTTATAACATTCATTTCTATTGCGCCTAAAATCTCTTGTTAGTCCATAGGCTTAGTTTCTCTTTTAAGTAACTTATTGTAAAACAAAAGATTTCAATGAAACTTCTTTATGAATTTTGGTCAATTGTCATTAATTTCCACGTATCTATCATACAGGAACTTCACTTTTGAGCACTGCCAATCCACAACTAGCGAGTGTAAAGTTCAAAGATTATAGCACCCTTCTTTTTGGACTGATGTGAATTTGAGAGAACAAAGTGATGAAGCATAATCTCAATCAACAGTTAATAAAGTATTCATAAACAAATGCAGAAAAATATATTAGAAGATACGAATAAATACCTCCACTAGTTCTTTATCTTTTGATCGAAATGTCAATTTGGTCCCCGTGTTTCAAAATTAGCCTCTTTGAAATAATTTCAATGAGTGAGTAATTTATAAGTCGGCGTTGTGGGTTGAAGCATTAAAACGGTTAAGTTTTTAAACCTATGGGACTAGTCTCGCTCATCATCTCCACCATCCCTCACAACCAGTTGACCATGAAGTAACATTCATAATCAGCAGACGATTTTGAGCTTGGGAAAACGTTGGCGATGATGTCATATCTTGTTCTCAAGTCCAGTAACAACAATGCACCAAAACCCTATCTCCGACAAGCTCAATCGGAATCACTGCGCACCAACGCCGGCGAGGAAGATGAGAAAAGAAGAAGAAAAAGAAAGAAAAAAGCGGGAAAAATAAATAAATATCGAATTCCCCTTTTACCCTCATAACCTAAATAACAAAAAAGATTTGGATAAAATATTTCTGTGACCACTAAACTATCTTTTTGATTCAGTTTTGACCATTCAATTATCTTTGATTCTGTTTTGACCATTCAATTATCAATTGACTTCTATTTTGGTTATTTTATTAATTTTTCTATTAAAATAGATTAACTGTTAAGAGTAAATTATAATATTAGTTAAATAGATTATATTTTTGCCCTTAAATTAAATTTTTTTTGCAAATTAATTATATATTTGCCATTAAATTAAATTTATTTGCAAATACAATTGATTGATTTTACGATTTTACGCTTAACAATTAGTTTATTTTAATAGAAAAATTGATACAATGGCCAAAATAAAACTCAATTGGTAGTTGAATGGTCAAACAAGACAAAAAATAATTAGATGGCCAAAACAGAACTGAAAAACTAGTTTAGTGGCTACAAAAATATATTACTCAAAAAGGAAACAATATTGAAGACTATGATTTACTTTGAAATATTAGGACACTACAATATTATTATTTTGGACAATAATAACATTTACTTTTGAATTTCTCGGTTGGAAGAAGAGGAAGAGGGAAACAACAATAACATCATAAAAGCCCACAAGTAAATTTATCATATTTGCATTTTGATTTACACTACTTTTCAGGTAACGATTTTTCACCTTTGACTTATCTAGAGATCGTCTTGTTCGTGATAGATAAATTAATTTTAAATTTATCACGGTCCTAAAGGACTATATGCTTTATCAAAGAACAATAATGGAATTCAATTCTATGCTTTGAGAATGATGGACATAATTTTTGTATATGTGACGTTCCTTAATCCACGAGGAAAGGCAAAGGAATTTTTTTTTGGAAAAACACCAAGGTTTTGAAAAACATTTGCAATCTTGATATAATCCTACCTTATGTGAACTATCAACACTAAAAAGACTAACCTATATGCCATAACAAAATATGGTAGTAGTAAGAGGACAAGCTAAGCTTTAGGGAAATTGCAAATTATTCTGGCTACTTTGCGTATGCTTATAAGTTGATAAAACTTCATTTTAGTACAACAAACAAAAAAAAAAAGAAGTCTTACGGATGATAGCGCGGAGCTATACTTAGATTTTGAGGAGAGAGGTGGCAAAGATATGGGCATCTATCACTTATCGGACGGAAGCATCAAGCCTTTGTTTGCCGAGACAGGATATAGCAGGATTGCACCACCAACATGGATTGGACCAAGCTTTTGATCAAGCTGTTCCTTTTCCCGTTTCTTTTTGGTTTCTTAAATTATATTTTCCTTTTCCTTTTCTTTTCTTTTCTACAGTCTTGAGAGTTTTTGATGAATAGTATAGTATATTCTCTTAGCCTTGAATTCGACATTGTTTTTTATTATCAAATTTTTATTGTTGAACAACTCAATGGTGAATGTATCAATATCATTCCTGTAATTTACTTTTTGGCATTATTATGGTTTACAATTTGCTGCCTTACTTGTTTGCCTCTTTGGCTGGTTTCCGTTTCATCACTGGTATATATGGATTGGACCAAGTTCTTAAATTTACATCTCCTTTTAAATATGGATATACTAGGATTCTCTGTTGCATTTCACCCCAAATGGTGCCATAAGGTAGGGAAGATATTTCTGAAGGTAAATATGGACATGTTAAATAGCTAATAAACAGGTCTTTCAAGAAAAAAATTGGCTTGACAAAGAGGTTGTGGCAAGTGAAATTGAGTGAAGCGACCAAAAGTTAGGCAATTAAAATTTGATTAGATCATTGGAAACAGTAGGTAATCATGGTTTGGATTGCATGAGGGAAAGGAAAGTAAAGTAATATGGAGGAAAAAAATAAAGGAAAGAGATTTACTTGTTTGGATTGCAAAAAATTAAGAAATGACAGGATTGTATGATTTTTTGTTTGGATTGAAAAGGAAAGAGAAGGAAATGATAATTTTAATTAAAAAATTACTGAAATGCCCTTTTTATTTTTATAGCCAAGAGATAAATAGGGGTAAAAGAGACTTTTTACTACTTTACTTTCATTTTCCTCCAAAAAACTCAAAATTGAAATGATTGTAAAATGCTTCTCACTAAAGGAAATGGAGGGATTTTGGAACCTCTCTATAACCCGTCCCCCATTAAAGGAAATAGCCAAGTATTGGGGGTGAGGAGGGAAGGAAAGAAGGGCAACTCCATTTTTTGAGCAATTGTTGGAGGGTAAGGATAATTTCTTTTGGTTTCAAAAATCATTTAAAAATTGAAAAAATTAAAGGGCAAGGCTGATTAATAAGAATCAAATTGATTCACTAGCGTCAGCTTTTTCGAAGCAGGAGAGGGTGCATGTATTGTCAAGTGTAAGCCCAATGTTTTGAAGTTGAGAATGGGATCCCGACCCGATGACCTAAGAAAGGAAAATATTATAAGCATTGAAACCTCTCGATTAAGAAGCTTTTACTTTTTCTATTCAAGTCGGGAAGAAATTAATCATTGGGTAAGAATTTGAAAGAAATTACTGCCTTGGGAGCCCTGCATAATCCCTTTAGGCTTAAGGTGTGTTTGAGAAAGATTAACAACCTGAGAAAACATGGGTAAAATTAAAATTTCATGAGCGAGTTTAAGATTTACGCTAGAACTCATGCAACTTGATCTTCAATTGTCACCATCAAGGGGCAAGTTCTTAAATTTAATATATACAATATATGGATTGGACCAAGTTGTTAAATTTAATCTCCTTTTGAATATGAATGTACTAGGATTCTCTGTTGAATTTCACCCCTAAATGGTGCCATAAGGTAGGGAAGATATTTTTGAAGGTAAATATGGACATGTTAAATAGCTAATAAAAAGATCTTTTAAGAAAATTTTGGTTTGACAAAGAGGTTGTAGCAAGTGAAATTGAGTGAAAGACAGTACGTAATCATGACAAGCACTAACCGTTGTTTGGATTGCATAAGGGAAATGAAAGTATAGCAACATGGAGGAAAAAAAACAAAGGGAAGGAAGGAAAAAAGATTTATTGCAAAAAGTTGATAAAGGAAAGAAAATTATAGGATTTTATGATTTTCTCTTTGGATTGCACAAGGAAAACGAAACTAAACTGTTAGGTGTTTATGGAATTATTAAAGCAGGTCAGTCTAGCAATTAAAAAACTAATAAGATAATAAGGGAATTGAAATGACATGATTTTATGAATTTTTTGTTTAGATTAAAGAAGGAAAGAATAATTTTAAATATAAAATTATAGAAGTACCCTCTTTATTTTCATAGCCAACAGATAAGGGGTAAGAGAGACTTTTTACAACTTTAATTTTATTTTCCTGTTAAAAAAACTCAAAGTTAGAATGATTGTAAAATCCTTCTCATTAAAGAAAATGGAGGAATTTTGGAAACCCTTCCATAGTTTGAATCCCATTAAAGGAAAAAGCCTAGTGTTGGGGTAGGGTGGGGTGGGGTGGTGTGGGGTGGGGGTGGGGGTAGGGGTGAGGAGGGAAGGGGGAGGGAAGAAAGGCGGCTCCATTTTTTGAGCAATTGTTGAAGGGTAAAGATAATTTCTTTTAGTTTCAAAATTCATTTAAAAATTGAAAAAAATAGAGATGTCTTTTAGGTTTAAGGTGTGTTTGAGAAAGATTAACAACATGGGAAAATTTGGGTAAAATTAAAATTTAATGTGCGAGTTTAAGATCTATGTTAGAACTTATGCCACATAATGGATTTAACTCGATCTTCAAGTGTCACCATCAAAGGAAAGACCTATATGCTTATGTATATACATTATATATACATGTCCACATACACACATATATATACACATTAACGTATATGTATATAGCTATAAAGAGCACATATGTACATATACAATACTGTGTACATGTATGTATTTGTGTGTGTATATATATTTATGTACTTTTATATATACAATATGTTTGTGTGTTATATATATGTATATATACACATATAGGTATACATATACAGAAATACACACATACACATAAATATAATATAGACACAAACATCTATATAATATATATGCATATATATAGACACACGTATATATTAGACATAAATATAAATATCTATACATATACACAAATATATATGTATATATATATGTATACAAAAATATATACACACACTCTCTCATACATATACACATATATACAACACCTGAACTATATATACATACATACATATATATATATATACACACACAAACACAACACATGTACATATGTACATACATACACACACATATTGTTTATATAAAAATAGATACACACTTATATATAATTTATACACACAAAAAAAAAACACACACACACACACACATATATATAGGGGTATGTATTTTTATGTATACAATATATGTGTTTATTTATATAAATGTATATATATGTCATGATTTTCTTAATCAATTTGTCTATTTAGCTTTATTTATATATATGTATGTATGTATATAAATTTGAATATATATACACATCTATATATATACATATAGCTATAGAGAAAGAGACACACAATATGATTATTTTTGTGTACATATATATTTATATATAAAATATGTATGCATATATATGTGTGTGTGTGTGTATATATATTTATGTATATATATGTGTGTATACATATACAATATGCTTGGTTGATAATACATTTCATTGAATTACAAACAGAAATCTTAGAATGCTACTATAGGCATATATCCTTTAGTTTAACATTGTTAGTGGTATTTACTTGATCAATTTTGTTAGAATGATTATCTTTCCAATAAAATAGTTTTTGAAATTCACAATGTTTTGAAATAAAGGAAAAATATATGTCAGACAGTTACTTAAGAAAATTTATTTTGTTCCAGAAGTTTAAGAAAAGTAAAAGAATCCAACAAATACTTATTCAGTTTGCAAAAACTTGTAAGGCTTGATTATCTTTATGAGACTATAAGAAAAATTTATATCGTTAGAGTATTTTCCAACAAAAGTTAATTTAAAGATCAAATCTAATATATTATTTGCTACTTTTCGTAAAATTATTAGAATGGATCAAAGGAACTCATATCATTGATTGCAGCGATCTTTCAAACTGGAGTTGAACAAACTTCAAACTTTATATTCAATTCAGAGAGACTCAAGAATTGAATTTGCCAGTCACTAAAACCACATTTAACAACACAAATAATATGTCCATTAGATTGTATTGGTTTTTTTTTTTTGCTCCACATGTAATAATATGAACGTGTTCGTAATATCATAAAGGAGATTGGGAGTTTTTCTCTTTTTCAGTGAGATAAGTTTGCGGGTCAGAGGAAGCTTTAACGTATGAGAGATGAACTAAAAAGACAAGGCAATGCCAATCGATTGGATATCCTCATAAATACAGATACTTGGGTCTGAATCGTTTCCTCTATTTTATTTATTTATTTTTGGTTAAGATATTACATTTTTTTCTTTGGTCAGTAGTCTCTCGGCCTCAATCCTCAAGGGTATCTACTTCCTAAACGGTTGCTTCTGGGATGCCAAGATTAAAAGACAATCCTCATGGGCTTGGAGGAGCATTATGCAAGGGAAAGACTTCCTCAAAACTAAATCTAAGTGGAGAATTGGTAATAGTAAAAGTGTTAACATCTGGAAGCATAAATGGTTACCGGGAGTGGGGTCGTTGCAGCAGTGGGAACAGAATGAACCAACATGGGTTAATGAGCTGATGTTTCTGGGCCAAAGGAAGTGGAATGAAGAGATGATCATAAATTTATTTGAGTGGGGGACAACTCGTCTTATTTTGGCAACGTATCTACCCTTGTTCGAGAGAGAGGATTGTGTGGTATGGAGCCCAAGTAAGAAGGGAGTGTATTATGTGAAATCGGGGTATCATGTTACCAGGGAAGGCCTTTGCAAGAAGGATCAGGATGGATGTGATCGTGCGAGCTTCTTTTTCCAAGTACTTAATGAAGTTTAAAAGATGATTTGGTCCTTCAATGTCCGGCCGAAGATTAAGTTCTTCATTTGGAAAGCTTGCAGGAATTGCCTCCCAACTCAAGAAAATCGCTTTCGAAGGAGATCAGCGGTCTCACCTACTTGCTCTGTTTGCAATCTCAATATGGAGACGGTCGAGCATCTTTTCTTTTTTTTTTTCCCATGGGTGCAAAGATTTTGGTGTGCTTCCCCTTTGTAGTGTGCTTTTAATCCAGTTGGAGTTGTAAGGTTCTTTGAGTGTTTTTTGGACTTTATTAATCGGTGCTATCATGCTGGATACTGCAAGGAGGAAGCATTTATCAAATTTGCGTTGTGTTGTTGGCAGATTTGGAAAGAAAGAAATGAAACAGTTTTAAATGGTAAATGTAACGCCCCGATCCCTCACGAGACCGGAGGCTCTAATAACCAAGCTATTCTCAACCCAATTCCAACCCAGTCTCAAAATTTTAGGGAAAAACGGACAGAGTTTCCTCTGTACCGCGGACATTTTTCAAACCTGTAAATGCTCAAAATAGCCACAATATACTAAAACAAACTTTTATAATTAAAATTTAAAGGTTCAAGGCCATCCAAGCCAGGAGACAAACAACAGCTCCAAATCACACAAGCATGCACCCAACTTAACTTTTCATTAAACCTTTTTAACATGCCATTCTATGATAACATTAGAGAAATCTTAGAAGTTGAAATCAACATACCTCTAAACATACACCCCCAAGCATGCAAGAACTGAAAGGAGAATTAAAAGTTATTACAAACCATAATATCTCAAAGCTAACATTACAACCAACAACTTTCAACTTGCAACTACAAGAATATACATAGCCTTAAGACCACAAAATAGATCATGCTATAGCAATACAAGTACACCATGTAATAACAAGAAGGCATATCTACCTTAGACAACAAACACACAGCAACTAGGGCAAAGGCTCAGCCTGAACTTCTTCTTCTTCCACTAGCACCTCAACTAGTTGGGGTTCACCCTCAGCACTTCCTGAAACATATATCGAGGTATGAGCAACTACTGTTGCCCAGTGAGGGATAAGGTTTCCCGGGGTGTGCAATGCAACAAGTAATACAATTAAGAATTAATAGAAATGAAAACCGTTCAAGGAGAACAAAAGATTGAATATCACACATTAAAAATGATACATTCACATAACCCCTATACTCCAATCTTCACTTGGTCTTCATTCACGATCCACGAACCACGATCACGATAACGATAAGCCGGCATAACCCCAAACACTCTAGTGGGTGTACTCCGGATGTACCCCGATAATCCTACGACCCAACATTCCCTGGCAATTTCCGGACCAGGCGAATGAGGGACTAGGGCACGGAGTTTGAATATCCACTGGCAAGCCCTCTGCCGCCCAGTCGATATTCAACACATCCGCCCCTGACACTATGGTTGCGCAACCACTATGCAATGCACTTAACAATGACAAGATATCAATAACAATATAAGCAATAACACGTGGGAGGATCAACAAAGTAGGTTGACCTCGTAACAGATAGATTAGAAGCAGTTCAATATAAGTAATTAAGAGGTTTACAAACGGAAAAATCCAAGATATGCATAGAACTACACTAAAAGCTTCAAAACAACTTGAAACCACATTTAAACACATATAGAGACATGCCAAGGTCTTAGATGCAAGTGACAAGCGAATTTACCCTTAAACCCCTTAGTAATTCCTTCCGTTTTCCTTCCAAACTCACATTAATGATTCAAATTCGAGGGAAAGCTATACCAATCTTCTAATTAACCCTTAAGGTACCCTTACAACCCGCAATTACGTTCGATTACCCGCAATTACCCCGAAAGCCTCAATTTCCCTCTTATAGCTTTGAACTACACATACCTCAACCGGGCTTTAACCAAGGATTTGCAAGGCTTCTATAGCACCTAGGTAGCCTAAGAATTCTAAAAGTAAAGCCCGAATCCACCCAGATTCACATTAACCCCGAAATCTCTTTGTTAAAATCGGCTAATTCACGTTCTATGCAAATTTAGAGCAATTCAATTGCACGGGAATGTTAGACTACCTTCATTAGCACCTAAGGCATCTATTAGAAGTATTGAATCAAGCTAATTTGCGCAATTACACAAAACCCTAGAATTTCGTCACTATTCACGTCATAAATCAAATTAACGATTCTAACCGTTTAAAATGCGAATCAATGGCTCAAATACGTTCTCTAGCACTTATATACAAGGTATAGTTAAGCATTACATTAGCATTGGAACACATTTCTAACAAATCAAGAAAATAGCAACAATTTTAAAATGCGCAAAAAGTCATGAAATCCCTCACCTAAAGCGCGTAGGAGCACCTAGGAGGCTTGCACACCCCCTAAACTACTTGCTCTAGGCTTGGAGAGGCTTGGATTGAAGAATTGAAGAGCAAAATCACTTCTCTTGGCTGCTAGAGGGCTGTTCGGTTTTTGAACAGTAATTCCTGCACTTTTTTTGTTTTTGTTTTTGCTAAGTTATGAGCTAAATTGTATGTGGGGTGAGTTTTATTAAAGGTGGGGTCAAGTGGGTGCTTAAGTGGTCCACTAAAATACGCGTAGTTAGCTTTAAACGAGTCTAAAGTGAAGAAATGTAAGCTAGCTAATTAAAACTCTAAGTTAGTTACGTAACACTATTCCTAGTTTGCTAAAAAAAACATTTCCCAAACGAGTGCTCCTATCGCTCTTAGCTCAAAAGCATATTTTTCTCATTCCTAAAACAATTAATATGATTTAAGAAAAATGCTAATTCAAGATAATTAAGTAGTTGAAAAACGGAATGAATAGTAATTACAGAAAGTAACACGTATTACACAGTGAAAATGCGCAAATAATGGATGCAATAGTTAAAAATGTGTACGGTAGAATCTCGGGCGTCACAGTAAGGATATCGATATTTCAAAAGCTATTGTGAGAACTCAATGTGCTATCTCTGAATGGTTATGTGAAGAGAATATGAGATGGAGAAGTGGGGCCACGAGAGAAAATGATAGCCTTGAAGAGGTCGTTCAATGGAGTCCACCTATGCCAGATACGATCAAAGTGAATGTTGATGCATCATATGGAAATGATGGAAAAGCTGCTATTGCCTTTATTGGTAGGGATTGGGAATGAGCTTTATTGTTTGGGCAAACTACGTCTGTTCAGTGTTTCTCGGTCGAGGAAGTTGAAGCCTTTGCAATTCGCTGTGCATGTCTCTTTGTGAGTCAAATACATCAGGCAAACATTACCATTGAGAGTGATGCTAAGGGCGTTCTTAAAGCAATCGATACTCTGCAGTTTGGCCTTGGTTGGAGAGCAAACACCATTGTGGAGGATATCAGAGAGATAGCTGCGGAAAATCCAAGTTTGAGATTTCAATGCATTAGAAGAACGATCAATAGACCATTTGATTGGTTAACAAAGGGTAGGCGTATGAATGATTTGTCTATCAATTGGATGTCGCGTATCCCACCCCATTTGATGTATCTCCTGGATTAGGACTTCAACCCTACAGGGGTTGGATAAATTTGTATGTTTTGATTTTTTTAATGATACTTCTTTTTCTGACAAAAAAAAAAAAGTAGGATGTTACTTTGATCAACACCAAATCCGAGTATACATTTCAATGAATGCCTTTGAATTTCTTAACCAAAATACAATAGAATTAAAAAATTAGGAAAATTAATTCATAATGAAAAAATTCATAAAAATTTCAATTTCCCTACGTGATACAAAAGATTTAAATACACATCTAATTCAAGTTGAGACAATCAAATTGTTAACGAAGAGCCCGCAATAATAAATTAACCTAAATCAATATCCAACCAATAATAAAGTCCAATAAATGTGCACAATGAACCACAATTAATACACATCAAAATTCACAAAATCATTTGATGAATGCTTAAAAAAGACAACAATAATAAAATTAAGACTCTCTTTACTAACAAACCACATATCTCAATCTAACAAGATAGTAGAATCTAATAGTAATTGACTGAGAAAGACAAGTATAAATGGATCTAAATTCATTTACAAATGGTTCTCAAAATTGACACATTTTAAAAATTTTCTTCCTTGCTGTTTAGAACGTGACACGTTAGTTCCATAATGTTTCCACTTTTTTGGTCAGTTGTGAGATAACTATAATTTCACAAGAAATTTGTACTATTTAGGTAAACCGTACAACCAAAACCTACGAGGGACAAACTAAATGTTGCAGACTATGCAAACTGACCTGATTGAATTAAACAGAGAAGTAGAATAATTCAAGGAATTGATCTTGCTCACTGAACAACCATTTGAAGCCTTGTGAGTGTAATAACTTCTGCAACTAGAGGTTGTTGGCGATATTAAATAATAATAATAATAGGAAATAAGAGCTGAGGCCAAGTGTTACTTATAAATATTGCTTTCTCCAATTTAAAAAAGGTGATAATAAATAATTAATTTTTTTTAAAAAAGAAAGAGTTCAGAAGTATTATGAGTTAATGACGATATTAGAAGGGTATTATAACTTGGTAACAATGTTTTTATTTTTTTTCTTACCTTTCTATTCAATTGGATAAGGACCCAAATTCCAAGTAATTGGCATTAATTTGAGTCATTTCGATCCCTATTTTTTTATTTATTTATTCATGTGAGGTATAAAATCATACAATATATATTGTAATTAACGAGAATCGAACTTGCAACTTCTCGCACATACAAGTTCAATGGGAGCAGCCTCACTTGAAACCTAATTGGTCTTGAGTTTGAGTTACCTAGGGAGTAAGTGAGAATCATCGATGATCTCCTTTTAAAGAAAAAAAGAAGAAAAAAAACTGCTCGCACACACAATAAGTAATATACCACTAACCAAAACCTTGGTAAATTTTGATTCAGGAAATATATCCTACAATACTTGAAAATTATATCATATTGAAAAGAAAATTACAAGATAATACAACATATATTTCTTTTGGGGACAGTTATGAGATAAATATAATTTCACAAGCAATTTGTATAATTTAGGTAAACCGCATGACCAAATCCTACAAGGATACAAAATTAAATCAAATCTTATCCTAACTACATGGGAATGGGATTGTTCCTAACAAAAAAAAAAAACCAACTACAAGTAGGACCAAAGGGGCACACGAACTGTCTGACCAACTTTAAGTACAACCAAAGGGCCACACGAACCCAAAAGACGTTTGTCATCCTAATCCCAAATCCCATATACGAACCCAAAACACACCCACGAAATTCACCGATTGAAGAATAGAATTATAGAGATGGCAGATTGGGCAGGGCTTCAGCATGATCTTGTAATTGAGATTGCTGAACGGGTTCCTTCCATGGAGAGCTACAACTCTTTAGGTGCTGTATGCAAATCATGGCGAGATGCTGCTACAAAAGGCCATCTCAACCAAAAAGCTTTCGAGGGGCCGTGGCTTATGCACGCAGAGAAAGGAGAAGAGAAAGGGTCTTCACCAGAGCAGCAACAGCAGGAGGGAATGCGCGAATTTTCCAGCGTCTCATTAGGCGGCAAGACTCGTAAGATTTTCTTACCTGAAGCTAGCAAAAAACGTTGCTTATCATGCAGAGATTGGCTACTTGTAGTCGCCGAAGATGAAATCCAAGCATGTCTTTTGCATCCATTGTCGCGTGTTCAAATCAATCTCCCTAAACTTAATAATTTACCGCATTATGATAGTATGATCAGTTACAACTTGCATTTTGTCGAAAAGGTGGTTTTATCTGCAGATCCAAGTTCAACCTCTGACTTTATTGTCATAGTCATATGGGGTCGTCGTAACAGGTTGGGGCTTTGCAAGCCAGGAGATACCTCCTGGACTGCCATGGATGAGTGGCTTGATCCATTTTTTGATATAGTCTATTGCAATAACAAGTTGTACGCATTGGATTGGGACAGCAGAGTTGTAACATGTGATGTTGATGGACAAAAGTTTCACCAAGTCTTTGCTCTGCCACCACAACTTATTCCAAAGAAGTACTTGGTTGAGTTTTGGGAGAAATTTCTTATTGTTTACAGACATATAGATATACAAGAAGATTTCTATAAAACTGAAGGATTTACGGTTTTTGAGGTAAACATAGAAGATGGTACGTCAGTGGAAGTTAAGGATTTGGGGAATAAAGCTCTATTCTTGGGCTATAACTCTTCGTTTTCCATCGAGTGTTCTGACTTTAATAATTGTAAGCCTAATTGCATATACTTCACGGATGATAGCATGGATATATACTTATCTTTTGAGGAGGGTGGTGGCAAAGATATGGGCATCTTATAATTTATCGGATGGAAGCATCAAGCCTTTGTTTGCTGAGACAAGATGTAGCAGGATTACACCACATACATGGATTGGACCAAGCTTTTGATCAAGCTGTTCCTTTTCCCTTTTCTCTTTGGTTTCTTGAATTATATTTTCCTTTTCCTTTTTCTTTTCTAGAGGCTTGAGAGTTTGCGATGAATAATATGCTATATTATCACGTTTGGATGGATGGATTTGAATTTCTTATACAAATATTGTAATATAACAAATGAAAATCAATTCAATATTCAACTCGTCTTTTTTTTTTTTTTTTATAAAAAATGAAATTGCATTAAAAAAGAGGTCCAAGTTGAACTTCCTTTTTTTCTAGATCAAATATAAAATTGTATTAAAAAGAGGTCCAACGTGGAGCCTTTTTTTTTAATTGTTAAAAATGAAACTATATTGAAAAAAAAATTAAACGTGGAATTTTTTTGGAGTAAAAAATGAAATCGCTCAAGAAAAAGTCTAATGTCAAGTTTTTCTTTTCTTTTTAGTCAAAAAGTAAATTGCATAAAAAAAATAGTCTAATGTGGAACTTTTTTTTTTTTGGTAAACAATGAAATTTGCATTGAAAAAGGTGGTCCAATGTATAACATTTATTTCTTCTTTTTTTTGGCTAAAAAATGAATTGCATTGAAAAATGTCTAAAGTGGAACTTTTTTTTTGGTAAAAAATAAAATTGTATTAAAAAGAGGTCCAACGTGGAACCTTTCATTATATTGTACCATGCTTAAATGTCTTTCAACTAAAATCATGGTTTATTAAATTAGATTATAATTATATCTTAAGTTTATATTTTATGTATGTTAGGACTCTATCTTATCTTCATTTAAACTTTTTTACCTCTATTTGAAAAAAAAAAAAAAAAAAATTTAGGATACAACAACTTGAGAAAATAAGATACATACATGTATATTTTGAAAGTTTGATCTATGTAAAATTGATTACTGGTTGAAGCCAACAATATAATAATGGAACAAAGACACACCTAGAAATTTATTTTCCATTTCCTCATTTCTCAACTTCATTTAATTATTTTTTATCTCTCTGGTTGAAGCCAACAATATAATAATGGTTTCAGATTCGATCTCAACCATCATGACTCTCCAGTTTCGATGTACATACGAGATCGATAGTGAAACCATTATTGTTGGCTTCACAATCGATCTCATCCCATGTAAGAACAAAGACACACCTAGAAATTGGCAAGAATTAAGCAAAATGAATATATATCTTCTCATCATTCTCGCCACCTGAAGGCCATTTTTCATCTGCAAAACTAAGATCTATCGCAGACATACTCAATGTTGATAGATTCCTTAAGTCATCAATGGAGTGCTTTCCAGGCAGAGACTGAACCTCAGATGGAAAATGAAAGCTTTCAGCACCAATTATGGTGGCAGGAGTGTAGTGTTTTTTTGCAGCGTCCATATCTAGCGCTGGTGAAATTTGGTCAAATAAGTTTGGGCCATTGGGAGTTGGAGGAAGATTTGAAGTATGGGAGGGGGAGAAACTAAAACGACAAGACAATGCCAACTGGTTGGATATCCTCATAAATATACCTTTTTCAATTGTATTTGATCTCAAATTAATTCTAACCTTTATTTTGTTTCTTTTTTGGCAAAGAAGTTACATTTTTTCTTTTGGTCAGCACGTAGGATGTTACTTTTATCAACACCAAATCCGAAGATAAGATCTGATGGATGGCTTTGAATTTCTTAACCAGAATATAACGAAATAAAATTAAAAAAAATTAAGAAAATCAATACAGATTGAAAATCCATGGAAAATTCAATTTCCTTACGTGACAACCGAAAATAAATGCACATCTAATTCAAATTGAGATGACATTATAACATAGAGTCCACAATAATAAAGGAACCAAAAATCAATATGCAACGAGATATCAAATCCGATAAATGATCTTAGCATCTAAGAATGCAACAACACGATAAACCAAAATTAATACACAGCAAAATTCAACAAAATCACTTAACGCTTAAAAAGACAACAACAATAAAATTAAGATTGACTTTACTAACAAACCACACGTCTCAATCTAATATGATAATAGAATGTAAGGTAACAAAGGGTACACTGAAATAGGTTGGAAATGAAATGACATTTTCTAACTCTATTCTAATTATCATGCTTGGTATTACGGAATGAATTTGAGATTCTCATTTCCAAGTTAATCCATTCCCCCATACATGGGATTAAGCATTCCAGAGTAAACACATGAGATTAGTCAATTATTATGTGTTTAGGAATAAACTTATTCCTCAAATGACTAATATAACATATCAAAACATAACTTTTTACAAACATGTCCCTTTTATATATAGTTTCTTTTGAAATAATAGCAACAACAACAACAATAATAATAATATACTAATACTCATAAAGATAATAAAAATAACAAAACTAATTATATTTATTATTAAAAAATAATTATTATTATTAATAATAAAAATATTAATGTTATTAACATTACTATTATTATTATCATTATCTATTGTTATTAGTATGTTATTTACAATTATATTCATGTTTATTCTTATTTTTAATATAATAATAATAAAAGGGTAATCATGTCATATTATACAAATCATTCCGAATAATACTCTTGTATATTGACTACCAAACATAGGTTTATAATCAATATACCAATTTCTATCTTCATTCTTGGACCATACCAAACATGTCATTGTTATTCCCAAGTTCATTCTATTCTTTCATTCCATTCCTGTCCAAATTTATTCCAATGTACCAATTGCTACCTAATAGTAATTGGACTTATAAAAAGATAAGTATTATTATAGTTCACTTAATAAATCGGTTTAAATTCATATATCCATATTATGTATAGTGATTGGGGCTGACTGATAAAAAATTTATTTGTAAAATATTTATTCTCTTCACGAATTTAAACAAATATTATATTTTTGTCTCCTAAATGATAATAGGTCAAAGCATAAATAAAATTTGCTAGGGATTAGGCTCTCTCTTTAGTACGGTGGATATATATTTAACAAAATGTGTGTGTGCCGAGTACATGTCATTTGTGATAAACTATTAGAACACATGCACGATATTCATTTGACCAATTCCGTTACCTTGGTTAACGAAATGGGGTGATAGGGCATGTGGTGAGGTTAAAAAAAAAAAACACACTTTAGAAGGATTATGAGTTAATTACGATTTATTATAACTTAGAAAACTTCCCCTTCCCCCCATTCCCCTCAATCCAAACATACCCAGCTTCAGAGGAGGGAGGTGGCAAAGATATGGGCATCTATCACTTGTCGGATGGAAGCATCAGGCCTTTGTTTTCCGAGACAGAATATAGCAGGATTACACCACCAACATGGATTGGACCAAGCTTTTGATGAAACAGAGAAAAATAAGAGGAAGAGTAGAAGAATCAAACAAGTTTAAATTATCAACTTGAAGCTTGCAAAGCTACACCACCGTCCTTGGAACACTGCCTAAAGGCTCAGCAAATGGAAAAAGAAGAATCAATGAACACTGCCTAAAGGCTCAGCAAATGGAAAAATTAATTAACTAACAACTATATTTAAGAAACAAGTATGTTTATTTCAACAATATGCTTCCTTGAATTTCTCATGATTTTCACTTAAGCATATATAATTCGTGTTATAGTTTATATTTATAAGCATACAAAATTATCATCTTTGATTTAAAAGATGGCGTATAAAGTTTATAGCTTAATTAGATTATATAAAGATTCTATTATATTATCTTATTACATATTATTCTATTAGTTAATTCTAACTTCCAATTATTTCAAAATAACATCAAAAATTTTGTTTGAAATATTCTTTTCCTTATATTGGAATTTAGTGTCTAATAGTATACAAAAAATAGTGAGATGGAAAATATCTAACCCTCCATTTTTGCTTTGACAAATTGAATTATTTGAAGCCTATTATGTTGATGATCACTTGTGCTTTTGTTTATTGCTTCGGATAAGAATTTTGAAACGGAATGGGCTGATTATAGCTTAAAACAGGTAGAGTTTGGTTTGATAATTGTGTTCATTAAGTATGATTCTCATCATTTATGATTTACCTATTTAAACTTGCATTAACGGTCTGTTTTTATTTTTTATTGTTTTTTAACCCCACCCCCATGTCCCAGATTTTAATGAGATTCCAACCTTGGTTTCCCAACTCAATGCAAGTGTAAGTAACTCACCACTAAATTACTCTTGAATCTCACATTAAACGCCTTTTTTGGATTGAGGGGAATAGGATGAAAGGAGTGGTAGTGGGAGAATAAGGAGTTTACTCCCTCCTTATGTTTGGATTGGGAGGACAAGCAGATGGATGGGGATATAGGAGGCATTGGTGTCCCTCGTATACCCTAAAATTTAATCCTCCCAAATTTGGGTTAAACGGAGGGAGCGAAAGTTTTTTTTGAAAAATTCTTCAAAAAGTTCAGTCCCAATCCTGAACTGACATATATTGGGATAGTGGGCTTGACGTGAGATAGAAGTGAAATGTGTAAGTGGGGTTGAGGTAAAAGAAATAGAGGGTTGGAGTGTGAGTAGACCCGAGATGAGAAAAATGTGAAATGTGAAATATGTGGCGGGCCCGAGATGAGAGAAAATAAGAAATATAAGTGAGTTCGGACATTTTGAAGACCAACATTTTTTTTGTAATGATTATTTTGACATTCATCCCATAATTACTACATCACGAAGGTAAATTAAAAAAAGTTCACTTGTACATAAAATTTATCTTTTCCTTCTATTTCTTTTTTAATCCAAATAAACTAAATCATAATCCTTTATAATTTTTTCCTTTATGAAATTCTTAAATCCTAACAAGATTTAATAATATCTTCTCTTTTTTATGATTTTATCCTTTACTTCATTAAATTATCCTCTTTTCTTAAATTATCAGCATCCCAAAGCTCATGGACAATCGCAAGAGGACAATTTACTACTAACGTTTATGTTTTCCAAAAAAAAAAACACAAAATTAGCCAACACTTGTAGGGTCAGCATCATGACGTACAAGTAAACGTAAAGCAGGGGGAAGGTTACTAAACCAATTAATTAGGAGAGTGCCTATCCTAGCTGCATGAGCAACCCAGTTTGCTACTCGGTTGGCTAATCGACTGATCCACTGAAATGAATAGCTAGAAACTAACAATAGGGCAAAAAGAGAGTTATGGACAATAAAGGTAATCCTCCAGTCACATAATGTGGAGCCTGTGAAGGCTTTGATAACAGTTGTAGAATCTGATTCAATCACGACAGAACTGTGTGAGCCAAAAGATGCAAGAATAGAACAGGCAGACCACGGAGGTGCAGGGGGAGGCAAAAGCCTGACCAGCAATAAGATGGCCCACCGCATCCTGACAAACTATACCAGCAGGGTGGTCAGGATCCACAAAGGAAGCATCACAACTGAAAGAAACAGAGCCAGAATGGGGAGAAATCCATTCTGGTTCCTGATGTAAAATCGCTGGACTCTGTTGGGTGGGATCCAAAGTGCGGAGATGGCCTCAAGTTGAGGGCACAGAAAAGTCACCGAGATGGTAGTGAAGTTCAGCTATAAGAGAATCGATGTCAGACCACTTTTAGAACCCGGAAGCCACCAATCAAACAATAATACATCTCCAATAACCCATCTAGCCCCTTCATTCAGCAAATCATGCCCAGCCAAAAAGACTATTCCAAATAAAAGTTGGAATTAACAAGTTTATGGATAATTTACACCAAGATATTAAATAAATAAGAAAATAATTAATAACAGGATATTGCACCCCTATTAATTATTGAATAAGCAAAAATGGGAAATATATTAAAATGCATAATTAATTATTATATAGTTATTTGCAATAAAGTCTAGTTTTCTCCTTCGTTGATATCTTATTGTAAGGCTAATGACAATTTTTCAAATACATTACCACATCTTGTCCACTGTTTAAGGTCATTTTAAATCCATCACTGTCTTGAAGGACTATGTGCTTTACCAAATAACATTAATCGAACTCAATTCTATGCTTTGAGAATGATGGAAATGATTTTTGTATATGTGGTTCCTTAATCCATGAGGGAATTGAAGGCAAAGGAATTTTTTTTTGGAAAAACACAAAGGTTGTGAAGAAGATTTGCAGTCTTGATATTAATCCTAGCTTATGTGAAATGTCAACACCAAAAAGAGAAGAAATGATAATGTTTAGTAACCTATATGTCATAACAAAAGATAGTAAGGATAAGCTTTTGGAAAATTGCATATTATTCGGGCTACCTTACATATGCTTAATTAATAAAAAACTTCATTGAATTACAAAGAAGTAAAATACATCATACCCTCCTTGTGTTTTGTTAAAGTTATGTTATAAACCATGTGTTTTCAAAAATCGCGTTATAAATCTTGTGTAATGAAAAATGTTGCATATTACCCCTACCATTCATTTATCTGTCAAATTTAATGTGAAACATAATACACACCCCTATGATACAAATATAACATTTATTATGTGTAAAACATATGAAGAAAGACGAAAATACCCTCTTTCTCACATGAGTAACCTCTTTTTTTTTTTTTTTTTAATAAAAATCTCCACCCATAGAATTCGAAACTCTCCCTTCTTCAACAAATTTAATTTAATGCAACATGACAGATGCCATAAAATTAGAACAAGTCTGAAAAACAAAGGTTGAAAGTTTTCTTATATAAAATGCATAATGAACCTTTAAAGTAAATTCAATGCAACATGAGATCCCATAAAATTAGAACAGGTCTGAAAAACAATGGTCGAAACTTTTTTTTGTATAAAATGCATAATGAACCTTTAAAGAAAGGGTTAAATCCACTTTGTACCCCTATCCTATACATGTTATGACACTTATTTCCCCCTCACCTTTAAAAATACCCACTTATTAACCCTCTTGTTAACTTCACGTTAAAAAATTAACCGATTGTGTTACTGTTCATATTTTCTGCCAAAAATATCCCTACCATATAAACACCCACAAATCCCGAAAAACACTCTTCCGTACCTCCATCATCAACACCCACACACATACCCCTTCTTCAACATCAAGATCAACACAAAACCTTCAAAAACACACACAATAAGACACCAAACACACACACATACACACACACACAGTGATAACACACACATAGACATAGTCACAAACATACACATACACATAATAAAAAACACATACACACAAACAACAATAAAAAAGAAGAAAATCTTGGTGAAAGAATAGTAGAACCCTCGTTGATTTTGGATCTTATTTTGTCTTGCAACTCAAAAGGATTATAACAGGAAAAAAAACAAAAAAACACACACACAAACAGTCACAAACATATGCACACAATGCCGAACACACATGGTCCGCGCAGTGTGGAGGTGGTGGTCAACATGAGCTGCGACTATAGAGGTGGTGGTCAGTGTGTCATGGGGCTGTGGGGTAGTAGTCTGCGCGGGGTAGGGTGTTGTGGGGGTGGTAGTTCTCGCGGGGTGGAGCTATCGGGGATGGTGGTGCACACGCACTGGGGCTGTGATGGATCGGGTCTGCGTGGGGTGGAAGTCACCAGATTTTGGGGTTGGGGTTTTGGTTTAGTCGTGGTAGTGAGAGGGGTTGGGGTTAGGGGTGTATGGGGTTAGGTTGGGTGTGAGGATGAAAGGTGTTGGGTTTTATTATTTTTTGATTTAAGGGTATTTTTGTTTTTATAAATATTTGATAATGGTCATTTAATTATTAATTGTGCTTTTATCTTGCCAGATGTTAAAATTGACCAAAGTCAAAGGTTAATAAGTGGGTGTTTTTAAAGGTGAGAGGTAATAAGTGTCACAACATGTATAAGATAGGGGTACAAAATAGATTTAACTCAAAACACAAGGGAGTATGATGCATTTTACTCAATTACAAAAAGAAATATTTGAATACTGCTATAGGCATGTGTACTTTAGTTTGACACTATTGTTGTTCGCATGATTATCGTTCCAATAAAATAGTTCTTAAATTCATAATGATTTAAAATAAAGGAAAAATATATGTGAGGTAGTTACTTAAGAAATTATTTTGTTCTACGATTTAAAAAAAAAAATAAAAGAACCCAACAAATACTTGTTTTTTTTGGGTTTGTAAAAGTTTATATATATATATATAATATGCAAAAGTACAGCCAAAGGCATTCAATCAATCCCAAAGTGTACAAAAGTACCCTTAACCAACCTAACAAAATTCATAGGAGGGTTAGCTACCCAATCATAATTAAGGGAACTGAGTCTAACCTGCTTAGCTAGCCAATCGACTGCTACATTTACCTCCCAACAAACATGAGAGATGAGAATCCTGACTCAGGGTCAGAGTTTGTGCATCTTTCAAAAGAGGCTCAATTGTCCAGCTAGTACTAGACAAACTATGATAGCCTTGAACAACCTCAAGACAATTGGATTCTCTAACACAATGAGAGAAAGACAGAGAAAAAGCTAAAAGACAAACTGTTTTAAGAGGAAAATCTTCAGCTTATAGCGCAAATAGACAATTGGTATGAGGCTCGAGCGTTCATGGCTTTAATAGCTTTTTGAAACTATAAAGAATATCGATATCGTTACAATACTTTTCATCATAATATAATTTAAAATATGTTGGGGATTTTAAAATAAATCCCCAAACCCGAATCGTGCACATAAATAAGTGACACACAATATTTAACGTGATTCACCAAACTTTGGCTACATCAACATAGTAATTTCACTATTGCTCAATATTCATGACTTTTTGTATGGATAAAGTCTAAACCTTCCTTACATGGCTTTATGTACGGGAAAGCCCCAAAGCCCTCAATACATAAATATTCTCTCACTCACTTCCCGGAGTATATTGAATATTCCCTCACCCTCTTTATCAAGTGACCTCACAACTCTTACTTGGCTGTGGTTGGACTGAACCTACCCGTTCGATCCTAGATAGATTAATCAGCTATACTTATTCCCGGGTCTACCTATCCCCGTGTATGAATTACTAGCCTAATTCATACACTATATTTTGAACTTCTCTCACTAATTCAAAATACCCTTTAGGCCTGCCACACCTATAACTGATCTTTAATTTTGAGATGGTTTCCTTCTTACCCCAACCCTTCTATTTATAATACCGGGGAGAGGTTGGAGTTAGCTGCACAAGCACCGAAAATAAAATGCTTTCAGTGCCCCTTTTCTTTTCAACAAATGAGTTCTTTTCTTACCAAAAAAAGGGATGAACCCCATCAATCTCCCCTTTCAGACCCTTTTGGGGATAAACAACTGATTCAAAAGCTTATCCTGACTCGCTTACTCTATAACTCAATTGGCTTCCCTATATCAGAACTTAAATACATGGATGATACCGCCTTTGGCTTCAACATCTGCGGTCTTTCTCCTTTGATCCGAGCAGCTTACCCCATCTGCTTGAAAAATCCTCTGCATATTCTGTATCTCCTCAACTTGGCCACTGTTGCTTGATGCATCATCAACTATCATTTGGATTTATCTCCCTCCAAGTTCTATATTTCCTTTTCCTGGGTCATACTTTTTTATCAGAATTCGACAATCCAAAAAGAATTTGGCAAAACTGGTTACAAATTCAGATTCAAGACGTCGAAAAACCTTAGGGGACACTCGGTCAACTTGGTCAATAGTGAATAGTACCGTACGTATGAATAGTATCCTAATGAATAGTAACTTTGGTGAATATTACAATATGTGTGAATAGTAATACTATTCAAATATACCGAGCTCATAAAACTCCTCTTACATGCATCACACTGGATTAACCCCTCTATTTCATCCAATCAGGCTACAAGTGCACCTACTATTTTATGCACCTAATTACCACCTTAGATCTAAATTTTAAAATGGATGGCTCATATTCAATGACTAATATCTCACGATCTAACTGTCCAATTTTCAGACGGCCAATGCCGTTAGACTCCTCGTCGAGCGATGAACCTGCTGTTGGTCTTGAACCTCTGATCAAGTCAACGATCAATATTGATCGGAGCTACAACTGCTGCGACTTCTTTCTCAAATCTCAGCCAATTCTGACATCCTCTGGTAGCGTGACATGTATGGTTGGATTCTTCTCATGACAAGGATTCTAATGATCTACTCTAATTTGGATTTTGAGCATCGAAAGCAGCTAAATCGAGAAATCACATCTTGACTTTCCTTCATTTTTCGGCGATGATCTGGTCAACGGTGACCGACATGGTTGGCATCAATTTGTTCTTCTAGTCTCTACGAGCCCATCGGTACCCTTTGTGTGTTGTTTTATGCTCAAATGAAGAAGGTATGACATCATCTTTCTTCTTTGTTTATGAGGCACTATTTTATGAATAGTAACTCTGGTTACTATTTCGGTCAATAGTATTTTTCAGCACCTCCGCAACTGTTCTGGCTTCTCTGTTTGATACGACATTTTTTTTCTTTTGGCAAATTAACAAGAATAACAACAAACAACATACTGCAACAAATTGTTCTTCCTTTGTTGATTCGCCTTTCTTGATAAAGGGATCACAATCTCTGCCACAAATCTATTTCCCGTCAACACGCCTATTTATGTGTGGTACCTGGCTCTGATACCACTTGTTGAAGATTTTAGAATAAATCCCCAAACCCAAATCGTGCACATAATTAAATAAGCGACACACAATATTTAACGTGGTACACCAAACTCTGGTTACGTCCACTGGGTAATTTCACTATTACTCAATATTCATGACTTTTTGTACGGATAAAGTCTAAACCCTCCTCACATGGCTTTATGTACGGGAAAGCCCCAAAACCCTCAATACTTGAATATTCTCTCATTCACTTCCTGGAGTACATTGAATATTCCCTCACCCTCTCTCACCTGGTTATGGTTAGACTGAACCTACCCGTTCGATCCCAGATAGATTAATCAGCTATACTGATTCCCGAGTCTATCTATCCCTGTGTATGAATTACTACCCTAATTCATACACTATATTTTGAACTTCTCTCACTAATTCAAAATACCCATTAAGCCTGTCACACCTAACTGATCTTTAATTTTGAGATGGTTTCCTTATTCCCTCAACCCCTCTGTTTATAATGCTGAGTAGGGGTTAAAGTTGGCTGCACAAGCATCGGATGCAAAATGCTTTCGGTGCTCCATTTCTTTTCAACAAATGAGGCCTCATTTGTACTTTTTGACAAAAATAAGGGATAAACCCCATCAAAATCAAATTTAATATATCATTTGGTACTATTGGTAAAACTATTAGAACATGTCAAATGAACTCATATCATTGAGAAGTACAATTATCTTTCAAATTGGAGTTGAAAAAACTCAAAAGTTTGTGATTAACAAAGAGAGACTTGGGGATTGAATTTATGTGTCAAGAAAACCACGTTTAACAACAAAAATACGTCCATTAGGTTTTATTGTATTTGTTTTGCTCGACATGTAACAAACACGAATGTGTCCATAATATTTTTCTTGATATTTATTAGAGAAGTTCGATAGTTTCTCTCTTTTTTGGTCAAATAAGTTTGGGCCATTAGGGTTGGAGGAAGATTTGAAGTATGGAAGGGGGATAAACTAAAAAGACAAGACAATGCCAACCGGTTTGATATCCTCATTAATATGGATACTTGGGTTGGAAGAGGAATACATACCTTTTTCAATTGTATTTGATCTCAAATTTTATGTGACCTTTATTTTTTTATTTTTATTTGGTAAAGATGTTACATTTTTTCTTTTGGTCAGCTGGATATTACTTTTTTCAACACCAAATCCAAATACGAGACCAGATAGAAGCTTTGAATTTCTGAATTGAAAATCCAAGAAATTTTCAACTTCCTTACATGACACAACCGAAATAAATGCACATCTAGCTAATTCCATTGGAAATGGCATAAGATAGATCATCCACAATAATAAATGAACCAAAATCAATATGAAACTAGATATCAAATCCAGGAAATGACAAAGCATCTAAGAATGCAACAACATGATAACCAAAATTAATGGCTATTTTTTATTGAGACCTCCTCGTCAAAAGATAAGTGTAACTTAGACCTCTTATTTATTTAAAAGTGAGAGACAGACCCCTTCTATAAGGGGTCTATATATTTCCCGTTAAAATAGCATAAAATGACTATTGTACCTTCGTTTGTTTTCTTTTTTCCCTTTCTTGTTCTTTTCCCTTTTTCTCTTTCTTTTTTCTATTTCTTTGGCAGCATAACATATTTGGTAGGATCGATGGTGAATGTTCATTTTCTAGATTCAAAGAGATTTGGATCTACAACACAATAGATGAAACCAAAACTGAATGAAGAGGTTAGAATGAAACCCAAAATAAATGATGAGGTTCTGAACATTTAGAGTAACAAAAGTGTCGATTTGCATGGGATCAAATAACTCAAGAATTATACTAGTTGAGTAACATATATTGTTCCAATAATTTTGGTAATATCTACTGATGATTAAACTGTAGATTTAACGATTAAAATTTCTTTGCCTTGACCTCTGTTGTCGCGATCGAATTGTAACGAATCGTACGATTCACTGAATCGTTCGCGATTCAGGCCACACTTACAAACTGCACCATATAGGATGAAATTGATGTGATTTCAGCGTCTATTGGAGGAAAACCGATAGAGTACATTGAAGATTCTATTGCCATTGGGTCATTCCATGACGTGAAGAATGACATACCAGTTATATGTTCAGCTGGGAATAAAGGACCAGGTGAAAAAACTGTTTCAAATGTTCCAGACTGTAAGTGAATTATGTGATGCATCTTTACGAGCTCAGGCGTGCTGTGAGTGGAGAGTTTTGTTTAGCTTTGTGTTTTGATGTAGGACGGAGACGTAAGTCTTTTTGACCTTTGATACCATGTAAGTATGGTAATTATATTTCACACAAAGAGGTTTACATCATGACACTATTTATAGTACAGTAGGTTACAGCAACAAGTATGATGACGAAAACATATTTGAAGTTATCTTCTATTACAGACAAAGTGATATAATTGATGTCCAAGCTAACTTATCATTTAGAAAGCAAAAAAATATTGGGCATCGACACAAAAACCAAATTATATTAGCTTGTTTTATTTTAGGGTAAATGACTAAAATGGTCCCTTATCTTTGGATTTTATGACATTTTTATCCTATATTTACCAATTGTGATAAATTAGTCCCTTATCTTTAAATTTGTGACGCCGTTAGTCCTTTTAACAAATATCATCAATTTTTTTTAACGCGAAGTGCATGTATCCGACACGCAACCAACTTAATTAAGATTTTGGATGGGTAAGGGACTAATTGATCACGTACTGGGTGCATGTAATCTACGTTAAAAAATTAACAAAATTTGTTAAAAGGACTAACGACGTCACAAATTTAAAGTTAAGGGACTAATTTGTCACGTTTGATAAATAAGGGATAAAAATATCAAAAATTCCAAAGATAAAGGACCATTTTAGTTATTTACTCTTTATTTTATTCTTTATCACAAGCAATGGTACTATATATATATATTTTTTAATTTTGAGATTCACAAGCAATCGTATGTGGTCTTTGTAGTTTGGACATAAAATTGCTTAGGAATTTAGTTTGCAAGATAGTGATTATTAAAAAAGTAACAAAAAACATATATTAATATTCATTCAAAAGAAGAATTTCAACTAAAACTGTTAATAGAAACATAATATATCAGATTAATCTAGTTTTAAATTTGTGATCAAATCGGTACGATTCACGATTCACGATTCAAAAAAATGACATTTCGATTCACGATACAGTTCATGATTCGACAACTATAGCGTTGACTACTTGGCTTCTAGTCAGCGATAAAGTTTGCTCCCTGCTAATCACTATACAATTTTTTCCACTGGATTTGAAGATGGTTTTTGGCATATTTTTTGGACTTAAGGTGTATTTTTTATTATTCATTATAGTGAACTCTCATTATTAAGTTTGTGCATATTGAATGATATTAAATAAAAAGTCTGCTAGTAGCAGAATATACATTCAAATCAACGCAAAATTAGGCTTTCCCAAGTGTTTTTGTTAGTTTCTCTCTCTAGAGTTTTATAAAGGAGGAGTTTCTCTCTCTAACTTTGGTAAAGTTGTCTTACAAATGGTGAAAATGGTAGTGCCGCGCTTTGAATGAAGTTTAAACAAGGGAAATTTTGTCTTTTAACAACACTAACTAACGGAGTTAAACAGAACTTACTTTGGGGCGTGTGTACAATATTTTTCGTAACATATGGTTTATAACGCGAGTTTTGAAAACACATGATTGATGATGCAACTTTATAAAAATACAGGGAGATATGGTGCATTTTACTTGGTTTATAAGCATAAAAAAAATTATCATCCTTGATTTAGAAGATGTCATAAAAAGCTTATAGCTTAATTAGATTATGTAATGATTCTATTATACTATCTTATTATATATTATTCTATTAAGTTCTAATTTCCAATTCTTTCAAAATAGCATCTAAAATTTTGTTTGAAATAGTCTATTTAGTATCTAATAATATAAAAACTAATGAGATGGTAAATATCTAACCCTCCATTTTAGTGGCAAAATGAAAATGTCAACCGTTCAAAAGAAAAATGAGAATGTGTAGACATATCCTTAAATTGAGGTAGAGTTTGGGAATGAAAATTTTATCAATAAGTCATGAGTTACGATCATAAAAGAAATACAACCATAAGAATATGTACAAAATGCATTAGTCAGAATTGCGTATAATGAAAGTAAATACAAAGATAAGATATAAATTCACGGTTTAAACATTATGAAAGCTTATTAGAGTTTTCATTGTGTGTATATATCTCGACCAAAAAAGAAAAAAAGAAGAAAAATTATCTACATCAAGACAAAGTTGTGATCATGAGTGAAAAAAAAATTGTAATAGTGGGGATTTATTTTGTGCACTGCACTATAAGAAGAAATAATTTTTCCTTTTCATGAAAGTGTCGAATCATATGTGTTTTGTAGCTTTGTGTTACGGGAATGATTCTGGGAGCGAATACAATTCAGATCCATTGGTCACTCAGAAGAGAAAACAGGCACACAAGTCAAAAACAGCCACCAATAGAACATCAAAAATTGATCAAAAAGCTTTAATATGTAGGGATGAAGACTCAGAAATGTTGCAGAATAAAACAGATGAAGAGAGTGAGGTTGTAGATGACATTGAAAGTTTCCCTCCTAAGATTGTAATGACTTATGGGGTAAGATGGAATATGAATAAAGGCAGTGAGAGATGGCTATGCTGCGATTTCGGTTCGAAGCGAGTCAGAGTGCGAGCCTGAGAGCGCGTAAAACCAAGAAATGAATAGATCAGAAAACAAAAAAGTAAAATAAAAAGAACAAGAAATGAATAAGAATAATTAACCCTAATTAGCCTAAACCCTAATTAGTAGAAACTCTAATTTGCCCCGAACCCTAATTAACAGAACCCCAACTAGAATCAAAAAAAAAAAAGAAAACACAAAACTGAACTAAACAAATTAAAAAAAACACGAACGGAAAAGAAAAAAGACATATGATGGAGAACGAAGGGCACAAAGACAAAGAATCCGGCTGAGAAGGCAGCGGAACAGGAGCAGAGACCCTAATACCTAATCACAATAACATATAAATCAGGCAAAGAAAAGTAAAATAAAAAGAACAAGAAATGAATAAGACAAATTAACCTAACCCTAATTTGCAGACTAAATAGTAAAACACTAATTAGCAAACCTATTAATTAGTAGAACCCTAATTAGCTCCGAACCCTAATTACAAAAACACCTAATTATCAGAGCCCCCATCACAAAGATTATTATACTCGAACAAAAAGAAAAAGAAAACTGAACTAAGCAAATTAAAAAAGAACACAAATGAATAAGAACAAACCTTATGATGATGGAAAACACGGATGGAGACGAAGTCGGTTGAATGGAGGACAAACGCGGAAAGCAGGCAGAAAGGGAGGGACATGCGGTGCAGCGGAGGTGGTATAAGTGACCTCACAATAGAATTATTTTACTTCACCGTGTTCTTTTGACTTTTTTATTTTAACCTAATCAGTTTCTTTATAACATAAGGTAAATTATTCTAGGGCCTAATTCCTATTTTGCCTTGTGAACTATATATTTTTTATTTAAAAGGATCAATAATTGATTTCTTTAATAAATTTTTAATCTTTTCTTTGTCATTGCAATCTTGTGTTCCAAAATTCAATTAAATTAATTAGTTGTTACGTAATTTGGTATGAACTTTTTTTTTTCTGTCAAAAAAATAAGAATCCTTTTATAAACATCCAAAATTTGTTAGTACATCAATAACCAAAATTATCCGATTCTAGTTGACTCAAAATCAACTTTCAATAAAAAAATGTAATCTCTCTCTAATTGTTTATATTTAGATGAGGAGTTGTCATGGTATTATAGCTTAGATTACCAAACTGATTTTGTTTCAATTTTCGCCATCACCCATTTAAAAACATTAAAAATTTTCACTTCTAAGGCTAAAAGATGAACCTACCCTTCACTTTTGGGGCACCTGTTAAAGATAATAAATAAATACAATACTCATTTGTTAACAATTTAAATTTTAGATGATATGATAATTTAATCATAATAAGTTGTCTTAGGGAATGTATTTATATTTTCCTCAAGCCATCTAAACAAACCACAAGAAAAGAATATATCTAGATTCACTAAGAACGACATGATCAAAATCCTTTTTTTTTTTTTAATGTGTGTGACAATAGAATTATATCCTTTGAAGTAGTAAGCTATGCATTTTTTATTTAATCTTTTTATTGTCCTTGTGAAAGAGAAGAAGATATTACATATAAAAACAAGATAGATAAATCAAATGCTTCAACAATTTAAACTAATTTTCAGGAAGAGAAAAAAAAAAGATATTTCTAGTGAAATTTTAAGTAATAATACATGAAGTTAATTATTGGTCGAGTTTATCCTAACTCTACAAATTTAAATTTAGATACTACAAGTCTTCTTGTTTGTCTCGTGTTCAATCAATTTTGTGTACCATTTCAGTTAAAAGGCATTTATAAATCGTATTGCAACACGAAATCCAGGGTTGTCTTAATTGCTTCGCAAATATCTCTACCTATGAAACTCAAAGTTGAATTGTAGAAGTGCGAGGAAAAGCCATCAGGACTAGGGCTTTTCTCACTATGAATAGAGAACATAGCCTGCTTGATTTCTTCATCATTAATTGGGGCCACGGGAAGATCTATCTCACTAACTGGATAGATTTTTGGACAACGGCTTTTATTTAAGCAACCGAAGCTGAGCCATGGCCCCTTTTTGAAAAGCCCAACAGTGATTTGTAGAAACCCAAAATTTCATTAACAATATCCTCTTCTAAATCCAACCTCTTACAATCAAGGAAAATAAATCTATTAATCGAGTTCATGGCTGCTCTTCCTTTAATCACCTTGTAAAAGTATGCTGAATTTCTATCCCCATCCCTGAGTCATTTCACGTTCGTTTTTTTTCTAAGGCAAGCTTCCTCCCTCATAAGGGCTTTCTCAAGTTTTTGAGTTAACTCCTCTTTCGCCTTAACATAGAGGATGCCAGTATATTTGCCATTAACAATATCTGCCTAAGCACTATTTAGCCTCTTTCTTCTTCTTTACTTTCATCTTATTATTCTTTTAGAATCTTTCCATCAATCTTTGTCAATCGTCTTCTTCCACATATTCGATGAAGAACTCTATTTCTTCCACATATTCGACAGTCCTACGATGAATGTTACTACACTTGAGCTCCAAGCAAATGGTACTGGAGTTGCAAAGACATTTGCAAAACTTGCCTTGGTTGCACAGAACAAGAGCTCTTGGATTTAAAGATTAATTTCAGTAAAAATAAACTCACTTTCTCTAGAATTGAATTTCTCTCTCTACAGTATTGTAAAATTGGGGATTTAGAAGATTTCAAAATGTCTAAACCGAAAAAAGCTCTTGGTTCCCTACAAAGTAAGGGCATATTAGCCATTTTGCATATTGTGTAATTTTTGGATGCTTTTGGATTTTGGCATTACATAAAATGTAAAAAATTAATTTTCTCCAGTTCAGTATAAATAGAAAAAAAGGACATTAATCAAATATGACATTTCTTTTAAAATGCCTTAATAGCTACATATTTGAATTACATATGGACATAATGATTATTGCACAAAAGTTACCAATGGATTGACTTGACATAGGGGAATTTAGGTAATCTTAAAAGTTATAGGGGTTTTTGGGATTTATTCATTAACTCAAAGGGTGAATTATGGATAATCATATATATATATGACTAAAACAAAAAGACTACTCTTGGATTTATTTTGTTGTGTTCTTATATGTGGATTATATTCTACATGCATATGTCTTGCGTATGTTCATATCAGATTCTATTTTATTCTTGATTCGATAGTGGCATAAGGTATAGCCGATTTTGAATTAGAATTAAGATAAAAATTGTGAACTCTTGACTACTTTTTGAACCAATATCCAAAAATAAAACAGGAGCAATGTTAGGCACCATTTATGGCAAAAACTATGTTGAAAATTATGATCAGAAAATTAAGATGCAATTTGCAGTCACTTGATAATTATTGCATCAATGTCTAGAACAAAAAGAAAAAGAATGAGATAAAGAGATATGATATGGTCTAGAAAGCAGTTTATAATTATCACGAAATTGTTGAATTTTCAATTCAAGCCTTCAAGCCAGTCACACAAATCTCTATAAGTGGTGTGACCCATTAAGTTATTGGTGACCTACCAATTAAAATAATAGCCCCCTAAAGTCCAAACTCATTAGGTTACTTGATGGAAGTCCTATAAATATATGTTAATTGGTCTTCTCCCTATCCTAAAGAAAGATGTAGAATTTCATCACATATTTACACTATAAAGAATAGGGTTAAGGTGGAGAAATCAATTAATTGTTGTCATGGCTTCGTCTTTTGCATCAAGTAAGTAGCTTGTGACTCTTAATGTTTTATATAATGATCAAATGTTTTTGATAAATTTAGTTGCAGTATGTTTTGCAATAATTATATTTACATGTGGTATCAGAGCGTTATATCATATCATGTAATCTCCCTCATGAAATTGATTTTTAATTATGACCAGATATCTCCGCTTCTAAATTTTTATTTTATATTGCCATGTGCCGATATTAAAGAAAGGTAGTGTTTCTATGTGCCGCATGAGTTAAGGCAAGGTCGAATCCTACAAGATCGTAACTGAAGGAAAATTGTTGGCTTATGCATTTGTTTCAATGTTTTTGGTAAACTTATCATGACAACTTTGTTTATATGGAATTTTCCTTTTATGCACGCATCACGAACAAAGCATGGTAAATCTATTATGTCAAGATATTAAGTGTTTAAGGTCTTTTTTTGTGTCATACGGCATAACAAAGACTCAAGTATTATGTGTTGTACTGCAAGTCATCTCTGCCAACGTTCTCTTGAAATTATAAAGACTATTTGGCTGAAGTAGTGTGTTACACTTATGCATGTCTTTTGTTATGACTATTTGGTCGAAGTAATGTGTTGTTATGTTAAGAAAGTCCAAATAAAGACTCACACATCAGATCGTCCTGGGCTGATGTTATTATGTATATGTACATATAAAAGTAGTATTTTCTTGTGGTCGTCTAGCTTCTGCATCAATTATAGCGTGGTCATTGAAATACATCTGGTGATTATGCAAGTCTATTACATTAAGGAAATTCACAATAAAGACTCTTGCGTGTTGCATCAATTCTGTCATGCATATCAATGTTCATTGTCTACTTTTGCATGTTAGTAAATATGTAAAATAATATGTTTCATTATTATAATGAAAATCAGAATGTAGTTTGTTTATTAGGCATGCAATTTTTTAAAAAGTGAAATAATGAACAAACAGTAATATGCATATGTATTTTCTTTTCACTTATAAGCTTAATAAATAGAAGAAAGGAAAATCTAAAATCATGTTGATTTTAATTGTCACTGAATTTAAAATCTATATTAAGATGGTTTGTTAGTCACCAAAGTGGCTAAACTAGAAAGTTGATGAATTTTCTTCATTGACAATTATTATTAAGTTTAAAATTTATATTAAGTTGGGTTTATAGACACCAAAGTGGCCAAACCAGAAAGGTTTGGATTTTATTTGTTAACAACTATTATGTGAATTTAAAATCCATATTAAGTTGGTTTGTTAGTCACCAAAGTGATCAAACTAGAAAGTCCTTAGATTTTAATAGTTGACAATTATTATTGAATTTAATCCAATTAAGTTGGTTTGTTAGTTACCAAAGTAGCCAAACTAGAAAGTTTGGATTTTATTCATTGTCAACTATTAACTTAAAATTCATATTAAGTTGATTCGTTAGTTAGCAAACTAGCCAACCAAGAAAGTTATGAATTTTATTCGTTAATAGTTATTAAAGATAAATCCATCTTATGTTAGTTCGTTAGCCACCAAAGTGGCCATAATAGAAAGTTTATGGATTTTATTTTCTGTCAATTATCCATTTACTTGTGATATGCCTGTTATAGAGATTGTGAAAAAATGATGGATAATTGGACGTTTATTATTCTTTGGACTTATTGGATTTGCCCAAAGGTAAATCATTTATCCTCTGAATAGTAAACATGATGAGACAAATTAAATTAATTTTGTCAAATATGTTTGTATATCCAACTATAGCGAATATATATGTTTTATTTTCTTTTGATTATCTAATAATGATGTTATATAGGAATTGGTTTATGATTTGTGTATTTTAGTTTCTACCCAAAGGAGGACTTTAATACACTATGATATTTGATTTATTTTATTTGAATCCATGATGTTGTCAGCATTAAATATGTAGTCATTATTAATTCATGATTATGCTAAAATAACATGTCATACTCATAGCTATTTTCTCATTCACATACTTTATATGTGACTGTCTTTAATGGATTGAACTTCTCTAAATAGTACAAAATATTCCAAATTCATTTACGTATACTGAATTTGGACTTAGCACTATAAATGGCGATCCTCCTACCATTACAGATTCAAATAGTGAGGAAGAGAAGATTCGTTATGAGTTTTGAAAACGGTCTAATAGATTAAGTATCATGTTTATGTGAATGACTATTGCACAAACTAATGATGCTAAAAAATACTTAAAGTCTATGAAAGAAAAGTTTCAATTTTGCATATAAGTCATTCACTGATATGCTCATAGCTAAGCTCACGACCATGAAGTATAATAGGTCGAGAATTATGTAAGAGTATAAAGATGACAAATATTGCAGTAAGATTAAAGTCCTTGGGAATGACAGTGAATGCATGCTTCCTAGTGTGTTTTATCTGAAACTCACTACCTCCTGAATATAATCCTTTTCAAATTAATTATAACGCTATTAAGGATAAGTGATTATGTGAATTGGATAGTATGCTTGTTTAGGAGGAAATGAGATGGAAGAGTTAATTGAGTCACACTGTTAATCTCATTGGTCACTAAGCTGGTAAAGAATTTAAAATGAACAGAATCAAGAAGAAAGGAAAAAGTCTGTTAATGATTCTTAGACTCGTTGGAAAAAAGTTTAGGCTTGCAAGTGCCATTTTGTGATAAAGTAATTTCACTTTTAAAGATTGTCTGAACATAAAGCATGGCTTGAAAGTAAATGTAATTACCATTCCTTTGAATGCTTCAAATTAGATTTAAGTGAAATTCCTATTAATACCTAGTGGCTTGATTTTGTAGCTACCACTTATGTTTTCCATATGTTAGAAGGATTTCTTATGATCTAGAATATAAATTAAAATTAAAATTAAAATTTTGTACATAAAAAATTGTGTGAAGGCTCTAATTGAAAGTTTAAAGACTTATCGTTTTATCATTAAGGCTAGCCATCACATTAATTTTATATTGTTCTAGGTACCTATATTTTTAGGAACTTAGTTTCTTTATTTTTTTTTTTTGGGGAAAGAGAAAATCATTACATTAACACATTATCCTACCCTAGTAGGGTAGGCATAAGACATACAAAGTTCTCTAAGACGATAAGGAAGATTAGAACACCAATCATTTGGAAATTACCACTCACAAAATATTTTGCGACCCAATCCGCGCAACTGTTGGCCGATCTTCTTTATTAAAGTTGAATGTTTTGGATTTAATATCAAGTTTGAACATAGATGTTTTTAGTTTATTTAAGAATGCTATTTTTATTGGTTTGGTGTTCTTGGTGATAGATTACATGAACTAAAACTTGTTGATATGTTCTATGAATCCTTACTTATTGAGTAACATAATATTAGAATCAAGCGTGGTAGGTTAAGTGAAAGTGTTGCTTACTTGTGGCATTACTGTTAATTATATTTCTGAAGAATAATTAGAAGATTAGTAAAGAATAAGATTCTTTTGAGTCCAAATTTTACAGATCTTGGCATGTGTGTGAACTACATAAAGTGTAAATAAATCAAACATAGCTAGAAATGAGCCACAAGAATGCTTTTTGAAACTACACATCCTAATGTTTATAGACCTTTGATGCACCTTCTTATAATAGAGAAAAGTATTTCGTTACTCTTACAATTGATTTTCACATTATGGTTATGTCTATTTGTTAAAATTTTGTAGAGTCCAATAACATTATATTCATAAAGAATGGTGAAGTTAGTGGAGTGATGAACCTCATAAAGTGGATATTAAGGAAGTTGAGATGGATTTTTCCTTATCCATTAACGCTCTATTATCTAAAGTTGTTTCAAGTGTTGTTGAACAGTTTAACATCATTGAATAGAAAATAAAAGGTGAACCATCACTTGGAAATGCTAACTCACAAGAAGTTGACTCATATGAACCACAAAGAATAACATTAAGATCTCAAGGAAGAGAAAGACAGAGAAAGACAACTATTCATGATAATTATGTGGTTTATTTGTACGAGTCAAACTTCGATATTTGAGTCAATAAAGATCTGGTTTTAGTTTCATTAGCCATAGAAATTATAGAGTTTAATAAATAGATTGGTGCCCAGAAAGATGAGATGAACACCTATGGAATTAAATAAAGTTAATGATCTAGTCAAATTGCCATAAAGTTCGAAAAAGTTGTTTATGAAGGTTTGTTAAGCCAAACGCAAATCTAATGGGAATTTTAAGCAATGTAGGACTAGATTAGTTGCAAAAGGTTACATCAGAAAGGTGACATTGATTATAAAGAGATTTTTTTTAGGCTCAAAGACTCTTTGAGGATAATCATGAAATTTGTGGCTCATTATGTTTTAGAGTTGTACCAAATAAATGTGAAAAGTGTATTTCCTAATGAAGAATTTGAGAAAGACTATATGGACCAATCGAAAAGTTTTCAATAGAGGGAAAAGGTCATATGGTGTGTAAAACTTAAGAAATTAACATAGGGACTTAAATATGTTTCATAATGGTATATTAAGTACTATAATACCATTTTAGCTTTCGGTTTTAAGGAAAATAATGTTGTTAAGTGAATATGCTGAAAGATCAGTGGGAACAATTTTATGTTTTTCTTTTTAAGTCTTGTATGTTGATGATATTCTTCTTGCTACTAATGTATTGACAAATTGCATGAAACTCAAGTCTTCTCTCATAGATTTTGAATGTGGAAAAATATATATATATTGGAGAGACATCGTTGGTAATAGGAATTGAAATATTCCATGATGGATCACAAGGAATGTTATGATTGTCTCTAAAAAACCTATATTAAAAGAATCCTAGAAAGATTTAATGTGGATAAATTTAGTCTCATGCAATCTCTTGATAATGATGTGGAGTGAAAGAATGTATTAAAGTCATTCTTAATTGAATTACTTGATAGCTGCAATGAAAGTTCAATGTATCTGAAACGAACAAAGGCGACATGCTGACATGCAAATGATCTAATCATTTAAAGTGATTGGATATTTGAATTCAAATCTTATTGGATGTGTTGATAGCATAAAGTCCACTTTTTGCCATTTCTTCCTTTAAGCTGTGGGAGTGACCTTATGAAAAAGTGCGAAATAGACTATCATTATGTCGTCCATTATGGAAGCAGAATTTGTATCATATTATGAAGCTACAACTCATACATTATGGTTGCAGAAAATTAATTTCAGGACTTGGATTTGTCGACACTAATTACTTAGTCACTGAAAATTTATTGTGATAATTCTGCTATAATTTTCTTCTCTAAAATGACAAATAATCATGAGGTGTCAAATACATGAAAATAAAGTATTTGTCATTAAAGAGAAGGTTCAAAAATAAAGAGTGTCTATTGAACACAAATGCAGTGATCTTATGATTACAAATCTTAAAGTTGGCATATGGGTCAGCTCGGCCCGACCCGGTCCGGTCAGGCCAAATCATGGGTCGAGAAAATTGAGCTCGCCTCGGCACAGATGTTTAGTGAGCTGGGTTGAACTGAGATGGGATTATTTCTTAGAATATAGGATCTTGTTCAGCCTACAAGCCCGCCACCATGAGTCGCAAGCTGGGCTGGGCTGGGCCAACTCATTTTTTTTGTGATTAGTGTAATCTAAATATATAGTTATGCTAATATACAAACAAACACACATATATATACAAATACCAATATATATATCTATACCTATATATTATTTGGATAGTTGGATTAATAATTAAAAAACTGAAATTTAAACTTATTTTTTTAAGAAAAGTTAATTTAATTATTAACGAGATAGTACACAAGTTGATTGATAACATTAATAATTAACATAAATGATAAAACACTGCATAACAAGCTACAGGTTAATGAGACACGAGTACATTAGTGAAATAAACATAAAAATAAAATATCACATAAACACTTGAGGAAAGCTAGTGTAAAATATCTCCATGTTATTATACTCCTTGTACGGATACTAGGCCTGCTAGTAGTTATAGTGTTCTTGGCAGTGGCGATGGTTAAATAACCACTTCAGGATTAAAATAGTGTGACATTTAGGTGTTAAGATACAAGGTATCTTACAAGTATTACAGTTCCAAATTTACATCGAAATATAAATTGACGTTGCCAATAGTTTTAAATTACATACCTCTGTTATTCAAAGTACGTAAAATGATTTCAAATCTTTGATGAATGTAATTATCGTGAAAGATTTTCTTCTCCCATAGATATAGTTATATAAAATGTTGTAAACTTATCGTTAAAATTGTAAAAAAAAAAATTGTACCTAAAATCTTTTAAAAAAATAATAAAGGGACTTAAAGTTGCAAGTTACAAACTTGCAATATCATAAAAAAGTTTCGATAACAAGTCATTTAATATCAACTTAAAAAATAAATTTGCTACTTGTTATTATTAGTTTGTTAAAAAAAATAGTTACTACGACTTGCTAGTTTGTTTAAAAAAAATAATTATTATGACTTACATTGCATGCATAAAGCATAATATTTCTATTTCTTTTAATATGTGAGCTTAAATTGTGCTTAATTTGTGTTGGGCCCGAGTTTGGCTCAAATGGGCCTTATTTGGGCTCGAGATGGGCCATATCTAGGCTCGAGTTGGGTCTATGCTGGGCTCGATTTGGGTTGGGCCCCGAGCTAGATTAGGCTTTGAGTTGGGCTGGGTTGGGCCTAGGCTCAAATGGGCTTAGGTAAAAAATTATATGACCCAACTCGACCCATCTATATATGGTGGGTTGGGCTTGTGTTGGCCTAGTCCCAATGCCACCTTTAGCAGATCTTATAACTAAAGGCTTACAACAAAGTCATTTAAGGAACTTGAAGTAATGGTAGGTCTTGCTTGTAATTATGAAAGATGTATATGTTCTTATGTTGATACTCTGAGCTCAATAATGTGTTTCTGACAAACATTAACATAGTGTTTGGATTGCACAAAGGAATGGAAAGGAAAGGAAGGTAGAGGAATAAAAATAATGGAAAGGAAAGGAAAAAGATTCATTTGTTTGGATTATTATAAAATAATAATGGAAATTAAAGGAAATAATTTTATAATCCTTTGTTTGGATTGGAGAAGGAAATGAAAGGAAATCACCATTTTAAATGTAAAATTACTAAAGTGCCATTTTCATACACAACTATAAAAATTTTGATTTTTAATAAGCAATTCCAGATCTTTTAAGTGCCTTATGCTACTGCTTCTTGTTCACATTCGTCTCCGCTAGTTTTAAACGAATACAAAGTAAAAAGTTGAGAGAGAGCAAAGCAGCGAGTTTCTGCAAGTTTTGGTTATGGTGTTGGGTTCTTCTTGCGATGGGAATATCAAGGTCTTCATCTGCACCTGTGCTTCTTTGCAAGAGTACAACTAACAAGCTTAGTGATCAATAGAAAACATCTTTTGACAAAAAAAAAAAAAAAGATTAAGAGAAAACATCTGGAACAACTAATTGCAAAGTAATTAACACAAAATAGAACAACTAATTGCCACATAGGCTACCAATATATAAATAAAACCTGTACATATATTATCAAATAGAAATATCATGATCATTAGAGGCCAAAAAACTATTCCAATGTAGCAACAAGAGTTTACAACATTAGCTAGAAATACAAGTTCACCCATGGTGAGATACAAGTTATATACATCAAAAGGAACAAAAGGAACATTGAACAGAGCACTAAAAGGATGATTTACATGTTCAATGCACCAAAAAGTAGCATTGGACAGACACTTGTGTTACTACACCAAAAATAGCATAAGACAGGACATTAGTACTACTAATCACACATCATTATCAGTAATATATCCTTGCGCACATCCATTGGACATCCAATTAGTGCCTGCACCTTCTCAGGTCTCTCAACAAGAAACAAGTAAGCTTTCTTCATCACATCTTGATCAATTTCCAAATCTACTAAGAGTTTCCAAACCTCATCTTTTGCCAGTGGAAGTCCTTGTGTAGATGTAGATTTATCCATCACAAAATTTCCCTCTTTAAGTGCATCAGCAACAATGATAAATGCTTCCTTTATATTATCAGGTTCTATCATTTTTTGACCTCTTAACTCTCTTGTTTTTCCCCTTGAACTCCACATTTTTTGAACGAATCTCAGAAGACATCACATTCTCAACATTATCAGTATTGCAGCTATCAAAAGCATCTATCATCACTTCATTTGTAGACACCAAGTGTTCAATACCATCAATGGTTTCAAAGAACTCTTCTTTAGTTGTGGAGCTCCTTCTTTTTCGTATCTCAGAAGCTGTTTCAGCATGCTTACCAGTGGCTCTATCTTGCCCATACAAAATTACCATTTTGTCATAATTTGGCACAGGCTTGGACTTCCATTCAGCAGCATGAGGGTGAGCCTATAAAATAATCATATCATTATTAACCATTATGAAAAGGACAATAACGTTGTCATTTGCAAATGTAAAAAGAAAGCATACCTCAATTAGCCTTGCTCAAACTTCACGTTCAGCACTCCACATATTTGTGATAGGTGTGCCGCCCGACTCCTAATGCATACATTTATCATTCATGTGCATATAAATTGTGCATTTACTTGTTTAAGTGCTTACTTGTCATAACATGCTATTAAATGCTTATTTGACATTTTATGTAAAATTTCATGTTTAATTGACTTCTAATAGTAAAATGGTGAATTAATTTATTTTAGAAAATGATAAATGTGCATTTAAACTATTTTCATAAAAGATTTTTAGTAAAACTTGCATTTAAAAAGTTTTCTATTAAATTGAGCCCGGACTAAAATTTTTATTATCTTATTTTCCGGATTTCATATTTTTCTATTATTACTTAACTTATAATTAGCTTACATTCACAAAAATTATATTCATTTCATATTTGTTGGGTGATTTACAAAAATGTTTTGATATCACATGAATAGTAAAAACTATGTATTATCTTTGGGCTAGAAATAGTTTGTCTTGCATTTTATTAGCTAAAACCAAGTCCAAAACCCATTTAAACCCATAACCCAAATCCAATATCCAACCCATCAACCCATATAATCATTCTACACATATATATATCAAACAAAACACAATAAACACCAAAAATGCTCAAAATAAGCCAAAAAAATGCCTAAAATCAGCCAAAAACCCTTATTACGGGAATAGTGCTTTTCTTGTAAATTTTGCTCTTTGGATCTCTTCAAGCTTGTTTAGGGTGTACTAATCTATCACAAAGCTTCATCCTTCCTTGCTATACTTGGTTTTGGTAAGGGATTTTACAAAAAAATGTATTTTATTTGCTATTGTAGTTTATGTCCAAAATTGATATTGTTATATATGCTTGCTATTATTCATTTTGAAGCTTTATATCATGCCTCTAGGACTAGGAGAAGACACTTATATGGTTGTTTCATGTCTTTATGAAGTGTATATATGAAATCATTTTTGTAAAGTCTTGAATTGACACTTTTAATGCAGACCTATGAAATATTACTCCAAACCTTAATCTAATGCTAGATATATGTTGTTGGATTGCAAAAACGGCCCCACGTTAATTGAATTCCGAGAACGTTGATTTTCATGGCCCTTTGTATGCGCACGTTAGAATTGATGCAAGTAGAGCCTTTAGAACTAGTTTAATGCTTGGTTAAGGTGTCATAAATGTAGTAGAGAATAGTTAGATATTTTTGATTAACTAAACCTTGATGAAAACTAGTTTTGGCTTGTTGAGCTTAAAAGGGAAAAATGGGGTTATAACCTTTGTTCTTAGCTTTAGCTTGCTTGTTGTGCTATACTTGTTGTAAAAATTAGGAATACATGTTAGATGGCTAAAATAAGGTGGACGTGGCATGTGCGTGTGTTGAGAACTAAAGTGGCTATATGAGATTAGTGAAGTTAGATTTGAAGTTTGTTATCTTGTGTGAAGTTTAGAACCTAAATTGTAAGCATTTGAAAAGAGTTTTGTTGGAATTTATGTGAATTAGTTGAGCTTATTGCATGATTAGCTATTTGAGTTATTATAATTGCTATATTGTCTATTGATTGAGTTGTAAATGATTCTTAGGTCATGTTTATAGTTAGATTATGTTTAAGTGTTAAGTGTGTTTGTATAGAATGTTTATCCTTTGGGTGAGGTCTTATAATTTGAGTTACATGAGTAATTTACTAAGGGTGGATTGAATATGCTTATAACTTAATGTGATGCTATTGTTGAATGTCTCTAAGCATGTCATCTAGTTATATAATAATTGAGTAGAGAAGAGTTGGGTGTCTTGTAATTGTAATTAATTACTTGTCATCTATTGAATTGAAAATATTATGTCTATACTTATTAATGCTTATTAGTTGATAAGAATTACTTGTAACTCATGAATGTCAAGTAAAGTAAGTCATATTGCATTTATATGATCAAGCTAGGATTGAGTATTTGAGCTAATTCAAGGTGATTGGAAGTGAGTAGAAGCCATTTTTGTATCTTGAGCTTGGTAAAGGTGAGAGACTTCATCTTGTTGTGCATTTAGTTTATTCACTTGTTCAAAGATTTCATGATTTAACAAAGTTACTTAAGTCGTGTATTTACTTGATCATTTAGTAAAGTAGATTTGGAACCCTTTGTCTTGTGTGAAGAATATGATCTAGTTAGTAAGCATTGGAATAGTATTTCGATGCATTTCTTGTGAATTACTTGAATTAGTTATAGGAGTAATTGTTTATATTGCTATAATTGCTTTATTTGATTATCTAATGTGTTATATGTTATATATGGGGTGAGGCTAGCTTACTTTGCTACCTCCCCACTTGATTCGGTTTTGGTATCTCATGATTCGTTATTCGTTATTCGGGGTTGTACAACCTTCTCGAACATGGTAGTATCAAGAAACTTCGGGTAGCATCGGGTTGTCAGTCTAGCTCGGCGACTATAGTGCCTATTCCTTTTCTCGTTGAGGCATACTCCTCTACCCCAGAGGCATGGTTCACTTCGTTGGGGTATACAGACCTACCTCGAGAGAAATAGGTCGTAGGATCGGGGTACATCTAGAGTACCCCATTGGTAGTATAAGGGGATTTGCAAGCATTTGCCATTGAAGATCACGGTTCGTGGTTCGAGATCGAAGACAAAGAACATAAACCGTATCCTTTTTAAATGTGTTTAATGTTTATTCGATTAACTTGCTATATTGTATTACTCGTGTTATTGTCCTTGTTGCATTGCACAAAATGATTTTTGAAAACACCCCGGTTTACTGTATCCTCTCCCTCACTGAGTAAATTTGGTTACTCATTCCTCTTTTCAACATGTTTCAGGAAAAGCTGGAGATCGGATTGCCTCCTATGTGGCCTGCTTACTCTTCCAGTGTGTGTAACAGGGAAGAATGTGATCATGATTTGCTTGTACTCTATTTGAGACTTTGTGGCAATGTATGTATTTGTGTTATATTAAGGAATGTAATATTAAAGTTTTAGTCTTGTATGATGATTAGGTACTAGAGGGTTTGTAATAACTTCTATTGCTTTACTTTATTGCTTAGTAGTTGCATGCTTGTACGGTGTAATGAAAGTGGATTGGAGGACTTAAAATATAAGAAGGTTAAGTAAATAATATTAGAGTGTTATGATAAGTAGGTTTAAAAGACAAGATTTCAATGGATTTAGCCTTGCATGCCTGTGTGTTATGTTGTTGGGTTCCAAGGCTCGGATGGCCTTGAGGAGTTTGTTGTATGCGATGTTAGTGGTAGTTGAGAATTACGGAGAAGGTTGGACTTTGGTTTTGAGGTTATAACTACTTGTACAGGTTTTGGATTGTCCTACAAACAGGGGAGACTCTGTCCGTCTTTCATTATTTTTCGTGACCTCGGGTATTGGATCGGGGCTTCGGTATCGTAAGAGATCAGGGTGCTACAATAGGACTCCAAGCGAATCCACTCATCCCATTTTTGAATAAGTCAAAGAATTTGGCAAAAATTACCTTTAGAGTCTTCCAACGATTTTTTACCCTGTCTTTGTCAACTCGTTGACCGATCATTTCTTTTAATTCTTTCACTATTTGCTCATATGCTTTTGGTATGATGGTACCATTAACTCTATTTCCTTCATTATGTTGATGTAAGAAAGCATCAACAAGGGCGTTATCCATAGGAGGGGTTCATTTCAAAGTATCTTCATTATTAGTGTCAAGTGATTTTTTCTTCCTGGGCATAACTTCATCTACAAAAATTTTACATCAAGAGTCAATAAAAACAAGTTCATGAAATCAAAATTATCAATGGAATAAAGAGTATTATAAATTTGATAAACTAAAACAAGTTCATAATATCAACACAAAAGTACATAATAAACTAAAATAAGTTCATAATATCAACAAAAAAATACACAATAAACTAAACAAGTTCATAATATATACACAAAAGCACACAATAAACTAAACAAGTTCATAATATCTACACAAAAGTACACAATAAACTAAACAAGTTCATAATATCAACACAAAAGTACACAATTAACAAGATGATAAAATTTCTTGCAAAATAAATAAGTGACATCACATATATAGTCGTTCCACATAGAACTAGCTATTGAATTCCTTATATATTCTCCTTGTGCAAAATCTTCATCCTCGTTTGTATGGGCATTTTGTTGTTGTGGAACTTGATTCATGATTTTTTCATCTACCTCAGCAATTAACTCCTCATCTGGATCTACACCCATTAAGTAATTATGCAAGATGCAACATGCTAAAATAATTACTTTTTGGGTTTTCACACCATATGTTGGCTTATTTGAACTTTCCATAATAGGAAATCTCTTTTTTAAAACTCCAAATGCTCTTTCAATTGCATTACGTAAGGAAGCATGCCGAAGGTTGAACAACTCTCTAGCATTTAGTGGTAGATTCCTTGAATATTCTTTCAAATGATAACGGATAACTCTATATGGAGCAATAAGTCCACTCCTTAACATAAATCCAGCATCAGCAAGGTAATATTTACCTATCCAAGAAATAAATTAGCTTCTTATATCATGTATTTGTCTATCATGATGAAACACAAAGTTCTCCCTTATTTAAAGTAATTACCTGGAGGAATTCTAAGTTTATCTTCTCTTGTAAGTGCATTTTTTATTATTCTTGAGTCAAATGCCGATCCTTCCCATCCGTGTAAAACATAAGTGAATTGTAAGTCAAATGTACATGCAACAAAAATATTTTGGGTTGGATAATCTTTCCTACCGCGATATTTAGGAGCATCTACTAGGGACACTTTTGCACGGACATGAGTACCATCAATAGCACTAATACAATCCTATAATCATATCACTATGTTAATCCTTATATTATACAAATATTTCTAATTATGTTTTATTCACAGAGTATTTTTTAAGTATGGGTAGAATCTATTGCTGCAAAGAATCTCTGAACCATCAGGCTATTTCATATATTTATCATCTAACTCAATTAAAGCTCTTAAGACCCGATGGAAATGACAACCAGCGGTTTCTCTAGAACATAAAAACCAGAATTGAATTGCACAATTTTTAGCATGATGACCTAGTATATATAATGTTTTTGTAACTTGTTCTTCAATGCTTACTTGTCTAGTTGCTTGGAGTCCACCATCACTTTCCAGTATATCACACATATCTAAAAAAGCTTTTGGACTCATTCTCACTATTTTGCAACCTGTTTCAATCCCTATTATTCGACCCATTACTTCCTTTCGAACTCTTTCTTTTTCGGAGTTCAAACTAGAATATGTAAGAAAATTACGGAACGTTTTTTGACGAAACAACCAATAAACAAAAAAACAACAAATATAAGCAACTGTCATTCGACACTTTTGATGCCATCTAATCAAATTGAGGGTGTTATCATTTCCTGGATTTGCCATCTAATATAAAACAAAAAAAATTAAAAAAACTTAGTTGTTAAGAAGCTCATACTAGAAGAGTGCAAAAACATAACATATCAAAGTAATTCTCACTGTACCCTATAATTAAAGGAATGAATTTCAATTGGAAGCATACAACTAAATTGTTGGATAAAACTGAATTTCAATGCATGTTGTAATATTGTTTTTGCTTAACAAATAATTTGGCAATTTTTATACCAAATTAATCGAAAGAGTCAGACTCAAATTCTGAAGAAAATAACAAAGCACAACTTTTTCTTCCATGTGTTTCATATATGAGAAATCATTTTCTTTTTTGCCTTTTCTGTTTCCAGTTCATTCTTTATTATTATTATTATTTTTGTATAGCAAAGTTCAATTAATGATAATCACATGATTTAATTTAACTACACCACCTAGATAATGTTTTTAGAATGAGAAACAAGACAAAATTGGACCAGATATCAATTGTTGATACAAACTAGGTATCAAGAAACAAGAAAAAAAACTTTGGTAATCAAGTACCAAATAGAAGCAGCAAACTAATAGCTTCGTTTAGGTATCAAGAAATTAGGGGAAAAAAAAGAAGAAGAATATACATACCTTTTGACGCGATGAAAATGTCTGAAGAATTGAAGAATGGTGCAACAACAAAGACATAAATGCAAGATGTGATTAATAACTTTGTTTAGGTATCAGGAAATTAGGAAAATAAAAAAGAAGAAGAGACATACCTTTTGACGCGATGAAGATGTCTGAAGAAGTGAAGAACGACACAACAACAAAGACAGAAACGTAAGGTATGAAAATGAGATGATGTAGGGTTTTAAAGTGCATAAGGGTAATTGTGAAAATATTAAAAAAGGTCAGGGACAATAAGGACTTTTTATGTTTAAACATTTCATTTCCCTTCCAAACACCCCAAATTAGAAGGATTGTAAATTCCATCCAATTAAAGAAAATTGAGGGGTTTTGGAACCCCTTCATAACCTTTACCTTCTTTTAAATTGCAATCCAAACAAGGGGAGGGATTCCTTATTGCTTCCCCACCTTTTCCTTTCCTTTAAAATTGTGAATCCAAACAAGCTGTAAAGTTTTTCATGTTTCATAACAGTATTCACGTAACTTATGTTTGTTAAGGAAAACAAAAATGTTTGTGTAAGAGATTATCGTGGACCACTAAGATTATGACCAAGTGTGACTGATTGCTAATGTCGTGGTATATAGAAGGAAGTACATCGAATAAATGATATATGACCGCTAGAACCCACATTTAGTAGTCCTTCATTCATTGATAATTATGAAAGATATTATGTAAGGATTTAATCTCTTATGCGCGCCTTATGTTTATAGTTGAATCATATTGTCCATAAAGGTTAATGGGTCAAGTGGGAGAATGTAAGTAGTGTGACCTGTTAAGTTATTGGTGACCCACCAATTAAAATAATATTCCACTAAAGTCCAAGCCCATTAGGTTACTTGATAGAAGTCCTATAAATATATATTAATTAGTCTCTCCCTACCTTGAAGAAAGATGTAGAATTTGATAACATATTTACACTATAAAGAATATGGTTAAGGTGGAGAAATCAATTAAGGATAAATATCACTCCACCCTCTGTGATATACAAAACTATCACACTACCCTTGTATTTTTTTAAAAACTCACACTACCCCCCTCATGACATTTTTACCCTTTTATAATTTATATTTTTTTTCTTTTTTCTCTTTATTTTTACCTATTTTTTTTTATCTATACTAAAAAATTAAAAAATTTGAAAAAAAATTAATTTTTTTTTTCAACTTCTCCCATCCCCCAACCCCACCCTACCCCCCACCCCTACTGCTCCGACGAGAGCAGCAATGAGATCTTAAGGCTTCGATGAAGCAATAGGTGGTGGGGGAGGGGGGTGGGGGAGGGGGGTGGGGGTGGAGTGTATGGGTAGGGTTAAGGGTGGGAGAAGATGAAAGAAAAGTTAATTTTTTAAAATTTTTTTAGTATAAATAAAAAATAGATGAAAATAAAGAGAAAAAATAAAAAATACATATATAAATTATAAAAGGGTAAAAATGTCCTAGAGAGGGGTAGTGTGAGATTTTTCTAAAACTACAGGGGAGTTTGTGATAGTTTTATAAATACAAGGATAGCGTGATAATTTCGTATATCATAGGGGGACGGAGTGATATTTACTCTATCAATTAATCGTTGTCATAGTTTCGTCTTCCGCATCAAGTAAGTAGTTTATAAGTCTTAATGTTTTATATGATCATTACATACTTTTGATAAATTTAATTGCAGCATGTTTTGCAATAATTATGCTTACAATCTCTTTTACGGTAGGTGAAGTCACAAGGCAGAGATTGTTAGAGAGACTGCAAAATTCGTTGGGCTAGAAGAACACAATACAATGTTGGCAAAATATGAGAGTTTTTCAGACTCTATGGGAAGTCTTTATGCAGGTTAAATTTATAGACTATGCAAAAGCTTGAAAAAAGCAATCTCCTATATATGTACGGAGAAATACTATGTAGTTTAGATCTAGTTGAAATTTTTTATTCTAATAAATAAAATTAATCTTTAGGTCTAGGTTAAAATCTTCAGAACAAATAAGAAAACTAGTTCAAATCAATTCGTTTCTTCAAGAATACTTTCCAAGTTTAATGCATTTATTCATGTTTCTCATGGCACGAACTACGATGATATCCCTAAGAGGTTTGTGATAAATACTATTTACATTTTCCTAAAAATCAATAAAGCAATTAGATCTAAAAACGTTAACGGTAACACGAGTTAATTTTTTCTTCGTAATTTGTTTTCAAATTATGTCTCCAAAAAAAAAAAGAAATAAAACATTTAGTGGCCCCATAGCCACCATCTTTATTGACACTAATGAAAACAATTATTTTAACAGTATATGTTTAGAAAAATAAATATCAATTCTAATTAAGTTGTGAAAAATCAAGAAAAGAGTTAAAGGATAAGGGTGTGAAAATTGATAATTGTAGTATATATTGATTTAATGGAGTTATACTTACCCTAATACAATCTGTTTGTTAATTAGCATTAGGATTCCTAAATTGTTTAAGATAGGAAAAGTACTGGTGGTGGGATTTCCTATATATATTTATGTAGCTACTCTTTCTCTCATTCATCGCAAACCTCATTAATCCTTTTAATTTGTTCATCAGCCACTTTGCAAAACCCTTTTCTTTTCCGTTTCATAGCATACATCAACCCTTTTGATCCTTCTTTTCTTTGTTCAACCCACATTCCCAAATCTTTACGTTTAACATGGCTATAGTTTCCAAGAAATTTTCTTGTTTCGTGAAGAAGATTGCTCGCAAAGATCATCATAATGGATACTCAATGCTGAAGAAAGATGATCATGACCACAAGAAGAAGCCAATTCCAAAGGGGTTCTTCCCTGTGTATATTGGTGAAGAGTTTAAAAGATATGTTATACCAATTGCATACCTATCATCAGTGCGCTTTGAGGCATTACTTACTCAATATGAAGAAGAGATTCAACCCATACAGCCAATTATTTTGCCTTGTTCTACTATGATGTTCGAGACAATTCTTAGCCTTGTCAAAGCTGAGAAGGGGTTTTAAATTCAAGAACGATGAAGACATGAAAGGTGATGCAGTCATGAAGTTTTATGCACACTTGTGGTATTCCAAAATTATGAACAGAAGGTGAATGTACTTTTCTTTTGGTCTTTCTGACTTGGCTCGTGTTGTTTCAAGAATTGGAGGAGAGGTGGTGTAGGGGAAAAAAGAGAGAGAGAGAGAGAGAGAGAGAGAGAAAAAAACAAACAAACAAACAAACAAAAAAGGAGGAGAAAAAAAGAAAGAAAGAAAACATGAGAAAAAAAGGAGACAAAATGAGGGGGAAAAAAGAAGAGTTTGAGCAACCACGAGCAACAGTTTGGCCGCCACCTAATTGAGATTACATTTTTGGAGGAAATCGCTTCATGATATGGCTTCTTTAAGAAACTGGTTCGAAGGTTTCTTGTGGTTTAGATTCAAAGAATTATTAATCCTTGTAATGTTGTACCATTTGATTTTATTAGTGAAGAACTCAACTTTCTCCGTGGTTTTTTTCCCTCTGTATTAGAGGGTTTTCCACGTAAAATCTTGCTTGTTATTATTGTTTTACTACTGTTTTATTATGTGTGTGTGCGTATGCATATATCTGCATGCATGTGTCTTATGTATATAAGCATGTTAGATTTTACTTCATTCTTGATCAGATAGTTGGCACAAGGGATTATGGATTAGAATTAAGATAAAAATTCTTACTCTTAGCTACTTTTGGAACCAAGATCCAAAACCAAAACAGGAGCAATGTTAGCCACAATTTATGGCAAAGAATACGAATTTTGTGGGGCGTTAAAATTTGTTTATATGAAGAATATATAGCTTTTGACTAGTTTTTGGCCAAAAATTTTATATGTTTTTTTTTTCAATACAAAAAATTTTATACGTTTAGGAAGGCATGAAATATTGAAAACACTATTTGTAATGTGTAAAAACGTTTGTTTAAATGATAATATTATACATAAAATACAACGTTCTTGGCAACTTGGACAACTTATAACGAAGTTTGTCCCGCATATCACTATGAAGATCGGGATCTTTACAAAAGGCTTTATAAAGCTTTCATCTCAATTCATATTTAGCCGTGAATAGTTTACGTTTGTGATTTCCTATATTTCGCTTCTCCGACATCTTACTGAGTTTCCCCCTCAACTTTAAATTGTATACATTATTACATGCTTTTATCATGAAATACTACAGATGTGACACAGCATTAATCTTGAATTTTATCATAACTAACGCAATTATGAGCATTGCTAAAGTAGTTACAAATAGGACTAATTGAACTTTATGAACTTCCCGTTGATATGTGTTTATCTGTTGCACATTTGGAATGTGTGATTAGTGGCCGTAACAGCATTCAGACGCCTACCTCTGAAATGAATGTAGCTTGAAGCACGGAGTTTGGCCAAGAAATGAACCAAATGTGCACCTATTTTAATGGTCTCATCACTTATTTGAATCAAATTAACAAGCCTCGTTAGACTCAACTGAATTAGTGCAAGACTGTAAGGTGTAAGAGAAGAGAATAGAAGAGATAAAGTTCGTCCCTTAGTCCAATCTATATCCATAGCTGTTTCTTATGCTATTTTAATGGTGTATTCATTTAAAGAAAGTGGAACTCCGTAAATTATTAAATTTTTTCCTTTATGATTTAAAGGGATGTTTAACCCAATATTACATCACATTTACATCTATCGAAAATCAATTTCGAAATCTCAAAAACCATACCATCAGATTAAACCAGTTTTTTTATTATTATTATTTAGGGGTGGCTTAAGGCTACACAACATAATTAACGAGACTCGAATTTGCAACCTCTCGCATAAAGCAAGTAACATTTCCACTAGACTCACATTAAACTTTTTAATTGCTCATGCGAATGTCATTTTCCCGTAAAAAAAGGGGTTAGCTTTTAAGTAAGCCATGAAAAGTAAAGATCAACACCCATAATACATTTAAAAGAAGTCCTGAACATGGTCATGGTGACTAATTTAACACGACCACCATGGCTGAAGTTTCATTCCTTTGCAAACGAACTGCGGTCAGCATTAAGGTAGTGCAACAGGGAAAATTCTACTCTCTCTCAGTTCTTGACCGCATAATGGAGCGCGACCACTTATTAGTTGTGTTGTATTACAACTCTCCTCCAGCTCTGAAGGTTGGTGAGTTAACTCGAATGCTGAGAGATTCAATTTCCACTATGCTTTGTGCTTTCCCGATAGTGACAGGGCGGTTAGTGAAGAATCCACAAGGCCATTGGATGATCAAGTGTAATGATGCTGGGCTAAGGATGGTCGAAGCAAGGGCAAAAGGAAGCGTAGATGAGTGGCTGCAGAATGTGAATAGGGAAAAGGAGCTTAAGCTTGTTCACTGGGAACCAATGTTGGAAAAGCCTTATTTTTGGTCTACCTTCTATGTTCAGGTAAAGATGTGCTCTGACGTTGGAAACACAGTTACCAAAGAGTTACAAAATGTGACTAGGAAACCAAGTGAAGCTGATATATACGATTAAATTTTGTAGACATGCAGACAAGTCACTATTTTTGTAAGAATAAATGTATTTAGAATTTTTATTTAATAGGAGTTAGAAGTACACAATTTAGCATTTGTTTTGAGTAATTCTTTTCAGTGGAGTTTAACAAATTTTTTAAAAAATACAACTGCAACTCACTCCTAAATGCTTTTGCCCTCGGGGTCATGACTAGCGCTGCAACCCCTACTGACCCTTGAATATATCTATCCATGCTTATAGTTCTCTTGTATATAATGGTTTTATGGTTTAGCAAGTTTTAATGTGCAACAGTTTTAGGTTTTTTTTTTGAAACAACGAGAAACCATCTTAGGCAACAATATATTGGATCCACTCTAAGGGCATAAATCTCGTGGTGTAGTGGCTTGTCCCGACTTATGCTCTAGGTCAAGGTCAGATAATATTTGTGATATAGAGAATAGGTTTAAATTTGGAATATTTAATCATAACAAATCATTATCTAACTACTCCACTAGATCATTAAAAACAGTTTTAGTGTAGTTGGTGATGTCTTGTTTTTTAACGCTGTGGATGATTTGATCCAATTTTGTTCCTGACGCGATAAATTTCTAATATAAATCTTTTTTGGACTAAGAGAGAGTATCTGTGTGTGCTGAAATTTGTATGTTAATTACGAAAGTAAATGCTTGCATCGTCTCTAATAATCCTTCACTAATTTTCAACTGTTAGTTCTTTACTAATTCGGTATAACATATGTAATTCAGAAAAAATTGACGAAAAATACGAGAAAAATTAAGAACGTCGTTTTATTATATAAATTTAAAGACTAAAAACACATTTTTTAAGTTAATTGACCAATAAAAGTATTTACGTTTTGTTTATTTTCATTTTTCCTCGCTAATCGTTTGGACATGGCAGCTCACTGAATTCGAAGAAGGCGGTCTAGCAGTTGGCTTGAGCTGCAGTCACTTCCTAGCTGATCCCACTTGCGCCACCATGTTCATCAAGGCATAGGCTGACACAACCTACAGCGGCAAAATGATTACTCCTCCTCTATTTCATCCCTTGCCTCCTCGAAGACCAAGCAACAGAAACAACAACCACAACCCTTACACCCAATTGATCAACCACTACAAAACTACCATCCAAAAACCATCTCCCCCCTTCAATGTGAAACATACAACTATTGCACTAGAATTCGCAGAGGACATAGTCAGAAGTTGCATAGCCATGGCCGAAGATCATAATCCATGGTTAGATAGTTCGAATCGTACGCCTTTCGAGGCCTTAGCTGGACTTTTCTGGGTATGTATCAGTAAGGTCAAGGGGATGAAAGGTGTTTTAATAGACATGTCACTGTGTTTAGATATGCGAAAAGTGCTAAACTTGGACAAAAGTTTCTTTGGAAATTGCATGGTGTATAACAAATTGAATGGAGAAGGCTTATCAGAAGACGCATTATCTGAAGCAGCTACTGCTATAAGAGAGGTGGAGATGAAAATGGACATTGAAGGGATCCAAGACTTGATAGGGTGGTTAGAACAAAATGAATATGAAATTCCTCCATTGATGAATGGTTGTGATCTCATTTGTGCCAATATGGAGGGTATTGATGCATATTCAGCCATTTTTGGAAATGGTCTCATGAAGCCGATTCATGCATCATACTATATTGAGCCAGCTTTAGGACAAGGACAAGTTTTGATCCTTCCTTCACCTTCAAGTGAGGGTCCATTGAGCCGTGTTGTGATGGTCACACTTCCTAAAGATGAAGCCACCAAGCTTCTTGGCCTTCAATTAATTCAGCAAATGTCCCCAGCCATATTGATGGGTCCGGGTACTGATAAATGTTGATGACCACCAGCCCTTTCTGTGACTTGTTACTAGCTAGTGGAATACTAATCTATATTAGTATCTAATTACGGTGTCTTTTATTGCTGTTTAATTTAAAAAGGATAATTGGAAGATTGAGACTTGTGACGAGTTATTACTATTAATTTGAAATACTAATGATAAGTACTTTTTTTTTTCGATTTAAAAGAGACTTACAAGTAATATTATATCATTTAAGATGTTAACTCTGAAATTACTCTTGTGTTTATCATTTTGAGTATGCTACGAACTTCATTTTTTCATTGCCAATTAGCTAGGGAAAAAAGTCCATCACCTAAGAGTTGTTTTCTTGTAGGAGATCTACGTGATGGAATGATAAAAAAGTGATGTGAATTGATTGAGGCGTACTTACTCCTTTTCTTATGTTGCTAAACTTTCGAATGACATAATTTTTACTTGGTTATACATTTTGAGTGATTTTACTGGCAAACCATCGAAGCCAAATAATTTTGTCATATAGCCACTATTTTGGAAGTTAATTTGCACTTCTAGTAACTTCAAAATTAAAAAAGAAAAATATTTCAAATTACATAGGATGAAGAAATAAAAAAAACAAGATAATTGTAATATACCTGGGAAGTATAATTTTTGACCTTAACGCGATTATTAGGCCGGATAAACTAACCTTGCAAGTAAAACTTCTTGCACATATAAATTGTTAGTAAACATTATTTCTAATTCTTTGGCTTAGTGAGAAATGATGCAACTTTAGTGTCTTGACTTTGGAGGTTCAAAACCTTACGTAAACAGTACAAACATCTTTCCTATTCTTTGGTATTTCTATTTAAGACAGCCGCCTAATGTGCATTGTCTTCTTTTTCCACTTTTTTTGTATTTTATTGTTTATTTAAAAAGGAAAAAACAAATTGAGCAAAGAAAACGGTTCAACAAAACCGCCGTAAAAGCTCAAATATTTTTTTCCATATGGTGGTTTATGCAGCAATATTGTAAACAACGCCTTCACATAAAAGTGCAGTTATAAATCGCTGCAAAAGACTGGAATAACCGCCGCAAAAAATCCTTTATTTTGTAGTATAAACTCATGGGCAAAGTTAATAAAAATTTTCAATGCCAAAGACTTTTTATCCATCAGCTTCATCTGAATGGATTTAGCAAAATCCTGATAATAGTAGAATTTATGTGGTGAACTTGAAGGAAGACACTTTCCGATGTAAGGGATGGCAAGTTAGTGGAATCCTGTGTAGGCATGAAATGATTTGTATAACCAACATGAGATATAATTCAATAGAATTTGTGCATCCTTGCTTCACTTTGAATGTATACAAAGTGATATAATAGAACTACCCCAGTTCTAGACAAATCCAAGTGGACTAAAGATGATTCACCTCGTTGGCAGCCTCTTGAAAGGGTAAACAAGATAGGAAATTAAGCCAGAAGTTAACAAGAGCAAAGAAGTTGAAGAGACAACACAAACTTTGGAATAGATATTGGTCCGCTCCATTTTTTATATATATAACTAGTATATTTTTCTTTTAATTTCAATTTTTATAGCAAATTTGACATAATCAAAATTTATAACTTTTTTTATTTTATATTATTTTTAAAAAAAAAATTAAAAAAATGCGACAGAAAAGAGACGAAATGTGAGGGAGACGGAATGAAAATGAAATGTAGAGGGACATGGAAAGATGACGAAATGTAGAGAGAAACGGAAATGTGACGAAATGTAGAGGGAGGCAGAATGGAGACGAAATGTAGAGGGAGACGGAAAGGTTACGAAATGTGAATGAGACAAATTTGAGACGAAATGTGAAGGAGACAGAAAGGTGACGAAAAATATTTCGTCTCCATTTGAAACGAAACGGAAACGAAATTCAACATTGGAGACGCTTTGAGAGGCAACGCTCGAGTTTCGTCTCTGTTCCGTCTCCTTTTCAGATTGGAGACGGAACGGAAACGGAAATGTACCGTCTCCCTTAACGGATGCTTATTCCCTTTTTATTTTTTTGTTTGTTTGTTGTATCCTATAGGACCGACTGTTGGTCTGTTAGTGACAGTGTGTTATTAATAAAATGTAGTTGTTTGATTGCTATTGTAGTAGTTTCTATTTAAAGTAAAATACACAATACCCTTTTATAATATGTCGAAGTTGCATGCTACCTCACACGTCAGCATAAGTATTTAAAAAGTCTTTGTGTTTGTCAAAATATTGAACGTTACCCCCTTTTGTTAGTTTGTGTGTTAGGTTTAAGCTACATGCCCTTGAAATGTGAATTTATTTTATATTTTCCTTTAAATTAAATTCTTTTTGGACATGATTGCCCCTTAATAGCTATTAGAAAGTAGGGATTTATCTGCATATTAATCAAAACACAGGGTATTTTGAAATATTCTTATTCCTTCTATCTCCACCACCTCCTCTAAATACTCCATCCACTTCCACCACCACAACTACAAAAAATTAACACCTTCATCATCATTTTCACTTTTCTTCTTTTCTTATTTCCATTATTTTTCCTCTTCTTTCTTCTTCCCTAACTTTTCCAACCTCAAGCCAAGAACTACTACCATCATCGCTCTCTCCATCTCCTTCTCCCACCCATTTTTTCTTTTTTCACATTTTTTCACTTTTCTCTTATCGTTCAAAATTTTCATTGCCACGTGCACAACACCAACTACACAACTAATGAAGACATAGTATTGCTTAGATTTTTGTATGAGGATAATCATTTGCTCTCTCTCTAGAATTGGACAACTAAATCTCTAGACTTTCGAGTCTTATCTCTAGAAGCTTTGGTTTCTCTTTCTTCTTCTTTACTTTCATCCTATTTTTCTTTTAGAATATTATTCTTTCCATCAATCTTTGTCAATCATCTTCTTCCACATATTTGATGAAGAACTCTACTTCTTCCACATATTCTATAGTCCTACTACTAATGTTACTACACTTGAGCTCCTGGCAAATAGTAGTGGAGTTTCAGAGACATTTGCAAAACTTGCCTTGGTTGCGCAGAACAAGAGCTCTTTGATTTAATGATTAATTTCAGTAAAAATAAATTCTATTTCTCTAGGATTGAATCTCTCTCTAGAGCATTATGAAATTGCGGATTTAGAAGATTTAAAAATGCCTAAACCAAAAAGGCTGTTGGTTCAATATAAAGTAAAGGCATATTACTCCTTTTGCGTATTGTGTAATTTTTGGAGGTTTTGGATTTTGGCATGACATAAAATTTACAAAAAAAATTATTTTTCTCCTATTCACTTTAAACAGTAAAGGGCAATTAATCAAGTATGACAATGGGTATTTCAACAAGCCTTAATAGCTACATACTTGGATTATGGACATAATGTTTATTACATAAAAATTACCAATAAAATGACTTGACATGGGGGAATTTAGGTAATCTTAAAAGTTGAAAGGGGTGTTTGGTATTTATTCATCAACTCAAGGGGTAAATTATTATGAATAATCATATAAATGGCTAAACCAAAAAGACTGCTCTTGGATTTATTCATAATTTTTTTTTTTTTTTTACTATGGTCTTGTTTGTTGATTACATACTGCATGCATGTGTCTTGTGTATATAATCATGTCGGATTCTATTTCATTCTTGGCACAAGGCATATCTGATTTTGGATTAGAATTAAGATAAAAATTGTGACTCTTGACTAATTTTCGAACCAAGATCCAAAAACAAAACAGGAGCAATGTTGGGCACAATTTATGACAAATAATTTGTTGAAAATTATTTTTTGTAATATGGCAGAATGAAGATGCAATTTGTAGTCACTAGGTAATTAATGCATCAATGTCCAGAACAAAAAAAAAAAAAAAAAAAAGAAGAGATAATGAGGTACGTTATGGTCTAGAAAGTGGATTATAACTATTACAAAATTATTAAATTTTATATTCAAGTCTTCAAGCCAGTCACACAAATCTCTTTTACGGTACGTGAAGTCACAAGGAAGAGATTGTTAAAGAAACTGCAAATTTTCTTGGACCTAGAAGAACACAATACTATATATGTTTGGAAAATACGAGAGCATTGCAAAGACTCTATGGAAAAATCTTTATGCAGGTTAAATTCATAGACTATGCGAAAGCTTTAAAAAAAAAAAGTCTCCTATATATATATATATATATATATATATGGAAGTGCTATGTACGTAGTTTAGATCTAGGTTAAATTTTTAGTTCTAATAAGAAAAATTAGGCTTTAGGTCTAGGTTAAGATCTTCAGAACAAACAAGAAAACTAGTTCAAATCAATTTGTTTCTTCAAGAATAATTTCCTAGTTCAATGCGTTTATCAGATGTTTCTTAAGGCACTAATTACAATGAGATATTATCCCTAAGAAGCTTGTGATAAATACTATATTACATTTTCTTAAAAATCAATAAAGCAATTAGATCACAAAACGTTAACGGTAACACGAATAGTTAATAATGTTAATTTTCTCTTCGTAATTTGTTTTCAAATTCTATCTATAAAAATAAAAAATAAAAAAAATTAGCTGCCCCATAGCCGCCATCTTTATTGACACTAATGGAAACAATTATTTTAACAGTATATGTTTAGAAAAATAATTATCAATTCTAATTAAGGTGTGAAAAATCAAGGAAATAGTTAAAGTATAAGGGTGTGAAAATTGATAATTGTAGTATATATTGATCTAATGGAGTTATACTTACCCTAACACAATCTGTTGTTAATTAGCATTAGAATTCCTTATTTGTTTAAGATAGGAATTAGTATTGGCAGTGGGATTTCCTATATATATGTATGCAGCTATCCTTTCTCTCATTCATCACAAAAACTCATTAATCCTTTTAATTTGTTCATCAGCCACTTTGCAAAACCCTTTTCTTTTCCGTTTCATAGCATCAACATCCCTTTTGATCCTTCTTTTCTTTGTTCAACCCTCATTCCCAAATCTTTACGTTTAACATGGCTATAGTTTCCAAGAAATTTTCTTGTTTCGTGAAGAAGATTGCTCGCAAAGATCATCATAATGGATACTCCATGCTAAAGAAAGATGATGACAACAAGAAGAAGCCAATTCCAAAGGGGTTCTTCCCGGTGTATGTTGGTGAAAAGTCTAAAAGATATGTTATACCAATTGCATGTCTATCATCAGTGCACTTTGAGGCATTACTTACTCAATATGAAGAAGAGATTCAACCCATGCAGTCAATTACTTTGCCTTGTTCTACTATGATGTTCGAGACAATCCTTAGTCTTGTCAAAGCTGAGAAAGGGTTTTAATTCAAGAACGATGAAGACATGAAAGGTGATGCAGTCATGAAGTTTTATGCACGTACGTGGAGTTCCAAAATTATGCACAGAAGGCGAATGTACTTTTCTAACAAAAGAAAAGAAAGAAAACAAACAAAAAAGAGGAGAAAAAAGAAGAAAAAAAAAAGAAGAAAAAAAGAAGAGTTTGAGCAACCACGAGCAATAGTTTGGTGGCCACCTAATTGAGATTACATTTTTGGAAGAAATCGCTTCATGATATGGCTTCTTCAAGAAACGGGTCTAAAGGCTTCTTGTGGTTTAGATTCAAAGATAACTCCTTGTAACGTTGTACCATTTGATTTTATTAGTGAAAAACTTAACTTTCTCCATGATTTTTTTCCCTCCTTATTGGAAGATTTTCCACGTAAAATCTTGCTTGTTATTATTGTTTTACTACTGCTTTATTATATTTGTGTTTGTTGATTATATACATCGACACACGCATATATATATATATATATATATATATATATATATATATATATATATATACATATGTATATGTGTATACATATATCTGCAGTCCCTATATCTGCATGCATGTGTCTTATGTATATAAGCATGTTAGATTTTACTTCATTCTTGATCAGATAGTTGGCACAAGGGATTATGGATTAGAATTAAGATAAAAATTCTGACTCTTGTAACTACTTTTGGAACCAAGATCCAAAAACAAAACAGGAGCAATGTTAGCCACAATTTATGGCAAAGAATACGAATTTTGTGGGGCGTTAAAATTTATTTATATGAAGAATATGCTTTTTGACTAGTTTTTGCCGAGAAATTTTATATGTTTTTTTTTTTCAATACAAAATATTTTATATGTTTAGGAAGGCATGAAATATTGAAAACACTTTTTGTAATGCGTAAAATCATTTATTTAAATGATTACATTATACATGAACTACAACGTTCTTGGCAACTTGGACAACTTATAACGAAGTTTGTCCCACATATCACTAGGAAGATTGGGATCTTTACAAAAGGCTTTATAAAGCTTTCATCTCAATTCATATTTAATTGCGAGCTTTGCTTCTCCGACATCTTACTACATTTCCCCCTCAATTTTAAATTGTATACATTATTAATTACATGCTTTTATCATGAAATACTACACATGTTACGTACACAGCATTAATCTTGAATTTTATAATAACTAACGCAATTATGAGCATTGCTAAAGTGGTTACAATGATTTCACACCCCCCCTCCCCCCAGTAATTTTCGGCCACCGACTTTTCTTTTCTTTTTTTTTTCCGGTGAGAAGATGTAAGATCCTAGATGGTGGAGCTCCGAGTGTAGCGGTGTGCCCCACATTTATACTAGGTCAGTCGAGAGTCGAACTCCAAAGTAGTGGAAAGTGTCAAACACAACGCCTATTAAGTAGGAAAGTTTCACAAATGACTAGCAGATATGTGAATTCCGAAGAAGCCAAGCTGGCTATGAGGGGAATTGGATTCCCTTCTCTACTTTTTCTCTTATCTATTAGATGATGTACATTATGAGTCATCAGATTTGGTATTTTAAAATCTCAGCCATTCATTTTAAATTTATTTAAACTATGTTTTTCAAAACTATAAATCAAAAGGAATGGTTGAGATTTAAAAATATCAAATTTTATGACCCATAACCATAATACACCTCATCAAGTTGATGAAGGAAAAAAGTAGAGAGATCCAACCCTGACTATGAGATGCACTAATGAAATAAAATGGAGGCGTCTAGAAATATATTTCACGCGGGTAGCCTTGACCAAGGATAAAATTAGCAATTTTATTGTGTAATTTAGAAGTTATGTGTTCAAGTCATAAAAATACTAATTTTTTTTATTTATTTATAGAAATGCAAACTAAAATTTGTGCACGATGAACCATAATTAATCAAATCTGACTTTTTCTCATACTTTACATATAATGAGAATTTCATGTGTCCAACTGTTCTTTTCTGGAGAAGGTGCAAGCTAACTCTGCTACATATACGACAACAACTTGCTTAAGCATGCAGGTCACATGTAATGCAGCCATGAATCACCAAAAGAAGATTGACATAAAGAAATAGGCCTATCATTAGTTAGATTTGGCAACCTTAAATTGAAATTCTTGACCAACAAGTTATTAGTTTAGTGGTATGGTTTTCGTTATGAGTGCAAGAGATTTTGAGATTAATTCTTGTAAGTGATATTCTTCAATATATTTTAGGCCTCCTATGAATAGAAAAAGAGAGAAAAAGAGAGAAAAAGAAAGAAAAAGGAGAAAGAAAATTGTAATTCTTGAACTTCTCTACTTAAAATTTCTATGTTAGTGATTTGCATAGAAAAAGAAAATATGCAACCAATAACAAAATCCAATAAATGAGCACAATAAACCAAAATTAATACAAATCAACCAAAATTAATCCAATATATACTCGTTATAAATTTGAAGAATTATTATGTTTTTTTCCTCTAAATTATAAGGTCAAAGAATTAATAAAAGTTTCTTGGGATTTAAGGTCCTGATTAGGGACTGGGCTCTCTCTTTTATATTCTTGGAATATATATGTTTGAAAAAATGTGCTATGAGCTCTCTCTTTTATATTCTCGAAATATATATGTTTGACAAAATGTGTTATGTGCTGATTACATGACGTCATGTGGTACACTGTTTTTTTCTTTTTTCTTTTTTTTAACTCTACACCTCATGAAATTCGAACCATATTATTCCAACTGTTAGGGGTGGTAAACCATAACTAGACTACCCCTGAATCTCAATAAACTTTTAAAACAAAGGCACGATAATCATTTGATCAGTCACCAGTTCCATTACCTTCGATAATGGAATGAGGGTGCTAGGGCTTGTGTGAATTAAAAGAAATTAAAGTTTAGGAATGTTAGGAGTTAATTACGGTATCTAAAGAGTCTCAAGCTCAATTGTATATATTTCATACATATCTTGTACATCAGTGCAGTGTATTGTCTACACAAGGATACAAAGATAAGATAAGAAGAAATTGTAACAGTACATTAGCTATGCCTACGAATATGGCATTTGAAACAATGGATCAAATCAGATATGTAAGCTATCGTGTGAGGCATCACGTGAGGAAGCTTCTTTCCTAATATGCCCCTGCAAGATGATGGCGCTACTTGCGACACCAATCTTGGACCTTAGTAGCGAGAAGCGCGACTTAGCTAATGGCTTAATCAAAAGATTGGCAAGCTGATTTGACGTCAAGACATGGGCAACTTGTAGAGACTTGTCTGCCACATTTTCACGAAAATAATGGTAGTCAAGAGCCAAATGCTTCATGTGTGAGTGAAATACTGGATTTGCACAAAAATAAGTGACTCCAATATTATCGCATAAGAGTTTTGGTAACGCTGAAAGCAAGAATTGAAGTTCTCGCAACAGATTAGACAACCAACAAATTTCAGCTGTAGCCGAAGCTACTAATCGAAACTCTGCTTCTGTAGAAGAGCGCGCCAATGTACGTTGTTTCTTAGAACACCAAGAAACTGGATTGCAACCAAGAAATATGATATATGCAGATAGAGAAGTGAAGTCGTCACGATTTCCTGCCCAATCTGCATCAGAATAGTCAACGAGATTGAGATCTTTAGACTTGACAATAGACAAACCAAAATCAATTGTACCCTTCAAATAACGAAGAAGTCGCTTTGCTGCTTGCCAATGATGTTGCCGCGGTGAATGCATAAATTGAGCCAACTGATTGACACCATAAGCAATGTCGGGGCGTGAAAAGGCATGGTACTGCAAACTTCCCACAAGCTTGCGATATGTTGAACCATCTGTCGTTGGTTGGCTCGCATCTTTAATAAGTCTTGTGGAGGTGCTAAGTGGTGTAGCTACCTCATTTGCACCACCCATATTGAAACAATCAAGCAGGTCTTTGATATATTTCCTTTGCGACAAAATCAACCCTTTCTCATTGTAAAGAACTTCTATTCCAAGAAAATATGTTAAGAGTCCTAGATCCTTGATAGAGAATTTTGTTGACAAAGCTGTAATGACCTCACGAACACGGGCTTGAGAATTGCCTGTAATCAAAATATCATCAACATACAATAGGATGTAAATTAGAACTGAGTTATGCCCATGATAAAAAGAGAAGAGTCTGATTTGGTGGTTGTGAACCCGAGAGATAAAATAAATTTCTGCAATTCTTGAAACCAGGCTCTTGGTGCCTGCTTGAGACCGTAGAGGGACTTGGAAAGATGGCAAACATGAGTGGGTCTGGCAGCATCAACATAACCCGGAGGTTAAACCATAAAAACATCTTCATTAAGTCGACCATGCAGAAATGCATTATTAAGATCTAGTTGGTTAATTTGCCAACCAGATGAGATAGCAATGAAGAGCACTACTCGAATTGTTGATGTTTTGACAACTGGACTAAATGTCTCAGTGAAATCAAGACCAGGGCGTTGGTGGAACCCTTTCACAACAAGGTGAGCTTTGTATCTAGCCACACTACCATCTAGGTTTCTTTTTATTCTGAAGACCCACTTACAACCAACTATGTTGTAATGTGCCTCTCGTGGAACCAACTTCCAGGTAGAATTACGTTCTAGAGGCCCGAGTTCGTCATCCATTGCCTTTTTCCAAGCAGGAATTTTGAGAGCTTGAGCAACATTTTTTTGTTCAGTGCATGGCTGAATAGGAGGGACCAAAGCTATGAGAGAGAAGTGTCTTTTGGGACAATGAACATTATTCTTTGACCTGGTGACCATGGGGTGAGTGACCTGCGGTAGAGGAGCAGGATATGACAATTGTGGGGAGAATTGAGATGTAGCAGTATGAGGCTCCCCAAGAGTTGGCGAAGGCAACGGATCTGATGTACAAAGGGACTGATGTAGAGGCGTTGGTTGTGGCATTGAACCTATAGCATCGGCATCAAGACGAGATAGAGGGGATCTGTTGGGACAGAATGGAAGAGATGTAACTAGAGGCGAAGTAGGAGGAGGATCTAGAGTAGGACTTGGAGATACAGACCTTAAGGGTAGTAGGACGGAGGATGTGGTTTTGTGAGAGGATTTCAGAGGCAAGCCATTGAGAGATATCAGGAGAAGATATACGTAAAGGCTAATCACATGTAGATAATGAATGAAATTTTGTCTTATCAAACGTGACATGCCTAGAGTTATAAAATTTGTGAGACACTGGGTCATAGCAAATATACGCCTCATGTATATTGGAGTAACCAAGGAACAGACAAGGCTGGGAACGTGGCTCAAGTTTATTTTTATTAAAAGGGCATAGCCACGGATGTGAGCCGTCAAAAACCATCTAATGAGGTAAAGTTACATTTGGTAATTTTACATTTTTGATGAGTCAAAAGAAGATAAAAAGTAATAGAAAAAGGAAGATTTGTGCATCAAAGTTCGGTGTAAAATTAGGCACATGAAAATTATTTTCACACTACTATTTTGCTTTGATTTTGGGTATGAAATGAGCCTATAAATAGAGGCTCATTCCTTACCATTTTGCATCCCCAAACTTTCCAAGTTAGAGAGAAAACATAAGCTTTCTCTTAAGTAGTTTTCTTCCTCTTTTGTTGTCCTATATTTGTGAGTGAGAGTTAGTTTCTCCTATTATTTGAGAGAGTGATATTGTTCTCTCCTTATATTAGAGAGAAGGTTATTGTAAAATACTCCACATCATAGTGAAATCCTCCATTACTTGCCCGTGGTTTTTCCCTCGATTTGTTTGAGGGTTTTCCACGTAAATCTTGTGTCTCTACTTTCTCTGTTCTCATTCATATTTTAGCTGCGTGATACTGCTTGTCCCCGACTATTCCGCTGCCCCGATACCCAACAGTGGTATCAGAGCCATTAGTTACAGGTCACTGGTATTCATACGGGGTTACTGTTCATGGTTACTATTCATGCATACGTGAAATAGTGGGGGCCGGTTCAAATTACGAAGCAAATCGTCATTAATACTATGGCGGCAAAATTTGAAATCGAGAAGTTCAACGGGAGAAATTTTTCCCTATGGAAATTAAAGATGAAGGCAATCTTGAGAAAGGAAAATTGCTTGGCAGCAATTGGAGACAAACCAGCGGAGGTGACGGACGACAAGTGGAAAGAGATGGATGACAACGCTATGGCTAATCTGCACCTGGCATTGGCAGATTTGGTATTGTCAAGCGTTGAGGAAAAGAAGTCAGCAAAAGAAATTTGGGATGCGCTGTCCAAACTATATGAGGTCAAGTCACTTCACAACAAGATTTTCTTGAAGAGAAGACTCTATACCCTTCGGATGAGTGAGTCCACATCGGTGACAGATCACATCAATACCTTAAATACGTTATTCTCTCAATTGACTGCAATTGGGCATAAAATAGTGGAGCTTGAACGTGCAGAAATTCTACTTCAAAGTATACCTGATTCGTATGATCAACTCATCATTAGTTACACTAACAATGTTCTTTCAGATTCTGTTATTTTTTATGATGTTGCAGCCGCTGTTCTGGAAGAGGAATCTAGGCGCAAAAGTAAAGAAGACAGAATCGAAAGTTCACAACAAGCAGAGGCATTATCAATGGTGAAAGGTAGATCAACGGAACGTGGCTCTAGTGGGAGCAACAATCAAGGTAGATCAAAATCAAGGAGTAGAAAAAATATCAAATGCTACAACTGTGGCAAGAAAGGGCACTTCAAGAAGGATTGTTGGAGCAACAAGAAGAATCCCGAGGTGACAAATTCTCAGGGATGTGTGGCGACTGCACCAGATGATGGAGATATTTTATACAGCGAAGCAGCAATTGTATCAAAAGGCAGAAAGGAGCTCACTGATGCTTGGATAATGGATTCGGGAGCAACATGGCATATGACATCTCGTAGAGAATGGTTCCACACCTATGAACCTGTCTCTGGAGGATCTGTGTACATGGGTAATGATCATGCCTTGGAGATTGCTGGCATCGGTACCGTCAAAATTAAAATGTATGATGGTACCATTCGCACCATTCAAGGGGTACGACACGTGAAGGGCTTAAAGAAGAACCTATTGTCCATTGGACAATTGGATAACCTTGGCTACAAGACCCATATCGAGGATGGGATCATGAAGGTCGTCAAAGGAGCGCTTGTGGTGATCAAGGCAGAAAAGATTGGGGTAAATCTATACATGCTTTTGGGAGATACGTTGTAGGAGGCAGATGTATCAGTTGCATCAGCCGGTCAAGAAGAATCAACTATAATGTGGCATCGCAGATTGGGCCACATGACAGAACGTGGCTTGAAGATTCTCACTGAACGTAATCTCCTACCCGGGCTCAAGACGGTAAACTTACCTTTCTGTGAGCACTGTGTTACTAGTAAGCAGCATAGATTGAAATTTGGGAGATCTACTACCAGAAGCAAACACATTTTAGACTTGATCCATTCAGACGTTTGGGAATCACCGGTTTTGTCCCTAGGAGGAGCCAAATACTTTGTATCATTTATTGATGATTACTCCAAGAGACTGTGGGTGTATCCAATCAAGAACAAGTCAGATGTGTTTCCAATATTTAAAACATTCAAAGCGCTGGTGGAACTTGAATCTGGGAAAAGGATCAAGTGTTTGAGGACGGACAACGAAGGAGAATACACTAACTGGAGCTTCTTGGCATTTTGCAAGCAAGAGGGTATTCAGAGGCAATTTACTGTTGCACATACACCTCAGCAAAATGGTGTAGCAGAGCGGATGAATAGAACTCTTCTTGAAAGAATGAGAGCTATGTTGGAAACTACAGGTCTAGCCAAATCATTTTGGGCAGAAGCAGCTAGAACTGCCTGTTACGTGATAAACCGGTCACCGTCAACTGCAATTGGGTTGAAAACACCAATGGAAATGTGGACCGGAAAACCCGCAGATTATTCTACCTTGCACGTATTTGGGTGTCCGGCATATGTGATGTATGATTCTCAAGAAAGAACAAAGTTGGATCCAAAATCTAGGAAATGTGTATTCTTGGGAAATGCTGATGGTGTTAAAGGGTATCGCCTGTGGGATTCCACTGCCCACAAGGTTGTCATCAGCAGAGATGTGATATTTGCAGAAGATAAACTGCAAAGTGAAGACGACAGCAACACTTCAAAGGAGACTACTACAATACAAATTGAAGATAAGTCAGAACAAGGAGATGCTTCTTCTGAAGCTACACCAGAGCACGAGGAACAAGAACCAGATGATGCTGAGGTTATAGAAGTCCGACGTTCATTGCGTCAGACAACAAGACCAACTTGGCATTCAGATTTTGTCATGGTGAGCAATGCTGCATACTGTCTTCTAATAGAGGATGGAGAGCCATCTACCTTTCACGAGGCTATAAAAAATTCCGATGTTGCCCTGTGGATGACAGCAATGCAGGAAGAAATTGAAGCTCTACATAAAAACAAGACGTGGGAGCTTGTTCCACTACCACTTGGACGGAAAGCCATTGGTAACAAATGGGTCTACAAGATCAAGAGAGATGGTAATGACCAAGTGGAGCGATATCGTGCAAGACCGGTGGTGAAAAGATATGCTCAGAAAGAAGGAATTGACTTCAACGAGATATTTTCTCCTGTGGTAAGACTTACAACTATCAGAGTAGTCTTGGCCATGTGTGCTGTGTTAGACTTACATCTAGAACAATTAGATGTAAAGACGGCTTTTCTTCATGGAGAGCTTGAAGAAGAGATTTACATGCTTCAACCAGAAGGTTTTGTTGAGAAAGAAAAAGAAAACTTGGTTTGCAGGTTGACCAAATCTCTGTACGGTTTAAAGCAGGCGCCAAGGTGTTGGTACAAGAGATTTGATTCCTTCGTAATTAGCCTTGGGTACAACAGACTCAATTCAGACCATTGTACGTACTACAAGAGGTTTGGCGATGATGATTTTATCATTCTACTGTTGTACGTGGACGACATGCTGGTAGCAGGTCCCAGTAAAGATCGGGTCCAAGAACTGAAGGCACAGTTAGCTGGGGAGTTTGATATGAAGGATTTGGGACCAGCAAACAAGATTTTAGGGATGCAAGTTCACCGAGACAGAAAAGGTAGGAAGGTATGGATTTCCCAGAAGAATAACTTGAAGAAAATCTTGCGGCGCTTCAATATGCAAGATTGTAAAGAAATCTCGACCCCGCTTCCTTTCAATTACAAATTATCCTCAAGTATGTGCCCTAGTACTGAAGCGGAGAGGATAGAAATGTCTCGAGTACCGTATGCATCAGCAGTAAGAAGTCTCATGTTTGCTATGATATGTACGAGACCAGATATTGCTCAAGCAGTTGATGCGGTCAGTCGGTTCATGGCGAATCCTGGTAGAGAGCATTGGAATGTTGTTAAGAGGATCCTAAGATACATCAAAGGGACCTCAGATGTTGCATTATGTTTTGAAGGATCAGAATTTACTGTCAAGGGTTTTGGTGATTCTGATTTTGCAAGTGATACCGATAAACGGAAGTCCACTACAGGCTATGTGTTTACAGTTGCAGGAGGCATGGTAAGCTGGATATCTAAATTACAGACTGTTGTGGCCCTATCTACAACAGAGGCTGAATACATGGCAGCTACACAAGCTTGTAAAGAAGCAATCTGGATTAAACGGTTAATGGAGGAGCTCGGGCACAAACAAGAGAAAATTCCCTTGTTTTGTGACAATCAGAGTGCCTTGCACATTGCAAGGAATCCAGCATTTCATTCCAGGACGAAACACATAGGTATTCAATATCACTTTGTTCGAGAAGTAGTGGAGGAAGGGAGTGTGGATATGCAGAAGATTCACACCAACGAGAACCTAGCAGATGTCATGACAAAGCCAATCAACGTTGACAAGTTTGTTTGGAGTAGATCCTCTTTTGGCCTAGCAAAGACGTAAGCAACATGGAATTGACAAGTATGGAGAGATTTGAAGATCATCCAATATGACTTTAAGTGGGAGAATGTGAGCCATCAAAAACCATCTAATGAGGTAAAGTCACATTTGGTAGCTTTACATTTTTGGTGAGTCAAAATAAGACAAAAAGTAATGGAAAAAGGAAGATTTGTGCATCAAAGTTTGGTGTAAAATTAGGCACATGAAAATCATTTTCACACTACTATTTTGTTTTGATTTTGGGTATGAAATGAGCCTATAAATAGAGGCTCATTCCTTACCATTTTGCATCACCAAACATTCCAAGTTAGAGAGAAAACATAAGCTTTCTCTTGAGTAGTTTTCTTCCTCTTTTGTTATCCTATATTTGTGAGTGAGAGTTAGTTTCTCCTATTATTTGAGAGAGTGATATTGTTCTCTCCTTATATTAGAGAGAAGGTTATTGTAAAATACTCCACATCATAGTGAAATCCTCCATTACTTGCCCGTGGTTTTTCTCTCGATTTGTTTGAGGGTTTTCCACATAAATCTTGTGTCTCTACTTTCTCTGTTCTCATTCATATTTTAGCTGCGTGATACTGCTTGTCCCCGACTATTCCGCTGCACCGATACCCAACAACGGAAAACATAAGCAGCCGAAGACACGAAGTTTGGAATAATTCGGCACAATTTTAAAACGACACTGGTAGGGTGATTTTTGATTAAGAATGGGAGTTGGAAGCCTGTTTATTAAATAGATTGCAGCAAGAAACGCAAATGACCAAAAAGATATAGGCAACAACGCACGGTGAAGTAATGTATGACCACATTTGACTATATGACGATGGCGGCGTTCTGCCGTTACTATATGTTGAGGGGTGTAGGGAGGAGAAATCAAATGTTGAATCCCATGGTGCGCAAACACAGATTTTAAGCCAGTAAATTCAGAGCCTCCATATGAATAAATGGTTTTAATAGACAAAGTAAAATGTTTCTCAGCCATTGTTTTAAACTTAGGGAAGATATCAAAGACATCTGATTTGTGAGACAAAAGAAACAACCAATAGAACTTGGTAAAATGATCTACAAAAATAACATAGTAACTAAAACCATCTACTAATCTGACAGGAGAGGAACCCTAAACGTCTGTATAGATTAATTCTAGAGAACGATGACTAACTAAACTAGAGATTCCAAAAGGAAACTTTGACTTTTATTGCAACTGCAGGAAACACAGGAGGAAGAACGAGTGACAGAGGATAAAGGTAGATGATGTCGTGCCACAACTTGGTTAAGCACTTTGGATGAAGAGTGCCCAAGTTTGTCGTGCCACATTGAACGTGTGGTCTTGATGCCAACATGAGCTTGTGGACATCTAAGTTGGGCGCTTTCACCAGTCATTCATACACATTATGCTTAGTCTGACCCGTCGCCAAGATTGCCCCCGTGGAGAGATCCTTCATACAAAATGAATTAGGATGAAACTCGATAGAAACATTATTAGTTCGGCATAATTGAGATACAGAGAATAGATTTTTATTCATTGAGGGTACGCATAAGACAGGAGAAAGATTAATAGAACGAGAGGGAGAGGGAGATGGATAGAGAAGGGAAGTAAAGCCAACATGAGAGATAGATAAACCTGTTTCGTCCCTGATTATGACATCGTCAGGGCCATCATACGAGTGGCTGATTGTCAAATTGTTCAGGTCTGAGGTGACATGATGTGAAGCCCCAGTGTCAAGTAACTAGCTAGCGGAGGGAGATGTTGAAGCGGTGTTTGCGGTAGGCTTTGTCGAAGGAAAGAATAATTTCTTGGCAGTGAAGCATTGGTGAGCCGTATGTCCCTTCTTCTCACATAATTGATATACTACAATAGGTTTGGGTGAAGAAATAGGTGTGACGCCCAAGATCTTAGCCGTACTTTAAGTCACTGTTGCATCTACTATTTGTGCATTTCTTCTGTGCTTTACTTGTTACTTTATGTGATTACTATTCATTCCGTTTTTCAACTGCTTAACTATCTTGAATTAGCATTTTTATTAAATCACATTAATTATTTTAGGAATGAGAAAAATGTGCGTTTGAGCTAAATGCATTAGAAGCCTTTGTTTAGAAAATGTTTTAGCAAACTAGTGAATAGTGTTACGTAACTAAAATAGGTGTTTTAATTAGCTAACATTAATTGTACAATTAGGACTTGTTTCTAGCTAGCTAAACTCCTTTTAATAGTCAATATGTGCACCCAACTTGACCCCATCCTTTATATTGCTCAACATACACATAACAAGCTCATAAAAATAAAAATAAAATTAAGAGAGCAATGTTGACAACACTGTAGCAGGGCCGAAAATCAATATAGGAGGAGAATGAGATATTTTTGCTCAACAAATCCTCATTCCAAGCCAAGTCAAGCTAGGTGCAAGTGGTATAGGGTGTTTACTAGCCTCCTAAGAGCTCCCACGCGCAATAGATGAGGGATTTCATACCTACTTTTGCATTTGAAAATGTGACAACTTTCTTAAATTCTTAGATTGGCTATCAAATGCTTATGTAATGCTTAAATATGCTTATGTATGTTGTATATAAGTAGTAGAAACCTAATTTATACTATTGTTTCATAGTTTGAACGGTTGAAATTGCTTGTTGATCGTATGACATGAATAGTGACGAGAAAACTAGGGTTTTGCATAATCGGACCTTATAGCTTGAATTAATGGTTCTAATAGATGCTTTAGGTGCTAATGAAAGTAGTGTAAAGGCCCCGTAGGATTTAATTGCTCATAACCTATCAAAAGCATGAAATAACCGATTTTTAGAAAGGGGTTTTAGGGTTATCGCGAATTTGGGTTGAATTGGCCTTCACTTTTGGTATTCCTAGGCTAAGTAGACTCTAGTTATGCTTTGCTAGCTTCCGTTTGGGTCCCGGGTGAGGTACGTGTAGTACAAAGTCAAAAGAGATAAATTGGGACTTTCGGGCTAAATGCGGGTAATTAAGTGACTTTGAGGGTCATAAGGGTGCCTAAGGGGTTAACTAGGAGCATGGAATAGACCACTTAAGAATCTAGAACCGTAACATGAGTTTGGAAGGAAAATGGGTTGAGTTGCAAAGGAGTTTAAGTACAATTTTGATTATCTCAAGCTTCTAGTTGTGTGTTTAAATGTGGTTTCAAGATATTTTGGAGATTTTGGTATAGTTTTATGTGAATCTTGATCATGCCCCTTTGTAATTTGCTTAATTGTTATATGAAATTACTTCTTTTCTAACTGTTTCGAGGACAACCTACTTTATTGTTCCTTTCATGTGTTATTGTTATATTGTCATTGATAAGTGCATTGCATAGTGGTTGCACAACCATAGTGTCAGGGGCGATTGTATTAAATATCGACTGGGTGGCAGCGGGCTTGCCAGTGGATATTTGATCTTCGTGCCCTAGTCCCTCACTCGCTTGGTCCGGAGATTACCAGGGGTTGTTGGGTCGTAGGATTATCGGGGTACATCCGGAGTACACCTAATGGAGTGATTGGGGATTTGCCAGCATATTGATCATGATTCGTGGTTCGTGGTTCGTGGTTCGTGATCGAAGTTAATAGAATTTTGGAGTATTGGGGTTAAGTGTATCGTATCTTTTGATATGTGTGGTTATCTACTGTTTTAAATGTATTTTACTTGTCTTCTTGTTTAATTGCTATAACTGTTGCATTGCACGTCCCGAGTAGTCCTTATCCCTCACTGGGCAATAATGGTTGCTCATACCTTGCTAACATATTTTAAGAGATGCTGAAGTTGAATCCCAACTAGATTTGGTAGAGGGTGAAGAACAGGAGGTCCAGACTGATCAACTACCATAGTTACAGTGTCTAGTTGGTTGAAGTGGATTTATGGTTCTTGTTGTAATGTGGGGACCTTGTTTGCTCTACTTTATGTCATATTTTGTAGCCTAAGTGCTTATGTACATGTTGTGTGGTTGTAAGCTGAATACCAGATGATTATGGTAGAAGGCATAGAACTATGGTATGTAATAACTTATATTTCTACTTCTAGCTACTTTGCATGCTTGAGTGTGAATGTTAGGATGTAAGGTTGTTTTCAATTCCTAAGAATGTTTAAAGGCTATCATGGAGTAGCATGATAAGCGGTTTTGTAAAGAAAATATATTGTGAATGCATGCTTGTCTGTATCTAAATTGTTTGTATGTTTTAAGGCTCGGATGACCTTAAAGTTGGGATCTTTATTTTGGAAATGACTTTATTGTTGCCCTATAGTTTATTGAATGCTTATAGGTTTTCAAAATGTCTATGTTACAGGAGAAACTCTGTCCGTTTTTCCCTAAAATTTTGAGACCGGGTTAGAATTGGGTTGAGAATAACATGGTTATTAGAGCCTCAGGTCTCGTGAGGGATCGGGGCATTACATTGGATACATGAGAAACATCACCATTTGAACTACAACGAGAAGGATTGCCGGAATTACGGTGATTGGATTGAGAATTTTTACTAGAAGCAAAGTTCTTTTTGCCATCATTAGAATTATAACAAGCAGTATTCACCAACACAGAGCCAAGAGAGCCAGTAGCACGTAGCTCCTCTCATTTAAGAAATGCCTCATACTCAACTAACTTATCGTGGAGTTCATCAAAAGTTATAACAATGTCTCGTGCACGGACAGCAGCAGCGAGCCCTTTAAAGGCAAGACCAACACCATTTAAGGTATAGGTGATGAGATATTGCTGGGGAACAGGGGTACCAACCAAGGCGAGTTCGTCGGCAATATCACAAACTTGTGCAAGATAATCAGCAACTGATAAATTACCGCGATTAATAAGTGTCAATTGTTTAGCCAGACCCTTGATTTTTGAGGAGGATGGGTTAGCATAATTCTTCGCAAGGCGATTCCACGCCTCAGCAGAAGTAGAACAAGAGCAAATGATGGGGAACACATTGTGGCTTAAGGAGCCAATGATGCCAAGAAGTAGAAGTTTGTCTTGGCGCATCCAAAATGCGTAATCTGTGTTTGGAACATCTTTGTTGTTGACACGGACTGTAGATGGGGGACATGGACGAGTGCCATCTATATAGTCGAGTAGATCATAGCCATACAAAAGTGCATCGAACTGGGATTTCCAAGAATAATAGTTTGTTGGTGTGAATTTTAAAGGGAGTTGATTTGCGCCATGAATGGCCACAAGGTTGGAGGAAAAAAAGTTGGACATAGGTGTTTCGGATGGGGATGAAGCAACAGAATTGTCGTTGGCCATGAGAGAACGATGCAGCTATATATATATATATATATAAGATCTGTTACTCGTATGAGTTTTGGATGCTCTGTATACCATAAAGAGTCTCAAGCTCAATTGTATATATTTCACACATATCTTGTACATCAGTGCAGTGTATTGTCTACACAAGGATACAAAGATAAGATAAGAAGAAATTGTAACAGTACATTAGGTATGCCTACGAATATGGCATTTCAAACTATGGATCAAATCAGATATGTAAGCTATCGTGTGAGGCATCACGTGAGGAAGCTTCTTTCCCAATACTATCCCGTGGGAATTACAGTATGAGATAAATAAAAATGTTTATATTTTTTTTTCTTTGCCTTTCTAATGACAATGCAAATCATATAAGGACCCAAATTCCAAATTCCAAATTCCAAATTCCAAGTAATTTTGCAAATCATATAACCAAATCCTAGGAGGATAGGAATTTTGTAGGTATCGTAAATCCTAATGCACTTGGATAATTTACGAGTTAATTGTAATATTCAAATAAAATAAAAAAATAAATTATGAACTAATTACACTATTAGAGGAGATCTGTACATTTTTCACAAATTGTACAACCTAATTCTTCCTAGATATTACATATTTTAAAGTACTTGAAAACTATATTGTATTAAAAAGAAATTTGTCATATATACAAATAGTTCTTAACGTTGACACTTTTTTTTTTTTTTTTTTATTTTCCTTCATATTTTACTTGAGATTTGTACAACTTAGGTAAACTGTAACCAAATCCTACGAGGATACGAACTCAAATCCTAAACTACATGGATTGTTCCTAAACATTGAGCGACTATAAGTACGACAAAGCCACACGAACTGTTCATCGCGTATACCCAAAACACACCCACGAAATTCTGCGGGTTGAAGAATAGAATTATAGAGATGGCAGATTGGGCAGGGCTTCAGCATGATCTTGTAATTGAGATTGCTGAACGGGTTCCTTCCATGGAGAGCTACAACTCTTTTGGTGCAGTATGCAAATCATGGCGAGATGTTGCTACGTACAAAAGGCCATCTCAACCAAAAAACTTCTGAGGGACAGTGGCTTATGCACGCAGAGAAAGAAGAAGAGAAAGGGTCTTCACCAGAGTAGCAGTAGCAGCAGAGAATGCGCGGATTTTCCAGCGTTTCATTAGGCGGAAATACCCGTAAGATTTTCTTACCTGAAGCTAGCAAAAAACGTTGTATATCATGCAAAGATTGGCTATTTTTAGTTGCCGAAGATGAAATCCAAGCAAGTCTATGTTGCATCCATTGTCGCGTGTTCAAATCCATCTCTCTAAACTTAATACTTTTCCCGATTATGATACTCTGGTCTGTTACAACTTGCATTTTGTCGAAAGGGTGGTCTTAACCGCAGATCCACGTTCAACCACTGACTTTATTGTCATGGTCATATGGGTTTGTCGTAACAGGTTGGGGTTTTGCAAGCCAGGAGATACCTTCTGGACTGCCATGGATGAGTGGCTAGATCCGTTTTATGATATAGTTTATTTCAATAACAAGTTGTACGCATTGGATTGGGAGAGCAGAGTGTTAACATGTGATATTTATGGACCAAACCCAATTTATCAGTTTCACCAAGTCTTTGCTCTGCCACTAGAGGTGATTCAAAAGAAGTACTTGGTTGAGTGTTCGGGGAAATTTCTTATTGTTTACAGAGATGTAACTATACCAGATGATTTCTCTTACAAAACTGAAGAATTTAAGGTTTTCGAGGTGAACATTGAAGATGGTACGTGGGCGGAGGTCAGGGATTTGGGGAATAAGGCTCTATTCTTGGGCTATAACTCTTCGTTTTGCATTGAGTGTTCTGAGCTCAATAATTGCAAGCCTAATTGCATATACTTCACGGATGATAGCGCGGAGCTATACTTAGATTTTGAGGAGGGAGGTGGCAAAGATATAGGCATCTATCACTTATCGGATGGAAGCATCAAGCCTTTGTTTGCCGAGACAGGATATAACAGGATTATACCACCAACATGGATTGGACCAAGCTTTTGATCAAGCTGTTCCTTTTTCTTCTTTCTTTTTGGTTTCTTAAATTATATTTGAGTAAAAATCACACTACCCCTGTGTTATCACTAAGTATCACATTACTCGTGTCTTAACGAAAGTACCAAACACCCCTTGTCTTTTTCGAAACATTTTACACTGCCCCCTCCATTCATGTTTCCGTGAGATGTGTATGACACGCTCTTCATACTGCAACTATGCATTCTATGTATATATGTATATCTATGTCAGGATGCTTATTGAGCTTTACTTATACATATGTGTGTATGTATACATTCGTAATATATTTGTTTATAGAGTAAATGACAAAAATAGTCCCTTATCTTTTAGTTCTGTGACATTTTCGTCCTTTTTTTTACGAATTGTAACATTTTAGTCCCGCATCTTTCATTTTGTGACGCTGTTGGTCCTTCCATTAAAATTCAAACGAAAAGGTCACATGTGCGGCACATGCGTCATTTGTCTCTCATTTTGAAGGGCCAAAATCATCATTTTAGCTATTTTTTTTTTTAATCTTCTTTGGCTCCTCCTTCACACCATCACCACTGCACCACCATCACTTTCTTCTTCATCTTGATCACCACCACTGCCAATTCTTTCTCACCACTATACCCAACATCAACATCAACATCAATAACAGATAATCACCACCATACTAAGCACCATAACCACCATACCCATAAACTCTTTGTCACCACCGTCAAAAAACTAAGAAAGAAGGCAAATCTACAAAATGAAATCTGCAAACGAAATCTGCATTCACCACTGATCCAATCTACAAGATGAAAATCAAATGTTATATGCAACCAAATCTTCAAACAATCTATATATCTAGAGAGTTTCGACAGCCTTGAAAAGCACCAAATAATTGAGGATGAAGAGAAGAAGATGATGGTGGCATCCCCGTCGTTCGCCACTGCCGGAGGTTGCCAGAGAATGATGAAGATGGTGTCACGATTTGGCCATGGATTGTGGTTGATGATGTAGGAGACAATGTTTTTATGCAAAATGATGAAAAGCTTGAAGCGTTTTGATGGGGTGTGATCAAAGAAGAAGAAATAAAGATGAAGAATCGAAATTTTTTTTATGTTAATGGCTAATTAATTGTTGGTTTTGCAATTGGGGCTAAATCTAGGGCTTTGCAATTTGGGAAAATTTGGGTGGGGTTGCAAATGAGTGCAATGACAAATTTACCCTCGTAAAATTTGACTTCAACAAGTCACGTGCCAAGCACATGCAATAGGCGTTAAAAATTTGACGGAAGGACTAATGTCGTCACAAAATGAATGATATGAGACTAAATTGTCACGTTTCGTAGATGTAGGACTAAAATGTCACAAACTCCAAAGATAAGAGACCATTTCAGTCATTTACTCTTGTTTATATTTATGTATATACCTATGTATAGACTTATATATATATATATATATATATATATATATATATATATATATATATATATATATATATATATATATATACACAAATAGAGAGTATAACTTCTTTAAATTAATTGCATTGAGATCACTAAATTATATAAATTTAGCAAGAATTTATTTTTTGATAAATTTTTAATTATTCCTTTATAGAATTTTTTTAGTTTGCTTGACTTAATAGTAAACATATTATATTTATGGTATCTTTTAGAGAGCTATGAAGTAGGGCAAATAAATCCAGAGAGGATAAATGTTTTGAATGCAATCAATCTTGCAAATTTAGCTTGGATAGTGGATGTTTAGGTACTGATAATTGCAAATTACTTTCGCCATTGAAAGATACGATCCAAGGAAAATATTATAGTCGAAACCTTTGATGAACCATTATATAGACAAATCACTACTGAATTGGGGGTCTGTAAGATGTTGTGTATTGTAAGAAATTTTATTGATCTTGCAGTAGCTCAAGAGAGATTACAAGGCCTAATCCTCCAATCTATTTGCTACGCCTATTAAAAAAGATAACTTTGCTGAAAGACAAAGTAGAGAAATAAAAGAAGCAACAATAAGAAGAATTTTCCAGGTAGTCCTCTTAGACAACTGAGGTGATATTTATTCTTATTTCTTGGCAGTTGCGAGCTCAAAGTCCTGCAAGCATTTTGGTATGAATTCCTGACGTGAGCCTCTCCTAAGCTTCACAATGTTGGTGCTTGCTGATGCAGTTAAGCCGTTGGGGTCTGTTGAGGAGTTTGTTACATTGCCCTCCCGTTGGAGACGAACCTTGTCCTCAAGGTTCCAGGAGGGATAAGCAGTATTGAACTCAATGGTGTCTTCCCATGTGGCATCTGTGATTGGCAAATTTTCCCATTGAATGAGATGTTGAGAGATTGGTTGTCTTTGACGGATGATAACTCTGGAGTCAAGCATCTTTAGGGGTTGCAATTCATGGATTATAGTAGGTACTTCAGTTTGAGTAATTGATGTAGTAAGTGGTGTGCCATAAAACTGTTTGAGCAGAGAAACATGAAAAATTGAGTGAATTTTAGCCATGGGAGGCAATTGCAACTGATATGCGACTTTGTCAATTCGAGCCTGGACTTGATAAGGTCCATTGTAGCAGTGGCTCAACTTTTGATTCCGATGGCTGCGAATTGAATGTTGACGATACGACTGAAGTTTAACGAAAACCCAGTCTCCTTCCTTGAATTCTTTGTCAGTCCGTTTTCTATCAACTTGTAATTTCATTCAGTTTTGAGCATGCGCCAAAGTTTGTTTAAGTTGCCGGAGAATGTCATCTCTAGAGCCAGCTCCATCTCAACAGCGGCATTAGATGTGCATTGGGGTATATAGTGGATGAGTATTGGTGGATCACGTCCATATAATGCGCAAAAAAAGGGTCATACCAATTGAGGAATGGTATGTCGTATTGGACCAAAATTCAGCCCAAGGAATGTATTTAATCCACTGCTTCGGTGAGTCCATGACATAACAATGCAAATACAACTCCAAAGTTTTATTAAGATTCTCCATTTGTCCATCGAATTGTGGATGATAAGCGGAACTCATGGCTAACTTAGTTCCTTGGAGCTGAAAAAGCTCCTGCCAAAATGAACTAAGGAATAAAGGATCTCTGTCTGTGATAATAGATCGGGGAAACCCGTGAAGTCAAACAACGGATAAGATAAAATGCTCTGCTACAGTGGCACTTGTAGGCGCAGCAGCTAAGGGCACAAAGTGTGCAAATTTAGAGAGTTTATCAACAATCACCAAGATCTCGAATTTACCAAAAGAATGAGGCAAGCATGTGATAAAGTCCATGGAAATGTCATCCCAAACTTAAGACGGAATAGGAAGCGGCTGAAGTAAGCCAACTAGCGAAGTGTTCAAATACTTGGCTTGTTGGCAATTGAGGTAGTGTCTGACAAAATTTTGGACATCACGCCGAATTGAGGGCCAATAGAATACCGCTTGAAGGCGGTGGAGAGTGTGGTGGAAACCAGCGTGGCCGCCTATAGGAGAAGAATAAAAATCCTGCAAAAAGTCATAGCATAGATGAGCAGGGACATATAAGCGATTATGATAGTAAATGATACCATCACGGATAGCATAATTTGGATTGGTCGTGGGATCAGCTTAAAGACGGGTGTGAAGTTGAAAGAGTTCTGGATCTTTGTTGTTTGCCTGCCTGACATCTGCAATGATTTCCAAGGTGGGAATTGAAATGGCCATAAGAGCTGCCGATGGTGGCCTTGATAGAGCATCTTCCACTAAATTTTGTTTACCAGGTCTGTACCGTATTTCAAAGTTATACCCCAATAACTTGTTCAACCATTGTTGTTGTTTGAGCGTTTGTATAGTTTACTTAGTGAGATTTTTGAGACTTCGTTGATCTGTGAGATTGACGAATATGTGCCTGAGTAAGTAGTGTCTCCATTTAGCAACAGCTGATGTTATTGCAAATATTTCTCGATGATACATGGGGGCATATTGCATTCTTGTGGAAAACTTCTTGCTAAAATATGCAATAGGATGGCCTGCTTATGTCAAAACGGCTCCAATAGCCACCCCTGACGTGTCAGTCTCAATTGCAAAAGGGATAGTAAAATCTGGTAAAGATAGAACTGGGGCGGATGTCATGACCCGTTTAAGTGTGTCAAATGCAGCAGCAGCATTAGAATGCTAATGAAAGGAATCATTCTTAAGAAGATCAGTAAGAGGGTTGGCTATAGCAACGTAACGTCGAATGAATCGACGATAATATCCTGTGAGGCCCAAAAATGCACGTAACTCACGAATATTGGAAGAAGTGGGCCATTGCAGCATAACTTGGACTTTATCTTGGTCTATGGATACACCCGAGGCTGATATGATGTGGCCCAAATATAAGACTTCAGTCTGACCAAATGTATATTTGCTCATATTTGTTACAAGTTAATGGTTCAAGAGCAATTGTAAAACCTGTTCCAAGTGAAGTAAATGGTCGTCAAAAGTGTTACTGTAAATAAAAATATCATCAAAGAATACCAGGACATATTTACACAATTGTTCGCAAAAAACAGAATTGATGGCGGCCTAAAAAGTGGAAGGAGCATTGGATAGGCCAAAAGGCATGACGAGGAACTCATAGTGCCCCTTATGAGTTTGAAATGTAGTCTTGTGTGTATCATCAGCGTGAACTCTAATTTGGTGATAACCAGCACGCAAATCGAGCTTAGAAAAATATACAGCGCCATGGAGTTCGTCGAGAAGTTCATCAATCGTGGGAATGGGGAAGTTGTCTTTAACTGTGAGAGCATTGAGTGTGCGATAATCTACGTAAAAATACCATGAGCCATCTTTTTTTTTACGAGCAGAACTGGGGAAGAAAAAGGGCTGGTGTTGGGCTTAATCACGCCCTCCTGTAACATGTCTGAAACTAGCTTTTCCATTTCGGTTTTTTGGAAGTGAGGGTAGCGATATGGGCGCACGTTGATAGGTTTGGTATGAGGTTGCAGGTGTATGTGGTGGTCCCATTCTCGGGACGAAGGTAACCCTTTCGGGGTAGAGAAAATAGCGAAAAAATGAGTGAAGAGAGTAGCAATCGGAGAATGAATGGGAGGCAAATCCGTGGAGGGTATGGTCAGATCAAGGCTGTAGAGGGCTGCAACGCCATCCACTTGGGATAAACGACGTAAACTAGAGTATGGAATAGAAGTAATTGGGGGATTGACGTGGCCTTGAAGGCGCACCGTAGAGCCATTGTACTGGAATTCAAGAAATAAGTTGTGGTAATCGTGAATGACGGGACTAAGGATTGAGAGCCAAGCAGTCCTTAAGACAATATCCGATGCTTGGAGAAGTAGAACAAAGAGATCAGTAGTGAAGGAAAAATTTTGCACAGTAATGGTGACAGAATGAATGTATCCCTCAGTATAAAGTTTGGCACCATTGCCGACGGAAACGAAGAATTGGGGAGAGGAAGAGAATGGAAGGTGGAAAAAGTGGGCAACACGCTTCTGGATGAAGTTGTGCGTGCTGCCACCATCACCAAGCATTTGGACAGGATGAACAGCTAAGCAACCTGTGAAACGAAGAGTATTGTGTGAAGGTTGGCCAGAGAAAGCATGGAAGGAAATGTCTGGTGGTGGGGTGAGCTCAGCGAGCTGAAGTTGCTCAGCCAAGTCACCATCACCATCGTTGGAGGTGTCTGATGGAAGTGCATCTAAGATGAATAACTGGGAAGGATTTTTGCAATGATGACAAGGGGTCCATTTGTTATCGCAATAATAACAGAGACCTTGCACTCTACGAGCTTGCATCTCAACAGGCGAGATCTTGCGGACGAGTGGTGAAGAAAAAAAGGAAGGTTTGGGTAAAGAAGTGGAGGGTGAAGGAGATGTGTTGCAGGAGGATGATGGAAGTTGTCGTGGAATTGGGTCAGTGGTAGTGGGTCGGCTAAGGGATGAAAAAGGTTGTGAATGGAATGAAATGGTTGGATTGGACTGGATAGAATATGGATAACGATAGCCCAAATGGGCTTTGGTTAAAAGTTTTTCTTTTTGAAGTCGGGCTAAACCTATGGCTTGGGCCAAGGACGTGGGCTGGAAGGTACGAACTTTGAGTTGGATATCGGGTTTAAGGCCCGCTACAAAGCAACTAATGAGAAAAGCTGGAGGTAAGCCCATCGTGCGGTTAGCTAGTGCTTCGAATTGTGCTTGGTAAGCTTCAATGGTGGAAGTTTGAGTAAGTTTCGCGAGACTGTCGGAACAATCGTCAAATTTAGAAGGACCAAAACAGAGTTCAAGGGCCCAAATGAAATGATTCCATGAAGGAAATTGGTGGTTCCGTTATATCCATTGGAACCACGCGAGAGCTTTATCCTCCATATGAAAGGAAGAGATGAGGAGGCATTGATTGTCGGGGGTCCGATGAAAGACGAAGTAGCATTCTTCCTTGAAGATCCAACTCGCAGAATCAGTGCCGTCAAATCGAGGGAAGTCGAGGCACATGAAGCGATTTGGAGTTAGATCGTTGGAATGGGGTTTAGTGGAGGAAGATGAGGAATTGGTTGTAATAGGAGTGGAGGAATGACGGCAGATGTGGTAGCGGTGGATGGCGGAGTAGTGGTTGAAATAGAAGGTGGGGTGCGAGAAGAGGACTGTGGAACATTGAGGGGTGGAGATTCTGATAGAATGGGTGATTTTTCATAATGGCGTAGGAGTTGATCAAGCTTAGTATCGAGGATAGAGAATTTTAGGGCGAGGTCGGAGAGAGCATCTTGATGTGAGTTGAGGCGTTTGTCGGTGGCGGAAAAAGAGTTAGCGAGTTGTTACAGAATTTGGTCTTAGGCGGCAGAGGAAGTGGTGAGTTGGGAGAGGATATCTTCGATGAGTTTGGAGCGGTTAGTATCGGCCATGGAAAGAGGACAATGAAAGCACCAATTGTAAGATGCTGTGTATTGTAAGAAATTTTATTGATCTTGCAGTAGATCAAGAGAGATTGCAAGGCCTAATCTTCCAATCTATCTGCTACGCCTATTACAAAAGATAACTTTGCTGAAAGACTAAGTAGAGAAATAAAAGAAGCCCAATAAGAAGAATTTTCCAGGTAGTCCTCTTAGACAGCTGAGGTGATATTTATTCTTAATTCTTGGTAGTTGCGAGCTCAAAGTCCTGCAAGCGTTTTGGTGTGAATTTTTGACGTGAGCCTCTCCTAAGCTTCACAATATTGTTGCTTGCTGATGCAGTTAAGCTGTTGGGGTCTGTTGAGGAGTTTGTTACAGGGTCATAATAAATAAGTTGAGATACCATAAAAAGATAGATGGCAACTACCTTTTCCTACTGAAAATGAAACAAGTACGGAGATTTTGAGCGTAAATGAAATTATTAACCATATGACAAGGCGTTCTCCAGATGATTTTGAAATTGAAGTTGATGATGATACACAACCTTTAGAACCGACGTCACGCAAGGAAGTACTCAGAGCATCAAAGACACTCCACAATTTCTTGTTTCAATATGATGAGAAAGCAACCCTAGGACTTTTAAGCGTACTACGCGCAATTAATTAAAGATAAGATTCAACTAAATTTGAAATTTAACAAAAGATAAGCTACTCTTGATTCATATATTGATAAAACCTCATAGTTAATTTATTATGTACTTTTTAGCTAATTATTAATTTATAAAATATTTGGGTCAATAAAATATAAAGAAAATATTTTAAATGCATTATTTTATAATTTTATCAAAATATTTAATTTTTTTACATTGGTCCCAAGTCGTGACTAGACAATTGTATTATTTAAAAGAGTTTATTAATTTATCGAGTATTAATTTAAAGAGGTTTTATTGTATTATTCATATAAACAAACTGAGACATCACATACATATATCTTCATGTACACACACATGTATTGTATATACAAAAACAAACACACACACACACACACATATATATGAATATACACACAAATATATTGTATATAAATTAGTATATATATACACACTTGTATATACATACATATAGCTATAATATATGTTTTGTGTACATATATATTTATGTATCATATATACAATATATGTGTGTATGTATATATATTTATGCACACACACACACACATATATATATATATACATGTGTGTGTGTGTGTATATGTGTGTGTGTGTGTGTATGTGTGTATACATATACAATATGCTTAGTTGATAAAACATTTCATTAAATTACAAAGAGAAATATTAGAATACTACTATAGGCATATATACTTTAGTTTAACATTGTTAGTGGTATTTACTTGATCAATTTTGTTGGAATGATTATCATTCCAATAAAATAGTTTTTGAAATTCACAATATTTTGAAATAAAGGAAAAATATATGTCGGACAGTTACTTAAGAAAATATATTTTGTTCCAGGAGTTTAAGAAAATTAAAATACCTCAACAAAATTTATTAAATTTGCAAAAACTTGTAAGGCTTTTTTTTTTTTTTTGGCGAAAGAAGGGGACTTCCCTCCGAGATTTTATTAATCAACGAAAGAAAAATACAAAAGTGAAGGGGGACAAATAGCCTAAACCTTCACGGGAGGATGGGGACTTACCTGCCCCATCGTCCAATTCTAGTCTAGAGGAGACACATGTTGCCTCATCTTACAAAAGAGAACCTAACGGAGCTTAAAAGGGTTGATGTTTGAAAAGTTGTGATACTATCCAAATTACAACTTAAAAAAGTGCAAAACACAAAGAGCAACAAGAATAAAAGGGAGATATAATCTGCCTCCCTTAATACAAGCTTTAAAAGATCCCAAGAGAAAAATAAGTACAAGACAGTTCATAGAAACACACTTAGAATCTGAATTGAGGAAGACCTGATTTGTCCAATCGGAGCATACCTTTCAGTTTGTGATAGTTGTGAGAAGAATAAAGTACATAAAGACCAGAAGCTTTAGCCCCCAAGTTGGCAAGGAAATCTATAGATTGATTACCCTCTCTATAGATTTGAGATAATTTAGCTTTGCAATCTTTCAGCAGCTTCTTGGCAGTTTATATGTCATAACAAATTTTCCATGAACCCTGGGTCCCCTTGGAAATAATGTTAACAACTACTAAAGCATCCATCTCAACCCATATATTGACAATCCCTCTTTCTTGACAAAGTTGAAGACCTTGGACCAGTGCCGGAATTTCGATTTTAATGGGAGAGTAATGCCCAAAATGAACAAAGAAGCCAAAGACAAAATTGCCTTTTGAGTCACGCAGAATTCCTCTACCACCTATAGGTCCTCCAATTCTATGGACACTGCCGTCAATGTTTAACTTAAAATGTCCTTCAAGTGGTTTCATCCATTTCACCAGAATAGGGAGTTTAGTAGAAGGTCTATCGAAGAAGCAGTAGAAAGAAGCGGCTAATGATGAGTCCCATTTCCAGTGCCATCTTTTTAATAGGCCTGCTTGAAACAATTGGCAATAAGTGTTCTAACTCTCCAAATTACTCTAGATGAGTAAAAACCCAAATTTTCATATTTAGCGGTATTCATTTCCACCCAAAGAAACCAGAGAGAGAATAAAGGAACAAGGGTGCGAATGTGCCCCTTATCGACATAGTCACCAGAGAAAATCCAGGCTGATATCCAGTGGTTGAGAAAACCTGTGGAAGGGAGTTTAACTCCAAAATTTTGAGCAAAATGGCCCCAAACACAAGTAGCAGCAGGACTACTAATAAAACAATGGTCAATGGTTTCAACAGCTTTACAACATTGACAACAAGATGCCATGTAGATTCCCTTACCTTGCATACGAATGTCAACCGAAATCCAGTTATGAAGTAATCTCCACAAGAAAAAAAAGATCTTAAGTGGTATAGAGCTATGCCAAATGTAGCTTATAGCAAGTTGTTTGCTTCTTTTAGTTCTAATGTTATCCCAGGCACTACCCAAGGTAAAGTTCCCATCTTTAGAGAGAGTCCAAAAAGCAGCATCTTTTTTATTCAAATCAATTGGAATCTTGCAAGTTTCTTGAGCTAATCTTTCAGGTAAGAAGGTTGACAGCTTTCTTTCATTCCACTTACCATTTTCAAAAAAGTGATTGACTTTGGTAGAAGATATTGAGCTAGACTTAGCATATGAGTGAAGAGTGAGATCTCAAACCAGGTATCATGCCAAATAAGATGTCTGCATTTCCAATTCTCCATCTAATGAATTGTTCACCATGGAATCCAGCTTGTTTTAATCTTTTCCACAACGGAGAGTCATGAGGTTTGGTCTCAATCAGACAAGGATGAATGCCTGCACAATAATAATTCCTCATAAAAGTAGCCCAGATGTTGTCAGTTGTTCTAAACCTCCACCACAATTTGATGTTCATAGCCTCACTCAGATCAGCCAGCTTTCTCATTCCGAGCCCTCCTTCCTCAAAAGGAAACCATATTTTGTCCCAAGTTGCCCAATGAAGTCTTTTGGAATCAGATTTGTCTCCCCATAAGAATTTATTGAAAAGTCTTTCAAGTCTTTGGATGATTACTTTTGTGGGATGAATGATTTGCATCAGATAAAGGGGCATGGAAGAGAGAGTACTCTTGATAAGAGTAATTCTACCACCTGGTGACAATGTTTTCTTTTCCCAACCTGTCAGCTTGGAATTGATCTTTTGGAAAAGCTCATCAAAGAGACTGGATCTTTTTGGGCCTTTAAAGAGGGGGACACCTATATATTTGATAGGGAGATATAACTGCTTGTAGCATGTAGATTCAGAGATAATGATTGTTCTATATATCGACACTTTCTTGTCAACAATAAATCAAACATTTCTCTTTGTTTACTTGTTGCCCAGAAACTTGCTCATAGTGGCTCAGGAACTCCATGAGTTTTTTTAGAGCATCTTTACTTCCATTAGAGAAAATAATCACGTCATCTGCAAAGGAGAGGTAAGGGATAGAAAAGGAACAACCAGTCTTATAGGACAAAGCAGGGAAGTTATTAAACAATTTATTGATGCCCCTAGAAAGATATTCAACTGCAATAATGAAAAGGGTTGGAGATATTGGATCCCCTTGCCTCAGTCCCTTCTCAGATTTGAAGTAACCAAAGATTTCACCATTCACAATCAAAGAGAACCAACAATTAGAGATACATCTATTAATTTTGGAGATCTAATCTGCATTAAAGGCAAACTTTTGGAGGACATTAAAAAGAAATTTCCATTGTAGTCTATCATAAGCTTTGACCATGTCCAGTTTCAATATGACATTGCTACCTCTAGCTTTTTTGGCAATGTGGTGCACCATTTTTTGAGCTAAAAGGATGTTGTCACATATTTGTCTTCCAGGGGTAAAACCACTTTAATTTGCTGAGATAATTTTTGGAAGGATTTTAGCCAATCTCTAACTAAAATTTTAGTGATAATTTTATTAAGAACATTGCATAGACTTATTGGTCTAAAATCACTCCAGCTTCTGGGATCATCTTTTTTGGGAATAAGAGCAAGAATAGTAGAGGTGATACCTTTAGGAAGATCTAAACCATGGAAGAAATCAACAATAGCTTCTTGAAGGTCTTCCTTGATGAAATCCCAGCAAACTTGATAAAACAAAGAAGAGAATCCATCTGGACCTGTTGCACTGTTTGAATCAATTGAGAAAATAACTTGTTTGATTTCCTCAATGGTAGGGTCCATGTTCAGCATGAGATTATCATTATGATCTATGAGCTGGGAAATAGAGCTCCAGTCAGGTGTTTGGCTTAGGATAGGATCACTAGGATCATTCTTGAGCAAAGCTGAAAAGAATCTGATAGCTTCTTCTTTAATATCATGTGGATTTTCTAATATGGTATTTATGTCTTTCTAAATTCTCCACACATAATTTCTAGCTCTTTTCTTTTTCATAATTGCTTGAAAGTACTTTGTGTTTCTTTCTCCTTCCACAAGCCATTTGCAACCAGATTTTTGTTGCCAAAAGCCTTCTTCAATTGCATGGATATTAAAGAGATCAGCTTCCGCTCTTAAAAGATCTTCCCTATGGAAATTGTCTGGATTCTCAACTTGCATTTTCTCCAGCGCAATCACTCTTTCTTCAGCTTCTGAGACTTTTTGAAATATATTCCCAAAGCAATTTTTATTCCACCATTTCAAGGCTGTTTTCATCCTCAGTTGTTTAAGCCAAAACTTATGAACACCTTGACATGAGATGGGGGCTTGCCAGTTATCTTTAGCAAAGTTCAGGAAAGTATGATGATGGGTCCAAACATTGAGAAATCTAAAAGAACAAGGTAATTTCGAATGAGTTTGAGAGCAAGAAATGCTCAAAGGACAATGGTCAGAACTAGATCTAGCCAAATGTTGAACTTTCATGACAGGAAAGAAATCAGACCATTCATTATTAATACAGACCCTATCAAGCCTTTGAAACATAGAACGGTTGGTCCAAGTATATTTGTTACCATCATAACCAGCATCAAAAAGGTTGCATTGCAATAAACAGCTAGCAAAATCTTCAATAACACCAAGATTTGGGGGGGCACCAAGTTGTCTTTCATCAACCGACAAAATTGTATTAAAATCACCACCAACAATCCAGGGGCCACTTATAGATTGGGCTAACAAAAAAAGTTCCTCCCAAAGAGCTCTTCTTTCAACTCTATTAGTTTTAGCATATATATAAGAGGCAAAAATGTTCGAGGGTATCCAATAACACGAAACTGAAATCAAGATGCTTTGAGGATGGTCCCTTATGACAGAGCATTGTAGGTTATCATGCCAAAAGATCCAGATTTTATTAGAGCAATTTGCAGCAGCATAAGTGAAGCCAAGTTGGCGAGCAAAAAAGGATCATTTCTCTTTTTTAACCATTGTTTCCATTATGGCAAGAAAATGGGGAGAGTGCATTTTTAAAAGTTTTTTGAGTCTGCGGAGACTTTGGTCCCAGCAATGCCTCTAATATTCCATATAAGACCTTCTAACATTTTGGGGTAGAAGAGGAGGAAGCTTTAGAAGTTTTTAAGGTCAAACCTTTACTGCGTGTGACTGGAGGGGACCTTAAAGCTGTAACTTTGGTAGTAGCCTTTGATGTGCTTTCTGTCCTTTCCAGGCTAGTGAGATTATCCAAGGATTTGCTTCTGACCAAAAAAACTTGTAAGGCTTGAGTGTTCATAGCTCTAATAGCTTTACGAGACTATAAGAAAAATCTACTATCACTAGAGTACTTTCCAACAAAAGATAATTTAAAGATCAATCTAATATATTAGTTGCTACTTTTCGTAAAATTATTAGAATGAATCAAAGGAACTCATATCATTGCGTACAACGATCTTTCAAATTGGAGTTGAACAAACTTGAAACTTTATGATGAATAAAGAGAGACTCATGAATTGAATTTGCCGGTCAATGAAACCACGTTTAACAACACAAATATGTCCAATAGATTTTATTGTATCTTTTTTTTTTTTGCTCCACGTAATAATACGAACGTGTCTGTAGTATCATAGAGGAGATTGAGAGTTTTTCTCTTTTTTGGAAGAAGCTTTGACGTATGAGAGATGTAGAACTAAGAATACAAGACAATGCCAATCTATTGCATAACTTCATAAATATAGATACTTGGGTCGGAATAGGAAAAAATACTTTTACTATTAAAATTTGAACTCGAATTCGATGTCTCCTCTAGTTTATTTATTTTTTGGTAAAGATATTACAATTTTTTCTTTGGTCAGTAGGATGTTACTTTGATCAACACCAAATCCGAATATACATTTCAAAGAATGCCTTTGAATTTCTTAACCAAAACACAATAGAATAAAAAATTAGGAAAATTATTTCATGATGAAAAATCCATAAAATTTTCAATCTCCTTACTTGATTCAAAAGAAATAAATACACATTTAATTCAAGTTGAGACAATTAAATTGTTAATGAAGAGTCCGCAATAGTAAATTAACCTAAATCAATATGCAACCAATAATAAAATCCAATAAATGAGCACAATGAACCAAAATTAATACACAAAAATTCAAAAAAACATTGGAATGCTTAAAAAAGACAAGAAGATCTAAAATTAAGACTCTCTTTACTAACAAACCACATATGTCAATCTAACACGATAGTAGAATCTAATAGTAATTGGACTAGAAAGACAAGTATAAATGGATGAATTCATTCACAGATGGTTCTCAATATTGACACGTTTTTCTATTTATTTTTTTATTGTTTAGAAAGTGACGCTTATGTATGTTCTTACGAGGATACGAAATCCTATAATTTTACTTTTTGGGTCAATTATGATATAACTATAATTTCACAAGAGATTTGTACAATTTAGGTAAACTGTACGACCAGATCCTACGAGGATACGAAATCAAATCCTAAACTACATGGGATTGTTCCTAAACATTGAGCGACTATAAGATACGAACCCAAAACACACCAACGAAATTCTCTGATCGAAGAATAGAATTATAGAGATGGCAGACAGGACAAGATCTTGTAATTGAGATTGCTGAACGGGTTCCCTTCCATGGAGAGCTACAACTCTTTTGGTGCAGTTTGCAGATCATGGCGAGATGCTGCTACAAAAGTCCATCCCAACCAAAAAAACTTTCGAGGGCCGTGGCTTATGCATGCAGAGAAAGAAGAATAGAAAGGATCTTCACCAGTGCAGCAAGGAACGCTTGAATTTTCCAGCCTCTCATTAGGCGGCAAGACTCGTGGCTAAGTATATTTGAGTAAAAATCACACTACTCCCTGTGTTTTCTCTAAGTATCACACTATTCGTGTCTTAACGAGAGTACCAAACACCCCGTCTTTTTTAAAATATTTCACACCGCCCCGCTCCATTCATGTTTCCGTGAGATGTGTATGACATGCGCTTCCTACTGCAACTATGCATGTTTTTTTCTCTTCTTACATGATTGTCTTTGCCTAAAATACCATTGTCCCTCTGTTTCGACACAAAAAATAAAATAAAATAAAATAAAAAATCATCTTGGATTAACCCACAAAATCATCAGCAGCAATTTGAGTTTTTGTTGGCAAAGGGTCTTCCTCCCTTTATGACAATTGTTTTAAGATGCCTAAATAAGGTACTTGGAGGAATTTCATTTGTCATATTGGCAAGGCTAACAAGATCACAACAGCGGCTGCTTGCTGAAGATGATGACGGATCATCATCTAAAATAAGTTAGTGAGTGAAGCTGATGATGATTTGCGGAGTAATGACTCTTTCTTCATCCAAGTGATCTTTTTTATTTATTTATTTATGTACTATACTTTAGGGTAAATAGCACCATAGCCTCCTATAGTTTAGCTAAAGTGCGCAATATCTCTCTGTGGTTTCAAAAATGCACCGGAACCCCCTGTGGTTTAAAAAATATAGCACCACAACCCCTTCCGTCAATAAATTCGTTAGTTTTAACGGCATGTAAGGTACACGTGCCTCTCATGCAATTTTGGTTGGTTTTCAACAATTTTTTCAATAAAATATATGGGCTAATTGACAAAAAAGCCCTTTACAACACAAAAAAAAAATAGCTTTTATCTTCATCATCCCCCACCCACCCCTCCCCTTGGCAGAACCCACCCCCTAGCCCCATCGAACAGCAGTAATTGGTATGTGTGTGTGTGTATAGTATCTAGGGCCACCTATTACTCAGCACCCTAAACCACCACCACCCACCAAAAAAAAAATTCATCAGTTTCCTGTTCATTATCTTCCTCTTCAATCTACTTCTTTTCTTCTTTACCAGCCACCACATCCAGTTTCAATAGCCACCCAAACTCAACTTTTACAAGACCATTTCATTCTCTTCACTGTGTATCCTTATATATATATATATACACACACAAACCCCACCCATCCCCCCCTCTTGGCGGAACGCACCCCCAGCCCCACCAAGACCCCCCACCCCACCCCCTCACCTCGTCAGACTCCACAAACAACAGTATGTATGTGTATATATTTGTATGTGTATTATTTATATTGTGTATATGTATTATATATATACATATTTGTTTCTCTTTTTTTTTTGGATTTGGTGGGTGTGTGTGTGTATATATATATATAGATATATTTTTTTTTTCCAGATGTTGTATGATATATATGTTATATATTATTATTATTATTTTTTTAGTGTGGTGTGTGTATATATATTATATATTTTTTTGGTCTTATATATATATATATATATATACACATAAAAAGAAAAAGGAGAAAATAGAGGAATTGAGGGTATTTAAGTCATTTCATATTTTTTGTTATAAAATTTGACGGAAAAGAGACGGAGGGGGCTCGTGTGCCACTTTTTCAAACCACAAGGAGGTCCGGTGCACTTTTAAACCTATAGGGGGTGTTGTGCACTTTAGATAAACCATAAGGGGTTACAGTGCTATTTACCCTATACTTTACTTTTGTCATCTTCCGACTTCAATATTTCCCTCTACAAGTATAAATAATAAATCTTGATTGATTTGTATGAAAGAAATTTACCGAAGATGATTTTATCCTCTCAAGGCCTTAAGTTGGTTGTAGTTTTTCCTTGAACAGAATCTTCTCAAGTTAAGATCTCGGCATGAGTAAACTCAAAAACCAAACCAACTTACCCTTTCACCCAAAAAAAAAACCAGTAAGCACATACGTTAGTTAGATTAAGCTGAAACCTTAGCAACGATTTCGTATTTAGCTTGCTGATCTGATAGATTTTTGAATTAGGACATGGTTTCTCTCTCTCGAATTATGTTTCTCTCTCGACGTATTTATGAAATTAGTGATTTGAGGTACGAATGTCGTTTTGAGCTAACTAGGAACAAATACGTCATTTAAGTTATTCTTTTCAACGTGGTTAGCTTAAAACATATGAAAGGCGCGGTATGAGATGTTTCAAAAAAGACAAAGGAATGGGTGTTTGGTATTTTCATTAAGGTAGGGGATAGCGTGAGACTTTATTATAACATAGGGGTTGTTATGACTTTTACTCATTATATTTTCCTTTTACTCATTACATTTTCGCTTTCCTTTTTTTTTTTTTTTCTTTTCTGGAAGCTTGAGAGTTTGTGATGAATAATATACTATACTGTCTTAGCCTTGGACTCCGCATTGGTTTCTATTATCAATTTTTTATAGTTGAACAATTTAATGGTGAACGTATCCATATCATTCCTGTAATTTACTTTTGGCAACATCAAATTTCCTTTTCCTTATGATGTTCCTTGTGCTCTAAGTTTCTGGATTGCTTATTTTTTAGTTGACTTCTTATCTCTAAGCTCTAGCAGAGTGCTCAGTATAGTACTTTAATTTCTTATTCTTTATGTTTTGAAGCAGGGCGGTATTTATAGATTTTTGTTTCTTCAATTTTCATATTAATTTCTAGTAGGTATTAGAGGAGTTCGAGGAGTTTTCTCTTTTTTGGTCAAATGAAAGACAAGACAATGAGAACTGGTTGGATATCTGCAGAAATATGGAAATTCATGCCTGAATTGGAACATATATTTTTCTTCAAAAAAGAATTCCAACACTCAAATTTTGGTATTAGTTTTATCAAGACCAAATCTGATACATGTTTGGATGGATGGATTTGAATTTCTTATAAAAATATTAATATAACAAATGAGAATTAATTCAAATTGAAAATCAAAAAAACAAAAAATAAATAAATCTGATTCCCGTGCGTGATGCAACAAAAATAAATGCACATCAAATTCATATACAAATCAATATGCAACTAGATATTGAAATCCAATAAACAACCTAGCATTAAGCATGCAACAATATAATGAACCAAAGTTAATACATATTAAAATTTAAAAAAATCAATTTAATCTGAAGATACCATTTATTTTTGTCGACGCATCTTCTAACAAGTGCTTCCACGAGTCGTCTCTTGACATGTTTGAACCATAAAAAATTAAACCTTTTATGAAATTGGACCACAAGACATATATCATCAGCAAGTCATGAAGTAATCATGTGGTATGAAAATATAAAACTATTTGGGATGATAAAAGAAGTCTAAGCAACATATGGGCACTTATTTACACTTTTAAGCAAAGAGTAGTTACCTCTTCAGCCAAACAGTACCAGAATCTTTCAGCTCGTACTACTAACACTCCAAGATCTTAATGGCTCAATCAATCAGAATTAAGCACAAAAACGAAACTAGTGAATCAAGATTAGACAGAGAAAAGCTTGCACTTAGGAATACAGAGTGAGGGCATAGAAGTTCATGCACTTTGAAAGGGAGATCACCACACCAGAGAAAAAGAATTATATACACAAAAATTGCAAACAGAGAAAAGGTCTACTTGCATTTAATGATAAGAATCAGAGACAAAATAGTTGGGAAATATTACCAGAGGGAAATTGCTTCAGGGAGATGAATCTACCACCAATCTGGGAAACCAGTTTGAGAGACCAATCACCACTTCATTGAAATGGGAGTTTTTGAAAGTTCTACTCAGTGTCAAGAGACATCATCCGTGTCCAGTCTAGGTCAGCGCTTTCTGCAAGAGATATGTTACTAATGTTGGCACACCGCAATACCTGCCAGAAAGGCAAGACCAGAAAGCAACATGCCACAAACCTAAACGTTCAAACTAGCTAAACTTGCAAGGCTGTAATTCCATTCAACAACAAACTACAATTGATATGGACAATATCAAAGGATCTAAATCACAAATGAGAATCCACACCACAAGAAAGTAATCACAAACATACATATTACATTATATTTATAGAAGAGTTTATACATCCAGCATAAAAGCCAAGTATCATATAGGCTCTTACATTATTTCTGGTAACAAAGCAAATACCATAAACACACCAACAATCTTCCAACATTATATTCAACACACATATTAGGTAAGAAGTTGACAGCAACTAGTTAATAACACCCCAGCAAATCCAGGTTCAATAGTCCCTGTCCCGGCATCTCATAGTCTTACTCGGCCACATCTGCAAAATAAATAGAACAGATGAGTGAAACAAAACTCAGTAAGTAAAATGCCTCAACAAAGGAATAAGGTCTGATTACAACAATCATCAAGAAACATCATGAGGGAATTGAATGACCTATGTCATGCTAAAAGGTGAAATAATGGTACAATAAGCAAATCGATATCATTGATAGATATGCATTTGATCAATTTAAAGTGCTCCAAACTTCAGAAGAAGACCTTTTCTCCCGATGATTATTGGATCAGCAGGGAAGAGAAAAGGGAGGAGAAAAGCTAGCCAAATGAGCAGGAGAAAATAGAAGTAAGAAAGAATGAAATCTGATAGTGAAAGAAAAAACAGGATTACCAATACGAGTTCTGAATTCTTTTTCACCTTTGGGTTCCAAATTTGGGACTTCATTTTCAGAAGGCATCTTGATTTGCAGAGTCTCTCCGTCGGTGCCCCACATATCGAGCTGTTTGAAAGTATACTAGAATAATTAAGATATTGAACTAAGGGGTTTAATATTTTGAGGTACGATTTATTGAAATGGCTGATGTGCACCTTAAGTAAGTGACCCAGCAATAATTATACATGTAAGCGACGCTTTGGCCTCTTCCGTAATCCTCTAGTCTTTAAAACTCTCACAGTAAAAACTGAAGATCGGAGTTCAGCAAAATATGTTGTCAAAAGATATCATCCTCTTGTGTATTCATATCCATCACCATCATCTTCAAAGAGAACACCTTCAGCTTTACCTGCAGATTCAGAGAGCCCTTAGACGTGAAAGGACAGCAGAATGCAGGCACTATAAGGAAGCTCTCAATATATCACAGCAGCAACAAGCTGCCAAATTGCACAAGCTAACCATTAAGGTTGACTATTCCGGCATTAGGCAGCATAGCTACTATAAGGAGAAACAAAAATAAGCAAATCCAACAAGGGGCAGGAAGTTTTATTAATGATAAGGTACAAAGTCATTACCTATCAAGCTGACAAGGTATATGAACTCCAACAGGCCAGTTAACTACATAATATTTATAGGCTCTTAACCATTTAATTGCTTAGTCACAAGCTTAAGCTATGTAGTCACTGCAGCAACTAGACCAAGCATGATGGAAGACGAAGATCTTCAAGACATTTGCTAGGAAGAAAAAAGTTTTCTCGTCATCATAGTGACACCAATCAGCAACAACAATTGCAAATTTCCAAGTCTTAGATTTTATCAAAGGATATAAAATTGGGTCAAAGAGTACATTTACGGACCTGTAGTATAGAATGAAAGATTCTACAATTGGTAGGAGGCTTCTAATCGAGATGCAGAAACGAGAGAAGCAAGCTTTGAATGAAGGGCAATCTGAAAGAACTATAAGCACTCTTCTAGCCCGACTTTTTCTAAAAGCTTCAGCAGGGTATTGTTTCACTTTCTACAAAAGAACTTTGTTAAATCCACGTACACACTCATATGTGTCGTGATATACTATATCACTGTAACAAATTATGTGACCATCTCATAGCCTCCTCTCTATCTTGTTTTAGTTTGTAATAGAAGATCTTAATTGACTGACATACACACATATATATCGATAAACTGCTCTACTAGAAGAAATGCATGGCCATCTTATTTCACTGAATTAGGTCTGTTTGTGCCATAGTTTCTATGATCAATCATCTTGGTCTCTATACTCTCAACATCTGAACTACCTCTGCATCACCTCTAATGCCACTACTCCAATTTATGCACTTTAGAGTGCTTGAGCCCACAATTTTTTAACCAAGCATCTCAAAATTTTACAATAACTACTTTTTTCATTGTTGTCATGAATGTTAATACTCTTTTTCCTTTTGTGTTTGGAAAAGTCGGTACTTTACTTGGATGAAATTCTTACGGCTTTTCTTAGAGATGAAAGTATGATTCTTTCAATAAGCTCCAAACCCCCCCTTCCATTGGTTAGTATTTCCACCTTCACTTTCCATAACACCTCTGTTGAATGGAAACAAAATTTGGAAATGAAAATATAAAAAAGCAACAAAGAAAAGCATTGGCAAAATTACGCTTCACAACCAAACAGAAGAGCTCGAGGCTAGCAGTATTTGAAAACATACAGGCTCCTTGCCAAACAATCTGAATTGATAACAATATTGTCATGTTCTTAAGAAAGTATTAACTCTAATTGTGCAAGCATATGGAGCATATTCCTATACATTGCAAGGCAACCATCTCTTCCGAATCAACAAGGCAAAAGAAATGGAAATTGCTAAAGAGGGCCAAAATGAAAGAATATTTAAGTTTGAATATCCAATAAAAGTCATGTCAGGTTGGCTACATATGTGATAGTTTCCCATGAAGCACAATTTAATATATGAATGGCCTAAAAGCGGAAAGTTTACCATTTTCATCCAAAGCTACCAGCAATGTCAAGTCATCCGTCTCCTTAGCTTCACCAACATATTGATAAGGAGGACCCAGAGGAATAATAGATCCACCTTTCAGAAATAATGCCGGTAAATCTTAATACATCAAAATAGTCAGAACAACTTAAGAACAAAATATAACTAAAGACTAAGACTGGATTTTTTGAAAGCTGAATTAACTTTTTGGAACCATGTATCGCATGTGAATCTTCAAAATCAAACTTCATCCATATCCCTTTAGGCAACTTGCGCTCCAATATGTCCAAAAGTTGGTTAGGCTGGGTGCTGCTTAATAATTACACCGAATGTCAGAATCATGTCCACAACATAAATCCACTTAATGAACTTCCATGAAAAGAAATGGATACACTAAGTTTCACTGGCAAGTTTAAAAGATCATTGGTGCCTTAAATTCAAAATTTTCACATTTTTCACCCCTGATGGTGTCAGAAGGTATCAAAAATATCTTTGAAGTTAACTATTGATCTTTCAAGAAAAATCTGGTTTGACAAAGAGGATGCACCAACTGAAATTGAGTGAAGCAACCAAAAGTTTGGTAATAAAAAGAAAAACACTAAATCACTGGAAACTATACGTAAAAGTGATAAGCACTAAGTGACAATAAGGACATACAATATTAGGGTATCCAAATGTTGGAAAAGGAGAAAGCACAGGACTAAGTGATCAAAATTATACAACTAGACCTCCCAGCATTATAATAGACAAAAGAAATGCTTGCTAACCATATAGTATGAAGTCCACCAAATGTCTAGGTATCCCACACATTGACTTGTTAGCATTCCCTATTAATTAATATTTCTCTTTTAGTTGCATTATTTTAAGAAAGTTTTGAATCTTTTCGAAAGAGGAATATTTAATTTATGTTGATTTAGGATTGAGCAATAATATAGTTTCAGTCATTTTAAAGGTTAAATAGGCTAATCACCATCAAATTGATTATCAGAGGCGATCCCCTTATATATAATGCTTCTGTATCTCATTTTTTCTTCTCCAACCCTTTTCTGAACAAATTATCCAACAAATTCTTTGAGATCAATATAAAATGGTCTTTTTCACCAGGCTTCAATGCATTACACCATAAGCAGTTACCCCCTTGGTGGGAAGTACTCAAAGGACTGGCTATTAAATTAGCATAGACAAAAGTTTAAGTAACATACGTATGGAGACAGTTCTACAATCATTAAGTATTGCAACTCCAAAGGAAGAGAATGGATACCTTGCAGAGATAAGAAGTGGTCCCAACAAGAATGAGTTTTCCTCTGATCTTAAGTTGGGATCCTTGGGATCTGCACAAGCAATTCAAGGTTTTCAAAATGCACTGAGGAAAAAAATTGACCCTACTGCCAATAGAATGCAACTGAAGTGAGCAAGCCATACCAGCAAAAAATGTGGGAGTTGCCACAGGAATGCCCCTAGTATGTGCTATATAAAACAAGGTATATATGTGTGGCAAAAGGCGGTACCGCCTCTTTAGTGCCCGGCGACAAACTTCTTCACACTGTGAAAAATAAAAGTTTGTGAAAAGAGTATATACAAGTCCAAGATCTGAAATCCAGCATCAAACTGGATAGGAAGTAAACATAAACTAATGAAGTATTAAGCAGTTCGACAAACCACATTCGACCAAAAAAAAAGAACTACAATACAACAGACGATTACAGTTGTAAGCTCAAAAAACATTTAACTAACAAGGAAGTTCCATTTTCAAACACCCTTTCCACTAGAAACCCTTGAGCCTCATAACATTTCATATTTACAAAATAATGGACATGGAACAATGAGGATCTATTGTCAATGACGTAACAAAAAGACAATAGCCATAAGCAGGCTTCACATAGTAATTCAGATTGGCCCCGCCTTCCATCATAGTTCGTTCCAGATGAGCTGAAAGAATTAACAGTTAGCCTCAAATTATTACGTATATATGTTGTAGATTTGTGAATGGCCAATTAGAACAATAACTTTATAGCAACAACTTTAAAGACATTATCATATGCTGCTTCAATGTTCTTGATTAATAGAAAAGATTTACGCACAAACTATTCTCTGTTTTTAATGCTCTAATCATCTATGATGAAAACAGAACGCACAAATAGAAATTAAAATCAATCATAGACTGTCATTTTTGTCAACAAGGACAAACCTCTTCTCCAAAGGACCAAGGCTCATGATCACGAGACTCTTTTATAGAATGTGCACGACAAAAAGGAAACAAGGCTCCAATACCCATCCACCTTGCAAACAGTTGTGGTGTTGCATCATCAGCAAATCCACCTATGTCCGGCCCAGAGAATGGCTGACCACTGAGCCCCTGAAAACAAACTCACCCTTTATCAGAACAGCATAATACAGTAAAAAAGCTTATAACCATGTTGCACTTGGAAGTAGCAGTTTAGAAAATCAAGAAAGAAACAAGAAATATATTTCAAAATTATTGGTAGTTTCATATAAATCTAAATGGACATGGTCAGCGCCTTCTGTGGGAAATAGATTCCAAATCTCACCCACCCTAATCCCCAAATTTGTCATATTATTGTAATGCATAGATCTTGATGACACAGCTTTCCAAAAATCCGTCAGCAAAATAATTAACAACGTGAACTAGTAATTGTAAACTTCGATGATTAGATGCTTTAAAGTGGCCCTGAATTACCCTCAGCCAATCACACTGAATATCTAGGTGTCAAATACATATGTCCACCCAAAGGGTCTATAGTTCTTCAGTCAAAGTAGATAAAGGTGATGGCACTGAAGGAAACACTCTAATATGTTTGTGACTAGACGGGAAGGGTGGGAGAGTGTCTTCAGTTGATCAGTCTGACAGGACAAATGGGTAGGAAACCAACAGAAGCTAAACCAGCATGACATGCATTTCAAAGAATATAACTAAAACAACATCTTCTAGAGCCGAACAAAGCAATCTTGTCAATTCAATTTTGATCACAATAGATCATGAATGAACTAAGGCAGCTATTTATGCAACATAATATAGCTCATGTGCAAATTCTGAATTTTAGGTGTAGAGAACGAAGTGACATGATGTTGTGAGAACTTGGCTCAATTCAAGAACTTCTTATCCCAATCATTTGTAAATAGCAAGATCTCAAACACAGAATCACAAATTCATTTTCAATTGGTACTCACCAGATTAAGAACCATGGAGATGCTCATATGGAGGTGCGGCCAAGTGGAACGGTTATCTCCTGTCCACGTGGCAGCATACTTTTGGCTGCCTATAAACCCTGCCCTAGTTAGAACAAATGGTCGTTTATTTTCATCAGCTAATTTCTTGCCTTCAAATGTTGATCTTGCCATCAACATGCCATATACCTAAAATATGGAGCCAGTTTCAATAAGCACTAGTATGTAAAGACCGCAGTATAGCTAACAAAATCGCGCAAGAAAAAAAGAAACAAATAATCCAGAGCACTATTTTTGTTTGTTACTATTCTGGAACTTGCCAAACTAGAGAAAATCTACCAAGATGGGAATTATAGTCAAATTTTACGAAATAAACAGTGCTATGATAATGAAAGCTTGAAAAGTTTTATGAAAGTGTCATGACAAAGAAAACTATGGTCCAAAGAACTATACATTGTGATAATGAGAATGATGTTCGCGGCCTCCAAGCTCATCGTCGCCCCTATGAATATTGTTCTCAGGCATGGTCTTTGTCTCTGTCTGTCATTGAACAATGATAAAATGAGACCAGAAACAAGACGAAAAATCAAAAGAATCAAAAGGTTTCAAATTTTTACATCCATAATAGCTGGTTCATTCATATCATTCCATATCCCATCCACACCGTTGGAAATGAAGTCTTTCACAAGATTAGCCCACCATGAACGGGCTGCTGACATGGTAAAGTCAAGAAATACACAAGGCCCAGGCCATACCTCCCCTAGACATAAAAATAAAATGTGAACAATTTGGAAAGGGGGTAACCACTCAAGTAGAAGTTTAAACAAAACAGAATAGGGGACAAATCGAACATGAATTTCGCAAGTTCGGATCCCCCTACCTCTTCATCAATTGATACGAAAATTTAAGAAAACAGAGTCACATACCAACAAAAGGCACCCTAGCTTTTGCAAGAATATCAAAAGGCACATTAGCTCCTACTTGAACCCATATATTTCTTTCTGAACCACTTTGAAAGACAAAGTAACCAATATCACATTTAATACCAGGGTCAAGCATCCAGTTTGCCTTGAAACCAATTTGATGAAGATCATTTGCAAGAGATTGTGGATTTGGAAAAGTCACTTGATATAATTAAGAGTAGTCCTAGTTTAGTTTGATCCAACAACAAAGGCATAAAAAATGCCTAGCATATGAAACCCAAAATTAAAAAGAGTAGACTCTGACCATAATCAATTTGTAAGCTCATTTTTGTTTGCAATTGAGGATTAGTTCTGCCTCATAAATTAATAATGCTTGTTGACAAAGCTTCTTATTCTCACTACATAAATTAAGTACAGTCTACTCTGTACCAACTTAACATGGAGGCCAGAAAGTGCCTCAAAACACAGAACGTGCCCTATAATGAATGGTATCATAAGCAAAAGTAAATTGGGAGCTTCAATTTGGAACCTAATTTTGGTTCAAAAACCCTTGACAGAAAGACATTCACACATAATTATTTTGAGTGTTAAGGTGCATTGGGACCGAAGTTCATTAGAGAAACCAACAATTGGATCTAGAGAGATTTGATTAATTCATTATTTGGCTTTATGATTGCCAGTTTTCCACAAGAAGGAAGATACAGTGGTCCAGACAGGAGATAAAATTGTCATTCAACTCACAAGTAAGAAGCTACTTGATACCAGTTTAGATGCTTTTCTCTGAAGGGCATTGGGGATCTCTAAAGTACCACCTTCAAGGTACAATCTCTGTATGACTTGGGTTCTGGGGAAAGATTGTCACCCCTGGACTGGAAGGGCAGAAGACACTTTCGATTACTTTGTACTTAATTATGTAGTATCAAGAGAATGTTGTATGATGCTTTTATTTTGGTATCCAATAGGTTATACCATTTCTAGGAAGGCTAGCTCATCACAGCTTGGTAGGAGGATGTCATTTCAAAAGATCCAGGACGCGGCTCATAGTTTGATATGGAGCAACTGGAGAGAAATAAATAGTATCTTTTCTAGAAACAACTTTATACTAATTTATAGAGTCACATATAGCTGCCCAACTGCATTATTCTTATTGTGTAGGGAGGTAAGAATTAAGGTGTGGACATATGTGCGCAACTTTTGATCCGTTGCTAGTTCCTATTTGGTTAGTAGTACAAGATATTCTCTCCATGAGTTTACCACAGAATAATTTGCCAAATTTGGTTAGTTGTCGAAGATATTTTGTCCATGAGTTTACTACAGAATACTTATGCGTGATTTGTCAAATTATTAATGAACCTAACATGGGTCCATGTAGTACTCCTTATAAACACCTTGCTTAAGGGATGAAGGATGAAATAAATCTTTTTCCTTTTTTATTGCATTACAGGTATCCTCATTTGATGAATTGCAGCAAATCTCTAATTCGAAATTATTGCAAGTAATACATAATCATTTAAAGAAGTTTACCTCCAAATACAGAAAATCTCTGCGAGTCCCTTTGTCCATCAACATAGGAAGTTAAGTCATCATTGACAGATAATACTAATGTGCAAAAAATGGAGACAATAATAATAATCACCAGCAATATCTTGAAGGAACACACCATCAATTTAGCATAAGAGGATGTAGAAGTCATGACATGACAATTATAGATACTATGAATAGTAAGAGCGAAACATACCGGATCAAAAGTGAAACAGCGAAAACCATCCATGTAGTCTATGTCCATCCATATGAAATCACAAGGTATTTTTTTCTCCCTAAATGTCCTCGCAATCTGCTTTATAAAAAAGTGTTAACACATCGAGCATAAAGTTAAAAAAATGAAAAAGTTATGCGGAAGAAAAAAAAAAAGCCTTTAAAACTAATGTCTATAATGGCACCTGCACATGGGATAGAACTCAAGATTGCATAGTTCATCACTTGTGAGGTATTAATTTAAAACATTATTAAGAGAGGACACTGTTAGAATAGTAGAAGGGGGAAAGGTTGGGAAAGTATAAACTATAAAGTCCTGATGCTCCCAAAATCAGTATGTGCAGATGCATCTGCATATCAGAGGAAAAGTGACCAACCTCACGGACTCGATCATCTGGTGTATAGCTCCAACGGCTTTGTTGATAACCTAAGGACCACTTTGGGGGCATAAATACAGTTCCTGGAAAGGAATTTTATCAGACCACAAAACTCAAAAAAGTTATAAGCAACAGGATGCAATAGGAGGGAGGAAAAGGGAAACACAGACCTGAGAGAAAGTTAACAGTAAATAATGCCTGAAATATTTGACTCTATACTCAGGTGATACGCAATGCTCAACTGAATGTTTGGCCTCCTTTCTAGAAGTCATAAACAAATTGCTAGTCTTAAATATAAATAGGCAAATTACTTCTAGGGGACTTGCATATGGCCCACAAAAATTACCGAATTTTTCAATGTGAGAATTTTCCTTTTTTTAAGTGTTTCTTTGCAGTTTGAACCAGTTAACTCTGTCTTGTTGCGTGGAAATGTTGCCCTCTCGAGCAAGTCAATTATAAAAGGAAAAAACAGAAAGATAAAAAAGAAAAAAGAACCATTAAAGAAACAAGAATGAAGAAAAAAAAGTAACCTTCTCTCCCCACCAGGGCACACGACTCAATTCCATTGCAATCTCCTGAACATCATTTGAATCCTATACATATATTTCTGAACAGATTTTCCACTGACAAATATTGCAAATTATATTCTATATACTCTGCTTAACTGGCAACAGTACATCACAGGACACCACATTGCCTTCCGACTTTTAATTATACAACAGCAGAGACCATCTCAGAAATTAGTGCAACCTTTTGATATTATATAAATTCATTTTACTACTGGGAAAAGATAAGAGCTAACTTCCAGCTAAAACAGAGATTTCGTCCATCTTATTGGTAACATATATGCCTAAACTGATATGTGGAATGAAAAATGCAATCCTCAGCTAAAATGGTAACAGCTATTGTGCTGGTTCTTGCTTCTTTCCCATCATAAACTCCTAATCTTGTGCTCCCTTATTTCCTAGGACAAATATCCCGTTAACAAATTTCTGAGAACCAAAAAACTTTACATTTGAGAAAAATAATGTTTTACCTAACCAAGTTGGAAAATCGAGGTATCCATTGAAAATGTCATAAACCAATTAATACACAGAGACAGCAACATGGATAAGATATAATAATGATTCGGAAGTTTACCAATAGCTTGAGACAAAGATATCATAACATCAGTTGGGGAAGCAAATAGACCAAATGTAATAACAGGATAAGACTTTGGAGCTGTAAACTCAATATGTGATTTTTGCTGTAAATCGATCTGCTCAAACAACAAACAACTAGTCACCCATAGATGATTTCATCCAGTCACCCGCTTTTAACATAATGTAAAAAGATAAAGAATACCTCACAACGCCGTGTCGTATCTGCCAGAACCCCCAGTGCTTCTCCATTAGGAAGAACGGCCAGAACCCATGGGTGGGATTGGTACAATGAAGTATTTTCAGGACCATAACCAAAGGCATCAGTATTCCAAGCAACTACCTGTAGGGAAAAAAGTTAATATAGAAAGCTGATTCGGGAGATAGGGAGGAAGAAAGCATGATATTCATATTGTCCAGAAGACCATTTTCACTGACTTACCCTCTTCCCTGTTCTTTCAAGTGGCCCACTAACTTCTCCAGTCCCATAGAATGAGGTGCCATCAGGAAGCTGAATAAAAACCAAACTCAAATCCATCAAAAAAAAAAAATGAACCCAACATAAGGAATTATATAAAAGTGTGCATTGGCAGTACATGTGTGCTTGCATAGAGCATTCGGAAAATGCATTGTGAATTATAGCTTACCTCAATGGTAACAGTTTGCTGTCCACGACTGCATTGAAATGTAGGAATAAATGTTGGAATCTGATTAGCATTGGTCAGCTTTGTCTCCCTAACTTTGGGATTAACAAACGAAAGACTCGGAAATGTTGCATCTCGATCATATGCAGAACAATCGAAACGAAACACTTCGTCCCCTAGAATTGGCTCAAAAATCATATTCCCTGACCTCACATCTGAGGTAACTATGCCGCACTCATCCCCTGCCATGATTGATAACTGTAACCTATCACTAGGAAATTTTTCTTCTGAATGAACTCTGCCTGCCAAGTACTTGGTTTCTCCTTTTATAGAGAGTTTTTGCACTGGATTCCTGGCTTTTACTTTTTACTGTATGGCATTGCCTCATTTTGGATGAAGGTATATCTGCTATGAAGGAGGACATACTTCAAGTGGAAGAAAGTAACACTAGGAAATTTACCTGAGCTTTGGCTTTTTCTTTTCACTGTATGGTGTTTCCCTTTTGTCAAGAGAAGGATGGTTCAAAGGTTCCATTGTTACGGCCTCAAGACCTGAAGTAATTATATTGCTGTGATCTCATTCCTGATAATGCAGGTGTCCATTTATCTTGTTCCTACAGATTCAAGATGCCAACATTACAGATTGGCATGAGAAAGGGGCAAATTGTGAACTTCTAATACGACAAATTCTAATGCTAACGATATATCATAAATTTTCTGAAGATGCTTGACAATTTGTGATAGCAATGCACCTTATATACTTGCTTGTGGCAATGACTCTTTTGGACTACAGGACATCAAGCAATTATACCCTTCACAAAATTTTATCTCATTCGAATCCACGAAAGCTTTATTTCATGCAAATAAGAAAATATGATCTCTTCCTTCCAACTCAATGTCAGTTGGGATTCACTTCAGGCACAATATGCAAGCATTGGTACCACACAGATACAATGCTCCTGCATTGATGCTTTAATTCTTCATTAGTCCATTAGAAACATCAAATATAATAAATACTTCATTTTAACGTGTCCTCCTTTCCCTTCCTACTTTAGTTGGATCTATTCGATCTCTCGAGCCCTGAAGAAACCCCGCCTCCCCTTCAGACTCCATATCTCATTTAACTCTATGTATGTATGTGGGTACCTAATATCTATGAGGGTTCACCCACCCGGTTATAACATTCATTTCTATTGCGCCTAAAATCTCTTGTTAGTCCATAGGCTTAGTTTCTCTTTTAAGTAACTTATTGCAAAACAAAAGATTTCAATGAAACTTCTTTATGAATTTTGGTCAATTGTCATTAATTTCCACGTATCTATCATACAGGAATTTCACTTTTGAGCACTGCCAATCCACAACTAGCGAGTGTAAAGTTCAAAGATTATAGCACCCTTCTTTTTGGACTGATGTGAATTTGAGAGAACAAAGTGATGAAGCATAATCTCAATCAACAGTTAATAAAGTATTCATAAACAAATGCAGAAAAATATATTAGAAGATACGAGTAAATTACCTCCACTAGTTCTTTATCTTTGATCGAAATGTCAATTTGGTCCCCGTGTTTCAAAATTAGCCTCTTTGAAATAATGAGTGAGTAATTTATAAATCGGCGTTGTGGGTTGAAGCATTAAAACGGTTAAGTTTTTAAACCTATGGGACTAGTCTCGCTCATCATCTCCACCATCCCTCACAACCAGTTGACCATGAAGTAACATTCATAATCAGAAGACGATTTTGAGCTTGGGAACACATTGGCGATGATGCCATATCTTGTTCTCAAGTCCAGTAACAACAATGCACCAAAACCCTAGCTCCGAACAAGCTCAATCGGAATCACTGCGCATCAACGCCGGCGAGGAAGATGAGAAAAGAAGAAGAAAAAGAAAGAAAAAGCGGGAAAAATAAATAAATATCGAATTCCCCTTTTACCCTGATAACCTAAATAACAAAAAAGATTTGGGTAAAATGTTTATATGACCACTATAACAATCTTTTTCGATTTTGTTTTGACCATTCAATTATCTTGTTTTGATCATTCAATTATCAATTGACTTCTATTTTGGTCATTTTATTAATTTTTTTATTAAAATAGATTAACTGTTAAGGTAAATTGTAATATTAGTTAAATAGATTATATTTTTGCCCTTAAATTAAATTTATTTGCAAATTAATTATATTTTTGCCATTAAATTAAATTTATTTACAAATATAATTGATTGATTTTACAATTTTACGCTTAACAATTAGCTTATTTTAATAGAAAAATTGATACAATGGCCAAAATAAAACTCAATTGATAGTTGAATGGTCAAACAAGATAAAAAATAATCAGATGGCCAAAACATAACTGAAAAACTAGTTTAGTGGCTATAAAAATATTTTACTCAAAAAGGAAATAATATTGAAGACTATGATTTACTTTGAAATATTAGGACACTACAATATTATTATTTTGGACAATAATAACATTTACTTTTGAATTTCTCGGTTGGAAGAAGAGGAAGAGGGAAACAACAATAACATCATAAAAGCCCACAAGTAAATTGATCATATTTGCATTTTGATTTACACTACTTTTCAGGTAATGATTTTTCACCTTTGATTTATCTAGAAATCGTCTTGTTCGTAACAGATAAGTTAATTTTAAATTTTTTACGGTCCTAAAGGACTATATGCTTTATCAAAGAACAATAATGGAATTCAATTCTATGCTTTGAAAATGATGGACATGTTTTTTTGTATATGTGACGTTCCTTAATCCATGATGAAAGGCAAAGGAATTTTTTTGGGAAAAACACCAAGGCTTTGAAGAACATTTGCAATCTTGATATAATCCTACCTTATGTGAAGTGTCAACACTAAAAAGACTAACCTATATGCCATAACAAAAGATGGTAGTAGTAAGAGGATAAGCTAAGGTTTAGGGAAATTGCATATTATTCTGGCTACTTTACGTATGCTTATAAGTTGATAAAACTTCATTGAAGTACAAAAAAAAATCTTAGTGGTATGTACTTGATCAATAATTGGCATGATTATCATTCATTCATTCCAATAAAATAGTTCTTGAAATTCATAATGGATTAAAATAAAGGAAAAGTAAATGTAACACAATTATTTAAGAAAATTTATTTTGTTACATAGTTTTAGAAATTTTTTTTAAAAACCCAACAAATACTTATTAATTAAGTTCTCAAAAACAATTGTGAGGCTTCAATGTTCATAGCTCTAATAGCTCTTTGAGACTATAAGAAAAAATCTATATCATTAGAATTGAATACTTTTCACCCAAAGATAATTTAAAGAACAAATCTAATATGTTATTTGCTAAAGTTATTAGAACGGATTAAAGGAACTCATAAGCTGAAGAAGTGCAATGGTCTTTCAAATTGGAGTAGAACAAACTCGAAACTTTATGATTAATGAAGAGAGACTCAGGATCAGAATTGAATTTGCAGGTCAATAAAACCACATTAATCTGACAACACAAATATGTCTATTAGATTTTATTGTATTTGTTTGGCTCCGCGTGCAACAACACGAATGTGTCCATAAGATTTTTCTTGATATTTATTAGATGAGTTTGGGAGTTTCTCTCTCTTTTTTGGTCAAATAAGTTTTGGGGGTTGGAGGAAGCTTTGAAGTATTGCGAGGGGGAGAAATTAAAAAGACAAGAAAATGCGAACCGCTTGGATATTCTCATAAATATGGATACTTGGGTTAGAGTCAAAATATATACTTTCTTCAATTGAATTTGACCAACTCAAATATATTCAATGTGATCTCTATTTTATTTGTTTTTTCAGTAAAGATGTTATATATTTGTTTTTGTCAGCGGGATGTTACTTTGATCAACACCAAATCGGAATACATATTTGGATGGTTGCTTTTGAATTTTTTAACCAGAATATAGTAGAATAAAATTAGTTCAAATTGAAAATTCCATACAATTGAAAATAATTTAATTGTTAACAAAGAGTCCACAATAATTAGATCAACCAAAATCAATATGCAACCAATAATAAAATCCAATAAATGAGCACAATAAACCAAAATTAATACAAATCAAGATTCACAATATCATTTGAATGCTTAAAAAAGACAAAACGAATAAAATTAAGACTCTCTTTACTAACAAACCACATATCTCAATCTAACAAGATAGTAGAATCTAATAGTAACTCGACTTAATTAGAAAGACACGTATAAATGGGTCTGAATTCATACGTCCAAATTATGGGTAGTGATTAAATTAATTTAAATTTATAACATAGTTGTATATGTGCTAAATTGTTAGAAAAAAAGGCACAATAATCATTTGATCATTCACCAGTTTATTACCTTTGTTAATGGAATGAGGGTGCTAGGGCTTGTGTCTAGTTAAAATAAAAGATTAGGAGTATTAGGAGTTAATTACGATATCCTATGGGTATTATGAGATAAACAACAATGTTTATAATTTTTTCTTTACCTTTCTAATGACAGTACTGCAAATTGTATAAGGACCCAAATTCCAAGTAATTTTGCAAATCATATGACCAAATCCTAGGAGGATAGGAATTTTGTGAGTATTGAAAATCCTAAGTACTTGGGTAATTTATGAGTTAATTTTAGTATTTAAATAAAATTAAGAAAGAAATTAAGAATTAGTTAATGTATCACAAATGACGTTTTACGCAAATTGTATGACCATATCCTTCCTAGATATTGGACCAACTTTCACAAATGGTCTTTAATGGTGGCACATTTTTGTATTTTCTTGCCTACTATTTAAAAAATAACATGTTTGGTCATTTCATTAATATTTTCACTTTTTGAGTCAATTGTGAGATAATTATAATTTCACAAGGGATTTGTATAATTTAGGTAAACCGTACGATCAAATCCTACGAGGATACGAAATCGAATCCTAAACTACATGGAAATGGGATTGTTCCTAAAAAAACACTGACCAACTATAAGTAGGACCAAAGGGGCACACGAACTGTCTGACCAACTACAAGTACAACCATTAGAAGGTAAAGAACTATAAGTACAACCAACGGGCACACGAACTGTCCATAGTGTAACCTAGAAATCCCCAAAACAAAGTGTGATCCTAATCCCTAATCCAATATACGAACCCAAAACACACCCACGAAATCCTCCGATCGAAGACTATATAGAATTATAGAGATGGCAGACTGGACAGGTCTTCAGCATGATCTTGTAGTTGAGATTGCTGAACGGGTTCCTTCCATGGAGAGCTACAACTCTTTCGGTGATGTTTGCAAATCATGGCGAGATGCTGCTACAAAAGGCCATCTCAACCAAAAAGCTTTCGAGGGGCTGTGGCTTATGCACGCAGAGAAAGGAGAAGAGAAAGGGTCTTCACCAGAGGAGCAACAGCAGGAGGGAATGGGCATATTTGCCAGCGTCTCATTAGGCGGCAAGACTCGTAAGATTTTCTTACCTGAAGCTAGCAAAAAACGTTGCTTATCATGCAGAGATTGGCTACTTGTAGTCGCCGAAGATGAAATCCAAGCATGTCTTTTTGCATCCATTGTCGTGTGTTCAGATCAATCTCCCTAAACTTAATACTTTACCGGATTATGATAGTATGATCAGTTACAACTTGCATTTTGTCGAAAAGGTGGTTTTATCTGCAGATCCAAGTTCAACCTCTGACTTTATTGTCATAGTCATATGGGGTCGTCGTAACAGGTTGGGGCTTTGCACGCCAGGAGATACCTCCTGGACTGCCATGGATGAGTGGCTTGATCCATTTTTTGATATAGTCTATTGCAATAACAAGTTGCACGCATTGGATTGGGACAGCAGAGTTGTAACATGTGATGTTGATGGACAAAAGTTTCACCAAGTCTTTGCTCTGCCACCACAACTTATTCCAAAGAAGTACTTGGTTGAGTTTTGGGAGAAATTTCTTATTGTTTACAGACATATAGATATACAAGAAGATTTCTATAAAACTGAAGGATTTACGGTTTTTGAAGTAAACATAGAAGATGGTACGTCAGTGGAAGTTAAGGATTTGGGGAATAAAGCTCTATTCTTGGGCTATAACTCTTCGTTTTCCATCGAGTGTTCTGACTTTAATAATTGTAAGCCTAATTGCATATACTTCACGGATGATAGCATGGATATATACTTATCTTTTGAGGAGGGTGGTGGCAAAGATATGGGCATCTTATAATTTATCGGATGGAAGCATCAAGCCTTTGGTTGCTGAGACAAGATGTAGCAGGATTACACCACATACATGGATTGGACCAAGCTTTTGATCAAGCTGTTCCTTTTCCCTTTTCTCTTTGGTTTCTTGAATTATATTTTCCTTTTCCTTTTTCTTTTCTAGAGGCTTGAGAGTTTGCGATGAATAATATGCTATATTATCACGTTTGGATGGATGGATTTGAATTTCTTATACAAGTATTGTAATATAACAAATGAAAATCAATTCAATATTCAACTCGTCTTTTTTTTTTTTTTATAAAAAATGAAATTGCATTAAAAAAGAGGTCCAAGTTGAACTTCCTTTTTTTCTAGATCAAATATAAAATTGTATTAAAAAGAGGTCCAACGTGGAGCTTTTTTTTTTAATTGTTAAAAATGAAACTATATTGAAAAAAAAATTAAACGTGGAATTTTTTTGGAGTAAAAAATGAAATCGCTCAAGAAAAAGTCTAATGTCAAGTTTTTCTTTTCTTTTTAGTCAAAAAGTAAATTGCATGAAAAAAATAGTCTAATGTGGAACTTTTTTTTTTTTTGGTAAACAATGAAATTTGCATTGAAAAAGGTGGTCCAAGTATAACATTTACTTCTTTTTTTTTTTTTTGGCTAAAAAATGAATTGCATTAAAAAATATCTAAAGTGAAACTTTTTTTTTGGTAAAAAATAAAATTGTATTAAAAAGGGGTTCAACGTGGAACCTTTCATTACATTGGATCTTGGTTAAATGTCTTTCAACTAAAATTATGGTTTATTAAATTAGATTATAATTATATTTTAAGTTTATATTTTATGTATGTTAGGACTCTATCTTATCTTCATTTAAACTTTTTTACCTCTATTTGAAAAAAAAAAAACAAAAAAAAACTTAGGATACAACTACTTGAGGAAATGAGATACATACATGTATATTTTGAAAGTTTGATATATGTAAAATTGATTACTGTCACATTTTTTAGAAAATAGGTGCTTATATTTTTTTTCCTTTTTTTTGGGTAATGACATTGTATTTAGGCTCCGTTTGTTTGCTGTAAAATAATTTGATTGTAGAAAATATTTTCAGAGGAAAATATTTTTCTGGGTACCGTTTGTTTATAGTAAAATAACTTGATGATGGAAAATATTTTTCTAAAAAATAGAATGTTGAAAAATATTTTCTGGTGTTTGAATGTACAATGAAAATATTTTCCGATATTAGATTTTATAAAAATATATATACACATAATATATATATTAACCGTGAGCGTGAGGGTGAGGGGAGGGGAGGGGTGGGTGGGGTAGAAGTGGAGGGTAACACCGGAAAATTGAGCAAAAGTAGCCACTATTTTTTATTAAAAAATATTTTCTAGTTAGACCAATTTTTTGGTGTTTGATTTTTTGGTGTTACCAAACACCAAAAAATTGAAAAAATATTTATGACAAACAAACGGAGCCCTCTCAATAAAGTAATTAAAAAGCTGAATTAATTAATTTTACGTTTCATAGTTTAGAATATTTACATCACACCCGTGAATCGCACGGGTATAAATGAAATTTGAGTCACTCTTCATAGACATGACAGCCACTTCCAAAGTCTTATTTTCCATTTCCTCATTTCTCATCTTCATTTAATTATTTTTGATCTCTCTGGTTGAAGCCAACAATATAATAATGGTTTCAGATTCGATCTCAACCATCATGACTCTCCAGTTTCGATGTACATACGAGATCGATAGTGAAACCATTATTGTTGGCTTCACAATCGATCTCATCCCATGTAAGAACAAAGACACACCTAGAAATTGGCAAGAATTAAGCAAAATGAATATATATCTTCTCATCATTCTCGCCACCTGAAGGCCATTTTTCATCTGCAAAACTAAGATCTATCGCAGACGTACTCAATGTTGATAGATTCCTTAAGTCATCAATGGAGTGCTTTCCAGGCAGAGACTGAACCTCAGATGGAAAATGAAAGCTTTCAGCACCAATTATGGTGGCAGGAATGTCGTGTTTTATCGCAGCGTCCATATCTAGCGCTGGTGAAATTGGGGGTGGTGGCGGCTTGACCCATTCTGAAAATTATCGCTGGTCTAGAGTGAGTCTAGACCTCAAGACAGCATCGAGTTTTTCAGCTTTCATGGTTAGAGGAGGGTCAGTTGCTACCGTTTTATGTTAACATGTTTCATTAAAACCTTAAAACATGGTGTGCTAAACACATTGATTGATTATGATTCAAATTGATTGATTATGATATAGCCTTATAATCATCAGAGACTTATATGCATGTTGTTGTGGTTAAGCATTTGTGATCTGCAATGTTATATCTACATTGTTATAGTACTTTAATAGCTTTCTGAGACTAAAAGAAAATATCTACATTGTTATAGTACTTTAATAGCTTTCTGAGACTAAAAGAAAATATCTACATTGTTAGAGTACTTCTCATCGGAACATAATTTAAATCAAATTTAATATATCATTTGCTACTATTGGAAAAATTACTAGAACGAGTCGGAAGAACTCATATCTTTAAGAACCATGCAATGATCTTTTAAATTGGAGGTGAACAAACTCAAAACTTTATGATTTATAAAGAGAGACTTGGGAATTGAATTTTTCGGTCAATAAAACCACATTGTTCTATGTCCATTAGATTTTATTGTATTTGTTTTGCTCGACATGTAACAAACACGAATGTGTCCATGAGATTTTTTTTTTTTTAATTTATTAGAGGATTTTTGGAGTTTCTCTCTATTTTGGTCAAATAAGTTTGGGCCATTGGGGGTTGGAGGAAGATTTGAAGTATGGGAGGGGGGAGAAACTAAATCGACAAGACAATGCCAACTGGTTGGATATCTTCATAAATGTACCTTTTTCAATTGTATTTGATCTCAATTTAATTCTAACCTTTATTTTGTTTCTTTTTTGGCAAAGAAGTTACATTTTTTCTTTTGGTCAGCACGTAGGATGTTACTTTTATCAACACCAAATCCCAAGATAAGATCTGATGGATGGCTTTGAATTTCTTAACCAGAATATAACGAAATAAAATATAAAAAAAATAAGAAAATCAATACAGATTGAAAATCCATGAAAAATTCAATTTCCTTACGTGACAACCGAAAATAAATGCACATCTAATTCAAATTGAGATGACATTATAACATAGAGTCCACAATAATAAAGGAACCAAAAATCAATATGCAACGAGATATCAAATCCGATAAATGATCTTAGCATCTAAGAATGCAACAACACGATAAACCAAAATTAATACACAGCAAAATTCAACAAAATCACTTAACGCTTAAAAAGACAACAACAATAAAATTAAGATTGACTTTACTAACAAACCACACGTCTCAATCTAATATGATAATAGAATGTAAGGTAACAAAGGGTACACTGAAATAGGTTGGAAATGAAATGACATTTTCTAACTCTATTCTAATTATCATGCTTGGTATTACGGAATGAATTTGAGATTCTCATTTCCAAGTTAATCCATTCCCCCATACATGGGATTAAGCATTCCAGAGTAAACACATGAGATTAGTCAATTATTATGTGTTTAGGAATAAACTTATTCCTCAACTGACTAATATAACATATCAAAACATAACTTTTTACAAACATGTCCCTTTTATATATAGTTTCTTTTGAAATAATAGCAACAACAACAACAATAATAATAATATACTAATACTCATAAATATAATAAGAAAAACAAAACTAAATATTTTTATTATTAGAATAATATTATTTTTATTAATAATAAAAATAATAATGTTATTAACATTACTATTATTATTATCATTATCTATTGTTATTAGTATGTTATTTACAATTATATTCATGTTTATTCTTATTTTTAATATAATAATAATAAAAGGGTAATCATGTCATATTATACAAATCATTCCGAATAATACTCTTGTATATTGACTACCAAACATAGGTTTTTAATCAATATACCAATTTCTATCTTCATTCTTGGAGCATACCAAACATGTCATTGTTATTCCCAAGTTCATTCTATTCTTTCATTCCATTCCTGTCCAAATTTATTCCAATGTACCAATTGCTACCTAATAGTAATTGGACTTATAAAAAGATAAGTATTATTATAGTTCACTTAATAAATCGGTTTAAATTCATATATCCATATTATGTATAGTGATTGGGGCTGACTGATAAAAAATTTATTTGTAAAATATTTATTCTCTTCACGAATTTAAACAAATATTATATTTTTGTCTCCTAAATGATAATAGGTCAAAGCATAAATAAAATTTGCTAGGGATTAGGCTCTCTCTTTAGTACGGTGGAGATATATTTAACAAAATGTGTGCCGAGTACATGTCATTTGTGATAAACTATTAGAACACATGCACGATATTCATTTGACCAATTCCGTTACCTTGGTTAACGAAATGAGGGTGATAGGGCATGTGGTGAGGTTAAAAAAAAAAAAAAAAAAAAAACACACTTTAGAAGGATTATGAGTTAATTACGATTTATTATAACTTGGAAAACTTCCCCTTCCCCCCATTCCCCTCAATCCAAACACACCCAGCTTCAGAGGAGGGAGGTGGCAAAGATATGGGCATCTATCACTTATCGGATGGAAGCATCAGGCCTTTGTTTTCCGAGACAGAATATAGCAGGATTACACCACCAACATGGATTGGACCAAGCTTTTGATGAAACAGAGAAAAATAAGAGGAAGAGTAGAAGAATCAAACAAGTTTAAATTATCAACTTGAAGCTTGCAAAGCTACACCACCGTCCTTGGAACACTGCCTAAAGGCTCAGCAAATGGAAAAAGAAGAATCAATGAACACTGCCTAAAGGCTCAGCAAATGGAAAAATTAATTAACTAACAACTATATTTACGAAACAAGTATGTTTATTTCAACAATATGCTTCCTTGAATTTCTCATGATTTTCACTTAAGCATATATAATTCGTGTTATAGTTTATATTTATAAGCATACAAAATTATCATCTTTGATTTAAAAGATGGCGTATAAAGTTTATAGCTTAATTAGATTATATAAAGATTCTATTATATTATCTTATTACATATTATTCTATTAGTTAATTCTAACTTCCAATTATTTCAAAATAACATCAAAAATTTTGTTTGAAATATTCTTTTCCTTATATTGGAATTTAGTGTCTAATAGTATACAAAAAATAGTGAGATGGAAAATATCTAACCCTCCATTTTTGCTTTGACAAATTGAATTATTTGAAGCCTATTATGTTGATGATCACTTGTGCTTTTGTTTATTGCTTCGGATAAGAATTTTGAAACGGAATGGGCTGATTATAGCTTAAAACAGGTAGAGTTTGGTTTGATAATTGTGTTCATTAAGTATGATTCTCATCATTTATGATTTACCTATTTAAACTTGCATTAACGGTCTGTTTTTATTTTTTATTGTTTTTTAACCCCACCCCCATGTCCCAGATTTTAATGAGATTCCAACCTTGGTTTCCCAACTCAATGCAAGTGTAAGTAACTCACCACTAAATTACTCTTGAATCTCACATTAAACGCCTTTTTTGGATTGAGGGGAATAGGATGAAAGGAGTGGTAGTGGGAGAATAAGGAGTTTACTCCCTCCTTATGTTTGGATTGGGAGGACAAGCAGATGGATGGGGATATAGGAGGCATTGGTGTCCCTCGTATACCCTAAAATTTAATCCTCCCAAATTTGGGTTAAACGGAGGGAGCGAAAGTTTTTTTTGAAAAATTCTTCAAAAAGTTCAGTCCCAATCCTGAACTGACATATATTGGGATAGTGGGCTTGACGTGAGATAGAAGTGAAATGTGTAAGTGGGGTTGAGGTAAAAGAAATAGAGGGTTGGAGTGTGAGTAGACCCGAGATGAGAAAAATGTGAAATGTGAAATATGTGGCGGGCCCGAGATGAGAGAAAATAAGAAATATAAGTGAGTTCGGACATTTTGAAGACCAACATTTTTTTTGTAATGATTATTTTGACATTCATCCCATAATTACTACATCACGAAGGTAAATTAAAAAAAGTTCACTTGTACATAAAATTTATCTTTTCCTTCTATTTCTTTTTTAATCCAAATAAACTAAATCATAATCCTTTATAATTTTTTCCTTTATGAAATTCTTAAATCCTAACAAGATTTAATAATATCTTCTCTTTTTTATGATTTTATCCTTTACTTCATTAAATTATCCTCTTTTCTTAAATTATCAGCATCCCAAAGCTCATGGACAATCGCAAGAGGACAATTTACTACTAACGTTTATGTTTTCCAAAAAAAAAAACACAAAATTAGCCAACACTTGTAGGGTCAGCATCATGACGTACAAGTAAACGTAAAGCAGGGGGAAGGTTACTAAACCAATTAATTAGGAGAGTGCCTATCCTAGCTGCATGAGCAACCCAGTTTGCTACTCGGTTGGCTAATCGACTGATCCACTGAAATGAATAGCTAGAAACTGACAATAGGGCAAAAAGAGAGTTATGGACAATAAAGGTAATCCTCCAGTCACATAATGTGGAGCCTGTGAAGGCTTTGATAACAGTTGTAGAATCTGATTCAATCACGACAGAACTGTGTGAGCCAAAAGATGCAAGAATAGAACAGGCAGACCACGGAGGTGCAGGGGGAGGCAAAAGCCTGACCAGCAATAAGATGGCCCACCGCATCCTGACAAACTATACCAGCAGGGTGGTCAGGATCCACAAAGGAAGCATCACAACTGAAAGAAACAGAGCCAGAATGGGGAGAAATCCATTCTGGTTCCTGATGTAAAATCGCTGGACTCTGTTGGGTGGGATCCAAAGTGCGGAGATGGCCTCAAGTTGAGGGCACAGAAAAGTCACCGAGATGGTAGTGAAGTTCAGCTATAAGAGAATCGATGTCAGACCACTTTTAGAACCCGGAAGCCACCAATCAAACAATAATACATCTCCAATAACCCATCTAGCCCCTTCATTCAGCAAATCATGCCCAGCCAAAAAGACTATTCCAAATAAAAGTTGGAATTAACAAGTTTATGGATAATTTACACCAAGATATTAAATAAATAAGAAAATAATTAATAACAGGATATTGCACCCCTATTAATTATTGAATAAGCAAAAATGGGAAATATATTAAAATGCATAATTAATTATTATATAGTTATTTGCAATAAAGTCTAGTTTTCTCCTTCGTTGATATCTTATTGTAAGGCTAATGACAATTTTTCAAATACATTACCACATCTTGTCCACTGTTTAAGGTCATTTTAAATCCATCACTGTCTTGAAGGACTATGTGCTTTACCAAATAACATTAATCGAACTCAATTCTATGCTTTGAGAATGATGGAAATGATTTTTGTATATGTGGTTCCTTAATCCATGAGGGAATTGAAGGCAAAGGAATTTTTTTTTGGAAAAACACAAAGGTTGTGAAGAAGATTTGCAGTCTTGATATTAATCCTAGCTTATGTGAAATGTCAACACCAAAAAGAGAAGAAATGATAATGTTTAGTAACCTATATGTCATAACAAAAGATAGTAAGGATAAGCTTTTGGAAAATTGCATATTATTCGGGCTACCTTACATATGCTTAATTAATAAAAAACTTCATTGAATTACAAAGAAGTAAAATACATCATACCCTCCTTGTGTTTTGTTAAAGTTATGTTATAAACCATGTGTTTTCAAAAATCGCGTTATAAATCTTGTGTAATGAAAAATGTTGCATATTACCCCTACCATTCATTTATCTATCAAATTTAATGTGAAACATAATACACACCCCTATGATACAAATATAACATTTATTATGTGTAAAACATATGAAGAAAGACGAAAATACCCTCTTTCTCACATGAGTAACCTCTTTTTTTTTTTTTTTAATAAAAATCTCCACCCATAGAATTCGAAACTCTCCCTTCTTCAACAAATTTAATTTAATGCAACATGACAGATGCCATAAAATTAGAACAAGTCTGAAAAACAAAGGTTGAAAGTTTTCTTATATAAAATGCATAATGAACCTTTAAAGTAAATTCAATGCAACATGAGATCCCATAAAATTAGAACAGGTCTGAAAAACAAAGGTCGAAACTTTTTTTTGTATAAAATGCATAATGAACCTTTAAAGAAAGGGTTAAATCCACTTTGTACCCCTATCCTATACATGTTATGACACTTATTTTCCCCTCACTTTTAAAAATACGCACTTATTAACCCTCTTGTTAACTTCACGTTAAAAAATTAACCGATTGTGTTACTGTTCATATTTTCTGCCAAAAATATCCCTACCATATAAACACCCACAAATCACGAAAAACACTCTTCCGTACCTCCATCATCAACACCCACACACATACCCCTTCTTCAACATCAAGATCAACACACAACCTTCAAAAACACACACAATAAGACACCAAACACACACACATACACACACACACACAGTGATAACACGCACATAGACATAGTCACAAACATACACATACACATAATAAAAAACACATACACACAAACAACAATAAAAAGAAGAAAATCTTGGTGAAAGAATAGTAGAACCCTCGTTGATTTTGGATCTTATTTTGTCTTGCAACTCAAAAGGATTATAACAGGAAAAAAAACAAAAAAACACACACACAAACAGTCACAAACATATGCACACAATGCCGAACACACATGGTCCGCGCAGTGTGGAGGTGGTGGTCAACATGAGCTGCGACTATAGAGGTGGTGGTCAGTGTGTCATGGGGCTGTGGGGTAGTAGTCTCCCCGGGGTAGGGTGTTGTGGGGGTGGTAGTTCTGGCGGGGTGGAGCTATCGGGGATGGTGGTGCACACGCACTGGGGCTGTGATGGATCGGGTCTGCGTGGGGTGGAAGTCACCAGATTTTGGGGTTGGGGTTTGGTTTAGTCGTGGGAGTGAGAGGGGTTGGGGTGAGGGGTGTATGGCGTTAGGGTGGGATTGAGGATGAAAGGTGTGGGGTTTTGTTATTTTTTGATTTAAGGGTATATTTGTCTTTATAAATATTTGATAATGGTCATTTAATTAGTAATTGTGCTTTTATCTTGCCAGATGTTAAAATTGACCAAAGTCAAAGGTTAATAAGTGGGTGTTTTTAAAGGTGAGAGGTAATAAGTGTCACAACATGTATAAGATAGGGGTACAAAATAGATTTAACTCAAAACACAAGGGAGTATGATGCATTTTACTCAATTACAAAAAGAAATATTTGAATACTGCTATAGGCATGTGTACTTTAGTTTGACACTATTGTTGTTCGCATGATTATCGTTCCAATAAAATAGTTCTTAAATTCATAATGATTTAAAATAAAGGAAAAATATATGTGAGGTAGTTACTTAAGAAATTATTTTGTTCTACGATTTAAAAAAAAAATTAAAAGAACCCAACAAATACTTGTTTTTTTTGGGTTTGTAAAAGTTTATATATATATATATAATATGCAAAAGTACAGCCAAAGGCATTCAGTCAATCCCAAAGTGTACAAAAGTACCCTTAACCAACCTAACAAAATTCATAGGAGGGTTAGCTACCCAATCATAATTAAGGGAACTGAGTCTAACCTGCTTAGCTAGCCAATCGACTGCTACATTTACCTCCCAACAAACATGAGAGATGAGAATCATGACTCAGGGTCAGAGTTTGTGCATCTTTCAAAAGAGGCTCAATTGTCCAACTAGTACTAGACAAACTATGAAAGCCTTGAACAACCTCAAGACAATTGGATTCTCTAACACAATGAGAGAAAGACAGAGAAAAAGCTAAAAGACAAACTGTTTTAAGAGGAAAATCTTCAGCTTATAGCGCAAATAGACAATTGGTATGAGGCTCGAGCGTTCATGGCTTTAATAGCTTTTTGAAACTATAAAGAATATCGATATCGTTACAATACTTTTCATCATAATATAATTTAAAATATGTTGGGGATTTTAAAATAAATCCCCAAACCCGAATCGTGCACATAAATAAGTGACACACAATATTTAACGTGATTCACCAAACTTTGGCTACATCAACATAGTAATTTCACTATTGCTCAATATTCATGACTTTTTGTATGGATAAAGTCTAAACCTTCCTTACATGGCTTTATGTACGGGAAAGCCCCAAAGCCCTCAATACATAAATATTCTCTCACTCACTCCCCGGAGTATATTGAATATTCCCTTACCCTCTTTATCAAGTGACCTCACAACTCTTACTTGGCTGTGGTTGGACTGAACCTACCCGTTCGATCCTAGATAGATTAATCAGCTATACTTATTCCCGGGTCTACCTATCCCCGTGTATGAATTACTAGCCTAATTCATACACTATATTTTGAACTTCTCTCACTAATTCAAAATACCCTTTAGGCCTGCCACACCTATAACTGATCTTTAATTTTGAGATGGTTTCCTTCTTACGCCAACCCTTCTATTTATAATACCGGGGAGAGGTTGGAGTTAGCTGCACAAGCACCGAAAATAAAATGCTTTCAGTGCCCCTTTTCTTTTCAACAAATGAGTTCTTTTCTTACCAAAAAAAGGGATGAACCCCATCAATCTCCCCTTTCAGACCCTTTTGGGGATAAACAACTGATTCAAAAGCTTATCCTGACTCGCTTACTCTATAACTCAATTGGCTTCCCTATATCAGAACTTAAATACATGGATGATACCGCCTTTGGCTTCAACATCTGCGGTCTTTCTCCTTTGATCCGAGCAGCTTACCCCATCTGCTTGAAAAATCCTCTGCATATTCTGTATCTCCTCAACTTGGCCACTGTTGCTTGATGCATCATCAACTATCATTTGGATTTATCTCCCTCCAAGTTCTATATTTCCTTTTCCTGGGTCATACTTTTTTATCAGAATTCGACAATCCAAAAAGAATTTGGCAAAACTGGTTACAAATTCAGATTCAAGACGTCGAAAAACCTTAGGGGACACTCGGTCAACTTGGTCAATAGTGAATAGTACCGTACGTATGAATAGTATCCTAATGAATAGTAACTTTGGTGAATATTACAATATGTGTGAATAGTAATACTATTCAAATATACCGAGCTCATAAAACTCCTCTTACATGCATCACACTGGATTAACCCTTCTATTTCATCCAATCAGGCTACAAGTGCACCTACTATTTTATGCACCTAATTACCACCTTAGATCTAAATTTTAAAATGGATGGCTCATATTCAATGACTAATATCTCACGATCTAACTGTCCAATTTTCAAACGACCAATGCCGTTAGACTCCTCGTCGAGCGATGAACCTGCTGTTGGTCTTGAACCTCTGATCAAGTCAACGATCAATATTGATCGGAGCTACAACTGCTGCGACTTCTTTCTCAAATCTCAGCCAATTCTGACATCCTCTGGTAGCGTGACATGTATGGTTGGACTCCTCTCATGACAAGGATTCTAATGATCTACTCTAATTTGGATTTTGAGCATCGAAAGCAGCTAAATCGAGAAATCACATCTTGACTTTCCTTCATTTTTCGGCGATGATCTGGTCAACGGTGACCGACATGGTTGGCATCAATTTGTTCTTCTAGTCTCTACGAGCCCATCGGTACCCTTTGTGTGTTGTTTTATGCTCAAATGAAGAAGGTATGACATCATCTTTCTTCTTTGTTTATGAGGCACTATTTTATGAATAGTAACTCTGGTTACTATATCGGTCAATAGTATTTTTCAGCACCTCCGCAACTGTTCTGGCTTCTCTGTTTGATACGACATTTTTTTTCTTTTGGCAAATTAACAAGAATAACAACAAACAACATACTGCAACAAATTGTTCTTCCTTTGTTGATTCGCCTTTCTTGATAAAGGGATCACAATCTCTGCCACAAATCTATTTCCCGTCAACACGCCTATTTATGTGTGGTACCTGGCTCTGATACCACTTGTTGAAGATTTTAGAATAAATCCCCAAACCCAAATCGTGCACATAATTAAATAAGCGACACACAATATTTAACGTGGTACACCAAACTCTGGTTACGTCCACTGGGTAATTTCACTATTACTCAATATTCATGACTTTTTGTACGGATAAAGTCTAAACCCTCCTCACATGGCTTTATGTACGGGAAAGCCCCAAAACCCTCAATACTTGAATATTCTCTCATTCACTTCCTGGAGTACATTGAATATTCCCTCACCCTCTCTCACCTGGTTATGGTTAGACTGAACCTACCCGTTCGATCCCAGATAGATTAATCAGCTATACTGATTCCCGAGTCTATCTATCCCTGTGTATGAATTACTACCCTAATTCATACACTATATTTTGAACTTCTCTCACTAATTCAAAATACCCATTAAGCCTGTCACACCTAACTGATCTTTAATTTTGAGATGGTTTCCTTATTCCCTCAACCCCTCTGTTTATAATGCTGAGTAGGGGTTAAAGTTGGCTGCACAAGCATCGGATGCAAAATGCTTTCGGTGCTCCATTTCTTTTCAACAAATGAGGCCTCATTTGTACTTTTTGACAAAAATAAGGGATAAACCCCATCAAAATCAAATTTAATATATCATTTGGTACTATTGGTAAAACTATTAGAACATGTCAAATGAACTCATATCATTGAGAAGTACAATTATCTTTCAAATTGGAGTTGAAAAAACTCAAAAGTTTGTGATTAACAAAGAGAGACTTGGGGATTGAATTTATGTGTCAAGAAAACCACGTTTAACAACAAAAATACGTCCATTAGGTTTTATTGTATTTGTTTTGCTCGACATGTAACAAACACGAATGTGTCCATAATATTTTTCTTGATATTTATTAGAGAAGTTCGATAGTTTCTCTCTTTTTTGGTCAAATAAGTTTGGGCCATTAGGGTTGGAGGAAGATTTGAAGTATGGAAGGGGGATAAACTAAAAAGACAAGACAATGCCAACCGGTTTGATACCCTCATTAATATGGATACTTGGGTTGGAAGAGGAATACATACCTTTTTCAATTGTATTTGATCTCAAATTTTATGTGACCTTTATTTTTTTATTTTTATTTGGTAAAGATGTTACATTTTTTCTTTTGGTCAGCTGGATATTACTTTTTTCAACACCAAATCCAAATACGAGACCAGATAGAAGCTTTGAATTTCTGAATTGAAAATCCAAGAAATTTTCAACTTCCTTACATGACACAACCGAAATAAATGCACATCTAGCTAATTCCATTGGAAATGGCATAAGATAGATCATCCACAATAATAAATGAACCAAAATCAATATGAAACTAGATATCAAATCCAGGAAATGACAAAGCATCTAAGAATGCAACAACATGATAACCAAAATTAATGGCTATTTTTTATTGAGACCTCCTCGTCAAAAGATAAGTGTAACTTAGACCTCTTATTTATTTAAAAGTGAGAGACAGACCCCTTCTATAAGGGGTCTATATATTTCCCGTTAAAATAGCATAAAATGACTATTGTACCTTCGTTTGTTTTCTTTTTTCCCTTTCTTGTTCTTTTCCCTTTTTCTCTTTCTTTTTTCTATTTCTTTGGCAGCATAACATATTTGGTAGGATCGATGGTGAATGTTCATTTTCTAGATTCAAAGAGATTTGGATCTACAACACAATAGATGAAACCAAAACTGAATGAAGAGGTTAGAATGAAACCCAAAATAAATGATGAGGTTCTGAACATTTAGAGTAACAAAAGTGTCGATTTGCATGGGATCAAATAACTCAAGAATTATACTAGTTGAGTAACATATATTGTTCCAATAATTTTGGTAATATCTACTGATGATTAAACTGTAGATTTAACGATTAAAATTTCTTTGCCTTGACCTCTGTTGTCGCGATCGAATTGTAACGAATCGTACGATTCACTGAATCGTTCGCGATTCAGGCCACACTTACAAACTGCACCATATAGGATGAAATTGATGTGATTTCAGCGTCTATTGGAGGAAAACCGATAGAGTACATTGAAGATTCTATTGCCATTGGGTCATTCCATGACGTGAAGAATGACATACCAGTTATATGTTCAGCTGGGAATAAAGGACCAGGTGAAAAAACTGTTTCAAATGTTCCAGACTGTAAGTGAATTATGTGATGCATCTTTACGAGCTCAGGCGTGCTGTGAGTGGAGAGTTTTGTTTAGCTTTGTGTTTTGATGTAGGACGGAGACGTAAGTCTTTTTGACCTTTGATACCATGTAAGTATGGTAATTATATTTCACACAAAGAGGTTTACATCATGACACTATTTATAGTACAGTAGGTTACAGCAACAAGTATGATGACGAAAACATATTTGAAGTTATCTTCTATTACAGACAAAGTGATATAATTGATGTCCAAGCTAACTTATCATTTAGAAAGCAAAAAAATATTGGGCATCGACACAAAAACCAAATTATATTAGCTTGTTTTATTTTAGGGTAAATGACTAAAATGGTCCCTTATCTTTGGATTTTATGACATTTTTATCCTATATTTACCAATTGTGATAAATTAGTCCCTTATCTTTAAATTTGTGACGCCGTTAGTCCTTTTAACAAATATCATCAATTTTTTTTAACGCGAAGTGCATGTATCCGACACGCAACCAACTTAATTAAGATTTTGGATGGGTAAGGGACTAATTGATCACGTACTGGGTGCATGTAATCTACATCTGGTGATTATGCAAGTCTATTACATTAAGGAAATTCACAATAAAGACTCTTGCGTGTTGCATCAATTCTGTCATGCATATCAATGTTCATTGTCTACTTTTGCATGTTAGTAAATATGTAAAATAATATGTTTCATTATTATAATGAAAATCAGAATGTAGTTTGTTTATTAGGCGTGCAATTTTTTAAAAAGTGAAATAATGAACAAACAGTAATATGCATATGTATTTTCTTTTCACTTATAAGCTTAATAAATAGAAGAAAGGAAAATCTAAAATCATGTTGATTTTAATTGTCACTGAATTTAAAATCTATATTAAGATGGTTTGTTAGTCACCAAAGTGGCTAAACTAGAAAGTTGATGAATTTTCTTCATTGACAATTATTATTAAGTTTAAAATTTATATTAAGTTGGGTTTATAGACACCAAAGTGGCCAAACCAGAAAGGTTTGGATTTTATTTGTTAACAACTATTATGTGAATTTAAAATCCATATTAAGTTGGTTTGTTAGTCACCAAAGTGATCAAACTAGAAAGTCCTTAGATTTTAATAGTTGACAATTATTATTGAATTTAATCCAATTAAGTTGGTTTGTTAGTTACCAAAGTAGCCAAACTAGAAAGTTTGGATTTTATTCATTGTCAACTATTAACTTAAAATTCATATTAAGTTGATTCGTTAGTTAGCAAACTAGCCAACCAAGAAAGTTATGAATTTTATTCGTTAATAGTTATTAAAGATAAATCCATCTTATGTTAGTTCGTTAGCCACCAAAGTGGCCATAATAGAAAGTTTATGGATTTTATTTTCTGTCAATTATCCATTTACTTGTGATATGCCTGTTATAGAGATTGTGAAAAAATGATGGATAATTGGACGTTTATTATTCTTTGGACTTATTGGATTTTCCCAAAGGTAAATCATTTATCCTCTGAATAGTAAACATGATGAGACAAATTAAATTAATTTTGTCAAATATGTTTGTATATCCAACTATAGCGAATATATATGTTTTATTTTCTTTTGATTATCTAATAATGATGTTATATAGGCATTGGTTTATGATTTGTGTATTTTAGTTTCTACCCAAAGGAGGACTTTAATACACTATGATATTTGATTTATTTTATTTGAATCCACGATGTTGTCAGCATTAAATATGTAGTCATTATTAATTCATGATTATGCTAAAATAACATGTCATACTCATAGCTATTTTCTCATTCACATACTTTATATGTGACTGTCTTTAATGGATTGAACTTCTCTAAATAGTACAAAATATTCCAAATTCATTTACGTATACTGAATTTGGACTTAGCACTATAAATGGCGATCCTCCTACCATTACAGATTCAAATAGTGAGGAAGAGAAGATTCGTTATGAGTTTTGAAAGCGGTCTAATAGATTAAGTATCATGTTTATGTGAATGACTATTGCACAAACTAATGATGCTAAAAAATACTTAAAGTCTATGAAAGAAAAGTTTCAATTTTGCATATAAGTCATTCACTGATATGCTCATAGCTAAGCTCACGACCATGAAGTATAATAGGTCGAGAATTATGTAAGAGTATAAAGATGACAAATATTGCAGTAAGATTAAAGTCCTTGGGAATGACAGTGAATGCATGCTTCCTAGTGTGTTTTATCTGAAACTCACTACCTCCTGAATATAATCCTTTTCAAATTAATTATAACGCTATTAAGGATAAGTGATTATGTGAATTGGATAGTATGCTTGTTTAGGAGGAAATGAGATGGAAGAGTTAATTGAGTCACACTGTTAATCTCATTGGTCACTAAGCTGGTAAAGAATTTAAAATGAACAGAATCAAGAAGAAAGGAAAAAGTCTGTTAATGATTCTTAGACTCGTTGGAAAAAAGTTTAGGCTTGCAAGTGCCATTTTGTGATAAAGTAATTTCACTTTTAAAGATTGTCTGAACATAAAGCATGGCTTGAAAGTAAATGTAATTACCATTCCTTTGAATGCTTCAAATTAGATTTAAGTGAAATTCCTATTAATACCTAGTGGCTTGATTTTGTAGCTACCACTTATGTTTTCCATATGTTAGAAGGATTTCTTATGATCTAGAATATAAATTAAAATTAAAATTTTGTACATAAAAAATTGTGTGAAGGCTCTAATTGAAAGTTTAAAGACTTATCGTTTTATCATTAAGGCTAGCCATCACATTAATTTTATATTGTTCTAGGTACCTATATTTTTAGGAACTTAGTTTCTTTATTTTTTTTTTTTGGGGAAAGAGAAAATCATTACATTAACACATTATCCTACCCTAGTAGGGTAGGCATAAGATATACAAAGTTCTCTAAGACGATAAGGAAGATTAGAACACCAATCATTTAGAAATTACCACTCACAAAATATTTTGCGACCCAATCTGCGCAACTGTTGGCCGATCTTCTTTATTAAAGTTGAATGTTTTGGATTTAATATCAAGTTTGAACATAGATGTTTTTAGTTTATTTAAGAATGCTATTTTTATTGGTTTGGTGTTCTTGGTGATAGATTACATGAACTAAAACTTGTTGATATGTTCTATGAATCCTTACTTATTGAGTAACATAATATTAGAATCAAGCGTGGTAGGTTAAGTGAAAGTGTTGCTTACTTGTGGCATTACTGTTAATTATATTTCTGAAGAATAATTAGAAGATTAGTAAAGAATAAGATTCTTTTGAGTCCAAATTTTACAGATCTTGGCATGTGTGTGAACTACATAAAGTGTAAATAAATCAAACATAGCTAGAAATGAGCCACAAGAATGCTTTTTGAAACTACACATCCTAATGTTTATAGACCTTTGATGCACCTTCTTATAATAGAGAAAAGTATTTCGTTACTCTTACAATTGATTTTCACATTATGGTTATGTCTATTTGTTAAAATTTTGTAGAGTCCAATAACATTATATTCATAAAGAATGGTGAAGTTAGTGGAGTGATGAACCTCATAAAGTGGATATTAAGGAAGTTGAGATGGATTTTTCCTTATCCATTAACGCTCTATTATCTAAAGTTGTTTCAAGTGTTGTTGAACAGTTTAACATCATTGAATAGAAAATAAAAGGTGAACCATCACTTGGAAATGCTAACTCACAAGAAGTTGACTCATATGAACCACAAAGAATAACATTAAGATCTCAAGGAAGAGAAAGACAGAGAAAGACAGCTATTCATGATAATTATGTGGTTTATTTGTACGAGTCAAACTTCGATATTTGAGTCAATAAAGATCTGGTTTTAGTTTCATTAGCCATAGAAATTATAGAGTTTAATAAATAGATTGGTGCCCAGAAAGATGAGATGAACACCTATGGAATTAAATAAAGTTAATGATCTAGTCAAATTGCCATAAAGTTCGAAAAAGTTGTTTATGAAGGTTTGTTAAGCCAAACGCAAATCTAATGGGAATTTTAAGCAATGTAGGACTAGATTAGTTGCAAAAGGTTACATCAGAAAGGTGACATTGATTATAAAGAGATTTTTTTTAGGCTCAAAGACTCTTTGAGGATAATCATGAAATTTGTGGCTCATTATGTTTTAGAGTTGTACCAAATAAATGTGAAAAGTGTATTTCCTAATGAAGAATTTGAGAAAGACTATATGGACCAATCGAAAAGTTTTCAATAGAGGGAAAAGGTCATATGGTGTGTAAAACTTAAGAAATTAACATAGGGACTTAAATATGTTTCATAATGGTATATTAAGTACTATAATACCATTTTAGCTTTCGGTTTTAAGGAAAATAATGTTGTTAAGTGAATATGCTGAAAGATCAGTGGGAACAATTTTATGTTTTTCTTTTTAAGTCTTGTATGTTGATGATATTCTTCTTGCTACTAATGTATTGACAAATTGCATGAAACTCAAGTCTTCTCTCATAGATTTTGAATGTGGAAAAATATATATATATTGGAGAGACATCGTTGGTAATAGGAATTGAAATATTCCATGATGGATCACAAGGAATGTTATGATTGTCTCTAAAAAACCTATATTAAAAGAATCCTAGAAAGATTTAATGTGGATAAATTTAGTCTCATGCAATCTCTTGATAATGATGTGGAGTGAAAGAATGTATTAAAGTCATTCTTAATTGAATTACTTGATAGCTGCAATGAAAGTTCAATGTATCTGAAACGAACAAAGGCGACATGCTGACATGCAAATGATCTAATCATTTAAAGTGATTGGATATTTGAATTCAAATCTTATTGGATGTGTTGATAGCATAAAGTCCACTTTTTGCCATTTCTTCCTTTAAGCTGTGGGAGTGACCTTATGAAAAAGTGCGAAATAGACTATCATTATGTCGTCCATTATGGAAGCAGAATTTGTATCATATTATGAAGCTACAACTCATACATTATGGTTGCAGAAAATTAATTTCAGGACTTGGATTTGTCGACACTAATTACTTAGTCACTGAAAATTTATTGTGATAATTCTGCTATAATTTTCTTCTCTAAAATGACAAATAATCATGAGGTGTCAAATACATGAAAATAAAGTATTTGTCATTAAAGAGAAGGTTCAAAAATAAAGAGTGTCTATTGAACACAAATGCAGGGATCTTATGATTACAAATCTTAAAGTTGGCATATGGGTCAGCTCGGCCCGACCCGGTCCGGTCAGGCCAAATCATGGGTCGAGAAAATTGAGCTCGCCTCGGCACAGATGTTTAGTGAGCTGGGTTGAACTGAGATGGGATTATTTCTTAGAATATAGGATCTTGTTCAGCCTACAAGCCCGCCACCATGAGTCGCAAGCTGGGCTGGGCTGGGCCAACTCATTTTTTTTGTGATTAGTGTAATCTAAATATATAGTTATGCTAATATACAAACAAACACACATATATATACAAATACCAATATATATATCTATACCTATATATTATTTGGATAGTTGGATTAATAATTAAAAAACTGAAATTTAAACTTATTTTTTTAAGAAAAGTTAATTTAATTATTAACGAGATAGTACACAAGTTGATTGATAACATTAATAATTAACATAAATGATAAAACACTGCATAACAAGCTACAGGTTAATGAGACACGAGTACATTAGTGAAATAAATATAAAAATAAAATATCACATAAACACTTGAGGAAAGCTAGTGTAAAATATCTCCATGTTATTATACTCCTTGTACGGATACTAGGCCTGCTAGTAGTTATAGTGTTCTTGGCAGTGGCAATGGTTAAATAACCACTTCAGGATTAAAATAGTGTGACATTTAGGTGTTAAGATACAAGGTATCTCACAAGTATTACAGTTCCAAATTTACATCGAAATATAAATTGACGTTGCCAATAGTTTTAAATTACATACCTCTGTTATTCAAAGTACGTAAAATGATTTCAAATCTTTGATGAATGTAATTATCGTGAAAGATTTTCTTCTCCCATAGATATAGTTATATAAAATGTTGTAAACTTATCGTTAAAATTGTAAAAAAAAAAATTGTACCTAAAATCTTTTAAAAAAATAATAAAGGGACTTAAAGTTGCAAGTTACAAACTTGCAATATCATAAAAAAGTTTCGATAACAAGTCATTTAATATCAACTTAAAAAATAAATTTGCTACTTGTTATTATTAGTTTGTTAAAAAAAATAGTTACTACGACTTGCTAGTTTGTTTAAAAAAATAATTATTATGACTTACATTGCATGCATAAAGCATAATATTTCTATTTCTTTTAATATGTGAGCTTAAATTGTGCTTAATTTGTGTTGGGCCCGAGTTTGGCTCAAATGGGCCTTATTTGGGCTCGAGATGGGCCATATCTAGGCTCGAGCTGGGTCTATGCTGGGCTCGATTTGGGTTGGGCCCCGAGCTAGATTAGGCTTTGAGTTGGGCTGGGTTGGGCCTAGGCTCAAATGGGCTTAGGTAAAAAATTATATGACCCAACTCGACCCATCTATATATGGTGGGTTGGGCTTGTGTTGGCCTAGTCCCAATGCCACCTTTAGCAGATCTTATAACTAAAGGCTTACAACCAAGTCATTTAAGGAACTTGAAGTAATGGTAGGTCTTGCTTGTAATTATGAAAGATGTATATGTTCTTATGTTGATACTCTGAGCTCAATAATGTGTTTCTGACAAACATTAACATAGTGTTTGGATTGCACAAAGGAATGGAAAGGAAAGGAAGGTAGAGGAATAAAAATAATGGAAAGGAAAGGAAAAAGATTCATTTGTTTGGATTATTATAAAATAATAATGGAAATTAAAGGAAATAATTTTATAATCCTTTGTTTGGATTGGAGAAGGAAATGAAAGGAAATCACCATTTTAAATGTAAAATTACTAAAGTGCCATTTTCATACACAACTATAAAAATTTTGATTTTTAATAAGCAATTCCAGATCTTTTAAGTGCCTTATGCTACTGCTTCTTGTTCACATTCGTCTCCACTAGTTTTAAACGAATACAAAGTAAAAAGTTGAAAGAGAGCAAAGCAGCAAGTTTCTGCAAGTTTTGGTTATGGTGTTGGGTTCTTCTTGCAATGGGAATATCAAGGTCTTCATCTGCACCTGTGCTTCTTTGCAAGAGTACAACTAACAAGCTTAGTGATCAATAAAAAACATCTTTTTACAAAAAAAATAAAAAAGATCAAGAGAAAATATCTAGAACAACTAATTGCAAAGTAATTAACACAAAATAGAACAACTAATTGCCACATAGGCTACCAATATATAAATAAAACCTGTACATATATTATCAAATAGAAATATCATGATCATTAGAGGCCAAAAAACTATTCCAATGTAGCAACAAGAGTTTACAACATTAGCTAGAAATACAAGTTCACCCATGGTGAGATACAAGTTATATACATCAAAAGGAACAAAAGGAACATTGAACAGAGCACTAAAAGGGTGATTTACATGTTCAATGCACCAAAAAGTAGCATTGGACAGACACTTGTGTTACTACACCAAAAATAGCATAAGACAGGACATTAGTACTACTAATCACACATCATCATCAGTAATATATCCTTGCGCACATCCATTGGACATCCAATTAGTGCCTGCACCTTCTCAGGTCTCTCAACAAGAAACAAGTAAGCTTTCTTCATCACATCTTGATCAATTTCCAAATCTACTAAGAGTTTCCAAACCTCATCTTTTGCCAGTGGAAGTCCTTGTGTAGATGTAGATTTATCCATCACAAAATTTCCCTCTTTAAGTGCATCAGCAACAATGATAAATGCTTCCTTTATATTATCAGGTTCTATCATTTTTTGACCTCTTAACTCTCTTGTTTTTCCCCTTGAACTCCACATTTTTTGAACGAATCTCAGAAGACATCACATTCTCAACATTATCAGTATTGCAGCTATCAAAAGCATCTATCATCACTTCATTTGTAGACACCAAGTGTTCAATACCATCAATGGTTTCAAAGAACTCTTCTTTAGTTGTGGAGCTCCTTCTTTTTCGTATCTCAGAAGCTGTTTCAGCATGCTTACCAGTGGCTCTATCTTGCCCATACAAAATTACCATTTTGTCATAATTTGGCACAGGCTTGGACTTCCATTCAGCAGCATGAGGGTGAGCCTATAAAATAATCATATCATTATTAACCATTATGAAAAGGACAATAACGTTGTCATTTGCAAATGTAAAAAGAAAGCATACCTCAATTAGCCTTGCTCAAACTTCACGTTCAGCACTCCACATATTTGTGATAGGTGTGCCGCCCGACTCCTAATGCATACATTTATCATTCATGTGCATATAAATTGTGCATTTACTTGTTTAAGTGCTTACTTGTCATAACATGCTATTAAATGCTTATTTGACATTTTATGTAAAATTTCATGTTTAATTGACTTCTAATAGTAAAATGGTGAATTAATTTATTTTAGAAAATGATAAATGTGCATTTAAACTATTTTCATAAAAGATTTTTAGTAAAACTTGCATTTAAAAAGTTTTCTATTAAATTGAGCCCGGACTAAAATTTTTATTATCTTATTTTCCGGATTTCATATTTTTCTATTATTACTTAACTTATAATTAGCTTACATTCACAAAAATTATATTCATTGCATATTTGTTGGGTGATTTACAAAAATGTTTTGATATCACATGAATAGTAAAAACTATGTATTATCTTTGGGCTAGAAATAGTTTGTCTTGCATTTTATTAGCTAAAAACCAAGTCCAAAACCCATTTAAACCCATAACCCAAATCCAATATCCAACCCATCAACCCATATAATCATTCTACACATATATATATCAAACAAAACACAATAAACACCAAAAATGCTCAAAATAAGCCAAAAAAATGCCTAAAATCAGCCAAAAACCCTTATTACGGGAATAGTGCTTTTCTTGTAAATTTTGCTCTTTGGATCTCTTCAAGCTTGTTTAGGGTGTACTAATCTATCACAAAGCTTCATCCTTCCTTGCTATACTTGGTTTTGGTAAGGGATTTTACAAAAAATTGTATTTTATTTGCTATTGTAGTTTATGTCCAAAATTGATATTGTTATATATGCTTGCTATTATTCATTTTGAAGCTTTATATCATGCCTCTAGGACTAGGAGAAGACACTTATATGGTTGTTTCATGTGTTTATGAAGTGTATATATGAAATCATTTTTGTAAAGTCTTGAATTGACACTTTTAATGCAGACCTATGAAATATTACTCCAAACCTTAATCTAATGCTAGATATATGTTGTTGGATTGCAAAAACGGCCCCACGTTAATTGAATTCCGAGAACGTTGATTTTCATGGCCCTTTGTATGCGCACGTTAGAATTGATGCAAGTAGAGCCTTTAGAACTAGTTTAATGCTTGGTTAAGGTGTCATAAATGTAGTAGAGAATAGTTAGATATTTTTGATTAACTAAACCTTGATGAAAACTAGTTTTGGCTTGTTGAGCTTAAAAGGGAAAAATGGGGTTATAACCTTTGTTCTTAGCTTTAGCTTGCTTGTTGTGCTATACTTGTTGTAAAAATTAGGAATACATGTTAGATGGCTAAAATAAGGTGGACGTGGCATGTGCGTGTGTTGAGAACTAAAGTGGCTATATGAGATTAGTGAAGTTAGATTTGAAGTTTGTTATCTTGTGTGAAGTTTAGAACCTAAATTGTAAGCATTTGAAAAGAGTTTTGTTGGAATTTATGTGAATTAGTTGAGCTTATTGCATGATTAGCTATTTGAGTTATTATAATTGCTATATTGTCTATTGATTGAGTTGTAAATGATTCTTAGGTCATGTTTATAGTTAGATTATGTTTAAGTGTTAAGTGTGTTTGTATAGAATGTTTATCCTTTGGGTGAGGTCTTATAATTTGAGTTACATGAGTAATTTACTAAGGGTGGATTGAATATGCTTATAACTTAATGTGATGCTATTGTTGAATGTCTCTAAGCATGTCATCTAGTTATATAATAATTGAGTAGAGAAGAGTTGGGTGTCTTGTAATTGTAATTAATTACTTGTCATCTATTGAATTGAAAATATTATGTCTATACTTATTAATGCTTATTAGTTGATAAGAATTACTTGTAACTCATGAATGTCAAGTAAAGTAAGTCATATTGCATTTATATGATCAAGCTAGGATTGAGTATTTGAGCTAATTCAAGGTGATTGGAAGTGAGTAGAAGCCATTTTTGTATCTTGAGCTTGGTAAAGGTGAGAGACTTCATCTTGTTGTGCATTTAGTTTATTCACTTGTTCAAAGATTTCATGATTTAACAAAGTTACTTAAGTCGTGTATTTACTTGATCATTTAGTAAAGTAGATTTGGAACCCTTTGTCTTGTGTGAAGAATATGATCTAGTTAGTAAGCATTGGAATAGTATTTCGATGCATTTCTTGTGAATTACTTGAATTAGTTATAGGAGTAATTGTTTATATTGCTATAATTGCTTTATTTGATTATCTAATGTGTTATATGTTATATATGGGGTGAGGCTAGCTTACTTTGCTACCTCCCCACTTGATTCGGTTTTGGTATCTCATGATTCGTTATTCGTTATTCGGGGTTGTACAACCTTCTCGAACATGGTAGTATCAAGAAACTTCGGGTAGCATCGGGTTGTCAGTCTAGCTCGGCTACCATAGTGCCTATTCCTTTTCTCGTTGAGACATACTCCTCTACCCTAGAGGCGTGGTTCACCTCGTTGGGGTATACGGACCTACCTCGAGAGAAATAGGTCGTAGGATCGGGGTACATCCAGAGTACCCCATTGGTAGTATAAGGGGATTTGCAAGCATTTGCCATTGAAGATCACGGTTTGTGGTTCGAGATCGAAGACAAAGAACATAAACCGTATCCTTTTTAAATGTGTTTAATGTTTATTCGATTAACTTGCTATATTGTATTACTCGTGTTATTGTCCTTGTTGCATTGCACAAAATGATTTTCGAAAACACCCCGGTTTACTGTATCCCCTCCCTCATTGAGTAACTTTGGTTACTCATTCCTCTTTTCAACATGTTTCAGGAAAAGCTGGAGATCGGATTGCCTCCTATGTGGCCTGCTTACTCTTCCAGTGTGTGTAACAGGGAAGAATGTGATCATGATTTGCTTGTACTCTATTTGAGACTTTGTGGCAATGTATGTATTTGTGTTATATTAAGGAATGTATTATTAAAGTTTTAGTCTTGTATGATGATTAGGTACTAGAGGGTTTGTAATAACTTCTATTGCTTTACTTTATTGCTTAGTAGTTGCATGCTTGTACGGTTTAATGAAAGTGGATTGGAGGACTTAAAATATAAGAAGGTTAAGTAAATAATATTAGAGTGTTATGATAAGTAGGTTTAAAAGACAAGATTTCAATGGATTTAGCCTTGCATGCCTGTGTGTTATGTTGTTGGGTTCCAAGGCTCGGATGGCCTTGAGGAGTTTGTTGTATGCGATGTTAGTGGTAGTTGAGAATTACGGAGAAGGTTGGACTTTGGTTTTGAGGTTATAACTACTTGTACAGGTTTTGGATTGTCCTACAAACAGGGGAGACTCTGTCCGTCTTTCATTATTTTTCGTGACCTCGGGTATTGGATCGGGGCTTCGGTATCGTAAGAGATCAGGGTGCTACAATAGGACTCCAAGCGAATCCACTCATCCCATTTTTGAATAAGTCAAAGCATTTGGAAAAAATTACCTTTAGAGTCTTCCAACGATTTTTTACCCTGTCTTTGTCAACTCGTTGACCGATCATTTCTTTTAATTCTTTCACTATTTGCTCATATGCTTTTGGTATGATGGTACCATTAACTCTATTTCCTTCATTATGTTGATGTAAGAAAGCATCAACAAGGGCGTTATCCATAGGAGGGGTTCATTTCAAAGTATCTTCATTATTAGTGTCAAGTGATTTTTTCTTCCTGGGCATAACTTCATCTACAAAAATTTTACATCAAGAGTCAATAAAAACAAGTTCATGAAATCAAAATTATCAATGGAATAAAGAGTATTATAAATTTGATAAACTAAAACAAGTTCATAATATCAACACAAAAGTACATAATAAACTAAAATAAGTTCATAATATCAACAAAAAAATACACAATAAACTAAACAAGTTCATAATATATACACAAAAGCACACAATAAACTAAACAAGTTCATAATATCTACACAAAAGTACACAATAAACTAAACAAGTTCATAATATCAACACAAAAGTACACAATTAACAAGATGATAAAATTTCTTGCAAAATAAATAAGTGACATCACATATATAGTCGTTCCACATAGAACTAGCTATTGAATTCCTTATATATTCTCCTTGTGCAAAATCTTCATCCTCGTTTGTATGGGCATTTTGTTGTTGTGGAACTTGATTCATGATTTTTTCATCTACCTCAGCAATTAACTCCTCATCTGGATCTACACCCATTAAGTAATTATGCAAGATGCAACATGCTAAAATAATTACTTTTTGGGTTTTCACACCATATGTTGGCTTATTTGAACTTTCCATAATAGGAAATCTCTTTTTTAAAACTCCAAATGCTCTTTCAATTGCATTACGTAAGGAAGCATGCCGAAGGTTGAACAACTCTCTAGCATTTAGTGGTAGATTCCTTGAATATTCTTTCAAATGATAACGGATAACTCTATATGGAGCAATAAGTCCACTCCTTAACATAAATCCAGCATCAGCAAGGTAATATTTACCTATCCAAGAAATAAATTAGCTTCTTATATCATGTATTTGTCTATCATGATGAAACACAAAGTTCTCCCTTATTTAAAGTAATTACCTGGAGGAATTCTAAGTTTATCTTCTCTTGTAAGTGCATTTTTTATTATTCTTGAGTCAAATGCCGATCCTTCCCATCCGTGTAAAACATAAGTGAATTGTAAGTCAAATGTACATGCAACAAAAATATTTTGGGTTGGATAATCTTTCCTACCGCGATATTTAGGAGCATCTACTAGGGACACTTTTGCACGGACATGAGTACCATCAATAGCACTAATACAATCCTATAATCATATCACTATGTTAATCCTTATATTATACAAATATTTCTAATTATGTTTTATTCACAGAGTATTTTTTAAGTATGGGTAGAATCTATTGCTGCAAAGAATCTCTGAACCATCAGGCTATTTCATATATTTATCATCTAACTCAATTAAAGCTCTTAAGACCCGATGGAAATGACAACCAGCGGTTTCTCTAGAACATAAAAACCAGAATTGAATTGCACAATTTTTAGCATGATGACCTAGTATATATAATGTTTTTGTAACTTGTTCTTCAATGCTTACTTGTCTAGTTGCTTGGAGTCCACCATCACTTTCCAGTATATCACACATATCTAAAAAAGCTTTTGGACTCATTCTCACTATTTTGCAACCTGTTTCAATCCCTATTATTCGACCCATTACTTCCTTTCGAACTCTTTCTTTTTCGGAGTTCAAACTAGAATATGTAAGAAAATTACGGAACGTTTTTTGACGAAACAACCAATAAACAAAAAAACAACAAATATAAGCAACTGTCATTCGACACTTTTGATGCCATCTAATCAAATTGAGGGTGTTATCATTTCCTGGATTTGCCATCTAATATAAAACAAAAAAAATTAAAAAAACTTAGTTGTTAAGAAGCTCATACTAGAAGAGTGCAAAAACATAACATATCAAAGTAATTCTCACTGTACCCTATAATTAAAGGAATGAATTTCAATTGGAAGCATACAACTAAATTGTTGGATAAAACTGAATTTCAATGCATGTTGTAATATTGTTTTTGCTTAACAAATAATTTGGCAATTTTTATACCAAATTAACCGAAAGAGTCAGACTCAAATTCTGAAGAAAATAACAAAGCACAACTTTTTCTTCCATGTGTTTCATATATGAGAAATCATTTTCTTTTTTGCCTTTTCTGTTTCCAGTTCATTCTTTATTATTATTATTATTTTTGTATAGCAAAGTTCAATTAATGATAATCGCATGATTTAATTTAACTACACCACCTAGATAATGTTTTTAGAATGAGAAACAAGACAAAATTGGACCAGATATCAATTGTTGATACAAACTAGGTATCAAGAAACAAGAAAAAAAACTTTGGTAATCAAGTACCAAATAGAAGCAGCAAACTAATAGCTTCGTTTAGGTATCAAGAAATTAGGGGAAAAAAAAGAAGAAGAATATACATACCTTTTGACGCGATGAAAATGTCTGAAGAATTGAAGAATGGTGCAACAACAAAGACATAAATGCAAGATGTGATTAATAACTTTGTTTAGGTATCAGGAAATTAGGAAAATAAAAAAGAAGAAGAGACATACCTTTTGACGCGATGAAGATGTCTGAAGAAGTGAAGAACGACACAACAACAAAGACAGAAACGTAAGGTATGAAAATGAGATGATGTAGGGTTTTAAAGTGCATAAGGGTAATTGTGAAAATATTAAAAAAGGTCAGGGACAATAAGGACTTTTTATGTTTAAACATTTCATTTCCCTTCCAAACACCCCAAATTAGAAGGATTGTAAAATCCATCCAATTAAAGAAAATTGAGGGGTTTTGGAACCCCTTCATAACCTTTACCTTCTTTTAAATTGCAATCCAAACAAGGGGAGGGATTCCTTATTGCTTCCCCACCTTTTCCTTTCCTTTAAAATTGTGAATCCAAACAAGCTGTAAAGTTTTTCATGTTTCATAACAGTATTCACGTAACTTATGTTTGTTAAGGAAAACAAAAATGTTTGTGTAAGAGATTATCGTGGACCACTAAGATTATGACCAAGTGTGACTGATTGCTAATGTCGTGGTATATAGAAGGAAGTACATCGAATAAATGATATATGACCGCTATAACCCACATTTAGTAGTCCTTCATTCATTGATAATTATGAAAGATATTATGTAAGGATTTAATCTCTTATGCGCGCCTTATGTTTATAGTTGAATCATATTGTCCATAAAGGTTAATGGGTCAAGTGGGAGAATGTAAGTAGTGTGACCTGTTAAGTTATTGGTGACCCACCAATTAAAATAATATTCCACTAAAGTCCAAGCCCATTAGGTTACTTGATAGAAGTCCTATAAATATATATTAATTAGTCTCTCCCTACCTTGAAGAAAGATGTAGAATTTGATAACATATTTACACTATAAAGAATATGGTTAAGGTGGAGAAATCAATTAAGGATAAATATCACTCCACCCTCTGTGATATACAAAACTATCACACTACCCTTGTATTTTTTTAAAAACTCACACTACCCCCCTCATGACATTTTTACCCTTTTATAATTTATATATTTTTTTTCTTTTTTCTCTTTATTTTTACCTATTTTTTTTTATCTATACTAAAAAAATTAAAAAATTTGAAAAAAAATTAATTTTTTTTTTCAACTTCTCCCATCCCCCAACCCCACCCTACCCCCCACCCCTACTGCTCCGACGAGAGCAGCAATGAGATCTTAAGGCTTCGATGAAGCAATAGGTGGTGGGGGAGGGGGGTGGGGGTGGAGTGTATGGGTAGGGTTAAGGGTGGGAGAAGATGAAAGAAAAGTTAATTTTTTAAATTTTTTTTAGTATAAATAAAAAATAGATGAAAATAAAGAGAAAAAATAAAAAATACATATATAAATTATAAAAGGGTAAAAATGTCCTAGAGAGGGGTAGTGTGAGATTTTTCTAAAACTACAGGGGAGTTTGTGATAGTTTTATAAATACAAGGATAGCGTGATAATTTCGTATATCACAGGGGGACGGAGTGATATTTACTCTATCAATTAATCGTTGTCATAGTTTCGTCTTCCGCATCAAGTAAGTAGTTTATAAGTCTTAATGTTTTATATGATCATTACATACTTTTGATAAATTTAATTGCAGCATGTTTTGCAATAATTATGCTTACAATCTCTTTTACGGTAGGTGAAGTCACAAGGCAGAGATTGTTAGAGAGACTGCAAAATTCGTTGGGCTAGAAGAACACAATACAATGTTGGCAAAATATGAGAGTTTTTCAGACTCTATGGGAAGTCTTTATGCAGGTTAAATTTATAGACTATGCAAAAGCTTGAAAAAAGCAATCTCCTATATATGTACGGAGAAGTACTATGTAGTTTAGATCTAGTTGAAATTTTTTATTCTAATAAATAAAATTAATCTTTAGGTCTAGGTTAAAATCTTCAGAACAAATAAGAAAACTAGTTCAAATCAATTCGTTTCTTCAAGAATACTTTCCAAGTTTAATGCATTTATTCATGTTTCTCATGGCACGAACTACGATGATATCCCTAAGAGGTTTGTGATAAATACTATTTACATTTTCCTAAAAATCAATAAAGCAATTAGATCTAAAAACGTTAACGGTAACACGAGTTAATTTTTTCTTCGTAATTTGTTTTCAAATTATGTCTCCAAAAAAAAAAAGAAATAAAACATTTAGTGGCCCCATAGCCACCATCTTTATTGACACTAATGAAAACAATTATTTTAACAGTATATGTTTAGAAAAATAAATATCAATTCTAATTAAGTTGTGAAAAATCAAGAAAAGAGTTAAAGGATAAGGGTGTGAAAATTGATAATTGTAGTATATATTGATTTAATGGAGTTATACTTACCCTAATACAATCTGTTTGTTAATTAGCATTAGGATTCCTAAATTGTTTAAGATAGGAAAAGTACTGGTGGTGGGATTTCCTATATATATTTATGCAGCTACTCTTTCTCTCATTCATCGCAAACCTCATTAATCCTTTTAATTTGTTCATCAGCCACTTTGCAAAACCCTTTTCTTTTCCGTTTCATAGCATACATCAACCCTTTTGATCCTTCTTTTCTTTGTTCAACCCACATTCCCAAATCTTTACGTTTAACATGGCTATAGTTTCCAAGAAATTTTCTTGTTTCGTGAAGAAGATTGCTCGCAAAGATCATCATAATGGATACTCAATGCTGAAGAAAGATGATCATGACCACAAGAAGAAGCCAATTCCAAAGGGGTTCTTCCCTGTGTATATTGGTGAAGAGTTTAAAAGATATGTTATACCAATTGCATACCTATCATCAGTGCGCTTTGAGGCATTACTTACTCAATATGAAGAAGAGATTCAACCCATACAGCCAATTATTTTGCCTTGTTCTACTATGATGTTCGAGACAATTCTTAGCCTTGTCAAAGCTGAGAAGGGGTTTTAAATTCAAGAACGATGAAGACATGAAAGGTGATGCAGTCATGAAGTTTTATGCACACATGTGGTATTCCAAAATTATGAACAGAAGGTGAATGTACTTTTCTTTTGGTCTTTCTGACTTGGCTCGTGTTGTTTCAAGAATTGGAGGAGAGGTGGTGTAGGGGAAAAAAGAGAGAGAGAGAGAGAGAGAAAAAAAAACAAACAAACAAACAAAAAAGGAGGAGAAAAAAAGAAAGAAAGAAAACATGAGAAAAAAAGGAGACAAAATGAGGGGGAAAAAAGAAGAGTTTGAGCAACCACGAGCAACAGTTTGGCCGCCACCTAATTGAGATTACATTTTTGGAGGAAATCGCTTCATGATATGGCTTCTTTAAGAAACTGGTTCGAAGGTTTCTTGTGGTTTAGATTCAAAGAATTATTAATCCTTGTAATGTTGTACCATTTGATTTTATTAGTGAAGAACTCAACTTTCTCCGTGGTTTTTTTCCCTCTGTATTAGAGGGTTTTCCACGTAAAATCTTGCTTGTTATTATTGTTTTACTACTGTTTTATTATGTGTGTGTGCGTATGCATATATCTGCATGCATGTGTCTTATGTATATAAGCATGTTAGATTTTACTTCATTCTTGATCAGATAGTTGGCACAAGGGATTATGGATTAGAATTAAGATAAAAATTCTTACTCTTAGCTACTTTTGGAACCAAGATCCAAAACCAAAACAGGAGCAATGTTAGCCACAATTTATGGCAAAGAATACGAATTTTGTGGGGCGTTAAAATTTGTTTATATGAAGAATATATAGCTTTTGACTAGTTTTTGGCCAAAAATTTTATATGTTTTTTTTTTCAATACAAAAAATTTTATACGTTTAGGAAGGCATGAAATATTGAAAACACTATTTGTAATGTGTAAAAACGTTTGTTTAAATGATAATATTATACATAAAATACAACGTTCTTGGCAACTTGGACAACTTATAACGAAGTTTGTCCCGCATATCACTATGAAGATCGGGATCTTTACAAAAGGCTTTATAAAGCTTTCATCTCAATTCATATTTAGCCGTGAATAGTTTACGTTTGTGATTTCCTATATTTCACTTCTCCGACATCTTACTGAGTTTCCCCCTCAACTTTAAATTGTATACATTATTACATGCTTTTATCATGAAATACTACAGATGTGACACAGCATTAATCTTGAATTTTATCATAACTAACGCAATTATGAGCATTGCTAAAGTAGTTACAAATAGGACTAATTGAACTTTATGAACTTCCCGTTGATATGTGTTTATCTGTTGCACATTTGGAATGTGTGATTAGTGGCCGTAACAGCATTCAGACGCCTACCTCTGAAATGAATGTAGCTTGAAGCACGGAGTTTGGCCAAGAAATGAACCAAATGTGCACCTATTTTAATGGTCTCATCACTTATTTGAATCAAATTAACAAGCCTCGTTAGACTCAACTGAATTAGTGCAAGACTGTAAGGTGTAAGAGAAGAGAATAGAAGAGATAAAGTTCGTCCCTTAGTCCAATCTATATCCATAGCTGTTTCTTATGCTATTTTAATGGTGTATTCATTTAAAGAAAGTGGAACTCCGTAAATTATTAAATTTTTTCCTTTATGATTTAAAGGGATGTTTAACCCAATATTACATCACATTTACATCTATCGAAAATCAATTTCGAAATCTCTCGCACACAGAGCAAAAACCATACCATCAGATTAAACCAGTTTTTTTATTATTATTATTTAGGGGTGGCTTAAGGCTACACAACATAATTAACGAGACTCGAATTTGCAACCTCTCGCATAAAGCAAGTAACATTTCCACTAGACTCACATTAAACTTTTTAATTGCTCATGCGAATGTCATTTTCCCGTAAAAAAAGGGGTTAGCTTTTAAGTAAGCCATGAAAAGTAAAGATCAACACCCATAATACATTTAAAAGAAGTCCTGAACATGGTCATGGTGACTAATTTAACACGACCACCATGGCTGAAGTTTCATTCCTTTGCAAACGAACTGCGGTCAGCATTAAGGTAGTGCAACAGGGAAAATTCTACTCTCTCTCAGTTCTTGACCGCATAATGGAGCGCGACCACTTATTAGTTGTGTTGTATTACAACTCTCCTCCAGCTCTGAAGGTTGGTGAGTTAACTCGAATGCTGAGAGATTCAATTTCCACTATGCTTTGTGCTTTCCCGATAGTGACAGGGCGGTTAGTGAAGAATCCACAAGGCCATTGGATGATCAAGTGTAATGATGCTGGGCTAAGGATGGTCGAAGCAAGGGCAAAAGGAAGCGTAGATGAGTGGCTGCAGAATGTGAATAGGGAAAAGGAGCTTAAGCTTGTTCACTGGGAACCAATGTTGGAAAAGCCTTATTTTTGGTCTACCTTCTATGTTCAGGTAAAGATGTGCTCTGACGTTGGAAACACAGTTACCAAAGAGTTACAAAATGTGACTAGGAAACCAAGTGAAGCTGATATATACGATTAAATTTTGTAGACATGCAGACAAGTCACTATTTTTGTAAGAATAAATGTATTTAGAATTTTTATTTAATAGGAGTTAGAAGTACACAATTTAGCATTTGTTTTGAGTAATTCTTTTCAGTGGAGTTTAACAAATTTTTTTAAAAATACAACTGCAACTCACTCCTAAATGCTTTTGCCCTCGGGGTCATGACTAGCGCTGCAACCCCTACTGACCCTTGAATATATCTATCCATGCTTATAGTTCTCTTGTATATAATGGTTTTATGGTTTAGCAAGTTTTAATGTGCAACAGTTTTAGGTTTTTTTTTTGAAACAACGAGAAACCATCTTAGGCAACAATATATTGGATCCACTCTAAGGGCATAAATCTCGTGGTGTAGTGGCTTGTCCCGACTTATGCTCTAGGTCAAGGTCAGATAATATTTGTGATATAGAGAATAGGTTTAAATTTGGAATATTTAATCATAACAAATCATTATCTAACTACTCCACTAGATCATTAAAAACAGTTTTAGTGTAGTTGGTGATGTCTTGTTTTTTAACGCTGTGGATGATTTGATCCAATTTTGTTCCTGACGCGATAAATTTCTAATATAAATCTTTTTTGGACTAAGAGAGAGTATCTGTGTGTGCTGAAATTTGTATGTTAATTACGAAAGTAAATGCTTGCATCGTCTCTAATAATCCTTCACTAATTTTCAACTGTTAGTTCTTTACTAATTCGGTATAACATATGTAATTCAGAAAAAATTGACGAAAAATACGAGAAAAATTAAGAACGTCGTTTTATTATATAAATTTAAAGACTAAAAACACATTTTTTAAGTTAATTGACCAATAAAAGTATTTACGTTTTGTTTATTTTCATTTTTCCTCGCTAATCGTTTGGACATGGCAGCTCACTGAATTCGAAGAAGGCGGTCTAGCAGTTGGCTTGAGCTGCAGTCACTTCCTAGCTGATCCCACTTACGCCACCATGTTCATCAAGGCATAGGCTGACACAACCTACAGCGGCAAAATGATTACTCCTCCTCTATTTCATCCCTTGCCTCCTCGAAGACCAAGCAACAGAAACAACAACCACAACCCTTACACCCAATTGATCAACCACTACAAAACTACCATCCAAAAACCATCTCCCCCCTTCAATGTGAAACATACAACTATTGCACTAGAATTCGCAGAGGACATAGTCAGAAGTTGCATAGCCATGGCCGAAGATCATAATCCATGGTTAGATAGTTCGAATCGTACGCCTTTCGAGGCCTTAGCTGGACTTTTCTGGGTATGTATCAGTAAGGTCAAGGGGATGAAAGGTGTTTTAATAGACATGTCACTGTGTTTAGATATGCGAAAAGTGCTAAACTTGGACAAAAGTTTCTTTGGAAATTGCATGGTGTATAACAAATTGAATGGAGAAGGCTTATCAGAAGACGCATTATCTGAAGCAGCTACTGCTATAAGAGAGGTGGAGATGAAAATGGACATTGAAGGGATCCAAGACTTGATAGGGTGGTTAGAACAAAATGAATATGAAATTCCTCCATTGATGAATGGTTGTGATCTCATTTGTGCCAATATGGAGGGTATTGATGCATATTCAGCCATTTTTGGAAATGGTCTCATGAAGCCGATTCATGCATCATACTATATTGAGCCAGCTTTAGGACAAGGACAAGTTTTGATCCTTCCTTCACCTTCAAGTGAGGGTCCATTGAGCCGTGTTGTGATGGTCACACTTCCTAAAGATGAAGCCACCAAGCTTCTTGGCCTTCAATTAATTCAGCAAATGTCCCCAGCCATATTGATGGGTCCGGGTACTGATAAATGTTGATGACCACCAGCCCTTTCTGTGACTTGTTACTAGCTAGTGGAATACTAATCTATATTAGTATCTAATTACGGTGTCTTTTATTGCTGTTTAATTTAAAAAGGATAATTGGAAGATTGAGACTTGTGACGAGTTATTACTATTAATTTGAAATACTAATGATAAGTACTTTTTTTTTTCGATTTAAAAGAGACTTACAAGTAATATTATATCATTTAAGATGTTAACTCTGAAATTACTCTTGTGTTTATCATTTTGAGTATGCTACGAACTTCATTTTTTCATTGCCAATTAGCTAGGGAAAAAAGTCCATCACCTAAGAGTTGTTTTCTTGTAGGAGATCTACGTGATGGAATGATAAAAAAGTGATGTGAATTGATTGAGGCGTACTTACTCCTTTTCTTATGTTGCTAAACTTTCGAATGACATAATTTTTACTTGGTTATACATTTTGAGTGATTTTACTGGCAAACCATCGAAGCCAAATAATTTTGTCATATAGCCACTATTTTGGAAGTTAATTTGCACTTCTAGTAACTTCAAAATTAAAAAAGAAAAATATTTCAAATTACATAGGATGAAGAAATAAAAAAAACAAGATAATTGTAATATACCTGGGAAGTATAATTTTTGACCTTAACGCGATTATTAGGCCGGATAAACTAACCTTGCAAGTAAAACTTCTTGCACATATAAATTGTTAGTAAACATTATTTCTAATTCTTTGGCTTAGTGAGAAATGATGCAACTTTAGTGTCTTGACTTTGGAGGTTCAAAACCTTACGTAAACAGTACAAACATCTTTCCTATTCTTTGGTATTTCTATTTAAGACAGCCGCCTAATGTGCATTGTCTTCTTTTTCCACTTTTTTTGTATTTTATTGTTTATTTAAAAAGGAAAAAACAAATTGAGCAAAGAAAACGGTTCAACAAAACCGCCGTAAAAGCTCAAATATTTTTTTCCATATGGTGGTTTATGCAGCAATATTGTAAACAACGCCTTCACATAAAAGTGCAGTTATAAATCGCTGCAAAAGACTGGAATAACCGCCGCAAAAAATCCTTTATTTTGTAGTATAAACTCATGGGCAAAGTTAATAAAAATTTTCAATGCCAAAGACTTTTTATCCATCAGCTTCATCTGAATGGATTTAGCAAAATCCTGATAATAGTAGAATTTATGTGGTGAACTTGAAGGAAGACACTTTCCGATGTAAGGGATGGCAAGTTAGTGGAATCCTGTGTAGGCATGAAATGATTTGTATAACCAACATGAGATATAATTCAATAGAATTTGTGCATCCTTGCTTCACTTTGAATGTATACAAAGTGATATAATAGAACTACCCCAGTTCTAGACAAATCCCCAGTTCTAGACAAATCCAAGTGGACTAAAGATGATTCACCTCGTTGCCAGCCTCTTGAAAGGGTAAACAAGATAGGAAATTAAGCCAGAGGTTAACAAGAGCAAAGAAGTTGAAGAGACAACACAAACTTTGGAATAGATATTGGTCCGCTCCATTTTTTATATATATAACTAGTATATTTTTCTTTTAATTTCAATTTTTATAGCAAATTTGACATAATCAAAATTTATAACTTTTTTTATTTTATATTATTTTTAAAAAAAAAATTAAAAAAATGCGACAGAAAAGAGACGAAATGTGAGGGAGACGGAATGAAAATGAAATGTAGAGGGACATGGAAAGATGACGAAATGTAGAGAGAAACGGAAATGTGACGAAATGTAGAGGGAGGCAGAATGGAGACGAAATGTAGAGGGAGACGGAAAGGTTACGAAATGTGAATGAGACAAATTTGAGACGAAATGTGAAGGAGACAGAAAGGTGACGAAAAATATTTCGTCTCCATTTGAAACGAAACGGAAACGAAATTCAACATTGGAGACGCTTTGAGAGGCAACGCTCGAGTTTCGTCTCTGTTCCGTCTCCTTTTCAGATTGGAGACGGAACGGAAACGGAAATGTACCGTCTCCCTTAACGGATGCTTATTCCCTTTTTATTTTTTTGTTTGTTTGTTGTATCCTATAGGACCGACTGTTGGTCTGTTAGTGACAGTGTGTTATTAATAAAATGTAGTTGTTTGATTGCTATTGTAGTAGTTTCTATTTAAAGTAAAATACACAATACCCTTTTATAATATGTCGAAGTTGCATGCTACATCTCACGTCAGCATAAGTATTTAAAAAGTCTTTGTGTTTGTCAAAATATTGAACGTTACCCCCTTTTGTTAGTTTGTGTGTTAGGTTTAAGCTACATGCCCTTGAAATGTGAATTTATTTTATATTTTCCTTTAAATTAAATTCTTTTTGGACATGATTGCCCCTTAATAGCTATTAGAAAGTAGGGATTTATCTGCATATTAATCAAAACACAGGGTATTTTGAAATATTCTTATTCCTTCTATCTCCACCACCTCCTCTAAATACTCCATCCACTTCCACCACCACAACTACAAAAAATTAACACCTTCATCATCATTTTCACTTTTCTTCTTTTCTTATTTCCATTATTTTTCATCTTCTTTCTTCTTCCCTAACTTTTCCAACCTCAAGCCAAGAACTACTACCATCATCGCTCTCTCCATCTCCTTCTCCCACCCATTTTTTCTTTTTTCACATTTTTTCACTTTTCTCTTATCGTTCAAAATTTTCATTGCCACGTGCACAACACCAACTACACAACTAATGAAGACATAGTATTGCTTAGATTTTTGTATGAGGATAATCATTTGCTCTCTCTCTAGAATTGGACAACTAAATCTCTAGACTTTCGAGTCTTATCTCTAGAAGCTTTGGTTTCTCTTTCTTCTTCTTTACTTTCATCCTATTTTTCTTTTAGAATATTATTCTTTCCATCAATCTTTGTCAATCATCTTCTTCCACATATTTGATGAAGAACTCTACTTCTTCCACATATTCTATAGTCCTACTACTAATGTTACTACACTTGAGCTCCTGGCAAATAGTAGTGGAGTTTCAGAGACATTTGCAAAACTTGCCTTGGTTGCGCAGAACAAGAGCTCTTTGATTTAATGATTAATTTCAGTAAAAATAAATTCTATTTCTCTAGGATTGAATCTCTCTCTAGAGCATTATGAAATTGCGGATTTAGAAGATTTAAAAATGCCTAAACCAAAAAGGCTGTTGGTTCAATATAAAGTAAAGGCATATTACTCCTTTTGCGTATTGTGTAATTTTTGGAGGTTTTGGATTTTGGCATGACATAAAATTTACAAAAAAAATTTTTTTTCTCCTATTCACTTTAAACAGTAAAGGGCAATTAATCAAGTATGACAATGGGTATTTCAACAAGCCTTAATAGCTACATACTTGGATTATGGACATAATGTTTATTACATAAAAATTACCAATAAAATGACTTGACATGGGGGAATTTAGGTAATCTTAAAAGTTGAAAGGGGTGTTTGGTATTTATTCATCAACTCAAGGGGTAAATTATTATGAATAATCATATAAATGGCTAAACCAAAAAGACTGCTCTTGGATTTATTCATAATTTTTTTTTTTTTTTACTATGGTCTTGTTTGTTGATTACATACTGCATGCATGTGTCTTGTGTATATAATCATGTCGGATTCTATTTCATTCTTGGCACAAGGCATATCTGATTTTGGATTAGAATTAAGATAAAAATTGTGACTCTTGACTAATTTTCGAACCAAGATCCAAAAACAAAACAGGAGCAATGTTGGGCACAATTTATGACAAATAATTTGTTGAAAATTATTTTTTGTAATATGGCAGAATGAAGATGCAATTTGTAGTCACTAGGTAATTAATGCATCAATGTCCAGAACAAAAAAAAAAAAAAAAAGAAGAGATAATGAGGTACGTTATGGTCTAGAAAGTGGATTATAACTATTACAAAATTATTAAATTTTATATTCAAGTCTTCAAGCCAGTCACACAAATCTCTTTTACGGTACGTGAAGTCACAAGGAAGAGATTGTTAAAGAAACTGCAAATTTTCTTGGACCTAGAAGAACACAATACTATATATGTTTGGAAAATACGAGAGCATTGCAAAGACTCTATGGAAAAATCTTTATGCAGGTTAAATTCATAGACTATGCGAAAGCTTTAAAAAAAAAAAGTCTCCTATATATATATATATATATATATATATATATATATATATGGAAGTGCTATGTACGTAGTTTAGATCTAGGTTAAATTTTTAGTTCTAATAAGAAAAATTAGGCTTTAGGTCTAGGTTAAGATCTTCAGAACAAACAAGAAAACTAGTTCAAATCAATTTGTTTCTTCAAGAATAATTTCCTAGTTCAATGCGTTTATCAGATGTTTCTTAAGGCACTAATTACAATGAGATATTATCCCTAAGAAGCTTGTGATAAATACTATATTACATTTTCTTAAAAATCAATAAAGCAATTAGATCACAAAACGTTAACGGTAACACGAATAGTTAATAATGTTAATTTTCTCTTCGTAATTTGTTTTCAAATTCTATCTATAAAAATAAAAAATAAAAAAAAATTAGCTGCCCCATAGCCGCCATCTTTATTGACACTAATGGAAACAATTATTTTAACAGTATATGTTTAGAAAAATAATTATCAATTCTAATTAAGGTGTGAAAAATCAAGGAAATAGTTAAAGTATAAGGGTGTGAAAATTGATAATTGTAGTATATATTGATCTAATGGAGTTATACTTACCCTAACACAATCTGTTGTTAATTAGCATTAGAATTCCTTATTTGTTTAAGATAGGAATTAGTATTGGCAGTGGGATTTCCTATATATATGTATGCAGCTATCCTTTCTCTCATTCATCACAAAAACTCATTAATCCTTTTAATTTGTTCATCAGCCACTTTGCAAAACCCTTTTCTTTTCCGTTTCATAGCATCAACATCCCTTTTGATCCTTCTTTTCTTTGTTCAACCCTCATTCCCAAATCTTTACGTTTAACATGGCTATAGTTTCCAAGAAATTTTCTTGTTTCGTGAAGAAGATTGCTCGCAAAGATCATCATAATGGATACTCCATGCTAAAGAAAGATGATGACAACAAGAAGAAGCCAATTCCAAAGGGGTTCTTCCCGGTGTATGTTGGTGAAAAGTCTAAAAGATATGTTATACCAATTGCATGTCTATCATCAGTGCACTTTGAGGCATTACTTACTCAATATGAAGAAGAGATTCAACCCATGCAGCCAATTACTTTGCCTTGTTCTACTATGATGTTCGAGACAATCCTTAGTCTTGTCAAAGCTGAGAAAGGGTTTTAATTCAAGAACGATGAAGACATGAAAGGTGATGCAGTCATGAAGTTTTATGCACGTACGTGGAGTTCCAAAATTATGCACAGAAGGCGAATGTACTTTTCTAACAAAAGAAAAGAAAGAAAACAAACAAAAAAGAGGAGAAAAAAGAAGAAAAAAAAAAGAAGAAAAAAAGAAGAGTTTGAGCAACCACGAGCAATAGTTTGGTGGCCACCTAATTGAGATTACATTTTTGGAAGAAATCGCTTCATGATATGGCTTCTTCAAGAAACGGGTCTAAAGGCTTCTTGTGGTTTAGATTCAAAGATAACTCCTTGTAACGTTGTACCATTTGATTTTATTAGTGAAAAACTTAACTTTCTCCATGATTTTTTTCCCTCCTTATTGGAAGATTTTCCACGTAAAATCTTGCTTGTTATTATTGTTTTACTACTGCTTTATTATATTTGTGTTTGTTGATTATATACATCGACACACGCATATATATATATATATATATATATATATATATATATATACATATGTATATGTGTATACATATATCTGCAGTCCCTATATCTGCATGCATGTGTCTTATGTATATAAGCATGTTAGATTTTACTTCATTCTTGATCAGATAGTTGGCACAAGGGATTATGGATTAGAATTAAGATAAAAATTCTGACTCTTGTAACTACTTTTGGAACCAAGATCCAAAAACAAAACAGGAGCAATGTTAGCCACAATTTATGGCAAAGAATACGAATTTTGTGGGGCGTTAAAATTTATTTATATGAAGAATATGCTTTTTGACTAGTTTTTGCCGAGAAATTTTATATGTTTTTTTTTTTCAATACAAAATATTTTATATGTTTAGGAAGGCATGAAATATTGAAAACACTTTTTGTAATGCGTAAAATCATTTATTTAAATGATTACATTATACATGAACTACAACGTTCTTGGCAACTTGGACAACTTATAACGAAGTTTGTCCCACATATCACTAGGAAGATTGGGATCTTTACAAAAGGCTTTATAAAGCTTTCATCTCAATTCATATTTAATTGCGAGCTTTGCTTCTCCGACATCTTACTACATTTCCCCCTCAATTTTAAATTGTATACATTATTAATTACATGCTTTTATCATGAAATACTACACATGTTACGTACACAGCATTAATCTTGAATTTTATAATAACTAACGCAATTATGAGCATTGCTAAAGTGGTTACAATGATTTCACACCCCCCCTCCCCCCAGTAATTTTCGGCCACCGACTTTTCTTTTCTTTTTTTTTTTTCCGGTGAGAAGATGTAAGATCCTAGATGGTGGAGCTCCGAGTGTAGCGGTGTGCCCCACATTTATACTAGGTCAGTCGAGAGTCGAACTCCAAAGTAGTGGAAAGTGTCAAACACAACGCCTATTAAGTAGGAAAGTTTCACAAATGACTAGCAGATATGTGAATTCCGAAGAAGCCAAGCTGGCTATGAGGGGAATTGGATTCCCTTCTCTACTTTTTCTCTTATCTATTAGATGATGTACATTATGAGTCATCAGATTTGGTATTTTAAAATCTCAGCCATTCATTTTAAATTTATTTAAACTATGTTTTTCAAAACTATAAATCAAAAGGAATGGTTGAGATTTAAAAATATCAAATTTTATGACCCATAACCATAATACACCTCATCAAGTTGATGAAGGAAAAAAGTAGAGAGATCCAACCCTGACTATGAGATGCACTAATGAAATAAAATGGAGGCGTCTAGAAATATATTTCACGCGGGTAGCCTTGACCAAGGATAAAATTAGCAATTTTATTGTGTAATTTAGAAGTTATGTGTTCAAGTCATAAAAATACTAATTTTTTTTATTTATTTATAGAAATGCAAACTAAAATTTGTGCACGATGAACCATAATTAATCAAATCTGACTTTTTCTCATACTTTACATATAATGAGAATTTCATGTGTCCAACTGTTCTTTTCTGGAGAAGGTGCAAGCTAACTCTGCTACATATACGACAACAACTTGCTTAAGCATGCAGGTCACATGTAATGCAGCCATGAATCACCAAAAGAAGATTGACACAAAGAAATAGGCCTATCATTAGTTAGATTTGGCAACCTTAAATTGAAATTCTTGACCAACAAGTTATAAGTTTAGTGGTATGGTCCTCGTTATGAGTGCAATAGATTTTGAGATCAATTCTTGTAAGTGATATTCTTTAATATATCTTAGGCCTCCCATGAATAGAAAAAGAAAAAAAAAAGAGAGAAAAAGGAAAAAGAAAATTGCAATTCTTGAACTTCTCTACTTAATTTCTATGTTAGTGATTTGCATAGAAAAAGAAAATATGCAACCAATAACAAAATCCAATAAATGAGCACAATAAACCAAAATTAATACAAATCAACCAAAATTAATCCAATATATACTCGTTATAAATTTGAAGAATTATTATGTTTTTTTCCTCTAAATTATAAGGTCAAAGAATTAATAAAAGTTTCTTGGGATTTAAGGTCCTGATTAGGGACTGGGCTCTCTCTTTTATATTCTTGGAATATATATGTTTGAAAAAATGTGCTATGAGCTCTCTCTTTTATATTCTCGAAATATATATGTTTGACAAAATGTGTTATGTGCTGATTACATGACGTCATGTGGTACACTGTTTTTTTCTTTTTTCTTTTTTTTAACTCTACACCTCATGAAATTCGAACCATATTATTCCAACTGTTAGGGGTGGTAAACCATAACTAGACTACCCCTGAATCTCAATAAACTTTTAAAACAAAGGCACGATAATCATTTGATCAGTCACCAGTTCCATTACCTTCGATAAGGGAATGAGGGTGCTAGGGCTTGTGTGAATTAAAAGAAATTAAAGTTTAGGAATGTTAGGAGTTAATTACGGTATCTAAAGAGTCTCAAGCTCAATTGTATATATTTCATACATATCTTGTACATCAGTGCAGTGTATTGTCTACACAAGGATACAAAGATAAGATAAGAAGAAATTGTAACAGTACATTAGCTATGCCTACGAATATGGCATTTGAAACAATGGATCAAATCAGATATGTAAGCTATCGTGTGAGGCATCACGTGAGGAAGCTTCTTTCCTAATATGCCCCTGCAAGATGATGGCGCTACTTGCGACACCAATCTTGGACCTTAGTAGCGAGAAGCGCGACTTAGCTAATGGCTTAATCAAAAGATTGGCAAGCTGATTTGACGTCAAGACATGGGCAACTTGTAGAGACTTGTCTGCCACATTTTCACGAAAATAATGGTAGTCAAGAGCCAAATGCTTCATGCGTGAGTGAAATACTGGATTTGCACAAAAATAAGTGACTCCAATATTATCGCATAAGAGTTTTGGTAACGCTGAAAGCAAGAATTGAAGTTCTCGCAACAGATTAGACAACCAACAAATTTCAGCTGTAGCCGAAGCTACTGATCGAAACTCTGCTTCTGTAGAAGAGCGCGCCACTGTATGTTGTTTCTTAGAACACCAAGAAACTGGATTGCAACCAAGAAATATGATATATACAGATAGAGAAGTGAAGTCGTCACGATTTCCTGCCCAATCTGCATAGAATAGGCAACGAGATTGAGATCTTTAGACTTGACAATAGACAAACCAAAATCAATTATACCCTTCAAATAACGAAGAAGTCGCTTTGCTGCTTGCCAATGATGTTGCCGCGGTGAATGCATAAATTGAGCCAACTAATTGACACCATAAGCAATGTCGGGGCGTGAAAAGGCAAGGTACTGCAAACTTCCCACAAGCTTGCGATATGTTGAAACATCTGTCGTTGGTTGGCTCGCATCTTTAGTAAGTCTTGTGGAGGTGCTAAGTGGTGTAGCTACCTCATTTGCACCATCCATATTGAAACGATCAAGCAGGTCTTTGATATATTTCCTTTGCGACAAAATCAATCCCTTCTCATTGTAAAGAACTTCTATTCCAAGAAAATATGTTAAGAGTCCTAGATCCTTGATAGAGAATTTTGTTGACAAAGCTGTAATGACCTCACGAACACGGGCTTGAGAGTTGCCTGTAATCAAAATATCATCAACATACAATAGGATGTAAATTAGAACTGAGTTATGCCCATGATAAAAAGAGAAGAGTCTGATTTGGTGGTTGTGAACCCGAGAGATAAAATAAATTTCTGCAATTCTTGAAACCAGGCTCTTGGTGCCTGCTTGAGACCGTAGAGGGACTTGGAAAGATGGCAAACATGAGTGGGTCTGGCAGCATCAACATAACCCGGAGGTTAAACCATAAAAACATCTTCATTAAGTCGACCATGCAGAAATGCATTATTAAGATCTAGTTGGTTAATTTGCCAACCAGATGAGATAGCAATGAAGAGCACTACTCGAATTGTTGATGTTTTGACAACTGGACTAAATGTCTCAGTGAAATCAAGACCAGGGCGTTGGTAGAACCCTTTCACAACAAGGCGAGCTTTGTATCTAGCCACACTACCATCTAGGTTTCTTTTTATTCTGAAGACCCACTTACAACCAACTATGTTGTAATGTGCCTCTCGTGGAACCAACTTCCAGGTAGAATTACGTTCTAGAGGCCCGAGTTCGTCATCCATTGCCTTTTTCCAAGCAGGAATTTTGAGAGCTTGAGCAACATTTTTTTGTTCAGTGCATGGCTGAATAGGAGGGACCAAAGCTATGAGAGAGAAGTGTCTTTTGGGACAATGAACATTATTCTTTGACCTGGTGACCATGGGGTGAGTGACCTGCGGTAGAGGAGCAGGATATGACAATTGTGGGGAGAATTGAGATGTAGCAGTATGAGGCTCCCCAAGAGTTGGCGAAGGCAACGGATCTGATGTACAAAGGGACTGATGTAGAGGCGTTGGTTGTGGCATTGAACCTATAGCATCGGCATCAAGACGAGATAGAGGGGATCTGTTGGGACAGAATGGAAGAGATGTAACTAGAGGCGAAGTAGGAGGAGGATCTAGAGTAGGACTTGGAGATACAGACCTTAAGGGTAGTAGGACGGAGGATGTGGTTTTGTGAGAGGATTTCAGAGGCAAGCCATTGAGAGATATCAGGAGAAGATATACGTAAAGGCTAATCACATGTAGATAATGAATGAAATTTTGTCTTATCAAACGTGACATGCCTAGAGTTATAAAATTTGTGAGACACTGGGTCATAGCAAATATACGCCTCATGTATATTGGAGTAACCAAGGAACAGACAAGGCTGGGAACGTGGCTCAAGTTTATTTTTATTAAAAGGGCATAGCCACGGATGTGAGCCGTCAAAAACCATCTAATGAGGTAAAGTTACATTTGGTAATTTTACATTTTTGATGAGTCAAAAGAAGATAAAAAGTAATAGAAAAAGGAAGATTTGTGCATCAAAGTTCGGTGTAAAATTAGGCACATGAAAATTATTTTCACACTACTATTTTGCTTTGATTTTGGGTATGAAATGAGCCTATAAATAGAGGCTCATTCCTTACCATTTTGCATCCCCAAACTTTCCAAGTTAGAGAGAAAACATAAGCTTTCTCTTAAGTAGTTTTCTTCCTCTTTTGTTGTCCTATATTTGTGAGTGAGAGTTAGTTTCTCCTATTATTTGAGAGAGTGATATTGTTCTCTCCTTATATTAGAGAGAAGGTTATTGTAAAATACTCCACATCATAGTGAAATCCTCCATTACTTGCCCGTGGTTTTTCCCTCGATTTGTTTGAGGGTTTTCCACGTAAATCTTGTGTCTCTACTTTCTCTGTTCTCATTCATATTTTAGATGCGTGATACTGCTTGTCCCCGACTATTCCGCTGCCCCGATACCCAACAGTGGTATCAGAGCCATTAGTTACAGGTCACTGGTATTCATACGGGGTTACTGTTCATGGTTACTATTCATGCATACGTGAAATAGTGGGGGCCGGTTCAAATTACGAAGCAAATCGTCATTAATACTATGGCGGCAAAATTTGAAATCGAGAAGTTCAACGGGAGAAATTTTTCCCTATGGAAATTAAAGATGAAGGCAATCTTGAGAAAGGAAAATTGCTTGGCAGCAATTGGAGACAAACCAGCGGAGGTGACGGACGACAAGTGGAAAGAGATGGATGACAACGCTATGGCTAATCTGCACCTGGCATTGGCAGATTTGGTATTGTCAAGCGTTGAGGAAAAGAAGTCAGCAAAAGAAATTTGGGATGCGCTGTCCAAACTATATGAGGTCAAGTCACTTCACAACAAGATTTTCTTGAAGAGAAGACTCTATACCCTTCGGATAAGTGAGTCCACATCGGTGACAGATCACATCAATACCTTAAATACGTTATTCTCTCAATTGACTGCAATTGGGCATAAAATAGTGGAGCTTGAACGTGCAGAAATTCTACTTCAAAGTATACCTGATTCGTATGATCAACTCATCATTAGTTACACTAACAATGTTCTTTCAGATTCTGTTATTTTTTATGATGTTGCAGCCGCTGTTCTGGAAGAGGAATCTAGGCGCAAAAGTAAAGAAGACAGAATCGAAAGTTCACAACAAGCAGAGGCATTATCAATGGTGAAAGGTAGATCAACGGAACGTGGCTCTAGTGGGAGCAACAATCAAGGTAGATCAAAATCAAGGAGTAGAAAAAATATCAAATGCTACAACTGTGGCAAGAAAGGGCACTTCAAGAAGGATTGTTGGAGCAACAAGAAGAATCCCGAGGTGACAAATTCTCAGGGATGTGTGGCGACTGCACCAGATGATGGAGATATTTTATACAGCGAAGCAGCAATTGTATCAAAAGGCAGAAAGGAGCTCACTGATGCTTGGATAATGGATTCGGGAGCAACATGGCATATGACATCTCGTAGAGAATGGTTCCACACCTATGAACCTGTCTCTGGAGGATCTGTGTACATGGGTAATGATCATGCCTTGGAGATTGCTGGCATCGGTACCGTCAAAATTAAAATGTATGATGGTACCATTCGCACCATTCAAGGGGTACGACACGTGAAGGGCTTAAAGAAGAACCTATTGTCCATTGGACAATTGGATAACCTTGGCTACAAGACCCATATCGAGGATGGGATCATGAAGGTCGTCAAAGGAGCGCTTGTGGTGATCAAGGCAGAAAAGATTGGGGTAAATCTATACATGCTTTTGGGAGATACGTTGTAGGAGGCAGATGTATCAGTTGCATCAGCCGGTCAAGAAGAATCAACTATAATGTGGCATCGCAGATTGGGCCACATGACAGAACGTGGCTTGAAGATTCTCACTGAACGTAATCTCCTACCCGGGCTCAAGACGGTAAACTTACCTTTCTGTGAGCACTGTGTTACTAGTAAGCAGCATAGATTGAAATTTGGGAGATCTACTACCAGAAGCAAACACATTTTAGACTTGATCCATTCAGACGTTTGGGAATCACCGGTTTTGTCCCTAGGAGGAGCCAAATACTTTGTATCATTTATTGATGATTACTCCAAGAGACTGTGGGTGTATCCAATCAAGAACAAGTCAGATGTGTTTCCAATATTTAAAACATTCAAAGCGCTGGTGGAACTTGAATCTGGGAAAAGGATCAAGTGTTTGAGGACGGACAACGAAGGAGAATACACTAACTGGAGCTTCTTGGCATTTTGCAAGCAAGAGGGTATTCAGAGGCAATTTACTGTTGCACATACACCTCAGCAAAATGGTGTAGCAGAGCGGATGAATAGAACTCTTCTTGAAAGAATGAGAGCTATGTTGGAAACTACAGGTCTAGCCAAATCATTTTGGGCAGAAGCAGCTAGAACTGCCTGTTACGTGATAAACCGGTCACCGTCAACTGCAATTGGGTTGAAAACACCAATGGAAATGTGGACCGGAAAACCCGCAGATTATTCTACCTTGCACGTATTTGGGTGTCCGGCATATGTGATGTATGATTCTCAAGAAAGAACAAAGTTGGATCCAAAATCTAGGAAATGTGTATTCTTGGGAAATGCTGATGGTGTTAAAGGGTATCGCCTGTGGGATTCCACTGCCCACAAGGTTGTCATCAGCAGAGATGTGATATTTGCAGAAGATAAACTGCAAAGTGAAGACGACAGCAACACTTCAAAGGAGACTACTACAATACAAATTGAAGATAAGTCAGAACAAGGAGATGCTTCTTCTGAAGCTACACCAGAGCACGAGGAACAAGAACCAGATGATGCTGAGGTTATAGAAGTCCGACGTTCATTGCGTCAGACAACAAGACCAACTTGGCATTCAGATTTTGTCATGGCGAGCAATGCTGCATACTGTCTTCTAATAGAGGATGGAGAGCCATCTACATTTCACGAGGCTATAAAAAATTCCGATGTTGCCCTGTGGATGACAGCAATGCAGGAAGAAATTGAAGCTCTACATAAAAACAAGACGTGGGAGCTTGTTCCACTACCACTTGGACGGAAAGCCATTGGTAACAAATGGGTCTACAAGATCAAGAGAGATGGTAATGACCAAGTGGACGATATCGTGCAAGACCGGTGGTGAAAAGATATGCTCAGAAAGAAAGAATTGACTTCAACGAGATATTTTCTCCTGTGGTAAGACTTACAACTATCAGAGTAGTCTTGGCCATGTGTGCTGTGTTAGACTTACATCTAGAACAATTAGATGTAAAGACGGCTTTTCTTCATGGAGAGCTTGAAGAAGAGATTTACATGCTTCAACCAGAAGGTTTTGTTGAGAAAGAAAAAGAAAACTTGGTTTGCAGGTTGACCAAATCTCTATACGGTTTAAAGCAGGCGCCAAGGTATTGGTACAAGAGATTTGATTCCTTCGTAATTAGCCTTGGGTACAACAGACTCAATTCAGACCATTGTACGTACTACAAGAGGTTTGGCGATGATGATTTTATCATTCTACTGTTGTACGTGGACGACATGCTGGTAGCAGGTCCCAGTAAAGATCGGGTCCAAGAACTGAAGGCACAGTTAGCTGGGGAGTTTGATATGAAGGATTTGGGACCAGCAAACAAGATTTTAGGGATGCAAGTTCACCGAGACAGAAAAGGTAGGAAGGTATGGATTTCCCAGAAGAATAACTTGAAGAAAATCTTGCGGCGCTTCAATATGCAAGATTGTAAAGAAATCTCGACCCCGCTTCCTTTCAATTACAAATTATCCTCAAGTATGTGCCCTAGTACTGAAGCGGAGAGGATAGAAATGTCTCGAGTACCGTATGCATCAGCAGTAAGAAGTCTCATGTTCGCTATGATATGTACGAGACCAGATATTGCTCAAGCAGTTGGTGCGGTCAGTCGGTTCATGGCGAATCCTGGTAGAGAGCATTGGAATGTTGTTAAGAGGATCCTAAGATACATCAAAGGGACCTCGGATGTTGCATTATGTTTTGAAGGATCAGAATTTACTGTCAAGGGTTTTGGTGATTCTGATTTTGCAAGTGATACCGATAAACGGAAGTCCACTACAGGCTATGTGTTTACAGTTGCAGGAGGCATGGTAAGCTGGATATCTAAATTACAGACTGTTGTGGCCCTATCTACAACAGAGGCTGAATACATGGCAGCTACACAAGCTTGTAAAGAAGCAATCTGGATTAAACGGTTAATGGAGGAGCTCGGGCACAAACAAGAGAAAATTCCCTTGTTTTGTGACAGTCAGAGTGCCTTGCACATTGCAAGGAATCCAACATTTCATTCCAGGACGAAACACATAGGTATTCAATATCACTTTGTTTGAGAAGTAGTGGAGGAAGGGAGTGTGGATATGCAGAAGATTCACACCAACGAGAACCTAGCAGATGTCATGACAAAGCCAATCAACGTTGACAAGTTTGTTTGGAGTAGATCCTCTTTTGGCCTAGCAAAGACGTAAGCAACATGGAATTGACAAGTATGGAGAGATTTGAAGATCATCCAATATGACTTTAAGTGGGAGAATGTGAGCCATCAAAAACCATCTAATGAGGTAAAGTCACATTTGGTAGCTTTACATTTTTGGTGAGTCAAAATAAGACAAAAAGTAATGGAAAAATGAAGATTTGTGCATCAAAGTTTGGTGTAAAATTAGGCACATGAAAATCATTTTCACACTACTATTTTGTTTTGATTTTGGGTATGAAATGAGCCTATAAATAGAGGCTCATTCCTTACCATTTTGCATCACCAAACATTCCAAGTTAGAGAGAAAACATAAGCTTTCTCTTGAGTAGTTTTCTTCCTCTTTTGTTATCCTATATTTGTGAGTGAGAGTTAGTTTCTCCTATTATTTGAGAGAGTGATATTGTTCTCTCCTTATATTAGAGAGAAGGTTATTGTAAAATACTCCACATCATAGTGAAATCCTCCATTACTTGCCCGTGGTTTTTCTCTCGATTTGTTTGAGGGTTTTCCACATAAATCTTGTGTCTCTACTTTCTCTGTTCTCATTCATATTTTAGCTGCGTGATACTGCTTGTCCCCGACTATTCCGCTGCACCGATACCCAACAACGGAAAACATAAGCAGCCGAAGACACGAAGTTTGGAATAATTCGGCACAATTTTAAAACGACACTGGTAGGGTGATTTTTGATTAAGAATGGGAGTTGGAAGCCTGTTTATTAAATAGATTGCAGCAAGAAACGCAAATGACCAAAAAGATATAGGCAACAACGCACGGTGAAGTAATGTATGACCACATTTGACTATATGACGATGGCGGCGTTCTGCCGTTACTATATGTTGAGGGGTGTAGGGAGGAGAAATCAAATGTTGAATCCCATGGTGCGCAAACACAGATTTTAAGCCAGTAAATTCAGAGCCTCCATATGAATAAATGGTTTTAATAGACAAAGTAAAATGTTTCTCAGCCATTGTTTTAAACTTAGGGAAGATATCAAAGACATCTGATTTGTGAGACAAAAGAAACAACCAATAGAACTTGGTAAAATGATCTACAAAAATAACATAGTAACTAAAACCATCTACTAATCTGACAGGAGAGGAACCCTAAACGTCTGTATAGATTAATTCTAGAGAACGATGACTAACTAAACTAGAGATTCCAAAAGGAAACTTTGACTTTTATTGCAACTGCAGGAAACACAGGAGGAAGAACGAGTGACAGAGGATAAAGGTAGATGATGTCGTGCCACAACTTGGTTAAGCACTTTGGATGAAGAGTGCCCAAGTTTGTCGTGCCACATTGAACGTGTGGTCTTGATGCCAACATGAGCTTGTGGACATCTAAGTTGGGCGCTTTCACCAGTCATTCATACACATTATGCTTAGTCTGACCCGTCGCCAAGATTGCCCCCGTGGAGAGATCCTTCATACAAAATGAATTAGGATGAAACTCGATAGAAACATTATTAGTTCGGCATAATTGAGATACAGAGAATAGATTTTTATTCATTGAGGGTACGCATAAGACAGGAGAAAGATTAATAGAACGAGAGGGAGAGGGAGATGGATAGAGAAGGGAAGTAAAGCCAACATGAGAGATAGATAAACCTGTTTCGTCCCTGATTATGACATCGTCAGGGCCATCATACGAGTGGCTGATTGTCAAATTGTTCAGGTCTGAGGTGACATGATGTGAAGCCCCAGTGTCAAGTAACTAGCTAGCGGAGGGAGATGTTGAAGCGGTGTTTGCGGTAGGCTTTGTCGAAGGAAAGAATAATTTCTTGGCAGTGAAGCATTGGTGAGCCGTATGTCCCTTCTTCTCACATAATTGATATACTACAATAGGTTTGGGTGAAGAAATAGGTGTGACGCCCAAGATCTTAGCCGTACTTTAAGTCACTGTTGCATCTACTATTTGTGCATTTCTTCTGTGCTTTACTTGTTACTTTATGTGATTACTATTCATTCCGTTTTTCAACTGCTTAACTATCTTGAATTAGCATTTTTATTAAATCACATTAATTATTTTAGGAATGAGAAAAATGTGCGTTTGAGCTAAATGCATTAGAAGCCTTTGTTTAGAAAATGTTTTAGCAAACTAGTGAATAGTGTTACGTAACTAAAATAGGTGTTTTAATTAGCTAACATTAATTGTACAATTAGGACTTGTTTCTAGCTAGCTAAACTCCTTTTAATAGTCAATATGTGCACCCAACTTGACCCCATCCTTTATATTGCTCAACATACACATAACAAGCTCATAAAAATAAAAATAAAATTAAGAGAGCAATGTTGACAACACTGTAGCAGGGCCGAAAATCAATATAGGAGGAGAATGAGATATTTTTGCTCAACAAATCCTCATTCCAAGCCAAGTCAAGCTAGGTGCAAGTGGTATAGGGTGTTTACTAGCCTCCTAAGAGCTCCCACGCGCAATAGATGAGGGATTTCATACCTACTTTTGCATTTGAAAATGTGACAACTTTCTTAAATTCTTAGATTGGCTATCAAATGCTTATGTAATGCTTAAATATGCTTATGTATGTTGTATATAAGTAGTAGAAACCTAATTTATACTATTGTTTCATAGTTTGAACGGTTGAAATTGCTTGTTGATCGTATGACATGAATAGTGACGAGAAAACTAGGGTTTTGCATAATCGGACCTTATATCTTGAATTAATGGTTCTAATAGATGCTTTAGGTGCTAATGAAAGTAGTGTAAAGGCCCCGTAGGATTTAATTGCTCATAACCTATCAAAAGCATGAAATAACCGATTTTTAGAAAGGGGTTTTAGGGTTATCGCGAATTTGGGTTGAATTGGCCTTCACTTTTGGTATTCCTAGGCTAAGTAGACTCTAGTTATGCTTTGCTAGCTTCCGTTTGGGTCCCGGGTGAGGTACGTGTAGTACAAAGTCAAAAGAGATAAATTGGGACTTTCGGGCTAAATGCGGGTAATTAAGTGACTTTGAGGGTCATAAGGGTGCCTAAGGGGTTAACTAGGAGCATGGAATAGACCACTTAAGAATCTAGAACCGTAACATGAGTTTGGAAGGAAAATGGGTTGAGTTGCAAAGGAGTTTAAGTACAATTTTGATTATCTCAAGCTTCTAGTTGTGTGTTTAAATGTGGTTTCAAGATATTTTGGAGATTTTGGTATAGTTTTATGTGAATCTTGATCATGCCCCTTTGTAATTTGCTTAATTGTTATATGAAATTACTTCTTTTCTAACTGTTTCGAGGACAACCTACTTTATTGTTCCTTTCATGTGTTATTGTTATATTGTCATTGATAAGTGCATTGCATAGTGGTTGCACAACCATAGTGTCAGGGGCGATTGTATTAAATATCGACTGGGTGGCAGCGGGCTTGCCAGTGGATATTTGATCTTCGTGCCCTAGTCCCTCACTCGCTTGGTCCGGAGATTACCAGGGGTTGTTGGGTCGTAGGATTATCGGGGTACATCCGGAGTACACCTAATGGAGTGATTGGGGATTTGCCAGCATATTGATCATGATTCGTGGTTCGTGGTTCGTGGTTCGTGATCGAAGTTAATAGAATTTTGGAGTATTGGGGTTAAGTGTATCGTATCTTTTGATATGTGTGGTTATCTACTGTTTTAAATGTATTTTACTTGTCTTCTTGTTTAATTGCTATAACTGTTGCATTGCACGTCCCGAGTAGTCCTTATCCCTCACTGGGCAATAATGGTTGCTCATACCTTGCTAACATATTTTAAGAGATGCTGAAGTTGAATCCCAACTAGATTTGGTAGAGGGTGAAGAACAGGAGGTCCAGACTGATCAACTACCATAGTTACAGTGTCTAGTTGGTTGAAGTGGATTTATGGTTCTTGTTGTAATGTGGGGACCTTGTTTGCTCTACTTTATGTCATATTTTGTAGCCTAAGTGCTTATGTACATGTTGTGTGGTTGTAAGCTGAATACCAGATGATTATGGTAGAAGGCATAGAACTATGGTATGTAATAACTTATATTTCTACTTCTAGCTACTTTGCATGCTTGAGTGTGAATGTTAGGATGTAAGGTTGTTTTCAATTCCTAAGAATGTTTAAAGGCTATCATGGAGTAGCATGATAAGCGGTTTTGTAAAGAAAATATATTGTGAATGCATGCTTGTCTGTATCTAAATTGTTTGTATGTTTTAAGGCTCGGATGACCTTAAAGTTGGGATCTTTATTTTGGAAATGACTTTATTGTTGCCCTATAGTTTATTGAATGCTTATAGGTTTTCAAAATGTCTATGTTACAGGAGAAACTCTGTCCGTTTTTCCCTAAAATTTTGAGACCGGGTTAGAATTGGGTTGAGAATAACATGGTTATTAGAGCCTCAGGTCTCGTGAGGGATCGGGGCATTACATTGGATACATGAGAAACATCACCATTTGAACTACAACGAGAAGGATTGCCGGAATTACGGTGATTGGATTGAGAATTTTTACTAGAAGCAAAGTTCTTTTTGCCATCATTAGAATTATAACAAGCAGTATTCACCAACACAAAGTCAAGAGAGTCAGTAGCACGCAACTCCTCTCATTTAAGAAATGCCTCATACTCAACTAACTTATCGTGGAGTTCATCAAAAGTTATAACAATGTCTCGTGCACGGACAGCGGCAGCGAGCCCTTTAAAGGCAGGACCAACACCATTTAAGGTATAGGTGATAAGATATTGCTGGGGAACAGGGGCACCAACCAAGGCGAGTTCGTCGGCAATATCACAAACTTGTGCAAGATAATCAGCAACTGGTAAATTACCGCAACTAATAAGTGTCAATTGTTCAGCCAAACCCATGATTTATGAGGAAGATGGGTTAGCATAATTCTTCGCAAGGCGATTCCATGCCTCAGCAGAAGTAGAGCAAGAGCGAATGATGGGAACCACGTTGTGGCTTAAGGAGCCAATGATGCCAAGAAGTAGAAGTTTGTCTTGGCGCATCCAAAATGCGTAATCTGTGTTTGGAACATCTTTGTTGTTGACACGGACTGTAGAGGGGGGACATGGACGAGTGCCATCTATATAGCCGAGTAGATCGTAGCCATACAAAAGTGCATCGAACTGGGATTTCCAAGAATAATAGTTTGTTAGTGTGAGTTTTAAAGGGAGTTGATTTGCAACATTAATGGCCACAAGGTTGGAGGAAGAAGAGTGGGACACAGGTGTTTCGGATGGGGATGAAGCAACAGAATTGTCGTTGGCCATGAGAGAACGATGCAGCTATATATATATATATATATAAGATCTGTTACTCGTATGAGTTTTGGATGCTCTGTATACCATAAAGAGTCTCAAGCTCAATTGTATATATTTCACACATATCTTGTACATCAGTGCAGTGTATTGTCTACACAAGGATACAAAGATAAGATAAGAAGAAATTGTAACAGTACATTAGGTATGCCTACGAATATGGCATTTCAAACTATGGATCAAATCAGATATGTAAGCTATCGTGTGAGGCATCACGTGAGGAAGCTTCTTTCCCAATACTATCCCGTGGGAATTACAGTATGAGATAAATAAAAATGTTTATATTTTTTTTTCTTTGCCTTTCTAATGACAATGCAAATCATATAAGGACCCAAATTCCAAATTCCAAATTCCAAATTCCAAGTAATTTTGCAAATCATATAACCAAATCCTAGGAGGATAGGAATTTTGTAGGTATCGTAAATCCTAATGCACTTGGATAATTTACGAGTTAATTGTAATATTCAAATAAAATAAAAAAATAAATTATGAACTAATTACACTATTAGAGGAGATCTGTACATTTTTCACAAATTGTACAACCTAATTCTTCCTAGATATTACATATTTTAAAGTACTTGAAAACTATATTGTATTAAAAAGAAATTTGTCATATATACAAATAGTTCTTAACGTTGACACTTTTTTTTTTGTTTTTTTATTTTCCTTCATATTTTACTTGAGATTTGTACAACTTAGGTAAACTGTAACCAAATCCTACGAGGATACGAACTCAAATCCTAAACTACATGGATTGTTCCTAAACATTGAGCGACTATAAGTACGACAAAGCCACACGAACTGTTCATCGCGTATACCCAAAACACACCCACGAAATTCTGCGGGTTGAAGAATAGAATTATAGAGATGGCAGATTGGGCAGGGCTTCAGCATGATCTTGTAATTGAGATTGCTGAACGGGTTCCTTCCATGGAGAGCTACAACTCTTTTGGTGCAGTATGCAAATCATGGCGAGATGTTGCTACGTACAAAAGGCCATCTCAACCAAAAAACTTCTGAGGGACAGTGGCTTATGCACGCAGAGAAAGAAGAAGAGAAAGGGTCTTCACCAGAGTAGCAGTAGCAGCAGAGAATGCGCGGATTTTCCAGCGTTTCATTAGGCGGAAATACCCGTAAGATTTTCTTACCTGAAGCTAGCAAAAAACGTTGTATATCATGCAAAGATTGGCTATTTTTAGTTGCCGAAGATGAAATCCAAGCAAGTCTATGTTGCATCCATTGTCGCGTGTTCAAATCCATCTCTCTAAACTTAATACTTTTCCCGATTATGATACTCTGGTCTGTTACAACTTGCATTTTGTCGAAAGGGTGGTCTTAACCGCAGATCCACGTTCAACCACTGACTTTATTGTCATGGTCATATGGGTTTGTCGTAACAGGTTGGGGTTTTGCAAGCCAGGAGATACCTTCTGGACTGCCATGGATGAGTGGCTAGATCCGTTTTATGATATAGTTTATTTCAATAACAAGTTGTACGCATTGGATTGGGAGAGCAGAGTGTTAACATGTGATATTTATGGACCAAACCCAACTCATCAGTTTCACCAAGTCTTTGCTCTGCCACTAGAGGTGATTCAAAAGAAGTACTTGGTTGAGTGTTCGGGGAAATTTCTTATTGTTTACAGGGATGTAGCTATACCAGATGATTTCTCTTACAAAACTGAAGAATTTAAGGTTTTCGAGGTGAACATTGAAGATGGTACGTGGGCGGAGCTCAGGGATTTGGGGAATAAGGCTCTATTCTTGGGCTATAACTCTTCGTTTTGCATTAAGTGTTCTGAGCTCAATAATTGCAAGCCTAATTGCATATACTTCACGGATGATAGCGCGGAGCTATACTTAGATTTTGAGGAGGGAGGAGGCAAAGATATAGGCATCTATCACTTATCGGATGGAAGCATCAAGCCTTTGTTTGCCGAGACAGGATATAACAGGATTACACCACCAATATGGATTGGTCCAAGCTTTTGATCAAGTTGTTCCTTTTTCTTCTTTCTTTTTGATTTCTTAAATTATATTTGAGTAAAAATCACACTACCCTTTGTTATCACTAAGTATCACATTACTCGTGTCTTAACGAAAGTACCAAACACCCCTTGTCTTTTTCGAAACATTTTACACTGCCCCCTCCATTCATGTTTCCGTGAGATGTGTATGACACGCTCTTCATACTGCAACTATGCATTCTATGTATATATGTATATCTATGTCAGGATGCTTATTGAGCTTTACTTATACATATGTGTGTATGTATACATTCGTAATATATTTGTTTATAGAGTAAATGACAAAAATAGTCCCTTATCTTTTAGTTCTGTGACATTTTCGTCCTTTTTTTTACGAATTGTAACATTTTAGTCCCGCATCTTTCATTTTGTGACGCTGTTGGTCCTTCCATTAAAATTCAAACGAAAAGGTCACATGTGCGGCACATGCGTCATTTGTCTCTCATTTTGAAGGGCCAAAATCATCATTTTAGCTATTTTTTTTTTTAATCTTCTTTGGCTCCTCCTTCACACCATCACCACTGCACCACCATCACTTTCTTCTTCATCTTGATCACCACCACTGCCAATTCTTTCTCACCACTATACCCAACATCAACATCAACATCAATAACAGATAATCACCACCATACTAAGCACCATAACCACCATACCCATAAACTCTTTGTCACCACCGTCAAAAAACTAAGAAAGAAGGCAAATCTACAAAATGAAATCTGCAAACGAAATCTGCATTCACCACTGATCCAATCTACAAGATGAAAATCAAATGTTATATGCAACCAAATCTTCAAACAATCTATATATCTAGAGAGTTTCGACAGCCTTGAAAAGCACCAAATAATTGAGGATGAAGAGAAGAAGATGATGGTGGCATCCCCGTCGTTCGCCACTGCCGGAGGTTGCCAGAGAATGATGAAGATGGTGTCACGATTTGGCCATGGATTGTGGTTGATGATGTAGGAGACAATGTTTTTATGCAAAATGATGAAAAGCTTGAAGCGTTTTGATGGGGTGTGATCAAAGAAGAAGAAATAAAGATGAAGAATCGAAATTTTTTTTATGTTAATGGCTAATTAATTGTTGGTTTTGCAATTGGGGCTAAATCTAGGGCTTTGCAATTTGGGAAAATTTGGGTGGGGTTGCAAATGAGTGCAATGACAAATTTACCCTCGTAAAATTTGACTTCAACAAGTCACGTGCCAAGCACATGCAATAGGCGTTAAAAATTTGACGGAAGGACTAATGTCGTCACAAAATGAATGATATGAGACTAAATTGTCACGTTTCGTAGATGTAGGACTAAAATGTCACAAACTCCAAAGATAAGGGACCATTTCAGTCATTTACTCTTGTTCATATTTATGTATATACCTATGTATAGACTTATATATAAATATAAATATATATACAAATGCATATATATATATACAAATAGAGAGTATAACTTCTTTAAATTAATTGCATTGAGATCATTAAATTATATTAATTTAGCAAGATATTATTTTTTGATAAATTTTTAATTATTACTTTATAGAATTTTTTTAGTTTGTTTGACTTAATAGTAAACATATTATATTTATGGTATCTTTTAGAGAGCTATGAAGTAGGGCAAATAAATCCAGAGAGGATAAATGTTTTGAATGCAATCAATCTTGCAAATTTAGCTTGGATAGTGGATGTTTAGGTACTGATAATTGCAAATTACTTTCGCCATTGAAAGATACGATCCAAGGAAAATATTATAGTCGAAACCTTTGATGAACCATTATATAGACAAATCACTACTGAATTGGGGGTCTGTAAGATGTTGTGTATTGTAAGAAATTTTATTGATCTTGCAGTAGCTCAAGAGAGATTACAAGGCCTAATCCTCCAATCTATTTGCTACGCCTATTAAAAAAGATAACTTTGCTGAAAGACAAAGTAGAGAAATAAAAGAAGCAACAATAAGAAGAATTTTCCAGGTAGTCCTCTTAGACAACTGAGGTGATATTTATTCTTATTTCTTGGCAGTTGCGAGCTCAAAGTCCTGCAAGCATTTTGGTATGAATTCCTGACGTGAGCCTCTCCTAAGCTTCACAATGTTGGTGCTTGCTGATGCAGTTAAGCCGTTGGGGTCTGTTGAGGAGTTTGTTACATTGCCCTCCCGTTGGAGACGAACCTTGTCCTCAAGGTTCCAGGAGGGATAAGCAGTATTGAACTCAATGGTGTCTTCCCATGTGGCATCTGTGATTGGCAAATTTTCCCATTGAATGAGATGTTGAGAGATTGGTTGTCTTTGACGGATGATAACTCTGGAGTCAAGCATCTTTAGGGGTTGCAATTCATGGATTATAGTAGGTACTTCAGTTTGAGTAATTGATGTAGTAGGTGGTGTGCCATAAAACAGTTTGAGCAGAGAAACATGAAAAATTGAGTGAATTTTAGCCGTGGGAGGCAATTGCAACTGATATGCGACTTTGTCAATTCGAGCCTGGACTTGATAAGGTCCATAGTAGCGGCGGCTCAACTTTTGATTCCGATGGCTGCGAATTGAATGTTGACGATACGGCTGAAGTTTAACGAAAACCCAGTCTCCTTCCTTGAATTCTTTGTCAGTTCGTTTTTTATCAACTTGTAATTTCATTCGGTTTTGAGCATGAGCCAGAGTTTGTTTAAGTTGCCGGAGAATGTCATCTCTAGAAGCCAGCTCCATATCAACAGCGGCATTGGACGTGCATTAGGGTGTATAGTGGAGGAGTATTGGTGGATCACGTCCATATAATGCGCGAAAGGGGGTCATACCAATTGAGGAATGGTATGCCGTATTGTACCAAAATTCAGCCCAAGGAATGTATTTAACCCACTGCTTCGGTGAGTCCATGACGTAACAACGCAAATACAACTCCAAAGTTTTATTAAGATTCTCCGTTTGTCCATCGGATTGTGGATGATAGGCGGAACTCATGGCTAACTTAGTTCCTTGGAGCCGAAAAAGCTCCTGCCAAAATGAACTGAGGAATAAAGGATCTCTGTCTGTGACAATAGATCGGGGAAACCCGTGAAGTCGAACAACAGATGAGATAAAATGCTATGCTATAGTGGCACTTGTAGGCGCAGCAGCTAAGGGCACAAAGTGTGCAAATTTAGAGAGTCTATCAATAATCACCAAGATCTCGGATTTACCAAAGGAATGAGGCAAGCCTGTGATAAAGTCCATGGAAATGTCATCCCAAACTTGAGACGGAATAGGAAGCGGCTGAAGTAAGCCAGCTGGCGAAGTGTTCAAATACTTGGCTTGTTGGCAAGTGAGGCAGTGTCTGACAAAATTTTGGACATCACGCCAAATTGAGGGCCAATAGAATACCGCTTGAAGGCAGTGGAGAGTGCGGTGGAAACCAGCGTGGCCGCCTATAGGAGAAGAATAAAAATCCTGCAAAAAGTCATAGCATAGATGAGCAGGGACATATAAGCGATTATGATAGTAAATGATACCATCACGGATAGCATAATTTGGATTGGTCGTGGGATCAGCTTAAAGACGGGTGTGAAGTTGAAAGAGTTCTGGATCTTTGTTGTTTGCCTGCCTGACATCTGCAATGATTTCCAAGGTGGGAATTGAAATGGCCATAAGAGCTGCCGATGGTGGCCTTGATAGAGCATCTTCCACTAAATTTTGTTTACCAGGTCTGTACCGTATTTCAAAGTTATACCCCAATAACTTGTTCAACCATTGTTGTTGTTTGAGCGTTTGTATAGTTTACTTAGTGAGATTTTTGAGACTTCGTTGATCTGTGAGATTGACGAATATGTGCCTGAGTAAGTAGTGTCTCCATTTAGCAACAGCTGATGTTATTGCAAATATTTCTCGATGATACATGGGGGCATATTGCATTCTTGTGGAAAACTTCTTGCTAAAATATGCAATAGGATGGCCTGCTTATGTCAAAACGGCTCCAATAGCCACCCCTGACGTGTCAGTCTCAATTGCAAAAGGGATAGTAAAATCTGGTAAAGATAGAACTGGGGCGGATGTCATGACCCGTTTAAGTGTGTCAAATGCAGCAGCAGCATTAGAATGCTAATGAAAGGAATCATTCTTAAGAAGATCAGTAAGAGGGTTGGCTATAGCAACGTAACGTCGAATGAATCGACGATAATATCCTGTGAGGCCCAAAAATGCACGTAACTCACGAATATTGGAAGAAGTGGGCCATTGCAGCATAACTTGGACTTTATCTTGGTCTATGGATACACCCGAGGCTGATATGATGTGGCCCAAATATAAGACTTCAGTCTGACCAAATGTATATTTGCTCATATTTGTTACAAGTTAATGGTTCAAGAGCAATTGTAAAACCTGTTCCAAGTGAAGTAAATGGTCGTCAAAAGTGTTACTGTAAATAAAAATATCATCAAAGAATACCAGGACATATTTACACAATTGTTCGCAAAAAACAGAATTGATGGCGGCCTAAAAAGTGGAAGGAGCATTGGATAGGCCAAAAGGCATGACGAGGAACTCATAGTGCCCCTTATGAGTTTGAAATGTAGTCTTGTGTGTATCATCAGCGTGAACTCTAATTTGGTGATAACCAGCACGCAAATCGAGCTTAGAAAAATATACAGCGCCATGGAGTTCGTCGAGAAGTTCATCAATCGTGGGAATGGGGAAGTTGTCTTTAACTGTGAGAGCATTGAGTGTGCGATAATCTACGTAAAAATACCATGAGCCATCTTTTTTTTTACGAGCAGAACTGGGGAAGAAAAAGGGCTGGTGTTGGGCTTAATCACGCCCTCCTGTAACATGTCTGAAACTAGCTTTTCCATTTCGGTTTTTTGGAAGTGAGGGTAGCGATATGGGCGCACGTTGATAGGTTTGGTATGAGGTTGCAGGTGTATGTGGTGGTCCCATTCTCGGGACGAAGGTAACCCTTTCGGGGTAGAGAAAATAGCGAAAAAATGAGTGAAGAGAGTAGCAATCGGAGAATGAATGGGAGGCAAATCCGTGGAGGGTATGGTCAGATCAAGGCTGTAGAGGGCTGCAACGCCATCCACTTGGGATAAACGACGTAAACTAGAGTATGGAATAGAAGTAATTGGGGGATTGACGTGGCCTTGAAGGCGCACCGTAGAGCCATTGTACTGGAATTCAAGAAATAAGTTGTGGTAATCGTGAATGACGGGACTAAGGATTGAGAGCCAAGCAGTCCTTAAGACAATATCCGATGCTTGGAGAAGTAGAACAAAGAGATCAGTAGTGAAGGAAAAATTTTGCACAGTAATGGTGACAGAATGAATGTATCCCTCAGTATAAAGTTTGGCACCATTGCCGACGGAAACGAAGAATTGGGGAGAGGAAGAGAATGGAAGGTGGAAAAAGTGGGCAACACGCTTCTGGATGAAGTTGTGCGTGCTGCCACCATCACCAAGCATTTGGACAGGATGAACAGCTAAGCAACCTGTGAAACGAAGAGTATTGTGTGAAGGTTGGCCAGAGAAAGCATGGAAGGAAATGTCTGGTGGTGGGGTGAGCTCAGCGAGCTGAAGTTGCTCAGCCAAGTCACCATCACCATCGTTGGAGGTGTCTGATGGAAGTGCATCTAAGATGAATAACTGGGAAGGATTTTTGCAATGATGACAAGGGGTCCATTTGTTATCGCAATAATAACAGAGACCTTGCACTCTACGAGCTTGCATCTCAACAGGCGAGATCTTGCGGACGAGTGGTGAAGAAAAAAAGGAAGGTTTGGGTAAAGAAGTGGAGGGTGAAGGAGATGTGTTGCAGGAGGATGATGGAAGTTGTCGTGGAATTGGGTCAGTGGTAGTGGGTCGGCTAAGGGATGAAAAAGGTTGTGAATGGAATGAAATGGTTGGATTGGACTGGAGAGAATATGGATAACGATAGCCCAAATGGGTTTTGGTTAAAAGTTTTTCTTTTTGAAGTCGGGCTAAACCTATGGCTTGGGCCAAGGACGTGGGCTGGAAGGTACGAACTTTGAGTTGGATATCGGGTTTAAGGCCCGCTACAAAGCAACTAATGAGAAAAGCTGGAGGTAAGCCCATCGTGCGGTTAGCTAGTGCTTCGAATTGTGCTTGGTAAGCTTCAATGGTGGAAGTTTGAGTAAGTTTCGCGAGACTGTCGGAACAATCGTCAAATTTAGAAGGACCAAAACAGAGTTCAAGGGCCCAAATGAAATGATTCCATGAAGGAAATTGGTGGTTCCGTTATATCCATTGGAACCACGCGAGAGCTTTATCCTCCATATGAAAGGAAGAGATGAGGAGGCATTGATTGTCGGGGGTCCGATGAAAGACGAAGTAGCATTCTTCCTTGAAGATCCAACTCGCAGAATCAGTGCCGTCAAATCGAGGGAAGTCGAGGCACATGAAGCGATTTGGAGTTAGATCGTTGGAATGGGGTTTAGTGGAGGAAGATGAGGAATTGGTTGTAATAGGAGTGGAGGAATGACGGCAGATGTGGTAGCGGTGGATGGCGGAGTAGTGGTTGAAATAGAAGGTGGGGTGCGAGAAGAGGACTGTGGAACATTGAGGGGTGGAGATTCTGATAGAATGGGTGATTTTTCATAATGGCGTAGGAGTTGATCAAGCTTAGTATCGAGGATAGAGAATTTTAGGGCGAGGTCGGAGAGAGCATCTTGATGTGAGTTGAGGCGTTTGTCGGTGGCGGAAAAAGAGTTAGCGAGTTGTTACAGAATTTGGTCTTAGGCGGCAGAGGAAGTGGTGAGTTGGGAGAGGATATCTTCGATGAGTTTGGAGCGGTTAGTATCGGCCATGGAAAGAGGACAATGAAAGCACCAATTGTAAGATGCTGTGTATTGTAAGAAATTTTATTGATCTTGCAGTAGATCAAGAGAGATTGCAAGGCCTAATCTTCCAATCTATCTGCTACGCCTATTACAAAAGATAACTTTGCTGAAAGACTAAGTAGAGAAATAAAAGAAGCCCAATAAGAAGAATTTTCCAGGTAGTCCTCTTAGACAGCTGAGGTGATATTTATTCTTAATTCTTGGTAGTTGCGAGCTCAAAGTCCTGCAAGCGTTTTGGTGTGAATTTTTGACGTGAGCCTCTCCTAAGCTTCACAATATTGTTGCTTGCTGATGCAGTTAAGCTGTTGGGGTCTGTTGAGGAGTTTGTTACAGGGTCATAATAAATAAGTTGAGATACCATAAAAAGATAGATGGCAACTACCTTTTCCTACTGAAAATGAAACAAGTACGGAGATTTTGAGCGTAAATGAAATTATTAACCATATGACAAGGCGTTCTCCAGATGATTTTGAAATTGAAGTTGATGATGATACACAACCTTTAGAACCGACGTCACGCAAGGAAGTACTCAGAGCATCAAAGACACTCCACAATTTCTTGTTTCAATATGATGAGAAAGCAACCCTAGGACTTTTAAGCGTACTACGCGCAATTAATTAAAGATAAGATTCAACTAAATTTGAAATTTAACAAAAGATAAGCTACTCTTGATTCATATATTGATAAAACCTCATAGTTAATTTATTATGTACTTTTTAGCTAATTATTAATTTATAAAATATTTGGGTCAATAAAATATAAAGAAAATATTTTAAATGCATTATTTTATAATTTTATCAAAATATTTAATTTTTTTACATTGGTCCCAAGTCGTGACTAGACAATTATATTATTTAAAAGAGTTTATTAATTTATTGAGTATTAATTTAAAGATGTTTTATTGTATTATTCATATAAACAAACTGAGACATCACATACATATATCTTCATGTTCACACACATGTATTGAATATACAAAAACAAACACACACACACACACACATATATATGAATATACACACAAATATATTGTATATAAATTAGTATATATATACACACTTGTATATACATACATATAGCTATAATATATGTTTTGTGTACATATATATTTATGTATCATATATACAATATATGTGTGTATGTATATATATTTATGCACACACACACACACATATATATATATATACATGTGTGTGTGTGTGTATATGTGTGTGTGTGTGTGTATGTGTGTATACATATACAATATGCTTGGTTGATAAAACACTTCATTAAATTACAAAGAGAAATATTAGAATACTACTATAGGTATATATACTTTAGTTTAACATTGTTAGTGGTATTTACTTGATCAATTTTGTTGGAATGATTATCATTCCAATAAAATAGTTTTTGAAATTCACAATGTTTTGAAATAAAGGAAAAATATATGTCGGACAGTTACTTAAGAAAATATATTTTGTTCCAGGAGTTTAAGAAAATTAAAATACCCCAAAAAAATCTATTCAATTTGCAAAAACTTGTAAGGCTTTTTTTTTTTTTTTTTTGGCGAAAGAGGGGGATGTCCCTCCGGGATTTTATTAATCAGCGAAAGAAAAATACAAAAGTGAAGGGGGACAAATAGCCTAAACCTTCACGGGAGGATGAGGGACTTACCTGCCCCATCGTCCAATTCTAGTCTAGAGGAGGCACATGTTGCCTCATCTTACAAAAGAGAACCTAACGAAGCTTCAAAGGGTTGATGTTTGAAAAGTTGTGATACTATCCAAATTACAACTTAAAAAAGTGGAAAACACAAAGAGCAACAAGAATAAAAGGGAGATATAATCTGCCTCCCTTAATACAAGCTTTAAAAGATCCCAAGAGAAAAATAAGTACAAGACAGTTCATAGAAACACACTTAGAATCTGAATTGAGGAAGACCTGATTTGTCCAATCGGAGCATACCTTTCAGTTTGTGATAGTTGTGAGAAGAATAAAGTACATAAAGACCAGAAGCTTTAGCCCCCAAGTTGGCAAGGAAATCTATAGATTGATTACCCTCTCTATAGATTTGAGATAATTTAGCTTTGCAATCTTTCAGCAGCTTCTTGGCAGTTTATATGTCATAACAAATTTTCCATGAACCCTGGGTCCCCTTGGAAATAATGTTAACAACTACTAAAGCATCCATCTCAACCCATATATTGACAATCCCTCTTTCTTGACAAAGTTGAAGACCTTGGACCAGTGCCGGAATTTCGATTTTAATGGGAGAGTAATGCCCAAAATGAACAAAGAAGCCAAAGACAAAATTGCCTTTTGAGTCACGCAGAATTCCTCTACCACCTATAGGTCCTCCAATTCTATGGACACTGCCGTCAATGTTTAACTTAAAATGTCCTTCAAGTGGTTTCATCCATTTCACCAGAATAGGGAGTTTAGTAGAAGGTCTATCGAAGAAGCAGTAGAAAGAAGCGGCTAATGATGAGTCCCATTTCCAGTGCCATCTTTTTAATAGGCCTGCTTGAAACAATTGGCAATAAGTGTTCTAACTCTCCAAATTACTCTAGATGAGTAAAAACCCAAATTTTCATATTTAGCGGTATTCATTTCCACCCAAAGAAACCAGAGAGAGAATAAAGGAACAAGGGTGCGAATGTGCCCCTTATCGACATAGTCACCAGAGAAAATCCAGGCTGATATCCAGTGGTTGAGAAAACCTGTGGAAGGGAGTTTAACTCCAAAATTTTGAGCAAAATGGCCCCAAACACAAGTAGCAGCAGGACTACTAATAAAACAATGGTCAATGGTTTCAACAGCTTTACAACATTGACAACAAGATGCCATGTAGATTCCCTTACCTTGCATACGAATGTCAACCGAAATCCAGTTATGAAGTAATCTCCACAAGAAAAAAAAGATCTTAAGTGGTATAGAGCTATGCTAAATGTAGCTTATAGCAAGTTGTTTGCTTCTTTTAGTTCTAATGTTATCCCAGGCACTACCCAAGGTAAAGTTCCCATCTTTAGAGAGAGTCCAAAAAGCAGCATCTTTTTTATTCAAATCAATTGGAATCTTGCAAGTTTCTTGAGCTAATCTTTCAGGTAAGAAGGTTGACAGCTTTCTTTCATTCCACTTACCATTTTCAAAAAAGTGATTGACTTTGGTAGAAGATATTGAGCTAGACTTAGCATATGAGTGAAGAGTGAGATCTCAAACCAGGTATCATGCCAAATAAGATGTCTGCATTTCCAATTCTCCATCTAATGAATTGTTCACCATGGAATCCAGCTTGTTTTAATCTTTTCCACAACGGAGAGTCATGAGGTTTGGTCTCAATCAGACAAGGATGAATGCCTGCACAATAATAATTCCTCATAAAAGTAGCCCAGATGTTGTCAGTTGTTCTAAACCTCCACCACAATTTGATGTTCATAGCCTCACTCAGATCAGCCAGCTTTCTCATTCCGAGCCCTCCTTCCTCAAAAGGAAACCATATTTTGTCCCAAGTTGCCCAATGAAGTCTTTTGGAATCAGATTTGTCTCCCCATAAGAATTTATTGAAAAGTCTTTCAAGTCTTTGGATGATTACTTTTGTGGGATGAATGATTTGCATCAGATAAAGGGGCATGGAAGAGATAGTACTCATGATAAGAGTAATTCTACCACCTGGTGACAATGTTTTCTTTTCCCAACCTGTCAGCTTGGAATTGATCTTCTGGAAAAGCTCATCAAAGAGACTGGATCTTTTTGGGCCTTTAAAGAGGGGGACACCCAGATATTTGATAGGGAGATGTAACTGCTTGTAGCCTGTAGATTCATAGATAATGATTGTTCTGTATCTCGACACTTTCTTGTCAACAATAAATCTACTTTTCTCTTTGTTTACTTGTTGCCCGGAAACTTGCTCATAGTGGCTCAGGAACTCCATGAGTTTTTTTAGAGCATCTTTACTTCCATTAGAGAAAATAATCACGTCATCTGCAAAGGAGAGGTAAGGGATAGAAAAGGAACAACCAGTCTTATAGGACAAAGCAGGGAAGTTATTAAACAATTTATTGATGCCCCTAGAAAGATATTCAACTGCAATAATGAAAAGGGTTGGAGATATTGGATCCCCTTGCCTCAGTCCCTTCTCAGATTTGAAGTAACCAAAGATTTCACCATTCACAATCAAAGAGAACCAACAATTAGAGATACATCTATTAATTTTGGAGATCTAATCTGCATTAAAGGCAAACTTTTGGAGGACATTAAAAAGAAATTTCCATTGTAGTCTATCATAAGCTTTGACCATGTCCAGTTTCAATATGACATTGCTACCTCTAGCTTTTTTGGCAATGTGGTGCACCATTTTTTGAGCTAAAAGGATGTTGTCACATATTTGTCTTCCAGGGGTAAAACCACTTTAATTTGCTGAGATAATTTTTGGAAGGATTTTAGCCAATCTCTAACTAAAATTTTAGTGATAATTTTATTAAGAACATTGCATAGACTTATTGGTCTAAAATCACTCCAGCTTCTGGGATCATCTTTTTTGGGAATAAGAGCAAGAATAGTAGAGGTGATACCTTTAGGAAGATCTAAACCATGGAAGAAATCAACAATAGCTTCTTGAAGGTCTTCCTTGATGAAATCCCAGCAAACTTGATAAAACAAAGAAGAGAATCCATCTGGACCTGTTGCACTGTTTGAATCAATTGAGAAAATAACTTGTTTGATTTCCTCAATGGTAGGGTCCATGTTCAGCATGAGATTATCATTATGATCTATGAGCTGGGAAATAGAGCTCCAGTCAGGTGTTTGGCTTAGGATAGGATCACTAGGATCATTCTTGAGCAAAGCTGAAAAGAATCTGATAGCTTCTTCTTTAATATCATGTGGATTTTCTAATATGGTATTTATGTCTTTCTAAATTCTCCACACATAATTTCTAGCTCTTTTCTTTTTCATAATTGCTTGAAAGTACTTTGTGTTTCTTTCTCCTTCCACAAGCCATTTGCAACCAGATTTTTGTTGCCAAAAGCCTTCTTCAATTGCATGGATATTAAAGAGATCAGCTTCCGCTCTTAAAAGATCTTCCCTATGGAAATTGTCTGGATTCTCAACTTGCATTTTCTCCAGCGCAATCACTCTTTCTTCAGCTTCTGAGACTTTTTGAAATATATTCCCAAAGCAATTTTTATTCCACCATTTCAAGGCTGTTTTCATCCTCAGTTGTTTAAGCCAAAACTTATGAACACCTTGACATGAGATGGGGGCTTGCCAGTTATCTTTAGCAAAGTTCAGGAAAGTATGATGATGGGTCCAAACATTGAGAAATCTAAAAGAACAAGGTAATTTCGAATGAGTTTGAGAGCAAGAAATGCGCAAAGGACAATGGTCAGAACTAGATCTAGCCAAATGTTGAACTTTCATGACAGGAAAGAAATCAGACCATTCATTATTAATACAGACCCTATCAAGCCTTTGAAACATAGAACGGTTGGTCCAAGTATATTTGTTACCATCATAACCAGCATCAAAAAGGTTGCATTGCAATAAACAGCTAGCAAAATCTTCAATAACACCAAGATTTGGGGGGGCACCAAGTTGTCTTTCATCAACCGACAAAATTGTATTAAAATCACCACCAACAATCCAGGGGCCACTTATAGATTGGGCTAACAAAAAAAGTTCCTCCCAAAGAGCTCTTCTTTCAACTCTATTAGTTTTAGCATATATATAAGAGGCAAAAATGTTCGAGGGTATCCAATAACACGAAACTGAAATCAAGATGCTTTGAGGATGGTCCCTTATGACAGAGCATTGTAGGTTATCATGCCAAAAGATCCAGATTTTATTAGAGCAATTTGCAGCAGCATAAGTGAAGCCAAGTTGGCGAGCAAAAAAGGATCATTTCTCTTTTTTAACCATTGTTTCCATTATGGCAAGAAAATGGGGAGAGTGCATTTTTAAAAGTTTTTTGAGTCTGCGGAGACTTTGGTCCCAGCAATGCCTCTAATATTCCATATAAGACCTTCTAACATTTTGGGGTAGAAGAGGAGGAAGCTTTAGAAGTTTTTAAGGTCAAACCTTTACTGCGTGTGACTGGAGGGGACCTTAAAGCTGTAACTTTGGTAGTAGCCTTTGATGTGCTTTCTGTCCTTTCCAGGCTAGTGAGATTATCCAAGGATTTGCTTCTGACCAAAAAAACTTGTAAGGCTTGAGTGTTCATAGCTCTAATAGCTTTACGAGACTATAAGAAAAATCTACTATCACTAGAGTACTTTCCAACAAAAGATAATTTAAAGATCAATCTAATATATTAGTTGCTACTTTTCGTAAAATTATTAGAATGAATCAAAGGAACTCATATCATTGCGTACAACGATCTTTCAAATTGGAGTTGAACAAACTTGAAACTTTATGATGAATAAAGAGAGACTCATGAATTGAATTTGCCGGTCAATGAAACCACGTTTAACAACACAAATATGTCCAATAGATTTTATTGTATCTTTTTTTTTTTTGCTCCACGTAATAATACGAACGTGTCTGTAGTATCATAGAGGAGATTGAGAGTTTTTCTCTTTTTTGGAAGAAGCTTTGACGTATGAGAGATGTAGAACTAAGAATACAAGACAATGCCAATCTATTGCATAACTTCATAAATATAGATACTTGGGTCGGAATAGGAAAAAATACTTTTACTATTAAAATTTGAACTCGAATTCGATGTCTCCTCTAGTTTATTTATTTTTTGGTAAAGATATTACAATTTTTTCTTTGGTCAGTAGGATGTTACTTTGATCAACACCAAATCCGAATATACATTTCAAAGAATGCCTTTGAATTTCTTAACCAAAACACAATAGAATAAAAAATTAGGAAAATTATTTCATGATGAAAAATCCATAAAATTTTCAATCTCCTTACTTGATTCAAAAGAAATAAATACACATTTAATTCAAGTTGAGACAATTAAATTGTTAATGAAGAGTCCGCAATAGTAAATTAACCTAAATCAATATGCAACCAATAATAAAATCCAATAAATGAGCACAATGAACCAAAATTAATACACAAAAATTCAAAAAAACATTGGAATGCTTAAAAAAGACAAGAAGATCTAAAATTAAGACTCTCTTTACTAACAAACCACATATGTCAATCTAACACGATAGTAGAATCTAATAGTAATTGGACTAGAAAGACAAGTATAAATGGATGAATTCATTCACAGATGGTTCTCAATATTGACACGTTTTTCTATTTATTTTTTTATTGTTTAGAAAGTGACGCTTATGTATGTTCTTACGAGGATACGAAATCCTATAATTTTACTTTTTGGGTCAATTATGATATAACTATAATTTCACAAGAGATTTGTACAATTTAGGTAAACTGTACGACCAGATCCTACGAGGATACGAAATCAAATCCTAAACTACATGGGATTGTTCCTAAACATTGAGCGACTATAAGATACGAACCCAAAACACACCAACGAAATTCTCTGATCGAAGAATAGAATTATAGAGATGGCAGACAGGACAAGATCTTGTAATTGAGATTGCTGAACGGGTTCCCTTCCATGGAGAGCTACAACTCTTTTGGTGCAGTTTGCAGATCATGGCGAGATGCTGCTACAAAAGTCCATCCCAACCAAAAAAACTTTCGAGGGCCGTGGCTTATGCATGCAGAGAAAGAAGAATAGAAAGGATCTTCACCAGTGCAGCAAGGAACGCTTGAATTTTCCAGCCTCTCATTAGGCGGCAAGACTCGTGGCTAAGTATATTTGAGTAAAAATCACACTACTCCCTGTGTTTTCTCTAAGTATCACACTATTCGTGTCTTAACGAGAGTACCAAACACCCCGTCTTTTTTAAAATATTTCACACCGCCCCGCTCCATTCATGTTTCCGTGAGATGTGTATGACATGCGCTTCCTACTGCAACTATGCATGTTTTTTTCTCTTCTTACATGATTGTCTTTGCCTAAAATACCATTGTCCCTCTGTTTCGACACAAAAAATAAAATAAAATAAAATAAAAAATCATCTTGGATTAACCCACAAAATCATCAGCAGCAATTTGAGTTTTTGTTGGCAAAGGGTCTTCCTCCCTTTATGACAATTGTTTTAAGATGCCTAAATAAGGTACTTGGAGGAATTTCATTTGTCATATTGGCAAGGCTAACAAGATCACAACAGCGGCTGCTTGCTGAAGATGATGACGGATCATCATCTAAAATAAGTTAGTGAGTGAAGCTGATGATGATTTGCGGAGTAATGACTCTTTCTTCATCCAAGTGATCTTTTTTATTTATTTATTTATGTACTATACTTTAGGGTAAATAGCACCATAGCCTCCTATAGTTTAGCTAAAGTGCGCAATATCTCTCTGTGGTTTCAAAAATGCACCGGAACCCCCTGTGGTTTAAAAAATATAGCACCACAACCCCTTCCGTCAATAAATTCGTTAGTTTTAACGGCATGTAAGGTCCACGTGCCTCTCATGCAATTTTGGTTGGTTTTCAACAATTTTTTCAATAAAATATATGGGCTAATTGACAAAAAAGCCCTTTACAACACAAAAAAAAAATAGCTTTTATCTTCATCATCCCCCACCCACCCCTCCCCTTGGCAGAACCCACCCCCTAGCCCCATCGAACAGCAGTAATTGGTATGTGTGTGTGTGTATAGTATCTAGGGCCACCTATTACTCAGCACCCTAAACCACCACCACCCACCAAAAAAAAAATTCATCAGTTTCCTGTTCATTATCTTCCTCTTCAATCTACTTCTTTTCTTCTTTACCAGCCACCACATCCAGTTTCAATAGCCACCCAAACTCAACTTTTACAAGACCATTTCATTCTCTTCACTGTGTATCCTTATATATATATATATACACACACAAACCCCACCCATCCCACCCTCTTGGCGGAACCCACCCCCAGCCCCATCAAGACCCACCACCCCACCCCCTGACCTCGTCAGACTCCCCAAACACCAGTATGTATGTGTATATATTTGTATGTGTATTATTTATATTGTGTATATGTATTATATATATACATATTTGTTTTTTTTTTTTTTTTGGATTTGGTGTGTGTGTGTGTGTATATATATATATAGATATATTTTTTTTTTCCAGATGTTGTATGATATATATGTTATATATTATTATTATTATTTTTTTAGTGTGGTGTGTGTATATATATTATATATTTTTTTGGTCTTATATATATATATATATATATACACATAAAAAGAAAAAGGAGAAAATAGAGGAATTGAGGGTATTTAAGTCATTTCATATTTTTTGTTATAAAATTTGACGGAAAAGAGACGGAGGGGGCTCGTGTGCCACTTTTTCAAACCACAAGGAGGTCCGGTGCACTTTTAAACCTATAGGGGGTGTTGTGCACTTTAGATAAACCATAAGGGGTTACAGTGCTATTTACCCTATACTTTACTTTTGTCATCTTCCGACTTCAATATTTCCCTCTACAAGTATAAATAATAAATCTTGATTGATTTGTATGAAAGAAATTTACCGAAGATGATTTTATCCTCTCAAGGCCTTAAGTTGGTTGTAGTTTTTCCTTGAACAGAATCTTCTCAAGTTAAGATCTCGGCATGAGTAAACTCAAAAACCAAACCAACTTACCCTTTCACCCAAAAAAAAAACCAGTAAGCACATACGTTAGTTAGATTAAGCTGAAACCTTAGCAACGATTTCGTATTTAGCTTGCTGATCTGATAGATTTTTGAATTAGGACATGGTTTCTCTCTCTCGAATTATGTTTCTCTCTCGACGTATTTATGAAATTAGTGATTTGAGGTACGAATGTCGTTTTGAGCTAACTAGGAACAAATACGTCATTTAAGTTATTCTTTTCAACGTGGTTAGCTTAAAACATATGAAGGGGGCGGTATGAGATGTTTCAAAAAAGACAAAGGGGTGGGTGTTTGGTATTTTCATTAAGTTAGGAGATAGCGTGATACTTTATTATAACATAGGGGGTGTTATGACTTTTACTCATTATATTTTCCTTTTACTCATTACATTTTCGCTTTCCTTTTTTTTTTTTTTTCTTTTCTGGAAGCTTGAGAGTTTGTGATGAATAATATACTATACTGTCTTAGCCTTGGACTCCGCATTGGTTTCTATTATCAATTTTTTATAGTTGAACAATTTAATGGTGAACGTATCCATATCATTCCTGTAATTTACTTTTGGCAACATCAAATTTCCTTTTCCTTATGATGTTCCTTGTGCTCTAAGTTTCTGGATTGCTTATTTTTTAGTTGACTTCTTATCTCTAAGCTCTAGCAGAGTGCTCAGTATAGTACTTTAATTTCTTATTCTTTATGTTTTGAAGCAGGGCGGTATTTATAGATTTTTGTTTCTTCAATTTTCATATTAATTTCTAGTAGGTATTAGAGGAGTTCGAGGAGTTTTCTCTTTTTTGGTCAAATGAAAGACAAGACAATGAGAACTGGTTGGATATCTGCAGAAATATGGAAATTCATGCCTGAATTGGAACATATATTTTTCTTCAAAAAAGAATTCCAACACTCAAATTTTGGTATTAGTTTTATCAAGACCAAATCTGATACATGTTTGGATGGATGGATTTGAATTTCTTATAAAAATATTAATATAACAAATGAGAATTAATTCAAATTGAAAATCAAAAAAACAAAAAATAAATAAATCTGATTCCCGTGCGTGATGCAACAAAAATAAATGCACATCAAATTCATATACAAATCAATATGCAACTAGATATTGAAATCCAATAAACAACCTAGCATTAAGCATGCAACAATATAATGAACCAAAGTTAATACATATTAAAATTTAAAAAAATCAATTTAATCTGAAGATACCATTTATTTTTGTCGACGCATCTTCTAACAAGTGCTTCCACGAGTCGTCTCTTGACATGTTTGAACCATAAAAAATTAAACCTTTTATGAAATTGGACCACAAGACATATATCATCAGCAAGTCATGAAGTAATCATGTGGTATGAAAATATAAAACTATTTGGGATGATAAAAGAAGTCTAAGCAACATATGGGCACTTATTTACACTTTTAAGCAAAGAGTAGTTACCTCTTCAGCCAAACAGTACCAGAATCTTTCAGCTCGTACTACTAACACTCCAAGATCTTAATGGCTCAATCAATCAGAATTAAGCACAAAAACGAAACTAGTGAATCAAGATTAGACAGAGAAAAGCTTGCACTTAGGAATACAGAGTGAGGGCATAGAAGTTCATGCACTTTGAAAGGGAGATCACCACACCAGAGAAAAAGAATTATATACACAAAAATTGCAAACAGAGAAAAGGTCTACTTGCATTTAATGATAAGAATCAGAGACAAAATAGTTGGGAAATATTACCAGAGGGAAATTGCTTCAGGGAGATGAATCTACCACCAATCTGGGAAACCAGTTTGAGAGACCAATCACCACTTCATTGAAATGGGAGTTTTTGAAAGTTCTACTCAGTGTCAAGAGACATCATCCGTGTCCAGTCTAGGTCAGCGCTTTCTGCAAGAGATATGTTACTAATGTTGGCACACCGCAATACCTGCCAGAAAGGCAAGACCAGAAAGCAACATGCCACAAACCTAAACGTTCAAACTAGCTAAACTTGCAAGGCTGTAATTCCATTCAACAACAAACTACAATTGATATGGACAATATCAAAGGATCTAAATCACAAATGAGAATCCACACCACAAGAAAGTAATCACAAACATACATATTACATTATATTTATAGAAGAGTTTATACATCCAGCATAAAAGCCAAGTATCATATAGGCTCTTACATTATTTCTGGTAACAAAGCAAATACCATAAACACACCAACAATCTTCCAACATTATATTCAACACACATATTAGGTAAGAAGTTGACAGCAACTAGTTAATAACACCCCAGCAAATCCAGGTTCAATAGTCCCTGTCCCGGCATCTCATAGTCTTACTCGGCCACATCTGCAAAATAAATAGAACAGATGAGTGAAACAAAACTCAGTAAGTAAAATGCCTCAACAAAGGAATAAGGTCTGATTACAACAATCATCAAGAAACATCATGAGGGAATTGAATGACCTATGTCATGCTAAAAGGTGAAATAATGGTACAATAAGCAAATCGATATCATTGATAGATATGCATTTGATCAATTTAAAGTGCTCCAAACTTCAGAAGAAGACCTTTTCTCCCGATGATTATTGGATCAGCAGGGAAGAGAAAAGGGAGGAGAAAAGCTAGCCAAATGAGCAGGAGAAAATAGAAGTAAGAAAGAATGAAATCTGATAGTGAAAGAAAAAACAGGATTACCAATACGAGTTCTGAATTCTTTTTCACCTTTGGGTTCCAAATTTGGGACTTCATTTTCAGAAGGCATCTTGATTTGCAGAGTCTCTCCGTCGGTGCCCCACATATCGAGCTGTTTGAAAGTATACTAGAATAATTAAGATATTGAACTAAGGGGTTTAATATTTTGAGGTACGATTTATTGAAATGGCTGATGTGCACCTTAAGTAAGTGACCCAGCAATAATTATACATGTAAGCGACGCTTTGGCCTCTTCCGTAATCCTCTAGTCTTTAAAACTCTCACAGTAAAAACTGAAGATCGGAGTTCAGCAAAATATGTTGTCAAAAGATATCATCCTCTTGTGTATTCATATCCATCACCATCATCTTCAAAGAGAACACCTTCAGCTTTACCTGCAGATTCAGAGAGCCCTTAGACGTGAAAGGACAGCAGAATGCAGGCACTATAAGGAAGCTCTCAATATATCACAGCAGCAACAAGCTGCCAAATTGCACAAGCTAACCATTAAGGTTGACTATTCCGGCATTAGGCAGCATAGCTACTATAAGGAGAAACAAAAATAAGCAAATCCAACAAGGGGCAGGAAGTTTTATTAATGATAAGGTACAAAGTCATTACCTATCAAGCTGACAAGGTATATGAACTCCAACAGGCCAGTTAACTACATAATATTTATAGGCTCTTAACCATTTAATTGCTTAGTCACAAGCTTAAGCTATGTAGTCACTGCAGCAACTAGACCAAGCATGATGGAAGACGAAGATCTTCAAGACATTTGCTAGGAAGAAAAAAGTTTTCTCGTCATCATAGTGACACCAATCAGCAACAACAATTGCAAATTTCCAAGTCTTAGATTTTATCAAAGGATATAAAATTGGGTCAAAGAGTACATTTACGGACCTGTAGTATAGAATGAAAGATTCTACAATTGGTAGGAGGCTTCTAATCGAGATGCAGAAACGAGAGAAGCAAGCTTTGAATGAAGGGCAATCTGAAAGAACTATAAGCACTCTTCTAGCCCGACTTTTTCTAAAAGCTTCAGCAGGGTATTGTTTCACTTTCTACAAAAGAACTTTGTTAAATCCACGTACACACTCATATGTGTCGTGATATACTATATCACTGTAACAAATTATGTGACCATCTCATAGCCTCCTCTCTATCTTGTTTTAGTTTGTAATAGAAGATCTTAATTGACTGACATACACACATATATATCGATAAACTGCTCTACTAGAAGAAATGCATGGCCATCTTATTTCACTGAATTAGGTCTGTTTGTGCCATAGTTTCTATGATCAATCATCTTGGTCTCTATACTCTCAACATCTGAACTACCTCTGCATCACCTCTAATGCCACTACTCCAATTTATGCACTTTAGAGTGCTTGAGCCCACAATTTTTTAACCAAGCATCTCAAAATTTTACAATAACTACTTTTTTCATTGTTGTCATGAATGTTAATACTCTTTTTCCTTTTGTGTTTGGAAAAGTCGGTACTTTACTTGGATGAAATTCTTACGGCTTTTCTTAGAGATGAAAGTATGATTCTTTCAATAAGCTCCAAACCCCCCCTTCCATTGGTTAGTATTTCCACCTTCACTTTCCATAACACCTCTGTTGAATGGAAACAAAATTTGGAAATGAAAATATAAAAAAGCAACAAAGAAAAGCATTGGCAAAATTACGCTTCACAACCAAACAGAAGAGCTCGAGGCTAGCAGTATTTGAAAACATACAGGCTCCTTGCCAAACAATCTGAATTGATAACAATATTGTCATGTTCTTAAGAAAGTATTAACTCTAATTGTGCAAGCATATGGAGCATATTCCTATACATTGCAAGGCAACCATCTCTTCCGAATCAACAAGGCAAAAGAAATGGAAATTGCTAAAGAGGGCCAAAATGAAAGAATATTTAAGTTTGAATATCCAATAAAAGTCATGTCAGGTTGGCTACATATGTGATAGTTTCCCATGAAGCACAATTTAATATATGAATGGCCTAAAAGCGGAAAGTTTACCATTTTCATCCAAAGCTACCAGCAATGTCAAGTCATCCGTCTCCTTAGCTTCACCAACATATTGATAAGGAGGACCCAGAGGAATAATAGATCCACCTTTCAGAAATAATGCCGGTAAATCTTAATACATCAAAATAGTCAGAACAACTTAAGAACAAAATATAACTAAAGACTAAGACTGGATTTTTTGAAAGCTGAATTAACTTTTTGGAACCATGTATCGCATGTGAATCTTCAAAATCAAACTTCATCCATATCCCTTTAGGCAACTTGCGCTCCAATATGTCCAAAAGTTGGTTAGGGTGGGTGCTGCTTAATAATTACACCGAATGTCAGAATCATGTCCACAACATAAATCCACTTAATGAACTTCCATGAAAAGAAATGGATACACTAAGTTTCACTGGCAAGTTTAAAAGATCATTGGTGCCTTAAATTCAAAATTTTCACATTTTTCACCCCTGATGGTGTCAGAAGGTATCAAAAATATCTTTGAAGTTAACTATTGATCTTTCAAGAAAAATCTGGTTTGACAAAGAGGATGCACCAACTGAAATTGAGTGAAGCAACCAAAAGTTTGGTAATAAAAAGAAAAACACTAAATCACTGGAAACTATACGTAAAAGTGATAAGCACTAAGTGACAATAAGGACATACAATATTAGGGTATCCAAATGTTGGAAAAGGAGAAAGCACAGGACTAAGTGATCAAAATTATACAACTAGACCTCCCAGCATTATAATAGACAAAAGAAATGCTTGCTAACCATATAGTATGAAGTCCACCAAATGTCTAGGTATCCCACACATTGACTTGTTAGCATTCCCTATTAATTAATATTTCTCTTTTAGTTGCATTATTTTAAGAAAGTTTTGAATCTTTTCGAAAGAGGAATATTTAATTTATGTTGATTTAGGATTGAGCAATAATATAGTTTCAGTCATTTTAAAGGTTAAATAGGCTAATCACCATCAAATTGATTATCAGAGGCGATCCCCTTATATATAATGCTTCTGTATCTCATTTTTTCTTCTCCAACCCTTTTCTGAACAAATTATCCAACAAATTCTTTGAGATCAATATAAAATGGTCTTTTTCACCAGGCTTCAATGCATTACACCATAAGCAGTTACCCCCTTGGTGGGAAGTACTCAAAGGACTGGCTATTAAATTAGCATAGACAAAAGTTTAAGTAACATACGTATGGAGACAGTTCTACAATCATTAAGTATTGCAACTCCAAAGGAAGAGAATGGATACCTTGCAGAGATAAGAAGTGGTCCCAACAAGAATGAGTTTTCCTCTGATCTTAAGTTGGGATCCTTGGGATCTGCACAAGCAATTCAAGGTTTTCAAAATGCACTGAGGAAAAAAATTGACCCTACTGCCAATAGAATGCAACTGAAGTGAGCAAGCCATACCAGCAAAAAATGTGGGAGTTGCCACAGGAATGCCCCTAGTATGTGCTATATAAAACAAGGTATATATGTGTGGCAAAAGGCGGTACCGCCTCTTTAGTGCCCGGCGACAAACTTCTTCACACTGTGAAAAATAAAAGTTTGTGAAAAGAGTATATACAAGTCCAAGATCTGAAATCCAGCATCAAACTGGATAGGAAGTAAACATAAACTAATGAAGTATTAAGCAGTTCGACAAACCACATTCGACCAAAAAAAAAGAACTACAATACAACAGACGATTACAGTTGTAAGCTCAAAAAACATTTAACTAACAAGGAAGTTCCATTTTCAAACACCTTTTCCACTAGAAACCCTTGAGCCTCATAACATTTCATATTTACAAAATAATGGACATGGAACAATGAGGATCTATTGTCAATGACGTAACAAAAAGACAATAGCCATAAGCAGGCTTCACATAGTAATTCAGATTGGCCCCGCCTTCCATCATAGTTCGTTCCAGATGAGCTGAAAGAATTAACAGTTAGCCTCAAATTATTACGTATATATGTTGTAGATTTGTGAATGGCCAATTAGAACAATAACTTTATAGCAACAACTTTAAAGACATTATCATATGCTGCTTCAATGTTCTTGATTAATAGAAAAGATTTACGCACAAACTATTCTCTGTTTTTAATGCTCTAATCATCTATGATGAAAACAGAACGCACAAATAGAAATTAAAATCAATCATAGACTGTCATTTTTGTCAACAAGGACAAACCTCTTCTCCAAAGGACCAAGGCTCATGATCACGAGACTCTTTTATAGAATGTGCACGACAAAAAGGAAACAAGGCTCCAATACCCATCCACCTTGCAAACAGTTGTGGTGTTGCATCATCAGCAAATCCACCTATGTCCGGCCCAGAGAATGGCTGACCACTGAGCCCCTGAAAACAAACTCACCCTTTATCAGAACAGCATAATACAGTAAAAAAGCTTATAACCATGTTGCACTTGGAAGTAGCAGTTTAGAAAATCAAGAAAGAAACAAGAAATATATTTCAAAATTATTGGTAGTTTCATATAAATCTAAATGGACATGGTCAGCGCCTTCTGTGGGAAATAGATTCCAAATCTCACCCACCCTAATCCCCAAATTTGTCATATTATTGTAATGCATAGATCTTGATGACACAGCTTTCCAAAAATCCGTCAGCAAAATAATTAACAACGTGAACTAGTAATTGTAAACTTCGATGATTAGATGCTTTAAAGTGGCCCTGAATTACCCTCAGCCAATCACACTGAATATCTAGGTGTCAAATACATATGTCCACCCAAAGGGTCTATAGTTCTTCAGTCAAAGTAGATAAAGGTGATGGCACTGAAGGAAACACTCTAATATGTTTGTGACTAGACGGGAAGGGTGGGAGAGTGTCTTCAGTTGATCAGTCTGACAGGACAAATGGGTAGGAAACCAACAGAAGCTAAACCAGCATGACATGCATTTCAAAGAATATAACTAAAACAACATCTTCTAGAGCCGAACAAAGCAATCTTGTCAATTCAATTTTGATCACAATAGATCATGAATGAACTAAGGCAGCTATTTATGCAACATAATATAGCTCATGTGCAAATTCTGAATTTTAGGTGTAGAGAACGAAGTGACATGATGTTGTGAGAACTTGGCTCAATTCAAGAACTTCTTATCCCAATCATTTGTAAATAGCAAGATCTCAAACACAGAATCACAAATTCATTTTCAATTGGTACTCACCAGATTAAGAACCATGGAGATGCTCATATGGAGGTGCGGCCAAGTGGAACGGTTATCTCCTGTCCACGTGGCAGCATACTTTTGGCTGCCTATAAACCCTGCCCTAGTTAGAACAAATGGTCGTTTATTTTCATCAGCTAATTTCTTGCCTTCAAATGTTGATCTTGCCATCAACATGCCATATACCTAAAATATGGAGCCAGTTTCAATAAGCACTAGTATGTAAAGACCGCAGTATAGCTAACAAAATCGCGCAAGAAAAAAAGAAACAAATAATCCAGAGCACTATTTTTGTTTGTTACTATTCTGGAACTTGCCAAACTAGAGAAAATCTACCAAGATGGGAATTATAGTCAAATTTTACGAAATAAACAGTGCTATGATAATGAAAGCTTGAAAAGTTTTATGAAAGTGTCATGACAAAGAAAACTATGGTCCAAAGAACTATACATTGTGATAATGAGAATGATGTTCGCGGCCTCCAAGCTCATCGTCGCCCCTATGAATATTGTTCTCAGGCATGGTCTTTGTCTCTGTCTGTCATTGAACAATGATAAAATGAGACCAGAAACAAGACGAAAAATCAAAAGAATCAAAAGGTTTCAAATTTTTACATCCATAATAGCTGGTTCATTCATATCATTCCATATCCCATCCACACCGTTGGAAATGAAGTCTTTCACAAGATTAGCCCACCATGAACGGGCTGCTGACATGGTAAAGTCAAGAAATACACAAGGCCCAGGCCATACCTCCCCTAGACATAAAAATAAAATGTGAACAATTTGGAAAGGGGGTAACCACTCAAGTAGAAGTTTAAACAAAACAGAATAGGGGACAAATCGAACATGAATTTCGCAAGTTCGGATCCCCCTACCTCTTCATCAATTGATACGAAAATTTAAGAAAACAGAGTCACATACCAACAAAAGGCACCCTAGCTTTTGCAAGAATATCAAAAGGCACATTAGCTCCTACTTGAACCCATATATTTCTTTCTGAACCACTTTGAAAGACAAAGTAACCAATATCACATTTAATACCAGGGTCAAGCATCCAGTTTGCCTTGAAACCAATTTGATGAAGATCATTTGCAAGAGATTGTGGATTTGGAAAAGTCACTTGATATAATTAAGAGTAGTCCTAGTTTAGTTTGATCCAACAACAAAGGCATAAAAAATGCCTAGCATATGAAACCCAAAATTAAAAAGAGTAGACTCTGACCATAATCAATTTGTAAGCTCATTTTTGTTTGCAATTGAGGATTAGTTCTGCCTCATAAATTAATAATGCTTGTTGACAAAGCTTCTTATTCTCACTACATAAATTAAGTACAGTCTACTCTGTACCAACTTAACATGGAGGCCAGAAAGTGCCTCAAAACACAGAACGTGCCCTATAATGAATGGTATCATAAGCAAAAGTAAATTGGGAGCTTCAATTTGGAACCTAATTTTGGTTCAAAAACCCTTGACAGAAAGACATTCACACATAATTATTTTGAGTGTTAAGGTGCATTGGGACCGAAGTTCATTAGAGAAACCAACAATTGGATCTAGAGAGATTTGATTAATTCATTATTTGGCTTTATGATTGCCAGTTTTCCACAAGAAGGAAGATACAGTGGTCCAGACAGGAGATAAAATTGTCATTCAACTCACAAGTAAGAAGCTACTTGATACCAGTTTAGATGCTTTTCTCTGAAGGGCATTGGGGATCTCTAAAGTACCACCTTCAAGGTACAATCTCTGTATGACTTGGGTTCTGGGGAAAGATTGTCACCCCTGGACTGGAAGGGCAGAAGACACTTTCGATTACTTTGTACTTAATTATGTAGTATCAAGAGAATGTTGTATGATGCTTTTATTTTGGTATCCAATAGGTTATACCATTTCTAGGAAGGCTAGCTCATCACAGCTTGGTAGGAGGATGTCATTTCAAAAGATCCAGGACGCGGCTCATAGTTTGATATGGAGCAACTGGAGAGAAATAAATAGTATCTTTTCTAGAAACAACTTTATACTAATTTATAGAGTCACATATAGCTGCCCAACTGCATTATTCTTATTGTGTAGGGAGGTAAGAATTAAGGTGTGGACATATGTGCGCAACTTTTGATCCGTTGCTAGTTCCTATTTGGTTAGTAGTACAAGATATTCTCTCCATGAGTTTACCACAGAATAATTTGCCAAATTTGGTTAGTTGTCGAAGATATTTTGTCCATGAGTTTACTACAGAATACTTATGCGTGATTTGTCAAATTATTAATGAACCTAACATGGGTCCATGTAGTACTCCTTATAAACACCTTGCTTAAGGGATGAAGGATGAAATAAATCTTTTTCCTTTTTTATTGCATTACAGGTATCCTCATTTGATGAATTGCAGCAAATCTCTAATTCGAAATTATTGCAAGTAATACATAATCATTTAAAGAAGTTCACCTCCAAATACAGAAAATCTCTGCGAGTCCCTTTGTCCATCAACATAGGAAGTTAAGTCATCATTGACAGATAATACTAATGTGCAAAAAATGGAGACAATAATAATAATCACCAGCAATATCTTGAAGGAACACACCATCAATTTAGCATAAGAGGATGTAGAAGTCATGACATGACAATTATAGATACTATGAATAGTAAGAGCGAAACATACCGGATCAAAAGTGAAACAGCGAAAACCATCCATGTAGTCTATGTCCATCCATATGAAATCACAAGGTATTTTTTTCTCCCTAAATGTCCTCGCAATCTGCTTTATAAAAAAGTGTTAACACATCGAGCATAAAGTTAAAAAAATGAAAAAGTTATGCGGAAGAAAAAAAAAAAGCCTTTAAAACTAATATCTATAATGGCACCTGCACATGGGATAGAACTCAAGATTGCATAGTTCATCACTTGTGAGGTATTAATTTAAAACATTATTAAGAGAGGACACTGTTAGAATAGTAGAAGGGGGAAAGGTTGGGAAAGTATAAACTATAAAGTCCTGATGCTCCCAAAATCAGTATGTGCAGATGCATCTGCATATCAGAGGAAAAGTGACCAACCTCACGGACTCGATCATCTGGTGTATAGCTCCAACGGCTTTGTTGATAACCTAAGGACCACTTTGGGGGCATAAATACAGTTCCTGGAAAGGAATTTTATCAGACCACAAAACTCAAAAAAGTTATAAGCAACAGGATGCAATAGGAGGGAGGAAAAGGGAAACACAGACCTGAGAGAAAGTTAACAGTAAATAATGCCTGAAATATTTGACTCTATACTCAGGTGATACGCAATGCTCAACTGAATGTTTGGCCTCCTTTCTAGAAGTCATAAACAAATTGCTAGTCTTAAATATAAATAGGCAAATTACTTCTAGGGGACTTGCATATGGCCCACAAAAATTACCGAATTTTTCAATGTGAGAATTTTCCTTTTTTTAAGTGTTTCTTTGCAGTTTGAACCAGTTAACTCTGTCTTGTTGCGTGGAAATGTTGCCCTCTCGAGCAAGTCAATTATAAAAGGAAAAAACAGAAAGATAAAAAAGAAAAAAGAACCATTAAAGAAACAAGAATGAAGAAAAAAAAGTAACCTTCTCTCCCCACCAGGGCACACGACTCAATTCCATTGCAATCTCCTGAACATCATTTGAATCCTATACATATATTTCTGAACAGATTTTCCACTGACAAATATTGCAAATTATATTCTATATACTCTGCTTAACTGGCAACAGTACATCACAGGACACCACATTGCCTTCCGACTTTTAATTATACAACAGCAGAGACCATCTCAGAAATTAGTGCAACCTTTTGATATTATATAAATTCATTTTACTACTGGGAAAAGATAAGAGCTAACTTCCAGCTAAAACAGAGATTTCGTCCATCTTATTGGTAACATATATGCCTAAACTGATATGTGGAATGAAAAATGCAATCCTCAGCTAAAATGGTAACAGCTATTGTGCTGGTTCTTGCTTCTTTCCCATCATAAACTCCTAATCTTGTGCTCCCTTATTTCCTAGGACAAATATCCCGTTAACAAATTTCTGAGAACCAAAAAACTTTACATTTGAGAAAAATAATGTTTTACCTAACCAAGTTGGAAAATCGAGGTATCCATTGAAAATGTCATAAACCAATTAATACACAGAGACAGCAACATGGATAAGATATAATAATGATTCAGAAGTTTACCAATAGCTTGAGACAAAGATATCATAACATCAGTTGGGGAAGCAAATAGACCAAATGTAATAACAGGATAAGACTTTGGAGCTGTAAACTCAATATGTGATTTTTGCTGTAAATCGATCTGCTCAAACAACAAACAACTAGTCACCCATAGATGATTTCATCCAGTCACCCGCTTTTAACATAATGTAAAAAGATAAAGAATACCTCACAACGCCGTGTCGTATCTGCCAGAACCCCCAGTGCTTCTCCATTAGGAAGAACGGCCAGAACCCATGGGTGGGATTGGTACAATGAAGTATTTTCAGGACCATAACCAAAGGCATCAGTATTCCAAGCAACTACCTGTAGGGAAAAAAGTTAATATAGAAAGCTGATTCGGGAGATAGGGAGGAAGAAAGCATGATATTCATATTGTCCAGAAGACCATTTTCACTGACTTACCCTCTTCCCTGTTCTTTCAAGTGGCCCACTAACTTCTCCAGTCCCATAGAATGAGGTGCCATCAGGAAGCTGAATAAAAACCAAACTCAAATCCATCAAAAAAAAAAAATGAACCCAACATAAGGAATTATATAAAAGTGTGCATTGGCAGTACATGTGTGCTTGCATAGAGCATTCGGAAAATGCATTGTGAATTATAGCTTACCTCAATGGTAACAGTTTGCTGTCCACGACTGCATTGAAATGTAGGAATAAATGTTGGAATCTGATTAGCATTGGTCAGCTTTGTCTCCCTAACTTTGGGATTAACAAACGAAAGACTCGGAAATGTTGCATCTCGATCATATGCAGAACAATCGAAACGAAACACTTCGTCCCCTAGAATTGGCTCAAAAATCATATTCCCTGACCTCACATCTGAGGTAACTATGCCGCACTCATCCCCTGCCATGATTGATAACTGTAACCTATCACTAGGAAATTTTTCTTCTGAATGAACTCTGCCTGCCAAGTACTTGGTTTCTCCTTTTATAGAGAGTTTTTGCACTGGATTCCTGGCTTTTACTTTTTACTGTATGGCATTGCCTCATTTTGGATGAAGGTATATCTGCTATGAAGGAGGACATACTTCAAGTGGAAGAAAGTAACACTAGGAAATTTACCTGAGCTTTGGCTTTTTCTTTTCACTGTATGGTGTTTCCCTTTTGTCAAGAGAAGGATGGTTCAAAGGTTCCATTGTTACGGCCTCAAGACCTGAAGTAATTATATTGCTGTGATCTCATTCCTGATAATGCAGGTGTCCATTTATCTTGTTCCTACAGATTCAAGATGCCAACATTACAGATTGGCATGAGAAAGGGGCAAATTGTGAACTTCTAATACGACAAATTCTAATGCTAACGATATATCATAAATTTTCTGAAGATGCTTGACAATTTGTGATAGCAATGCACCTTATATACTTGCTTGTGGCAATGACTCTTTTGGACTACAGGACATCAAGCAATTATACCCTTCACAAAATTTTATCTCATTCGAATCCACGAAAGCTTTATTTCATGCAAATAAGAAAATATGATCTCTTCCTTCCAACTCAATGTCAGTTGGGATTCACTTCAGGCACAATATGCAAGCATTGGTACCACACAGATACAATGCTCCTGCATTGATGCTTTAATTCTTCATTAGTCCATTAGAAACATCAAATATAATAAATACTTCATTTTAACGTGTCCTCCTTTCCCTTCCTACTTTAGTTGGATCTATTCGATCTCTCGAGCCCTGAAGAAACCCCGCCTCCCCTTCAGACTCCATATCTCATTTAACTCTATGTATGTATGTGGGTACCTAATATCTATGAGGGTTCACCCACCCGGTTATAACATTCATTTCTATTGCGCCTAAAATCTCTTGTTAGTCCATAGGCTTAGTTTCTCTTTTAAGTAACTTATTGCAAAACAAAAGATTTCAATGAAACTTCTTTATGAATTTTGGTCAATTGTCATTAATTTCCACGTATCTATCATACAGGAATTTCACTTTTGAGCACTGCCAATCCACAACTAGCGAGTGTAAAGTTCAAAGATTATAGCACCCTTCTTTTTGGACTGATGTGAATTTGAGAGAACAAAGTGATGAAGCATAATCTCAATCAACAGTTAATAAAGTATTCATAAACAAATGCAGAAAAATATATTAGAAGATACGAGTAAATTACCTCCACTAGTTCTTTATCTTTGATCGAAATGTCAATTTGGTCCCCGTGTTTCAAAATTAGCCTCTTTGAAATAATGAGTGAGTAATTTATAAATCGGCGTTGTGGGTTGAAGCATTAAAACGGTTAAGTTTTTAAACCTATGGGACTAGTCTCGCTCATCATCTCCACCATCCCTCACAACCAGTTGACCATGAAGTAACATTCATAATCAGAAGACGATTTTGAGCTTGGGAACACATTGGCGATGATGCCATATCTTGTTCTCAAGTCCAGTAACAACAATGCACCAAAACCCTAGCTCCGAACAAGCTCAATCGGAATCACTGCGCATCAACGCCGGCGAGGAAGATGAGAAAAGAAGAAGAAAAAGAAAGAAAAAGCGGGAAAAATAAATAAATATCGAATTCCCCTTTTACCCTGATAACCTAAATAACAAAAAAGATTTGGGTAAAATGTTTATATGACCACTATAACAATCTTTTTCGATTTTGTTTTGACCATTCAATTATCTTGTTTTGATCATTCAATTATCAATTGACTTCTATTTTGGTCATTTTATTAATTTTTTTATTAAAATAGATTAACTGTTAAGGTAAATTGTAATATTAGTTAAATAGATTATATTTTTGCCCTTAAATTAAATTTATTTGCAAATTAATTATATTTTTGCCATTAAATTAAATTTATTTACAAATATAATTGATTGATTTTACAATTTTACGCTTAACAATTAGCTTATTTTAATAGAAAAATTGATACAATTGCCAAAATAAAACTCAATTGATAGTTGAATGGTCAAACAAGATAAAAAATAATCAGATGGCCAAAACATAACTGAAAAACTAGTTTAGTGGCTATAAAAATATTTTACTCAAAAAGGAAATAATATTGAAGACTATGATTTACTTTGAAATATTAGGACACTACAATATTATTATTTTGGACAATAATAACATTTACTTTTGAATTTCTCGGTTGGAAGAAGAGGAAGAGGGAAACAACAATAACATCATAAAAGCCCACAAGTAAATTGATCATATTTGCATTTTGATTTACACTACTTTTCAGGTAATGATTTTTCACCTTTGATTTATCTAGAAATCGTCTTGTTCGTAACAGATAAGTTAATTTTAAATTTTTTACGGTCCTAAAGGACTATATGCTTTATCAAAGAACAATAATGGAATTCAATTCTATGCTTTGAAAATGATGGACATGTTTTTTGTATATGTGACGTTCCTTAATCCATGATGAAAGGCAAAGGAATTTTTTTGGGAAAAACACCAAGGCTTTGAAGAACATTTGCAATCTTGATATAATCCTACCTTATGTGAAGTGTCAACACTAAAAAGAGTAACCTATATGCCATAACAAAAGATGGTAGTAGTAAGAGGATAAGCTAAGGTTTAGGGAAATTGCATATTATTCTGGCTACTTTACGTATGCTTATAAGTTGATAAAACTTCATTGAAGTACAAAAAAATATTTGTTAGTGGTATCTCCTTCATCAATAATTGGCATGATTATCATTCATTCATTCAAAAAAAATAGTTCTTGAAATTCATAATGGATTAAAATAAAGGAAAAGTAAATGTAACACAATTATTTAAGAAAATTTATTTTGTTACATAGTTTTAGAAATTTTTTTTAAAAACCCAACAAATACTTATTAATTAAGTTCTCAAAAACAATTGTGAGGCTTCAATGTTCATAGCTCTAATAGCTCTTTGAGACTATAAGAAAAAATCTATATCATTAGAATTGAATACTTTTCACCCAAAGATAATTTAAAGAACAAATCTAATATGTTATTTGCTAAAGTTATTAGAACGGATTAAAGGAACTCATAAGCTGAAGAAGTGCAATGGTCTTTCAAATTGGAGTAGAACAAACTCGAAACTTTATGATTAATGAAGAGAGACTCAGGATCAGAATTGAATTTGCAGGTCAATAAAACCACATTAATCTGACAACACAAATATGTCTATTAGATTTTATTGTATTTGTTTGGCTCCGCGTGCAACAACACGAATGTGTCCATAAGATTTTTCTTGATATTTTTTAGATGAGTTTGGGAGTTTCTCTCTCTTTTTTGGTCAAATAAGTTTTGGGGGTTGGAGGAAGCTTTGAAGTATTGCGAGGGGGAGAAATTAAAAAGACAAGAAAATGCGAACCGCTTGGATATTCTCATAAATATGGATACTTGGGTTAGAGTCAAAATATATACTTTCTTCAATTGAATTTGACCAACTCAAATATATTCAATGTGATCTCTATTTTATTTGTTTTTTCAGTAAAGATGTTATATATTTGTTTTTGTCAGCGGGATGTTACTTTGATCAACACCAAATCGGAATACATATTTGGATGGTTGCTTTTGAATTTTTTAACCAGAATATAGTAGAATAAAATTAGTTCAAATTGAAAATTCCATACAATTGAAAATAATTTAATTGTTAACAAAGAGTCCACAATAATTAGATCAACCAAAATCAATATGCAACCAATAATAAAATCCAATAAATGAGCACAATAAACCAAAATTAATACAAATCAAGATTCACAATATCATTTGAATGCTTAAAAAAGACAAAACGAATAAAATTAAGACTCTCTTTACTAACAAACCACATATCTCAATCTAACAAGATAGTAGAATCTAATAGTAACTCGACTTAATTAGAAAGACACGTATAAATGGGTCTGAATTCATACGTCCAAATTATGGGTAGTGATTAAATTAATTTAAATTTATAACATAGTTGTATATGTGCTAAATTGTTAGAAAAAAAGGCACAATAATCATTTGATCATTCACCAGTTTATTACCTTTGTTAATGGAATGAGGGTGCTAGGGCTTGTGTCTAGTTAAAATAAAAGATTAGGAGTATTAGGAGTTAATTACGATATCCTATGGGTATTATGAGATAAACAACAATGTTTATAATTTTTTCTTTACCTTTCTAATGACAGTACTGCAAATTGTATAAGGACCCAAATTCCAAGTAATTTTGCAAATCATATGACCAAATCCTAGGAGGATAGGAATTTTGTGAGTATTGAAAATCCTAAGTACTTGGGTAATTTATGAGTTAATTTTAGTATTTAAATAAAATTAAGAAAGAAATTAAGAATTAGTTAATGTATCACAAATGACGTTTTACGCAAATTGTATGACCATATCCTTCCTAGATATTGGACCAACTTTCACAAATGGTCTTTAATGGTGGCACATTTTTGTATTTTCTTGCCTACTATTTAAAAAATAACATGTTTGGTCATTTCATTAATATTTTCACTTTTTGAGTCAATTGTGAGATAATTATAATTTCACAAGGGATTTGTATAATTTAGGTAAACCGTACGATCAAATCCTACGAGGATACGAAATCGAATCCTAAACTACATGGAAATGGGATTGTTCCTAAAAAAACACTGACCAACTATAAGTAGGACCAAAGGGGCACACGAACTGTCTGACCAACTACAAGTACAACCATTAGAAGGTAAAGAACTATAAGTACAACCAACGGGCACACGAACTGTCCATAGTGTAACCTAGAAATCCCCAAAACAAAGTGTGATCCTAATCCCTAATCCAATATACGAACCCAAAACACACCCACGAAATCCTCCGATCGAAGACTATATAGAATTATAGAGATGGCAGACTGGACAGGTCTTCAGCATGATCTTGTAGTTGAGATTGCTGAACGGGTTCCTTCCATGGAGAGCTACAACTCTTTCGGTGATGTTTGCAAATCATGGCGAGATGCTGCTACAAAAGGCCATCTCAACCAAAAAGCTTTCGAGGGGCTGTGGCTTATGCACGCAGAGAAAGGAGAAGAGAAAGGGTCTTCACCAGAGGAGCAACAGCAGGAGGGAATGGGCATATTTGCCAGCGTCTCATTAGGCGGCAAGACTCGTAAGATTTTCTTACCTGAAGCTAGCAAAAAACGTTGCTTATCATGCAGAGATTGGCTACTTGTAGTCGCCGAAGATGAAATCCAAGCATGTCTTTTTGCATCCATTGTCGTGTGTTCAGATCAATCTCCCTAAACTTAATACTTTACCGGATTATGATAGTATGATCAGTTACAACTTGCATTTTGTCGAAAAGGTGGTTTTATCTGCAGATCCAAGTTCAACCTCTGACTTTATTGTCATAGTCATATGGGGTCGTCGTAACAGGTTGGGGCTTTGCACGCCAGGAGATACCTCCTGGACTGCCATGGATGAGTGGCTTGATCCATTTTTTGATATAGTCTATTGCAATAACAAGTTGCACGCATTGGATTGGGACAGCAGAGTTGTAACATGTGATGTTGATGGACAAAAGTTTCACCAAGTCTTTGCTCTGCCACCACAACTTATTCCAAAGAAGTACTTGGTTGAGTTTTGGGAGAAATTTCTTATTGTTTACAGACATATAGATATACAAGAAGATTTCTATAAAACTGAAGGATTTACGGTTTTTGAAGTAAACATAGAAGATGGTACGTCAGTGGAAGTTAAGGATTTGGGGAATAAAGCTCTATTCTTGGGCTATAACTCTTCGTTTTCCATCGAGTGTTCTGACTTTAATAATTGTAAGCCTAATTGCATATACTTCACGGATGATAGCATGGATATATACTTATCTTTTGAGGAGGGTGGTGGCAAAGATATGGGCATCTTATAATTTATCGGATGGAAGCATCAAGCCTTTGGTTGCTGAGACAAGATGTAGCAGGATTACACCACATACATGGATTGGACCAAGCTTTTGACCAAGCTGTTCCTTTTCCCTTTTCTCTTTGGTTTCTTGAATTATATTTTCCTTTTCCTTTTTCTTTTCTAGAGGCTTGAGAGTTTGCGATGAATAATATGCTATATTATCACGTTTGGATGGATGGATTTGAATTTCTTATACAAGTATTGTAATATAACAAATGAAAATCAATTCAATATTCAACTCGTCTTTTTTTTTTTTTTTATAAAAAATGAAATTGCATTAAAAAAGAGGTCCAAGTTGAACTTCCTTTTTTTCTAGATCAAATATAAAATTGTATTAAAAAGAGGTCCAACGTGGAGCTTTTTTTTTTAATTGTTAAAAATGAAACTATATTGAAAAAAAAATTAAACGTGGAATTTTTTTGGAGTAAAAAATGAAATCGCTCAAGAAAAAGTCTAATGTCAAGTTTTTCTTTTCTCTTTAGTCAAAAAGTAAATTGCATGAAAAAAATAGTCTAATGTGGAACTTTTTTTTTTTTGGTAAACAATGAAATTTGCATTGAAAAAGGTGGTCCAAGTATAACATTTACTTCTTTTTTTTTTTGGCTAAAAAATGAATTGCATTAAAAAATATCTAAAGTGAAACTTTTTTTTTGGTAAAAAATAAAATTGTATTAAAAAGGGGTTCAACGTGGAACCTTTCATTACATTGGATCTTGGTTAAATGTGTTTCAACTAAAATTATGGTTTATTAAATTAGATTATAATTATATTTTAAGTTTATATTTTATGTATGTTAGGACTCTATCTTATCTTCATTTAAACTTTTTTACCTCTATTTGAAAAAAAAAAACAAAAAAAAACTTAGGATACAACTACTTGAGGAAATGAGATACATACATGTATATTTTGAAAGTTTGATATATGTAAAATTGATTACTGTCACATTTTTTAGAAAATAGGTGCTTATATTTTTTTCCTTTTTTTTGGGTAATGACATTGTATTTAGGCTCCGTTTGTTTGCTGTAAAATAATTTGATTGTAGAAAATATTTTCAGAGGAAAATATTTTTCTGGGTACCGTTTGTTTATAGTAAAATAACTTGATGAGGGAAAATATTTTTCTAAAAAATAAAATACTGAAAAATATTTTCTGGTGTTTGAATGTACAATGAAAATATTTTCCGATATTAGATTTTATAAAAATATATATACACATAATATATATATTAACCGTGAGCGTGAGGGTGAGGGGAGGGGAGGGGTGGGTGGGGTAGAAGTGGACGGTAACACCGGAAAATTGAGCAAAAGTAGCCACTATTGTTTATTAAAAAATATTTTCTAGTTAGACCAATTTTTTGGTGTTTGATTTTTTGGTGTTACCAAACACCAAAAAATTGAAAAAATATTTATGACAAACAAACGGAGCCCTCTCAATAAAGTAATTAAAAAGCTGAATTAATTAATTTTACGTTTCATAGTTTAGAATATTTACATCACACCCGTGAATCGCACGGGTATAAATGAAATTTGAGTCACTCTTCATAGACATGACAGCCACTTCCAAAGTCTTATTTTCCATTTCCTCATTTCTCATCTTCATTTAATTATTTTTGATCTCTCTGGTTGAAGCCAACAATATAATAATGGTTTCAGATTCGATCTCAACCATCATGACTCTCCAGTTTCGATGTACATACGAGATCGATAGTGAAACCATTATTGTTGGCTTCACAATCGATCTCATCCCATGTAAGAACAAAGACACACCTAGAAATTGGCAAGAATTAAGCAAAATGAATATATATCTTCTCATCATTCTCGCCACCTGAAGGCCATTTTTCATCTGCAAAACTAAGATCTATCGCAGACGTACTCAATGTTGATAGATTCCTTAAGTCATCAATGGAGTGCTTTCCAGGCAGAGACTGAACCTCAGATGGAAAATGAAAGCTTTCAGCACCAATTATGGTGGCAGGAATGTCGTGTTTTATCGCAGCGTCCATATCTAGCGCTGGTGAAATTGGGGGTGGTGGCGGCTTGACCCATTCTGAAAATTATCGCTGGTCTAGAGTGAGTCTAGACCTCAAGACAGCATCGAGTTTTTCAGCTTTCATGGTTAGAGGAGGGTCAGTTGCTACCGTTTTATGTTAACATGTTTCATTAAAACCTTAAAACATGGTGTGCTAAACACATTGATTGATTATGATTCAAATTGATTGATTATGATATAGCCTTATAATCATCAGAGACTTATATGCATGTTGTTGTGGTTAAGCATTTGTGATCTGCAATGTTATATCTACATTGTTATAGTACTTTAATAGCTTTCTGAGACTAAAAGAAAATATCTACATTGTTATAGTACTTTAATAGCTTTCTGAGACTAAAAGAAAATATCTACATTGTTAGAGTACTTCTCATCGGAACATAATTTAAATCAAATTTAATATATCATTTGCTACTATTGGAAAAATTACTAGAACGAGTCGGAAGAACTCATATCTTTAAGAACCATGCAATGATCTTTTAAATTGGAGGTGAACAAACTCAAAACTTTATGATTTATAAAGAGAGACTTGGGAATTGAATTTTTCGGTCAATAAAACCACATTGTTCTATGTCCATTAGATTTTATTGTATTTGTTTTGCTCGACATGTAACAAACACGAATGTGTCCATGAGATTTTTTTTTTTTTAATTTATTAGAGGATTTTTGGAGTTTCTCTCTATTTTGGTCAAATAAGTTTGGGCCATTGGGGGTTGGAGGAAGATTTGAAGTATGGGAGGGGGGAGAAACTAAATCGACAAGACAATGCCAACTGGTTGGATATCTTCATAAATGTACCTTTTTCAATTGTATTTGATCTCAATTTAATTCTAACCTTTATTTTGTTTCTTTTTTGGCAAAGAAGTTACATTTTTTCTTTTGGTCAGCACGTAGGATGTTACTTTTATCAACACCAAATCCCAAGATAAGATCTGATGGATGGCTTTGAATTTCTTAACCAGAATATAACGAAATAAAATATAAAAAAAATAAGAAAATCAATACAGATTGAAAATCCATGAAAAATTCAATTTCCTTACGTGACAACCGAAAATAAATGCACATCTAATTCAAATTGAGATGACATTATAACATAGAGTCCACAATAATAAAGGAACCAAAAATCAATATGCAACGAGATATCAAATCCGATAAATGATCTTAGCATCTAAGAATGCAACAACACGATAAACCAAAATTAATACACAGCAAAATTCAACAAAATCACTTAACGCTTAAAAAGACAACAACAATAAAATTAAGATTGACTTTACTAACAAACCACACGTCTCAATCTAATATGATAATAGAATGTAAGGTAACAAAGGGTACACTGAAATAGGTTGGAAATGAAATGACATTTTCTAACTCTATTCTAATTATCATGCTTGGTATTACGGAATGAATTTGAGATTCTCATTTCCAAGTTAATCCATTCCCCCATACATGGGATTAAGCATTCCAGAGTAAACACATGAGATTAGTCAATTATTATGTGTTTAGGAATAAACTTATTCCTCAAATGACTAATATAACATATCAAAACATAACTTTTTACAAACATGTCCCTTTTATATATAGTTTCTTTTGAAATAATAGCAACAACAACAACAATAATAATAATATACTAATACTCATAAATATAATAAGAATAACAATACTAATTATTTTTATTATTAGAATATTATTATTATTATTAATAATAAAAATATTAATGTTATTAACATTACTATTATTATTATCATTATCTATTGTTATTAGTATGTTATTTACAATTATATTCATGTTTATTCTTATTTTTAATATAATAATAATAAAAGGGTAATCATGTCATATTATACAAATCATTCCGAATAATACTCTTGTATATTGACTACCAAACATAGGTTTATAATCAATATACCAATTTCTATCTTCATTCTTGGAGCATACCAAACATGTCATTGTTATTCCCAAGTTCATTCTATTCTTTCATTCCATTCCTGTCCAAATTTATTCCAATGTACCAATTGCTACCTAATAGTAATTGGACTTATAAAAAGATAAGTATTATTATAGTTCACTTAATAAATCGGTTTAAATTCATATATCCATATTATGTATAGTGATTGGGGCTGACTGATAAAAAATTTATTTGTAAAATATTTATTCTCTTCACGAATTTAAACAAATATTATATTTTTGTCTCCTAAATGATAATAGGTCAAAGCATAAATAAAATTTGCTAGGGATTAGGCTCTCTCTTTAGTACGGTGGAGATATATTTAACAAAATGTGTGCCGAGTACATGTCATTTGTGATAAACTATTAGAACACATGCACGATATTCATTTGACCAATTCCGTTACCTTGGTTAACGAAATGAGGGTGATAGGGCATGTGGTGAGGTTAAAAAAAAAAAAAAAAAAAAAAACACACTTTAGAAGGATTATGAGTTAATTACGATTTATTATAACTTGGAAAACTTCCCCTTCCCCCCATTCCCCTCAATCCAAACACACCCAGCTTCAGAGGAGGGAGGTGGCAAAGATATGGGCATCTATCACTTATCGGATGGAAGCATCAGGCCTTTGTTTTCCGAGACAGAATATAGCAGGATTACACCACCAACATGGATTGGACCAAGCTTTTGATGAAACAGAGAAAAATAAGAGGAAGAGTAGAAGAATCAAACAAGTTTAAATTATCAACTTGAAGCTTGCAAAGCTACACCACCGTCCTTGGAACACTGCCTAAAGGCTCAGCAAATGGAAAAAGAAGAATCAATGAACACTGCCTAAAGGCTCAGCAAATGGAAAAATTAATTAACTAACAACTATATTTACGAAACAAGTATGTTTATTTCAACAATATGCTTCCTTGAATTTCTCATGATTTTCACTTAAGCATATATAATTCGTGTTATAGTTTATATTTATAAGCATACAAAATTATCATCTTTGATTTAAAAGATGGCGTATAAAGTTTATAGCTTAATTAGATTATATAAAGATTCTATTATATTATCTTATTACATATTATTCTATTATTTAATTCTAACTTCCAATTCTTTCAAAATAACATCAAAAATTTTGTTTGAAATATTCTTTTCCTTATATTGGAATTTAGTGTCTAATAGTATACAAAAAATAGTGAGATGGAAAATATCTAACCCTCCATTTTTGCTTTGACAAATTGAATTATTTGAAGCCTATTATGTTGATGATCACTTGTGCTTTTGTTTATTGCTTCGGATAAGAATTTTGAAACGGAATGGGCTGATTATAGCTTAAAACAGGTAGAGTTTGGTTTGATAATTGTGTTCATTAAGTATGATTCTCATCATTTATGATTTACCTATTTAAACTTGCATTAACGGTCTGTTTTTATTTTTTATTGTTTTTTAACCCCACCCCCATGTCCCAGATTTTAATGAGATTCCAACCTTGGTTTCCCAACTCAATGCAAGTGTAAGTAACTCACCACTAAATTACTCTTGAATCTCACATTAAACGCCTTTTTTGGATTGAGGGGAATAGGATGAAAGGAGTGGTAGTGGGAGAATAAGGAGTTTACTCCCTCCTTATGTTTGGATTGGGAGGACAAGCAGATGGATGGGGATATAGGAGGCATTGGTGTCCCTCGTATACCCTAAAATTTAATCCTCCCAAATTTGGGTTAAACGGAGGGAGGGAAAGTTTTTTTTGAAAAATTCTTCAAAAAGTTCAGTCCCAATCCTGAACTGACATATATTGGGATAGTGGGCTTGACGTGAGATAGAAGTGAAATGTGTAAGTGGGGTTGAGGTAAAAGAAATAGAGGGTTGGAGTGTGAGTAGACCCGAGATGAGAAAAATGTGAAATGTGAAATATGTGGCGGGCCCGAGATGAGAGAAAATAAGAAATATAAGTGAGTTCGGACATTTTGAAGACCAACATTTTTTTTGTAATGATTATTTTGACATTCATCCCATAATTACTACATCACGAAGGTAAATTAAAAAAAGTTCACTTGTACATAAAATTTATCTTTTCCTTCTATTTCTTTTTTAATCCAAATAAACTAAATCATAATCCTTTATAATTTTTTCCTTTATGAAATTCTTAAATCCTAACAAGATTTAATAATATCTTCTCTTTTTTATGATTTTATCCTTTACTTCATTAAATTATCCTCTTTTCTTAAATTATCAGCATCCCAAAGCTCATGGACAATCGCAAGAGGACAATTTACTACTAACGTTTATGTTTTCCAAAAAAAAAAACACAAAATTAGCCAACACTTGTAGGGTCAGCATCATGACGTACAAGTAAACGTAAAGCAGGGGGAAGGTTACTAAACCAATTAATTAGGAGAGTGCCTATCCTAGCTGCATGAGCAACCCAGTTTGCTACTCGGTTGGCTAATCGACTGATCCACTGAAATGAATAGCTAGAAACTGACAATAGGGCAAAAAGAGAGTTATGGACAATAAAGGTAATCCTCCAGTCACATAATGTGGAGCCTGTGAAGGCTTTGATAACAGTTGTAGAATCTGATTCAATCACGACAGAACTGTGTGAGCCAAAAGATGCAAGAATAGAACAGGCAGACCACGGAGGTGCAGGGGGAGGCAAAAGCCTGACCAGCAATAAGATGGCCCACCGCATCCTGACAAACTATACCAGCAGGGTGGTCAGGATCCACAAAGGAAGCATCACAACTGAAAGAAACAGAGCCAGAATGGGGAGAAATCCATTCTGGTTCCTGATGTAAAATCGCTGGACTCTGTTGGGTGGGATCCAAAGTGCGGAGATGGCCTCAAGTTGAGGGCACAGAAAAGTCACCGAGATGGTAGTGAAGTTCAGCTATAAGAGAATCGATGTCAGACCACTTTTAGAACCCGGAAGCCACCAATCAAACAATAATACATCTCCAATAACCCATCTAGCCCCTTCATTCAGCAAATCATGCCCAGCCAAAAAGACTATTCCAAATAAAAGTTGGAATTAACAAGTTTATGGATAATTTACACCAAGATATTAAATAAATAAGAAAATAATTAATAACAGGATATTGCACCCCTATTAATTATTGAATAAGCAAAAATGGGAAATATATTAAAATGCATAATTAATTATTATATAGTTATTTGCAATAAAGTCTAGTTTTCTCCTTCGTTGATATCTTATTGTAAGGCTAATGACAATTTTTCAAATACATTACCACATCTTGTCCACTGTTTAAGGTCATTTTAAATCCATCACTGTCTTGAAGGACTATGTGCTTTACCAAATAACATTAATCGAACTCAATTCTATGCTTTGAGAATGATGGAAATGATTTTTGTATATGTGGTTCCTTAATCCATGAGGGAATTGAAGGCAAAGGAATTTTTTTTTGGAAAAACACAAAGGTTGTGAAGAAGATTTGCAGTCTTGATATTAATCCTAGCTTATGTGAAATGTCAACACCAAAAAGAGAAGAAATGATAATGTTTAGTAACCTATATGTCATAACAAAAGATAGTAAGGATAAGCTTTTGGAAAATTGCATATTATTCGGGCTACCTTACATATGCTTAATTAATAGAAAACTTCATTGAATTACAAAGAAGTAAAATACATCATACCCTCCTTGTGTTTTGTTAAAGTTATGTTATAAACCATGTGTTTTCAAAAATCGCGTTATAAATCTTGTGTAATGAAAAATGTTGCATATTACCCCTACCATTCATTTATCTATCAAATTTAATGTGAAACATAATACACACCCCTATGATACAAATATAACATTTATTATGTGTAAAACATATGAAGAAAGACGAAAATACCCTCTTTCTCACATGAGTAACCTCTTTTTTTTTTTTTTTAATAAAAATCTCCACCCATAGAATTCGAAACTCTCCCTTCTTCAACAAATTTAATTTAATGCAACATGATAGATGCCATAAAATTAGAACAAGTCTGAAAAACAAAGGTTGAAAGTTTTCTTATATAAAATGCATAATGAACCTTTAAAGTAAATTCAATGCAACATGAGATCCCATAAAATTAGAACAGGTCTGAAAAACAAAGGTCGAAACTTTTTTTTGTATAAAATGCATAATGAACCTTTAAAGAAAGGGTTAAATCCACTTTGTACCCCTATCCTATACATGTTATGACACTTATTTTCCCCTCACTTTTAAAAATACGCACTTATTAACCCTCTTGTTAACTTCACGTTAAAAAATTAACCGATTGTGTTACTGTTCATATTTTCTGCCAAAAATATCCCTACCATATAAACACCCACAAATCACGAAAAACACTCTTCCGTACCTCCATCATCAACACCCACACACATACCCCTTCTTCAACATCAAGATCAACACACAACCTTCAAAAACACACTCGATAAGACATCAAACACTCACACATACACACACACACACAGTGATAACACGCACATAGACATAGTCACAAACATACACATACACATAATAAAAAACACATACACACAAACAACAATAAAAAGAAGAAAATCTTGGTGAAAGAATAGTAGAACCCTCGTTGATTTTGGATCTTATTTTGTCTTGCAACTCAAAAGGATTATAACAGGAAAAAAAACAAAAAAACACACACACAAACAGTCACAAACATATGCACACAATGCCGAACACACATGGTCCGCGCAGTGTGGAGGTGGTGGTCAACATGAGCTGCGACTATAGAGGTGGTGGTCAGTGTGTCATGGGGCTGTGGGGTAGTAGTCTGCGCGGGGTAGGGTGTTGTGGGGGTGGTAGTTCTCGCGGGGTGGAGCTATCGGGGATGGTGGTGCACACGCACTGGGGCTGTGATGGATCGGGTCTGCGTGGGGTGGAAGTCACCAGATTTTGGGGTTGGGGTTTGGTTTAGTCGTGGGAGTGAGAGGGGTTGGGGTTAGGGGTGTATGGGGTTAGGTTGGGATTGAGGATGAAAGGTGTGGGGTTTTGTTATTTTTTGATTTAAGGGTATATTTGTCTTTATAAATATTTGATAATGGTCATTTAATTAGTAATTGTGCTTTTATCTTGCCAGATGTTAAAATTGACCAAAGTCAAAGGTTAATAAGTGGGTGTTTTTAAAGGTGAGAGGTAATAAGTGTCACAACATGTATAAGATAGGGGTACAAAATAGATTTAACTCAAAACACAAGGGAGTATGATGCATTTTACTCAATTACAAAAAGAAATATTTGAATACTGCTATAGGCATGTGTACTTTAGTTTGACACTATTGTTGTTCGCATGATTATCGTTCCAATAAAATAGTTCTTAAATTCATAATGATTTAAAATAAAGGAAAAATATATGTGAGGTAGTTACTTAAGAAATTATTTTGTTCTACGATTTAAAAAAAAAATTAAAAGAACCCAACAAATACTTGTTTTTTTTGGGTTTGTAAAAGTTTATATATATATATATAATATGCAAAAGTACAGCCAAAGGCATTCAGTCAATCCCAAAGTGTACAAAAGTACCCTTAACCAACCTAACAAAATTCATAGGAGGGTTAGCTACCCAATCATAATTAAGGGAACTGAGTCTAACCTGCTTAGCTAGCCAATCGACTGCTACATTTACCTCCCAACAAACATGAGAGATGAGAATCATGACTCAGGGTCAGAGTTTGTGCATCTTTCAAAAGAGGCTCAATTGTCCAACTAGTACTAGACAAACTATGAAAGCCTTGAACAACCTCAAGACAATTGGATTCTCTAACACAATGAGAGAAAGACAGAGAAAAAGCTAAAAGACAAACTGTTTTAAGAGGAAAATCTTCAGCTTATAGCGCAAATAGACAATTGGTATGAGGCTCGAGCGTTCATGGCTTTAATAGCTTTTTGAAACTATAAAGAATATCGATATCGTTACAATACTTTTCATCATAATATAATTTAAAATATGTTGGGGATTTTAAAATAAATCCCCAAACCCGAATCGTGCACATAAATAAGTGACACACAATATTTAACGTGATTCACCAAACTTTGGCTACATCAACATAGTAATTTCACTATTGCTCAATATTCATGACTTTTTGTATGGATAAAGTCTAAACCTTCCTTACATGGCTTTATGTACGGGAAAGCCCCAAAGCCCTCAATACATAAATATTCTCTCACTCACTCCCCGGAGTATATTGAATATTCCCTTACCCTCTTTATCAAGTGACCTCACAACTCTTACTTGGCTGTGGTTGGACTGAACCTACCCGTTCGATCCTAGATAGATTAATCAGCTATACTTATTCCCGGGTCTACCTATCCCCGTGTATGAATTACTAGCCTAATTCATACACTATATTTTGAACTTCTCTCACTAATTCAAAATACCCTTTAGGCCTGCCACACCTATAACTGATCTTTAATTTTGAGATGGTTTCCTTCTTACGCCAACCCTTCTATTTATAATACCGGGGAGAGGTTGGAGTTAGCTGCACAAGCACCGAAAATAAAATGCTTTCAGTGCCCCTTTTCTTTTCAACAAATGAGTTCTTTTCTTACCAAAAAAAGGGATGAACCCCATCAATCTCCCCTTTCAGACCCTTTTGGGGATAAACAACTGATTCAAAAGCTTATCCTGACTCGCTTACTCTATAACTCAATTGGCTTCCCTATATCAGAACTTAAATACATGGATGATACCGCCTTTGGCTTCAACATCTGCGGTCTTTCTCCTTTGATCCGAGCAGCTTACCCCATCTGCTTGAAAAATCCTCTGCATATTCTGTATCTCCTCAACTTGGCCACTGTTGCTTGATGCATCATCAACTATCATTTGGATTTATCTCCCTCCAAGTTCTATATTTCCTTTTCCTGGGTCATACTTTTTTATCAGAATTCGACAATCCAAAAAGAATTTGGCAAAACTGGTTACAAATTCAGATTCAAGACGTCGAAAAACCTTAGGGGACACTCGGTCAACTTGGTCAATAGTGAATAGTACCGTACGTATGAATAGTATCCTAATGAATAGTAACTTTGGTGAATATTACAATATGTGTGAATAGTAATACTATTCAAATATACCGAGCTCATAAAACTCCTCTTACATGCATCACACTGGATTAACCCTTCTATTTCATCCAATCAGGCTACAAGTGCACCTACTATTTTATGCACCTAATTACCACCTTAGATCTAAATTTTAAAATGGATGGCTCATATTCAATGACTAATATCTCACGATCTAACTGTCCAATTTTCAAACGACCAATGCCGTTAGACTCCTCGTCGAGCGATGAACCTGCTGTTGGTCTTGAACCTCTGATCAAGTCAACGATCAATATTGATCGGAGCTACAACTGCTGCGACTTCTTTCTCAAATCTCAGCCAATTCTGACATCCTCTGGTAGCGTGACATGTATGGTTGGACTCCTCTCATGACAAGGATTCTAATGATCTACTCTAATTTGGATTTTGAGCATCGAAAGCAGCTAAATCGAGAAATCACATCTTGACTTTCCTTCATTTTTCGGCGATGATCTGGTCAACGGTGACCGACATGGTTGGCATCAATTTGTTCTTCTAGTCTCTACGAGCCCATCGGTACCCTTTGTGTGTTGTTTTATGCTCAAATGAAGAAGGTATGACATCATCTTTCTTCTTTGTTTATGAGGCACTATTTTATGAATAGTAACTCTGGTTACTATATCGGTCAATAGTATTTTTCAGCACCTCCGCAACTGTTCTGGCTTCTCTGTTTGATACGACATTTTTTTTCTTTTGGCAAATTAACAAGAATAACAACAAACAACATACTGCAACAAATTGTTCTTCCTTTGTTGATTCGCCTTTCTTGATAAAGGGATCACAATCTCTGCCACAAATCTATTTCCCGTCAACACGCCTATTTATGTGTGGTACCTGGCTCTGATACCACTTGTTGAAGATTTTAGAATAAATCCCCAAACCCAAATCGTGCACATAATTAAATAAGCGACACACAATATTTAACGTGGTACACCAAACTCTGGTTACGTCCACTGGGTAATTTCACTATTACTCAATATTCATGACTTTTTGTACGGATAAAGTCTAAACCCTCCTCACATGGCTTTATGTACGGGAAAGCCCCAAAACCCTCAATACTTGAATATTCTCTCATTCACTTCCTGGAGTACATTGAATATTCCCTCACCCTCTCTCACCTGGTTATGGTTAGACTGAACCTACCCGTTCGATCCCAGATAGATTAATCAGCTATACTGATTCCCGAGTCTATCTATCCCTGTGTATGAATTACTACCCTAATTCATACACTATATTTTGAACTTCTCTCACTAATTCAAAATACCCATTAAGCCTGTCACACCTAACTGATCTTTAATTTTGAGATGGTTTCCTTATTCCCTCAACCCCTCTGTTTATAATGCTGAGTAGGGGTTAAAGTTGGCTGCACAAGCATCGGATGCAAAATGCTTTCGGTGCTCCATTTCTTTTCAACAAATGAGGCCTCATTTGTACTTTTTGACAAAAATAAGGGATAAACCCCATCAAAATCAAATTTAATATATCATTTGGTACTATTGGTAAAACTATTAGAACATGTCAAATGAACTCATATCATTGAGAAGTACAATTATCTTTCAAATTGGAGTTGAAAAAACTCAAAAGTTTGTGATTAACAAAGAGAGACTTGGGGATTGAATTTATGTGTCAAGAAAACCACGTTTAACAACAAAAATACGTCCATTAGGTTTTATTGTATTTGTTTTGCTCGACATGTAACAAACACGAATGTGTCCATAATATTTTTCTTGATATTTATTAGAGAAGTTCGATAGTTTCTCTCTTTTTTGGTCAAATAAGTTTGGGCCATTAGGGTTGGAGGAAGATTTGAAGTATGGAAGGGGGATAAACTAAAAAGACAAGACAATGCCAACCGGTTTGATACCCTCATTAATATGGATACTTGGGTTGGAAGAGGAATACATACCTTTTTCAATTGTATTTGATCTCAAATTTTATGTGACCTTTATTTTTTTATTTTTATTTGGTAAAGATGTTACATTTTTTCTTTTGGTCAGCTGGATATTACTTTTTTCAACACCAAATCCAAATACGAGACCAGATAGAAGCTTTGAATTTCTGAATTGAAAATCCAAGAAATTTTCAACTTCCTTACATGACACAACCGAAATAAATGCACATCTAGCTAATTCCATTGGAAATGGCATAAGATAGATCATCCACAATAATAAATGAACCAAAATCAATATGAAACTAGATATCAAATCCAGGAAATGACAAAGCATCTAAGAATGCAACAACATGATAACCAAAATTAATGGCTATTTTTTATTGAGACCTCCTCGTCAAAAGATAAGTGTAACTTAGACCTCTTATTTATTTAAAAGTGAGAGACAGACCCCTTCTATAAGGGGTCTATATATTTCCCGTTAAAATAGCATAAAATGACTATTGTACCTTCGTTTGTTTTCTTTTTTCCCTTTCTTGTTCTTTTCCCTTTTTCTCTTTCTTTTTTCTATTTCTTTGGCAGCATAACATATTTGGTAGGATCGATGGTGAATGTTCATTTTCTAGATTCAAAGAGATTTGGATCTACAACACAATAGATGAAACCAAAACTGAATGAAGAGGTTAGAATGAAACCCAAAATAAATGATGAGGTTCTGAACATTTAGAGTAACAAAAGTGTCGATTTGCATGGGATCAAATAACTCAAGAATTATACTAGTTGAGTAACATATATTGTTCCAATAATTTTGGTAATATCTACTGATGATTAAACTGTAGATTTAACGATTAAAATTTCTTTGCCTTGACCTCTGTTGTCGCGATCGAATTGTAACGAATCGTACGATTCACTGAATCGTTCGCGATTCAGGCCACACTTACAAACTGCACCATATAGGATGAAATTGATGTGATTTCAGCGTCTATTGGAGGAAAACCGATAGAGTACATTGAAGATTCTATTGCCATTGGGTCATTCCATGACGTGAAGAATGACATACCAGTTATATGTTCAGCTGGGAATAAAAGACCAGGTGAAAAAACTGTTTCAAATGTTCCAGACTGTAAGTGAATTATGTGATGCATCTTTACGAGCTCAGGCGTGCTGTGAGTGGAGAGTTTTGTTTAGCTTTGTGTTTTGATGTAGGACGGAGACGTAAGTCTTTTTGACCTTTGATACCATGTAAGTATGGTAATTATATTTCACACAAAGAGGTTTACATCATGACACTATTTATAGTACAGTAGGTTACAGCAACAAGTATGATGACGAAAACATATTTGAAGTTATCTTCTATTACAGACAAAGTGATATAATTGATGTCCAAGCTAACTTATCATTTAGAAAGCAAAAAAATATTGGGCATCGACACAAAAACCAAATTATATTAGCTTGTTTTATTTTAGGGTAAATGACTAAAATGGTCCCTTATCTTTGGATTTTATGACATTTTTATCCTATATTTACCAATTGTGATAAATTAGTCCCTTATCTTTAAATTTGTGACGCCGTTAGTCCTTTTAACAAATATCATCAATTTTTTTTAACGCGAAGTGCATGTATCCGACACGCAACCAACTTAATTAAGATTTTGGATGGGTAAGGGACTAATTGATCACGTACTGGGTGCATGTAATCTACATCTGGTGATTATGCAAGTCTATTACATTAAGGAAATTCACAATAAAGACTCTTGCGTGTTGCATCAATTCTGTCATGCATATCAATGTTCATTGTCTACTTTTGCATGTTAGTAAATATGTAAAATAATATGTTTCATTATTATAATGAAAATCAGAATGTAGTTTGTTTATTAGGCGTGCAATTTTTTAAAAAGTGAAATAATGAACAAACAGTAATATGCATATGTATTTTCTTTTCACTTATAAGCTTAATAAATAGAAGAAAAGAAAATTTAAAATCATGTTATATGTAAGATTTTAATTGTCACTGAATTTAAAATCTATATTAAGATAATTTGTTAGTCATCAAAGTGACCAAACTAGAAAGTCTGTGGATTTTCTTCATTGACAATTATTATTAAGTTTAAAATTTATATTAAGTTGGGTTTATAGACACCAAAGTGGCCAAACCAGAAAGGTTTGGATTTTATTTGTTAACAACTATTATGTGAATTTAAAATCCATATTAAGTTGGTTTGTTAGTCACCAAAGTGATCAAACTAGAAAGTCCTTAGATTTTAATAGTTGACAATTATTATTGAATTTAATCCAATTAAGTTGGTTTGTTAGTTACCAAAGTAGCCAAACTAGAAAGTTTGGATTTTATTCATTGTCAACTATTAACTTAAAATTCATATTAAGTTGATTCGTTAGTTAGCAAACTAGCCAACCAAGAAAGTTATGAATTTTATTCGTTAATAGTTATTAAAGATAAATCCATCTTATGTTAGTTCGTTAGCCACCAAAGTGGCCATAATAGAAAGTTTATGGATTTTATTTTCTGTCAATTATCCATTTACTTGTGATATGCCTGTTATAGAGATTGTGAAAAAATGATGGATAATTGGACGTTTATTATTCTTTGGACTTATTGGATTTGCCCAAAGGTAAATCATTTATCCTCTGAATAGTAAACATGATGAGACAAATTAAATTAATTTTGTCAAATATGTTTGTATATCCAACTATAGCGAATATATATGTTTTATTTTCTTTTGATTATCTAATAATGATGTTATATAGGCATTGGTTTATGATTTGTGTATTTTAGTTTCTACCCAAAGGAGGACTTTAATACACTATGATATTTGATTTATTTTATTTGAATCCACGATGTTGTCAGCATTAAATATGTAGTCATTATTAATTCATGATTATGCTAAAATAACATGTCATACTCATAGCTATTTTCTCATTCACATACTTTATATGTGACTGTCTTTAATGGATTGAACTTCTCTAAATAGTACAAAATATTCCAAATTCATTTACGTATACTGAATTTGGACTTAGCACTATAAATGGCGATCCTCCTACCATTACAGATTCAAATAGTGAGGAAGAGAAGATTCGTTATGAGTTTTGAAAGCGGTCTAATAGATTAAGTATCATGTTTATGTGAATGACTATTGCACAAACTAATGATGCTAAAAAATACTTAAAGTCTATGAAAGAAAAGTTTCAATTTTGCATATAAGTCATTCACTGATATGCTCATAGCTAAGCTCACGACCATGAAGTATAATAGGTCGAGAATTATGTAAGAGTATAAAGATGACAAATATTGCAGTAAGATTAAAGTCCTTGGGAATGACAGTGAATGCATGCTTCCTAGTGTGTTTTATCTGAAACTCACTACCTCCTGAATATAATCCTTTTCAAATTAATTATAACGCTATTAAGGATAAGTGATTATGTGAATTGGATAGTATGCTTGTTTAGGAGGAAATGAGATGGAAGAGTTAATTGAGTCACACTGTTAATCTCATTGGTCACTAAGCTGGTAAAGAATTTAAAATGAACAGAATCAAGAAGAAAGGAAAAAGTCTGTTAATGATTCTTAGACTCGTTGGAAAAAAGTTTAGGCTTGCAAGTGCCATTTTGTGATAAAGTAATTTCACTTTTAAAGATTGTCTGAACATAAAGCATGGCTTGAAAGTAAATGTAATTACCATTCCTTTGAATGCTTCAAATTAGATTTAAGTGAAATTCCTATTAATACCTAGTGGCTTGATTTTGTAGCTACCACTTATGTTTTCCATATGTTAGAAGGATTTCTTATGATCTAGAATATAAATTAAAATTAAAATTTTGTACATAAAAAATTGTGTGAAGGCTCTAATTGAAAGTTTAAAGACTTATCGTTTTATCATTAAGGCTAGCCATCACATTAATTTTATATTGTTCTAGGTACCTATATTTTTAGGAACTTAGTTTCTTTATTTTTTTTTTTTGGGGAAAGAGAAAATCATTACATTAACACATTATCCTACCCTAGTAGGGTAGGCATAAGATATACAAAGTTCTCTAAGACGATAAGGAAGATTAGAACACCAATCATTTAGAAATTACCACTCACAAAATATTTTGCGACCCAATCTGCGCAACTGTTGGCCGATCTTCTTTATTAAAGTTGAATGTTTTGGATTTAATATCAAGTTTGAACATAGATGTTTTTAGTTTATTTAAGAATGCTATTTTTATTGGTTTGGTGTTCTTGGTGATAGATTACATGAACTAAAACTTGTTGATATGTTCTATGAATCCTTACTTATTGAGTAACATAATATTAGAATCAAGCGTGGTAGGTTAAGTGAAAGTGTTGCTTACTTGTGGCATTACTGTTAATTATATTTCTGAAGAATAATTAGAAGATTAGTAAAGAATAAGATTCTTTTGAGTCCAAATTTTACAGATCTTGGCATGTGTGTGAACTACATAAAGTGTAAATAAATCAAACATAGCTAGAAATGAGCCACAAGAATGCTTTTTGAAACTACACATCCTAATGTTTATAGACCTTTGATGCACCTTCTTATAATAGAGAAAAGTATTTCGTTACTCTTACAATTGATTTTCACATTATGGTTATGTCTATTTGTTAAAATTTTGTAGAGTCCAATAACATTATATTCATAAAGAATGGTGAAGTTAGTGGAGTGATGAACCTCATAAAGTGGATATTAAGGAAGTTGAGATGGATTTTTCCTTATCCATTAACGCTCTATTATCTAAAGTTGTTTCAAGTGTTGTTGAACAGTTTAACATCATTGAATAGAAAATAAAAGGTGAACCATCACTTGGAAATGCTAACTCACAAGAAGTTGACTCATATGAACCACAAAGAATAACATTAAGATCTCAAGGAAGAGAAAGACAGAGAAAGACAGCTATTCATGATAATTATGTGGTTTATTTGTACGAGTCAAACTTCGATATTTGAGTCAATAAAGATCTGGTTTTAGTTTCATTAGCCATAGAAATTATAGAGTTTAATAAATAGATTGGTGCCCAGAAAGATGAGATGAACACCTATGGAATTAAATAAAGTTAATGATCTAGTCAAATTGCCATAAAGTTCGAAAAAGTTGTTTATGAAGGTTTGTTAAGCCAAACGCAAATCTAATGGGAATTTTAAGCAATGTAGGACTAGATTAGTTGCAAAAGGTTACATCAGAAAGGTGACATTGATTATAAAGAGATTTTTTTTAGGCTCAAAGACTCTTTGAGGATAATCATGAAATTTGTGGCTCATTATGTTTTAGAGTTGTACCAAATAAATGTGAAAAGTGTATTTCCTAATGAAGAATTTGAGAAAGACTATATGGACCAATCGAAAAGTTTTCAATAGAGGGAAAAGGTCATATGGTGTGTAAAACTTAAGAAATTAACATAGGGACTTAAATATGTTTCATAATGGTATATTAAGTACTATAATACCATTTTAGCTTTCGGTTTTAAGGAAAATAATGTTGTTAAGTGAATATGCTGAAAGATCAGTGGGAACAATTTTATGTTTTTCTTTTTAAGTCTTGTATGTTGATGATATTCTTCTTGCTACTAATGTATTGACAAATTGCATGAAACTCAAGTCTTCTCTCATAGATTTTGAATGTGGAAAAATATATATATATTGGAGAGACATCGTTGGTAATAGGAATTGAAATATTCCATGATGGATCACAAGGAATGTTATGATTGTCTCTAAAAAACCTATATTAAAAGAATCCTAGAAAGATTTAATGTGGATAAATTTAGTCTCATGCAATCTCTTGATAATGATGTGGAGTGAAAGAATGTATTAAAGTCATTCTTAATTGAATTACTTGATAGCTGCAATGAAAGTTCAATGTATCTGAAACGAACAAAGGCGACATGCTGACATGCAAATGATCTAATCATTTAAAGTGATTGGATATTTGAATTCAAATCTTATTGGATGTGTTGATAGCATAAAGTCCACTTTTTGCCATTTCTTCCTTTAAGCTGTGGGAGTGACCTTATGAAAAAGTGCGAAATAGACTATCATTATGTCGTCCATTATGGAAGCAGAATTTGTATCATATTATGAAGCTACAACTCATACATTATGGTTGCAGAAAATTAATTTCAGGACTTGGATTTGTCGACACTAATTACTTAGTCACTGAAAATTTATTGTGATAATTCTGCTATAATTTTCTTCTCTAAAATGACAAATAATCATGAGGTGTCAAATACATGAAAATAAAGTATTTGTCATTAAAGAGAAGGTTCAAAAATAAAGAGTGTCTATTGAACACAAATGCAGGGATCTTATGATTACAAATCTTAAAGTTGGCATATGGGTCAGCTCGGCCCGACCCGGTCCGGTCAGGCCAAATCATGGGTCGAGAAAATTGAGCTCGCCTCGGCACAGATGTTTAGTGAGCTGGGTTGAACTGAGATGGGATTATTTCTTAGAATATAGGATCTTGTTCAGCCTACAAGCCCGCCACCATGAGTCGCAAGCTGGGCTGGGCTGGGCCAACTCATTTTTTTTGTGATTAGTGTAATCTAAATATATAGTTATGCTAATATACAAACAAACACACATATATATACAAATACCAATATATATATCTATACCTATATATTATTTGGATAGTTGGATTAATAATTAAAAAACTGAAATTTAAACTTATTTTTTTAAGAAAAGTTAATTTAATTATTAACGAGATAGTACACAAGTTGATTGATAACATTAATAATTAACATAAATGATAAAACACTGCATAACAAGCTACAGGTTAATGAGACACGAGTACATTAGTGAAATAAATATAAAAATAAAATATCACATAAACACTTGAGGAAAGCTAGTGTAAAATATCTCCATGTTATTATACTCCTTGTACGGATACTAGGCCTGCTAGTAGTTATAGTGTTCTTGGCAGTGGCAATGGTTAAATAACCACTTCAGGATTAAAATAGTGTGACATTTAGGTGTTAAGATACAAGGTATCTTACAAGTATTACAGTTCCAAATTTACATCGAAATATAAATTGACGTTGCCAATAGTTTTAAATTACATACCTCTGTTATTCAAAGTACGTAAAATGATTTCAAATCTTTGATGAATGTAATTATCGTGAAAGATTTTCTTCTCCCATAGATATAGTTATATAAAATGTTGTAAACTTATCGTTAAAATTGTAAAAAAAAAAATTGTACCTAAAATCTTTTAAAAAAATAATAAAGGGACTTAAAGTTGCAAGTTACAAACTTGCAATATCATAAAAAAGTTTCGATAACAAGTCATTTAATATCAACTTAAAAAATAAATTTGCTACTTGTTATTATTAGTTTGTTAAAAAAAATAGTTACTACGACTTGCTAGTTTGTTTAAAAAAATAATTATTATGACTTACATTGCATGCATAAAGCATAATATTTCTATTTCTTTTAATATGTGAGCTTAAATTGTGCTTAATTTGTGTTGGGCCCGAGTTTGGCTCAAATGGGCCTTATTTGGGCTCGAGATGGGCCATATCTAGGCTCGAGCTGGGTCTATGCTGGGCTCGATTTGGGTTGGGCCCCGAGCTAGATTAGGCTTTGAGTTGGGCTGGGTTGGGCCTAGGCTCAAATGGGCTTAGGTAAAAAATTATATGACCCAACTCGACCCATCTATATATGGTGGGTTGGGCTTGTGTTGGCCTAGTCCCAATGCCACCTTTAGCAGATCTTATAACTAAAGGCTTACAACCAAGTCATTTAAGGAACTTGAAGTAATGGTAGGTCTTGCTTGTAATTATGAAAGATGTATATGTTCTTATGTTGATACTCTGAGCTCAATAATGTGTTTCTGACAAACATTAACATAGTGTTTGGATTGCACAAAGGAATGGAAAGGAAAGGAAGGTAGAGGAATAAAAATAATGGAAAGGAAAGGAAAAAGATTCATTTGTTTGGATTATTATAAAATAATAATGGAAATTAAAGGAAATAATTTTATAATCCTTTGTTTGGATTGGAGAAGGAAATGAAAGGAAATCACCATTTTAAATGTAAAATTACTAAAGTGCCATTTTCATACACAACTATAAAAATTTTGATTTTTAATAAGCAATTCCAGATCTTTTAAGTGCCTTATGCTACTGCTTCTTGTTCACATTCGTCTCCGCTAGTTTTAAACGAATACAAAGTAAAAAGTTGAGAGAGAGCAAAGCAGCGAGTTTCTGCAAGTTTTGGTTATGGTGTTGGGTTCTTCTTGCGATGGGAATATCAAGGTCTTCATCTGCACCTGTGCTTCTTTGCAAGAGTACAACTAACAAGCTTAGTGATCAATAGAAAACATCTTTTGACAAAAAAAAAAAAAAGATTAAGAGAAAACATCTGGAACAACTAATTGCAAAGTAATTAACACAAAATAGAACAACTAATTGCCACATAGGCTACCAATATATAAATAAAACCTGTACATATATTATCAAATAGAAATATCATGATCATTAGAGGCCAAAAAACTATTCCAATGTAGCAACAAGAGTTTACAACATTAGCTAGAAATACAAGTTCACCCATGGTGAGATACAAGTTATATACATCAAAAGGAACAAAAGGAACATTGAACAGAGCACTAAAAGGGTGATTTACATGTTCAATGCACCAAAAAGTAGCATTGGACAGACACTTGTGTTACTACACCAAAAATAGCATAAGACAGGACATTAGTACTACTAATCACACATCATCATCAGTAATATATCCTTGCGCACATCCATTGGACATCCAATTAGTGCCTGCACCTTCTCAGGTCTCTCAACAAGAAACAAGTAAGCTTTCTTCATCACATCTTGATCAATTTCCAAATCTACTAAGAGTTTCCAAACCTCATCTTTTGCCAGTGGAAGTCCTTGTGTAGATGTAGATTTATCCATCACAAAATTTCCCTCTTTAAGTGCATCAGCAACAATGATAAATGCTTCCTTTATATTATCAGGTTCTATCATTTTTTGACCTCTTAACTCTCTTGTTTTTCCCCTTGAACTCCACATTTTTTGAACGAATCTCAGAAGACATCACATTCTCAACATTATCAGTATTGCAGCTATCAAAAGCATCTATCATCACTTCATTTGTAGACACCAAGTGTTCAATACCATCAATGGTTTCAAAGAACTCTTCTTTAGTTGTGGAGCTCCTTCTTTTTCGTATCTCAGAAGCTGTTTCAGCATGCTTACCAGTGGCTCTATCTTGCCCATACAAAATTACCATTTTGTCATAATTTGGCACAGGCTTGGACTTCCATTCAGCAGCATGAGGGTGAGCCTATAAAATAATCATATCATTATTAACCATTATGAAAAGGACAATAACGTTGTCATTTGCAAATGTAAAAAGAAAGCATACCTCAATTAGCCTTGCTCAAACTTCACGTTCAGCACTCCACATATTTGTGATAGGTGTGCCGCCCGACTCCTAATGCATACATTTATCATTCATGTGCATATAAATTGTGCATTTACTTGTTTAAGTGCTTACTTGTCATAACATGCTATTAAATGCTTATTTGACATTTTATGTAAAATTTCATGTTTAATTGACTTCTAATAGTAAAATGGTGAATTAATTTATTTTAGAAAATGATAAATGTGCATTTAAACTATTTTCATAAAAGATTTTTAGTAAAACTTGCATTTAAAAAGTTTTCTATTAAATTGAGCCCGGACTAAAATTTTTATTATCTTATTTTCCGAATTTCATATTTTTCTATTATTACTTAACTTATAATTAGCTTACATTCACAAAAATTATATTCATTGCATATTTGTTGGGTGATTTACAAAAATGTTTTGATATCACATGAATAGTAAAAACTATGTATTATCTTTGGGCTAGAAATAGTTTGTCTTGCATTTTATTAGCTAAAAACCAAGTCCAAAACCCATTTAAACCCATAACCCAAATCCAATATCCAACCCATCAACCCATATAATCATTCTACACATATATATATCAAACAAAACACAATAAACACCAAAAATGCTCAAAATAAGCCAAAAAAATGCCTAAAATCAGCCAAAAACCCTTATTACGGGAATAGTGCTTTTCTTGTAAATTTTGCTCTTTGGATCTCTTCAAGCTTGTTTAGGGTGTACTAATCTATCACAAAGCTTCATCCTTCCTTGCTATACTTGGTTTTGGTAAGGGATTTTACAAAAAATTGTATTTTATTTGCTATTGTAGTTTATGTCCAAAATTGATATTGTTATATATGCTTGCTATTATTCATTTTGAAGCTTTATATCATGCCTCTAGGACTAGGAGAAGACACTTATATGGTTGTTTCATGTGTTTATGAAGTGTATATATGAAATCATTTTTGTAAAGTCTTGAATTGACACTTTTAATGCAGACCTATGAAATATTACTCCAAACCTTAATCTAATGCTAGATATATGTTGTTGGATTGCAAAAACGGCCCCACGTTAATTGAATTCCGAGAACGTTGATTTTCATGGCCCTTTGTATGCGCACGTTAGAATTGATGCAAGTAGAGCCTTTAGAACTAGTTTAATGCTTGGTTAAGGTGTCATAAATGTAGTAGAGAATAGTTAGATATTTTTGATTAACTAAACCTTGATGAAAACTAGTTTTGGCTTGTTGAGCTTAAAAGGGAAAAATGGGGTTATAACCTTTGTTCTTAGCTTTAGCTTGCTTGTTGTGCTATACTTGTTGTAAAAATTAGGAATACATGTTAGATGGCTAAAATAAGGTGGACGTGGCATGTGCGTGTGTTGAGAACTAAAGTGGATATATGAGATTAGTGAAGTTAGATTTGAAGTTTGTTATCTTGTGTGAAGTTTAGAACCTAAATTGTAAGCATTTGAAAAGAGTTTTGTTGGAATTTATGTGAATTAGTTGAGCTTATTGCATGATTAGCTATTTGAGTTATTATAATTGCTATATTGTCTATTGATTGAGTTGTAAATGATTCTTAGGTCATGTTTATAGTTAGATTATGTTTAAGTGTTAAGTGTGTTTGTATAGAATGTTTATCCTTTGGGTGAGGTCTTATAATTTGAGTTACATGAGTAATTTACTAAGGGTGGATTGAATATGCTTATAACTTAATGTGATGCTATTGTTGAATGTCTTTAAGCATGTCATCTAGTTATATAATAATTGAGTAGAGAAGAGTTGGGTGTCTTGTAATTGTAATTAATTACTTGTCATCTATTGAATTGAAAATATTATGTCTATACTTATTAATGCTTATTAGTTGATAAGAATTACTTGTAACTCATGAATGTCAAGTAAAGTAAGTCATATTGCATTTATATGATCAAGCTAGGATTGAGTATTTGAGCTAATTCAAGGTGATTGGAAGTGAGTAGAAGCCATTTTTGTATCTTGAGCTTGGTAAAGGTGAGAGACTTCATCTTGTTGTGCATTTAGTTTATTCACTTGTTCAAAGATTTCATGATTTAACAAAGTTACTTAAGTCGTGTATTTACTTGATCATTTAGTAAAGTAGATTTGGAACCCTTTGTCTTGTGTGAAGAATATGATCTAGTTAGTAAGCATTGGAATAGTATTTCGATGCATTTCTTGTGAATTACTTGAATTAGTTATAGGAGTAATTGTTTATATTGCTATAATTGCTTTATTTGATTATCTAATGTGTTATATGTTATATATGGGGTGAGGCTAGCTTACTTTGCTACCTCCCCACTTGATTCGGTTTTGGTATCTCATGATTCGTTATTCGTTATTCGGGGTTGTACAACCTTCTCGAACATGGTAGTATCAAGAAACTTCGGGTAGCATCGGGTTGTCAGTCTAGCTCGGCTACCATAGTGCCTATTCCTTTTCTCGTTGAGACATACTCCTCTACCCTAGAGGCGTGGTTCACCTCGTTGGGGTATACGGACCTACCTCGAGAGAAATAGGTCGTAGGATCGGGGTACATCCAGAGTACCCCATTGGTAGTATAAGGGGATTTGCAAGCATTTGCCATTGAAGATCACGGTTTGTGGTTCGAGATCGAAGACAAAGAACATAAACCGTATCCTTTTTAAATGTGTTTAATGTTTATTCGATTAACTTGCTATATTGTATTACTCGTGTTATTGTCCTTGTTGCATTGCACAAAATGATTTTCGAAAACACCCCGGTTTACTGTATCCCCTCCCTCATTGAGTAACTTTGGTTACTCATTCCTCTTTTCAACATGTTTCAGGAAAAGCTGGAGATCGGATTGCCTCCTATGTGGCCTGCTTACTCTTCCAGTGTGTGTAACAGGGAAGAATGTGATCATGATTTGCTTGTACTCTATTTGAGACTTTGTGGCAATGTATGTATTTGTGTTATATTAAGGAATGTATTATTAAAGTTTTAGTCTTGTATGATGATTAGGTACTAGAGGGTTTGTAATAACTTCTATTGCTTTACTTTATTGCTTAGTAGTTGCATGCTTGTACGGTTTAATGAAAGTGGATTGGAGGACTTAAAATATAAGAAGGTTAAGTAAATAATATTAGAGTGTTATGATAAGTAGGTTTAAAAGACAAGATTTCAATGGATTTAGCCTTGCATGCCTGTGTGTTATGTTGTTGGGTTCCAAGGCTCGGATGGCCTTGAGGAGTTTGTTGTATGCGATGTTAGTGGTAGTTGAGAATTACGGAGAAGGTTGGACTTTGGTTTTGAGGTTATAACTACTTGTACAGGTTTTGGATTGTCCTACAAACAGGGGAGACTCTGTCCGTCTTTCATTATTTTTCGTGACCTCGGGTATTGGATCGGGGCTTCGGTATCGTAAGAGATCAGGGTGCTACAATAGGACTCCAAGCGAATCCACTCATCCCATTTTTGAATAAGTCAAAGCATTTGGAAAAAATTACCTTTAGAGTCTTCCAACGATTTTTTACCCTGTCTTTGTCAACTCGTTGACCGATCATTTCTTTTAATTCTTTCACTATTTGCTCATATGCTTTTGGTATGATGGTACCATTAACTCTATTTCCTTCATTATGTTGATGTAAGAAAGCATCAACAAGGGCGTTATCCATAGGAGGGGTTCATTTCAAAGTATCTTCATTATTAGTGTCAAGTGATTTTTTCTTCCTGGGCATAACTTCATCTACAAAAATTTTACATCAAGAGTCAATAAAAACAAGTTCATGAAATCAAAATTATCAATGGAATAAAGAGTATTATAAATTTGATAAACTAAAACAAGTTCATAATATCAACACAAAAGTACATAATAAACTAAAATAAGTTCATAATATCAACAAAAAAATACACAATAAACTAAACAAGTTCATAATATATACACAAAAGCACACAATAAACTAAACAAGTTCATAATATCTACACAAAAGTACACAATAAACTAAACAAGTTCATAATATCAACACAAAAGTACACAATTAACAAGATGATAAAATTTCTTGCAAAATAAATAAGTGACATCACATATATAGTCGTTCCACATAGAACTAGCTATTGAATTCCTTATATATTCTCCTTGTGCAAAATCTTCATCCTCGTTTGTATGGGCATTTTGTTGTTGTGGAACTTGATTCATGATTTTTTCATCTACCTCAGCAATTAACTCCTCATCTGGATCTACACCCATTAAGTAATTATGCAAGATGCAACATGCTAAAATAATTACTTTTTGGGTTTTCACACCATATGTTGGCTTATTTGAACTTTCCATAATAGGAAATCTCTTTTTTAAAACTCCAAATGCTCTTTCAATTGCATTACGTAAGGAAGCATGCCGAAGGTTGAACAACTCTCTAGCATTTAGTGGTAGATTCCTTGAATATTCTTTCAAATGATAACGGATAACTCTATATGGAGCAATAAGTCCACTCCTTAACATAAATCCAGCATCAGCAAGGTAATATTTACCTATCCAAGAAATAAATTAGCTTCTTATATCATGTATTTGTCTATCATGATGAAACACAAAGTTCTCCCTTATTTAAAGTAATTACCTGGAGGAATTCTAAGTTTATCTTCTCTTGTAAGTGCATTTTTTATTATTCTTGAGTCAAATGCCGATCCTTCCCATCCGTGTAAAACATAAGTGAATTGTAAGTCAAATGTACATGCAACAAAAATATTTTGGGTTGGATAATCTTTCCTACCGCGATATTTAGGAGCATCTACTAGGGACACTTTTGCACGGACATGAGTACCATCAATAGCACTAATACAATCCTATAATCATATCACTATGTTAATCCTTATATTATACAAATATTTCTAATTATGTTTTATTCACAGAGTATTTTTTAAGTATGGGTAGAATCTATTGCTGCAAAGAATCTCTGAACCATCAGGCTATTTCATATATTTATCATCTAACTCAATTAAAGCTCTTAAGACCCGATGGAAATGACAACCAGCGGTTTCTCTAGAACATAAAAACCAGAATTGAATTGCACAATTTTTAGCATGATGACCTAGTATATATAATGTTTTTGTAACTTGTTCTTCAATGCTTACTTGTCTAGTTGCTTGGAGTCCACCATCACTTTCCAGTATATCACACATATCTAAAAAAGCTTTTGGACTCATTCTCACTATTTTGCAACCTGTTTCAATCCCTATTATTCGACCCATTACTTCCTTTCGAACTCTTTCTTTTTCGGAGTTCAAACTAGAATATGTAAGAAAATTACGGAACGTTTTTTGACGAAACAACCAATAAACAAAAAAACAACAAATATAAGCAACTGTCATTCGACACTTTTGATGCCATCTAATCAAATTGAGGGTGTTATCATTTCCTGGATTTGCCATCTAATATAAAACAAAAAAAATTAAAAAAACTTAGTTGTTAAGAAGCTCATGCTAGAAGAGTGCAAAAACATAGCATGTCAAAGTAATTCTCACTATACCCTAAAATTAAAGGAATTAATTTCAATTGGAAGCATACAACTAAATTGTTGGATAAAACTGAATTTCAATGCATGTTGCAATATTGTTTTTGTTTAACAAATAATTTGGCAATTTTTATACCCAATTAACCGAAAGAGTCAGACTCAAATTCTGAAGAAAATAACAAAGCACAACTTTTTCTTCCATGTGTTTCATATATGAGAAATCATTTTCTTTTTTGCCTTTTCTGTTTCCAGTTCATTCTTTATTATTATTATTATTTTTGTATAGCAAAGTTCAATTAATGATAATCGCATGATTTAATTTAACTACACCACCTAGATAATGTTTTTAGAATGAGAAACAAGACAAAATTGGACCAGATATCAATTGTTGATACAAACTAGGTATCAAGAAACAAGAAAAAAAACTTTGGTAATCAAGTACCAAATAGAAGCAGCAAACTAATAGCTTCGTTTAGGTATCAAGAAATTAGGGGAAAAAAAAGAAGAAGAATATACATACCTTTTGACGCGATGAAAATGTCTGAAGAATTGAAGAATGGTGCAACAACAAAGACATAAATGCAAGATGTGATTAATAACTTTGTTTAGGTATCAGGAAATTAGGAAAATAAAAAAGAAGAAGAGACATACCTTTTGACGCGATGAAGATGTCTGAAGAAGTGAAGAACGACACAACAACAAAGACAGAAACGTAAGGTATGAAAATGAGATGATGTAGGGTTTTAAAGTGCATAAGGGTAATTGTGAAAATATTAAAAAAGGTCAGGGACAATAAGGACTTTTTATGTTTAAACATTTCATTTCCCTTCCAAACACCCCAAATTAGAAGGATTGTAAAATCCATCCAATTAAAGAAAATTGAGGGGTTTTGGAACCCCTTCATAACCTTTACCTTCTTTTAAATTGCAATCCAAACAAGGGGAGGGATTCCTTATTGCTTCCCCACCTTTTCCTTTCCTTTAAAATTGTGAATCCAAACAAGCTGTAAAGTTTTTCATGTTTCATAACAGTATTCACGTAACTTATGTTTGTTAAGGAAAACAAAAATGTTTGTGTAAGAGATTATCGTGGACCACTAAGATTATGACCAAGTGTGACTGATTGCTAATGTCGTGGTATATAGAAGGAAGTACATCGAATAAATGATATATGACCGCTATAACCCACATTTAGTAGTCCTTCATTCATTGATAATTATGAAAGATATTATGTAAGGATTTAATCTCTTATGCGCGCCTTATGTTTATAGTTGAATCATATTGTCCATAAAGGTTAATGGGTCAAGTGGGAGAATGTAAGTAGTGTGACCTGTTAAGTTATTGGTGACCCACCAATTAAAATAATATTCCACTAAAGTCCAAGCCCATTAGGTTACTTGATAGAAGTCCTATAAATATATATTAATTAGTCTCTCCCTACCTTGAAGAAAGATGTAGAATTTGATAACATATTTACACTATAAAGAATATGGTTAAGGTGGAGAAATCAATTAAGGATAAATATCACTCCACCCTCTGTGATATACAAAACTATCACACTACCCTTGTATTTTTTTAAAAACTCACACTACCCCCCTCATGACATTTTTACCCTTTTATAATTTATTTTTTTTTTTTCTTTTTTCTCTTTATTTTTACCTATTTTTTTTTTATCTATACTAAAAAAATTAAAAAATTTGAAAAAAAATTAATTTTTTTTTTCAACTTCTCCCATCCCCCAACCCCACCCTACCCCCCACCCCTACTGCTCCGACGAGAGCAGCAATGAGATCTTAAGGCTTCGATGAAGCAATAGGTGGTGGGGGAGGGGGGTGGGGGTGGAGTGTATGGGTAGGGTTAAGGGTGGGAGAAGATGAAAGAAAAGTTAATTTTTTAAATTTTTTTTAGTATAAATAAAAAATAGATGAAAATAAAGAGAAAAAATAAAAAATACATATATAAATTATAAAAGGGTAAAAATGTCCTAGAGAGGGGTAGTGTGAGATTTTTCTAAAACTACAGGGGAGTTTGTGATAGTTTTATAAATACAAGGATAGCGTGATAATTTCGTATATCACAGGGGGACGGAGTGATATTTACTCTATCAATTAATCGTAGTCATAGTTTCGTCTTCCGTATCAAGTAAGTAATTTATAACTCTTAATGTTTTATATGATCATTACATACTTTTGATAAATTTAATTGCAGCATGTTTTGCAATAATTATGCTTACAATCTCTTTTACGGTAGGTGAAGTCACAAGGCAGAGATTGTTAGAGAGACTGCAAAATTCGTTGGGCTAGAAGAACACAATACAATGTTGGCAAAATATGAGAGTTTTTCAGACTCTATGGGAAGTCTTTATGCAGGTTAAATTTATAGACTATGCAAAAGCTTGAAAAAAGCAATCTCCTATATATGTACGGAGAAGTACTATGTAGTTTAGATCTAGTTGAAATTTTTTATTCTAATAAATAAAATTAATCTTTAGGTCTAGGTTAAAATCTTCAGAACAAATAAGAAAACTAGTTCAAATCAATTCGTTTCTTCAAGAATACTTTCCAAGTTTAATGCATTTATTCATGTTTCTCATGGCACGAACTACGATGATATCCCTAAGAGGTTTGTGATAAATACTATTTACATTTTCCTAAAAATCAATAAAGCAATTAGATCTAAAAACGTTAACGGTAACACGAGTTAATTTTTTCTTCGTAATTTGTTTTCAAATTATGTCTCCAAAAAAAAAAAGAAATAAAACATTTAGTGGCCCCATAGCCACCATCTTTATTGACACTAATGAAAACAATTATTTTAACAGTATATGTTTAGAAAAATAAATATCAATTCTAATTAAGTTGTGAAAAATCAAGAAAAGAGTTAAAGGATAAGGGTGTGAAAATTGATAATTGTAGTATATATTGATTTAATGGAGTTATACTTACCCTAATACAATCTGTTTGTTAATTAGCATTAGGATTCCTAAATTGTTTAAGATAGGAAAAGTACTGGTGGTGGGATTTCCTATATATATTTATGCAGCTACTCTTTCTCTCATTCATCGCAAACCTCATTAATCCTTTTAATTTGTTCATCAGCCACTTTGCAAAACCCTTTTCTTTTCCGTTTCATAGCATACATCAACCCTTTTGATCCTTCTTTTCTTTGTTCAACCCACATTCCCAAATCTTTACGTTTAACATGGCTATAGTTTCCAAGAAATTTTCTTGTTTCGTGAAGAAGATTGCTCGCAAAGATCATCATAATGGATACTCAATGCTGAAGAAAGATGATCATGACCACAAGAAGAAGCCAATTCCAAAGGGGTTCTTCCCTGTGTATATTGGTGAAGAGTTTAAAAGATATGTTATACCAATTGCATACCTATCATCAGTGCGCTTTGAGGCATTACTTACTCAATATGAAGAAGAGATTCAACCCATACAGCCAATTATTTTGCCTTGTTCTACTATGATGTTCGAGACAATTCTTAGCCTTGTCAAAGCTGAGAAGGGGTTTTAAATTCAAGAACGATGAAGACATGAAAGGTGATGCAGTCATGAAGTTTTATGCACACATGTGGTATTCCAAAATTATGAACAGAAGGTGAATGTACTTTTCTTTTGGTCTTTCTGACTTGGCTCGTGTTGTTTCAAGAATTGGAGGAGAGGTGGTGTAGGGGAAAAAAGAGAGAGAGAGAGAGAGAGAAAAAAAAACAAACAAACAAACAAAAAAGGAGGAGAAAAAAAGAAAAAAAGAAAACATAAGAAAAAAAGGAGACAAAATGAGGGGGAAAAAAGAAGAGTTTGAGCAACCACGAGCAACAGTTTGGCCGCCACCTAATTGAGATTACATTTTTGGAGGAAATCGCTTCATGATATGGCTTTTTTAAGAAACTGGTTCGAAGGTTTCTTGTGGTTTAGATTCAAAGAATTATTAATCCTTGTAATGTTGTACCATTTGATTTTATTAGTGAAGAACTCAACTTTCTCCGTGGTTTTTTTCCCTCTGTATTAGAGGGTTTTCCACGTAAAATCTTGCTTGTTATTATTGTTTTACTACTGTTTTATTATGTGTGTGTGCGTATGCATATATCTGCATGCATGTGTCTTATGTATATAAGCATGTTAGATTTTACTTCATTCTTGATCAGATAGTTGGCACAAGGGATTATGGATTAGAATTAAGATAAAAATTCTTACTCTTAGCTACTTTTGGAACCAAGATCCAAAACCAAAACAGGAGCAATGTTAGCCACAATTTATGGCAAAGAATACGAATTTTGTGGGGCGTTAAAATTTGTTTATATGAAGAATATATAGCTTTTGACTAGTTTTTGGCCAAAAATTTTATATGTTTTTTTTTTCAATACAAAAAATTTTATACGTTTAGGAAGGCATGAAATATTGAAAACACTATTTGTAATGTGTAAAAACGTTTGTTTAAATGATAATATTATACATAAAATACAACGTTCTTGGCAACTTGGACAACTTATAACGAAGTTTGTCCCGCATATCACTATGAAGATCGGGATCTTTACAAAAGGCTTTATAAAGCTTTCATCTCAATTCATATTTAGCCGTGAATAGTTTACGTTTGTGATTTCCTATATTTCGCTTCTCCGACATCTTACTGAGTTTCCCCCTCAACTTTAAATTGTATACATTATTACATGCTTTTATCATGAAATACTACAGATGTGACACAGCATTAATCTTGAATTTTATCATAACTAACGCAATTATGAGCATTGCTAAAGTAGTTACAAATAGGACTAATTGAACTTTATGAACTTCCCGTTGATATGTGTTTATCTGTTGCACATTTGGAATGTGTGATTAGTGGCCGTAACAGCATTCAGACGCCTACCTCTGAAATGAATGTAGCTTGAAGCACGGAGTTTGGCCAAGAAATGAACCAAATGTGCACCTATTTTAATGGTCTCATCACTTATTTGAATCAAATTAACAAGCCTCGTTAGACTCAACTGAATTAGTGCAAGACTGTAAGGTGTAAGAGAAGAGAATAGAAGAGATAAAGTTCGTCCCTTAGTCCAATCTATATCCATAGCTGTTTCTTATGCTATTTTAATGGTGTATTCATTTAAAGAAAGTGGAACTCCGTAAATTATTAAATTTTTTCCTTTATGATTTAAAGGGATGTTTAACCCAATATTACATCACATTTACATCTATCGAAAATCAATTTCGAAATCTCTCGCACACAGAGCAAAAACCATACCATCAGATTAAACCAGTTTTTTTATTATTATTATTTAGGGGTGGCTTAAGGCTACACAACATAATTAACGAGACTCGAATTTGCAACCTCTCGCATAAAGCAAGTAACATTTCCACTAGACTCACATTAAACTTTTTAATTGCTCATGCGAATGTCATTTTCCCGTAAAAAAAGGGGTTAGCTTTTAAGTAAGCCATGAAAAGTAAAGATCAACACCCATAATACATTTAAAAGAAGTCCTGAACATGGTCATGGTGACTAATTTAACACGACCACCATGGCTGAAGTTTCATTCCTTTGCAAACGAACTGCGGTCAGCATTAAGGTAGTGCAACAGGGAAAATTCTACTCTCTCTCAGTTCTTGACCGCATAATGGAGCGCGACCACTTATTAGTTGTGTTGTATTACAACTCTCCTCCAGCTCTGAAGGTTGGTGAGTTAACTCGAATGCTGAGAGATTCAATTTCCACTATGCTTTGTGCTTTCCCGATAGTGACAGGGCGGTTAGTGAAGAATCCACAAGGCCATTGGATGATCAAGTGTAATGATGCTGGGCTAAGGATGGTCGAAGCAAGGGCAAAAGGAAGCGTAGATGAGTGGCTGCAGAATGTGAATAGGGAAAAGGAGCTTAAGCTTGTTCACTGGGAACCAATGTTGGAAAAGCCTTATTTTTGGTCTACCTTCTATGTTCAGGTAAAGATGTGCTCTGACGTTGGAAACACAGTTACCAAAGAGTTACAAAATGTGACTAGGAAACCAAGTGAAGCTGATATATACGATTAAATTTTGTAGACATGCAGACAAGTCACTATTTTTGTAAGAATAAATGTATTTAGAATTTTTATTTAATAGGAGTTAGAAGTACACAATTTAGCATTTGTTTTGAGTAATTCTTTTCAGTGGAGTTTAACAAATTTTTTTAAAAATACAACTGCAACTCACTCCTAAATGCTTTTGCCCTCGGGGTCATGACTAGCGCTGCAACCCCTACTGACCCTTGAATATATCTATCCATGCTTATAGTTCTCTTGTATATAATGGTTTTATGGTTTAGCAAGTTTTAATGTGCAACAGTTTTAGGTTTTTTTTTTGAAACAACGAGAAACCATCTTAGGCAACAATATATTGGATCCACTCTAAGGGCATAAATCTCGTGGTGTAGTGGCTTGTCCCGACTTATGCTCTAGGTCAAGGTCAGATAATATTTGTGATATAGAGAATAGGTTTAAATTTGGAATATTTAATCATAACAAATCATTATCTAACTACTCCACTAGATCATTAAAAACAGTTTTAGTGTAGTTGGTGATGTCTTGTTTTTTAACGCTGTGGATGATTTGATCCAATTTTGTTCCTGACGCGATAAATTTCTAATATAAATATTTTTTGGACTAAGAGAGAGTATCTGTGTGTGCTGAAATTTGTATGTTAATTACGAAAGTAAATGCTTGCATCGTCTCTAATAATCCTTCACTAATTTTCAACTGTTAGTTCTTTACTAATTCGGTATAACATATGTAATTCAGAAAAAATTGACGAAAAATACGAGAAAAATTAAGAACGTCGTTTTATTATATAAATTTAAAGACTAAAAACACATTTTTTAAGTTAATTGACCAATAAAAGTATTTACGTTTTGTTTATTTTCATTTTTCCTCGCTAATCGTTTGGACATGGCAGCTCACTGAATTCGAAGAAGGCGGTCTAGCAGTTGGCTTGAGCTGCAGTCACTTCCTAGCTGATCCCACTTACGCCACCATGTTCATCAAGGCATAGGCTGACACAACCTACAGCGGCAAAATGATTACTCCTCCTCTATTTCATCCCTTGCCTCCTCGAAGACCAAGCAACAGAAACAACAACCACAACCCTTACACCCAATTGATCAACCACTACAAAACTACCATCCAAAAACCATCTCCCCCCTTCAATGTGAAACATACAACTATTGCACTAGAATTCGCAGAGGACATAGTCAGAAGTTGCATAGCCATGGCCGAAGATCATAATCCATGGTTAGATAGTTCGAATCGTACGCCTTTCGAGGCCTTAGCTGGACTTTTCTGGGTATGTATCAGTAAGGTCAAGGGGATGAAAGGTGTTTTAATAGACATGTCACTGTGTTTAGATATGCGAAAAGTGCTAAACTTGGACAAAAGTTTCTTTGGAAATTGCATGGTGTATAACAAATTGAATGGAGAAGGCTTATCAGAAGACGCATTATCTGAAGCAGCTACTGCTATAAGAGAGGTGGAGATGAAAATGGACATTGAAGGGATCCAAGACTTGATAGGGTGGTTAGAACAAAATGAATATGAAATTCCTCCATTGATGAATGGTTGTGATCTCATTTGTGCCAATATGGAGGGTATTGATGCATATTCAGCCATTTTTGGAAATGGTCTCATGAAGCCGATTCATGCATCATACTATATTGAGCCAGCTTTAGGACAAGGACAAGTTTTGATCCTTCCTTCACCTTCAAGTGAGGGTCCATTGAGCCGTGTTGTGATGGTCACACTTCCTAAAGATGAAGCCACCAAGCTTCTTGGCCTTCAATTAATTCAGCAAATGTCCCCAGCCATATTGATGGGTCCGGGTACTGATAAATGTTGATGACCACCAGCCCTTTCTGTGACTTGTTACTAGCTAGTGGAATACTAATCTATATTAGTATCTAATTACGGTGTCTTTTATTGCTGTTTAATTTAAAAAGGATAATTGGAAGATTGAGACTTGTGACGAGTTATTACTATTAATTTGAAATACTAATGATAAGTACTTTTTTTTTTCGATTTAAAAGAGACTTACAAGTAATATTATATCATTTAAGATGTTAACTCTGAAATTACTCTTGTGTCTCTCATTTTGAGTATGCTACGAACTTCATTTTTTCATTGACAATTAGCTAGGGAAAAAAGTCCATCACCTAAGAGTTGTTTTCTTGTAGGAGATCTACGTGATGGAATGATAAAAAAGTGATGTGAATTGATTGAGGCGTACTTACTCCTTTTCTTATGTTGCTAAACTTTCGAATGACATAATTTTTACTTGGTTATACATTTTGAGTGATTTTACTGGCAAACCATCGAAGCCAAATAATTTTGTCATATAGCCACTATTTTGGAAGTTAATTTGCACTTCTAGTAACTTCAAAATTAAAAAAGAAAAATATTTCAAATTACATAGGATGAAGAAATAAAAAAAACAAGATAATTGTAATATACCTGGGAAGTATAATTTTTGACCTTAACGCGATTATTAGGCCGGATAAACTAACCTTGCAAGTAAAACTTCTTGCACATATAAATTGTTAGTAAACATTATTTCTAATTCTTTGGCTTAGTGAGAAATGATGCAACTTTAGTGTCTTGACTTTGGAGGTTCAAAACCTTACGTAAACAGTACAAACATCTTTCCTATTCTTTGGTATTTCTATTTAAGACAGCCGCCTAATGTGCATTGTCTTCTTTTTCCACTTTTTTTGTATTTTATTGTTTATTTAAAAAGGAAAAAACAAATTGAGCAAAGAAAACGGTTCAACAAAACCGCCGTAAAAGCTCAAATATTTTTTTCCATATGGTGGTTTATGCAGCAATATTGTAAACAACGCCTTCACATAAAAGTGCAGTTATAAATCGCTGCAAAAGACTGGAATAACCGCCGCAAAAAATCCTTTATTTTGTAGTATAAACTCATGGGCAAAGTTAATAAAAATTTTCAATGCCAAAGACTTTTTATCCATCAGCTTCATCTGAATGGATTTAGCAAAATCCTGATAATAGTAGAATTTATGTGGTGAACTTGAAGGAAGACACTTTCCGATGTAAGGGATGGCAAGTTAGTGGAATCCTGTGTAGGCATGAAATGATTTGTATAACCAACATGAGATATAATTCAATAGAATTTGTGCATCCTTGCTTCACTTTGAATGTATACAAAGTGATATAATAGAACTACCCCAGTTCTAGACAAATCCCCAGTTCTAGACAAATCCAAGTGGACTAAAGATGATTCACCTCGTTGCCAGCCTCTTGAAAGGGTAAACAAGATAGGAAATTAAGCCAGAGGTTAACAAGAGCAAAGAAGTTGAAGAGACAACACAAACTTTGGAATAGATATTGGTCCGCTCCATTTTTTATATATATAACTAGTATATTTTTCTTTTAATTTCAATTTTTATAGCAAATTTGACATAATCAAAATTTATAACTTTTTTTATTTTATATTATTTTTAAAAAAAAAATTAAAAAAATGCGACAGAAAAGAGACGAAATGTGAGGGAGACGGAATGAAAATGAAATGTAGAGGGACATGGAAAGATGACGAAATGTAGAGAGAAACGGAAATGTGACGAAATGTAGAGGGAGGCAGAATGGAGACGAAATGTAGAGGGAGACGGAAAGGTTACGAAATGTGAATGAGACAAATTTGAGACGAAATGTGAAGGAGACAGAAAGGTGACGAAAAATATTTCGTCTCCATTTGAAACGAAACGGAAACGAAATTCAACATTGGAGACGCTTTGAGAGGCAACGCTCGAGTTTCGTCTCTGTTCCGTCTCCTTTTCAGATTGGAGACGGAACGGAAACGGAAATGTACCGTCTCCCTTAACGGATGCTTATTCCCTTTTTATTTTTTTGTTTGTTTGTTGTATCCTATAGGACCGACTGTTGGTCTGTTAGTGACAGTGTGTTATTAATAAAATGTAGTTGTTTGATTGCTATTGTAGTAGTTTCTATTTAAAGTAAAATACACAATACCCTTTTATAATATGTCGAAGTTGCATGCTACATCTCACGTCAGCATAAGTATTTAAAAAGTCTTTGTGTTTGTCAAAATATTGAACGTTACCCCCTTTTGTTAGTTTGTGTGTTAGGTTTAAGCTACATGCCCTTGAAATGTGAATTTATTTTATATTTTCCTTTAAATTAAATTCTTTTTGGACATGATTGCCCCTTAATAGCTATTAGAAAGTAGGGATTTATCTGCATATTAATCAAAACACAGGGTATTTTGAAATATTCTTATTCCTTCTATCTCCACCACCTCCTCTAAATACTCCATCCACTTCCACCACCACAACTACAAAAAATTAACACCTTCATCATCATTTTCACTTTTCTTCTTTTCTTATTTCCATTATTTTTCATCTTCTTTCTTCTTCCCTAACTTTTCCAACCTCAAGCCAAGAACTACTACCATCATCGCTCTCTCCATCTCCTTCTCCCACCCATTTTTTCTTTTTTCACATTTTTTCACTTTTCTCTTATCGTTCAAAATTTTCATTGCCACGTGCACAACACCAACTACACAACTAATGAAGACATAGTATTGCTTAGATTTTTGTATGAGGATAATCATTTGCTCTCTCTCTAGAATTGGACAACTAAATCTCTAGACTTTCGAGTCTTATCTCTAGAAGCTTTGGTTTCTCTTTCTTCTTCTTTACTTTCATCCTATTTTTCTTTTAGAATATTATTCTTTCCATCAATCTTTGTCAATCATCTTCTTCCACATATTTGATGAAGAACTCTACTTCTTCCACATATTCTATAGTCCTACTACTAATGTTACTACACTTGAGCTCCTGGCAAATAGTAGTGGAGTTTCAGAGACATTTGCAAAACTTGCCTTGGTTGCGCAGAACAAGAGCTCTTTGATTTAATGATTAATTTCAGTAAAAATAAATTCTATTTCTCTAGGATTGAATCTCTCTCTAGAGCATTATGAAATTGCGGATTTAGAAGATTTAAAAATGCCTAAACCAAAAAGGCTGTTGGTTCAATATAAAGTAAAGGCATATTACTCCTTTTGCGTATTGTGTAATTTTTGGAGGTTTTGGATTTTGGCATGACATAAAATTTACAAAAAAAATTATTTTTCTCCTATTCACTTTAAACAGTAAAGGGCAATTAATCAAGTATGACAATGGGTATTTCAACAAGCCTTAATAGCTACATACTTGGATTATGGACATAATGTTTATTACATAAAAATTACCAATAAAATGACTTGACATGGGGGAATTTAGGTAATCTTAAAAGTTGAAAGGGGTGTTTGGTATTTATTCATCAACTCAAGGGGTAAATTATTATGAATAATCATATAAATGGCTAAACCAAAAAGACTGCTCTTGGATTTATTCATAATTTTTTTTTTTTTTTACTATGGTCTTGTTTGTTGATTACATACTGCATGCATGTGTCTTGTGTATATAATCATGTCGGATTCTATTTCATTCTTGGCACAAGGCATATCTGATTTTGGATTAGAATTAAGATAAAAATTGTGACTCTTGACTAATTTTCGAACCAAGATCCAAAAACAAAACAGGAGCAATGTTGGGCACAATTTATGACAAATAATTTGTTGAAAATTATTTTTTGTAATATGGCAGAATGAAGATGCAATTTGTAGTCACTAGGTAATTAATGCATCAATGTCCAGAACAAAAAAAAAAAAAAAAAAGAAGAGATAATGAGGTACGTTAAGGTCTAGAAAGTGGAATAAAACTATTACAAAATTATTAAATTTTATATTCAAGTCTTCAAGCCAGTCACACAAATCTCTTTTACGGTACGTGAAGTCACAAGGAAGAGATTGTTAAAGAAACTGCAAATTTTCTTGGACCTAGAAGAACACAATACTATATATGTTTGGAAAATACGAGAGCATTGCAAAGACTCTATGGAAAAATCTTTATGCAGGTTAAATTCATAGACTATGCGAAAGCTTTAAAAAAAAAAAGTCTCCTATATATATATATATATATATATATATATATATATGGAAGTGCTATGTACGTAGTTTAGATCTAGGTTAAATTTTTAGTTCTAATAAGAAAAATTAGGCTTTAGGTCTAGGTTAAGATCTTCAGAACAAACAAGAAAACTAGTTCAAATCAATTTGTTTCTTCAAGAATAATTTCCTAGTTCAATGCGTTTATCAGATGTTTCTTAAGGCACTAATTACAATGAGATATTATCCCTAAGAAGCTTGTGATAAATACTATATTACATTTTCTTAAAAATCAATAAAGCAATTAGATCACAAAACGTTAACGGTAACACGAATAGTTAATAATGTTAATTTTCTCTTCGTAATTTGTTTTCAAATTCTATCTATAAAAATAAAAAATAAAAAAAAATTAGCTGCCCCATAGCCGCCATCTTTATTGACACTAATGGAAACAATTATTTTAACAGTATATGTTTAGAAAAATAATTATCAATTCTAATTAAGGTGTGAAAAATCAAGGAAATAGTTAAAGTATAAGGGTGTGAAAATTGATAATTGTAGTATATATTGATCTAATGGAGTTATACTTACCCTAACACAATCTGTTGTTAATTAGCATTAGAATTCCTTATTTGTTTAAGATAGGAATTAGTATTGGCAGTGGGATTTCCTATATATATGTATGCAGCTATCCTTTCTCTCATTCATCACAAAAACTCATTAATCCTTTTAATTTGTTCATCAGCCACTTTGCAAAACCCTTTTCTTTTCCGTTTCATAGCATCAACATCCCTTTTGATCCTTCTTTTCTTTGTTCAACCCTCATTCCCAAATCTTTACGTTTAACATGGCTATAGTTTCCAAGAAATTTTCTTGTTTCGTGAAGAAGATTGCTCGCAAAGATCATCATAATGGATACTCCATGCTAAAGAAAGATGATGACAACAAGAAGAAGCCAATTCCAAAGGGGTTCTTCCCGGTGTATGTTGGTGAAAAGTCTAAAAGATATGTTATACCAATTGCATGTCTATCATCAGTGCACTTTGAGGCATTACTTACTCAATATGAAGAAGAGATTCAACCCATGCAGCCAATTACTTTGCCTTGTTCTACTATGATGTTCGAGACAATCCTTAGTCTTGTCAAAGCTGAGAAAGGGTTTTAATTCAAGAACGATGAAGACATGAAAGGTGATGCAGTCATGAAGTTTTATGCACGTACGTGGAGTTCCAAAATTATGCACAGAAGGCGAATGTACTTTTCTAACAAAAGAAAAGAAAGAAAACAAACAAAAAAGAGGAGAAAAAAGAAGAAAAAAAAAAGAAGAAAAAAAAGAAGAGTTTGAGCAACCACGAGCAATAGTTTGGTGGCCACCTAATTGAGATTACATTTTTGGAAGAAATCGCTTCATGATATGGCTTCTTCAAGAAACGGGTCTAAAGGCTTCTTGTGGTTTAGATTCAAAGATAACTCCTTGTAACGTTGTACCATTTGATTTTATTAGTGAAAAACTTAACTTTCTCCGTGGTTTTTTTCCCTCCTTATTGGAGGGTTTTCCACGTAAAATCTTGCTTGTTATTATTGTTTTACTACTGCTTTATTATGTTTGTGTTTGTTGATTATATACATCGACACACGCATAAATATATATATATATATATACATATGTATATGTGTATACATATATCTGCAGTCCCTATATCTGCATGCATGTGTCTTATGTATATAAGCATGTTAGATTTTACTTCATTCTTGATCAGATAGTTGGCACAAGGGATTATGGATTAGAATTAAGATAAAAATTCTGACTCTTGTAACTACTTTTGGAACCAAGATCCAAAAACAAAACAGGAGCAATGTTAGCCACAATTTATGGCAAAGAATACGAATTTTGTGGGGCGTTAAAATTTATTTATATGAAGAATATGCTTTTTGACTAGTTTTTGCCGAGAAATTTTATATGTTTTTTTTTTTCAATACAAAATATTTTATATGTTTAGGAAGGCATGAAATATTGAAAACACTTTTTGTAATGCGTAAAATCATTTATTTAAATGATTACATTATACATGAACTACAACGTTCTTGGCAACTTGGACAACTTATAACGAAGTTTGTCCCACATATCACTAGGAAGATTGGGATCTTTACAAAAGGCTTTATAAAGCTTTCATCTCAATTCATATTTAATTGCGAGCTTTGCTTCTCCGACATCTTACTACATTTCCCCCTCAATTTTAAATTGTATACATTATTAATTACATGCTTTTATCATGAAATACTACACATGTTACGTACACAGCATTAATCTTGAATTTTATAATAACTAACGCAATTATGAGCATTGCTAAAGTGGTTACAATGATTTCACCCTCCCAGTAATTTTTGGCCACCGACTTTTCTTTTTTTTTTTTTTCAGGTGAGAAGATGTAAGAACCTAGATGGTGGAGCTCCGAGTGCAGCGGTGTGCCCCACATTTATACTAGGTCAGTCGAGAGTCGAACTCCAAAGTAGTGGAAAGTGTCAAACACAACGCCTATTAAGTAGGAAAGTTTCACAAATGACTAGCAGATATGTGAATTCCGAAGAAGCCAAGCTGGCTATGAGGGGAATTGGATTCCCTTCTCTACTTTTTCTCTTATCTATTAGATGATGTACATTATGAGTCATCAGATTTGGTATTTTAAAATCTCAGCCATTCATTTTAAATTTATTTAAACTATGTTTTTCAAAACTATAAATCAAAAGGAATGGTTGAGATTTAAAAATATCAAATTTTATGACCCATAACCATAATACACCTCATCAAGTTGATGAAGGAAAAAAGTAGAGAGATCCAACCCTGACTATGAGATGCACTAATGAAATAAAATGGAGGCGTCTAGAAATATATTTCACGCGGGTAGCCTTGACCAAGGATAAAATTAGCAATTTTATTGTGTAATTTAGAAGTTATGTGTTCAAGTCATAAAAATACTAATTTTTTTTATTTATTTATAGAAATGCAAACTAAAATTTGTGCACGATGAACCATAATTAATCAAATCTGACTTTTTCTCATACTTTACATATAATGAGAATTTCATGTGTCCAACTGTTCTTTTCTGGAGAAGGTGCAAGCTAACTCTGCTACATATACGACAACAACTTGCTTAAGCATGCAGGTCACATGTAATGCAGCCATGAATCACCAAAAGAAGATTGACACAAAGAAATAGGCCTATCATTAGTTAGATTTGGCAACCTTAAATTGAAATTCTTGACCAACAAGTTATAAGTTTAGTGGTATGGTCCTCGTTATGAGTGCAATAGATTTTGAGATCAATTCTTGTAAGTGATATTCTTTAATATATCTTAGGCCTCCCATGAATAGAAAAAGAAAAAAAAAAAGAGAGAAAAAGGAAAAAGAAAATTGCAATTCTTGAACTTCTCTACTTAAAATTTCTATGTTAGTGATTTGCATAGAAAAAGAAAATATGCAACCAATAACAAAATCCAATAAATGAGCACAATAAACCAAAATTAATACAAATCAACCAAAATTAATCCAATATATACTCGTTATAAATTTGAAGAATTATTATGTTTTTTTCCTCTAAATTATAAGGTCAAAGAATTAATAAAAGTTTCTTGGGATTTAAGGTCCTGATTAGGGACTGGGCTCTCTCTTTTATATTCTTGGAATATATATGTTTGAAAAAATGTGCTATGAGCTCTCTCTTTTATATTCTCGAAATATATATGTTTGACAAAATGTGTTATGTGCTGATTACATGACGTCATGTGGTACACTGTTTTTTTCTTTTTTCTTTTTTTTTAACTCTACACCTCATGAAATTCGAACCATATTATTCCAACTGTTAGGGGTGGTAAACCATAACTAGACTACCCCTGAATCTCAATAAACTTTTAAAACAAAGGCACGATAATCATTTGATCAGTCACCAGTTCCATTACCTTCGATAATGGAATGAGGGTGCTAGGGCTTGTGTGAATTAAAAGAAATTAAAGTTTAGGAATGTTAGGAGTTAATTACGGTATCTAAAGAGTCTCAAGCTCAATTGTATATATTTCATACATATCTTGTACATCAGTGCAGTGTATTGTCTACAGAAGGATACAAAGATAAGATAAGAAGAAATTGTAACAGTACATTAGCTATGCCTACGAATATGGCATTTGAAACAATGGATCAAATCAGATATGTAAGCTATCGTGTGAGGCATCACGTGAGGAAGCTTCTTTCCTAATATGCCCCTGCAAGATGATGGCGCTACTTGCGACACCAATCTTGGACCTTAGTAGCGAGAAGCGCGACTTAGCTAATGGCTTAATCAAAAGATTGGCAAGCTGATTTGACGTCAAGACATGGGCAACTTGTAGAGACTTGTCTGCCACATTTTCACGAAAATAATGGTAGTCAAGAGCCAAATGCTTCATGCGTGAGTGAAATACTGGATTTGCACAAAAATAAGTGACTCCAATATTATCGCATAAGAGTTTTGGTAACGCTGAAAGCAAGAATTGAAGTTCTCGCAACAGATTAGACAACCAACAAATTTCAGCTGTAGCCGAAGCTACTGATCGAAACTCTGCTTCTGTAGAAGAGCGCGCCACTGTATGTTGTTTCTTAGAACACCAAGAAACTGGATTGCAACCAAGAAATATGATATATACAGATAGAGAAGTGAAGTCGTCACGATTTCCTGCCCAATCTGCATAGAATAGGCAACGAGATTGAGATCTTTAGACTTGACAATAGACAAACCAAAATCAATTATACCCTTCAAATAACGAAGAAGTCGCTTTGCTGCTTGCCAATGATGTTGCCGCGGTGAATGCATAAATTGAGCCAACTAATTGACACCATAAGCAATGTCGGGGCGTGAAAAGGCAAGGTACTGCAAACTTCCCACAAGCTTGCGATATGTTGAAACATCTGTCGTTGGTTGGCTCGCATCTTTAGTAAGTCTTGTGGAGGTGCTAAGTGGTGTAGCTACCTCATTTGCACCATCCATATTGAAACGATCAAGCAGGTCTTTGATATATTTCCTTTGCGACAAAATCAATCCCTTCTCATTGTAAAGAACTTCTATTCCAAGAAAATATGTTAAGAGTCCTAGATCCTTGATAGAGAATTTTGTTGACAAAGCTGTAATGACCTCACGAACACGGGCTTGAGAGTTGCCTGTAATCAAAATATCATCAACATACAATAGGATGTAAATTAGAACTGAGTTATGCCCATGATAAAAAGAGAAGAGTCTGATTTGGTGGTTGTGAACCCGAGAGATAAAATAAATTTCTGCAATTCTTGAAACCAGGCTATTGGGGCCAGCTTGAGACCGTAGAGGGACTTGGAAAGATGGCAAACATGAGTGGGTCTGGCAGCATCAACATAACCCGGAGGTTGAACCATAAAAACATCTTCATTAAGTCGACCATGCAAAAATGCGTTATTAACATCTAGTTGGTTAATTTGCCAACCAGATGAGATAGCAATGGAGAGCACTGCTCGAATTGTTGATGTTTTGACAACTGGACTAAATGTCTCAGTGAAATCAAGACCAGGGCATTGGTGGAACCTTTCGCAACAAGGCGAGCTTTGTATCTAGCCACACTACCATCTGGGTTTCTTTTTATTCTGAAGACCCACTTACAACCAACTATGTTGTGATGTGCCTCTCGTGGAACCAACTTCCAGGTAGAATTACGTTCTAGAGCCCCGAGTTCGTCATCCATTGCCTTTTTCCAAGCAGGAATTTTGAGAGCTTGAGCAACATTTTTTGGTTCAATGCATGGCTGAACAGGAGGGACCAAAGCTGTGAGAGAGAAGTGTCTTTTGGGACAATGAACATTATTCTTTGACCTGGTGACCATGGGGTGAGTGACCTGCGGTAGAGGAGCAGGATATGACAATTGTGGGGAGAATTGAGATGTAGCAGTATGAGGCTCCCCAAGAGTTGGCGAAGGCAACGGATCTGATGTACAAAGGGACTGATGTAGAGGCGTTGGTTGTGGCATTGAACCTATAGCATCGGCATCAAGACGAGATAGAGGGGATCTGTTGGGACAGAATGGAAGAGATGTAACTAGAGGCGAAGTAGGAGGAGGATCTAGAGTAGGACTTGGAGATACAGACCTTAAGGGTAGTAGGACGGAGGATGTGGTTTTGTGAGAGGATTTCAGAGGCAAGCCATTGAGAGATATCAGGAGAAGATATACGTAAAGGCTAATCACATGTAGATAATGAATGAAATTTTGTCTTATCGAACGTGACATGCCTAGAGTTATAAAATTTGTGAGACACTGGGTCATAGCAAATATACGCCTCATGTATATTGGAGTAACCAAGGAACAGACAAGGCTGGGAACGTGGCTCAAGTTTATTTTTATTAAAAGGGCATAGCCACGGATGTGAGCCGTCAAAAACCATCTAATGAGGTAAAGTTACATTTGATAATTTTACATTTTTGATGAGTCAAAAGAAGATAAAAAGTAATAGAAAAAGGAAGATTTGTGCATCAAAGTTCGGTGTAAAATTAGGCACATGAAAATTATTTTCACACTACTATTTTGCTTTGATTTTGGGTATGAAATGAGCCTATAAATAGAGGCTCATTCCTTACCATTTTGCATCCCCAAACTTTCCAAGTTAGAGAGAAAACATAAGCTTTCTCTTAAGTAGTTTTCTTCCTCTTTTGTTGTCCTATATTTGTGAGTGAGAGTTAGTTTCTCCTATTATTTGAGAGAGTGATATTGTTCTCTCCTTATATTAGAGAGAAGGTTATTGTAAAATACTCCACATCATAGTGAAATCCTCCATTACTTGCCCGTGGTTTTTCTCTCGATTTGTTTGAGGGTTTTCCACGTAAATCTTGTGTCTCTACTTTCTCTGTTCTCATTCATATTTTAGCTGCGTGATACTGCTTGTCCCCGACTATTCCGCTGCGCCGATACCCAACAGTGGTATCAGAGCCATTAGTTACAGGTCACTGGTATTCATACGGGGTTACTGTTCATGGTTACTATTCATGCATACGTGAAATAGTGGGGGCCGGTTCAAATTACGAAGCAGATCGTCATTAATACTATGGCGGCAAAATTTGAAATCGAGAAGTTCAACGGGAGAAATTTTTCCCTATGGAAATTAAAGATGAAGGCAATCTTGAGAAAGGAAAATTGCTTGGCAGCAATTGGAGACAAACCAGCGGAGGTGACGGACGACAAGTGGAAAGAGATGGATGACAACGCTATGGCTAATCTGCACCTGGCATTGGCAGATTTGGTATTGTCAAGCGTTGAGGAAAAGAAGTCAGCAAAAGAAATTTGGGATGCGCTGTCCAAACTATATGAGGTCAAGTCACTTCACAACAAGATTTTCTTGAAGAGAAGACTCTATACCCTTCGGATGAGTGAGTCCACATCGGTGACAGATCACATCAATACCTTAAATACGTTATTCTCTCAATTGACTGCAATTGGGCATAAAATAGTGGAGCTTGAACGTGCAGAAATTCTACTTCAAAGTATACCTGATTCGTATGATCAACTCATCATTAGTTACACTAACAATGTTCTTTCAGATTCTGTTATTTTTTATGATGTTGCAGCCGCTGTTCTGGAAGAGGAATCTAGGCGCAAAAGTAAAGAAGACAGAATCGAAAGTTCACAACAAGCAGAGGCATTATCAATGGTGAAAGGTAGATCAACGGAATGTGGCTCTAGTGGGAGCAACAATCAAGGTAGATCAAAATCAAGGAGTAGAAAAAATATCAAATGCTACAACTGTGGCAAGAAAGGGCACTTCAAGAAGGATTGTTGGAGCAACAAGAAGAATCCCGAGGTGACAAATTCTCAGGGATGTGTGGCGACTGCACCAGATGATGGAGATATTTTATACAGTGAAGCAGCAATTGTATCAAAAGGCAGAAAGGAGCTCACTGATGCTTGGATAATGGATTCGGGAGCAACATGGCATATGACATCTCGTAGAGAATGGTTCCACACCTATGAACCTGTCTCTGGAGGATCTGTGTACATGGGTAATGATCATGCCTTGGAGATTGCTGGCATCGGTACCGTCAAAATTAAAATGTATGATGGTACCATTCGCACCATTCAAGGGGTACGACACGTGAAGGGCTTAAAGAAGAACCTATTGTCCATTGGACAATTGGATAACCTTGGCTACAAGACCCATATCGAGGATGGGATCATGAAGGTCGTCAAAGGAGCGCTTGTGGTGATCAAGGCAGAAAAGATTGGGGTAAATCTATACATGCTTTTGGGAGATACGTTGTAGGAGGCAGATGTATCAGTTGCATCAGCCGGTCAAGAAGAATCAACTATAATGTGGCATCGCAGATTGGGCCACATGACAGAACGTGGCTTGAAGATTCTCACTGAACGTAATCTCCTACCCGGGCTCAAGACGGTAAACTTACCTTTCTATGAGCACTGTGTTACTAGTAAGCAGCATAGATTGAAATTTGGGAGATCTACTACCAGAAGCAAACACATTTTAGACTTGATCCATTCAGACGTTTGGGAATCACCGGTTTTGTCCCTAGGAGGAGCCAAATACTTTGTATCATTTATTGATGATTACTCCAAGAGACTGTGGGTGTATCCAATCAAGAACAAGTCAGATGTGTTTCCAATATTTAAAACATTCAAAGCGCTGGTGGAACTTGAATCTGGGAAAAGGATCAAGTGTTTGAGGACGGACAACGAAGGAGAATACACTAACTGGAGCTTCTTGGCATTTTGCAAGCAAGAGGGTATTCAGAGGCAATTTACTGTTGCACATACACCTCAGCAAAATGGTGTAGCAGAGCGGATGAATAGAACTCTTCTTGAAAGAATGAGAGCTATGTTGGAAACTGCAGGTCTAGCCAAATCATTTTGGGCAGAAGCAGCTAGAACTGCCTGTTACGTGATAAACCGGTCACCGTCAACTGCAATTGGGTTGAAAACACCAATGGAAATGTGGACCGAAAAACCCGCAGATTATTCTACCTTGCACGTATTTGGGTGTCCGGCATATGTGATGTATGATTCTCAAGAAAGAACAAAGTTGGATCCAAAATCTAGGAAATGTGTATTCTTGGGAAATGCTGATGGTGTTAAAGGGTATCGCCTGTGGGATTCCACTGCCCACAAGGTTGTCATCAGCAGAGATGTGATATTTGCAGAAGATAAACTGCAAAGTGAAGACGACAGCAACACTTCAAAGGAGACTACTACAATACAAATTGAAGATAAGTCAGAACAAGGAGATGCTTCTTCTGAAGCTACACCAGAGCACGAGGAACAAGAACCAGATGATGCTGAGGTTATAGAAGTCCGACGTTCATTGCGTCAGACAACAAGACCAACTTGGCATTCAGATTTTGTCATGGCGAGCAATGCTGCATACTGTCTTCTAATAGAGGATGGAGAGCCATCTACATTTCACGAGGCTATAAAAAATTCCGATGTTGCCCTGTGGATGACAGCAATGCAGGAAGAAATTGAAGCTCTACATAAAAACAAGACGTGGGAGCTTGTTCCACTACCACTTGGACGGAAAGCCATTGGTAACAAATGGGTCTACAAGATCAAGAGAGATGGTAATGACCAAGTGGACGATATCGTGCAAGACCGGTGGTGAAAAGATATGCTCAGAAAGAAAGAATTGACTTCAACGAGATATTTTCTCCTGTGGTAAGACTTACAACTATCAGAGTAGTCTTGGCCATGTGTGCTGTGTTAGACTTACATCTAGAACAATTAGATGTAAAGACGGCTTTTCTTCATGGAGAGCTTGAAGAAGAGATTTACATGCTTCAACCAGAAGGTTTTGTTGAGAAAGAAAAAGAAAACTTGGTTTGCAGGTTGACCAAATCTCTATACGGTTTAAAGCAGGCGCCAAGGTATTGGTACAAGAGATTTGATTCCTTCGTAATTAGCCTTGGGTACAACAGACTCAATTCAGACCATTGTACGTACTACAAGAGGTTTGGCGATGATGATTTTATCATTCTACTGTTGTACGTGGACGACATGCTGGTAGCAGGTCCCAGTAAAGATCGGGTCCAAGAACTGAAGGCACAGTTAGCTGGGGAGTTTGATATGAAGGATTTGGGACCAGCAAACAAGATTTTAGGGATGCAAGTTCACCGAGACAGAAAAGGTAGGAAGGTATGGATTTCCCAGAAGAATAACTTGAAGAAAATCTTGCGGCGCTTCAATATGCAAGATTGTAAAGAAATCTCGACCCCGCTTCCTTTCAATTACAAATTATCCTCAAGTATGTGCCCTAGTACTGAAGCGGAGAGGATAGAAATGTCTCGAGTACCGTATGCATCAGCAGTAAGAAGTCTCATGTTCGCTATGATATGTACGAGACCAGATATTGCTCAAGCAGTTGGTGCGGTCAGTCGGTTCATGGCGAATCCTGGTAGAGAGCATTGGAATGTTGTTAAGAGGATCCTAAGATACATCAAAGGGACCTCGGATGTTGCATTATGTTTTGAAGGATCATAATTTACTGTCAAGGGTTTTGGTGATTCTGATTTTGCAAGTGATACCGATAAACGGAAGTCCACTACAGGCTATGTGTTTACAGTTGCAGGAGGCATGGTAAGCTGGATATCTAAATTACAGACTGTTGTGGCCCTATCTACAACAGAGGCTGAATACATGGCAGCTACACAAGCTTGTAAAGAAGCAATCTGGATTAAACGGTTAATGGAGGAGCTCGGGCACAAACAAGAGAAAATTCCCTTGTTTTGTGACAATCAGAGTGCCTTGCACATTGCAAGGAATCCAGCATTTCATTCCAGGACGAAACACATAGGTATTCAATATCACTTTGTTCGAGAAGTAGTGGAGGAAGGGAGTGTGGATATGCAGAAGATTCACACCAACGAGAACCTAGCAGATGTCATGACAAAGCCAATCAACGTTGACAAGTTTGTTTGGAGTAGATCCTCCTTTGGCCTAGCAAAGACGTAAGCAACATGGAATTGACAAGTATGGAGAGATTTGAAGATCATCCAATATGACTTTAAGTGGGAGAATGTGAGCCATCAAAAACCATCTAATGAGGTAAAGTCACATTTGGTAGCTTTACATTTTTGGTGAGTCAAAATAAGACAAAAAGTAATGGAAAAAGGAAGATTTGTGCATCAAAGTTTGGTGTAAAATTAGGCACATGAAAATCATTTTCACACTACTATTTTGCTTTGATTTTGGGTATGAAATGAGCCTATAAATAGAGGCTCATTCCTTACCATTTTGCATCACCAAACATTCCAAGTTAGAGAGAAAACATAAGCTTTCTCTTGAGTAGTTTTCTTCCTTTTTTGTTATCCTATATTTGTGAGTGAGAGTTAGTTTCTCCTATTATTTGAGAGAGTGATATTGTTCTCTCCTTATATTAGAGAGAAGGTTATTGTAAAATACTCCACATCATAGTGAAATCCTCCATTACTTGCCCGTGGTTTTTCTCTCGATTTGTTTGAGGGTTTTCCACATAAATCTTGTGTCTCTACTTTCTCTGTTCTCATTCATATTTTAGCTGCGTGATACTGCTTGTCCCCGACTATTCCGCTGCACCGATACCCAACAACGGAAAACATAAGCAGCCGAAGACACGAAGTTTGGAATAATTCGGCACAATTTTAAAACGACACTGGTAGGGTGATTTTTGATTAAGAATGGGAGTTGGAAGCCTGTTTATTAAATAGATTGCAGCAAGAAATGCAAATGACCAAAAAGATATAGGCAACAACGCACGGTGAAGTAATGTATGACCACATTTGACTATATGACGATGGCGGCGTTCTGCCGTTACTATATGTTGAGGGGTGTAGGGAGGAGAAATCAAATGTTGAATCCCATGGTGCGCAAACACAGATTTTAAGCCAGTAAATTCAGAGCCTCCATATGAATAAATGGTTTTAATAGACAAAGTAAAATGTTTCTCAGCCATTGTTTTAAACTTAGGGAAGATATCAAAGACATCTGATTTGTGAGACAAAAGAAACAACCAATAGAACTTGGTAAAATGATCTACAAAAATAACATAGTAACTAAAACCATCTACTAATCTGACAGGAGAGGAACCCTAAACGTCTGTATAGATTAATTCTAGAGAACGATGACTAACTAAACTAGAGATTCCAAAAGGAAACTTTGACTTTTATTGCAACTGCAGGAAACACAGGAGGAAGAACGAGTGACAGAGGATAAAGGTAGATGATGTCGTGCCACAACTTGGTTAAGCACTTTGGATGAAGAGTGCCCAAGTTTGTCGTGCCACATTGAACGTGTGGTCTTGATGCCAACATGAGCTTGTGGACATCTAAGTTGGGCGCTTTCACCAGTCATTCATACACATTATGCTTAGTCTGACCCGTCGCCAAGATTGCCCCCGTGGAGAGATCCTTCATACAAAATGAATTAGGATGAAACTCGATAGAAACATTATTAGTTCGGCATAATTGAGATACAGAGAATAGATTTTTATTCATTGAGGGTACGCATAAGACAGGAGAAAGATTAATAGAACGAGAGGGAGAGGGAGATGGATAGAGAAGGGAAGTAAAGCCAACATGAGAGATAGATAAACCTGTTTCGTCCCTGATTATGACATCGTCAGGGCCATCATACGGGTGGCTGATTGTCAAATTGTTCAGGTCTGAGGTGACATGATGTGAAGCCCCAGTGTCAAGTAACTAGCTAGCGGAGGGAGATGTTGAAGCGGTGTTTGCGGTAGGCTTTGTCGAAGGAAAGAATAATTTCTTGGCAGTGAAGCATTGGTGAGCCGTATGTCCCTTCTTCTCACATAATTGATATACTACAATAGGTTTGGGTGAAGAAATAGGTGTGACGCCCAAGATCTTAGCCGTACTTTAAGTCACTGTTGCATCTACTATTTGTGCATTTCTTCTGTGCTTTACTTGTTACTTTATGTGATTACTATTCATTCCGTTTTTCAACTGCTTAACTATCTTGAATTAGCATTTTTATTAAATCACATTAATTATTTTAGGAATGAGAAAAATGTGCGTTTGAGCTAAATGCATTAGAAGCCTTTGTTTAGAAAATGTTTTAGCAAACTAGTGAATAGTGTTACGTAACTAAAATAGGTGTTTTAATTAGCTAACATTAATTGTACAATTAGGACTTGTTTCTAGCTAGCTAAACTCCTTTTAATAGTCAATATGTGCACCCAACTTGACCCCATCCTTTATATTGCTCAACATACACATAACAAGCTCATAAAAATAAAAATAAAATTAAGAGAGCAATGTTGACAACACTGTAGCAGGGCCGAAAATCAATATAGGAGGAGAATGAGATATTTTTGCTCAACAAATCCTCATTCCAAGCCAAGTCAAGCTAGGTGTAAGTGGTATAGGGTGTTTACTAGCCTCCTAAGAGCTCCCACGCGCAATAGATGAGGGATTTCATACCTACTTTTGCATTTGAAAAATGTGACAACTTTCTTAAATTCTTAGATTGGCTATCAAATGCTTATGTAATGCTTAAATATGCTTATGTATGTTGTATATAAGTAGTAGAAACCTAATTTATACTATTGTTTCATAGTTTGAACGGTTGAAATTGCTTGTTGATCGTATGACATGAATAGTGACGAGAAAACTAGGGTTTTGCATAATCGGACCTTATAGCTTGAATTAATGGTTCTAATAGATGCTTTAGGTGCTAATGAAAGTAGTGTAAAGGCCCCGTAGGATTTAATTGCTCATAACCTATCAAAAGCATGAAATAACCGATTTTTAGAAAGGGGTTTTAGGGTTATCGCGAATTTGGGTTGAATTGGCCTTCACTTTTGGTATTCCTAGGCTAAGTAGACTCTAGTTATGCTTTGCTAGCTTCCGTTTGGGTCCCGGGTGAGGTACGTGTAGTACAAAGTCAAAAGAGATAAATTGGGACTTTCGGGCTAAATGCGGGTAATTAAGTGACTTTGAGGGTCATAAGGGTGCCTAAGGGGTTAACTAGGAGCATGGAATAGACCACTTAAGAATCTAGAACCGTAACATGAGTTTGGAAGGAAAATGGGTTGAGTTGCAAAGGAGTTTAAGTACAATTTTGATTATCTCAAGCTTCTAGTTGTGTGTTTAAATGTGGTTTCAAGATATTTTGGAGATTTTGGTATAGTTTTATGTGAATCTTGATCATGCCCCTTTGTAATTTGCTTAATTGTTATATGAAATTACTTCTTTTCTAACTGTTTCGAGAACAACCTACTTTATTGTTCCTTTCATGTGTTATTGTTATATTGTCATTGATAAGTGCATTGCATAGTGGTTGCACAACCATAGTGTCAGGGGCGATTGTATTAAATATCGACTGGGTGGCAGCGGGCTTGCCAGTGGATATTTGATCTTCGTGCCCTAGTCCCTCACTCGCTTGGTCCGGAGATTACCAGGGGTTGTTGGGTCGTAGGATTATCGGGGTACATCCGGAGTACACCTAATGGAGTGATTGGGGATTTGCCAGCATATTGATCATGATTCGTGGTTCGTGGTTCGTGGTTCGTGGTTCGTGATCGAAGTTAATAGAATTTTGGAGTATTGGGGTTAAGTGTATCGTATCTTTTGATATGTGTGGTTATCTACTGTTTTAAATGTATTTTACTTGTCTTCTTGTTTAATTGCTATAACTGTTGCATTGCACGTCCCGAGTAGTCCTTATCCCTCACTGGGCAATAATGGTTGCTCATACCTTGCTAACATATTTTAAGAGATGCTGAAGTTGAATCCCAACTAGATTTGGTAGAGGGTGAAGAACAGGAGGTCCAGACTGATCAACTGCCATAGTTACAGTGTCTAGTTGGTTGAAGTGGATTTATGGTTCTTGTTGTAATGTGGGGACCTTGTTTGCTCTACTTTATGTCATATTTTGTAGCCTAAGTGCTTATGTACATGTTGTGTGGTTGTAAGCTGAATACCAGATGATTATGGTAGAAGGCATAGAACTATGGTATGTAATAACTTATATTTCTACTTCTAGCTACTTTGCATGCTTGAGTGTGAATGTTAGGATGTAAGGTTGTTTTCAATTCCTAAGAATGTTTAAAGGCTATCATGGAATAGCATGATAAGCGGTTTTGTAAAGAAAATATATTGTGAATGCATGCTTGTCTGTATCTAAATTGTTTGTATGTTTTAAGGCTCGGATGACCTTAAAGTTGGGATCTTTATTTTGGAAATGACTTTATTGTTGCCCTATAGTTTATTGAATGCTTATAGGTTTTCAAAATGTCTATGTTACAGGAGAAACTCTGTCCGTTTTTCCCTAAAATTTTGAGACCGGGTTAGAATTGGGTTGAGAATAACATGGTTATTAGAGCCTCAGGTCTCGTGAGGGATCGGGGCATTACATTGGATACATGAGAAACATCACCATTTGAATTACGACAAGAAGGATTGCCGGAATTACGGTGATTGGATTGCGAATTTTTACTAGAAGCAGAGTTCTTTTTGCCACCATTAGAATTATAACGAGCAGTATTCACCAACACAGAGCCAAGAGAGCTAGTAGCACGCAGCTCCTCTTGTTTAAGAAATGCCTCATACTCAACTAACTTATCGTGGAGTTCATCAAAAGTTATAACGGTGTCTCGTGCACGGACAGCGGCAGCGAGCTCTTTAAAGGCAGGGCCAACACCATTTAAGGTATGGGTGATGAGATATTGCTGGGGAACAGGGGCACCAACCAAGGCGAGTTCGTCGGCAATATCACGAACTTGTGCAAGATAATCAGTAACTGGTAAATTACCGCAACTAATAAGTGTCAATTGTTCAGCCAAACCCTTGATTTTTGAGGAGGATGGGTTAGCATAATTCTTCGCAAGGCGATTCCACGCCTCAGCAGAAGTAGAACAAGAGCAAATGATGGGGAACACATTGTGGCTTAAGGAGCCAATGATGCCAAGAAGTAGAAGTTTGTCTTGGCGCATCCAAAATGCGTAATCTGTGTTTGGAACATCTTTGTTGTTGACACGGACTGTAGATGGGGGACATGGACGAGTGCCATCTATATAGTCGAGTAGATCATAGCCATACAAAAGTGCATCGAACTGGGATTTCCAAGAATAATAGTTTGTTGGTGTGAATTTTAAAGGGAGTTGATTTGCGCCATGAATGGCCACAAGGTTGGAGGAAAAAAAGTTGGACATAGGTGTTTCGGATGGGGATGAAGCAACAGAATTGTCGTTGGCCATGAGAGAACGATGCAGCTATATATATATATATATATAAGATCTGTTACTCGTATGAGTTTTGGATGCTCTGTATACCATAAAGAGTCTCAAGCTCAATTGTATATATTTCACACATATCTTGTACATCAGTGCAGTGTATTGTCTACACAAGGATACAAAGATAAGATAAGAAGAAATTGTAACAGTACATTAGGTATGCCTACGAATATGGCATTTCAAACTATGGATCAAATCAGATATGTAAGCTATCGTGTGAGGCATCACGTGAGGAAGCTTCTTTCCCAATACTATCCCGTGGGAATTACAGTATGAGATAAATAAAAATGTTTATATTTTTTTTTCTTTGCCTTTCTAATGACAATGCAAATCATATAAGGACCCAAATTCCAAATTCCAAATTCCAAATTCCAAGTAATTTTGCAAATCATATAACCAAATCCTAGGAGGATAGGAATTTTGTAGGTATCGTAAATCCTAATGCACTTGGATAATTTACGAGTTAATTGTAATATTCAAATAAAATAAAAAAATAAATTATGAACTAATTACACTATTAGAGGAGATCTGTACATTTTTCACAAATTGTACAACCTAATTCTTCCTAGATATTACATATTTTAAAGTACTTGAAAACTATATTGTATTAAAAAGAAATTTGTCATATATACAAATAGTTCTTAACGTTGACACTTTTTTTTTTGTTTTTTTATTTTCCTTCATATTTTACTTGAGATTTGTACAACTTAGGTAAACTGTAACCAAATCCTACGAGGATACGAACTCAAATCCTAAACTACATGGATTGTTCCTAAACATTGAGCGACTATAAGTACGACAAAGCCACACGAACTGTTCATCGCGTATACCCAAAACACACCCACGAAATTCTGCGGGTTGAAGAATAGAATTATAGAGATGGCAGATTGGGCAGGGCTTCAGCATGATCTTGTAATTGAGATTGCTGAACGGGTTCCTTCCATGGAGAGCTACAACTCTTTTGGTGCAGTATGCAAATCATGGCGAGATGTTGCTACGTACAAAAGGCCATCTCAACCAAAAAACTTCTGAGGGACAGTGGCTTATGCACGCAGAGAAAGAAGAAGAGAAAGGGTCTTCACCAGAGTAGCAGTAGCAGCAGAGAATGCGCGGATTTTCCAGCGTTTCATTAGGCGGAAATACCCGTAAGATTTTCTTACCTGAAGCTAGCAAAAAACGTTGTATATCATGCAAAGATTGGCTATTTTTAGTTGCCGAAGATGAAATCCAAGCAAGTCTATGTTGCATCCATTGTCGCGTGTTCAAATCCATCTCTCTAAACTTAATACTTTTCCCGATTATGATACTCTGGTCTGTTACAACTTGCATTTTGTCGAAAGGGTGGTCATATGGTCATATGGGGTTGTCGTAACAGGTTGGGGTTTTGCAAGCCAGGAGATACCTTCTGGACTGCCATGGATGAGTGGCTAGATCCGTTTTATGATATAGTTTATTTCAATAACAAGTTGTACGCATTGGATTGGGAGAGCAGAGTGTTAACATGTGATATTTATGGACCAAACCCAATTTATCAGTTTCACCAAGTCTTTGCTCTGCCACTAGAGGTGATTCAAAAGAAGTACTTGGTTGAGTGTTCGGGGAAATTTCTTATTGTTTACAGAGATGTAACTATACCAGATGATTTCTCTTACAAAACTGAAGAATTTAAGGTTTTCGAGGTGAACATTGAAGATGGTACGTGGGCGGAGGTCAGGGATTTGGGGAATAAGGCTCTATTCTTGGGCTATAACTCTTCGTTTTGCATTGAGTGTTCTGAGCTCAATAATTGCAAGCCTAATTGCATATACTTCACGGATGATAGCGCGGAGCTATACTTAGATTTTGAGGAGGGAGGTGGCAAAGATATAGGCATCTATCACTTATCGGATGGAAGCATCAAGCCTTTGTTTGCCGAGACAGGATATAACAGGATTATACCACCAACATGGATTGGACCAAGCTTTTGATCAAGCTGTTCCTTTTTCTTCTTTCTTTTTGGTTTCTTAAATTATATTTGAGTAAAAATCACACTACCCCTGTGTTATCACTAAGTATCACATTACTCGTGTCTTAACGAAAGTACCAAACACCCCCTGTCTTTTTCGAAACATTTTACACTGCCCCCTCCATTCATGTTTCCGTGAGATGTGTATGACACGCTCTTCATACTGCAACTATGCATTCTATGTATATATGTATATCTATGTCAGGATGCTTATTGAGCTTTACTTATACATATGTGTGTATGTATACATTCGTAATATATTTGTTTATAGAGTAAATGACAAAAATAGTCCCTTATCTTTTAGTTCTGTGACATTTTCGTCCTTTTTTTTACGAATTGTAACATTTTAGTCCCGCATCTTTCATTTTGTGACGCTGTTAGTCCTTCCATTAAAATTCAAACGAAAAGGTCACATGTGCGGCACATGCGTCATTTGTCTCTCATTTTGAAGGGCCAAAATCATCATTTTAGCTATTTTTTTTTTTAATCTTCTTTGGCTCCTCCTTCACACCATCACCACTGCACCACCATCACTTTCTTCTTCATCTTGATCACCACCACTGCCAATTCTTTCTCACCACTATACCCAACATCAACATCAACATCAATAACAGATAATCACCACCATACTAAGCACCATAACCACCATACCCATAAACTCTTTGTCACCACCGTCAAAAAACTAAGAAAGAAGGCAAATCTACAAAATGAAATGTGCAAACGAAATCTGCATTCACCACTGATCCAATCTACAAGATGAAAATCAAATGTTATATGCAACCAAATCTTCAAACAATCTATATATCTAGAGAGTTTCGACAGCCTTGAAAAGCACCAAATAATTGAGGATGAAGAGAAGAAGATGATGGTGGCATCCCCGTCGTTCGCCACTGCCGGAGGTTGCCAGAGAATGATGAAGATGGTGTCACGATTTGGCCATGGATTGTGGTTGATGATGTAGGAGACAATGTTTTTATGCAAAATGATGAAAAGCTTGAAGCGTTTTGATGGGGTGTGATCAAAGAAGAAGAAATGAAGATGAAGAATCGAAATTTTTTTTATGTTAATGGCTAATTAATTGTTGGTTTTGCAATTGGGGCTAAATCTAGGGCTTTGCAATTTGGGAAAAATTGGGTGGGGTTGCAAATGAGTGCAATGACAAATTTACCCTCGTAAAATTTGACTTCAACAAGTCACGTGCCAAGCACATGCAATAGGCGTTAAAAATTTGACGGAAGGACTAATGTCGTCACAAAATGAATGATATGAGACTAAATTGTCACGTTTCGTAGATGTAGGACTAAAATGTCACAAACTCCAAAGATAAGAGACCATTTCAGTCATTTACTCTTGTTTATATTTATGTATATACCTATGTATAGACTTATATATATATATATATATATATATATATATATATATATATATATATATATATATATACAAATAGAGAGTATAACTTTTTTAAATTCATTGCATTGAGATCACTAAATTATATTAATTTAGCAAGATATTATTTTTTGATAAATTTTTAATTATTACTTTATAGAATTTTTTTAGTTTGTTTGACTTAATAGTAAACATATTATATTTATGGTATCTTTTAGAGAGCTATGAAGTAGGGCAAATAAATCCAGAGAGGATAAATGTTTTGAATGCAATCAATCTTGCAAATTTAGCTTGGATAGTGGATGTTTAGGTACTGATAATTGCAAATTACTTTCGCCATTGAAAGATACGATCCAAGGAAAATATTATAGTCGAAACCTTTGATGAACCATTATATAGACAAATCACTACTGAATTGGGGGTCTGTAAGATGTTGTGTATTGTAAGAAATTTTATTGATCTTGCAGTAGCTCAAGAGAGATTACAAGGCCTAATCCTCCAATCTATTTGCTACGCCTATTAAAAAAGATAACTTTGCTGAAAGACAAAGTAGAGAAATAAAAGAAGCAACAATAAGAAGAATTTTCCAGGTAGTCCTCTTAGACAACTGAGGTGATATTTATTCTTATTTCTTGGTAGTTGCGAGCTCAAAGTCCTGCAAGCATTTTGGTATGAATTCCTGACGTGAGCCTCTCCTAAGCTTCACAATGTTGGTGCTTGCTGATGCAGTTAAGCCGTTGGGGTCTGTTGAGGAGTTTGTTACATTGCCCTCCCGTTGGAGACGAACCTTGTCCTCAAGGTTCCAGGAGGGATAAGCAGTATTGAACTCAATGGTGTCTTCCCATGTGGCATCTGTGATTGGCAAATTTTCCCATTGAATGAGATGTTGAGAGATTGGTTGTCTTTGACGGATGATAACTCTGGAGTCAAGCATCTTTAGGGGTTGCAATTCATGGATTATAGTAGGTACTTCAGTTTGAGTAATTGATGTAGTAGGTGGTGTGCCATAAAACAGTTTGAGCAGAGAAACATGAAAAATTGAGTGAATTTTAGCCGTGGGAGGCAATTGCAACTGATATGCGACTTTGTCAATTCGAGCCTGGACTTGATAAGGTCCACAGTAGCGGCGGCTCAACTTTTGATTCCGATGGCTGCGAATTGAATGTTGACGATACGGCTGAAGTTTAACGAAAACCCAGTCTCCTTCCTTGAATTCTTTGTCAGTTCGTTTTTTATCAACTTGTAATTTCATTCGGTTTTGAGCATGAGCCAGAGTTTGTTTAAGTTGCCGGAGAATGTCATCTCTAGAAGCCAGCTCCATATCAACAGCGGCATTGGACGTGCATTAGGGTGTATAGTGGAGGAGTATTGGTGGATCACGTCCATATAATGCGCGAAAGGGGGTCATACCAATTGAGGAATGGTATGCCGTATTGTACCAAAATTCAGCCCAAGGAATGTATTTAACCCACTGCTTCGGTGAGTCCATGACGTAACAACGCAAATACAACTCCAAAGTTTTATTAAGATTCTCCGTTTGTCCATCGGATTGTGGATGATAGGCGGAACTCATGGCTAACTTAGTTCCTTGGAGCCGAAAAAGCTCCTGCCAAAATGAACTGAGGAATAAAGGATCTCTGTCTGTGACAATAGATCGGGGAAACCCGTGAAGTCGAACAACAGATGAGATAAAATGCTATGCTATAGTGGCACTTATAGGCGCAGCAGCTAAGGGCACAAAGTGTGCAAATTTAGAGAGTCTATCAATAATCACCAAGATCTCGGATTTACCAAAGGAATGAGGCAAGCCTGTGATAAAGTCCATGGAAATGTCATCCCAAACTTGAGACGGAATAGGAAGCGGCTGAAGTAAGCCAGCTGGCGAAGTGTTCAAATACTTGGCTTGTTGGCAAGTGAGGCAGTGTCTGACAAAATTTTGGACATCACGCCAAATTGAGGGCCAATAGAATACCGCTTGAAGGCAGTGGAGAGTGCGGTGGAAACCAGCGTGGCCGCCTATAGGAGAAGAATAAAAATCCTGCAAAAAGTCATAGCATAGATGAGCAGGGACATATAAGCGATTATGATAGTAAATGATACCATCACGGATAGCATAATTTGGATTGGTCGTGGGATCAGCTTAAAGACGGGTGTGAAGTTGAAAGAGTTCTGGATCTTTGTTGTTTGCCTGCCTGACATCTGCAATGATTTCCAAGGTGGGAATTGAAATGGCCATAAGAGCTGCCGATGGTGGCCTTGATAGAGCATCTTCCACTAAATTTTTTTACCAGGTCTGTACCGTATTTCAAAGTTATACCCCAATAACTTGTTCAACCATTGTTGTTGTTTGAGCGTTTGTATAGTTTACTTAGTGAGATTTTTGAGACTTCGTTGATCTGTGAGATTGACGAATATGTGCCCGAGTAAGTAGTGTCTCCATTTAGCAACAGCTGATGTTATTGCAAATATTTCTCGATGATACATGGGGGCATATTGCATTCTTGTGGAAAACTTCTTGCTAAAATATGCAATAGGATGGCCTGCTTATGTCAAAACGGCTCCAATAGCCACCCCTGACGTGTCAGTCTCAATTGCAAAAGGGATAGTAAAATCTGGTAAAGATAGAACTGGGGCGGATGTCATGACCCGTTTAAGTGTGTCAAATGCAGCAGCAGCATTAGAATGCTAATGAAAGGAATCATTCTTAAGAAGATCAGTAAGAGGGTTGGCTATAGCAACGTAACGTCGAATGAATCGACGATAATATCCTGTGAGGCCCAAAAATGCACGTAACTCACGAATATTGGAAGAAGTGGGCCATTGCAGCATAACTTGGACTTTATCTTGGTCTATGGATACACCCGAGGCTGATATGATGTGGCCCAAATATAAGACTTCAGTCTGACCAAATGTATATTTGCTCATATTTGCTACAAGTTAATGGTTCAAGAGCAATTGTAAAACCTGTTCCAAGTGAAGTAAATGGTCGTCAAAAGTGTTACTGTAAATAAAAATATCATCAAAGAATACCAGGACATATTTACACAATTGTTCGCAAAAAACAGAATTGATGGCGGCCTAAAAAGTGGAAGGAGCATTGGATAGGCCAAAAGGCATGACGAGGAACTCATAGTGCCCCTTATGAGTTTGAAATGTAGTCTTGTGTGTATCATCAGCGTGAACTCTAATTTGGTGATAACCAGCACGCAAATCGAGCTTAGAAAAATATACAGCGCCATGGAGTTCGTCGAGAAGTTCATCAATCGTGGGAATGGGGAAGTTGTCTTTAACTGTGAGAGCATTGAGTGTGCGATAATCTACGTAAAAATACCATGAGCCATCTTTTTTTTTACGAGCAGAACTGGGGAAGAAAAAGGGCTGGTGTTGGGCTTAATCACGCCCTCCTGTAACATGTCTGAAACTAGCTTTTCCATTTCGGTTTTTTGGAAGTGAGGGTAGCGATATGGGCGCACGTTGATAGGTTTGGTATGAGGTTGCAGGTGTATGTGGTGGTCCCATTCTCGGGACGAAGGTAACCCTTTCGGGGTAGAGAAAATAGCGAAAAAATGAGTGAAGAGAGTAGCAATCGGAGAATGAATGGGAGGCAAATCCGTGGAGGGTATGGTCAGATCAAGGCTGTAGAGGGCTGCAACGCCATCCACTTGGGATAAACGACGTAAACTAGAGTATGGAATAGAAGTAATTGGGGGATTGACGTGGCCTTGAAGGCGCACCGTAGAGCCATTGTACTGGAATTCAAGAAATAAGTTGTGGTAATCGTGAATGACGGGACTAAGGATTGAGAGCCAAGCAGTCCTTAAGACAATATCCGATGCTTGGAGAAGTAGAACAAAGAGATCAGTAGTGAAGGAAAAATTTTGCACAGTAATGGTGACAGAATGAATGTATCCCTCAGTATAAAGTTTGGCACCATTGCCGACGGAAACGAAGAATTGGGGAGAGGCAGAGAATGGAAGGTGGAAAAAGTGGGCAACACGCTTCTGGATGAAGTTGTGCGTGCTGCCACCGTCACCGAGCATTTGGACAGGATGACCAGCTAAGCAACCTGTGAAACGAAGAGTATTGTGTGAAGGTTGGCCAGAGAAAGCATGGAAGGAAATGTCTGGTGGTGGGGTGAGCTCAGCGAGCTGAAGTTGCTCAGCCAAGTCACCATCACCATCGTTGGAGGTGTCTGATGGAAGTGCATCTAAGACGAATAACTGGGAAGGATTTTTGCAATGATGACAAGGGGTCCATTTGTCATCGCAATAATAACAGAGACCCTGCACTCTACGAGCTTGCATCTCAACAGGCGAGATCTTGCGGACGAGTGGTGAAGAAAAAAAGGAAGGTTTGGGTAAAGAAGTGGAGGGTGAAGGAGATGTGTTGCAGGAGGATGATGGAAGTTGTCGTGGAATTGGGTCAGTGGTAGTGGGTCGGCTAAGGGATGAAAAAGGTTGTGAATGGAATGAAATGGTTGGATTGGACTGGATAGAATATGGATAACGATAGCCCAAATGGGCTTTGGTTAAAAGTTTTTCTTTTTGAAGTCGGGCTAAACCTATGGCTTGGGCCAAGGACGTGGGCTGGAAGGTACGAACTTTGAGTTGGATATCGGGTTTAAGGCCCGCTACAAAGCAACTAATGAGAAAAGCTGGAGGTAAGCCCATCGTGCGGTTAGCTAGTGCTTCGAATTGTGCTTGGTAAGCTTCAATGGTGGAAGTTTGAGTAAGTTTCGCGAGACTGTCGGAACAATCGTCAAATTTAGAAGGACCAAAACAGAGTTCAAGGGCCCAAATGAAATGATTCCATGAAGGAAATTGGTGGTTCCGTTATATCCATTGGAACCACGCGAGAGCTTTATCCTCCATATGAAAGGAAGAGATGAGGAGGCATTGATCGTCGGGGGTCCGATGAAAGACGAAGTAGCATTCTTCCTTGAAGATCCAACTCGCAGAATCAGTGCCGTCAAATCGAGGGAAGTCGAGGCACATGAAGCGATTTGGAGTTAGATCGTTGGAATGGGGTTTAGTGGAGGAAGATGAGGAATTGGTTGTAATAGGAGTGGAGGAATGACGGCAGATGTGGTAGCGGTGGATGGCGGAGTAGTGGTTGAAATAGAAGGTGGGGTGCGAGAAGAGGACTGTGGAACATTGAGGGGTGGAGATTCTGATAGAATGGGTGATTTTTCATAATGGCGTAGGAGTTGATCAAGCTTAGTATCGAGGATAGAGAATTTTAGGGCGAGGTCGGAGAGAGCATCTTGATGTGAGTTGAGGCGTTTGTCGGTGGCGGAAAAAGAGTTAGCGAGTTGTTACAGAATTTGGTCTTAGGCGGCAGAGGAAGTGGTGAGTTGGGAGAAGATATCTTCGATGAGTTTGGAGCGGTTATTATCGGCCATGGAAAGAGGACAATGAAAGCACCAATTGTAAGATGCTGTGTATTGTAAGAAATTTTATTGATCTTGCAGTAGATCAAGAGAGATTGCAAGGCCTAATCTTCCAATCTATCTGCTACGCCTATTACAAAAGATAACTTTGCTGAAAGACTAAGTAGAGAAATAAAAGAAGCCCAATAAGAAGAATTTTCCAGGTAGTCCTCTTAGACAGCTGAGGTGATATTTATTCTTAATTCTTGGTAGTTGCGAGCTCAAAGTCCTGCAAGCGTTTTGGTGTGAATTTTTGACGTGAGCCTCTCCTAAGCTTCACAATATTGTTGCTTGCTGATGCAGTTAAGCTGTTGGGGTCTGTTGAGGAGTTTGTTACAGGGTCATAATAAATAAGTTGAGATACCATAAAAAGATAGATGGCAACTACCTTTTCCTACTGAAAATGAAACAAGTACGGAGATTTTGAGCGTAAATGAAATTATTAACCATATGACAAGGCGTTCTCCAGATGATTTTGAAATTGAAGTTGATGATGATACACAACCTTTAGAACCGACGTCACGCAAGGAAGTACTCAGAGCATCAAAGACACTCTACAATTTCTTGTTTCAATATGATGAGAAAGCAACCCTAGGACTTTTAAGCGTACTACGCGCAATTAATTAAAGATAAGATTCAACTAAATTTGAAATTTAACAAAAGATAAGCTACTCTTGATTCATATATTGATAAAACCTCATAGTTAATTTATTATGTACTTTTTAGCTAATTATTAATTTATAAAATATTTGGGTCAATAAAATATAAAGAAAATATTTTAAATGCATTATTTTATATTTTTTTCAAATTATTTACTTTTTTTACATTGGCCCAAAATCATAACTAGACAATTATATTATTTAAAAGAGTTTATTAATTTATTGAGTATTAATTTAAAGATGTTTTATTGTATTATTCATATAAACAAACTGAGACATCACATACATATATCTTCATGTACACACACATGTATTGTATATACAAAAACAAACACACACACACACACACACATATATATGAATATACACACAAATATATTGTATATAAATTAGTATATATATACACACTTGTATATACATACATATAGCTATAATATATGTTTTGTGTACATATATATTTATGTATCATATATACAATATATGTGTGTATGTATATATATTTATGCACACACACACACACATATATATATATACATGTGTGTGTGTGTGTATATGTGTGTGTGTGTGTGTATGTGTGTATACATATACAATATGCTTAGTTGATAAAACATTTCATTAAATTACAAAGAGAAATATTAGAATACTACTATAGGCATATATACTTTAGTTTAACATTGTTAGTGGTATTTACTTGATCAATTTTGTTGGAATGATTATCATTCCAATAAAATAGTTTTTGAAATTCACAATGTTTTGAAATAAAGGAAAAATATATGTCGGACAGTTACTTAAGAAAATATATTTTGTTCCAGGAGTTTAAGAAAATTAAAATACCCCAAAAAAATCTATTCAATTTGCAAAAACTTGTAAGGCTTTTTTTTTTTTTTTTTTGGCGAAAGAGGGGGATGTCCCTCCGGGATTTTATTAATCAACGAAAGAAAAATACAAAAGTGAAGGGGGACAAATAGCCTAAACCTTCACGGGAGGATGAGGGACTTACCTGCCCCATCGTCCAATTCTAGTCTAGAGGAGGCACATGTTGCCTCATCTTACAAAAGAGAACCTAACGAAGCTTCAAAGGGTTGATGTTTGAAAAGTTGTGATACTATCCAAATTACAACTTAAAAAAGTGGAAAACACAAAGAGCAACAAGAATAAAAGGGAGATATAATCTGCCTCCCTTAATACAAGCTTTAAAAGATCCCAAGAGAAAAATAAGTACAAGACAGTTCATAGAAACACACTTAGAATCTGAATTGAGGAAGACCTGATTTGTCCAATCGGAGCATACCTTTCAGTTTGTGATAGTTGTGAGAAGAATAAAGTACATAAAGACCAGAAGCTTTAGCCCCCAAGTTGGCAAGGAAATCTATAGATTGATTACCCTCTCTATAGATTTGAGATAATTTAGCTTTGCAATCTTTCAGCAGCTTCTTGGCAGTTTATATGTCATAACAAATTTTCCATGAACCCTGGGTCCCCTTGGAAATAATGTTAACAACTACTAAAGCATCCATCTCAACCCATATATTGACAATCCCTCTTTCTTGACAAAGTTGAAGACCTTGGACCAGTGCCGGAATTTCGATTTTAATGGGAGAGTAATGCCCAAAATGAACAAAGAAGCCAAAGACAAAATTGCCTTTTGAGTCACGCAGAATTCCTCTACCACCTATAGGTCCTCCAATTCTATGGACACTGCCGTCAATGTTTAACTTAAAATGTCCTTCAAGTGGTTTCATCCATTTCACCAGAATAGGGAGTTTAGTAGAAGGTCTATCGAAGAAGCAGTAGAAAGAAGCGGCTAATGATGAGTCCCATTTCCAGTGCCATCTTTTTAATAGGCCTGCTTGAAACAATTGGCAATAAGTGTTCTAACTCTCCAAATTACTCTAGATGAGTAAAAACCCAAATTTTCATATTTAGCGGTATTCATTTCCACCCAAAGAAACCAGAGAGAGAATAAAGGAACAAGGGTGCGAATGTGCCCCTTATCGACATAGTCACCAGAGAAAATCCAGGCTGATATCCAGTGGTTGAGAAAACCTGTGGAAGGGAGTTTAACTCCAAAATTTTGAGCAAAATGGCCCCAAACACAAGTAGCAGCAGGACTACTAATAAAACAATGGTCAATGGTTTCAACAGCTTTACAACATTGACAACAAGATGCCATGTAGATTCCCTTACCTTGCATACGAATGTCAACCGAAATCCAGTTATGAAGTAATCTCCACAAGAAAAAAAAGATCTTAAGTGGTATAGAGCTATGCCAAATGTAGCTTATAGCAAGTTGTTTGCTTCTTTTAGTTCTAATGTTATCCCAGGCACTACCCAAGGTAAAGTTCCCATCTTTAGAGAGAGTCCAAAAAGCAGCATCTTTTTTATTCAAATCAATTGGAATCTTGCAAGTTTCTTGAGCTAATCTTTCAGGTAAGAAGGTTGACAGCTTTCTTTCATTCCACTTACCATTTTCAAAAAAGTGATTGACTTTGGTAGAAGATATTGAGCTAGACTCAGCATATGAGTGAAGAGTGAGATCTCAAACCAGGTATCATGCCAAATAAGATGTCAGCATTTCCAATTCTCCATCTAATGAATTGTTCACCATGGAATCCAGCTTGTTTTAATCTTTTCCACAACGGAGAGTCATGAGGTTTGGTCTCAATCAGACAAGGATGAATGCCTGCACAATAATAATTCCTCATAAAAGTAGCCCAGATGTTGTCAGTTGTTCTAAACCTCCACCACAATTTGATGTTCATAGCCTCACTCAGATCAGCCAGCTTTCTCATTCCGAGCCCTCCTTCCTCAAAAGGAAACCATGTTCTGTCCCAAGTTGCCCAATGAAGTTTTTTGGAATCAGATTTGTCTCCCCATAAGAATTTATTGAAAAGTCTTTCAAGTCTCTGGATGATTGCTTTTGTGGGATGAATGATTTGCATCAGATAAAGGGGCATGGAAGAGAGGGTACTCATGATAAGAGTAATTCTACCACCTGGTGACAATGTTTTCTTTTCCCAACCTGTCAGCTTGGAATTGATCTTCTAGAAAAGCTCATCAAAGAGACTGGATCTTTCTAGGCCTTTAAAGAGGGGGACACCCAGATATTTGATAGGGAGATGTAACTGCTTGTAGCCTGTAGATTCATAGATAATGATTGTTCTGTATCTCGACACTTTCTTGTCAACAATAAATCTACTTTTCTCTTTGTTTACTTGTTGCCCGGAAACTTGCTCATAGTGGCTCAGGAACTCCATGAGTTTTTTTAGAGCATCTTTACTTCCATTAGAGAAAATAATCACGTCATCTGCAAAGGAGAGGTAAGGGATAGAAAAGGAACAACCAGTCTTATAGGACAAAGCAGGGAAGTTATTAAACAATTTATTGATGCCCCTAGAAAGATATTCAACTGCAATAATGAAAAGGGTTGGAGATATTGGATCCCCTTGCCTCAGTCCCTTCTCAGATTTGAAGTAACCAAAGATTTCACCATTCACAATCAAAGAGAACCAACAATTAGAGATACATCTATTAATTTTGGAGATCTAATCTGCATTAAAGGCAAACTTTTGGAGGACATTAAAAAGAAATTTCCATTGTAGTCTATCATAAGCTTTGACCATGTCCAGTTTCAATATGACATTGCTACCTCTAGCTTTTTTGGCAATGTGGTGCACCATTTTTTGAGCTAAAAGGATGTTGTCACATATTTGTCTTCCAGGGGTAAAACCACTTTAATTTGCTGAGATAATTTTTGGAAGGATTTTAGCCAATCTCTAACTAAAATTTTAGTGATAATTTTATTAAGAACATTGCATAGACTTATTGGTCTAAAATCACTCCAGCTTCTGGGATCATCTTTTTTGGGAATAAGAGCAAGAATAGTAGAGGTGATACCTTTAGGAAGATCTAAACCATGGAAGAAATCAACAATAGCTTCTTGAAGGTCTTCCTTGATGAAATCCCAGCAAACTTGATAAAACAAAGAAGAGAATCCATCTGGACCTGCTGCACTGTTTGAATCAATTGAGAAAATAACTTGTTTGATTTCCTCAATGGTAGGGTCCATGTTCAGCATGAGATTATCATTATGATCTATGAGCTGGGAAATAGAGCTCCAGTCAGGTGTTTGGCTTAGGATAGGATCACTAGGATCATTCTTGAGCAAAGCTGAAAAGAATCTGATAGCTTCTTCTTTAATATCATGTGGATTTTCTAATATGGTATTTATGTCTTTCTAAATTCTCCACACATAATTTCTAGCTCTTTTCTTTTTCATAATTGCTTGAAAGTACTTTGTGTTTCTTTCTCCTTCCACAAGCCATTTGCAACCAGATTTTTGTTGCCAAAAGCCTTCTTCAATTGCATGGATATTAAAGAGATCAGCTTCCGCTCTTAAAAGATCTTCCCTATGGAAATTGTCTGGATTCTCAACTTGCATTTTCTCCAGCGCAATCACTCTTTCTTCAGCTTCTGAGACTTTTTGAAATATATTCCCAAAGCAATTTTTATTCCACCATTTCAAGGCTGTTTTCATCCTCAGTTGTTTAAGCCAAAACTTATGAACACCTTGACATGAGATGGGGGCTTGCCAGTTATCTTTAGCAAAGTTCAGGAAAGTATGATGATGGGTCCAAACATTGAGAAATCTAAAAGAACAAGGTCATTTCGAATGAGTTTGAGAGCAAGAAATGCGCAAAGGACAATGGTCAGAACTAGATCTAGCCAAATGTTGAACTTTCATGACAGGAAAGAAATCAGACCATTCATTATTAATACAGACCCTATCAAGCCTTTGAAACATAGAACGGTTGGTCCAAGTATATTTGTTACCATCATAACCAGCATCAAAAAGGTTGCATTGCAATAAACAGCTAGCAAAATCTTCAATAACACCAAGATTTGGGGGGGCACCAAGTTGTCTTTCATCAACCGACAAAATTGTATTAAAATCACCACCAACAATCCAGGGGCCACTTATAGATTGGGCTAACAAAAAAAGTTCCTCCCAAAGAGCTCTTCTTTCAACTCTATTAGTTTTAGCATATATATAAGAGGCAAAAATGTTCGAGGGTATCCAATAACACGAAACTGAAATCAAGATGCTTTGAGGATGGTCCCTTATGACAGAGCATTGTAGGTTATCATGCCAAAAGATCCAGATTTTATTAGAGCAATTTGCAGCAGCATAAGTGAAGCCAAGTTGGCGAGCAAAAAAGGATCATTTCTCTTTTTTAACCATTGTTTCCATTATGGCAAGAAAATGGGGAGAGTGCATTTTTAAAAGTTTTTTGAGTCTGCGGAGACTTTGGTCCCAGCAATGCCTCTAATATTCCATATAAGACCTTCTAACATTTTGGGGTAGAAGAGGAGGAAGCTTTAGAAGTTTTTAAGGTCAAACCTTTACTGCGTGTGACTGGAGGGGACCTTAAAGCTGTAACTTTGGTAGTAGCCTTTGATGTGCTTTCTGTCCTTTCCAGGCTAGTGAGATTATCCAAGGATTTGCTTCTGACCAAAAAAACTTGTAAGGCTTGAGTGTTCATAGCTCTAATAGCTTTACGAGACTATAAGAAAAATCTACTATCACTAGAGTACTTTCCAACAAAAGATAATTTAAAGATCAATCTAATATATTAGTTGCTACTTTTCGTAAAATTATTAGAATGAATCAAAGGAACTCATATCATTGCGTACAACGATCTTTCAAATTGGAGTTGAACAAACTTGAAACTTTATGATGAATAAAGAGAGACTCATGAATTGAATTTGCCGGTCAATGAAACCACGTTTAACAACACAAATATGTCCAATAGATTTTATTGTATCTTTTTTTTTTTTGCTCCACGTAATAATACGAACGTGTCTGTAGTATCATAGAGGAGATTGAGAGTTTTTCTCTTTTTTGGAAGAAGCTTTGACGTATGAGAGATGTAGAACTAAGAATACAAGACAATGCCAATCTATTGCATAACTTCATAAATATAGATACTTGGGTCGGAATAGGAAAAAATACTTTTACTATTAAAATTTGAACTCGAATTCGATGTCTCCTCTAGTTTATTTATTTTTTGGTAAAGATATTACAATTTTTTCTTTGGTCAGTAGGATGTTACTTTGATCAACACCAAATCCGAATATACATTTCAAAGAATGCCTTTGAATTTCTTAACCAAAACACAATAGAATAAAAAATTAGGAAAATTATTTCATGATGAAAAATCCATAAAATTTTCAATCTCCTTACTTGATTCAAAAGAAATAAATACACATTTAATTCAAGTTGAGACAATTAAATTGTTAATGAAGAGTCCGCAATAGTAAATTAACCTAAATCAATATGCAACCAATAATAAAATCCAATAAATGAGCACAATGAACCAAAATTAATACACAAAAATTCAAAAAAACATTGGAATGCTTAAAAAAGACAAGAAGATCTAAAATTAAGACTCTCTTTACTAACAAACCACATATGTCAATCTAACACGATAGTAGAATCTAATAGGAATTGGACTAGAAAGAGAAGTATAAATGGATGAATTCATTCACAGATGGTTCTCAATATTGACACGTTTTTCTATTTATTTTTTTATTGTTTAGAAAGTGACGCTTATGTATGTTCTTACGAGGATACGAAATCCTATAATTTTACTTTTTGGGTCAATTATGATATAACTATAATTTCACAAGAGATTTGTACAATTTAGGTAAACTGTACGACCAGATCCTACGAGGATACGAAATCAAATCCTAAACTACATGGGATTGTTCCTAAACATTGAGCGACTATAAGATACGAACCCAAAACACACCAACGAAATTCTCTGATCGAAGAATAGAATTATAGAGATGGCAGACAGGACAAGATCTTGTAATTGAGATTGCTGAACGGGTTCCCTTCCATGGAGAGCTACAACTCTTTTGGTGCAGTTTGCAGATCATGGCGAGATGCTGCTACAAAAGTCCATCCCAACCAAAAAAACTTTCGAGGGCCGTGGCTTATGCATGCAGAGAAAGAAGAATAGAAAGGATCTTCACCAGTGCAGCAAGGAACGCTTGAATTTTCCAGCCTCTCATTAGGCGGCAAGACTCGTGGCTAAGTATATTTGAGTAAAAATCACACTACTCCCTGTGTTTTCTCTAAGTATCACACTATTCGTGTCTTAACGAGAGTACCAAACACCCCGTCTTTTTTAAAATATTTCACACCGCCCCGCTCCATTCATGTTTCCGTGAGATGTGTATGACATGCGCTTCCTACTGCAACTATGCATGTTTTTTTCTCTTCTTACATGATTGTCTTTGCCTAAAATACCATTGTCCCTCTGCTTCGACACAAAAAATAAAATAAAATAAAATAAAAAATCATCTTGGATTAACCCACAAAATCATCAGCAGCAATTTGAGTTTTTGTTGGCAAAGGGTCTTCCTCCCTTTATGACAATTGTTTTAAGATGCCTAAATAAGGTACTTGGAGGAATTTCATTTGTCATATTGGCAAGGCTAACAAGATCACAACAGCGGCTGCTTGCTGAAGATGATGACGGATCATCATCTAAAATAAGTTAGTGAGTGAAGCTGATGATGATTTGCGGAGTAATGACTCTTTCTTCATCCAAGTGATCTTTTTTATTTATTTATTTATGTACTATACTTTAGGGTAAATAGCACCATAGCCTCCTATAGTTTAGCTAAAGTGCGCAATATCTCTCTGTGGTTTCAAAAATGCACCGGAACCCCCTGTGGTTTAAAAAATATAGCACCACAACCCCTTCCGTCAATAAATTCGTTAGTTTTAACGGCATGTAAGGTACACGTGCCTCTCATGCAATTTTGGTTGGTTTTCAACAATTTTTTCAATAAAATATATGGGCTAATTGACAAAAAAGCCCTTTACAACACAAAAAAAAAAAAGCTTTTATCTTCATCATCCCCCACCCACCCCTCCCCCCCCCCCCCCCCCCACCCCCCCCCCCCGGCAGAACCCACCCCCTAGCCCCATCGAACAGCAGTAATTGGTATGTGTGTGTGTGTATAGTATCTAGGGCCACCTATTACTCAGCACCCTAAACCACCACCACCCACCAAAAAAAAAAATCATCAGTTTCCTGTTCATTATCTTCCTCTTCAATCTACTTCTTTTCTTCTTTACCAGCCACCACATCCAGTTTCACTAGCCACCCAAACTCAACTTTTACAAGACCTTTTCATTCTCTTCACTGTGTATCCTTATATATATATATATACACACACAAACCCCACCCATCCCACCCTCTTGGCGGAACCCACCCCCAGCCCCATCAAGACCCACCACCCCACCCCCTGACCTCCTCAGGCCCCCCACACACCAGTATGTTTGTGTTTATATTTGTTTGTGTATTTTTTATATTGTGTTTTTGTATTATATATATACATATTTGTTTCTCTTTTTTTTTTGGATTTGGTGTGTGTGTGTGTGTATATATATATATAGATATATTTTTTTTTTCCAGATGTTGTATGATATATATGTTATATATTATTATTATTATTTTTTTAGTGTGGTGTGTGTATATATATTATATATTTTTTTGGTCTTATATATATATATATATATATATATATATATATATATATACACATAAAAAGAAAAAGGAGAAAATAGAGGAATTGAGGGTATTTAAGTCATTTCACATTTTTTGTTATAAAATTTGACGGAAAAGAGACGGAGGGGGCTCGTGTGCCACTTTATCAAACCACAAGGGGGTCCGGTGCACTTTTAAACCTATAGGGGGTGTTGTGCACTTTAGATAAACCATAAGGGGTTACAGTGCTATTTACCCTATACTTTACTTTTGTCATCTTCCGACTTCAATATTTCCCTCTACAAGTATAAATAATAAATCTTGATTGATTTGTATGAAAGAAATTTACCGAAGATGATTTTATCCTCTCAAGGCCTTAAGTTGGTTGTAGTTTTTCCTTGAACAGAATCTTCTCAAGTTAAGATCTCGGCATGAGTAAACTCAAAAACCAAACCAACTTACCCTTTCACCCAAAAAAAAAACCAGTAAGCACATACGTTAGTTAGATTAAGCTGAAACCTTAGCAACGATTTCGTATTTAGCTTGCTGATCTGATAGATTTTTGAATTAGGACATGGTTTCTCTCTCTCGAATTATGTTTCTCTCTCGACGTATTTATGAAATTAGTGATTTGAGGTACGAATGTCGTTTTGAGCTAACTAGGAACAAATACGTCATTTAAGTTATTCTTTTCAACGTGGTTAGCTTAAAACATATGAAGGGGGCGGTATGAGATGTTTCAAAAAAGACAAAGGGGTGGGTGTTTGGTATTTTCATTAAGTTAGGAGATAGCGTGATACTTTATTATAACATAGGGGGTGTTATGACTTTTACTCATTATATTTTCCTTTTACTCATTACATTTTCGCTTTCCTTTTTTTTTTTTTTTCTTTTCTGGAAGCTTGAGAGTTTGTGATGAATAATATACTATACTGTCTTAGCCTTGGACTCCGCATTGGTTTCTATTATCAATTTTTTATAGTTGAACAATTTAATGGTGAACGTATCCATATCATTCCTGTAATTTACTTTTGGCAACATCAAATTTCCTTTTCCTTATGATGTTCCTTGTGCTCTAAGTTTCTGGATTGCTTATTTTTTAGTTGACTTCTTATCTCTAAGCTCTAGCAGAGTGCTCAGTATAGTACTTTAATTTCTTATTCTTTATGTTTTGAAGCAGGGCGGTATTTATAGATTTTTGTTTCTTCAATTTTCATATTAATTTCTAGTAGGTATTAGAGGAGTTCGAGGAGTTTTCTCTTTTTTGGTCAAATGAAAGACAAGACAATGAGAACTGGTTGGATATCTGCAGAAATATGGAAATTCATGCCTGAATTGGAACATATATTTTTCTTCAAAAAAGAATTCCAACACTCAAATTTTGGTATTAGTTTTATCAAGACCAAATCTGATACATGTTTGGATGGATGGATTTGAATTTCTTATAAAAATATTAATATAACAAATGAGAATTAATTCAAATTGAAAATCAAAAAAACAAAAAATAAATAAATCTGATTCCCGTGCGTGATGCAACAAAAATAAATGCACATCAAATTCATATACAAATCAATATGCAACTAGATATTGAAATCCAATAAACAACCTAGCATTAAGCATGCAACAATATAATGAACCAAAGTTAATACATATTAAAATTTTAAAAAATCAATTTAATCTGAAGATACCATTTATTTTTGTCGACGCATCTTCTAACAAGTGCTTCCACGAGTCGTCTCTTGACATGTTTGAACCATAAAAAATTAAACCTTTTATGAAATTGGACCACAAGACATATATCATCAGCAAGTCATGAAGTAATCATGTGGTATGAAAATATAAAACTATTTGGGATGATAAAAGAAGTCTAAGCAACATATGGGCACTTATTTACACTTTTAAGCAAAGAGTAGTTACCTCTTCAGCCAAACAGTACCAGAATCTTTCAGCTCGTACTACTAACACTCCAAGATCTTAATGGCTCAATCAATCAGAATTAAGCACAAAAACGAAACTAGTGAATCAAGATTAGACAGAGAAAAGCTTGCACTTAGGAATACAGAGTGAGGGCATAGAAGTTCATGCACTTTGAAAGGGAGATCACCACACCAGAGAAAAAGAATTATATACACAAAAATTGCAAACAGAGAAAAGGTCTACTTGCATTTAATGATAAGAATCAGAGACAAAATAGTTGGGAAATATTACCAGAGGGAAATTGCTTCAGGGAGATGAATCTACCACCAATCTGGGAAACCAGTTTGAGAGACCAATCACCACTTCATTGAAATGGGAGTTTTTGAAAGTTCTACTCAGTGTCAAGAGACATCATCCGTGTCCAGTCTAGGTCAGCGCTTTCTGCAAGAGATATGTTACTAATGTTGGCACACCGCAATACCTGCCAGAAAGGCAAGACCAGAAAGCAACATGCCACAAACCTAAACGTTCAAACTAGCTAAACTTGCAAGGCTGTAATTCCATTCAACAACAAACTACAATTGATATGGACAATATCAAAGGATCTAAATCACAAATGAGAATCCACACCACAAGAAAGTAATCACAAACATACATATTACATTATATTTATAGAAGAGTTTATACATCCAGCATAAAAGCCAAGTATCATATAGGCTCTTACATTATTTCTGGTAACAAAGCAAATACCATAAACACACCAACAATCTTCCAACATTATATTCAACACACATATTAGGTAAGAAGTTGACAGCAACTAGTTAATAACACCCCAGCAAATCCAGGTTCAATAGTCCCTGTCCCGGCATCTCATAGTCTTACTCGGCCACATCTGCAAAATAAATAGAACAGATGAGTGAAACAAAACTCAGTAAGTAAAATGCCTCAACAAAGGAATAAGGTCTGATTACAACAATCATCAAGAAACATCATGAGGGAATTGAATGACCTATGTCATGCTAAAAGGTGAAATAATGGTACAATAAGCAAATCGATATCATTGATAGATATGCATTTGATCAATTTAAAGTGCTCCAAACTTCAGAAGAAGACCTTTTCTCCCGATGATTATTGGATCAGCAGGGAAGAGAAAAGGGAGGAGAAAAGCTAGCCAAATGAGCAGGAGAAAATAGAAGTAAGAAAGAATAAAATCTGATAGTGAAAGAAAAAATAGGATTACCAATACGAGTTCTGAATTCTTTTTCACCTTTGGGTTCCAAATTTGGGACTTCATTTTCAGAAGGCATCTTGATTTGCAGAGTCTCTCCGTCGGTGCCCCACATATCGAGCTGTTTGAAAGTATACCAGAATAATTAAGATATTGAACTAGGGGGTTTAATATTTTGAGGTACGATTTATTGAAATGGCTGATGTGCACCTTAAGTAAGTGACCCAGCAATAATTGTACATGTAAGCGACGCTTTGGCCTCTTCCGTAATCCTCTAGTCTTTAAAACTCTCACAGTAAAAACTGAAGATCGGAGTTCAGCAAAATATGTTGTCAAAAGATATCCTCCTCTTGTGTATTCATATCCATCACCATCATCTTCAAAGAGAACACCTTCAGCTTTACCTGCAGATTCAGAGAGCCCTTAGACGTGAAAGGACAGCAGAATGCAGGCACTATAAGGAAGCTCTCAATATATCACAGCAGCAACAAGTTGCCAAATTGCACAAGCTAACCATTAAGGTTGACTATTCCGGCATTAGGCAGCATAGCTACTATAAGGAGAAACAAAAATAAGCAAATCCAACAAGGGGCAGGAAGTTTTATTAATGATAAGGTACAAAGTCATTACCTATCAAGCTGACAAGGTATATGAACTCCAACAGGCCAGTTAACTACATAATATTTATAGGCTCTTAACCATTTAATTGCTTAGTCACAAGCTTAAGCTATGTAGTCACTGCAGCAACTAGACCAAGCATGATGGAAGACGAAGATCTTCAAGACATTTGCTAGGAAGAAAAAAGTTTTCTCGTCATCATAGTGACACCAATCAGCAACAACAATTGCAAATTTCCAAGTCTTAGATTTTATCAAAGGATATAAAATTGGGTCAAAGAGTACATTTACGGACCTGTAGTATAGAATGAAAGATTCTACAATTGGTAGGAGGCTTCTAATCGAGATGCAGAAACGAGAGAAGCAAGCTTTGAATGAAGGGCAATCTGAAAGAACTATAAGCACTCTTCTAGCCCGACTTTTTCTAAAAGCTTCAGCAGGGTATTGTTTCACTTTCTACAAAAGAACTTTGTTAAATCCACGTACACACTCATATGTGTCGTGATATACTATATCACTGTAACAAATTATGTGACCATCTCATAGCCTCCTCTCTATCTTGTTTTAGTTTGTAATAGAAGATCTTAATTGACTGACATACACACATATATATCGATAAACTGCTCTACTAGAAGAAATGCATGGCCATCTTATTTCACTGAATTAGGTCTGTTTGTGCCATAGTTTCTATGATCAATCATCTTGGTCTCTATACTCTCAACATCTGAACTACCTCTGCGTCACCTCTAATGCCACTACTCCAATTTATGCACTTTAGAGTGCTTGAGCCCACAATTTTTTAACCAAGCATCTCAAAATTTTACAATAACTACTTTTTTCATTGTTGTCATGAATGTTAATACTCTTTTTCCTTTTGTGTTTGGAAAAGTCGGTACTTTACTTGGATGAAATTCTTACGGCTTTTCTTAGAGATGAAAGTATGATTCTTTCAATAAGCTCCAAACCCCCCCTTCCATTGGTTAGTATTTCCACCTTCACTTTCCATAACACCTCTGTTGAATGGAAACAAAATTTGGAAATGAAAATATAAAAAAGCAACAAAGAAAAGCATTGGCAAAATTACGCTTCACAACCAAACAGAAGAGCTCGAGGCTAGCAGTATTTGAAAACATACAGGCTCCTTGCCAAACAATCTGAATTGATAACAATATTGTCATGTTCTTAAGAAAGTATTAACTCTAATTGTGCAAGCATATGGAGCATATTCCTATACATTGCAAGGCAACCATCTCTTCCGAATCAACAAGGCAAAAGAAATGGAAATTGCTAAAGAGGGCCAAAATGAAAGAATATTTAAGTTTGAATATCCAATAAAAGTCATGTCAGGTTGGCTACATATGTGATAGTTTCCCATGAAGCACAATTTAATATATGAATGGCCTAAAAGCGGAAAGTTTACCATTTTCATCCAAAGCTACCAGCAATGTCAAGTCATCCGTCTCCTTAGCTTCACCAACATATTGATAAGGAGGACCCAGAGGAATAATAGATCCACCTTTCAGAAATAATGCCGGTAAATCTTAATACATCAAAATAGTCAGAACAACTTAAGAACAAAATATAACTAAAGACTAAGACTGGATTTTTTGAAAGCTGAATTAACTTTTTGGAACCATGTACCGCATGTGAATCTTCAAAATCAAACTTCATCCATATGCCTTTAGGCAACTTGCGCTCCAATATGTCCAAAAGTTGGTTAGGCTGGGTGCTGCTTAATAATTACACCGAATGTCAGAATCATGTCCACAACATAAATCCACTTAATGAACTTCCATGAAAAGAAATGGATACACTAAGTTTCACTGGCAAGTTTAAAAGATCATTGGTGCCTTAAATTCAAAATTTTCACATTTTTCACCCCTGATGGTGTCAGAAGGTATCAAAAATATCTTTGAAGTTAACTATTGATCTTTCAAGAAAAATCTGGTTTGACAAAGAGGATGCACCAACTGAAATTGAGTGAAGCAACCAAAAGTTTGGTAATAAAAAGAAAAACACTAAATCACTGGAAACTATACGTAAAAGTGATAAGCACTAAGTGACAATAAGGACATACAATATTAGGGTATCCAAATGTTGGAAAAGGAGAAAGCACAGGACTAAGTGATCAAAATTATACAACTAGACCTCCCAGCATTATAATAGACAAAAGAAATGCTTGCTAACCATATAGTATGAAGTCCACCAAATGTCTAGGTATCCCACACATTGACTTGTTAGCATTCCCTATTAATTAATATTTCTCTTTTAGTTGCATTATTTTAAGAAAGTTTTGAATCTTTTCGAAAGAGGAATATTTAATTTATGTTGATTTAGGATTGAGCAATAATATAGTTTCAGTCATTTTAAAGGTTAAATAGGCTAATCACCATCAAATTGATTATCAGAGGCGATCCCCTTATATATAATGCTTCTGTATCTCATTTTTTCTTCTCCAACCCTTTTCTGAACAAATTATCCAACAAATTCTTTGAGATCAATATAAAATGGTCTTTTTCACCAGGCTTCAATGCATTACACCATAAGCAGTTACCCCCTTGGTGGGAAGTACTCAAAGGACTGGCTATTAAATTAGCATAGACAAAAGTTTAAGTAACATACGTATGGAGACAGTTCTACAATCATTAAGTATTGCAACTCCAAAGGAAGAGAATGGATACCTTGCAGAGATAAGAAGTGGTCCCAACAAGAATGAGTTTTCCTCTGATCTTAAGTTGGGATCCTTGGGATCTGCACAAGCAATTCAAGGTTTTCAAAATGCACTGAGGAAAAAAATTGACCCTACTGCCAATAGAATGCAACTGAAGTGAGCAAGCCATACCAGCAAAAAATGTGGGAGTTGCCACAGGAATGCCCCTAGTATGTGCTATATAAAACAAGGTATATATGTGTGGCAAAAGGCGGTACCGCCTCTTTAGTGCCCGGCGACAAACTTCTTCACACTGTGAAAAATAAAAGTTTGTGAAAAGAGTATATACAAGTCCAAGATCTGAAATCCAGCATCAAACTGGATAGGAAGTAAACATAAACTAATGAAGTATTAAGCAGTTCGACAAACCACATTCGACCAAAAAAAAAGAACTACAATACAACAGACGATTACAGTTGTAAGCTCAAAAAACATTTAACTAACAAGGAAGTTCCATTTTCAAACACCCTTTCCACTAGAAACCCTTGAGCCTCATAACATTTCATATTTACAAAATAATGGACATGGAACAATGAGGATCTATTGTCAATGACGTAACAAAAAGACAATAGCCATAAGCAGGCTTCACATAGTAATTCAGATTGGCCCCGCCTTCCATCATAGTTCGTTCCAGATGAGCTGAAAGAATTAACAGTTAGCCTCAAATTATTACGTATATATGTTGTAGATTTGTGAATGGCCAATTAGAACAATAACTTTATAGCAACAACTTTAAAGACACAATCATATGCTGCTTCAATGTTCTTGATTAATAGAAAAGATTTACGCACAAACTATTCTCTGTTTTTAATGCTCTAATCATCTATGATGAAAACAGAACGCACAAATAGAAATTAAAATCAATCATAGACTGTCATTTTTGTCAACAAGGACAAACCTCTTCTCCAAAGGACCAAGGCTCATGATCACGAGACTCTTTTATAGAATGTGCACGACAAAAAGGAAACAAGGCTCCAATACCCATCCACCTTGCAAACAGTTGTGGTGTTGCATCATCAGCAAATCCACCTATGTCCGGCCCAGAGAATGGCTGACCACTGAGCCCCTGAAAACAAACTCACCCTTTATCAGAACAGCATAATACAGTAAAAAAGCTTATAACCATGTTGCACTTGGAAGTAGCAGTTTAGAAAATCAAGAAAGAAACAAGAAATATATTTCAAAATTATTGGTAGTTTCATATAAATCTAAATGGACATGGTCAGCGCCTTCTGTGGGAAATAGATTCCAAATCTCACCCACCCTAATCCCCAAATTTGTCATATTATTGTAATGCATAGATCTTGATGACACAGCTTTCCAAAAATCCGTCAGCAAAATAATTAACAACGTGAACTAGTAATTGTAAACTTCGATGATTAGATGCTTTAAAGTGGCCCTGAATTACCCTCAGCCAATCACACTGAATATCTAGGTGTCAAATACATATGTCCACCCAAAGGGTCTATAGTTCTTCAGTCAAAGTAGATAAAGGTGATGGCACTGAAGGAAACACTCTAATATGTTTGTGACTAGACGGGAAGGGTGGGAGAGTGTCTTCAGTTGATCAGCCTGACAGGACAAATGGGTAGGAAACCAACAGAAGCTAAACCAGCATGACATGCATTTCAAATAATATAACTAAAACAACATCTTCTAGAGCCGAACAAAGCAATCTTGTCAATTCAATTTTGATCACAATAGATCATGAATGAACTAAGGCAGCTATTTATGCAACATAATATAGCTCATGTGCAAATTCTGAATTTTAGGTGTAGAGAACGAAGTGACATGATGTTGTGAGAACTTGGCTCAGTTCAAGAACTTCTTATCCCAATCATTTGTAAATAGCAAGATCTCAAACACAGAATCACAAATTCATTTTCAATTGGTACTCACCAGATTAAGAACCATGGAGATGCTCATATGGAGGTGCGGCCAAGTGGAACGGTTATCTCCTGTCCACGTGGCAGCATACTTTTGGCTGCCTATAAACCCTGCCCTAGTTAGAACAAATGGTCGTTTATTTTCATCAGCTAATTTCTTGCCTTCAAATGTTGATCTTGCCATCAACATGCCATATACCTAAAATATGGAGCCAGTTTCAATAAGCACTAGTATGTAAAGACCGCAGTATAGCTAACAAAATCGCGCAAGAAAAAGAGAAACAAATAATCCAGAGCACTATTTTTGTTTGTTACTATTCTGGAACTTGCCAAACTAGAGAAAATCTACCAAGATGGGAATTATAGTCAAATTTTACGAAATAAACAGTGCTATGATAATGAAAGCTTGAAAAGTTTTATGAAAGTGTCATGACAAAGAAAACTATGGTCCAAAGAACTATACATTGTGATAATGAGAATGATGTTCGCGGCCTCCAAGCTCATCGTCGCCCCTATGAATATTGTTCTCAGGCATGGTCTTTGTCTCTGTCTGTCATTGAACAATGATAAAATGAGACCAGAAACAAGACGAAAAATCAAAAGAATCAAAAGGTTTCAAATTTTTACATCCATAATAGCTGGTTCATTCATATCATTCCATATCCCATCCACGCCGTTGGAAATGAAGTCTTTCACAAGATTAGCCCACCATGAACGGGCTGCTGACATGGTAAAGTCAAGAAATACACAAGGCCCAGGCCATACCTCCCCTAGACATAAAAATAAAATGTGAACAATTTGGAAAGGGGGTAACCACTCAAGTAGAAGTTTAAACAAAACAGAATAGGGGACAAATCGAACATGAATTTCGCAAGTTCGGATCCCCCTACCTCTTCATCAATTGATACGAAAATTTAAGAAAACAGAGTCACATACCAACAAAAGGCACCCTAGCTTTTGCAAGAATATCAAAAGGCACATTAGCTCCTGCTTGAACCCATATATTTCTTTCTGAACCACTTTGAAAGACAAAGTAACCAATATCACATTTAATACCAGGGTCAAGCATCCAGTTTGCCTTGAAACCAATTTGATGAAGATCATTTGCAAGAGATTGTGGATTTGGAAAAGTCACTTGATATAATTAAGAGTAGTCCTAGTTTAGTTTGATCCAACAACAAAGGCATAAAAAATGCCTAGCATATGAAACCCAAAATTAAAAAGAGTAGACTCTGACCATAATCAATTTGTAAGCTCATTTTTGTTTGCAATTGAGGATTAGTTCTGCCTCATAAATTAATAATGCTTGTTGACAAAGCTTCTTATTCTCACTACATAAATTAAGTACAGTCTACTCTGTACCAACTTAACATGGAGGCCAGAAAGTGCCTCAAAACACAGAACGTGCCCTATAATGAATGGTATCATAAGCAAAAGTAAATTGGGAGCTTCAATTTGGAACCTAATTTTGGTTCAAAAACCCTTGACAGAAAGACATTCACACATAATTATTTTGAGTGTTAAGGTGCATTGGGACCGAAGTTCATTAGAGAAACCAACAATTGGATCTAGAGAGATTTGATTAATTCATTATTTGGCTTTATGATTGCCAGTTTTCCACAAGAAGGAAGATACAGTGGTCCAGACAGGAGATAAAATTGTCATTCAACTCACAAGTAAGAAGCTACTTGATACCAGTTTAGATGCTTTTCTCTGAAGGGCATTGGGGATCTCTAAAGTACCACCTTCAAGGTACAATCTCTGTATGACTTGGGTTCTGGGGAAAGATTGTCACCCCTGGACTAGAAGGGCAGAAGACACTTTCGATTACTTTGTACTTAATTATGTAGTATCAAGAGAATGTTGTATGATGCTTTTATTTTGGTATCCAATAGGTTATACCATTTCTAGGAAGGCTAGCTCATCACAGCTTGGTAGGAGGATGTCATTTCAAAAGATCCAGGACGCGGCTCATAGTTTGATATGGAGCAACTGGAGAGAAATAAATAGTAGCTTTTCTAGAAACAACTTTATACTAATTTATAGAGTCACATATAGCTGCCCAACTGCATTATTCTTATTGTGTAGGGAGGTAAGAATTAAGGTGTGGACATATGTGCGCAACTTTTGATCCGTTGCTAGTTCCTATTTGGTTAGTAGTACAAGATATTCTCTCCATGAGTTTACCACAGAATAATTTGCCAAATTTGGTTAGTTGTCGAAGATATTTTGTCCATGAGTTTACTACAGAATACTTATGCGTGATTTGTCAAATTATTAATGAACCTAACATGGGTCCATGTAGTACTCCTTATAAACACCTTGCTTAAGGGATGAAGGATGAAATAAATCTTTTTCCTTTTTTATTGCATTACAGGTATCCTCATTTGATGAATTGCAGCAAATCTCTAATTCGAAATTATTGCAAGTAATACATAATCATTTAAAGAAGTTCACCTCCAAATACAGAAAATCTCTGCGAGTCCCTTTGTCCATCAACATAGGAAGTTAAGTCATCATTGACAGATAATACTAATGTGCAAAAAATGGAGACAATAATAATAATCACCAGCAATATCTTGAAGGAACACACCATCAATTTAGCATAAGAGGATGTAGAAGTCATGACATGACAATTATAGATACTATGAATAGTAAGAGCGAAACATACCGGATCAAAAGTGAAACAGCGAAAACCATCCATGTAGTCTATGTCCATCCATATGACATCACAAGGTATTTTTTTCTCCCTAAATGTCCTCGCAATCTGCTTTATAAAAAAGTGTTAACACATCGAGCATAAAGTTAAAAAAATGAAAAAGTTATGCGGAAGAAAAAAAAAGCCTTTAAAACTAATATCTATAATGGCACCTGCACATGGGATAGAACTCAAGATTGCATAGTTCATCACTTGTGAGGTATTAATTTAAAACATTATTAAGAGAGGACACTGTTAGAATAGTAGAAGGGGGAAAGGTTGGGAAAGTATAAACTATAAAGTCCTGATGCTCCCAAAATCAGTATGTGCAGATGCATCTGCATATCAGAGGAAAAGTGACCAACCTCACGGACTCGATCATCCGGTGTATAGCTCCAACGGCTTTGTTGATAACCTAAGGACCACTTTGGGGGCATAAATACAGTTCCTGGAAAGGAATTTTATCAGACCACAAAACTCAAAAAAGTTATAAGCAACAGGATGCAATAGGAGGGAGGAAAAGGGAAACACAGACCTGAGAGAAAGTTAACAGTAAATAATGCCTGAAATATTTGACTCTATACTCAGGTGATACGCAATGCTCAACTGAATGTTTGGCCTCCTTTCTAGAAGTCATAAACAAATTGCTAGTCTTAAATATAAATAGGCAAATTACTTCTAGGGGACTTGCATATGGCCCACAAAAATTACCGAATTTTTCAATGTGAGAATTTTCCTTTTTTTAAGTGTTTCTTTGCAGTTTGAACCAGTTAACTCTGTCTTGTTGCGTGGAAATGTTGCCCTCTCGAGCAAGTCAATTATAAAAGGAAAAAACAGAAAGATAAAAAAGAAAAAAGAACCATTAAAGAAACAAGAATGAAGAAAAAAAAGTAACCTTCTCTCCCCACCAGGGCACACGACTCAATTCCATTGCAATCTCCTGAACATCATTTGAATCCTATACATATATTTCTGAACAGATTTTCCACTGACAAATATTGCAAATTATATTCTATATACTCTGCTTAACTGGCAACAGTACATCACAGGACACCACATTGCCTTCCGACTTTTAATTATACAACAGCAGAGACCATCTCAGAAATTAGTGCAACCTTTTGATATTATATAAATTCATTTTACTACTGGGAAAAGATAAGAGCTAACTTCCAGCTAAAACAGAGATTTCGTCCATCTTATTGGTAACATATATGCCTAAACTGATATGTGGAATGAAAAATGCAATCCTCAGCTAAAATGGTAACAGCTATTGTGCTGGTTCTTGCTTCTTTCCCATCATAAACTCCTAATCTTGTGCTCCCTTATTTCCTAGGACAAATATCCCGTTAACAAATTTCTGAGAACCAAAAAACTTTACATTTGAGAAAAATAATGTTTTACCTAACCAAGTTGGAAAATCGAGGTATCCATTGAAAATGTCATAAACCAATTAATACACAGAGACAGCAACATGGATAAGATATAATAATGATTCGGAAGTTTACCAATAGCTTGAGACAAAGATATCATAACATCAGTTGGGGAAGCAAATGGACCAAATGTAATAACAGGATAAGACTCTGGAGCTGTAAACTCAATATGTGATTTTTGCTGTAAATCGATCTGCTCAAACAACAAACAACTAGTCACCCATAGATGATTTCATCCAGTCACCCGCTTTTAACATAATGTAAAAAGATAAAGAATACCTCACAACGCCGTGTCGTATCTGCCAGAACCCCCAGTGCTTCTCCATTAGGAAGAACGGCCAGAACCCATGGGTGGGATTGGTACAATGAAGTATTTTCAGGACCATAACCAAAGGCATCAGTATTCCAAGCAACTACCTGTAGGGAAAAAAGTTAATATAGAAAGCTGATTCGGGAGATAGGGAGGAAGAAAGCATGATATTCATATTGTCCAGAAGACCATTTTCACTGACTTACCCTCTTCCCTGTTCTTTCAAGTGGCCCACTAACTTCTCCAGTCCCATAGAATGAGGTGCCATCAGGAAGCTGAATAAAAACCAAACTCAAATCCATCAAAAAAAAAAAAAAATGAACCCAACATAAGGAATTATATAAAAGTGTGCATTGGCAGTACATGTGTGCTTGCATAGAGCATTCGGAAAATGCATTGTGAATTATAGCTTACCTCAATGGTAACAGTTTGCTGTCCACGACTGCATTGAAATGTAGGAATAAATGGTGGAATCTGATTAGCATTGGTCAGCTTTGTCTCCCTAACTTTGGGATTAACAAACGAAAGACTCGGAAATGTTGCATCTCGATCATATGCAGAACAATCGAAACGAAACACTTCGTCCCCTAGAATTGGCTCAAAAATCATATTCCCTGACCTCACATCTGAGGTAACTATGCTGCACTCATCCCCTGCCATGATTGATAACTGTAACCTATCACTAGGAAATTTTTCTTCTGAATGAACTCTGCCTGCCAAGTACTTGGTTTCTCCTTTTATAGAGAGTTTTTGCACTGGATTCCTGGCTTTTACTTTTTACTGTATGGCATTGCCTCATTTTGGATGAAGGTATATCTGCTATGAAGGAGGACATACTTCAAGTGGAAGAAAGTAACACTAGGAAATTTACCTGAGCTTTGGCTTTTTCTTTTCACTGTATGGTGTTTCCCTTTTGTCAAGAGAAGGATGGTTCAAAGGTTCCATTGTTACGGCCTCAAGACCTGAAGTAATTATATTGCTGTGATCTCATTCCTGATAATGCAGGTGTCCATTTATCTTGTTCCTACAGATTCAAGATGCCAACATTACAGATTGGCATGAGAAAGGGGCAAATTGTGAACTTCTAATACGACAAATTCTAATGCTAACGATATATCATAAATTTTCTGAAGATGCTTGACAATTTGTGATAGCAATGCACCTTATATACTTGCTTGTGGCAATGACTCTTTTGGACTACAGGACATCAAGCAATTATACCCTTCACAAAATTTTATCTCATTCGAATCCACGAAAGCTTTATTTCATGCAAATAAGAAAATATGATCTCTTCCTTCCAACTCAATGTCAGTTGGGATTCACTTCAGGCACAATATGCAAGCATTGGTACCACACAGATACAATGCTCCTGCATTGATGCTTTAATTCTTCATTAGTCCATTAGAAACATCAAATATAATAAATACTTCATTTTAACGTGTCCTCCTTTCCCTTCCTACTTTAGTTGGATCTATTCGATCTCTCGAGCCCTGAAGAAACCCCGCCTCCCCTTCAGACTCCATATCTCATTTAACTCTATGTATGTATGTGGGTACCTAATATCTATGAGGGTTCACCCACCCGGTTATAACATTCATTTCTATTGCGCCTAAAATCTCTTGTTAGTCCATAGGCTTAGTTTCTCTTTTAAGTAACTTATTGCAAAACAAAAGATTTCAATGAAACTTCTTTATGAATTTTGGTCAATTGTCATTAATTTCCACGTATCTATCATACAGGAATTTCACTTTTGAGCACTGCCAATCCACAACTAGCGAGTGTAAAGTTCAAAGATTATAGCACCCTTCTTTTTGGACTGATGTGAATTTGAGAGAACAAAGTGATGAAGCATAATCTCAATCAACAGTTAATAAAGTATTCATAAACAAATGCAGAAAAATATATTAGAAGATACGAGTAAATTACCTCCACTAGTTCTTTATCTTTGATCGAAATGTCAATTTGGTCCCCGTGTTTCAAAATTAGCCTCTTTGAAATAATGAGTGAGTAATTTATAAATCGGCGTTGTGGGTTGAAGCATTAAAACGGTTAAGTTTTTAAACCTATGGGACTAGTCTCGCTCATCATCTCCACCATCCCTCACAACCAGTTGACCATGAAGTAACATTCATAATCAGAAGACGATTTTGAGCTTGGGAACACATTGGCGATGATGCCATATCTTGTTCTCAAGTCCAGTAACAACAATGCACCAAAACCCTAGCTCCGAACAAGCTCAATCGGAATCACTGCGCATCAACGCCGGCGAGGAAGATGAGAAAAGAAGAAGAAAAAGAAAGAAAAAGCGGGAAAAATAAATAAATATCGAATTCCCCTTTTACCCTGATAACCTAAATAACAAAAAAGATTTGGGTAAAATGTTTATATGACCACTATAACAATCTTTTTCGATTTTGTTTTGACCATTCAATTATCTTGTTTTGATCATTCAATTATCAATTGACTTCTATTTTGGTCATTTTATTAATTTTTTTATTAAAATAGATTAACTGTTAAGGAAAATTATAATATTAGTTAAAAAGATTATATTTTTGCCCTTAAATTAATTTTTTTTGCAAATTAATTATATTTTTGTCCTTAAATTAAATTTATTTACAAATATAATTGATTGATTTTACAATTTTACGCTTAACAATTAGCTTATTTTAATAGAAAAATTGATACAATGGCCAAAATAAAACTCAATTGATAGTTGAATGGTCAAACAAGATAAAAAATAATCAGATGGCCAAAACATAACTGAAAAACTAGTTTAGTGGCTATAAAAATATTTTACTCAAAAAGGAAATAATATTGAAGACTATGATTTACTTTGAAATATTAGGACACTACAATATTATTATTTTGGACAATAATAACATTTACTTTTGAATTTCTCGGTTGGAAGAAGAGGAAGAGGGAAACAACAATAACATCATAAAAGCCCACAAGTAAATTGATCATATTTGCATTTTGATTTACACTACTTTTCAGGTAATGATTTTTCACCTTTGATTTATCTAGAAATCGTCTTGTTCGTAACAGATAAGTTAATTTTAAATTTTTTACGGTCCTAAAGGACTATATGCTTTATCAAAGAACAATAATGGAATTCAATTCTATGCTTTGAAAATGATGGACATGTTTTTTGTATATGTGACGTTCCTTAATCCATGATGAAAGGCAAAGGAATTTTTTTGGGAAAAACACCAAGGCTTTGAAGAACATTTGCAATCTTGATATAATCCTACCTTATGTGAAGTGTCAACACTAAAAAGACTAACCTATATGCCATAACAAAAGATGGTAGTAGTAAGAGGATAAGCTAAGGTTTAGGGAAATTGCATATTATTCTGGCTACTTTACGTATGCTTATAAGTTGATAAAACTTCATTGAAGTACAAAAAAAAATCTTAGTGGTATGTACTTGATCAATAATTGGCATGATTATCATTCATTCATTCCAATAAAATAGTTCTTGAAATTCATAATGGATTAAAATAAAGGAAAAGTAAATGTAACACAATTATTTAAGAAAATTTATTTTGTTACATAGTTTTAGAAATTTTTTTTAAAAACCCAACAAATACTTATTAATTAAGTTCTCAAAAACAATTGTGAGGCTTCAATGTTCATAGCTCTAATAGCTCTTTGAGACTATAAGAAAAAATCTATATCATTAGAATTGAATACTTTTCACCCAAAGATAATTTAAAGAACAAATCTAATATGTTATTTGCTAAAGTTATTAGAACGGATTAAAGGAACTCATAAGCTGAAGAAGTGCAATGGTCTTTCAAATTGGAGTAGAACAAACTCGAAACTTTATGATTAATGAAGAGAGACTCAGGATCAGAATTGAATTTGCAGGTCAATAAAACCACATTAATCTGACAACACAAATATGTCTATTAGATTTTATTGTATTTGTTTGGCTCCGCGTGCAACAACACGAATGTGTCCATAAGATTTTTCTTGATATTTATTAGATGAGTTTGGGAGTTTCTCTCTCTTTTTTGGTCAAATAAGTTTTGGGGGTTGGAGGAAGCTTTGAAGTATTGCGAGGGGGAGAAATTAAAAAGACAAGAAAATGCGAACCGCTTGGATATTCTCATAAATATGGATACTTGGGTTAGAGTCAAAATATATACTTTCTTCAATTGAATTTGACCAACTCAAATATATTCAATGTGATCTCTATTTTATTTGTTTTTTCAGTAAAGATGTTATATATTTGTTTTTGTCAGCGGGATGTTACTTTGATCAACACCAAATCGGAATACATATTTGGATGGTTGCTTTTGAATTTTTTAACCAGAATATAGTAGAATAAAATTAGTTCAAATTGAAAATTCCATACAATTGAAAATAATTTAATTGTTAACAAAGAGTCCACAATAATTAGATCAACCAAAATCAATATGCAACCAATAATAAAATCCAATAAATGAGCACAATAAACCAAAATTAATACAAATCAAGATTCACAATATCATTTGAATGCTTAAAAAAGACAAAACAAATAAAATTAAGACTCTCTTTACTAACAAACCACATATCTCAATCTAACAAGATAGTAGAATCTAATAGTAACTCGACTTAATTAGAAAGACACGTATAAATGGGTCTGAATTCAGACGTCCAAATTATGGGTAGTGATTAAATTAATTTAAATTTATAACATAGTTGTATATGTGCTAAATTGTTAGAAAAAAAGGCACAATAATCATTTGATCATTCACCAGTTTATTACCTTTGTTAATGGAATGAGGGTGCTAGGGCTTGTGTCTAGTTAAAATAAAAGATTAGGAGTATTAGGAGTTAATTACGATATCCTATGGGTATTATGAGATAAACAACAATGTTTATAATTTTTTCTTTACCTTTCTAATGACAGTACTGCAAATTGTATAAGGACCCAAATTCCAAGTAATTTTGCAAATCATATGACCAAATCCTAGGAGGATAGGAATTTTGTGAGTATTGAAAATCCTAAGTACTTGGGTAATTTATGAGTTAATTTTAGTATTTAAATAAAATTAAGAAAGAAATTATGAATTAGTTAATGTATCACAAATGACGTTTTACGCAAATTGTATGACCATATCCTTCCTAGATATTGGACCAACTTTCACAAATGGTCTTTAATGGTGGCACATTTTTGTATTTTCTTGCCTACTATTTAAAAAATAACATGTTTGGTCATTTCATTAATATTTTCACTTTTTGAGTTAATTGTGAGATAATTATAATTTCACAAGGGATTTGTATAATTTAGGTAAACCGTACGATCAAATCCTACGAGGATACGAAATCGAATCCTAAACTACATGGAAATGGGATTGTTCCTAAAAAAACACTGACCAACTATAAGTAGGACCAAAGGGGCACACGAACTGTCTGACCAACTACAAGTACAACCATTAGAAGGTAAAGAACTATAAGTACAACCAACGGGCACACGAACTGTCCATAGTGTAACCTAGAAATCCCCAAAACAAAGTGTGATCCTAATCCCTAATCCAATATACGAACCCAAAACACACCCACGAAATTCTCCGATCGAAGAATATATAGAATTATAGAGATGGCAGACTGGACAGGTCTTCGGCATGATCTTGTAGTTGAGATTGCTGAACGGGTTCCTTCCATGGAGAGCTACAACTCTTTCGGTGATGTTTGCAAATCATGGCGAGATGCTGCTACAAAAGGCCATCTCAACCAAAAAGCTTTCGAGGGGCTGTGGCTTATGCACGCAGAGAAAGGAGAAGAGAAAGGGTCTTCACCAGAGCAGCAACAGCAGGAGGGAATGCGCGTATTTGCCAGCGTCTCATTAGGCGGCAAGACTCGTAAGATTTTCTTACCTGAAGCTAGCAAAAAACGTTGCTTATCATGCAGAGATTGGCTATCGCCGAAGATGAAATCCAATCATGTCTTTTGCATCCATTGTCGCGTGTTCAAATCAATCTCCCTAAACTTAATACTTTACCGGATTATGATAGTATGATCAGTCACAACTTGCATTTTGTCGAAAAGCTGGTTTTATCTGCAGATCCAAGTTCAACCTCTGACTTTATTGTCATAGTCATATGGGGTCGTCGTAATAGGTTGGGGCTTTGCAAACCAGGAGATACCTCCTGGACTGCCATGGATGAGTGGCTTGATCCATTTTTTGATATAGTCTATTGCAATAACAAGTTGTACGCATTGGATTGGGACAGCAGAGTTGTAACATGTGATGTTCATGGACAAAAGTTTCACCAAGTCTTTGCTCTGCCACCACAACTTATTCCAAAGAAGTACTTGGTTGAGTTTTGGGAGAAATTTCTTATTGTTTACAGACATATAGATATACAAGAAGATTTCTATAAAACTGAAGGATTTACGGTTTTTGAGGTAAACATAGAAGATGGTACGTCAGTGGAAGTTAAGGATTTGAGGAATAAAGCTCTATTCTTGGGCTATAACTCTTCGTTTTCCATCGAGTGTTCTGACTTTAATAATTGTAAGCCTAATTGCATATACTTCACGGATGATAGCATGGATATATACTTATCTTTTGAGGAGGGTGGTGGCAAAGATATGGGCATCTTATAATTTATCGGATGGAAGCATCAAGCCTTTGTTTGCTGAGACAAGATGTAGCAGGATTACACCACATACATGGATTGGACCAAGCTTTTGATCAAGCTGTTCCTTTTCCCTTTTCTCTTTGGTTTCTTGAATTATATTTTCCTTTTCCTTTTTCTTTTCTAGAGGCTTGAGAGTTTGCGATGAATAATATGCTATATTATCACGTTTGGATGGATGGATTTGAATTTCTTATACAAGTATTGTAATATAACAAATGAAAATCAATTCAATATTCAACTCGTCTTTTTTTTTTTGTTTTATAAAAAATGAAATTGCATTAAAAAAGAGGTCCAAGTTGAACTTCTTTTTTTTCTAGATCAAATATAAAATTGTATTAAAAAGAGGTCCAACGTGGAGCCTTTTTTTTTAATTGTTAAAAACGAAACTATATTGAAAAAAAAAATTAAACGTGGAATTTTTTTGGAGTAAAAAATGAAATCGCTCAAGAAAAAGTCTAATGCCAAGTTTTTCTTTTCTTTTTAGACAAAAAGTAAATTGCATGAAAAAAATAGTTTAATGTTGAACTTTTTTTTTTGGTAAACAATGAAATTTGCATTGAAAATGGTGGTCCAAGTATAACATTTACTTCTTCTTTTTTTTTTTTTTGGCTAAAAAATGAATTGCATTAAAAAATATCTAAAGTGGAACTTTTTTTTTGGTAAAAAATAAAATTGTATTAAAAAGAGATCCAACGTGGAACCTTTCATTACATTGGATCTTGGTTAAATGTCTTTCAACTAAAATTATGGTTTATTAAATTAGATTATAATTATATCTTAAGTTTATATTTTATGTATGTTAGGACTCTATCTTATCTTCATTTAAACTTTTTTACCTCTATTTGAAAAAAAAAAAACTTAGGATACAACAACTTGAAGAAGTGAGATACATACATGTATATTTTGAAAGTTTGATCTATGTAAAATTGATTACTGTCACATTTTTTAGAAAATAGGTGCGTATCTTTTTTTTTTCCTTTTTTTTTGGGTAATGACATTGTATTTAGGCTCCGTTTGTTTGCCGTAAAATAATTTGATTGTGGAAAATATTTTCAGAGGAAAATATTTTTCTGGGTTCCGTTTGTTTGTCGTAAAATAAATTGATGAGAGAAAATATTTTTCTGAAAAATAAAATGCTGAAAAATATTTTCTGGTGTTTGAATGTACAGTGAATAATATTTTCCGATATTAGATTTTATAAAAATATATATACACATAGTATATATATATTAACCGTGAGCGTGAGGGTGAGGGGAGGGGTGGGTGGGATAGAGGTGGGGCGTAACACCGGAAAATTGAGCAAAAGTAGCCACCATTTTTTATTGAAAAATATTTTCTAGTTAGACCAATTTTTTGGTGTTTGATTTTTTAGTGTTACCAAACACCAAAAAATTGAAAAAATATTTATGACAAACAAACGGAGCCCTCTCAATAAAGTAATTAAAAAACTGAATTAATTAATTTTACGTTCTATATTTTAAAATATTTACATCACACCCGTGAATCGCACGGGTATAAATGAAATTTGAGTCACTCTTCATAGACATGACAGCCACTTCCAAAGTCTTATTTTCCATTTCCTCATTTCTCATCTTCATTTAATTATTTTTGATCTCTCTGGTTGAAGCCAACAATATAATAACGGTTTCAGATTCGATCTCAACCATCATGACTCTCCAGTTTCGATGTACATACGAGATCGATAGTGAAACCATTATTGTTGGCTTCACAATCGATCTCATCCCATGTAAGAACAAAGACACACCTAGAAATTGGCAAGAATTAAGCAAAATGAATATATATCTTCTCATCATTCTCGCCACCTGAAGGCCATTTTTCATCTGCAAAACTAAGATCTATCGCAGACGTACTCAATGTTGATAGATTCCTTAAGTCATCAATGGAGTGCTTTCCAGGCAGAGACTGAACCTCAGATGGAAAATGAAATCTTTCAGCACCAATTATGGTGGCAGGAGTGTAGTGTTTTTTCGCAGCGTCCATATCTAGCGCTGGTGAAATTGGGGGTGGTGGCGGCTTGACCCATTCTGAAAATTATCGCTGGTCTAGAGTGAGTCTAGACCTCAAGACAGCATCGAGTTTTTCAGCTTTCATGGTTAGAGGAGGGTCAGTTGCTACCGTTTTATGTTAACATGTTTCATTAAAACCTTAAAACATGGTGTGCTAAACACATTGATTGATTATGATTCAAATTGATTGATTATGATATAGCCTTATAATCATCAGAGACTTATATGCATGTTGTTGTGGTTGAGCATTTGTGATCTGCAATGTTATATCTACATTGTTATAGTACTTTAATAGCTTTCTGAGACTAAAAGAAAATATCTACACTGTTAGAGTACTTTTCATCAGAACATAATTTAAATCAAATTTAATATATCATTTGCTACTATTGGTAAAATTACTAGAACGAGTCGGAAGAACTCATATCTTTAAGAACCATGCAATGATCTTTTAAATTGGAGGTGAACAAACTCAAAACTTTATGATTTATAAAGAGAGACTTGGGAATTGAATTTTTCGGTCAATAAAACCACATTGTTATATGTCCATTAGATTTTATTGTATTTGTTTTGCTCGACATGTAACAAACACGAATGTGTCCATGAGATTTTTTTTTTTAATTTATTAGAGGATTTTTGGAGTTTCTCTCTATTTTGGTCAAATAAGTTTGGGCCATTGGGGGTTGGAGGAAGATTTGAAGTATGGGAGGGGGAGAAACTAAATCGACAAGACAATGCCAACTGGTTGGATATCTTCATAAATGTACCTTTTTCAATTGTATTTGATCTCAATTTAATTCTAACCTTTATTTTGTTTCTTTTTTGGCAAAGAAGTTACATTTTTTCTTTTGGTCAGCACGTAGGATGTTACTTTTATCAACACAAAATCCCAAGATAAGATCTGATGGATGGCTTTGAATTTCTTAACCAGAATATAACGAAATAAAATAAAAAAAATTAAGAAAATCAATACAGATTGAAAATCCATGAAAAATTCAATTTCCTTACGTGACAACCGAAAATAAATGCACATCTAATTCAAATTGAGATGACATTATAACATAGAGTCCACAATAATAAAGGAACCAAAAATCAGTATGCAACGAGATATCAAATCCGATAAATGACCTTAGCATCTAAGAATGCTACAACACGATAAACCAAAATTAATACACAGCAAAATTCAACAAAATCACTTAACGCTTAAAAAGACAACAACAATAAAATTAAGACTGACTTTACTAACAAACCACACGTCTCAATCTAATATGATAATAGAATGTAAGGTAACAAAGGGTACACTGAAATAGGTTAGAAATGAAATGACATTTTCTAATTCTATTCTAATTCTCATGCTTAGTATGACGGAATGAACTTGAGATTCTCATTTCCAAGTTAATCCATTCTCCCATTCATGGGATTAGGCATTCCAGAGTAAACACATGAGATTAGTCAATTATTATGTGTTTAGGAATAAACTTATTCCTCAAATGACTAATATAACACATCAAAACATAACTTTTTTACAAACATGTCCCTTTTATATATAGTTTCTTTTGCAATAATAGCAACAACAACAACAATAATAATAATATACTAATACTCGTAAATATAATAAGAATAACAATAATAATATAAATAATAACGATAATAATAACAATGATGATAACAATAAAAATAATGACAATAACAACAATAACAATACTAATTATTTTTATTATTAGAATATTATTATTATTATTATTAATAAAAATATTAATGTTATTAACATTACTATTATTATTATCATTATCTATTGTTATTAGTATGTTATTTACAATTATATTCATGTTTATTCTTATTTTTAATATAATAATAATAAAAGGGTAATCATGTCATATTATACAAATCATTTCGAATAATACTCTTGTATACTGACTACCAAACATGGATTTAAAATCAATATACTAATTTCTATCTTCATTATTGGAGTATACCAAGCATGTCATTGTTATTCCCAAGTTCATTCTATTCTTTCATTCCATTCATGTCCAAATTTATTTCAATGTACCAATTGCTACCTAATAGTAATTGGACTTATAAAAAGATAAGTATTATTATAGTTCACTTAATAAATCGGTTTAAATTCATATATCCATATTATGTATAGTGATTGGGCTGACCGATAAAAAAATTATTTGTAAAATATTTATACTCTTCACCAATTTAAACAAATATTATATTTTTGTCTCCTAAATGATAATAGGTCAAAGCATAAATAAAATTTGCTAGGGATTAGGCTCTCTCTTTAGTACGGTGGATATATATTTAACAAAATGTGTGTGTGCCGAGTACATGTCATTTGTGATAAACTATTAGAACACATGCACGATTTTCATTTGACCAATTCCGTTACCTTGGTTAACGAAATGAGAGTGATAGGGCATGTGGTGAGGTTAAAAAACCAAAAAAAAAAAAAACACTTTAGAAGTATTATGAGTTAATTACGATTTATTATAACTTAGTAACACTGTTGTTATTTTTTTCTTACCTCTCTATTCAATTGGATAAGGACCCAAATATATTCCAAATAATTGGCATTTGAGTCATTTCGATCCCTTTTTTTTTCATTCAAAATAGATTTAAGACTATATAACTAGTGAAAATTGAATTCACAAACTCTTACACACACAATAAATAACATACCACTAGCCAAAGCCTTGGTAAATTTTGGTTTAAGGGAAGGATTACAAATAGCATCAGCAATGGGCCTCAATTAGCTGTATATTGAAACTGATTCCAAAGCAGTTGATGATCTTATGCGAAACACCACACCTCCTACTAGCCCATTCAGGATGGAGATTGAAGAGTGGAAAGTGTTGTTACACCATAATCAAGGTTTCTACCTCAAACATATCCACCACAAAGCTAACAAGTATGCAGATTAGCTAATCAATTTTAGCTTGACTCAACCATTTGGACATTCTCTGGTGGAGGGGGCCCTCGAGGAGCTTCTTCTGGAACAAGATGTAAGAGGTGAAAGTTCCAGAAGAGTTCTAAAAGAGTATGTGGCAGAGATTATTAGACTATACACTTATCCCACATAAAAAAATTAAGTGCATAGTCTACGCACCTTCAATCCTCCACATGTGTGTATTTAATCATGTATTCAATCTTCCAAGTGTGACCATCTCAAAAAAAGGTCTACGCGTGTTCAATATTTCACGTGTGACCCCTCTCAAATCAGGTTACAAGTGAGGGGGAGTGTTAAAATATACACTTGTCCTATATAGAAAAATCATAAACTCTTAGACCACCTTGTAAGATCGTGGGCTACTCCACTTGATACCAATTGATTTTAAGATGGAATCTCAATTATCTTTACAGAGATATCTTGTTTAGTCTCCTTTTAAACCATAAAAAAAAAACCAGAAGTCAAGTTCAGTTTGACCGAAAAATAGAAAAGAAAAGTGTAATTTGAGCAGTGATATCATTGTTTAATTTTGGCTTTTGCCTTTTCTTTTTTAAATAGAAAAAAATTTGTGACTCCAATTTAAATCCTATCAAGATACGATGATTATTTGACCAGTTACGTTAATTGAATTAGCAAAAAGATTATGGTGATGGAGCTACATATATTATAAATTAAAACTAAATAAATTATAAGGTAATTATGAGTAAACTACTGCATTGTAGCATAACTATACATTTTAGGCAAATCATATAATCAAATCCTAGGAGGATAGGAATCTTGTAAGAATCGTAAATCCTAAAGTACTTGGTAATTTACAAGTTAATTGTAGAATTAAAACAAGATTAAGAGAAAATTTATGAATTAACTACTATATAACAGAAGATCTGTAAATTGTACCACCAAATCCTTCCCGAGTATTGTATATCCTACAATACTATTGAAAAGAAAATTATAAGATAATTACAATATATATTTCTTTTTTGATCAGTTGTAAGATAATTATAATTTCACAAGAGGTTTGTACAATTAGATAAATCGTACGACCAAATCCTACAAGAATACGGAATCGAGTCCTAAACTACACGGGAATGGGATTGTTCCTAAAAAACATTGACCAACGGGGCACACGAACTGTCTGACCAACTATAAGTACAACCAAAGGGGCACACGACTGTATACATCGTGTTTTTTTTTTTTTTTTTGGGTCTATATACATCGTGTTTTGACCAAAAAAAAAAAAGAACTGTATACATCGTGTAACCTAGAAATCCCCAAAAGAAGTGTAATCCTAATCCCAAATCCAATGTACGAACCCAAAACACACCCACAAAATTCTCCGATCGAAGAATATATAGAATTAAAGAGATGGCAGACTGGACAGGTCTTCAGCATGATCGTGTAATTGAGATTGCTGAACGGGTTCCATCCATGGAGAGCTACAACTCTTTTGGCGCAGTTTGCAAATCATTGTGAGATGCCGCTACAAAAGGCCATCTCAACCAAAAAGCTTTCGAGGGGCCGTGGCTTATGCACGCAGAGAAAGGAGAAGAGAAAGGGTCTTCACCAGAGCAGCAACAGCAGGAGGCAATGCGCGAATTTTCCAGCGTCTCATTAGGCGCAAGACTCGTAAGATTTTCTTACCTGAAGCTAGCAAAAAACGCTGCATATCATGCAAAGATTGGCTATTTGTAGTTGCCGAAGATGAAATCCAAGCAAGTCTTTTGCATCCAATGTCGCGTGTTCAAATCCATCTCCCTAAACTTAATACTTTTCCGGATTATGATATTCTGGTCTGTTACAACTTGTATTTTGTCGAAAGGGTGGTTTTAACTGCAGATCCAAGTTCAACCACTGACTTTATTGTCATGGTCATATGGGGTTGTCAAAACAGGTTCGGGTTTTGCAAGCCAGGAGATACCTCCTGGACTGCCATGGATAAGTGGCTTGCTCCATTTCATGATATAGTTAGTTTATTTCAATAACAAGTTGTACGCATTGGATTGGCACAGCAGAGTTGTAACATGTGATATTCATGGACCAAACCCAACTCAGTTTCACGAAGTCTTTGCTATGCCACCAGAGCTAATTCAAAAGAAGTACTTGGTTGAGTGTTCGGGGAAATTTCTTATTGTTTACAGAGAGGTATATATACAAGATGATTTCTCTTACAAAACTGTAGAATTTAAGGTTTTTGAGGTGAACATTGAAGATGGTATGTGGGCGGAGGTTAGGGATTTGGTGAATAAAGCTCTATTCTTGGGCTATAACTCTTCGTTTTCCGTTGAGTGTTCTAAGCTCAATAATTGTAAGCCTAATTGCATATACTTCACGGATGATAGCGCGGAGCTATACTTAGCTTCAGAGGAGGGAGGTGGCAAAGATATGGGCATCTATCACTTATCGGATGGAAGCAGCAGAGGGAGGTGGCAAAGATATGGGCATCTGTCACTTATCGGATGGAAGCAGCAGGCCTTTGTTTTCCGAGACACAGTATAGCAGGATTACACCACCAACATGGATTGGACCAAGCTTTTGATGAAACAGAGAAAAATAAGAGGAAGAGTAGAAGAATCAAACAAGTTTAAATTATCAACTTGAAGCTTGCAAAGCTACACCACCGTCCTTGGAACACTGCCTAAAGGCTCAGCAAATGGAAAAAGAAGAATCAATGAACACTTCCTAAAGGCTCAGCAAATGGAAAAATTAATTAACTAACAACTATATTTAAGAAACAAGTATGTTTATTTCAACAATATGCTTCCTTGAATTTCTCATGATTTTCACTTAAGCATATGTAATTCGTGTTATAGTTTATAAGCATACAAAATTATCATCTTTGATTTAAAAGATGGCGTATAAAGTTTATAGCTTAATTAGATTATATAAAGATTCTATTATATTATCTTATTACATATTATTCTATTAGTTAATTCTAACTTCCAATTCTTTCAAAATAACATCTAAAATTTTGTTTGAAATATTCTTTTCCTTATATTGGAATTTAGTGTCTAATAGTATACAAAAAATAGTGAGATGGAAAATATCTAACCCTCCATTTTTGCTTTGACAAATTGAATTATTTGAAGCCTATTATGTTTATGATCACTTGTGTTTTTGTTCATTGCTTCGGATAAGAATTTTGAAATGGAATGGGCTGATTATAGCTTAAAACAGGTAGAGTTTGGTTTGATAATTGTGTTCATTAAGTATGATTCTCATCATTTATGATTTACCTATTTAAACTTGCATTAACAGTCTGTTTTTTTTTTTTTTTTTTTAACCCCACCCCCATGTCCCATATTTTAATGAGATTCCAACCCTGATTTCCCAACTCAATGCAAATGTAAGTAACTCACTACTAAGTTACTCTTGAATCTCACATTAAACGTCTTTTTTTGGATTGAGGGGAATAGGATGAAAGGAGTGGTAGTGGGAGAATAAGGAGTTTACTCCCTCCTTATGTTTGGATTGGGAGGACAAGCAGATGCATAGGGGTATAGGAGGCATTGGTGTCCCTCGTATACCCTAAAATTTAATCCTCCCAAATTTGGGTTAAACGGAGGGAGGGAAAGCTTTTTTGTTTTTTTTTTGAAATTTTTTTCAAAAAGTTCAGTTCTAATCATGAGCTAACATGTATCGGGACAGTGGCCTTGACGTGAGATAGAAGTGAGATGTGTAAGTGGAGTCGAGGTGAGAGAAATAGAGGGTTGGAGTGTGAGTAGACCCGAGATGAGAGAAAATAAGAAATATAAGTGAGTTCGGACATTTTGAAGACCAACCTTTTTTTTTTTGTAATGATTATTTTGACATTCATCCCATAATTACTACATCAGCGAAGGTAAATTAAAAAAAGTTCACTTGTACATAAAATTTATCTTTTCCTTCTATTTCTTTTTTAATTCAAATAAACTAAATCATAATCCTTTATAATTTTTTCCTTTATAAAATTCTTAAATCCTAACAAGATTTAATAATATCTTCTCTGTTTTATGATTTTATCCTTTACTTCATTAAATTATCCTCTTTTCTTAAAGTATCAGCATCCCAAAGCTCATGGACAATCTCAAGAGGACAATTTACTACTAACATTTATGTTTTCCAAAAAAAAAAAAAAAACAAAATTAGTCAACACCTATAGGGTTAGCATCATGAAGTACAAGTAAATGTAAAGCAGGGGGCAGGTTACTAAACCAATCAACTGGGAGAGTGCTTATTCTAACTGCATGAGCAACCCAATTTGCTACTCGGTTAGCTGATCGACTGATCCACTGAAATGAATAGCCAGAAACTGACAATAAGGCAGAAAGAGAGTTATGGACAATAGAGGTAATCCTCCAGTCACATAACATGGAGCCGATGAAGGCTTTGATAACAGTTGCAGAATCTGATTCAATCATGACAGAACTGTGTGAGCCAGAAGATGCAAGAATAGAACAGGCAGTTTGGCAAGCAAGAGCTTCTGCCTATACCATGGAGGTGCAGGGGGAGGCAAATGCCTGACCAGCAATAAGATGGCCCACCGCATCCCGACAGACGACCGCTATACCAGCTGGGTGGTCAGGATCCACAAAGGAAGCATCACAACTGAAAGAAAGAGAGCCAGAATGGGGAGAAATCCATTCTCGTTCCTGATGTAAAATCGCTGGAGTCTGTTGGGTGGGATCCAAAGTGCGGAGATGGCCTCAAGTTGAGGGCACAGAAAAGTTACCGAGATGGTAGTGAAGTTCAGCTATAAGAGAATCGATGTCAGACCAACTTTTAGAACCCCGGAAGCCACCAATCAACCAATAATACATCTCCAATAACCCATCTAGCCCCTTCATTCAGCAAATCATGCCCAGACAAAAAGACTATTCCAAATAAAAGTTGGAATTAACAAGTTTATGGATAATTTACACCAAGATATTAAATAAATAAGAAAATAATTAATAACAGGATATTGCACCCCTATTAATTATTGAATAAGCAAAAATGGGAAATATATTAAAATGCATAATTAATTATTATATAGTTATTTGCAATAATGTCTAGTTTTCTCCTTCGTTGATATCTTATTGTAAGGCTAATGACAACTTTTCAAATACATTACCACATCTTGTCCATTGTTTAAGTTCATTTTAAATCCATCACTGTCTTGAAGGACTATGTGCTTTACCAAATAACATTAATCGAACTCAATTCTATGCTTTGAGAATGATGGAAATAAATTTTGTATATGTGGTTCCTTAATCCATGAGGGAATTGAAGAAAAAGGAATTTTTTTTTTGGAAAAACACAAAGGTTGTGAAGAAGATTTGCAGTCTTGATATTAATCCTAGCTTATGTGAAATGTCAACACCAAAAAGGGAAGAAATGATAATAGTTAGTAACCTATATGTCATAACAAAAGATAGTAAGGATAAGCTTTTGGAAAATTGCATATTATTCGGGCTACCTTACATATGCTTAATTAATAAAACACTTCATTGAATTACAAAGAAGTAAAATACACCATACCCCCCTTGTGTTTTGCTAAAGTTATGTTATAAACCCTATATTTTCAAAATTCGCGTTATAAACCTTGTGTAATGAAAAATGTTGCATATTACCCCTACCATTCATTTATCTGTCAAATTCAACGTGAAACATAATACACACTCCTATGATACAAATATAGCATTTATTAGGTGTAAAACATATGAAGAAAGACGAAAATATCCTCTTTCTCACATGAGTAACCTCTTTTTTTTTTTTCAATAAAAATCTCCACCCATAGAATTCAAAACTCTCCCTTCTTCAACAAATTTAATTCAATGCAACATGACAGATGCCATAAAATTAGAACAAGTCTGAAAAACAAAGGTTGAAAGTTTTCTTATATAAAATGCATAATGAACCTTTAAAGTAAATTCAATGCAACATGAGATCCCATAAAATTAGAACAGGTCTGAGAAACAAAGGTTGAAACTTTTTTTTTGTATAAAATGCATAATGAACCTTTAAAGAAAGGGTTAAATCCACTTTGTATCCCTATCCTATACATGTTATGACACTTATTTCCCCCTCACCTTTAAAAATACCCACTTATTAACCCTCTTGTTAACTTCACGTTAAAAAATTAACCGATTGTGTTATTGTTCATATTTTCTGCCAAAAATATCCCTACCATATAAACACCCACAAACCACAAAAAATACTATTCTACACCTCCATCATCAACACCTACACACATACCCCTTCTTCAACATCAAGATCAACACACAACCTTCAAAAACACACACAATAAGACACCAAACACACACACACACACACACACACATACATACACAGAGTGACAACACGCACATAGACATAGTCACAAACACGCACATACACATAATAAAAAACACGAACACACAAATAACAATAAAAAAAGAAGAAGAAAATCTTGGTGAAAGAATAGTAGAACCCTCGCTGATTTTCGATCTTATTTTGTCTTGCAACTGAAAAGGATTATAACAGGAAAAAAAACAAAAAAAACACACACACAATGCCGAACACATATGGTTCGCGCAGTGTGGAAGTGGTGGTCGGCATGAGCTTCGACTATGGAGGTAGTGGTCAGTGTGTCATGGGGCTGTGGGGTAGTGGTCTGCGCGGGGTGGGGTACTGTGGGGGTGGTAGTTCTCAGGGGGTGGAGCTATGGGGAATGGTGGTGCACACGCACTGGGGCTGTGATGGATCGGGTCCGTATGGGGTGGAAGTCACCAGATTTTGGGGTTGGGGTTTTGGTTCAGTCATTGGAGTGAAAGGGGTTGGGGTTAGAGGTGTATGGGGTTAGGTTGGGATTGAGGATGAAAGGTGTGGGGTTTTGTTATTTTTTTATTTAAGGGTATATTTGTCTTTATAAATATTTGATAATGGTCATTTAATTAGTAATTGTGCTTTTATGTTGCCAGATGTTAAAATTGACCAAAGTCAAAGGTAAATAAGTGGGTATTTTTTAAGGTGAGGGGTAATAAGTGTCACAACATATATAAGATAGGGGTACAAAATAGATTTAACTCAAAACACAAGGGAGTATGATGTCTTTTACTCAATTACAAAAAGAAATCTTTGAATACTGCTATAGGCATGTGTACTTTAGTTTGACACTATTGTTGTTCGCATGATTATCGTTCCAATAAAATAGTTCTTAAATTCAGAATGATTTAAAATAAAGGAAAAATATATGTAAGGTAGTTACTTAAGAAATTATTTTGTTCTACAATTTAAAAAAAAATTAAAAGAACCCAACAAATAGTTGTTTTTTTTGGGTCTGTAAAAGTTTATATATATATATATATATATATATATATAATATGCAAAATTATAACCAAAGGCATTCAGTCAATCCTAAAGTGTACAAAAGAACCCTTAACCAACCTAACAAAATTCATAGGAGGGTTAGCTACCCAATCATAATTAAGGGAACTGAGTCTAACCTGTTTAGCTAGCCAATCGACTGCTACATTTACCTCCCAACAAACATGAGATATGAGAATCCTGACTTAGGGTCAGAGTTTGTGCATCTTTCAAAAGTGGCTCAATTGTCCAGCTAGTACTAGACAAACTATGAAAGCCTTGAACAACCTCAAGGCAATTGGATTCTCTAACACAATGAGAGAAAGACAGAGAAAAAGCTAAAAGACAAACTGTTTTAAGAGGAAAATCTTCAGCTTATAGCGCAAATAGACAATTGGTGTGAGGCTTGAGTGTTCATGGCTTTAATAGCTTTTTGAAACTGTAAAGAATATCGATATCGTTACAGTACTTTTCATCATAATATAATTTAAAATCTGTTGAGGATTTTAGAATAAATCCCCAAACCCGGATCGTGCACATAAATAAGCGACACACAATATTTAACGTGGTTTACCAAACTTTGGCTACATCAACAAAGTAATTTCACTATTACTCAATATTCATGACTTTTTGTACGGATAAAGTCTAAACCTCCTCATATGGATTTATGTACGAGAAAGCCCCAAAACCCTCAATACATGAATATTCTCTCACTCACTCCCCGGAGTACATTGAATATTCTCTCACCCTTTTTATAGCGTGACCTCACAACTCTCACCTGGTTGTGGTTGGACTGAACCTACCCGTTCGATCCTAGATAGATTAATCAGCTATACTTATTCCCGTGTCTACCTATCCTCGTGTATGAATTACTAGCCTAATTCATACACTATATTTTGAACTTCTCTCACTAATTCAAAATACCCATTAGGCCTACCACATCTATAACTGATCTCTAATTTTGAGATGGTTTCCTTCTTTTCCTAACCCTTCTATTTATAATGCTGAGGAGGGGTTGGAGTTGGCTGCACAAGCACCAAAAACAAAATGCTTTCGGTGCCCCTTTTCTTTTCAACAAATGAGTTCTTTTTTACCAAAAAAATGGATGAACCCCATCAATCTCCCCTTTCAGACCCTTTTGGGGATAAACAACTGATTCAAAAGCTTATCCTGACTCGCTTACTCTATAACTCAATTGGCTTCCCTATATCAGAACTGAAATACATGGATGATACCGCCTTTGGCTTCAAGATCTGCGGTCTTTCTCCTTTGATCTGAGCAGCTTATTCCCTCTGCTTGAAAAATCCTCTGCATTTTCTATATCTCCTCAACTTGGCCACTGTTGCTTGATGCATCATCAAATTTTATTTGGATTTATCTCCCTCCAAGTTCTATATTTCCTTTCCTAGGTCATACTTTTTCATCAGAATTCGACAATCCACAAAGAATTTGGCATAACTGGTTACAAATTCAGATTCAAGACGTCGAAAAACCTTAGGGGACACTCTGTCAACTTGGTCAATAGTGAATAATACCATACGTATGAATAGTACCCTAATGAATACTAACTTTGGTGAATATTACAGTATGTGTGAACAATAGTACTATTCAAACATACTAAGCTTACAGAACTCCTCCTACACGCGTTATACTGGATTAACCCCTCTATTTCATCCAATCAGGCTACAAGTGCACCTACTATTCTATGCACCACAAAGCACCTAATCACCACCTTAGATCTAAATTTTAAAATGGATGGCTCACATTCAATGACTAATATCTCACGATCTAACTGTCTAATTTTTAGACGGCCAACGCCATTAGACTCCTCATCGAGCGGCAAACTTGCTGTTGGTCTTGAACCTCCGATCAAGTCAACGATCAATATTGATCGGAGCTATAACATTCGCGACTTCTTTCTCAGATCTCGGGCAATTCTGACATCCTCTGGTAGCTCGACATGTATGGTTGGACTCTTCTCATGACAAAGATTCTAATGATCTACTCCAATTTGGATTTGGAGCACTGAAAGCAGCTAAATCGAGAAATCACATCTTGACCTTCCTTCCTTATCTGGCGATGATCTGGTCAACGGTGACCGATATGGTTGACATCAATTTGTTCCTCTAGTCGCTACGAGCCCATCGGTACCCTTTGTGTGTTGTTTTGTGCTAAAATGAAGAAGGTATGACATCATCTTTCTTCTTTGTTTATGAGGCACTATTTTATGAATAGTAACTCTGGTTACTATTTCGGTCAATAGTATTTTTCAGCACCTCCGCAACTATTCTGGCTTCTCTGTTTGATACAACATTTTTTTTCTTTTGGCAAATTACCAAGAATAACAACAAACAACATACTGCAACAAATTGTTCTTACTTTGTTGATTTGCCTTTCTTGATAAAGGGATCACAATCTCTGCCACAAATCCATTTCCCGTCAACACGCCTATTTATGTGCGGTACCCGGCTCTGATACCACTTGTTGAAGATTTTAGAATAAATCTCCAAACCCAAATCGTGCACATAATTAAATAAGTGACACACAATATTTAACGTGGCTCACCAAACTTTGGTTATGTCTACCGAGTAATTTCACTATTACTCAATATTCATGACTTTTTGTACGAATAAAGTCTAAACCCTCCTCACATGGCTTTATGTACAGGAAAGCCCCAAAACCCTCAATACTTGAATACTCTCTCACTCACTCCTCGGAGTACATTGAATATTCCCTCACTCTTTCTCACCTGGTTATGGTTAGACTGAACCTACCCGTTCGATCCCAGATAGATTAATCAGCTATACTGATTCCCGAGTCTATTTATCCCTGTGTATGAATTACTACCCTAATCCATACATTATATTTTGAACTTCTCTCACTAATTCAAAATACCCATTAAGCCTGCCACACCTAACTGATCTTTAATTTTGAGATGGTTTCCTTAGTCCCTCAACCCCTCTGTTTATAATGCCGAGTAGGGGTTGAAGTTGGTTGCACAAGTATCGGATGCAAAATGCTTTCGGTGCCCCCTTTCTTTTCAACAAATAAGGCCTCATTTGTTCTTTTTGACAAAAATAAGGGATAAATCCTATCAAAATCAAATTTAATATATCATTTGGTACTATTGGTAAAACTATTAGAACATGCAAATGAACTCATATCATTGAGAAGTGCAATTATCTTTCAAATTGGAGTTGAAAAAACTCAAAAGTTTGTGATTAACAAAGAGAGACTTGGGGATTGAATGTTTGTGTCAAGAAAACCACGTTTAACAACAAAAATACGTCCATTAGGTTTTATTGTATTTGTTTTGCTCGACATGTAACAAACACGAATGTGTCCATAATATTTTTCTTGATATTTATTAGAGAAGTTCGATAGTTTCTCTCTTTTTTGGTCAAATAAGTTTGGGCCATTAGGGTTGGAGGAAGATTTGAAGTATGGAAGGGGAAGAAACTAAAAAGACAAGACAATGCCAACCGGTTGGATATCCTTATTAATATGGATACTTGGGTCGGAAGAGGAATACATACCTTTTTCAATTGTATTTGATCTCAAATTTTATATGACCTTTATTTTTTAATTTTTATTGGTAAAGATGTTACATTTTTTCTTTTGGTCAGCTGGATGTTACTTTTTTCAACACCAAATCCAAATACGAGACCAGATAAAAGCTTTGAATTTCTGAATTGAAAACCAAGAAATTTTCAACTTCCTTACATGACACAACCGAAATAAATGCACATCTAGCTAATTCAATTGAAAATGGCATACGATAGATCGTCCACAACAATAAATGAACCAAAATCAATATGAAACCAGATATCAAATCCAGGAAATGACAAAGCATCTAAGAATGCAACAACATGATAACCAAAGTTAATGGGTATTTTTTATTGAGACCTCATCGTCGAAAGATAAGTATAACTTAGACCTCTTATTTATTTAAAAGTGAGAGACAGACCCCTTCTATAAGAGGTCTGTATATTTCCCGTTAAAATAGCATAACATGACTATTGTACCTTCGTTTGTTTTCTTTTTTCCCTTTCTCGTTCTTTTCCCTTTTTCTTTTTCTTTTTTTGTATTTCTTTGGCAGCATAACATATTTGGTAGGATCGATGGTGAATGTTCATTTACTAGATTCAAAGAGATTTGGATCTACAACACAATAGATGAAACCAAAAAACTGAATGAAGAGGTTAGAATGAAACCCAAAATAAATGAGGAGGTTCTAAACATTTAGAGTAACAAAAGTGTCGATTTGCATGGGATCAAATAACTAAAGAATTATACTAGTTGAGTAACATATATTGTTCCAATAATTTTGGTAATCTTTACTGATGATTAAACTGCAGATTTAACGATTAAATTTTCCTTGACTTGACCTCTGTTGTTGCGATTGTACGATTCGATACGATTCAGCAAAGAATCGATACGAATCGAATGAAAGAATCGTGAATCAACGTGAATCGTAACGAATCGTACGATTCACTGAATCATTCGCGATTCAGGCCATACTCACAAACTGCACCATATAAGATGAAATTGATGTGATTTCAGTGTCTATTGGAGGACAATCGATAGAGTACATTGAAGATCCTGTTGCCATTGGGTCATTTCATGACGTGAAGAATGGCATACCAGTTATATGTTCAGCTGGGAATAAAGGACCAGGTGAAAAAACTGTTTCAAATGTTCCAGACTGTAAGTGAATTAGGTGATGCATCTTTACGAGCTCAGGCGTGCTGTGAGTGAAGAATTTTGTTTAGCTTTGTGTTTTGATGTAGGACGGAGACGTAAGTCTTGTTGACCTCTGATACCATGTAAGTATGGTAATTATATTTCACACAAAGAGGTTTACATCATGACACTATTTATAGTACAGTAGGTTACAACAACAAGTATGATAACGAAAACATATTCGAAGTTATCTTCTATCACAGATGAAGTGATATAATTGATGTCCAAGCTAACTTATCATTTAGAAAGCAAAGAAATATTGGGCATCAGACACAAAAACCATATTATATTAGCTTGTTTTATTTTATTTTTTTGTCACAAGCAATGGTACTATATATATATATATATATATATATATATATTTTAATTTTGAGATTCATAAGCAATCGTATGTGGTCTTTGTAGTTTGGACATAAAATTGCTTTGGAATTTAGTTTACAAGATAGTGATTATTAGAAAAGTAACAAAAAACATATATTAATATTCATTTAAAAGAAGAATTTCAACTAAAACTGTTAATAGAAACATAATATATCAAATTAATATAGTTTTAAATTTGTGATCAAATAGGTACGATTCACGATTCAAAAAAATAACATTTTGATTCACAATACAGTTCACGATTCGACAACTATAGCCTTGACTACTTGGCTTCTAGTCAGCAACAAAGTTTGCTTTCTGCTAATCACTATACAATTTTTTCCACTGGATTTGAAGATGGTTTTTGGCATACTTTTTGGACTTAAGGTGTATTTTTTATTATTCATTATAGTGAACTCTCATTATTAAGTTTGTCCATAAAGAATGATATTAAATAAAAAGTCTGCTAGTAGCAGAATATACATTCAAATCAACGCAAAATTAAGCTTTCCCAAGTATTTTTGTTAGTTTCTCTCTCTAGGGTTTTATAAAGGGGGAGTTTCTCTCTCTAACTTTGGTAAAGTTGTCTTATAAATGGTGAAAATGGTAGTGCCGCGCTTTGAATGAAGTTTAGACAAGGGAAATTTTGTCTTTTAACAACACTAACTAACGGAGTAAAACAGAACTTTACTTTGGGGCGTGTGTACAATGTTTTTCGTAACATATGGTTTATAACGTGAGTTTTGAAAACACATGGTTGATGATGCAACTTTATAAAAATAGAAGGAGATATAGTGCATTTTACTCAGTTTATAAGCATAAAAAAATTATCATCCTTGATTTAGAAGATGTCATAAAAAGCTTATAGCTAAATTAGATTATATAATGATTCTATTATACTATCTTATTATATATTATTCTATTAAGTTCTAATTTCCAATTCTTTCAAAATAACATCTAAAATTTTGTTTGAAATAGTCTATTTAGTATCTAATAATATAAAAACTAATGAGATGGTAAATATCTAACCCTCCATTTTAGTGGCAAAATGAAAATGTCAACCATTTAAAAGAAAAATGAGAATGTGTAGACATATCCTTAAATTAAGGTGGAGTTTGAGAATGAAAATTTTATCAATAAGTCATGAGTTACAATCATAAAAGAAATACAACCATAAGAATATGTACAAAACTCATTAGTCAGAATTGCATATAATGAAAGTAAATACAAAGATAAGATATAAATTCACAGTTTAAACATTATGAAAGCTCATTAGAGTTTTCATTGTGTGTATATATCTCGACCAAAAAAAGAAAAAAAGAAAAAAAATTATCTACATCAAGACAAAGTTGTGATCATGAGTGAAAAAAAAATTGTAATAGTCGGGATTTATTTGGTGCACTGCACTATAAGAAGAAATAATTTTTTTCCTTTTCATGAAAGTGTCTAATCATATGTGTTATGCAGCTTTGTGTTGCGGGAATGATCCTGGAAGCGAATACGATTCAGATCCATTGGTCACTCAGAAGAGCAAACAGGCACACAAGTCAAAAACAGCCACCAATAGAACATCAAAAATTGATCAAAAAGCTTTAATATGTAGAGATGAAGACTCGGAAACGTTGCAGAATAAAGCAGATGAAGAGAGTGAGGTTGTAGATGACATTGAAAGTTTCCTTACTAAGATTGTAGCGACTCATGGGGTAAGATGGAATATGAATAAAGGCAGTGAGAGATAGCTACGCTGCGATTTCGGTTCGAAGCGAGTCAGAGTGCGAGCCTAAGAGCGAGTAAAACCAAGAAATAAATAGATCATGAAAAAAAAGTAAAATAAAACGAATAAGAAATGAATAAGAATAATTAACCCTAATTAGTAGAACCCTAATTAGCCCAAACCCTAATTAGCAGAACCAATAAGTAGCCCCGAACCCTAAGTAACAGAACCCCAACTCGAACCAAAAAAAAGAAGAAAATAGAAAACTGAACTAAACAAATAAAAAAAAAATACAAACAGAAAAGAAAAAAGACATCTGATGGGGAACGAAGGGCACAGAGACAGAGAATCCGGCTAAGAAGGCAGCGGAACAGGAGCAGAGGCCCTAATACCTAATTATAAATCAGGCAAAGAAAAGAAAATTAAAAAGAACAAAAAATGAATAAGAAAAATTAACCCTAACCCTAATTTGCAGACTAAATAGTAAAAAAATATAATTAGTAAACCCACTAGTTAGTAGAACCCTAATTAGCCCCGAACCCTAATTACAAAAACACCTAATTATCAGAGCCCCATCACAAATATTATTATACTCTAACAAAAAGAAAAAGAAAACTGAACTAAGCAAATTAAAAAAGAACACAAATGAATAAGAACAAACCTTATGATGATGGAAAACACGGATGGAGACTAAGTCGGTTGAATGGAGGACAAACGTGGAAATCAGGCAGAAAGGGAGGGACATGCAGTGCAACGGAGTTGGTATAAGTGACCTCACAATAGAATTATTTTACTTCACCGTGTTCTTTTGACTTTTTTATTTTAACCTAATCAGTTTCTTTATAACATAAGGTAAATTATTCTAGGGCCTAATTCCTATTTGCCTTGCGAACTATATATTTTTGATTTAAAAGGATCAATAATTGATTTCTTTAATAAATTTTTAATCTTTTCTTTGTCATTGCAATCTTGTGTTCCAAAATTCAATTAAATTAATTAGTTGTTACGTAATTTGGTATGAACTTTTTTTTTTATGTCAAAAAAATAGGAATCCTTTTATAAACATCCCAAATTTGTCAGTACATCAATAACCAAAATTATCCGATTCTAGTTGACTCAAAATCAACTTTCAATAAAAATTGTAATCTCTCTCTAATTGTTTATATTTAGATGAGGAGTTGTCATGGTATTAGAGCTTAGATTACCAAACTGATTTTGTTTCAATTCTCACCATCACCCATTTAAAAACATTAAAAATTTTCAATTCTAAGGCTAAAAGATGAGCCTACCCTTCACTTTTGGGGCACTTGTTAAAGACAATAAATAAATACAATACTCATTTTTTAACAATTTAAATTTTTAGATGATATGATAATTTAATTATAATAAGTTGTCTTAGGGAATGTATTTATATTTTCCTCAAGCCATCTAAACAAACCACAAGAAAAGAATATACCTAGATTCACTAAGAACGACATGATCAAAATCCTTTTTTTTGTTTGATGTGTGTGTGACAATAGAATCATATCCTTTGAAATAGTAAGCTATGCATTTTTTATTTAATCTTTTTATTGTCCTTGTGAAAGAGAAGAAGATATTACATATAAAAACAAGATAGATAAATCAAATGCTTCAACAATTTAAACTAATTTTCGGGAAGAGAAAAAAAAAGATATTTCTAGTGAAATTTTAAGTAATAATACATGAAGTTAATTATTGGTCGAGTTTATCCTAACTCTACAAATTTAAATTTAGATACTACAAGTCTTCTTGTTTGTCTCGTGTTCAATCAATTTTGTGTATCATTTCACCATAGTTGTCAAATCGTGAATCGAAACGTTATTTTTTTGAATAGTGAATCGTATCGAATCGTGAATCGTACCGATTCGGTCACAAATTTAAAACTAGATTAATTTGATATATTATGTTTCTATTAACAGTTTTTAGTTAAAATTCTTTTTTTGAATGAATATTAATATATGTTTTTTGTTACTTTTCTAATAATCACTATCTTGCAAACTAAATTCCAAAGCAATTTTATGTCCAAACTACAAAGACCACATACGATTCCTTGTGAATCTCAAAATTAAAAAATATATATATAGTACCATTGCTTGTGATAAATAATAAAATAAAACAAGCTAATATAATATGGTTTTTGTGTTTGATGCCCAACATTTTTTTGCTTTCTAAATGATAAGTTAGCTTGGACATCAGTAATATTTCTTTGCTTTCTAAATGATAAGTTAGCTTGGACATCAATTATATCACTTTGTCTGTGATAGAAGATAACTTAATGTTTTCGCTATCATACTTGTTGCTGTAACCTACTGTACTATAATTAGTATCATGATGTAAACCTTTTTGTGTGAAATATAATTACCATACTTAAATGGTATCAGAGGTCAACAAGACTTATGTATCCGTCCTACATCAAAACACAAAGCTAAACAAAACTCTCCACTCACAGCACGCCTGAGCTCGTAAAGATGCATCACCTAATTCACTTACAGTCTGGAACATTTGAAACAGTTTTTTCACTTGGTCCTTTATTCCTAGCTGAACATATAACTGGTACGTCATTCTTCACGTCATGGAATGACCTAATGGCAACAGAATCTTCAATGTACTCTATCGGTTTTCCTCCAATAGATGCTGAAATCACATCAATTTCATCATATATGGTGCAGTTATGAGTGTGGTTTGAATCGCGAATGATTCAGTGAATCATACGATTCGTTACAATTTGGTAAGATTGACATACGATTCACGTTGATTCACGATTCTCTCATTCAATTCATATCGATTCTTTGCTAAATCATATCGAATCGTAGGAATCGTACAATTTCGACAACAGAGTTTAAAAGGCATTTATAAATCGTATTGCAACACAAAATGGGCCTAAAGTCATTTACTGTGTTCTGGTTATCCACCTTTGGAATTAAAGCAATAATTGCAGAGTCAGTTTCACCTAGCAGTTTACAAGAATCCAGGGTTGTCTTAATTGCTTCGCAAATATCTCTACCTATGAAACTCAAGGTTGATTTGTAGAAGTGCGAGGAAAAGCCATCAGGACTAGGGCTTTTCTCACTATGAATAGAGAACATAGCCTGCTTGATTTCTTCATCATTAATTGGGGCCACGGGAAGATCTATCTCACTAACTGGATGGATTTTTGGACAACGACTTTTATTTAAGCAACCGAAGCTGAGCCATGACCCCTTTCTGAAAAGCGCCACAGTGATTTGTAGTAACCCAAAATTTCACTTACAATATCCTCTTCTAAATCCAACCTTTTACAATCAAGGGAAATAAGTCTATTAATCGAGTTCATGGCTGCTCTTCCTTTAATCACCTTGTAAAAGTATGCTGAATTTCTATCCCCATCCCTGAGTCATTTCACCTTCGTTTTTTTTCTAAGGTAAGCTTCCTCCCTCATAAGCGCTTTCTCAAGTTTTTGAGTTAACTCCTTTTTCGCCTTAACATAGAGGATGTCAGTATATTTGCCATTAACAATATCTGCCTAAGAACTATTTAGCCTCTTTTTTCTTCTTTACTTTCATCTTATTATTCTTTTAGAATCTTTCCATCAATCTTTGTCCATCGTCTTCTTCCACATATTCGATGAAGAACTCTATTTCTTCCACATATTCAACAGTCCTACTATGAATGTTACTACACTTGAGCTCCAAGCAAATGGTACTGGAGTTGCAAAGACATTGGCAAAACTTGCCTTGGTTGCACAGAACAAGAGCTCTTGGATTTAAAGATTAATTTCAGTAAAAATAAACTCACTTTCTCTAGAATTGAATTTCTCCTCTACAGTATTGTAAAATTGGGGATTTAGAAGATTTCAAAATGTCTAAACCGAAAAAAAGCTCTTGGTTCCATATAAAGTAAGGGCATATTAGCCATTTTGCATATTGTGTAATTTTTGGATGTTTTTGGATTTTGGCATTACATAAAATGTAAAAAATTATTTTTCTCCAATTTAGTATAAATAGAAAAAAGGAAATTAATCAAATATGACATTTCTTTTAAAAAGCCTTAATAGCTACATATTTGAATTATGGACATAATGATTATTGCACAAAAGTTACCAATGAATTGACTTGACATAGGGGAATTTAGGTAATCTTAAAAGTTATAGGGGTTGTTGGGATTTATTCATTAACTCAAAGGGTGAATTATGGATAATCATATATATATATATATATATATATATGACTAAAACAAAAAGACTACTCTTGGATTTATTTTGTTGTGTTCTTATATGTGGATTATATTCTACATGCATATGTCTTGCGTATGTTCATATCAGATTCTATTTTATTCTTGATTCGATAGTGGCATAAGGTATAGCCGATTTTGAATTGGAATTAAGATAAAAATTGTAAACTCTTGACTACTTTTTGAACCAATATCCAAAAATAAAACAGGAGCAATGTTAGGCATATGGCAAAAACTATGTGGAAAATTATGATCAGAAAATTAAGATGTAATTTGCAGTCACTAGATAATTAATGCATCAATGTCTAGAACAAAAAGAAAAAGAATGAGATAAAGAGATATGATATGGTCTAGAAAGCAGTTTATAATTATCACGAAATTGTTGAATTTTCAATTCTAGCCTTCAAGCCAGTCACACAAATCTCTACAAGTGGTGTGACCCATTAAGTTATTGGTGAACTACCAATTAAAATAATAGCCCCTTAAAGTCCAAACTCATTAGGTTACTTGATGGAAGTCCTATAAATATATGTTAATTAGTCTTCTCCCTACCCTAAAGAAAGATGTAGAATTTCATCACATATCTACACTATAAAGAATAGGGTTAAGGTGGAGAAATTAATTAATTGTTATCATGGCTTCGTCTTTCTTATCAAGTAAGTAGCTTATGACTCTTAATGTTTTATACGATGATTAAATGTTTTTGATAAATTTAATTGCAGTATGTTTTGTAATAATTATGCTTACATGTGGAATCAGAGCGTTATATCATATCATATAATCTCCCTCATGAAATTGATTTTCAATTATGACTAGATATCTCCGCTTCTAAATTTTAATTTTATATTGCCATGTGCCGATATTAAAGAAAGGTAGTGTTTCTATGTGCCGCACGAGTTAAGGCAAGGTCGAATCCTACAAGATCGTAACTGAAGGAAAATTGTTGGCTTATGCATTTGTTTTGAATGTTTTTGGTAAACTTATCATGACATCTTTGTTTATATGGAATTTTCCTTTTATGCACGCAGCACGAACAAAGCATGGTAAATCTATTATGTGAAGATATTAAGTGTTTAAGGTCTTTTTTTTGTGTTATACGGCATAACAAAGGCTCAAGTATTATGTGTTGTATTGCTAGTCATCTCTGCCAATGTTCTCTTGAAATTATAAAGACTATTTGGCTGAAGTAGTGTGTTACACTTATGCATGTCTTTTGTTATGACTATTTGGTCGAAGTAGTGTGTTGTTATGTTAAATAAAGTCCAAATAAAGACTCACACATCAGATCGTCCTGGGCCGATGTTATTATGTATATGTACATATAAAAGTAGTATTTTCTTGTGGTCATCTAGCTTCTGCATCAATTATAGCATGGTTATTGAAATACATTTGGTTATTATGCAAGTCTATAACATTAAGGAAATTCACAATAAAGACTCTTTCGTGTTGCATCAATTCTGTCATGCATATCAATGTTCATTGTCTACTTTTGCATGTTAGTAAATATGTAAAATAATATGTTTCATTATTATAATGAAAATCGGAATGTAGTTTGTTTATTAGACATGCAATTTTTTTAAAAGTGAAATAATGAACAAACAGTGATATGCATGTGTATTTTCTTTTCACTTTTGAGCTTAATAAATAGAAGAAAGGAAAATCAAAAATCATGTTGATTATAATTGTCACTGAATTTGAAATCCATATTAAGATGGTTTGTTAGTCACCAAAGTGGCTAAACTAGAAAGTTGATGAATTTTCTTCATTGACAATTATTATTAAGTTTAAAATCCAGATTAAGTCGGGTTTTTAGTCACCAAAGTGGTCAAACCAGAAAGGTTTGGATTTTATTTGTTAACAACTATTATTTGAATTTAAAATCTATATTAAGTTGGTTTGTTAGTCACCAAAGTGGTCAAACTAGAAAGTCCTTGGATTTTAATAATTGGCAATTATTATTGAATTTAATCCAATTAAGTTGGTTTGTTAGTTACCAAAGTAGCCAAACTAGAAAGTTTGGATTTTATTCATTGTCAACTATTAACTTAAAATTCATATTAAGTTGATTCGTTAGTTAGCAAACTGGCTAATCAAGAAAGTTATGAATTTTATTCGTTAACAGTTATTAAAGATAAATCCATCTTATGTTAGTTCATTAGCCACCAAAGTGGCCGTAATAGAAAGTTTATGGATTTTATTTTCTGTCAATTATCCATTTACTTATGATATGCCTGTTATAGAGATTGTGAAAAAACAATGGATAATTGGATTTTTATTATTCTTTGGACTTATTGGATTTGCCCAAAGGTAAATCATTTATCCTCTGAATAGTAAACATGATGAGACAAATTAAATTAATTTTGTCAAATGTTTGTATATCCAACTATAGCAAATATATATGATTTATTTTCTTTTGATTATTTAATAATGATGTTATATAGGCATTGGTTTATGATTTGTGTATTTTAGTTTCTACCCAAAGGAGGACTTTAATACACTATGATGTTTGATTTATTTTATTTGAATCCATGATGTTGTCAGCATTAAATATGTAGTCATTATTAATTCATGATTATGCTAAAATAACATGTCATACTCATAGCTATTTTTCTCATTTGCATACTTTATATGTGACCGTCTTTAAAGGATTGAACTTCTCTAGACAGTACAAAATATTCCAAATTCACTTATGTATACTGAATTTGGACTTAGCACTATAAATGGCGAACCTCCTGCCATTACGGATTCGAACAGTGAGGAAAAGAAGATTCGTTATGAGTTTTGAAAACGGTCTAATAGATTAAGTATCATGTTTATGTGAATGACTATTGCCCAAACTAATGATGCTAAAAAATACTTAAAGTCTGTGAAAGAAAAGTTTCAATTTCGCATACAAGTCATTCACTGATATGCTCATAGCTAAGCTCATGACCATGAAGTATAATAAGTCGAGAATTATGTAAGAGTATAAAGATGACAAATATTGCAATAAGATTAAAGTCCTTGGGAATGACAGTGAATGCATGCTTCATAGTGTGTTTTATCTGAAACTCACTACCTCCTGAATATAATCATTTTCAAATTAGTTATAACACTATTAAGGATAAATGATTATATGAATTGGATAGTATGCTTGTTTAGGAGGAAATGAGATGGAAGAGTTAATTGAGTCACACTCTTAATCTCATGGGTCAAGAAGCTGGTAAAGAATTTAAAATGATCAGAATCAAGAAGAAAGGAAAAAGTCTGTTAACGATTCTTAGACTCGTTGGAAAAAAGTTTAGGCTTCCAAGTGCCATTTTGTGATAAAGTAATTTTACTTTTAAAGATTGTCTGAATATAAAGCATGGTTTGAAAGTAAATGTAATTACCATTCCTTTGTATGCTTCAAATTAGATTTAAGCAAAATTCCTATTAATACCTAGTGGCTTGATTTTGTGGCTACCACTTATGTTTTCCATATGTTAGAAGGATTTCTTATGATCTAGAATATAAATTAAAATTAAAATTTTGTACATAGAAAATTGTGTGAAGGCTCTAATTGAAAGTTTAAGGACTTATCGTTTTATCTTTAAGGCTAGCCATCACATTAATTTTATATTGTTCTATGTACCTATATTTTTAGGAACTTAGTTTCTTTATTATTATTTTTTTTGGGAAAGAGAAAATTATTACATTAACACATTATCCTACCCCAGTAGGGAAGGCATAAGACATAAAAAGTTCTCTAAGACGATAAGGAAGATTAGAACACCAATCATTTGGGAAATTACCACTCACAAAATATTTTGCAACCCAATCCGTGCAACTGTTGGCCTATCTTCTTTATAAAAGTTGAATGTTTTGGATTTAATATCAAGTTTGAACATAGATGTTTTTAGTTTATTTAAGAACGCTATTTTTATTGGTTTGGGGTTCTTGGTGATAGATTACATAAGCTAAAACTTGTTGGTATGTTCTATGAATCCTTACTTATTGAGTAACATAATATTAGAATCAAGCATGGTAGGTTAAGTGAAAGTGTTGCTTACTTGTGGCATTACTGTTAATTATATTTCTGAAGAATAATTAGAAGACTAGTAAAGAAAAAGATTCTTTTGAGTCCATATTTTATAGATCTTGGCATGTGTGTGAACTGCATAAAGTGTAAATAAATCAAACATAGCTAGAAATGAGCCACAAGAATGCTTTTTGAAACTACACATCCTAATGTTTATAGAACTTTGATGCACCCTCTTATAATAGAGAAAAGTATTTCGTTACTTTTACAATTGATTTTCACATTATGGTTATGTCTATTTGTTAAAATTTTGTAGAGTTCAGTAACATTATATTCATAAAGAATGGTGAAGTTAGTGGAGTGATGAACCTCATAAAGTGGATATTAAGGAAGTTGAGATGGATTTTTCCTTATCCATTAACGCTCTATTATCTAAAGTTGTTTCAAGTGTTGTTGAACAGTTTAACAACATTGAATAGCAAATAAAAGGTGAACCATCACTTGGAAATGCTAACTCATAAGAAGTTGACTCATATGAACCACAAAGAATAACATTAAGATCTCAAAGGAAGATAAAGACAGAGAACGACAGCTATTCATGATAATTATGTGGTTTATTTGTATGAGTCAAACTTCAATATTTGAGTTAATAAAGATCTGGTTTCAGTTTCATTAGCCATAGAAATTATAGAGAGTTTAATAAACAGATTGGTGCCCAGAAAGATGAGATGAATACCTATGGAATTAAATAAAGTTAATGATCTAGTCAAATTGCCATAAAGTTCGAAAGAGTTGTTTATGAAGGTTTGTTAAACCAAACGCAAATCTAATGGGAATTTTAAGTGATGTAGGACTAGATTAGTTGCAAAAGGTTATATCAGAAAGGTGACATTGATTATAAAGAGATTTTTTTTAGGCTCAAAGACTCTTTGAGGATAATCATGGTATTTGTGGCTCATTATGTTTTAGAGTTGTACCAAATAAATATGAAAAGTGTATTTCTTAATGAAGAATTTGAGAAAGACTATATGGACCAATCGAAAAGTTTTCCAATAAAGGGAAAAGGTCATATGGTGTGTAAAACTTAAGAAATTAACATAGGGACTTAAATATGTTTCATAATGGTATATTAAGTACTATAATACCATTTTATCTTTCGGTTTTAAGGAATATATTGTTGTTCAGTGAATATGCTGATCAGTGGGAACAATTTTATGTTTTTCTTTTAAGTCTTGTATGTTGATGATATTCTTCTTGCTACTAATGTATTGACATATTGCATGAAACTCAAGTCTTCTCTCATAGATTTTGAATGTGGAAAAAAAAATATATATATATATATATATATATAGGAGAGACATTGTTGGTAATAGGAATTGAAATATTCCATGATGGATCAAAAGGAATGTTAGGATTGTCTTTAAAAAACCTATATTAAAAGAATCCTAGAGGGATTTAATGTGGATAAATTTAGTCTCATGCAATCTCTTGATAATGATGTGGAGTGTAAGAATGTATTAAAGTAATTCTTAATTGAATTCCTTGATAGTTGCAATGAAAGTTCAATGTATCTGAAACGAACAAAGGTGACATGCTGACATGCAAATGATCTAATTATTTAAAGTGATTGGATATTTGAATTCAAATCTTATTGGATGTGTTGATAGCATAAAGTCCACTTTTGGCCATTTCTTCCTTTAAGCTGTGGAAGTGACCTTATGAAAAAGTACGAAATAGACTATCATTATGTCATCCATTATGGAAGCAGAATTTGTATCATATTATGAAGCTACAACTCATACATTATGGTTGCAGAAAATTAATTTCAGGACTTAGATTTATCGACACTAATTACTTAGTCGCTGAAAATTTATTGTGATAATTCTGCAATAGATTTCTTCTCTAAAATGACAAATAATCATGAGGTGTCATGTAACGCCCTGAACCCAACCCCACGCTAAAAGTTAAACCCGGACCCGTTACTAGGACAGAGCCTCCTCTGTACCGTGGACTAAACTGTTACCTGTGAATAGTCACATATAACATTGGAACCACAAACAACAATTTATACAACCTATCTTCTAACATTTCCAAGCCAAGTCAAGTTCACAAGGCCATCCGAGCCTTGGAGCTACATCAATCTACTTAAGCACACAAGCATACAAGACAAGTTGGCTTTAACCAAAAGTAGTTAAATACAATTATAATTTAAGTTCAACTTGTAGGATAATAAACACCCAAGCATGCAATATAAGATGAAATCTAAAATTCATTATTACAATCCATCGACTATCTCTAACATACAAGATTTCAGCTACCAACATATATACAAGACCCTAAGGTCTCAAATACAACATTTAACATGAACTCCAAGCAAACTACACATAAGATCCACCTTATCACACAAAGTCACAGATTCTGATCTACGTGAACTTCTTCTTCTTCCTCTACTTCTATCAGCTGGGGATTCACCTTAGCTTCTCCTGAAATAAGTTGAATGAGGAGTGAACAACAATGTTGCCCAGCGAGGGAGGTGATGCAGCATACTGGGACGTGCAATATGATATGCAAACACAAGACATCATATATATATAACACAAAGAACAAGATTTATATAACAAGTAGTTAACCACATTAAAAAGGATACGGTTCTACTTCAAGTCTTCAATCACGAGCCACGAGCAACGAATTCACTCATGTGCTGGCAAACCCCTTACTCCAACAAGTTAGGATACTCTGGATGTATCCCGATCCTACGACCCTTTCTCCTGAGGTAGCACCATATGCCCAGCAGGTGAACCACGCCTCTGGGATAGTGGAGTATGCTCAGTGAGAAAGGGAATAGGCATCATGATAGTCGAGGGAGCACGGCAAGCCGGATGCCGCCCGTGTTCTCGATGCTACCATGTCCAAAAAAGTTGCGCAACCCAAGACAAGTCCATAAGAATTCAAGATATCAAATATCACATAAGAGGGACGACAATGTAGGCCGCCCTCACATATAAGTACAATATAGGCTCACATAAGCACGAAATAGCTTTATAGTATCAAAAGTAGCAATCAACATAATTTTTCCTCACAATCAACTCAAATAGCTTTATTATACTTTAGATAGTCAATACAATACAAGACAACTCAACAAGAAGTTCCAAATGCAACAAAAATGACTAAAAACTACTTTTTCCCTTTCTTTAACCGAGATTTCTTTCTCCTATGTGCGTTTCAAGGTTTCCAAACCATATCCTAATCCTACTATATTCTTAATTAAGTCCAAAGACACCTATTAAGATCATAAAAACCCATTTTAGAAGCAAAAGTTCGGGAAGGCCCCGAACGGGTTTGAACTACAACTACACCAACCGAACCCCATTTTCGCGTAACGAAAGCACCAAAAGTGCTTCCTTACCCCAAGGATACCCAAACCATAGCCCGAACGTACCCGTATTGCACAATGAGAAAATTCCTCTTTTTAAAGTCAACTAATTTTGCAATTTAGTTCGGATTTGGATTATTCAACTTCACGTGGCTTTTTAATTAGCTTCACTAGGGCCTAAAGCATCTAATTGAAGTCTCAATTCAAGCTAATTAACAAATTTTATTCAAAACCCTAAAATGAGCACTATTTATCATCTATTTTCCTCAATCTCAACTTTTAACCATAAACTTTGATAACAAGCTTCAAAAGTTAACTTTATAGCATCTATTAAACATATACTAAGCATTCATAGCAAGTATTAGAGCTATAATCAACAAATCACGAAATTCAACAAAGATGCATCAACTTTAAACTTCAAAAAAAATGAAACTCCCTCACTTGTATGAAGATGTAGACAAGGTGGTAAAGCTACTAGGTGCTCTAGAATCCTTCCTAAGCAAGCCAAGAGCTCAAGATGCAAGGTTGATGAAGAAATTCTCCTCTTTTTTCTCCTAGAGGTGGATGGCCAAGGGAGGGGATATATGGGTAATTTTTGCAAAAGTTTTATGAGTTGTTCTTTGCTAAATGATGATAACTTAATATATGGATATATGGGTGCATTAAGTTGTGGTCAATTACAACATAGAACTTGGTCAATTGAGTTTAATTACTAATCAAAAACTAACTAAGTCAAAATTAAAGTTGTTACGTACGTAATACTATTCAAATGACATGAAAACTATTTTTCAAACGCACGCTCCGAAGCTCGAAAGTCCAAAATAACAAGGTCTCGATTCCTTCTAAATGTCATAAGACCTAGGAAAAATATAAAATCTAACTTTCGAGGATGCACGTAAGAATGAGCAAATAGATATACAACAGTTATAAAGGATTTATGATAGAATTCTCGGGCGTCACACCCTCTCCCCCTTAAACTAATTGCATCCTCGCAATTCTTACATGACTCGACAAAGATCTCTGGGTATTTATCTCTGATCTGATCTTCTAGCTCCCAAGTGGCATCCTCAACTCCGTGATGATCCCAAAGAACTTTTACCATATAAATACTTTTGGTTCGAAGTTCCTGAATCTTTCAGTCAACCACTCGAAGAGGTTTCTCAACATATACTAAAGACTCATCAATCTCCAACGGTTCTGGCTCAATAATGTGCGATGGATTAGGATTGTACTTCCTCAACAATGACACATAGAAAACATCATGAATTATGCCTAAACTTAGAGGTAATGCCAATCTATAAGCCAAATCTCCAACCTTCTCAATGATTTCAAATGGCCCCATGTATCTAGGATTGAATTTACCTCCTTTTTCGTGTCGAATCAAACCCTTTCGCGGAGAGACTTTCAAGAATACACGATCACCTTAGAAAATACCAAGTCCCGTCGGCGTCTATCAGTATAATTCTTCTGTCGACTCTGTGCTGTAAGTATCCTTTTCTTTATAAGCTTCACATTATCCACAATTTTGATCATCTCAAGTAGAATAGCTGGATCAACTGTTTTCATCTCACCTACCTCATCCCAGTACAACGGAGACCTACATTTTTGCCCGTAAAGTGCCTCGTATGGTGCCATACCAATAGTAGCCTGGTAACTGTTATTATAAGCAAACTCTACTAGAGGTAGATACTTCTCCCAACTTTTACCGAAATCTAGAACACAAGCTCGCAACATGTTTTCCAGTATCCTGATAGTCCTCTCTGATTGACAATCCGTCTGCGGGTGATATGCAGTGCTAAAACTCAGATTAGTCCCCAAGGCTTTCTGCAGTTTCTGCCAAAACTGTGATATAAACCTAGGATCCCTATCTGATACTATCTGAGATGGGACTCCATGCAATCTCACAATATTTTCAACATATAGCTAAGCCAATTTATCAAGAGAATCTGTTTTTTTTGTTGCAATAAAATGTGAACTCTTCGTCAACCTGTCTACTACAACCCATACAGAATTATTGCCCCGCGGTGATCTCGGCAAATCAGACACAAGATCCATAGTCACCTGATCCCATTTCTATATTGGAATCTCTAATGGTTGCAACAAACCTGCCGGTCTCTGATGCTCCACCTTAACTTTCTGACAAGTCAAACACTTAGCCACACAATCAACTATCTCTCTCTTCATGTTGTTCCACCAAAAACTTTGCTTTAAATCCCTATACATCTTAGTGCTACCAGGATGAATCGTATATTTAGAACCATGAGCCTCAGCAAGAATTTCATTTTTCACAATCGAATCACTAGGAATGCATATTCTATTCTTGTACCTAAGTAGGCCATCATCATGTAACTTAAAGTCAGACTCTTCCCTTTTGGACTTCTTTAGAAGCTTCAATAACTGAGGATCTGATTGTTGGGCTTCTCTGATTCTGGATAGTAATAGAGATTGAATTTGTAGGCTAGCAAATTGAATACTTGATCTAGAAGCCTTCGGTTTCCACAAACACAGTTCTTCCACAATCTCCCAGTCCTTGATTATCAAACTAGCTATAGTGGCTTTTCGACTCAATGCATCTGCAACAGTGTTAGCTTTTCTTGGCAAATAGCTAATAGTACAATTATAATCATTCAACAATTCTAACTATCGCCTTTGCCTCATATTCAAATCCTTTTGAGAAAAGAGATACTTTAAACTCTTATGATTAGTAAATATCTCAAATTATTGCCCCACAAGTAATGACGCCATTTCTTCAAAGCAAATACACCAGCCGCAAGTTCAAGGTCATGTGTAGGATAATTGAGTTCATATGGTTTCAATTTCCTAGAGGCATAAGCTATCACCTTACCATTCTGCATAAGAACGCAACCCAAGCATTCTTTCGAAGCATCACTGTATATCACTAAGTTTTCAGTCCCTTCAGTCAATGCAAGGATAGGTGCAGTGGTAAGTCTCTTTCTCAACTCCTGGAAACTGGTTTCACATCGATCATCCCAATTAAACATAGTTTTCTTCTGGGTTAATGAAGTCAATGGCTCTGCAATCTTTGAAAAATCCTTAACAAATCGCCTATAATAGCCTGCCAATCCCAAGAAACTACGGACTTCCGTGACAGTTTCGGGTCTCTTCCACGACATAACCACCTCAATTTTTGCAGGATCCACAGATATTCCCTCCCATGAAATAATATTAATAATTAACATAAATGATAAAACACTGCACAACAAGCTACAAGTTAATGAGACACGAGTACATTAGTGATATAAACATAAAAATAAAATATCACATAAATGTTTGAGGAAAGCTAGTGCAAACTTTCTCCATTTTGTTATACTCCTTGTACGGATACTAGGCCTGCTAGTAATTGTAGTGTTCTTGGCAGTGGCGATGGTTGAATAACCACTTCAGGATAAAAAATAGTGTGACATTTAGGTGTTAAGATACAAAGTGTCTTACAAGTATCACAGTTCTAAATTTACATTGAAATATAAATTGACGTTGCCAATAGTTTTAAATTACATACCTCTGATATTCAAAGTATGTAAAATGATTTCAAATCTTTGATGAATGTAATTATCGAAAAAGATTTTCTTCTCCCATAGATATAGTTATATAAAATGTTGTAGACTTATCGTTAAAATTGTAAAAAAAAAAAATTGTACCTAAAATCTTTTAAAAAAATAATAAAGGGACTTAAAGTTGCAGGTTGCAAACTTGCAATATCATAAAAAAGTTTCGATAACAAGTCATTTAATATCAACTTAAGAAATAAATTTGCTACTTGTTATTATTAGTTTGTTAAAAAAATAGTTACTACGACTTGCTAATTTGTTTAAAAAATAATTATTATGACTTACATTGCATGCATAAAGCATAACATTTCTATTTCTTTTAATAAATGAGCTTAAATTGTGCGTAATTTGTGTTGGGACCGAGTTGGGCTCGAGATGGGCTATATCTAGGCTCAAGCTGGGTCTATGTTGGGCTCGATTTGGGTTGGGCCCCGAGCCAGGTTGGGCTTCGAGCTGGGTTGGGTTGGGCCTTGGCTCAAATAGGTCTAGGTAAAAAATTATATGACCCAACTTGATTCACATATATATGGTGGGTTGGGCTTGTGTCAGCCTAGCCCAAATGTCACCTCTAACAGATCTTATAACTAAAGGCTTACAACCAAGTCATTTAAGGAACTTGAAGTAATGGTATGTCTTGCTTGTAATTATGAAAGATGTATATGTTCTTATGTTGATACTCTGAGCTCAATAACGTGTTTCTGACAAACATTAACATAGTGTTTGGATTGCACAAAGGAATGGAAAGGAAAGGAAGGTAGAGGAATAAAAATAAAGGAAAAGAAATGAAAAAGATTAATTTGTTTGGATTATTATAAAATAATAATGGAAAGGAAAGAAAACAATTTTATAATCCTTTGTTTGGATTGGAGAAGGAAAGGAAAGGAAATCACCATTTTAAATGTAAAATTACTAAAGTGCCATTTTCATACTCAACTATAAAATTTTTGATTTTTAATAAGCAATTCCAGATCTTTTAAGTGCCTTATGCTACTGCTTCTTGTTCACATTCGTCTCCATTAGTTTTAAATGAATACAAAGTAAAAAGTTGAGAGAGAGCAAAGCAGAGAGTTTCTGCAAGTTTTAGTTATGGTGTTGGGTTCTTCTTGCGATGGGAATATCAAGGTCTTCATCTGCACCTGTGCTTCTTTGCAAGAGTACAACTAACAAGCTTAGTGATCAATAGAAAACATATTTTGACAAAAAAAAAAAAGATCAAGAGAAAACATCGGGAACAACTAATTGCAAAGTAATTAACATAAAATTGAACAACTAATTGCCACATAGGCTGCCAATATATAAATAAAACCTCTACATATATTATCAAATAGAAATATCATGATCATTAGAGGCCAAAAAGCTCTTCCAATGCAGCAGCAAGAGTTTACAACATTAGCTAGAAATACAAGTTCACCCATGGTGAGATACAAGTTATATACGCCAAAAAGAACAAAAAGAACATTGAACAAAGCACTAAAAGGGTGATTTACATGTTCAATGCACCAAAAAGTAGCATTGGACAAACACTTGTGTTACTATACCAAAATACCATAAGACAGGACATTAGTACTACTAATCACACATCATCACCAATAATATTTCCTTGCGCACATCCATTGGACATCCAATTAGTGCCCGCACCTTCTCAGGTCTCTCAGCAAGAAACAAGTAAGCTTTCTTCATCACATCTTGAACAATTTCCAAACCTACTAAAAGTTTTCAAACCTTATCTTCTGCCAGTGGGAGTCTTTGTGCAGATGTAGATTTATCCATCACAAAATTTCCCTCTTTAAGTGCATCAGCAACAATGGTAAATGCTTCCTTTATATTATCAGGTTCTGTCATTTTTCGACCTCTTAACTCTCTTGTTTTTCCCTTTGAACTCCACATTTTTTGAACGAATCTCAGAAGACATCATAGGCTCAACGTTATCAGTATTGTAGATATCAAAAGCATCTATCGTCACTTCATTTGTAGACACCAAGTGTTCAATACCATCAATGGTTTCAAAGAACTCTTCTTTAGTTGTGGAGCTTCTTCTTTTTCGTATCTCAGAAGCTGTTTCAGCATGCTCACCAGTGGCTCTATCTTGCCCATACAAAATTACCATTTTGTCATAATTTGGCACAGGCTTGGACTTCCATTCAGCAGCATGAGGGTGAGCCTATAAAATAATCATATCATTATTAACCATTATGAAAAGGACAATAATGTTGTCATTTGCAAATGTAAAAAGAAAGCATACCTCAATTAGCCTTGCTCAAACTTCAGGTTTAGCACTCCACATATCTGTGATAGGTGTGACGCCCGACTCCTAGTGCATACATTTATCATTCATGTGCATATAAATTGTGCATTTACTTGTTTAAGTGCTTACTTGTCATAACATGCTATTAAATACTTATTTGACATTTTATGTAAAATTTCATGTTTAATTGACTTCTAATAGTAAAATGGTGAATTAATTTATTTTAGAAAATGATCAATGTGCATTTAAACTATTTTCATAAAAATTTTTTAGTAAAACTTGTATTTAAAGAGTTTTCTACTAAATTGAGCCTGGACTAAAATTTTTATTATCTTATTTTTTTGGATTTCATATTTTTCTATTATTACTTAACTTATAATTAGCTTATGTTCATAAAAATTATATTCATTGCATATTTGTTGGGTGATTTACAAAAATGTTTTGATATCACATGAATACTAAAAACTATGTATTATCTTTGGGCTAGAAATAGTTTGTCTTGCATTTTATTAACTAAAACCAAGTCCAAAACCCATTTAAACCTATAACCCAAACCAATATCCAACCCATCAACCCATATAATCATCCTACACATATATATATCAAACAAAACACAATAAACACAAAAAATGCTCAAAATAAGCTTAAAAAATGCCTAAAATTAGCCAAAAACCCTTATTACAGGAATAGTGCTTTTCTTGTAAATTTTGCTCTTTGGATCTCTTCAAGCTTGTTTATGGTGTACTAATCCATCCCAAAGCTTCATCTTTGCTTGCTATACTTGGTTTTGGTAAGGGATTTTACAACAAATTGTATTTTATTTGCTATTGTAGTTTATGTCCAAAATTGATATTGTTATATATGCTTGCTATTATTCATTTTGAAGCTTTATATCATGCCTCTAGGATTATGAGAAGACACTTATATGGTTTTTTCATGTGTTTATGAAGTGTATATATGAAATCATTTTTGTAAAGTCTTGAATTAGTACTATTCATGCAAACCTATGAAATATTACTCCAAACCTTAATCTAACGCTAGATATATGTTGTTGGATTGCTAAAACGGCCCCACGTTAATCGAATTCTGAGAACATTGATTTTCATGGCCCTTTGTATGCGCACGTTAGAATTAATGCAAGTAGAGCCTTTAGAATTAGTTTAATGCTTGGTTAACATGTCATAAATGTAGTAGAGAATAGTTAGATGCTTTGATTAACTAAACCTTGATGAAAATTAGTTTTGGCTTGTTGAGCTTAAAAGGTAAAAATGGGGTTATAACCTTTGTTCTTAGCTTTAGCTTGCTTGTTGTGCTATACTTGTTGTAAAGATTAGGAATACATGTTAGATGGCTAAAATAAGGTGGACGTGGCATGTACGTGTGTTGAGAACTAAAGTGGATATATGAGATTAGTGAAGTTAGATTTGAAGTTTGTTATCTTGTGTGAAGTTTAGAACCTAAATTGTAAGCTTGAAACAAGTTTTGTTGGAATTTATGTGAATTAGTTGAGCTTATTGCATGATTAGCTATTTGAATTATTATAATTGCTATATTGTCTATTGATTGAGTTGTAAATGGTAAATTGGGTGAATAAGCATGATAGCAAGAACCGCATTCATGATTGATTCACATCCTTCACCGTAATTCTTAGATCATGTTTATAGTTAGATTATGTTTAAGTGTTAAGTGTGTTTGTATAGAATGTTTATCCTTTGGGTGAGGTCTTACAAGTTGAGTTACATGATTAATTTGCTAAGGGTGGATTGAATATGCTTATAACATGATGTGATGCTATTGTTGAATGTCTCCAAGCATGTCATCTAGTTATATAATAATTGAGTAGAGAAGAGTTGGGTGTCTTGTAATTGTAATTAATTACTTGTCATCTATTGAATTGAAAATATTTTGTCCATGCTTATTAATGCTTATTAGTTGATAAGAATTACTTGTAACTCATGAATGTCAAGTAAAGTAAGTCATATTGTATTTATATGATCAAGCTAGGATTGCTTATTTGAGCTAATTCAAGGTGATTGGAAGTGAGTAGAAGCCATTTTTGTATCTTGAGCTTGGTAAAGGTGAGAGACTTCATCTTGTTGTGCATTTAGTTTATTCACTTGTTCAAAGATTTCATGATTTAACGAAGTTACTTAAGTCGTGTATTTACTTGATCATTTAGTAAAGTAGATTTGGAACCCTTTGTCTTGTGTGAAGACTATGATCTAGTTAGTAAGCATTGGAATAGTATTTTGATGCATTTCTTGTGAATTACTTGAATTAGTTGCAGGAGTAATTGTTTATATTGCTATAATTGCTTTATTTGATTATCAAATGTGTTATATGTTATATATGGGGTGAGGCTAGCTTACTTTGCGACCTCCCCACTTGATTCGGTTTTGGTATCTTATGATTCGTTATTCATTATTCGGGGTTGTGCAACCTTCTCGAACATATTAGTATTGAGAAACTTCGGGCAGCATCAGGTTGTCGGTCTAGCTTGGCTACCATGTTGCCTATTCCCTTTCTCGTTGAGACTTACTTCTCTACCCCAGAGGCGTGGTTCACCTTATTGGGGTATATGGACACACCTCAGGAGAAATGGGTCGTAGGATCGGGGTATATCTGGTGTACCCCATTGGTGGTATAAGGGGGTTTGCAAGCATTTTCCATTGAAGATCACGGTTCGTGGTTCGAGATCGAAGACAAAGAAGAAGAACCGTATCCTTTTTAAATGTATTTAATGTTTATTCGATTAACTTGCTATATTGTATTAATCGTGTTATTGCCTTTGTTGTATTGCACAAAATGATTTTCAAAAACACCCCGGTTTACTGTATCCCCTCCCTCACTGAGTAACTTTGGTTACTTATTCCTCTTTTCAACATGTTTCAGGAAAAGTTGGAGATCGGATTGCCTCCTGTATGGCCTGCTTACTCTTCCAGTGTGTGTAACATGGAAGAATGTGATCATGATATGTTTGTACTCTATTTGAGACTTTGTGGCCATGTATGTATTTGTGTTATATTAAGGAATGTAATATTAATGTTTTAGTCTTGTATGATGATTAGGTACTAGAGGGCTTGTAATAACTTCTATTGCTTTACTTTATTGCTTAGTAGTTGCATGCTTGTACGGTTTAATGAAAGTGGGTCGGAGGACATAAAATATAAGAAGGTTAAGTAAATAATATTAGAGTGGTATGATAAGTGGGTTTAAAAGACAAGATTTCAATGGATTTAACCTTGCATGCCTGTGTGTTATGTTGTTGGATTCCAAGGCTCGGATGACCTTGAAGAGTTTGTTGTATGCGATGTTAGTAGTAGTTGGGAATTACGGAGAAGGTTGGACTTTGATTTTGAGGTTATAACTGCTTGTATAGGTTTTGGATTGTCCTATAAACAGGGGAGACTCTATCCGTCTTCCCTTATTTTTCATGACCTTGGGTATTGGATCGGGGCTCCAGTCTCGTGAGGGATCGGGGTGCTACAATAGGACTCCAATCGAATCTACTTATCCCATTTTTGAATAAGTCACAAAATTTGGCAAAATTTACCTTTGGAGTCTTCCAACGATTTTTTACCCTGACCGATTATTTCTTTTAATTCTTTTACTATTTGCTCATATGCTTTTGGTGTGATGGTACCATTAACTCTATTTCCTTCATTATGTTGATGTAAGAAAGCATCAACAAGGGCGTCATCCATAGGAGGGGTTCACATCAAAGTATCTTCATTATTAGTGTCAAGTGATTTTTTCTTCCTGGGTATAACTTAATCTACAAAAATTTTACATCAAGAGACAATAAAAACAAGTTCATGAAATCAAAATTATCAATGGAATAAAGAGTATTATAAATTTGATAAACTAAAACAAGTTTATAATATCAACACAAAAGTACATAATAAACTAAAACAAGTTAATAATATCAACAAAAAAATACACAATAAACTAAACAAGTTCATAATATCTACACAAAAGTACACAATAAACTAAACAAGTTCATAATATCAACACAAAAGTATACAATTAACAAGATGATAAAATTTCTTGCAAAATAAATAAGTGACATCACATATTATAGTCGTTCCACATAGAACTAGCTATTGAATTCCTTATATATTCTCCTTGTGCAGAATCTTCATCCTCATTTGTATGGGCATTTTGTTGTTGTGGAACTTGATTCATGATTTCTTCGTCTACCTCAGCAATTAACTCCTCATCTGGATCTACACCCATTAAGTAATTATGCAAGATACAACATGCTAAAATAAGTACTTTCTGGGTTTTCACACCATATGTTGGCTTATTTGAACTTGCCATAATAGGAAATCTCTTTTTTAAAACTCCAAATGCTCTTTCAATTGCATTATGTAAGGAAGCATGCCGAAGGTTGAACAACTCTCTAGCATTTTGTGGTGGATTCCTTGAATATTCTTTCAAATGATAACGGATACCTCTATATGGAGCAATAAGTCCACTCCTCAACATAAATCCAGCATCAGCAAGGTAATATTTACCTATCCAAGAAATAAATTAGCTTCTTATATCATGTATTTGTCTATCATGATGAAACACATAGATCTCCCTGATTTAAAGTAATTACCTGGAGGAATTCTAAGTTTATCTTCTCTTGTAAGTGCATTTTTTATTATTCTTGAGTCAAATGCCAATCGTTCCCATCCGGGTAAAACGTAAGTGAACCGTAAGTCAAATGTACATGCAACAAAAATATTTTGGTTGGATAATCTTTCCTACCGCGATATTTTAGAGCATCTACTAGAGACACTTTTGCATGGACATGAGTACCATCAATAGCACCAATACAATCCTGTAATCCTATCACTATGTTAATCCTTCTATTATACAAATATTTTTAATTATGTTTTATTCGTAGAGTGTTTTTCACCTTGAAGTATGGGTAGAATCGATTGCTGTAAAGAATCTCTGCTGGAATCTTTGAACCATCAGGCTGTTTCATATATTTATCCTCTAACTCAATTAAAGCTCTTAAGACCCGATGGAAATGACAACCGGTGGTTTATCCAGAACATAAAAACCAGAATTGAATTGCACGATTTTTAGCGTGATGACCTAGTATATATAATGTTTTTGCAACTTGTTCTTCAATGCTTACTTGTCTAGTTGTTTAGAGTCCACCATCATTTTCCAAAATAGCACACAAATCTAAAAAAGCTTTTGGAGCCATTCTCACTATTTTGCGACCTGTTTCAATCCGTATTATTCGACCAATTACTTCCTCTCGAACTCTCTCTCTTTCGGAGTTCAAACTAGAATATGTAGGAAAATTACAGAATGTTTTTCGACGAAACAACCAATAAACAAAAAAGCAACAAATATAAGCAACTGTCATTCGACACTTTTGATGCCATCTAATCAAATTGAGGGTGTTATCATTTCCTGGATTTGCCATCTAATATAAAACAAAAAAAATTAAAAAAACTTAGTTGTTAAGACGCTCATGCTAGAAGAGTGCAAAAACATAACATATAAAAGTAATTCTCACTGTACCTTATAATTAAAGGAATGAATTTCAATTGGAAGCATACAACTAAATTGCTTAACAAATAATTTGGCAATTTTTATACCCAATTAACCGAAAGAGTCAAACTCAGATTCTGAAGAAAGTAACAAAGCACAACTTTTTCTTCCATGTGTTTCATATATGAGAAATCATTTTCTTTTTTGCCTTTTCCGTTTCCAGTTCATTCTTTATTTTTTTATTTTTTGTAGAGCAGAGTTCAATTAATGATAATCGCATGATTTAATTTAACTACACCACCTAGATAATGTTTTTAGAATGAGAAGCAAGACAAAATTGGACCAGATATCAATTGTTGATACAAACTAGGTATCAAGAAACAAGAAAAAAAAACTTTGGTAATCAAGTACCAAACAGAAACAGCAAACTAATAGCTTCGTTTAGGTATCAGGAAATTAGGGGAAAAAAATGATGAAGAAGAGACATACCTTTTGACACGATGAAGATGTCTGAAGAATTGAAGAATGGCGTAACAACAAAGACAGAAACGCAAGATGTGATTAATAACTTTGTTTAGGTATCAGGAAATTAGGAAAATAAAAAAGAAGAAGAGACATACCTTTTGACGCGATGAAGATGTCTGAAGAAGTGAAGAACGGCACAGGAACAAAGACAGAAACGTAAGATATGAAAATGAGATGATGTAGGGTTTTAAAGTGTATAAGGGTAATTGTGAAAATATTAAAAAAGGTCAGGGACAATAAGGATTTTTATGTTTAAACATTTCCTTTCCTTTCGAAACACCCCAAATTGGAAGGATTGTAAAATCCACCCAATTAAAGGAAATGAAGGGGTTTTGGAACCCCTCCATAATCTTTACCTTCTTTTAAATTGCAATCCAAACAAGGGGAGGGATTCCTTATTCCTTCTCCATCTTTTCCTTTCCTTTAAAATTGTGAATCCAAACAAGCTGTAAAGTTTTTCCTGTTTCATAACAGTATTCACGTAACTTATGTTTGTTAAGGAAAACAAAAATGTTTGTGTAAGACATTATCGTGGACCACTAAGATTATGACCAAGTGTGACTGATTGCTAATGTCATGGAATATAGAAGGAAGTTCATCAAATAAATGATATATAACCACTATAACCCACATTTAGTAGTCCTTCATTCATTGGTAATTATGAAAGATATTATGTAAGGATTTAATCTCTTATGCGCACCTTATGTTTCTAGTTGAATCATATTGTCCATAAAGGTTAATGGGTCAAGTGGGAGAATGTAAGTGGTGTGACCTGTTAAGTTATTGGTGACCCACCAGTTAAAATAATATTCCACTAAAGTCTAAGCCCATTAGGTTACTTGATGGAAGTCCTATAAATATATATTAATTAGTCTCTCCCTACCCTGAAGAAAGATGTAGAATTTGATCACATATTTACACTATAAAGAATATGGTTAAGGTGGAGAAATCAATTAAGGATAAATATCACTCCACCCCCTTGTGATATACAAAACTATCACACTACCCCTTGTGTTTACAAAACTATCACAAATCTCCTTGTATTTTTAAAAAAAACTCACACTACCCCCCTCATAACATTTTTACCCTTTTATAATTTATATATATATATTTTTTCTTTTTTCCCTTTATTTTTACCTATTTTTTATCTATACTAAAAAAATTAAAAAATTTGAAAAAAAAATTATTTTTTTTTAAAAACTTCTCCCATCCCCCAACCCCACCCCTACTGCTCCGACGAGAGCAGTAATGAGATCATAAGGCTTCTATGGAGCAACGGGTGGTGGGGAGATGAGGGATGAGGGTGGAGTGTGTGGGCAGTGGTAGAGCCAGGCATCGGGAGTCAGTGTAGGTACCCGATGTCTAGCTCCACCTGTAATAGTGATATAGTCCGTAATAAAATGTTAAGATACTTATTTATACATAAAATGATATTTAACGTATACAAATTATAACAAGTATAAAAATATAAGCACAAAAACATATACAGAGTCTTCAAGACATGACTTTCCTCGTATGATAATGCTATAACATATTAATGAGAGAAAAAAAAAGACTATAGTAATACAAAAAGTACCTTTTATAATTGTCCTCGACGACTCGATATAGTTTGAAATCGTTGAATAATCAGCTTATTGTCGACGTCATGAAATACATCTCTCTCTATATAAGTGACTAAACAATCATTCAGCCAATCATCTTCCATTCGATTCCGCAACTGTTTTTTTACAATTGTCATTGTAAAAAATGCTCTTTCCACAGTGGCTGTTGCAACAGGAAAAATCATTGCCAACTTAATAAGTGTATACACTAACTGATAAACACGATCCTTTCCAGTCTTAACTAGCATATTTGCAAGGTTACCAGTCCCTTTTAACTCAGAGAATTTGTCATTGCTTCGCATATCAAGAATATATATCTCTAACTGGTTTTCAAGAACTACCAAATCAATAGGAGAAAAATCATTTGGGTAAAACTTAGCAAATTCAATTAACCTTTGCTTGTCAAATGCAATAAATGAGTTGTTCAGATTCAAGCATGCCAAACAAAGAAGCAACTTAGTATTTGTCTCGGTGAAGCGGTCATTAAGTTCTTGAAGTTGTATGTCCACAATAGTATAGAACAAATCAATGTGATAATAGTATGAATTCGTAATCTTTTCAACTCTACGTCGTGATCGTCCTTTGAACAAAAACATATCTTCTATATTAGGAATGTCAATGTCATGAGTTATGCAAAACAAAAAGACTTCATTCAACAAAGATTCCCATCCACTATCTCTCAAATTTTGCAAAATTTCCTTTGTGAGCTTAACTAATCCCATGGCATTAATGATTTCTTGATCTTTCCTTTGCAATGCTTGTGATAATTCATTACTGATTCCCAGCACAGTTTTCATCAAATGCAAAATAAACATGAAATCGAATGTTTGTAATGTGTCTAAGAGGAGATTAACTTTACCTTTTTTCTCTGCGCTCAATCCATCTTCCTTGATAATCTCAAGTTCATCAATCACTGAGGAATACAAGAGACTCAAACTTATTAAACTGCGATAATGTGAACCCCAACGAGTATCACCACCTCGTTTGAGACCAATTTCTTGATTCATGCCGCGTCCGCTATGAATTTCTTCCTTTTCTAATTCTTCTTTAACTCTAGCAACTTGATTTTCACGAAGCATGTCATGTCTCTTGCATGAACCTCCAACAACATTTAGTAAAGTAGCAACTAATTCGAAAAATGTAGCAACTTGAACATGATTTTTTGCTACAGAAACAAGTGTGAGTTACAATTGATGAACAAAACAATGGATATAAAAAGCAGATGAATTTATTTTCAAAATCAAACTTTTAAGACCATTAAATTCACCTTTCGTATTACTAGCACCATCATAACCTTGTCCATGGATTCTTGATACACTTAATCCATGTCTGTTAAATAATGACTCGATTCCTTTTTTTAAGGATAATGCAGTAGTATCACTAACATGCATTATACCAAGAAAATGCTCAACAATACTTCCTTTGTGGTTCACATAACGCAAAGCAATGACCATTTCTTCTTTGTTTGATATATCACGCAACTCATCAACCATAATAGCAAAATGTTCATCTCCAAGATCCTTTATATTTGCCTTAGTAGTCTCAAATGCAGTAGCTTTGACAATGTCTTTTTGAATCTCCGGAGCAGTTAACCGATTGTTAGCAAGAGCATTTTGCAACACACAATTCTTGACGGTTTCATTATGATCGGCAAAAAACTTGAGAAGTTCAAGAAGATTACCTTGATTAGTAGAATTGTTTGATTCATCATGACCACAGAAAGGTAATCCTTGTTTCAAAAGAAATCGAATGCAATCAATTGAAGCAGTTAATCGAATTCGATATATTTCACGAACTTGATCGGATTGCTTAAAGATAGCAGTTTTAGTGTGTTGGCTTTGCTTCATCAAGTCTTGACACCTCTTGTACGCTATGTTATGCGCACTATTCGGACCTCCAACATGAGTGTTAAATCTACTTTTATGACTCCAATTCATAAACCCATCTGTAACAAATGTGTCTCCACCTGACTGCTTTTCAATATCAGGCCTAAGAAGAGAACAATGCAAACAATATGCAGCATCTTTTTCTATGCTATACTCTAACCAACTGCCAAATTCATTAAACCAAGATGGACAAAATCTTCTAAACTTATCCCCCACTTTTCTTTTGGAAAAATCATGATTACGGGGTTAGCAAGGCCCTTTTTGCAAATAGTATCTCCGCACTTTATCTCGATCATTCGGATTGTAAGACATAATTTTCGGGCGTAATCCAGAATCTGTTGATAAATCTTCTAAATTGATTTCAATTCGAGGTTGCTTTGAACAATGTTGCCTATCATCTTTACTACTCACCTCCTTAGATTCCGAAGAAATTTGTTCCTCAAAAATTGACTTTTTCTTTAGAAACTTGTCCATCAATATGTAGAAATTAATTTTCCTAAAAACAACCTATACATAAGAACAATAATTGCATCAATAAAAAATAAGCATCTTTCATAACCTCATGTCATTTTCTTAGCTGACAGGAATTATGTGAAAGTGAGCTTATAATTATAGTTCTATTATTTTCTAACTTCTTCGAGTTATTATTCTTTGCTAAACGTTTTTATTTGGTTGACTAAATTGACACCTGTACCATGCCTTAGTGTAATTTATATTCATTTGTGGTATTCCTATAATCCTATTTGTGGTAAAATAATCAACATTAGCATTTTTGACGAAAAGAAAAAGTCACCATTAGCATTAGGATTTTAAATTAAATAAATCATAATCAAATTCTTCTCTGAATAACTCATCTTCTGCATCTGCCAAAAAGAAACTATGAAAAATAAAATCAGTGGGACCATTAAAGCATTTGGGGTTTATACGTTTGGTGCTGCTTGCTGCCGAGTTTCAATAGCAAATTTTATTCACCTGCCCTCATCTCCTAAATAGAAAATTAAGTTTTTTTATAATCATTAAACAATTATGTACATGATTAATTAAAGCATATAATTATCATCCAAGCTACTCATCTTTATACGAAAAGCCATTTGTTGTTTAAATCTTCACTCTGATTTTTTTTATTTATAATAATAAGCAGATGAAATAAGCAAATAAATAATAAGAAGTAGACAAACAGAAAGAAAAAGTAGTAGTGACCCATTTAGAAAGTGATAAAGAAAGAAACCAGGCAGTGGCACAACACAAGACTATAAAGCTGTTAGCTGATGATCAAGGATTTTTTTTTTTTTTGAGCTTGAATTGTAAGGATGAAGATGAGGTTGATTGATCGGGTGGTTGGTGGTAAAAAATCAAAAGGTAAAGTGAGAATGGAAAAAAAGCTGGCTATTATTTTATTTTATTTTTTAATAATTAAATACTAAAATTACTAAAATACCCTTGGTTTTTTTTCCTAGTGTACGCCTGGGTGTACACCCTTGCTCAAGTGCCTCCGCCCTTGTGTGTGGGTAGGGTTGAGGGTGGGAGAAGATGAAAAAAAAATTAATTTTTAAAATTTTTTTAGTATAAATAAAAATAGATGAAAATAAAGAGAAAAAAAATAAAAAATACATATATAAATTATAAAAGGGTAAAAATGTCCTAGAGAGGGGTAGTGTGAGATTTTTCTAAAAATACAGGGGAGTTTGTGATAGTTTTATAAACACAGGAGATAGTATAATAATTTCGTATATCACAGAGGGACAAAGTGATATTTATTCTATCAATTAATCGTTATCATAGTTTCGTCTTCCGCATCAAGTAAGTAGTTTATAACTCTTAATGTTTTATATGATCATTACATAGTTCTGATAAATTTAATTGCAGCATGTTTTGCACTAATTATGCTTACAATCTCTTTTACAGTAGGTGAAGTCACAAGGCAGAGATTGTTAGAGAGATTGCAAAGTTCGTTGGGCTAGAAGAACACAATACAATGTTGGAAAAATATGAGAAATTAGCAAACTCTATGGGAAGTCTTTATGCAGGTTAAATTTATAGAATATGCAAAAGCTTGAAAAAAGCAATCTCCTATATATGTACGGAGAAGTACTATGTAGTTTAGATCTAGTTGAAATTTTTTATTCTAATAAATAAAATTAATCTTTAGGTCTAGGTTAAAATATTTAGAACAAATAAGAAAACTAGTTCAAATAAATTCGTTTCTTCAAGAATAGTTTCCAAGTTTAATGCATTTATCACATGTTTCTCACGGCACGAACTACGATGATATCCCTATGAGGTTTGTGATAAATACTATATTACATTTTCTTAAAAATCAATAAAGCAATTAGATCAAAAAACGTTAACAGTAACATGAGTTAATTTTCTCTTCGTAATTTGTTTTCAAATTATGTCTCCAAAAAAAAAAAGAAATAAAACATTTAGCGGCCCTATATCTGCCATCTTTATTGACACTAATGAAAACAATTATTTTAACAGTATATGTTTAGAAAAATAAATATCAATTCTAATTAAGGTGTGAAAAATCAAGAAAATAGTTAAAGGATAAGGGTATGAAAATTGATAATTGTAATATATATTGATCTAATGGAGTTATACTTACCCTAATACAATCTGTTTGTTAATTAGCATTAGGATTCCTAAATTGTTTAAGATAAGGAGAGTAATGGCGGTGGGATTTCCTATATATATTTATGCAGCCACCTTTTCTCTCATTCATTGCAAACCTCATTAATCCTTTTAATTTGTTCATCAGCCACTTTGCAAAACCCTTTTCTTTTCTGTTTCATAGCATACAACAACCCTTTTGATCCTTCTTTTCTTTGTTCAACCCACATTCCCAAATCTTTATGTTTAACATGGCTATAGTTTCCAATAAATTTTCTTGTTTCGTGAAGAAGATTGCTCGCAAATATCATCATAATGAATACTCAATGCTGAAGAAAGATGATCATGACCACAAGAAGAAGCCAATTCCAAAGGGGTTCTTCCCTGTGTATGTTGGTGAAGAGTTTAAAAGATATGTTATACCAATTACATACCTATCATCAGTGCGTTTTGAGGCATTACTTACTCAATATGAAGAAGAGATTCAACCCATGCAGCCAATTACTTTGCCTTGTTCTACTATGATGTTCGAGACAATCCTTAGTCTTGTCAAAGCTGAGAAGGGGTTTTAAATTCAAGAACGATGAAAACATGAAAGGTGATGTAGTCATGAAGTTTTATGCACGCACGTGGTGTTCCAAAATTATGCACAAAAGGTGAATGTACTTTTCTTTTGGTCTTTCTGACTTGGCTCGTGTTGTTTCAAGAATTGGAAGAGAGGTGGTGTAGGGGAAAAAAGAGAGAGAGAGAGAGAGAGAAAAAAAAAAAAAAAAGAAAACAAACAAAAAAGGAGGAGAAAAAAAGAAAGAAAGAAAACATGAGAAAAAAGGAGACAAAATGAGAGGGGAAAAAGAAGAGTTTGAGAAAGAAAGAAAGAAAACATGAGAAAAAAGGAGACAAAATGAGAGGGGAAAAAGAAGAGTTTGAGCAACCACGAGCAACAATTTGGCCGCCACCTAATTGAGATTACATTTTTGGAGGAAATTGCTTCATGATATGGTTTCTTTAAGAAACTGGTTCGAAGGCTTCTTGTGGTTTAGATTCAAAGAATTATTAATCCTTGTAACGTTGTACCATTTGATTTTATTAGTGAAAAACTCAACTTTCTCCGTTATTTTTTCCCTCCGTATTAGAGGGTTTTCCATGTAAAATCTTGCTTATTATTGTTTTACTATTGTTTTAATGTGTGTGTGTGTGTATACATATATCTGCATGCATGTGTCTTATGTATATAAGCATGTTAGATTTTACTTCTTCTTGATTAAATTGTTGGCACAAGGGATTATGGATTAGAATTAAGATAAATTTCTTACTCTTAACTACTTTTGGAACCAAGATCCAAAACCAAAACATGAGCAATGTTAGCCACAATTTATGGCAAAGAATACGAATTTTGTGGGGCATTAAAATTTGTTTATATGAAGAATATAGCTTTTGACTAGTTTTTGCCGAGAAATTTTATATGTTTTTTTTTTCAATAAATTTTTTTTATACATTTAGGAAGGCATGAAATATTGAAAACACTATTTGTAATGCGTAAAAACGTTTATATAATTGATAATATTATACATGAAATATAACGTTCTTGGCAACTTGGACAACTTATAACGAAGTTTGTCCCGCATATCACTAGGAAGATCGGGATCTTTACAAAAGGCTTTATAAAGCTTTCATCTTAATTCATATTTAGCCGTGAATAGTTTACGTTTGTGATCTCCTATATTTCGTTTCTCCGACATCTTACTGAGTTTCCCCTGATAACGATGTATAGCTAGTTGGTCAAATTTGTGATTGTAATCTTTGTGCTTATCTTATCACAACTGTGTATACTTATAGTGTATTCTTGGTGTATTATAAAACACCACACTTGTACGTATTATAGGCTATCAAATACAAAACACAATTAAGTGTAAGTCTCTTCATGGTATTAGAAGACCAGTTTGCCTAAAGTCTTACCCACAGCAAACCACCACATCACTCTTCCTTCTCGTTACTTCATCATGTCTTCCAGCAGCTCTGCCCAATCCTCTACCACTGCCTCCTCCACCACCACGTCCTCTGCCTCCATCTTTTCTCTGCCGTCTACCAACGTCAAACTCTACGTCACTGTCCTTCTCGATCACTCCAATTACTTAACATGGCAAACTCAGATGCTCAATTTTCTTACCTTCAATAAACTCCTGGGCTACATCAATGGCACTATCACCAAACCAACTCTTCCTCATTCTGCTTCCGCCGATTATACAACCATTGCTGCTAACCTTGACAATTGGTTGTGTTATGATCGGTTTGTCACCGCCTGCATCACGTCCACTCTTTTTGAGTCTCTTGTTCATCAAGCGACAGGCTTCAACTCCGCTTGTTCTCTCTGGCAATCTCTCCACGAGTCATTCCAACAACAGTATTTTGCCCGTAAATCTTTATTGCGTGCTCAATTTCACACTCTGAAAAAAGGATCCCTCTTTATCGCTGAGTATCTCCAGCAAGTTCATACTATTTCCACTGCTCTTGCCACTGTTGGTGATGCTCTCTCCGACTCCGACATAGTCCGCGCCGCTTTGGAAGGTCTCCCTAAGGAGTATCGTCCATTTGTAACTTCCGTCGAACAGTTGGCGATCACTCCATCCTTTTCTCATGTCCGTGCGAAACTCCTCATGTATGAGCAACGCCTTCTATTGGATGATCCTCTTTCATCCCTTGAGTCCACCGACAGTACCATGGCCCTTACAACTCAACTCCAATCTGCTACTATCAATCCTGAAGCTCACATTACTACCCACAAAACCCAAAACTCCACTTCCAACTCCATCTCCAACTCATACAAAAACGCACAAGCTTCACGATCCAACTCCAATTATTCTCGTACAAAATGTCAAATTTGCCAAAAGACTGGTCATTCAGCGGCCTGGTGTCGCTACCGTTATTCCCAGTCAAGAAACAGTGGCTCCAACTCATCCTACGCTGCCTATCACTATCAACAAACACCTGCGTTTTCAGGCTCTTCTATGTCTGGTTCCGTTCAACCGTGGATCCCAGACTCTGGGGTATCTTCACATATGACTTCCGACCCATCACTCTTGCAACACATTCACCCTTACATTGGCAATGATCAAGTGGTTGTCGGGGATGGTAAGTCTATTCCAATTACTCACACTAGCTCTTCTACTTTTTCAGCGTCAAATCATAATTTTTCTTTTCACAAAATTTTACGTGTTCCGCAAATTATTCACAATCTTCTTTCTGTTTCTCAGTTTACTAGAGAAAATAATGTCTCACTTGAGTTTACTCCTTCATCTTGTGTTGTGAAGGACCTCCACACCGGGACTCCCCTTCTCACGGGCTGCGTTGACTCTAAACTCTACATACTCTCACTGCCACTTGCATCCAAAACTTCAAGTCCTGTTGCATTAGCTGCTTCTATTCGTGCTCCCTTTGAAGTCTGGCACAATAGGATGGGACATCCAGCTCATTCTGTTTTGTCTGTACTTAGTTCTAGGAATTTTTTAAATGTTTATGGCATATTCAAGCTAAATAAGCTTGGTAACTTATATATGCAAGGCAAAAGCCATAAACTTCCATTTCAGAATTCTAATAAAAGCACTAGTTTTCCTCTGGAATTGATACATTGTGATATCTAGGGTCCAGCTCCAATTTTATCTTTTTCTGGCTTTCGCTTCTTTATCTTGTTTATCGATGATTACATCCGTTTTACATGGATATATCCCTTGAAAAACAAAATTGACTGTGTTGATTCTTTTCTGCATTTTAAGCGGCTCACTGAAAAATTTTTCAATTCAAAAATTAAGTCGTTCCAATGCGATGGGGCTAGGGAATTAACTCAAGGGCGTTTTAAAACCATAATTGAATCATCGGGTATTCAGTATCGTATCTCATGTCCCTATACGCCTAAACAAAATGGCCTAGCTGAACGTAAAATTTGGTATGTTACAGAAATGGGTATTACTCTTCTTTTTCACGCAGCTCTTCCTAAACAATTTTGGCTTAAGGCCTTCACAACTGCTGTCTTTCTTATTAATCGGTTGCCCACTCCCGTGTTGTCCCAGAAATCTCCGACTGAAATGCTCCATAACACTCCACCATCTTACTCTACTCTCCGTGTGTTTGGAAGTTTATGTTATCCTCACCTGGGTCCTGTGAAAACTGACAAGTTAAGTCCCAAAACACAACCTTGTGTCTTCATTGGGTATAGCCCATGTCATGTGGGCTATCGCTGCTATAATCTTATCACTGGTAAAGTTCACATTTCGCGTCATGTTGTGTTTGATGAAACTCACTTTCCATTTCGGCAAACCAACGCTAATGTCTAGACTGCTCATGGTATTCTCTCGGCCCTTCCTTCCTCTGGTGCGGTGGACATTTCCTCTACACATCCTGTATCGTCCATTGCTCCTTCATTACCTGCTAGGTCGTTACTTCTCCTTCCACCGTCAAATCATATTTCCCCTATGTTCTCTTCATCTAGTGCAAGCTCCTTGCATTCGCTGGCCCCTGTCCAACCACTTACCAATCCGCCACCATCGCCTACTACTTCCACCACCATTACTCCTTCATCACCAACTCGCACTGAGCCATGGCCTTCTCATGGCCTCCCGTCTTCAACTCCTGATTCTGCTTCGTCTACTGCTACTCCCTCGCGTTCTCCACTAGTCCATCGTCCAACCTATTATGATGATCTTCTCTCTCCTCTGCCTGTCACAACTGATTCGCCTCTTATCTCTTCCTCACTTCCTTCATCTACTTCTGAGTCCTTCCCATCCGGTCCTCTCTCTGTCTTTCAACTTCTGTCATCCCTCTATCCCATTGCAACATCAACCCATCCCATGGTCACTCGGATACGCGACCACACTCATGTTCCAAAGACGTACCCAGATCATATTACCTTCACTATCGTGTCTTCTTTTCTTGCTGATACCGAACCTACATCTTATACTCAAGCTTCTAAATGTTCTCATTGGTGCACCGCTATGCATAAAGAATATAATGCGTTACTTCATAATGGTACTTGGGCCCTTATTCCACCGAAATCTTCAATTAATATAGTTGGCTGCAAGTGGGTGTACCGTATCAAGCGTAAATTGGATGGTTCTATTGAACGGTACAAGGCTCGGCTCGTCGCCAAGGGCTACAATCAGGAATACGGGCCTGACTACACTGAGACATTCAGTCCCGTTGTCAAACCAACCACTATCAGAATCATGTTGTCTCTGGCTATTTCGAGGAGTTGGGTGATCAAACAACTTGATGTTAATAATGCATTCCTGCATGGGGTATTACAGGAAGATGTTTACATGGCTCAACCTCCGGGCTTTGTCCATCCTTCCTATCCGTCTTATGTGTGCAAGCTTCAGAAAGCAATATATGGTCTCAAACAGGCACCCCGTGCCTGGTTTTCGTGGCTCAGTACCTTTCTTTTTCAGATTGGATTTATTTCTCAGTATCAGATACTTCGCTCTTCATTCGTCATTCATCTGCTGCACCTGTGTTTGTGTTGGTCTATGTTGATAACATCTTAGTTATCAGCCCGTCCTCGACAGTTATTGAGTATGTTTTAGCTGCCTTGCATCGACAATTTTCAATTAAGGATCTCGGCATTGTTAATTATTTCCTTGGCATACAGGTTGATCATGTTCATAATGGACTTCGTTTGTGTCAAACTAAATATGCTACTGAGCTCATTGATCGTGTAGGTCTTTAGGTGGCAAAACCAGTTGCCACACCTCTTGCTATTTCGCAATATCTCTCCCAACATGATGGTGATCCACTTCCTGATCCTAAGCAATATCGCAGGATGGTGGGAGCTCTTTAATACCTCACTATTACTAGACCAGATCTTGCATTTGCGGTAAACAAAGTGTGTCAATTCATGCACTCACCTACTGATGGGCATTGGTCAGAAGTGAAGAGGATCTTACGCTATGTTAAAGGCACGTTGGGTTTTGGTCTCACACTTACACCTTCTTCAGACACTCAATTGCATGCCTATTCAGATGCTGACTGGGCTGGGTGTCTAGATGATCGCCGAAGTACTCATGGCTACTGCATTTGCTTGGGCCCTAATTTGGTTTCGTGGGCTGTGAAGAAGCAAATTACAACGTCGCGATCAAGTACTGAGGTTGAGTACCGTGCAATTGCATTTGCAACAGCCGAACTATGTTGGATCCAGTATGTCCTTGCTAAGCTGCGTAGTCAGTCGTCCATGACACCGCTCTTGTGGTGTGATAACATCGGGGCGACGTATCTCACAGTTAATCCGGTTTTTCATGCCTGCACGAAACATATAGAAATTGATGTCCATTTTGTTCGAGAGAAAATTGCCTCTGGGCCAATGCATGTGCGGTTCATTTCTACTACGGATCAACTAGCCGACATTATGACAAAACCACTCTCATGTGCTCGGTTTGTTTTACTCCGGCACAAGCTCACTGTTCGAGAACTAGCTTCGCTTGAGGGGGCGTGATAACGATGTATAGCTAGTTGGTCAGATTTGTGATTGTAATCTTTATACTTATCTTATCACAACTGTGTATACTTATCTTGTACTCTTGGTGTATTATAAAACACCACACTTGTACGTATTATAGGCTATCAAATACAAAACACAATTAAGTGTAAGTCTCTTCACCCCCTCAACTTTAAATTGTATACATTATTACATGCTTTTATCATGAAATACTACAGATGTTACACAGCATTAATCTTGAATTTTATCATAACTAACGCAATTATGAGCTTGCTAAAGTAGTTACAAATAGGACTAATTGAACTTTATGAACTTCCCGTTGATATGTGTTTATCTGTTGCACATTTGGAATGTATGATTAGTGGTCGTAACAGCATTCAGACGCCTACCTCTGAAATGAATGTAGCTTGAAGCACGGAGTTTGGCCAAGAAATGAACCAAATGTGCACCTATTTTAATGGTCTCATCACTTATTTGAGTCAAATTAACAAGCCTCGTTAGACTCAATTGAATTAGTATAAGACTGTAAGGTGTAAGTGAAGAGAATAGAAGAGATAAAGTTCGTCCCTTAGCCCAATCTATATCCATAGCCGTTTCTTATGCTATTTTAATGGTGTATTCACTTAAAGAAAGTGGAACTCCGTAATTATTAAATTTTTTCCTTTATGATTTAAAGAGAGATTTAACCCAATATTATATCACATTTACATCTATCGAAAATCAATTTCGGAATCTTTCGCACACAGAGCAAAAACCATACCATCAGATTAAACCAGTTTTTATTTATTTATTATTATTTAATACGAGACTCGAATTCGCAACTTCTCGCATAAAGCAAATAATATTTCCTCTAGACTCGAATTAAACTTTTTAATTGCTAATGCGAATGTCATTTCCCCGTAACAAAAGGGGTTAGTTTTTAAGTAAGCCGTGAAAAGTAAAGATCAACACCCATAATACATATAAAAGAAGTCCTGAACATGGTCATGGTGACTAATTTAACAAAACCACCCTGGCTGAAGTTTCATTCCTTTGCAAACGAACTGCGGTCAGCACTAAGCCAGTGCAACAGGGAAAATTCTACTCTCTCTCAGTTCTTGACCGCATAATGGAGCGCAACCACTTATTAGTTGTGTTGTATTACAACTCTCCTCCAGCTCTGAAGGTTGGTGAGTTAACTCGAATGCTGAGAGATTCAATTTCCACTATGCTTTGTGCTTTCCCGATAGTGACAGGGCGGTTAGTGAAGAATCCACAAGGCCATTGGATGATCAAGTGTAATGATGCAGGGCTAAGGATGGTCGAAGCAAGGGCAAAAGGAAGCGTAGATGAGTGGCTGCAGAATGTGAATAGGGAAAATAAGCTTAAGCTTGTTCACTGGGAACCAATGTTGGAAAAGCCTTATTTTTGGTCTACCTTCTATGTTCAGGTAAATATGTGCTCTGAAGTTGGAAACACAGTTACCAAAGAGTTACAAAATGTGACTAGGAAACCAAGTGAAGCTGCTATATACGATTAAATTTAGTAGACATGCAGACAAGTCACTATTTTTGTAAGAATGAATGTATTTAGGACTTTTATTTAATAGGAGTTAGAAGTACATAATTTAGCATTTGTTTTGAGTAATTCTTTTTAGTGGGGTTTAACTAATTTTTTTAAAAATACAACTGCAACTCACTCCTAAATGTTTTTGCCCTCGGGGTCATGACTCGTGAATACATTTATCCATGCTTATAGTTCTCTTGTATATAAGGGTTTTATGGTTTAGCAAGTTTTAATGTGCAACAGTTTTAGGTTTTTTTTTTTTTTTTTTTTGAAACGACGAGAAACCATCTTAGGCAATAATATATTGGATCCACTCTAAGGGCATAAATCTTGTGGTGCAGTGGCTTGCCCCAACTTATGCTCTAGGTCAAGGTCAGATAATATTTGTGATATAGAGAATAGGTTTAAATTCAGAATATTTGATCAGAACAAATCATTATCTAACCACTCAGATCATTAAAAACAGTTTTAGTGCAGTTGGTGATGTCTTGTTTTTTAACGCTGTGGATGATTTGATCCAATTTTGTTCCTGACGCGATATATTTCTAATATAAATCTTTTTGGACTAAGAGAGAGTATCTGTGTGTGCTGAAATTTGTATGTTAATTACGAAAGTAAATGCTTGCATCGTCTCTAATGATCCTTCACTAATTTTCAACTGTTAGTTCTTTACTAATTCGGTATAACATATGTAATTCAGTAAAAATTGACGAAAAATACAAGAAAAATTAACAACGTCGTTTTATTTTATAAATTTAAAGACTAAAAACACATTTTTTAAGTTAATTGACCAATAAAAGTATTTACGTTTTGTTTATTTTCATTTTTCCTCGCTAATCGTTTGGACATGGCAGCTCACTGAATTCGAAGAAGGCGGTCTAGCAGTTGGCTTGAGCTGCAGTCACCTCCTAGCTGATCCCAGTTGCGCCACCATGTTCATCAAGGCATGGGCTGACACAACCTTCAGCGGCAAAACGATTACTCCTCCTCTATTTCATCCCTTGCCTCCTCGAAGACCAATGTCACGCCATCAAAATTTGTCAAAAACGAACCTCAAGGGAACGTGATTGCCACGAACCTAAGAAGACACATTTCTCCTTAAATTTGCAAACTCAAAGCACGACTAAGCTAAATACCACAAGCAAGAAAGGCTAAATATCAGAGCACCTAAGCCCACAGCATATATAAATGACTAAAGTCACCAAGAAATTTTTTTAAATAACTCCAAGGATTACATTCTCCAAAACGAAAGTCTAAATAAAACTAAAAGTAAATGCTAAAAAGGTCTCATGCGAATAAACATCCATTTATTCCAACGTCTTTAAAATAAATGGCAACACCAGGTGTCCTCTAAACCAAGACCCAAGCGAAGTGATCTATTTCTCTCCATCTGCGAAATAATACCGTTTTCGAGGAAAAAGAAATGTAATGAGATAATAATCCTAGTAAGTAGTTGATACCAAATAAAAACAAAGCAAATAAAACTATAGATTTGTTGAACGAAAAGTCCAAATGCCAATGCCAACAATAGAGACACGACATGCATTAAGTAGCATGCACCGTTCAAAGAACCTTTGCAAATAGAGTACAATGTAATAAGGCACACTTATTGATAGAAAAAAAAAAACAAGATTCATAATGACCCAGAGTATGCCAACACAAACGAAGGTGGATAGGAATCCAAAAGGGGAAATGGCCGAAAACAAAGAGTGGTTTGTTGTCGCACATATTACCAAAAGCAAGTGGGAGTCCCAACGAAGCAGTAGTGCACTACACAAAGAGTGGTGTATGATCTCCACCACTGAGAGCTAAACGAAGACTCGGCCTCAAAGGATATGGCATGTGGGTCCAAAATTTTGCCACAAGTATGCATTAAATACGGAGTTGCAAAGTTGTGCAATGATTATGAACATATATGTATATAACTTCTTTTTAAAAAAAACTATCATAAATTGGCATACAAAATGACAATAATCCACAACTTGAATACTATTGAAATATTTTGTGGAACAAAATCAGCATATGTAAAAGACAATTAATCTCTATTATATATATTTAGACCAAAACGTTCAGTAAAAGAAGAGTACTTAAGAAAAATAAATGATGATGAATAAAGAATTTTAGGTATTTTTGAAACACTTAAGAAATTATTATCTAAACCAATAAAAGAAAATCATTTACTAACTACTACATAATTATACATAATAATCATAGTACAAACAAAAGTAAATGTAAATTACTGAAAAATGAAAACAAACAAATGATATGAAAAAAATAATTAAAAAAACAAAGTAAACCAAAGTCACTGTACAGTGACTTAAGTCACTGTTGGAACCGTGACTAAGTCACTATTCCAACGGCGACTTAGTCACAGTGACTCAGTTATTGTTTTAACAGTGACAAACCACTGTTCAAAATAGGGATTTTGTCTAAAACATTAAAATTTATGTTCAAATTTATGAGAGAAAATTCTAAATAGTAGTTTCTCAAAAATTCATAACATGACATATATATTAGTAAATGGACAATTTTTTTTTTCCTTGATTCAACATAGACGAATAATTCAAATTAAATACCATAAACGTAGAGTGAATCTCTTTTATCATATACCAAAAGGATGTAAAAGAGTTTGGGTCCTTAATTCTACTTACCTTAACCTTGGCAAAAGTTCCAAAACCTAACTTCAAGGTTGATAAATTGTAATCCAAGAATCAATGCCCTATTTAAAAAATACAAAAAGTTTCCATCACTTCTACGTAGTATTGTTTCTATCAAATTTTTGAAGCCTAACCATTCTCCTATTCAATCTTGTAATTCATAATTCAATTCAAAGAGCCTTAAAATTGCTTACCTAAGAATGGAATAGTCGAGGTTTCTATTGATCGCCTTCGTTTGATGCAGAATTGTCCCCAACCTTATCTTCCTGCTTCTCTTTTATATCTATATGTATATAAAAGACATTCTGTTTATTTCTGAAGTTGAAGTCGCCTTTAGAAGAAGTACAGAAAGCGTTCTTTTAATGTAAGACGTTTTGTAGGGTTGTGGGATTGTAGGATAAGACTTTTGTTTTAAAGATATAACTGCCACAAAAAATTAAGGCCTATAATTAAGGTAAAATCTGAATTATCTCTATACATAATATTTTCTTAAAGCCCTTTTTTTTTTTCGGAGGGTCGTTACAACCAAGCAACAGAAACAACAACCACAACCCTTATACCCAATTTATCAACCACTACAAAACTACCATCCAAAAACCATCTCCCCCCTTCAATGTGAAACATACAACTATTGCACTAGAATTCACAGACGACATAGTCAGAAGTTGCATAGCCATGGCCGAAGATCATAATCCATGTTCAGATAGTTCGAATCGTACGCCTTTCGAGGCCTTAGCTGGACTTTTCTTGGTATGTATCAGTAAGGTCAAGGGGATGAAAGGTGATTTAATTGACATGTCACTGTGTTTAGATATGCGAAAAGTGCTAAACTTGGACAAAAGTTTCTTTGGAAATTGCATGGTGTATAACAAAGTGAATGGAGAAGGCTTATCAGAAGACGAATTATCTGAAGCAGCTACTGCTATAAGAGAGGAGGAGATGAAAATGGACATTGAAGGGATCCAAGACTTGATAGGGTGGTTAGAACAAAATGAATATGAAATTCCTCCATTGATGAATGGTTGTGATCTCATTTGTGCCAATATGGAGGGTATTGATGTATATTCAGCCATTTTTGGAAATGGTCTCATGAAGCCGATTCATGCATCATACTATATTGAGCCAGCTTTAGGACAAGGACAAGTTTTGATCCTTCCTTCACCTTCAAGTGAGGGTCCATTGAGCCGTGTTGTGATGGTCACACTTCCTAAAGATGAAGTCACCAAGCTTCTTGGCCTTCAATTAATTCAGCAAATGTCCCCAGCCATATTGATGGGTCCGGGTACTGATAAATGTTGATGACCACCAACCCTTTCTGTGACTTGTTACTAGCTAGTGGAATACTAATCTATATTTGTATCTAATTACGGTGTCTTTTATTGCTGTTTAATTTAAAAAAGATAATTGGAAGATTGAGACTTGTGACGAGTTATTACTATTAATTTGAAATACTAATGATAAGTTCTTTTTTTTTTCGATTTAAAAGAGACTTACAAGTAATATTACACCATTTAAAATGTTAACTCTGAAATTACTCTTGTGTTTATCATTTCGAGTATGCTACGAGCTTCATTTTTTCATCGCCAATTAGTTAGGAAAAAAAGTCCGTCGCCTAAGAATTGTTTTCTTGTAGGAGATCTACGTGATGAAATGATAAAAAAGTTATGTGAATTGATTGAGGCGTACTTACTCCTTTTCTTATGTTCCTAAACTTTCGAATGACATAATTTTTACTTGGTTATACATTTTGAGTGATTTTTTTCAGTATGGGTAACTGTTCAAGATCTAGGCACTTGCAAACCATCGAAGCCAAATAATTTTGTCATATAGCCACTATTTTGGAAGTTAATTTGCACTTCTAGTAACTTCAAAATTAAAAAAGAAAAAGATTTCAAATTACATAGGACGAAGAAATAAAAAAGCAAGATAATTGTAATATACCTGGGAAGTATAATTTTTGACCTTAACGAAATTATTAGGCCGGATAAACTAACCTTGCAAGTAAAACTTCTAGTACATATAAATTGTTAGTAAACATTATTTCTAATTCTTTGGCTTAGTGGGAAATGATGCAACTTTGGTGTCTTGACTTTGGAGGTTCAAAACCTTACATAAACAGTACAAACATCTTTCCTATTCTTTGGTATTTCTATTTAAGACAGCCGCCTAATGTGCATTGTCTTCTTTTTCCACTTTTTTGTATTTTATCGTTTATTTAAAAAGGGAAAAAACAAATTGAGCAAAGACAACGGTTCAACAAAATCGCCGTAAAAGCTCAAATATTTTTTCCATATGGTGGTTTATGCAGCAATATTGTAAACAACGCCTTTACATAAAAGTGCAGTTATAAACCGCTGCAAAAGGCTGGAATAACCGTTGCAAAAAATCCTTTATTTTGTAGTATAAACTCATGGGCAAAGTTAATAAAAATTTTCAAATGCCAAAGACTTTTTATCCATCAGCTTCATCTGAATGGATTTAGCAAAATCCTGATAATAGTAGAATTTATGTGGTGAACTTGAAGGAAGACACCTTCCGATGTAAGGGATGGCAAGTTAGTGGAATCCTGTGTAGGCATGAAATGATTTGTATAACCAACATGAGATATAGTTCAATAGAATTTGTGCATCCTTGCTTCACTTTGAATGTATACAAAGTGACATAACAGAATTACCCCAGTTCTAGACAAATCCAAGTGGACTAAAGATGATTCACCCCGTTGGCAGCCTCTTGAAAGGGTAAACAAGATAGGAAATTAAGCCAGAGGTTAATTGAGCAAAGAAGTTGAAGAGACAACACAAACTTTGGAATAGATATTGGTCCGTTCCATATATATATATATATATATATATATATATGTATATATACATATATATAACTAGTATATTTTTCTTTTAATTTCAATTTTTATAGCATATTTGACATAATCAGAATTTATATCTTTTTTATTTTGTATTATTTAAAAAATAACAATAAAAAAATGAGACAGAAAAGAGACGAAATGTGAGAGAGACGGAATGAAAACGAAATGTAGAGGGACATGGAAAGATGACGAAATGTAGAGAGAAACGGAAAGGTGACGAAATGTAGAGGGAGGCACAATGGAGACGAAATATAAAGGGAGACGGAAAGGTTATGAAATGTGAAGGAGACAAATTTGAGTCGAAATGTGTAGGAGACAGAAAGGTGACGAAAAATATTTTTGTCTCTATTTGAGACGAAACAGAAACGAAATTCAACATTGGAGATGTTTCGGAAGGCGACGCTCGAGTTTCGTCTCCGTTCCGTCTCCTTTTCAGATTGGAGACGGAACGGAGACGGAAATATACCATTTCCCTTAATGGATGCTTATTCCCTTTTTATTTTTTTGTTTGTTTGTTGTATCCTATAGGACTGACTGTTGGTCTGTTAGTGACAGTGTGTTGTTAATAAAATGTAGTTGTTTGATTGCTATTGTAGTAGTTTCCATTTAAAGTAAAATACACAATACCTTCTTATATATGTCGAAGTTGCATGCTACCTCTCACGTCACCATAAGTCTTTAAAAAGTCTTTTTGTTTGTCAAAATATTGTACGTTACCCCCTACCATCAATTTGTGTGTTAGCTTTAAGCTACATGCCCTTGAAATGTGAATTTATTTTATATTTTCCTTTAAATTAAATTCTTTTTGGACATGATTGCCCCTTAATAGCTATTAGAAAGTAGGGATTTATCTGCATATTAATCAAAACACAGGGGGTATTTTGAAATATTCTTATTCCTTCTATCTCCACCACCTCCTCTAAATACTCCATCCATTTCCACCACCACAACTACAAAAAATCAACACCTTCATCATCATTTTCACTTTTCTTCTTTTCTTATTTCCATTATTTTTCATCTTCTTTCTTCTTCCCTAACTTTTCCAACCTCAAGCCAAGAACTACCATCATCGCTCTCTCCATCTCCTTCTCCCACCCATTTTTTCTTTTTTCACATTTTTTCACTTTTCTCTTATCATTCAAAATTTTCATTGCCACGTGCACAACACCAACTACACAACTAATGAAGACATAGTATTGCTTAGATTTTTGTATGAGGATAATCATTTGCTCTCTCTCTCTAGAATTGGACAACTAAATCTCTAGACTTTCGAGTCTTATCTCTAGAAGCTTTGGTTTCTCTTTCTTCTTCTTTACTTTCATCCTATCTTTTCTTTTAGAATATTATTCTTTCCATCAATCATTGTCAATCATCTTCTTCCACATATTTGATGAAAAACTCTACTTCTTCCACATATTCTATAGTCCTACTACTAATGTTACTACATTTGAGCTCCTGGCAAATAGTAGTTGAGTTGCAGAGACATTTGCAAAACTTGCCTTGGTTGCGCAGAACAAGAGCTCTTTGATTTAATGATTAATTTTAGTAAAAATAAATTCTATTTCTCTAGGATTGAATCTCTCTCTAGGGCATTATGAAATTGCGGATTTAGAAGATTTAAAAATGCCTAAACCAAAAAGGCTGTTGGTTCAATATAAAGTAAATGCATATTACTCCTTTTGCGTATTGTGTATGAAGAACTTTAATACTAAATTCAGTATCTTCATACACTGTTTAATGCCATAAAAGAATAAAAACCTTTTATATAGCGTAATATATTTGATCGTTGAACATGCTTGTTCCACTGCGTGTGTCGTGAATCAAAGTGCACAATACAGTCTTGTGCTCTGATAATTCACAGCCTAAATATCTTTTTTTCTTGATATTCTTTTTAGAGAGTTTTTACTTTTTGTTTCTTGTGTCTGATACTAATTGAACGTCCGTTGTTCTATTAGTTATTGGACTTAAATACCCAGTAATGGGAAGTTACCCAACTTCCCACACTTGGGTCTAATGGTCAGGTCAGCTCATGTAACGCCCCGATCCCTCACGAGACCGGAGGCTCTAATAATCATGCTATTCTCAACCCAATTCCAACCCCGATCTCAAAATTTTAAGAAAAAACGGACAGAGTCTCCCTGTATCGTGGACATTCTAAAAACCTGTAAACATTCAAATAAGCTATAGAACAACAATAAAGCCATTTCCAAAATAAAGATCCCAACTTTAAGGCCATCCGAGCCTTAAGACATACAAATAGTTTAGATACACACAAGCATGCATTCATAACTTAACTTCTTTACAAAACCGCTTATCATGCCACTCCATGATAGCTTTTAAACATTCTTAGAAATTGAAAACAACCAGTCATTCACTCCCAAGTATGCAAAGAAGCTAAGAACAGAAATATAAGATATTACATGCCATAGTTCATATCTTCTACTACAATCAACTAGCATTCAGCTTACAATCACTCAAATATATACATAAGCACTTAGACTACAAAATAAAAAATAAGGTAGAGCAAACAAGATCTCCACATAATAGCAAGAGCCATAAATCCACCTCACGCAATTAAACACTGCAACTAAGGCAACTCCTCCTCCAAATGCACCTCCTGAAACATGTTAGCGAGGTATGAGCAACCATTGTTGCCCAGCGAGGGATAAAGTCTCCTGGGGCGTACAATGCAACAAGTAATACAGTTAAACATTAATAGCAGTTAAAACCATTCAAGAATGACAATAGATTAAGTAACCACACATTAAAAATGATACATTACACTTAACCCCAACACTCCAAATCTTCACTTGATCTTCATTCTCGATCCACGAATCACGATCACTGATCCGGCATAATCCCAATCACTCCAGTGGGTGTACTCCGGATGTACCCTGATAATCCTATGGCCCAACACTCCGTGGCAATCTCCGGACCAGGCGAGTGAGAGAATAGGGTACAGAGTTTGAATATCCACTGGCAAGCCCTCTGCCACCCAACTGATATTCAACACAACTGCCCTTAACACTATAGTTGCGCAACCACTATGCAATGCACTTAACAATGGCAAGTCAATATCAACAATATAAGCAATAACACGTAGGGGGATCAACAAAGTAGGTTGATCTCAGAACAGTTAGAATAGAAGCAGTTTATACAAGCAATTAAGCAATTTTACAAAAGAGCATATTCAAGATATCTATAGAATTATACCGAAAGCTCCAAAATAACTTGAAACTACATTTAAACACACAAGAAGTCATGCCAAGGTCTTAGAAGCATGAGATAATCGATATTGCACTTAAACCCCTTTGTTATGCAAGCTATTTTTCTTCCAAATCAAAGTTAATGTTTCAAATTCAAGAGGAAGCTATACCAAACTTCTAATTAAACCTTAATGTACTCTTACAACCCTCAAACATGTTCAAATGACCACAATTACCCCAAAAGCTCCAATTTCCCTCTTATAGCTTTGAACTACACATACCTTAACCGGGCTTCGAACAAGGGTTAGCAAAGCTTCTATAGCACCTGGATAGCCTAAGAATACTAAAAGTGAAGCCTGAATCTATTCGGATTAGCATTAACCCCGAAACCCCTTCTATAAAGTCGGCTAATTCACGTTTTATACAAGTTTAGAGCAAATCGAGTGTACGGGGCTATTAGACTACCTTCATTAGCACCTAAGGCATCTACTAAAAGCATTGAATCAAGTTAATACGCGCGATTACACAAAACCCTAGAAATCCCGTCACTATTCACCTCATAAATTCAAATGACGATTCCAACCATTTAAAATGCGAACTAATGATTTAAATGTGTTCTCTAGTACTTATATATAATGTACAATAGCATAGATAAGCATTAGAATATCATTTGATAGCATTTCTAACAAATCAATAAAAGAGCAACAATTTTAAAATGCGCAAACAAGCATGAAAACCCTCACCAATACGCGTAGGAACTCTCGAGAGGCTAACAAACACCCTAAACTACTTGCTCATTGCTTGGCTTGGCTTGGCTTGAAGATTTGATGAGCAAAATCCTCTCATTCTCCTCTTATGTTGATTCTTGGATTTGCTACAGTAATTCCTGCATCTTCCCTTTTTTTTTTTGCTAAGTTATGACTTGTTTGTGTTTGGTTTGCATATATATTAGGGTGGGCCTATTTGGGTGAGTGTATGGTCTATTAAAATGAGCCTAGTTAACTTAAAACGAGTCAAATGCGCATAAACTAAGTTAGCTAACTAAAATACTTAGTTAAGTCACGTAATACTATTCATTAGATTGACAAAACATTTTCTAAACGAGTGCTCCTATCGCTCTTAGCTCAAAAGCATATTTTTCTCATTCCTAAAACAATTAATATGATTTAAGAAAAATGCTAATTCGAAGTAATTAAGTGATTGAAAAGCGTGATGAATAGTAATTAAAGAAGGCAACAAGCAAATCACAGAAGAAATGCGCAATTAATGGATGCAATAGTGAATGAATGTACGGCAAAATCTCGGGCGTCACAGCCCATCTAGGGCGACCCAAGATCCAAATCCAATATCTCCCACTCGCACAAGATGGGCAGAACAATATCCACTATTATCTCTCAAGAAACTGATTCCAAAGCATAATCAAACTCCATACAGGTAAATAGGTCATGCGACTCGCGAGCACACAATAAGTGAAGGCTCAAAGACCATGCACCTGTTAAGGATGACATGGGAGCCACTATTTTCAAAAGAATACAGAGTCTCGCTATACCCTAGACAAAATTAAGTTCACATCAGTCAGTACACACATAATCCCTCTTAGGCTATGCATGACCTTTAAAATCTCAATCATGTATTCATAGTTATATTTGATCACAAAGATCGTTCAATCACATAGATTGTATAACTGGTCGACCAATGAACACATGTAGCGTTAGAAGTGAACAGTCTTCCATTCGCTAATTATCCCTCTAAATCAAGTTAACTATTTTCCCAGACATGTCCCATATGATCGAATCTTACGTGATCTTTAGGCAACATACCAAAGTAGCTAACATTAAACTTGATTTATCAGAATATGAGCGTAGGTCACAAAGGGTATATTAAAAGAAGCATCTATTGCTTCAAGGTCTCACACAGTGATAAAGCAGGGATTCATTCATCAACTTCTTTATATAGTCGCTAGAACACACACGGTATAAAACGTGTGTTACAGTGTGACTTCCTTTAGAAAAGGGAGTACGTCTTTATTTAATTCTAACACCGTACAGATTCTGATTTAGTTATCACTCAAATAACTAACCTGAATCATCGAACTTAATACTCACAGTAATCGAGGTTTCATATCTGGCTATATACAGGTTGTATGGATTATGGGAATCCATATCGATCTCACATTAGTCTTAATTGTAACACATACAATATGAGGTCTCATCTTAATAATTGTCGTTAGAACTAATCCCTGACCAATTTTCAAGGCGACACTTATATAAGTATAGTATTTTCAACAAATACTAACTAACTTATATTGTCTCATCTCTGCACGCTCCCACTACGCCAAAGGCAATTGCTCGTGTGAGAGAGCCAATCTCTCTAACCTATCGACGTACAATTCGATGCCAATTGTATGTGCTAATCATACTCATACACATTCTAATTTACATATATCACAAAGATTTAACACTACTTAATCAAAATATTTTATTTATTTATTTATTTGGCATCTGAAATATACAATTGTATGAGAACATAAGTGATCATTTCACAACATATGAACATACATCAAATTATGCGCAATCCTAGAGATTTTACATGAGACAAATATATATCTCTAAGAATTGGCTTAGTGAGTGGGTCAGCTACCATCTCATGCGTAGAGATATGTTCAATGACCATTTTTTTCTTTGACACATATCTCTTACAAAATTATACTTAATGTCTATGTGTTTAGTCTTGCCATGGTATTTTGGATCCTTAGTGTAGGCAATGGCTGCTTGACTATCACAATAGATTGTCACTGATTTTTCAGTATTTATGAATACTCCCAAATCCAACATGAACCTTTTAAGCCACACCGCTTCTTGTACAGCCGTTGAGCAAGCCACAAACTTAGCTTCCATGGTAGATAATGCTATGCAGGTTTGCTTCTTGCTACACCAAGAAATAGCTCTACTATTCAGGAAGAAGGCATACCCAGAAGTTGATTTATGCTCATCTGGATTACCACCCAAGTCAGCGTCTATAAATCCCTTTAGATTTAGGTCAACTTCTTGGTAACATAAGCAATAATCCAAAGTGCCCTTCAAATATCTTAGAATCCTCTTAACAACTTGCCAATGAGCTTGTCCAGGGTTGGATTGATAACGACTTACCAATCCTATGGCAAAACATATATCTGGCCTCGTACATAACATGACATACATCAAGCTACCTACAGCACTCGCATAAGGAATAACATTCATGTCTTCTATTTCTTCTGGAGTTTTGGGACATATCTCTTAGTTCAGGCTTTTACCTTTGGCTATAGGAGTGTCAATAGGTTTGCAGTTATGCATTTGGAATCGTTCAAGAACTTTCTTGGTATAAGATTCTTAGGACAAAGCAAGAAGTCTTTTTGATCGATCCCTCTGAATCTTGACTCCAAGTATATATGCTGCCTCACCCATATCTTTCATCTCGAAAGTTGAAAATAACCACTTTTTAACAGTGATTATATAATCCTTACTATTCCCAGCCAACAAAATATCGTTAACATACAGAGATAGAATTACATATCTATTCTAAGACCTCTTGACATATACACAGTGGTCTTCTTGAACCATAACAAAACCATATGAAATGATTTCTCGATGGAACCTTAGATACCATTGTCTGGATGATTGCTTCAACTCATAAATAGATCTTTGGAGCTTGCACACTTTGGTCTCCTGACCTTTTTCTATGAACCCTACAGGTTGTTCCATGTAGATCTCTTCATCCAGTTATCCATTGAGAAATGTCATTTTTACATCCATCTGATGTAATTCCAGGTCTTGATGAGCGACTATGGCTAAAATTAATCGGATTGAGGCGAACCTAACCACCAGAGAGAAGGTTTCCTCATAATCTATACCCTCCATCTGGGTATAGCCTTTAGCCACTAGGCGAGCTTTGTATCTCTCAATGGATCCATCTGTCTTTCGTTTAATTTTGAGAACCCACTTGTTCCCAATAGCTCTCCTTTTAGGTAGAAGATCAACCAGTACCCAGACTTGATTTTTTTTCATGGAATCCATTTCTTCTTCTATCGCTTTAATCCAACTTTCTCGTGCAGAGGATGAGAGTGCTTCAGACACATTTTTCAGCTCATCATCATCCTAAGTGGTAACCATTAAAGATTTCCCTTCAATCTCAAAACGACGTCGAGGAATGCTTTGGCAGTTACTTTTCCGTGTAGGGGTATGGAGTAAGCTAGATCCACTAACCGGTTATGAAACTGATTCAGATTCAAACTGACTAACCGTGTATTTCTCCCACTTGGATCAGGAAACAGAAGCACTACCTCTATTCCAACTGATGGTACGGAAGTACTAGGATTGTTAGGGTTATTCAATTCAATTAACTGAACATCCTGATCTACTTTACCCCTACGTGGGAATTCTGTTTCCAAGAATGTTACGCCACGAGATTCAATTTCAGATACACTCCCATCTGCTTGTTCTCCAATGAAAACATATCCCTTGGAGTGTTCACAATACCGAATGAAAATACACTTTTTCCCTCTTGGCCCCAATTTGCCATGCCTATGGAAACTGTCATGAACACAAGCAGCTGCCCCCTAGGGCCGTAAGTTATAAAGTTAAGGTCATCTACTTGTCCATAACTCGTAAGGAGTGGAATTGACTTACTTAGTGGGTACACAGTTAAGTATATATGTGGCTGTTAGTAGTGCATCACCCTAATACGAAATAGGAAGATTAGCTTGAGCCATCATAGGCCTAACCATGTCAAGTAAGGTTCTATTCCTTCTTTCTGCAACACCCTTCTGTTGCAGAGTTCCAGGGATAGTAAGCTGTCTAGCTATACCTTTTTCATCACATATACTTCTGAACTGATCAGAGAGATATTCTCGACCACGGTCGGTTCGTAATAATTTTACTTTCTTGTCTAACTGATTTTCCACCAAACTCACATATTTTTTAAAACAATCTAATGCATCAGATTTATGTGATATCAGATAGACATGACCATATCTAGTAAAATCATCTATAAAAATGATGAAGTAAGAGGCTCCATGCCTCGCCCTAACATTCATTGGACCACATATGTCAGAATGGATTAACTGTAATGGAAATTCTGCTCGTAAGCCTTTGGCAAATGGTTTTCTAGTGGATTTACCGGCAAGGCAACTTTCACAAACGAGCAAGTTGACTTTTGCTAGTGATCCCAAAAGACCTTCTCTAGCCAGCCAGTTCATACGATCTTGCCCAATATGCCCTAACCTGCTATGCCATACATTCACATCTACATCTATAGTGCTAGAAGATGTATAATATGAAAAGCATTCATCATTAAGACCATAACTAATATGTTCAATATCCAAAACTAAAGCATCATCCAACAAATATCCATGACCAAAAGAAATAGAATTAAAAAGTAGTTCAACAAAAATGCCAGACATGTAAATATGAAAACCCAAACGCAAGAGGACTAATGCGGAGACCAGATTCCGTCTAAAGTCCGGAGCATAGAGCACATCATGGAGAAAAAGGGTTCGGCCACCACGCAGCTGAAGTTTGCAAGTGCCAATGCCTTTAACTTTGACCCTAGCGTTATTGCCAACGTATATCCATCGGGACTCAGCCGGAACACGTCGGTACTCCACATACGCACCTCTATCTCTAGCTATATGGTCGGTCGCTACTGAGTCAAGAGTCCACATAGGTAAAGATTTAGTCAGTAACGTACAACTAGAAACATATGCATTACAAGAAGATTTGGTAAAACGCATTACCTGGGTCTTGTGCTCAGGGTAATCCCGAGCGAAGTGACCCTTCTTTCGGCAATTATAGCATTTAACTTTTGCAATGTTCTTCTTCACATTGCTCTTGCCTTTCTTCTTCTCCTTCTTGTCTTGCTTGTTTTGCTTACCCTTTCCCTTATTGCCCGATTGTTTGCCTCTTTTGCGTTTGGAGCCAAATGCTCTGGACTTGCTGGACTCAGCCACATAGGCTTGTCCAGTAGCCTTGACTGCAAAGAGGTACTCTTCTTCGAGCTCTAGGTGGTGTGCAATGTCCTCAAGTGTTTTTACGCTTTCATTGTGCATCATATTAACAATCATGTGTTCCCAACTGGTAGAGAGAGATCGAATAACAGCTTGCACCTGCTACTCGTCCGTCAGAACATGGCCGGCTGCCTTTAACTCTCGTATCATATTTGATATTTACCTAATGTGTTGCCTCATGCTAACATCAAGTTTATTTTTATAGGTGTCAAATTTGATAGTCAGCTGACGCAGTTTTGACATAGAAGTTCCACCGAACTTCTCTTTTAGGGCTATCCACATGTCGTCAGCGGTAGGGTAAGCCTCGAATTCAGCAATCAGATCATCATGCATTGTACTTAACAATGTAATGTGAGCAGTCGCTTTCTTTTTCTTCCAGATCTGATAGGCATCTATATCTCTTCAATACTGAGCTCCAGTACCAATCTCAGGTTCATTCATTACATGGTGAAGAGTTTCAAGTACTTCTTGTTCTTCTAGAATGTACTGGACCTTACGATGCCACACATCATAGTTGTCCCCATTCAACTTGTCACCCTTATTAAGATCAGCTATGATGTTTTTTGATGCCATTTGTAATTCTACATAGATAGTAATAAGAGATACTTAGCACATACATATACTAAGTAATTTTGTCAGATTGAGTATTAAATTGTAGTGAAAAGACACAAGACTTAAAATCAACAGATCGTAGTACGATCTATCATCCTTTATAGTTCGTGTGTCTTAAAAGTACAATTAAACTCATTCTAGCAAAAACTATATTTTCAAAAAAAAATTGAATTACCCAAATTCATATTTTTATGAAAAATAAGTTCTAACTGTTAATCACTAAGTTTAACATCTATAGAACTCCCACTTAGATAGAATATTCTCTTAACAACATTATTAAAAGAATAATAAAAAAAAATGATCAAATAAGGAAATAGATATATATCTATAAATAAACATCCCTGTTTACATATGGAAAAGAACGATGATTGCGAAAATTAATAAGCATAAAAGTTCAACAACAGAATGTAAGACATATTATGCATTCTTTTCATCATCCTGACACCCATATTTAGTTTGATCTGATTCATAAGTGATCTCATAGTCCTTAACTATTTTCGGAGCAAACCGATTAATGAGAAAAGAGTCTCTATGAGTTCCCTTAGCTTTGGACAAGTTAAGAAACAGAGACAAAGAAGTAGTGCGTCTAACCCCTTGAAGTTCTCTATTTTTCTCAAATTGTTCTATCTCACATAGAGCATCCACAAAAGACATGCCCGACTCGCTGATCTTGTCTTTCACATGGTCATACATGCTAGGAAGAGAGTTTATCAATCCCTCAATTTCCTCCTCAAGGTAGGTGGAACTTCAAGCTTAATACGCATTTTAAGAACAAAGTCTTTAACTTCATTAAGGTGTTCACAAAAAGTATTCTTATCAGTGAATTGCAGACTCATGTACTTAGTTAGAAGACCTTGTCTACAATTACAACCAGGACCATGATGAAATCTATTAATATATGCTGCCGCAACAGACTTCCTCGCGGTGCGTCTAACTCTCGCCATGTGATTATGACTACAAAAGTCCTAGTTTAAAAATAAGACACAAAACCTTCATATATTAAATTCTTACAAAGGTTAATGCACATAGCATATTGAATATTGTACATACCAACAATTATAATAAAATTGCATAAATTTTATTTACCGCAATGAAATTACATAAATTTCATGCTATAAGTTGTAAAACAAAACAATTACATATATTTCTAGGTGTTCATTTGAAAATTTCACTAAATTTCATTCCTAGAATGATGTTTTAGAATGGAAATTACACAAATTCATACTACAATTAGAAATTATTTAAAATTTTCAAGTCTCAATAAAGTTTAATCTAAGTTTTGTGGCATAATTTTTAAAATAAAAAACCTAAATAAACATATCACAAAGATATAATACCTAAATAGATAATATTGTGGCTAAATCACAAATATCACTTAGTTTTGTGCACATGGGGTTCATAGAGAAAATATCACATAGATATAGGGCCAAAACAAAAAAGAACACACCCTTTTTTTTTTTGGAACCGGCCGGACACATGGCTCATATGTGGCACCACGTGGCAAGGCCCTAATGTGCCACGTGGCGTCGCAGTTATAATTTGAAAATTAAATTATTTTAATTTTAATTTAATGTTTGAAATTCGAATTTCAAAAATTAAATAAAAATAACATAAATAATTAATAAACTAATTATTAAATTATATAACTACCAAATGACGTGGCCACATGGCACCACTCCCATTATACCACGTCACCCCATGTTCATCCCCACTTTCTGACGGAGAAAAAAACTGACGCACGCATGCACAAACTCCAAGAACACGCGCTAAAGATTCAAAATCAGATTTTCACTAAAATCTTCAAAAAATCATATCTAATTCGTTATAAGGCCAAATTTAGCATATCACATGTCTACGGAAAGCTCTCAACGAGAACTTTCTAACAGTACCAAGTACACAATTTTTTTGAGCATGATACATACATAAAAAGGGCCAAAACAGAAGCAAAAACGCAGAAAAAAGTACTAAACAATTTTTTTATGTTCAAATTTTAAAAATTCGTAATTAATTCATTACTTAACGAAAAATTACGAAATCTTCGCCATTAGAATCCTTGCGACGAGCACTTTAAATCAATACCAAAAATACACAAAATTATGATACTTTTTAGAAACATAAATTCACAATTAATACGTTAAAAAACACTCAAATCGCGATAATTTATCAGTTTACATGCATAAACACATATATATAGCAGGGAACAAACATCTATGGCTCTGATACCAATGAAGAACTTTAATACTAAATTCAGTATCTTCATACACTGTTTAATGCCATAAAAAAATATTAACCTTTTATATAGCGTTATATATTTGATCGTTGAACGTGTTTGTTCCACTGCGTGTGTCGTGAATCAAAGTGCACAATACAGTCTTGTGCTCTGATAATTCACAGCCTAAATATCTTTTTTTCTTGATATGCTTTTTAGAGAGTTATTACTTTCTGTTTCTTGTGTCTAATACTAATTGAACGTTTGTTGTTCTATTAGTTATTGGACTTAAATACCCAGTAATGGGAAGTTAATCAACTTCCCACACTGGGTCTAATGGGTCGGGTCAGCCCATCTTGGGCGACCCAAGATCCAAATCCAACAGTGTAATTTTTGGAGGTTTTGGATTTTGGCATGACATAAAATTTACAAAAAAAAATTATTTTTCTCCTATTCACTTTAAACAGTACTGGGCAATTAATCAAGTATGACAATGGGTATTTCAACAAGCCTTAATAGCTACATACTTCGAATATGGACATAATGTTTATTACATAAAAATTACCAATAAAATGACTTGACATGGGGGAATTTAGGGAATCTTAAAAGTTGATAGGGGTGTTTGGTATTTATTCATCAACTCAAGGGGTAAATTATTATGAATAATCATATAAATGGCTAAACCAAAAAGACTGCTCTTGGATTTATTCATAATTTTTTTTTTTCTATGTTCTTGTTTGTTGATTATATACTGCATGCATGTGTCTTGTGTATATAATCATATCGGATTCTATTTCATTCTTGGCACAAGGCATAGCTGATTTTGGATTATAATTAAGATAAAAATTGTGACTCTTCACTAATTTTTGAACCAAGATCCAAAAACAAAACAGGAGCAATGTTGGGCACAATTTATGACAAATAATTTGTTGAAAATTATTTTTTGTAATATGGCAGAATGAAGATGCAATTTGTAGTCACTAGGTAATTAATGCATCAATGTCCAGAACAAAGATGAAAAAAAAAGAGATAATGAGGTACGTTATGGTCCAGAAAGTGGTTTATAACTATTACAAAATTATTAAATTTTATATTCAAGTCTTCAAGCCAGTCACACAAATCTCTTTTACGGTACGTGAAGTCACAAAGGAGAGATTGTTAAAGAAATTGCAAATTTTCTTGGACCTAGAAGAACACAATACTATATATGTTTGTAAAATACGAGAGCATTGCAAAGACTCTATGGAAAAATCTTTATGCAGGTTAAATTCATAGACTATGCGAAAGCTTAAAAAAAAAAGTCTCCTATATATATATATATATATATATATATATGGAAGTGCTATGTATGTAGTTTAGATCTAGGTTAAATTTTTAGTTCTAATAAGAAAAATTAGGCTTTAGGTCTAGGTTAAGATCTTCAGAACAAACAAGAAAACTAGTTCAAATCAATTGTTTCTTCAAGAATAATTTCCTAGTTCAATGCGTTTATCAGATGTTTCTAAAGGCACTAATTACAATGAGATATTATCCCTAAGAAGCTTGTGATAAATACTATATTACATTTTCTTAAAAATCAATAAAGCAATTAGATCACAAAACATTAACGGTAACACGAATAGTTAATAACGTTAATTTTCTCTTCGTATTTTGTTTTCAAATTCTGTCTAAAAAAATAAATAAATAAAAAATTTGGCGGCCCCATAGCCGCCATCTTTATTGACACTAATGGAAACAATTATTTTAAAAGTATATGTTTAGAAAAATAATTAATAATTCTAATTAAGGTGTGAAAAATCAAGGAAAGAGTTAAAGTATAAGGGTGTGAAAATTGATAATTGTAGTACATATTGATCTAATGGAGTTATACTTACCCTCATACAATCTGTTGTTAATTAGCATTAGAATTCCTTATTTGTTTAAGATAGGAATTAGTATTGGCGGTGGGATTTCCTATATATATGTATGCAGCTACCCTTTCTCTCATTCATCACAAAAACTCATTAATCCTTTTAATCTGTTCATTAGCCACTTTGCAAAACCCTTTTCTTTTCCGTTTCATAGCATACAGCAACCCTTTTGATCTTTCTTTTCTTTGTTCAACCCACATTCCCAAATCTTTACGTTTAACATGGCCATAGTTTCCAAGAAATTTTCTTGTTTCGTGAAGAAGATTGCTCGCAAAGATCATCAAAATGGATACTCCATGCTAAAGAAAGATGATGACCCCAAGAAGAAGCCAATTCCAAAGGGGTTCTTCCCGGTGTATGTTGGTGAAGAGTCTAAAAGATATGTTATACCAATTGCATGTCTATCATCAGTGCACTTTGAGGCATTACTTACTAAATATGAAGAAGAGATTCAACCCATACAGCCAATTACTTTGCCTTGTTCTACTATGATATTCGAGACGATCCTTAGTCTTGTCAAAGTTGAGAAAGGGTATAAAATTCAAGAACGATGAAGACATGAAAGGTGACGCAGTCATGAAGTTTTATGCACGTACGTGGAGTTCCAAAATTATGCACAGAAGGCGAATGTACTTTTCTTTTGGCCTTTCTAATTTGGCTCGTGTTGTTTCAAGAATTGGAGGAGAAGTGGTGGAAGGGAAAAAAATTGAGAGGGAGAGAGAGAACAAAAGAAAAGAAAGAAAACAAACAAAAAAGAGGAGAAAAAAGAAGAGAAAAAAAAAAAGAAAAAAAAAAAGAAGAGTTTGAGCAACCACGAGCAATAGTTTGGCGGCCACCTAATTGAGGTTACATTTTTGGAGGAAATTGCTTCATGATATGGCTTCTTCAAGAAATGGGTCTAATTGCTTCTTGTGGTTTAGATTCAAAGATAACTCCTTGTAACATTGTACCATTTGATTTTATTAGTGAAAAACTTAACTTTCTCCGTGGTTTTTTTTCGTCCTTATTGGAAGATTTTCCACGTAAAATCTTGCTTATTATTATTGTTTTATTGCTGCTTTATTATGTTTGTGTTTGTTGATTATATACATCAATACACGCATATATTATTTTCCATGTATATGTGTGTATACATATATCTGCAGTCCTTATATCTGCATGCATGTGTCTTGTGTATATAAGCATGTTAGATTTTACTTCATTCTTGATCAGATAGTTGTCACAAGGGATTATTGATTAGAATTAAGATCAAAATTCTGACTCTTAACTACTTTTGGAACCAAGATCCAAAAACAAAATAGGAGCAATGTTAGCCACAATTTATGGCAAAGAATACAAATTTTGTAGGGTGTTAAAATTTATTTATATGAAGAATATGGTTTTTGACTAGTTTTTGCCGAGAAATTTTATATGTTTTTTTTTTCAATACAAAATTTTTTATATGTTTAAGAAGGCATGAAATATTGAAAACACTTTTTGTAATGCGTAAAATCATTTATTTAAATGATAACATTATACATGAATTACAACGTTCTTAGCAACTTGGACAACTTATAACAAAGTTTGTCCCACATATCACTAGGAAGATTGGGATCTTTACAAAAGGCTTTATAAAACTTTCATCTCAATTCATATTTAATTGTGAGCTTCGCTTCTCCGACATCTTACTGAGTTTCTCCCTCAACTTTAAATTGTATACATTATTAATTACATGCTTTTATGATGAAATACTACACATGTTACGTACACAACATAAATCTTGAATTTTATAATAACTAACGCAATTATGAGCATTGCTAAAGTGGTTACAAGGATTTCCAACCCCCCCCCCCCCCCCCCCCCCCCCCCCCTCCCCCTCCTGTAATTTTTGGCCACCGACTTTTCTTTTCTTTTCTTTTTTTCAGGTGAGAAGATGTAAGAACCTAGATGGTGGAGCTCCGAGTGCAACGGTGTGCCCCACATTTATACTAGGTCAGTCGAGAGTCGAACTCCAGAGTGGTGGAAAGTGTCAAACACAACGCCTATTAAGTAGGAAAGTTTCACAAATGACTAGCAGATATGTGAATTCCCAAGAAGCCAGGCTGGCTATGAGTGGAATTGGATTCCCTTCTCTACTTTTTCTCTTATCTATTAGATGATGTACATTATGAGTCATCAAATTTGGAATTTTAAAATCTCAGCCATTCATTTTAAATTTATTTAAACTATGTTTTTCAAAACTATAATTCAAAAGGAATGGTTGAGATTTAAAAATATTAAATTTTATGACCCATAACCATAATACACCTCATCTAGTTAATGAAGGAAAAAGTAGAGAGATCCAACCCTGACTATGAGATGCACTAATGAAATAAAATGGAGGCGTGTAGAAATATATTTCACGCGGGTAGCCTTGACCAAGGATAAAATTAGCAATTTTATTGTGTAATTTAGAAGTAATGTGTTCTAAGTCATAAAAATACTAATTTTTTATTTTTATTTTATAGAAATGCAAACTAAAATTTGTGCACGATGAACCATAATTAATCAAATCTGACTTTTTCTCATACTTTACATAGAATGAGAATTTTATGTGTCCAACTGTTCTTTTCTGGAGAAGGTGCAAGCTAACTCTGCTACATATACGACAACAACTTGCTTAAGCATGCAGGTCACATGTAATGCAGCCATGAATCACGAAAAGAAGATTGACACAAAGAAATAGGCCTATCGTTAGTTAGATTTGGCAACCTTAAATTGAAATTCTTGACCAACAAGTTATTAGTTTAGTGGTATAGTCCTCGTTATGAATGCAAGAGATTTTGAGATCAATACTTATAAGTGATATTCTTCAATATATCTTAGACCTCCCATGAATAGAAAAAGAAAAAAAAAAAAGAGAAAAAGGAGAAAGAAAATTGCAATTCTTGAACTTCTCTACTTAAAATTTCTATGTTATGCAACCAATAACAAAATCCAATAAATGAGCACAATAAACCAAAATTAATACAAATCAACCAAAATTAATCCAATATATACTCTTTATAAATTTGAAGAATCATTATGTTTTTTCCCCTAAATTATAAGGCCAAAGAATTAATAAAAGTTTCTTGGGATTTAAGGTCCTGATTAGGGACTGGGCTCTCTCTTTTGTATTCTTGGAATATATATGTTTGACAAAATGTGCTATGAGCTCTCTCTTTTATATTCTCGAAATATATATGTTTGACAAAATGTGTTATGTGCTGAATACATGACGTCATGTGGTACACTGTTTTTTTCTTTTTTCATTTTTTAACCCCTCACCTCATAAAATTCGAACCATAATCTTCTAACTGTTAGGGGTGGTAAACCATAACTAGATTACTCCTAAATCTCAATAAACTATTAGAACAAAGGCACGATAATCATTTGATCAGTCACCAGTTCCATTACCTTCGATAATGGAATGCGGGTGCTAGGGCTTTTGTGTGAATTAAAAGAAATTAAAGTTTAGGAATGTTAGGAGTTAATTACGGTATCTAAAGAGTCTCAAGCTCAATTGTATATATTTCACACATATCTTGTACATCAGTGCAGTGTATTATATACACAAGGATACAAAGATAAGATAAGAAGAAATTGCAACAGTACATTAGCTATGCCTAAAAATATGGCATTTCAAACTATGGATCAAATCAGATATGTAAGCTATCGTGTGAGGCATCACGTGAGGAAGCTTTTTTCCCAATATGCCCCCCGCAAGATGATAGCACTACTTGCGATACCAATCTTGGACCTTAGTAGCGAGAAGCGCGACTTAGCTAATGGCTTAGTCAATAGATTGGCAAGCTGATTTGACGTCGAGACATGGGCAACTTGTAGAGACTTGTCTGTCACTTTTTCACGAAAAAAATGGTGGTCAAGAGCCAATGCTTCATGCGTGAGTGAAATACTAGATTTGCACAAAAATAAGTGGCTCCAATATTATCGCATAAGAGTTTTGGTAACGCTGAAGGCAAGAATTGAAGTTCTCGTAACAGATTAGACAACCAACAAATTTTAGCTGTAGCTGAAGCTATTGATCGAAACTCTGCTTCTGTAGAAGAGCGCGCTACTGTATGTTGTTTCTTAGAACACCAAGAAACTGGATTGCAACCAAGAAATATGATATATGCAGATAGAGAAGTGAAGTCATCACGATTTCCTGCCCAATCCGTATCAGAATAGGCAACGAGATTGAGATCTTTAGACTGGACAATAGACAAACCAAAATCAATTGTACCCTTCAAATAACGAAGAAATCGCTTTGCTGCTTGCCAATGATGTTTCCGCGGTGAATGCATAAATTGAGCCAACTGATTGACACCATAAGTAATGTCGGGGCGTGAAAAGGCAAGGTACTGCAAACTTCCCACAAGCTTGCGATATGTTGAACCATCTGTCGTTGGTTGGCTAGCATCTTTAGTAAGTCTTGTGGAGGTACTAAGTGGTGTAGCTACCTCATTTGCACCATCCATATTGAAACGATCGAGCAGGTCTTTGATATATTTCCTTTGCGAGAAAATCAACCCTTTCTCATTGTAAAGAACTTCTATTCCAAGAAAATATGTTAAGAGTCCTAGATCCTTGATAGAGAATTTTGTTGACAAAGCTGTAATGACCTCACGAACACGGGCTTGAGAATTGCCTGTAATCAAAATATCATCAACATACACTATGATGTAAATTAGAACTGAGTTATGCCCATAGATAAAAAGAGAAGAGTCTAATTTGGTGGCTGTGAACCCGAGAGATAAAATAAATTTCTGTAATTCTTGAAACCAGGCTCTTGGTGCCTGCTTGAGACTGTAGAGGGACTTGGAAAGATGGCAAACATGAGTGGGTCTGGCAGCATCAACATAACCCGGAGGTTAAACCATAAAAACATCTTCATTAAGTCGACCATGCAAAAATGCATTATTAAGATCTAGTTGATTAATTTGCCAACCAGATGAGATAGAAATGAAGAGCACTACTCGAATTGTTGATGTTGGCAACTGGACTAAATGTCTCAGTGAAATCAAGACCAGGGCGTTGGTGGAACTCTTTCACAACAAGGCGAGCTTTGTATCTAGCCACACTACCATCTAGGTTTCTTTTTATTCTGAAGACCCACTTACAACCAACTATGTTGTGATGTGCCTCTCGTGGAACCAACTTCCAGGTAGAATTACGTTCTAGAGCCCCGAGTTCGTCATCCATTGCCTTTTTCCAAGCAGGAATTTTGAGAGCTTGAGCAACATTTTTTGGTTCAGTGCATGGCTGAATAGGAGGGACCAAAGCTATGAGAGAGAAGTGTCTTTTGGGACAATGAACATTATTCTTTGACCTGGTGACCATGGGGTGAGTGACCTGCGGTAGAGGAGCAGGAGATGACAATTGTGGGGAGGATTGAGATGTAGCAGTAGGAGGCTCACCAAGAGTTGGCGAAGGCAACGGGTCTGATGTACAAAGGGACTGATGTAGAGGCGTTGGTTGTGGCATTGAACCTATAGCATCGGCATCAAGACGAGAGAGAGGGGATCTGTTGGGACAGAATGGAAGAGATGTAACTAGAGGCGAAGTAGGAGGAGGATCTAGAGTAGGACTCGGAGATACAGACCTTGAGGGTAGTAGGACGGAGGATGTGGTTGTTTGTGAGAGGATTTCAGGGGCAAGCCATTGAGAGATATCAGGAGAAGATATACGTAAAGGCTAATCACATGTAGATAATGAATGAAATTTTGTCTCATCGAACGTGACATGCCTAGAGTTATAAAATTTGTGAGACACTGGGTCATAGCAAATATACGCCTCATGTATATTGGAGTAACCAAGGAAAAGACAAGGCTGGGAAAGTGGCTCAAGTTTATTTTTATTAAAAGGGCATATCCACGGAAAACATAAGCAGCCGAAGACGCGAAGTTTGGAATAATTCGGCACAATTTTAAAACGACACTGGTAGGGTGATTTTTGATTAAGAATGGCAGTTGGAAGCCTGTTTATTAAATAGATTGCAGCAAGAAACGCAAATGACCAAAAAGATATAGGCAACGACGCACAGTGAAGTAATGTGAGACCACATTCGACTACATGACGATGGCAGCGTTCTGCCGTTGCTATATGTTGAGGGGTGTAGGGAGGAGAAATCAAATGTTGAATCCCATGGTGCGCAAACACAGATTTTAAGCCAGTAAATTCAGAGCCTCCATATGAGTAAATGGTTTTAATAGACAAAGTAAAATGTTTCTCAGCCATTGTTTTAAACTTAGGGAAGATATCAAAGACATCTGATTTGTGAGACAAAAGAAACAACCAAGAGAACTTGGTAAAATGATCTACAAAAATAACATAGTAACTAAAACCATCTACTAATTTGACGGGAGAGGGACCCTAAATGTCTGTATAGATTAATTCTAGAGGACGATGACTAACTAAACTAGAGATTCTAAAAGGCAACTTGTGACTTTTATTGCAACTGCAGGAAACGTAGGAGGAAGAACGAGTGACAGAGGATAAAGGTAGATGATGTCGTGCCACAACTTGGTCAAGCACTTTGGATGAAGGGTGCCTAAGTCTGTTGTGCCACATTGAACGTGTGGTCTTGATGCCAACATGAGCTTGTGGACATCTACGTTGGGCGCCTTCACCAGTCACTCATACATATTATGCTTAGTCCGACTCATCGCCAAGATTGCCCCCGTGGAGAGATCCTTCATACAAAATGAATTAGGATGAAACTCAACAGAAACATTATTAGTTCGACATAATTGAGATACAGAGAATAGTTTTTTATTCATTGAGGGTACGGATAAGACAGGAGAAAGATTAATAGGACGAGAAAGAGAGGGAGAGGGATAGAGAATGGAGGTAAAGCCAACATGAGAGATAGATAAACCTGTTCCGTCCCTGATTATGACATCGTCAGGGCCATCATACGGGTGGCTGATTGTCAAATTGTTCAGGTCTGAGGTGACATGATGTGAAGCCCCAGTGTCAAGTAACCAGCCAGCGGAGGGAGACGATGAGGCAGTGTTTGCGGGGCTTTGTTGAATGAAAGAATAATTTCTTGGCAGTGAAGCATTGGTGAGCCGTATGTCCCTTCTTCTCACAGAATTGATATACTACAATAGGTTTGGGTGAAGAATTGGGTGTGACGTCCGAGATCTTAGCCGTACTTTAAGTCACTGTTGCATCTATTATTTGTGCATTTCTTCTGTGCTTTACTTGTTACTTTATGTGGTTACTATTTATTCCATTTTTCAACTGCTTAACTATCTTGAATTAGCATTTTATTAAATCATATTAATTATTTTAGGAATGAGAAAAATGCGTGTTTGAGCTAAATACATTAGAAGCCTTTGTTTAAAAAATGTTTTAGCAAACTAGTGAATAGTGTTATGTAACTAAACTAGGTGTTTTAATTAACTAACATTAATTGCACAATTAGGACTTGTTTCTAGCTAGCTAAACTCCTTTTAATAGTCAATATGTGCACCCAACTTGACCCCATCCTTTATATTGCTCAACATACACATAACAAGCTCATAAAAACAAAAAAAGATAAGAGAGCAATGCTGAAAACACTGTAGCAGGGCCGAAAATCAATATAGGAGGAGAATGAGATATTTTTGCTCAACAAATCCTCATTCCAAGCCAAGTCAAGCTAGGTGCAAGTGGTATAGGGTGTTTACTAGCCTCTTAGGAACTCCTACGCGCAATAGATGAGGGATTTCATATCTATTTTTGCCTTTGAAAAATGTGACAACTTTCTTGAATTCTTAGATTTGCTATCAAATGCTTATGTAATGCTTAAATATGCTAAGTAGTAGAGACCTAATTTATGCTATTATTTTATAGTTTGAACGGTTGAAATTGCTTGTTGATCGTATGACATGAATAGTGATGGAAAAACTAGGGTTTTGCATAATCGGACCTTATAGATTGAATTAATGGTTATAATAGATGCTTTAGGTGCTAATGAAAGTAGTGTAAAGGCCCCGTAGGGTTTAATTGCTCATAACCTATCAAAAGCATGAAATAACTGACTTTTAGAAAGGGGTTTTAGGGTTATTGCGAATCCGGGTTGAATTGGCCTTCACTTTTGGTATTCCTAGGCTAAGTAGACTCTAGTTATGCTTTGCTAGCTTCCGTTTGGATCCCGGGTGAGGTACGTGTAGTACAAAGTCAAAAGAGAGAAATTGGGACTTTTGGGCTAAATGTGGGTAATTAAGTAACTTTGAGGGTCCTAAGGGTGCTTAAGGGGTTAACTAGGAGCATGGAATAGATCACTCACGAATCTAGAACCGTAACATGAGTTTGGAAGGAAAACGGGTTGAGTTACAAAAGGGTTTAAGTACAATTTTGATTATCTCACTCTTCTAGTTGTGTGTTTAAATGTGATTTCAAGATATTTTGGAGCTTTTGGTATAGTTCTATGTGAATCTTGATTATGCTCCTTTGTAATTTGCTTAATTGTTATATGAAATTGCTTCTATTTTAACTGTTTCGAGGACAACCTACTTTGTTGTTCCTCCCAAGTGTTATTGTTATATTGCCATTGATAAGTGCATTGCATAGTGGTTGCACAACCATAGTGTCAGGGGCGGTTGTATTAAATATCGGCTAGGCGGCAGCGGATTTGTCAGTGGATATTTGATCTCCGTGCCCTATTCCTTCACTCACCTGGTCCGGAGATTGCCAGGGGTTATTGGGTCATAGGATTATCGGGGTACATTCGGAGTATACCTACTGGAGTGATTGGGGGTTTACCAGTATATTGATTGTGGTTCGTGGTTCATGATCGAAGTTAAGAGAATTCTGGAGTATTAGGGTTAAGTGTATCGTATCTTTTGATATGTGTGGTTATCTACTGTTTCAAATGTACTTTACTTGTCTTCTCGTTTAATTGCTATAACTGTTGCATTGTACGTCCTGGGTTGTCCTTATCCCTCACTGAGCAATAGTGGTTGTTCATACCTTACTAACATGTTTCAAGAGATGCTGAGGTTGAACCCCAGCTAGATTTGGTAGAGGGTGAAGAACAGGAGGTCCAGATTGATCAACTATCATAGTTACAGTGTCTAGTTGGTTAAGGTGGGTTTATGGTTCTTGTTGTAATGTGGGAACCTTGTTTACTCTACTTTATGTCATATTTTGTAGCCTAAGTGCTTATGTACATGTTGTGTGGTTGTAAGCTGAATACTAGATGATTATGGTAGAAGGCATAGAATTATGGCATGTAATAACTTATGTTTCTACTTCTAGCTACTTTGCATGCTTGAGTGTGAATGTGAGGATGTAAGGTTGTTTTCAATTCCTAAGAATGTTTAAATGCTATCATGGAGTGGCATGATAAGCGGTTTTGTAAAGAAAATGTATTGTAAATGCATGCTTGTGTGTATCTAAACTGTTTGTATGTCTTAAGGCTCGGATGACCTTAGAGTTGGGATCTTTATTTTGGAAATGGCTTTATTGTGCTCTATAGCTTATTGAATGCTTACAGGTTTTTAAAATGTCTATGTTACAGGAGAAACTCTGTCCGTTTTTTCCTAAAATTTTGAGACCGGGTTAAAATTGGGTTAAGAATAGCATGGTTATTAGAGCCTCAGGTCTCGTGAGGAATCGGGACGTTACATTGGGTACATGAGAAACATCACCATTTGAATTACGACGAGAAGGATTGCCAGAATTACGATGATTGGATTGAGAATTTTTACTAGAAGCAAAGTTCTTTTTGCCACCATTAGAATTATAACAAGCAGTATTCACCAACACAGAGCCAAGAGAACCAGTAGCACGTAGCTCCTCTCATTTAAGAAATGCCTCATACTCAACTAACTTATCGTGGAGTCCATCAAAAGTTATAACGATGTCTCGTGCATGGACAGCGGCAGCAAGCCCTTTAAAGGCAGGACCAACACCATTTAAGGTATAGGTGATGAGATATTACTGGGAAACAGGGGCACCAACCAAGGCGAGTTTGTCGGCAATATCACAGACTTGTGCAAGATAATCAGCAACTGGTAAATTACCGCGACTAATAAGTATCAATTGTTTAGCCAGACCCATGATTTTTGAGGAGGATGGGTTAGCATAATTCTTCGCAAGGCGATTCCACGCCTCAGCAGAAGTAGAACAAGAGCAAATGATGGGGAACACATAGTGGCTTAAGGAGCCAATGATGCCAAGAAGTAGAAGTTTGTCTTGGCACATCCAAAATGCGTAATCTATGTTTGGAACATCTTTGTTGTTGACACGGACTGTAGATGGGGGACATGGACAAGTGCCATCTATATAGCCGAGTAGATCATACCCATACAAAAGTGCATCGAATTGGGATTTCCAAGAATAATAGCTTGTTGGTGTGAATTTAAAGGGAGTTGATTTGCGACATGAATGGCCACAAGGTTGGAGGAAAAAAAGTTGGACATAGGTGTTTCGGATGGGGATGAAGAAGCAGAATTGTCGTTGGCCATGAGAGAACGATGCAACTAAATACAAGTCACTTTTCAACAAAAAATATCATAATCATAATATGTTTACTATAAAACCCAAAAAAATTAAAAATATATCTATTAATAAATAGTTATTAATTTATCGATAAATTAATATCTCATTAAATTAATAGAATTTCGTGGTCCCAATACTATTAATTTAAAGATGTTTTATTGTATGAGATAAATAACAATGTTTATATAATTTTTTCTTTACCTTTCTAATGACAATGCAAATCATATAAGGACCCAAATTTCAAATTCCAAATTCCAAATTCCAATTAATTTTGCAAATCATATAACCAAATCCTAGGAGGATAGGAATTTTGTAGGTATCGTAAATCCTAATGCACTTGGATAATTTACGAGTTAATTGTAATATTCAAATAAAATAAATAAAATAAATTATGAATTAATTACACTATTAGAGGAGATCTGTACATTTTTCACAAATTGTACAACCTAATTCTTCCTAGATATTACATATTTTAAGGTACTTGAAAACTATATTGTATTAAAAAGAAATTTGTCATATATACAAATAATTCTTAACGTTAACACGTTTTTTTTTTTTTAATTTATTTTCCTTCATATTTCACTTGAGATTTGTACAATTTAGGTAAACTGTAACCAAATCCTACGAGGATACGAACTCAAATCCTAAACTACATGGATTGTTCCTAAACATTGAGCGACTATAAGAATGACAAAGGCACACGAACTGTTCATCGCGTATACCCAAAACACACCCACGAAATTCTGCGGGTTGAAGAATAGAATTATAGAGATGGCAGATTGGGCAGGGCTTCAGCATGATCTTGTAATTGAGATTGCTGAACGGGTTCCTTCCATGGAGAGCTACAACTCTTTTGGTGCAGTATGCAAATCATGGCGAGATGCTGCTACGTACAAAAGGCCATCTCAACCAAAAAACTTTTGAGGGACAGTGGCTTATGCACGCAGAGAAAGAAGAAGATAAAGGGTCTTCACCAGAGCAGCAGCAGCAGCAGCAGGGAATGCGCAAATTTTCCAGCGTCTCATTAGGCGGAAATACCCGTAAGATTTTCTTACCTGAAGCTAGCAAAAAACGTTGTATATCATGCAAAGATTGGCTATTTTTAGTTGCCGAAGATGAAATCCAAGCAAGTCTCTGTTGCATCCATTGTCGCGTGTTCAAATCCATCTATCTAAACTTAATACTTTTCCCGATTATGATACTCTGGTCTGTTACAACTTGCACTTTGTCGAAAGGGTGGTTTTAACTGCAGATCCACGTTCAACCACTGACTTTATTGTCATGGTCATATGGGGTTGTCGTAACAGGTTGGGGTTTTGCAAGCCAGGAGATACCTCTTGGACTGCCATGGATAAGTGGCTTGATAGGGAGAGCAGAGTGTTAACATGTGATATTTATGGACCAAACCCAACTCATCAGTTTCACCAAGTCTTTGCTCTGCCACTAGAGGTGATTCAAAAGAAGTACTTGGTTGAGTGTTCGGGGAAATTTCTTATTGTTTACAGGGATGTAACTATACCAGATGATTTCTCTTACAAAACTGAAGAATTTAAGGTTTTTGAGGTGAACATTGAAGATGGTACGTGGGCGGAGGTCAGGGATTTGGGGAATAAGGCTCTATTCTTGGGCTATAACTCTTCGTTTTGCATCGAGTGTTCTGAGCTCAATAATTGCAAGCCTAATTGCATATACTTCACGGATGATAGCGCGGAGCTATACTTAGATTTTGAGGAGGGAGGTGGCAAAGATATAGGCATCTATCACTTATCGGATGGAAGCATCAAGCCTTTGTTTGCCGAGACAGGATATAACAGGATTATACCACCAACATGGATTGGACCAAGCTTTTGATCAAGCTGTTCCTTTTTCTTCTTTCTTTTTGGTTTCTTAAATTATATTTGAGTAAAAATCACACTACCCCTGTGCTATCACTAAGTATCACACTACTCGTGTCTTAACGAAAGTACCAAACACCCCCTGTCTTTTTCGAAACATTTTACACTGCCCCCTCCATTCATGTTTCCGTGAGATGTGTATGACACGCTCTTCATACTGCAACTATGCATTCTATGTATATATGTATATCTATGTCATGATGCTTATTGAGCTTTACTTATACATATGTGTGTATGTATACATTCGTAATATATTTGTTTATAGAGTAAATGACAAAAATAGTCCCTTATCTTTTAGTTCTGTGACATTTTCGTCCTTTTTTTTTACAAATTGTGACATTTTAGTTCCGCATCTTTCATTTTGTGACGCCGTTGGTCCTTCCATTAAAATTCAAACGAAAATGTCACATGTGCGGCACATGCGTCATTTGTCTCTCATTTTGAAGGGCCAAAATCGTCATTTTAGCTTTTTTTTTTTAATCTTCTTTGGCTCCTCCTTCACACCATCACCACTGAACCACCATCACTTTCTTCTTCATCTTGATCACCACAACTGCCAATTCTTTCTCACCACTATACCCAACATCAACATCAATAACAGATAATCACCACTATACTAAGCACCATAACCACCATACCCATAAACTCTTTGTCACCACCGTCAAAAAACTAAGAAAGAAGGCAAATCTACAAAATGAAATCTGCAAACGAAATCTGCATTCACCACTGATCCAATCTACAAGATGAAAATCAAATGTTATATGCAACCAAATCTTCAAACAATCTATATATCTAGAGAGTTTCGACAGCCTTGAAAAGCACCAAATAATTGAGGATGAAGAGAAGAAGATGATGGTGGCATCCCCGTCGTTCGCCACTGCCGGAGGTTGCCAGAGAATGATGAAGATGGTGTCACGATTTGGCCATGGATTGTGGTTGATGATGTAGGAGACAATGTTTTTATGCAAAATGATGAAAAGCTTGAAGCGTTTTGATGGGGTGTGATCAAAGAAGAAGAAATGAAGATGAAGAATCGAAATTTTTTTTATGTTAATGGCTAATTAATTGTTGGTTTTGCAATTGGGGCTAAATCTAGGGCTTTGCAATTTGGGAAAAATTGGGTGGGGTTGCAAATGAGTGCAATGAAAAATTTACCGTTGTAAAATTTGACTTCAACAAGTCACGTGCCAAGCACATGCAATAGGCGTTAAAAAATTGACGGAAGGACTAATGTCGTCACAAAATGAAAGATATGAGACTAAATTGTTACGTTTCGTAGATGTAGGACTAAAATGTCACAAACTCCAAAGATAAGAGACCATTTCAGTCGTTTATTCTTGTTTATATTTATGTATATACCTATGTATAGACTTATATATATATATATATACAAATAGAGAGTATAACTTCTTTAAATTAATTGCATTGAGATCACTAAATTATATTAATTTAGCAAGATATTATTTTTTGATAAATTTTTAATTATTACTTTATAGAATTTTTTTTAGTTTGTTTGACTTAATAGTAAACATATTATATTTATGGTATCTTTTAGAGAGCTATGAAGTAGGGCAAATAAATCCAGAGAGGATAAATGTTTTGAATGCAATCAATCTTGCAAATTTAGCTTGGATAGTGGATGTTTAGGTACTGATAATTGCAAATTACTTTCGCCATTGAAAGATACGATCCATGGAAAATATTATAGTCGAAACCTTTGATGAACCATTATATAGACAAATCACTAATGAATTGGGGGTCTGTAAGATGTTGTGTATTGTAAGAAATTTTATTGATCGTGCAATAGCTCAAGAGAGATTACAAGGCCTAATCCTCCAATCTATTTGCTACGCCTATTACAAAAGATAACTTTGCTGAAAGACAAAGTAGAGAAATAAAAGAAGCAACAATAAGAAGAATTTTCCAGGTAGTCCTCTTAGACAGCTGAGGTGATATTTATTCTTATTTCTTGGCAGTTGCGAGCTCAAAGTCCTGCAAGCATTTTGGTATGAATTCTTGACGTGAGCCTCTCCTAAGCTTCACAATGTTGGTGCTTGCTGATGCAGTTAAGCCGTTGAGGTCTGTTGAGGAGTTTGTTACATTGCCCTCCCGTTGGAGACGAACCTTGTCCTCAAGGTTCCAGGAAGGATAAGCAGTATTGAACTCGATGGTGTCTTCCCATGTGGCCTCTGTGATTGGCAAATTGTCCCATTGAATGAGATGTTGAGAGATTGGCTGTCTTTGACGGATGATAACTCTGGAGTCAAGCATCTTTAGGGGTTGCAATTCATGGATTATAGTAGGTACTTCAGTTTGAGTAATTGATGTAGTAGGTGGTGTGCCATAAAACAGTTTGAGCAGAGAAACATGAAAAATTGAATGAATTTTAGCCGTGGGAGGCAATTGCAACTGATATGCGACTTTGTCAATTCGAGCCTGGACTTGATAAGGTCCATAGTAGCGGCGGCTCAACTTTTGATTCCGATGGCTGCGAATTGAATGTTGACGATACGGCTGAAGTTTAACGACAACCCAGTCTCCTTCCTTGAATTCTTTGTCAGTTCATTTTTTATCAACTTGTAATTTCATTCGGTTTTGAGCATGAGCCAGAGTTTGTTTAAGTTACCGGAGAATGTCATCTCTAAAAGCCAGCTCTATCTCAACAGCGGCATTGGACGTGCATTGGGGTGTATAGTGGAGGAGTATTGGTGGATCACGTCCATATAATGCGCGAAAGGGGGTCATACCAATTGAGGAATGGTATGCCGTATTGTACCAAAATTCAGCCCAAGGAATGTATTTAACCCACTGCTTCGGTGAGTCCATGACGTAACAACGCAAATACAACTCCAAAGTTTAATTAAGATTCTCCGTTTGTCCATCGGATTGTGGATGATAGGCGGAACTCATGGCTAACTTAGTTCCTTGGAGCCAAAAAAGCTCCTGCCAAAATGAATTGAGGAATAAAGGATCTCTGTCTGTGACAATAGATCAGGGAAACCCGTGAAGTCGAACAACAGATGAGATAAAATGCTATGCTATAGTGGCACTTGTAGGCACAGCAGCTAAGGGCACAAAGTGTGCAAATTTAGAGAGTCTATCAACAATCACCAAGATCTCGGATTTACCAAAGGAATAAGGCAAGCCTGTGATAAAGTCCATGGAAATGTCATCCCAAACTTGAGACGGAATAGGAAGCGGCTGAAGTAAGCCAGCTGGCGAAGTGTTCAAATACTTGGCTTGTTGGCAAGTGAGGCAGTGTCTGACAAAATTTTGGACATCACGCCAAATTGAGGGCCAATAGAATACCGCTTGAAGGCAGTGGAGAGTGCGGTGGAAACCAGTGTGGCCGCCTATAGGAGAAGAATAAAAATCCTGCAAAAAGTCATAGCATAGATGAGCAGGGACATATAAGCGATTATGATAGTAAATGATACCATCACAGATAGCATAATTTGGATTGGTCGTGGGATCAGCTTAAAGACGGGTGTGAAGTTGAAAGAGTTCTGGATCTTTGTTGTTTGCCTGCCTGACATCTGTAATGATTTTCAAGGTGGGAATTGAAATGGCCATAAGAGCTGCCGATGGTGGCCTTGATAGAGCATCTGCCACTAAATTTTGTTTACCAGGTCTGTACCGTATTTCAAAGTTATACCCCAATAACTTGTTCAACCATTGTTGTTGTTTGAGCGTTTGTATAGTTTACTCAGTGAGATTTTTGAGACTTCGTTGATCTGTGAGATTGACAAATATGTGCCCGAGTAAGTAGTGTCTCCATTTAGCAACAGCTGATGTTATTGCAAATATTTCTCGATGATACATGGGGGCATATTGCATTCTTGTGGAAAAATTCTTGCTAAAATATGCAATAGGATGGCCTGCTTATGTCAAAACGGCTCCAATAGCCACCCTTGACGTGTCAGTCTCAATCGCAAAAGGGATAGTAAAATCTGGTAAAGATAGAACTGGGGTGGATGTCATGACCCGTTTAAGTGTGTCAAATGCAGCAGCAGCATTAGAATGCTAATAAAAGGAATCATTCTTAAAAAGATCAGTAAGAGGGTTGGCTATAGCAACGTAACATCGAATGAATCGACGACAATATCCTGTGAGGCCAAAAAATGCACGTAACTCACGAATATTGGAAGGAGTGGGCCATTGCAGCATAACTTGGACTTTATCTTGGTCTATGGATACACCCGAGGCTGATATGATGTGGCCCAAATATAAGACTTCAGTCTAACCAAATGTATATTTGCTCATATTTGCTACAAGTTAATGGTTCAAGAGCAATTGTAAAACCTGTTCCAAGTGAAGTAAATGGTCGTCAAAAGTGTTACTGTAAATAAAAATATCATCAAAGAATACCAAGACATATTTACACAATTGTTCGCAAAAAACAGAATTGATGGCGGCCTAAAAAGTGGAAGGAGCATTGGATAGGCCAAAAGGCATGATGAGGAACTCATAGTGCCCCTTATGAGTTCGAAATGTAGTCTTGTATGTATCATCAGCGTGAACTCTAATTTGGTGATAACCAGCACGCAAATCGAGCTTAGAAAAATATACAGCGCCATGGAGTTCGTCGAGAAGTTCATCAATCGTGGGAATGGGGAAGCTGTCTTTAACTGTGAGAGCATTGAGTGTGCGATAATCTACGTAAAAATACCATGAGCCATCTTTTTTTTTTACGAGCAGAACTGGGGAAGAAAAAGGGCTGATGCTGGGCTTAATCATGTCCTCATGTAACATGTCCGAAACTAGCTTTTCCATTTCGGTTTTTTGGAAGTGAGGGTAGCGATATGGGCGCACGTTGATAGGTTTGGTATGAGGTTGCAGGTGTATGTGGTGGTCCCATTCTCGGGACGGAGGTAACCCTTTCGGGGTAGAGAAAACAGCGAAAAAATGAGTGAAGAGAGTAGCGATCGGAGAATGAATGGGAGGCAAATCTGTGGAGGGTATGGTCAAATCAAGGCTATAGAGGGCTGCAACGCCATCCACTTGGGATAAACGACGTAAACTAGAATATGGAATAGAAGTAATTGGGGGATTGATGTGGCCTTGAAGGCGCACCTTAGAGCCATTGTACTGGAATTCAAGAAATAAGTTGTGGTAATCGTGAATGACGGGACTGAGGATTGAGAGCCAAGCAGTCCTTAAGACAATATCCGATGCTTGGAGAAGTAGAACAAAGAGATCAGTAGTGAAGGAAAAATTTTGCACAGTAATGGTGACAGAATGAATGTATCCCTCAATATGAAGTTTGGCACCATTGCCGACGGAAACGAAGAATTGGGGAGAGAAAAAGAATGAAAGGTGGAAAAAGTGGGCAACACACTTCTGGATGAAGTTGTGCGTGCTGCCACCATCACCGAGCATTTAGACAGGATGACCAGCTAAGCAACCTGTGAAACGAAGAGTATTGTGTGAAGGTTGGCCAGAGAAAGCATGGAAGGAAATGTCTGGTGGTGGGGTGAACTCAGCGAGCTGAAGTTGCTCAGCCAAGTCACCATCACCATTGTTGGAGGTGTCTGATGGAAGTGCATCTAAGACGAATAACCGGGAAGGATTTTTGCAATGATGACAAGGGGTCCATTTGTCATCGCAATAATAACAGAGACCTTGCTCTCTACGAGCTTGCATCTCAACAGGCGAGATCTTGCGGACGAGTGGTGAAGAAAAAAAGGAAGGTTTGGGTAGAGGAGTGGAGGGTGAAGGAGATGTGTTGCAGGAGGATGATGGAAGTTGTCGTGGAATTAGGTCAGTGGTAGTGGGTCGACTAAGGGATGAAAAAGGTTGTGAATGGAATGAAATGGTTGGATTGGACTGGATAGAATATGGATAACGATAGCCCAAATGGGCTTTGGTTAAAAGTTTTTCTTTTTGAAGTCAAGCTAAACCTATGGCTTGGGCCAAGGACGTGGGCTGGAAAGCACGAACTTTGAGTTGGATATCGGGTTTAAGGCCCGCTACAAAGCAACTAATGAGAAAAGCTGGAGGTAAGCCCATCGTGCGGTTAGCTAGTGCTTCGAATTGTGCTTGGTAAGCTTCAATGGTGGAAGTTTGAGTAAGTTTCGCGAGACTTCTGGAACAATCGTCAAATTTAGAAGGACCAAAACGGAGTTCAAGGGCCCAAATGAAATGATTCCATGAAGGAAATTGGTGGTTTCGTTATATCCATTGGAACCACGCGAGAGCTTTATCCTCCATATGAAAGGAAGAGATGAGGAGGCACTGATCGTCGGGGGTCCGATGAAAGGTGAAGTAGCGTTCTGCCTTGAAGATCCAACTCGCAGAATCAGTGCCGTCAAATCGAGGGAAGTCAAGGCACATGAAGCGATTTGGAGTTAGATTGTTGGAATGGGGTTTAGTGGAGGAAGATGAGGAATTGGTTGTAATAGGAGTGGAGGAATGGCGGCAGATGTGGTAGCGGTGGATGGCGGAGTAGTGGTTGAAATAGAAGGTGGGGTGCGAGAAGAGGACTGTGGAACATCAAGGGGTGGAGATTCTGATAGAATGGGTGATTTTTCAGAATGGCGTAAGAGTTGATCAAGCTTAGTATCGAGGATAGAGAATTTTAGGGCGAGGTCGGAGGGAGCATCTTGATGTGAGTTGAGGCGTTTGTCGGTGGCGGAAGAAGAGTTGGCGAGTTGTTACAGAATTTGGTCTTAGGCGGCAGAGGAAGTGGTGAGTTGGGAGAAGATATCTTCGATGAGTTTGGAGCGGTTAGTATCGGCCATGGAAGGAGGACAATGAAAGCACCAATTGTAAGATGCTGTGTATTGTAAGAAATTTTATTGATCTTGCAGTAGATCAAGAGAGATTGCAAGGCCTAATCTTCCAATCTATTTGCTACGCCTATTACAAAAGATAACTTTGCTGAAAGACTAAGTAGAGAAATAAAAGAAGCCCAATAAGAAGAATTTTCCAGGTAGTTCTCTTAGACAGCTGAGGTGATATTTATTCTTAATTCTTGGCAGTTGCGAGCTCAAAGTCCTGCAAGCGTTTTGGTGTGAATTTCTGACGTGAGCCTCTCCTAAGCTTCACAATATTGTTGCTTGCTGATGCAGTTAAGCTGTTGGGGTCTGTTGAGGAGTTTGTTACAGGGTCATAATAAATAAGTTGAGATACCATAAAAAGATAGATGGCAACTACCTTTTTCCACTGAAAATGAAACAAGTACGGAGATTTTGAGCGTAAATGAAATTATTAACCATATGACAAGGCGTTCTCCAGATGATTTTGAAATTGAAGTTGAAGATGATACACAACCTTTAGAACCGACGTCACGCAAGGAAGTACTGAGAGCATCAAAGACACTCCACAATTTCTTGTTTCAATATGATGAGAAAGCAACCCTAGGACTTTTAAGCGTACTACGCACAATTAATTAAAGATAAGATTCAACTAAATTTGAAATTTAACAAAAGATAAGCTACTCTTGATTCATATATTGAGAAAACCTCATAGTTAATTTATTATGTACTTTTTAGCTAATTATTAATTTATAAAATATTTGGGTCAATAAAATATAAAGAAAATATTTTAAATGCATTATTTTATAATTTTATCAAAATATTTAATTTTTTTACATTGGTCCCAAGTCGTGACTAGACAATTATATTATTTAAAAGAGTTTATTAATTTATTGAGTATTAATTTAAAGATGTTTTATTGTATTATTCATATAAACAAACCGAGACATCACATACATATATCTTCATGTACACACACATATATTGTATATACAAAAACAAACACACACACACACACACACACATATATGAATATACACACACATATATTGTATATAAATTAGTATATATATACACATTTGTATATACATACATATAGGTATAATAAATGTTTTGTGTACATATATATTTATGTATCATATATACAATATATGTGTGTATATATATATATTTATGCACACACACACACATACACACACATATATATATACATGCGTGTGTGTGTGTATATGTGTGTGTGTGTGTGTATGTGTGTATACATATACAATATGCTTAGTTGATAAAACATTTCATTAAATTACAAAGAGAAATATTAGAATACTACTATAGGCATATATACTTTAGTTTAACATTGTTAGTGGTATTTACTTGATCAATTTTGTTGGAATGATTATCATTCCAATAAAATAGTTTTTGAAATTCACAATGTTTTGAAATAAAGGAAAAATATATGTCGGACAGTTACTTAAGAAAATATATTTTGTTCCAGGAGTTTAAGAAAATTAAAATACCCCAACAAAATCTATTCAATTTGCAAAAACTTGTAAGGCTTTTTTTTTTTTTTTTTTGGGCGAAAGAGGGGGACGTCCCTCCGGGATTTTATTAATCAACGAAAGAAAAATACAAAAGTGAAGGGGGACAAATAGCCTAAACCTTCACGGAAGGATGAGGGACTTACCTGTCCCATCGTCCAATTCTAGTCTAGAGGAGGCACATCTTGCCTCATCTTACAAAAGAGAACCTAACGAAGCTTCAAAGGGTTGATGTTTGAAAAGTTGTGATACTATCCAAATTACAACTTAAAAAAGTGGAAAACACAAAGAGCAACAAGAATAAAGGGGAGATATAATCTGTCTCCCTTAATACAAGCTTTAAAAGATCCCAAGAGAAAAATAAGTATAAGACAGTTCATAGAAACACACTTAGAATCTGAATTGAGGAATACCTGATTTGTCCAATCGGAGCATACCTTTCAGTTTGTGGTAGTTGTGAGAAGAATAAAGTACATAAAGACCAGAAGCTTTAGCCCCCAAGTTGGCAAGGAAATCTATAGATTGATTACCCTCTCTATAGATATGAGATAATTTAGCTTTGCAATCTTTCAGCAGCTTCTTGGCAGTTTATATGTCATAACAAATTTTCCATGAACCCTACGCCCCCTTGGAAATAATGTTAACAACTACTAAAGCATCCATCTCAACCCATATATTGACAATCCCTCTTTCTTGACAAAGTTGAAGACCTTGGACCAGTGCCGAAATTTCGATTTTAATGGGAGAGTAATGCCCAAAATGAACAAAGAAGCCAAAGACAAAATTTCCTTTTGAGTCACGCAGAATTCCTCTACCACCTGTAGGTCCTCCAATTCTATGGACACTGCCGTCAATGTTTAACTTAAAATGTCCTTCAAGTGGTTTCATCCATTTCACCAGAATAGGGAGTTTAGTAGAAGGTCTATCGAAGAAGTAGTAAAAAGAAGCGGCTAATGATGAGTCCCATTTCCAGTGCCATCTTTTTAATAGGCCTGCTTGAAACAATTGGCAATAAGTCTTCTAACTCTCCAAATTACTCTAGATGAGTAAAAATCCAAATTTTCATATTTAGCGGTATTCATTTCCACCCAAAGAAACCAGAGATAGAAGAAAGGAACAAGGGTGCGAATGTGCCCCTTATCGACATAGTCACCAGAGAAAATCCAGGCTGATATCCAATGGTTGAGAAAACCTGTGGAAGGGAGTTTAACTCCAAAATTTTGAGCAAAATGGCCCCAAACACAAGTAGCAGCAGGACTACTAATAAAACAATGGTCAATGGTTTCAACAGCTTTACAACATTGACAACAAGATGCCATGTAGATTCCCTTACCTTGCATATGAATGTCAACCGGAATCCAGTTATGAAGTAATCTCCACAAGAAAAAAAAGATCTTAAGTGGTATAGAGCTATGCCAAATGTAGCTTATAGCAAGTTGTTTGCTTCTTTTAGTTCTAATGTTATCCCAGGAACTACCCAAGGTAAAGTTCCCATCTTTAGAGAGAGTCCAAAAAGCAGCATCTTTTTTATTCAAATCAATTGGAATCTTGCAAGTTTCTTGAGCTAATCTTTCAGGTAAGAAGGTTGACAGCTTTCTTTCATTCCACTTACCATTTTCAAAAAAGTGATTGACTTTGGTAAAAGATATTGAGCTAGACTCAGCATATGAGTGAAGAGTGAGATCTCAAACCAAGTATCATGCCAAAATAAGATGTCTGCATTTCCAATTCTCCATCTAATGAATTGTTCATCATGGAATCCAGCTTGTTTTAATCTTTTCCACAACGGAGAGTCATGAGGTTTGGTCTCAATCAGACAAGGATGAATGCCTGCACAATAATAATTCCTCATAAAAGTAGCCCAGATGTTGTCAGTTGTTCTAAACCTCCACCACAATTTGATGTTCATAGCCTCACTCAGATCAGCCAGCTTTCTCATTTCGAGCCTTCCTTCCTCAAAAGGAAACCATGTTCTGTCCCAAGTTGCCCAATGAAGTCTTTTGGAATCAGATTTGTCTCCCCATAAGAATTTATTGAAAAGTCTTTCAAGTCTCTGGATGATTTCTTTTGTGGGATGAATGATTTGCATCAGATAAAGGGGCATGGAAGAGATAGTACTCATGATAAGAGTAATTCTACCACTTGGTGACAATGTTTTCTTTTCCCAACCTGTCAGCTTGGAATTGATCTTCTGGAAAAGCTCATCAAAGAGACTGGATCTTTTTGGGCCTTTAAAGAGGGGACACCCAGATATTTGATAGGGAGATGTAACTGCTTGTAGCCTATAGATTCATAGATAATGATTGTTCTGTATCTCGACACTTTCTTGTCAACAATAAATCTACTTTTCTCTTTGTTTACTTGTTGCCCGGAAACTTGCTCATAGTGGCTCAGGAACTCCATGAGTTTTTTTAGAGCATCTTTACTTCCATTAGAGAAAATAATCACGTCATCTGCAAAGGAGAGGTAAGGGATAGAAAAGGAACAACCAGTCTTATAGGACAAAGCAGGGAAGTTATTAAACAGTTTATTGATGCCCCTAGAAAGATATTCAACTGCAATAATGAAAAGGGTTGGAGATATTGGATCCCCTTGCCTCAGTCCCTTCTCAGATTTGAAGTAACCAAAGATTTCACCATTCACAATCAAAGAGAACCAACAATTAGAGATACATCTATTAATTTTGGAGATCTAAAATGCATTAAAGGCAAACTTTTGGAGGACATTAAAAAGAAATTTCCATTGTAGTCTATCATAAGCTTTGACCATGTCCAGTTTCAATATGACATTGTTACCTCTAGCTTTTTTGGCAATGTGGTGCACCATTTTTTGAGCTAAAAGGATGTTGTCACATATTTGTCTTCCAGGGGTAAAACCACTTTAATTTGCTGAGATAATTTTTGGAAGGATTTTAGCCAATCTCTAACTAAAATTTTAGTGATAATTTTATTAAGAACATTGCATAGACTTATTGGTCTAAAATCACTCCAGCTTCTGGGATCATCTTTTTTGGGAATAAGAGCAAGAATAGTAGAGGTGATACCTTTAGGAAGATCTAAACCATGGAAGAAATCAACAATAGCTTCTTGAAGGTCTTCCTTGATGAAATCCCAGCAAACTTGATAAAACAAAGAAGAGAATCCATCTGGACCTACTGCACTGTTTGAATCAATTGAGAAAACAACTTGTTTGATTTCCTCAATGGTAGGGTCTATGTTCAGCATAAGATTATCATTATGATCTATGAGCTAGGAAATAGAGCTCTAGTCAGGTGTTTGGCTTAGGATAGGATCACTAGGATCATTCTTGAGCAAAGCTGAAAAGAATCTGATAGCTTCTTCTTTAATATCATGTGGATTTTCTAATATGGTATTTATGTCTTTCTAAATTCTCCACACATAATTTCTAGCTCTTTTCTTTTTCATAATTGCTTGAAAGTACTTTGTGTTTCTTTCTCCTTCCACAAGCCATTTGCAACCAGATTTTTGTTGCCAAAAGCCTTCTTCAATTGCATGGATATTAAAGAGATCAGTTTCCACTCTTAAAAGATCTTCCCTATGGAAATTGTCTAGATTCTCAACTTGCATTTTCTCCAGCGCAATCACTCTTTCTTCAGCTTCTAAGACTTTTTGAAATATATTCCCAAAGCAATTTTTATTCCACCATTTCAGGGTTGTTTTCATCCTCAGTTGTTTAAGCCAAAACTTATGAACACCTTGACATGAGATGGGGGCTTGCCAGTTATCTTTAGCAAAGTTCACGAAAGTATGATGATGGGTCCAAACATTGAGAAATCTAAAAGAACAAGGTCATTTCGAATGAGTTTGAGAGCAAGAAATGCGCAAAGGACAATGGTCAGAACTAGATCTAGCCAAATGTTGAACTTTCATGACAGGAAAGAAATCAGACCATTCATTATTAATACAAACCCTATCAAGCCTTTGAAACATAGAACGGTTGGTCCAAGTATATTTGTTACCATCATAACCAGCATCAAAAAGGTTGCATTGCAATAAACAACTAGCAAAATCTTCAATAACACCAAGATTTGGGGGGGCACCAAGTTGTCTTTCATCAACCGACAAAATTGTATTAAAATGACCACCAACAATCCAGGGGCCACTTATAGATTGGGCTAACAAAAAAAGTTCCTCCCAAAGAGCTCTTCTTTCAACTCTGTTAGTTTTAGCATATATATAAGAGGCAAAAATGTTCGAGGGTATCCAATAACACGAAACTGAAATCAAGATGCTTTGAGGATGGTCCCTTATGACAGAGCATTGTAGGTTATCATGCCAAAAGATCCAGATTTTATTAGAGCAATTTGCAGCAGCATAAGTGAAGCCAAGTTGGCGAGCAAAAAAGGATCATTTCTCTTTTTTAACCATTGTTTCCATTATGGCAAGAAAATGGGGAGAGTGCATTTTTAAAAGTTTTTTGAGTCTGCGGAGACTTTTGGTCCCAGCAATGCCTCTAATATTCCATATAAGATCTTCTAACATTTTGGGGTAGAAGAGGAGGAAGCTTTAGAAGTTTTTAAGGTCAAACCTTTACTGCGTGTGACTGGAGGGGACCTTAAAGCTGTAACTTTGGTAGTAGCCTTTGATGTGCTTTCTGTCCTTTCCAGGCTAGTGAGATTATCCAAGGATTTGCTTCTGACCAAAAAAACTTGGAAGGCTTGAGTGTTCATAGCTCTAATAGCTTTACGAGACTATAAGAAAAAATCTACTATCACTAGAGTACTTTCCAACAAAAGATAATTTAAAGATCAATCTAATATATTAGTTGCTACTTTTCGTAAAATTATTAGAATGAATCAAAGGAACTCATATCATTGCGTACAACGATCTTTCAAATTGGAGTTGAACAAACTTGAAACTTTATGATGAATAAAGAGAGACTCATGAATTGAATTTGCCGGTCAATGAAACCACGTTTAACAACACAAATATGTCCAATAGATTTTATTGTATCTTTTTTTTTTTGCTCCACGTAATAATACGAACGTGTCTGTAGTATCATAAAGGAGATTGAGAATTTTTCTCTTTTTTGGAAGAAGCTTTGACGTATGAGAGATGTAGAACTAAGAATACAAGACAATGCCAATCTATTGCATAACTTCATAAATATAGATACTTGGGTCGGAATAGGAATAAATACTTTTACTATTAAAATTTGAACTCGAATTCGATGTCTCCTCTAGTTTATTTATTTATTGGTAAAGATATTACAATTTTTTTCTTTGGTCAGTAGGATGTTACTTTGATCAACACCAAATCCGAATATACATTTCAAAGAATGCCTTTGAATTTCTTAACCAAAACACAAAAGAATAAAAAATTAGGAAAATTATTTCATGATGAAAAATCCATAAAATTTTCAATCTCCTTACTTGATTCAAAAGAAATAAATACACATTTAATTCAAGTTGAGACAATTAAATTGTTAATGAAGAGTCCGCAATAGTAAATTAACCTAAATCAATATGCAACCAATAATGAAATCCAATAAATGAGCACAATGAACCAAAATTAATACACAAAAATTCAAAAAAATCATTGGAATGCTTAAAAAAGACAAGAAGATCTAAAAGTAAGACTCTCTTTACTAACAAACCACATATGTCAATCTAACACGATAGTAGAATCTAATAGTAATGGGACTAGAAAGACAAGTATAAATTGGATGAATTCATTCACAGATGGTTCTCAATATTGACACGTTTTTTTATTTATTTTCTTATTGTTTAGAAAGTGACGCTTATGTATGCTCCTACGAGGATACGAAATCCTATAATTTCACTTTTTGGGTCAATTATGATATAACTATAATTTCACAAGAGATTTGTACAATTTAGGTAAACTGTACGACCAGATCCTACGAGAATACGAAATCAAATCCTAAACTACATGGGATTGTTCCTAAACATTGAGCGACTATAAGATACGAACCCAAAACACACCAACGAAATTCTCTGATAGAAGAATAGAATTATAGACATGGCAGACAGGACAGGGTCTTGTAATTGAGATTGCTGAACGGGTTCCCTTCCATGGAGAGCTACAACTCTTTTGGTGCAGTTTGCAGATCATGGCGAGATGTTGCTACAAAAGTCCATCCCAACCAAAAAACCTTCGAGGGACCGTGGCTTATGCATGCAGAGAAAGAAGAAGAAAATGGATCTTCACCAGTGCAGCAAGGAACGCTTGAATTTTCTAGCGTCTCATTAGGCGGCAAGACTCGTGTCTAAGTATATTTGAGTAAAAATCATACTACCCCCTGTGTTTTCTCTAAGTATCACACTATTCGTGTCTTGACGAAAGTACCAAACACCCCCTGTCTTTTTTAAAATATTTCACACCGCCCCGCTCCATTCATGTTTCCGTGAGATGTGTATGACATGCGCTTCATACTGCAACTATGCATGTTTTTTTCTCTTCTTACATGATTGTCTTTGCCTAAAAAACCATTGTGCCTCTACTTCGACACAAAAAATAAAATAAAATAAAATAAAAAATCATCTTGGATTAACCCACAAAATCATCAGCAGCAATTTGAGTTTTTGTTGGCAAAGGGTCTTCCTCCCTTTATCTTTAAGACCTCGGTCGTTGTTTTAAGATGCCTCAATAAGGTACTTGGAAGAATTTCATTTGTCATTTTGGCAAGGCTAACAAGATCACAACAGCGGCTGCTTGCTGAAGATGATGACGGATCATTATCTAAAATAAGTTAGTGAGTGAAGCTGATGATGATTTGCAGAGTAATGACTCTTTCTTCATCCAAGTGATCTTTATTTATTTATTTATGTATTATACTTTAGGGTAAATAGCACCATAGCCCCCTATGGTTTATCTAAAGTGCACAACACCCCCTTGTGGTTTTAAAAGTGCACCGAAACCCCCTGTGGTTTAAAAAACATAGCACCACAACCCCCTCCGTTAATAAATCCGTTAGTTTTAACGGCATGTAAGATACACGTGCCTCTCATGAAATTTTGGTTCGTTTTCAACAATTTTTTCAATAAAATATATGGGCTAATTGACAAAAAAGCCCTTTACAACACAAAAAAAGCAACTTTTATCTTCATCATCCCCCACCCACCCTACCCTTCCTGGTGGAACCCACCCCCCAACCCCGTCGAACAACAGTAATTGGTGTGTGTGTATAGTATCTAGGGCCACCTATTACTCACCACCCTATACCACCACCACCCACCAAAAAAAAAATTCATCAGTTCACTGTTCATTATCTTCCTCTTCAATCTACTTCCTTTCTTTTCTTCTTTACCGGCCACCACATCCAGTTTCAATAGCCATACAAACTCAACTTTTACAACACCATTCCATTCTCTTCACGGTCTTAGCCACACGTTACAACCAAATGTAAAGTCCATTATCCTACCTTGACCTTAGCCACACGTTACAACCAAATGTAAAGTCCTACTGATCTTTAATGCTATGGTTAACCTACATTTGTGGAGAATGGCACGAAAAGTGAGCCTATGAGGTCCTAAGTGATTGAAAATAAAAGATCTACATTGGCAATTCACTTAACTTGTATAAACTCATCCGAGTACAATTGATTAGGATAGAGGTTATTCACACACTCACTTGGGGAATTTGAAGTAAAATGCAACTTATGTGAAATTATTATTTCTCATGCTTGTGATTGAAAGTTACCTCTTGAGTTGGGAAAGTGCTACTGAGGCCGTGAAAAATTTGTTATCATACAGCATTGCTTTCATGAGTTATTTTGTATCGAGTCTTTAGTTTTTAATTTGTTTCTTTCTTTAGTTATGTCTTTTGCTTGAGGACAAGCAAAGCTTAAGTTTGGGGGTGTTTGTTGAGTGTAATATTGATATATTATTTCAGCATCTTTTCACTTAAATTTTGTTAGTTCTTGAGTAATTTATGAGCAATTTGATTGGTTCCATGTTTGTTTTGCGATATAGGTGAATTATATGAGAAAATATAGATTTTGAGGCAAAGATTGAGGAGAAATGACTAAGGGCAATCTTTTATGCAGTTCGTGAAGAAATTAAAGAGAAAATAGAAGTAGCGCAGTCATAACGTAGTTGCGCAGTGTCGCAGGATTTTTAAGAGCAATTTGGTAAAAAGGCGCGAAAAGAAGAAAAACCCTACGATAAAAGAAGATATTAGACGTTGAGAAAGATGGGTTTTTCGAGGCAGCCATCAAGAGGGGAGAAAAAACAACGTTCAGAGGAGGAGAAAAAGAGGACTCGCGAGTTGAAGACGGAGGAACGATCCAGAGACGAACTTCTGCCCCAATTTTTCTCCAAATCCTAGTTTTCTCTATCTTTGTTATCATGTTTTACGTTACAATTGAAATTTTATTTATTTTCATGATTATGTTCTAAGTTATTTTTTTAGGGCTACATTGTAGCCGGAGTTTGAATATTTGAAGCTTTCGATTTGAATTAATTGATGAACTATTTCATATTTGTGTTGAGTATTTTATGTTGAGTTTAATGCTTGTGGTTGCATGATCAACAATTAAATGAGTCGTGATTTAGTTTGAGACTGAGAAGTGATAACTAAATTAGACTACATGTGAAATACTTTTAAATCGTCATAAGCTAGAGATAGTTATGAGATCTAGGGCAGCGCTTGAATTTCTAGGGCTTAATGTGTTCCATAAGTTCACAGTTATCACAGTGATGTAGTTAGCTTACTTATTGGGATATGTTATTGATGCTTGAGAAAGATTAATATCTACCTTAGCGAAATTACTGGCAATGTAGGGAATAGGCATCAATTGATTTAAATCAGTAGTTTCAAATATGATTAATCTTGGTGAAATCAGAACCCCTAGATCATTTTAATTCTTGATTTATCCTCTTTAGTAATTTCCTATTTGCTTTAGTTGTTAATTCCAAAAGTACTTTATTTATTAGTTTTCACTCACAATCTCTCATATTTGATTGTCCGAATAAAGTTAAAGCTAAATTAATTTCGGTAGTTAGTAATCACAGTCCTCGTGGGAACGATCTTTACTTATCACTTTATTACTTGTTGCGATACGTGCATTTGTGTTAGAAATCACACAACAAGTTTTTGGCGCTGTTGCTGGGGACTGTGCCATTATTAATATCGATACCAAATAGCTTTAATTTTACTTTGGATTTTATTTTATTTTGTTAGCCATTTTCTTATTTTTGTTACTTGCGTTTCAGGAACATAGTGTTTTAAGTGCATACGAAAGTTGGGAAGTGGTACTTTGCTGCCTTTCGATCCTGAGATTGAACGCACTTGTCGAAAGAATAGAAAGGATAAAAAAGTTACTACCGACCATCTTCAAGATACCATGGCTGCAATTATTCAAGTAGAAGAAGGAAATAATCATGCAAATCTGCCTCGAACACTGCGAGAGTATGCATTACCACCTACTAGAATTCAACCCGTGAGTAGAAGGCCAGCGATTCAGGCGCATGATTTTGATTTGAAGACAGTGACACTACAGTTGATTCAGAATATTCAGTTCCATGGACTGCCTTATGAAGATCCTAATCAGCACATAGTGAATTTTCTAGAAGTCTGCGGAACTATTAAATATAATGGAGTCACTGATGAAGCTCTACGCCTTCGCTTGTTTCCTTTTTTCCTTAAGGGATCAAGTTAAGGAATGGTTAAACTCACTGACTTCAGATTCAATCATTACTTGGGAGGATTTAGTACACAAGTTTCTGTAAAGATTTTTCCCACCTGGAAAGACAGCGAAGATGCGCATAGAAATTAATAATTTTGCACAACATGAAGGAGAAACTCTATGTGAAGCGTGGGAAAGGCATCAGGCATTGCTGAGGAAGTGTCTTAATCATGGAATACCTAAGTGGATGCAAATTCATAATTTTTACAATGGGTTAATTAGCTCCACAAGAACTTTGATTGATGCACCAGCATGAGGAGCTTTAATGAACAAGACAGCGGATGAAGCTTATGTGTTGCTAGAGGATATTGTTTTGAACCACCAGCAGTGGTCAAGCGAGAAAGTCGTACCAAAGAAGACAGCTGAGATTCATAAGATTGATGCCATAACCTCCTTGATAGTGAAAATTGACAATCTCGCGAAACAGTTGCAAAATAATCAAATGACTGCTAATGTTATTCAAGCGGCAGTGGTGTGCGAGTTTTGTTGTGGTCCACATTATAGTGCAGAATGTCAGGTTGGATATCCATTTGCGCAAGGCACAGCAGAACAAGCACAGTATGTGGGAAATTTTAACGGGCAGCAGCACAATCATTACTCTAACAGATATAATCCAGCATGGCATAATCATCCGAATTTCTCCTGGAGAAATAATCAGAATGTACAACTTGAGCAGAATAACCCACCACCAGAGAAGAAGGTAAACTTGGAGGATGCATTGGCTCAGTTGATGACTTCGCAAACTCAATTCATGAATGAAACAAGGACAAACTTTCAGAACCAGTCTGCATAAATAAGAAACCTAGAGATGCAGTTGAGCCAAATGGCTACGTTGTTTTCTAAAAGGCAACAAGGAAACTTACCTAGTACTTTTGAGGTGAATCCTAGAAAAGATAGCATGGAGCATTGCAAAGCGATCACCTTGAGAAGTGGTAAAGAGTTAGAGGAGCCAGTAAGAGCCAAGAAGGTTGAGAAATATGAAGCGAAAAATGAGGAAAAAGATGAAGAGAAAACAGAAGAACAGACACAACCTCCTCAAGAACCACATCTGAAAGTTTCTTTTCCACAATGCTTGAAGAGGAGCAAGCTTGATAAGCAATTTGCTAAATTTCTTGAAGTCTTCAAGAAACTTCACATCAATATTCCGTTCGCGGATGCGCTTGAACAAATGCCGAGTTATGTAAAATTTATGAAGGACATCCTTTCGAATAAGAGGAAGTTTGGAGATTATGAGACAGTTGCACTTACTGAAGAGTGCAGCGCAATCCTACAGAAGAAGCTACCACAAAAGCTCGAGGATTCAGGGAGTTTTACTATTCTATGTGAAATTGGCAATGTTGTTTTTGAGCGAGCTTTGTGTGATTTAGGTGTTAGTATTAATTTAATGCCTTTGTCTATTTTTAGGAAGCTTGGATTGGGAGAGGCAAGACCTACTACTGTAACACTACAGTTAGTTAATCGTTCGCTAAAACACCCCAGAGGAGTAATTGAAGATGTGCTTGTCAAAGTTGATAAATTCATTTTTTCTGCAGATTTCATAGTTGTTGATATGGAGAAAGACAAGAAAATTCATATCATTCTTGGAAGACCTTTTCTTGGAACTGGAGGAGCACTTATTGATATTCGAAAGGGTGAGCTTAGGTTGTGAGTACAAGATGAAGAGGTAACATTTAATGTGTTCAAAGCTTACAAATACCCAAAAGCGAGTGATATTGTTTTCGCATTGATGCCGTAAAAGCTATTGTGTCTAACCATGGGGGTCAATTGGATCCCTTGGAGACTAAGTTGTTACAAGATGATTCTTTTGTTTCGGTGGGATCGGAACACAAAGAATATTGGGCAACTAAACAATTAAACATAGGTGTGCAAGCAATGGGTGAGAAAGAATTGTTGCAATTGAATGAGCTGGAAGAATTAGGTGATGAAGAAGATGATAATGTAAGAAGTTACAAGAAGATGACAAAAGAGTGGCATGACAAACCCGTTTTGGGAAAAGATTTCTTTCCTGGGCAGTAAGTACTTTTGCATAAACCAAGGATTCCTGGAAAATGAAAATCAAGATGGTCTAGCCTTTTTGTTGTAACGAATGTGTTTTCCTATGGAGCTGTCGAAGTAAATCATCTAGAGAATGGGACGTTCAAGGTTAACGAACAACAATTAAAGACTTATTGGGATGATAAGTTTGATAAGCACAAGTCCATTGTTCACCTCAACTTGTCTTGAAAAATTGCTCTGTCGGGTTGTCGACGTTAAAACAAGCGCTTTTTCGGAGGCAACCCGAAGTTTCTTACTTTTTCTTGATTTAATAGTTAGTTGTTTTTAGTTAATTTTGAAGTTATAGTTGTCGTAGTTAATTGATGATTTTTATTGTCATGCTAGGTTCAAGAATAAGTTTGGGGGAAGCCGAGGCAAGAATGAGAGGTTCTACCAAGTCATTTAAAGGAGAAAATATGGAGAAATTTGTGTTTAGAGTGAAGAGGATGTGTGCATGGAAGAGAAAAGCAAGAAGAAATTAAGTTGTGAAGTAGCGTTGTTGCACTAAATTCTAGCGCAGCTGCGCTGGCGTCCCTCAAAGTTACGTTTATTTTAGAGCTGTTCAAAAGAAAAAGCAATGTTGTTGTACTAAAAAAGAGCGCAGCTGCGCTGGCGTCCTTGAATCTAACGTTCAAAAAAAAAAAACAGTAGCGCTGTTGCGCTAAAAGAAACATCGTTGCGCTGACGCTATTTGAAGTTATGTTTTTGAAATAGCACTGTTGCGCTAAAAAATGGCACAGCTGCGCTGGCGTCTACAGTGACGTTTAAAAAAAAAAGAATCACCATGCCGCCGAAGAAGTAGTACCACCTCAGGCTCACATCGACGATGATACTACTCAGGGAAGTCTTCTGGTTGCTTTAATTTCATGTTTTTACATTGAGGACAATGTTTCTTTCTCAGTTTAGGGGTGGTGTTTACTTGTTGGTTTGCGTACTTTTTCTTTTCATATTTGTTTTAAGTGTTTTCTTGTTTCAGGTATTTTCTTTTCATCAGTTTTGTTATTATTATTATTTTTTTTGTTTCATTTAGTGCTAAAAAAAATTAAAAAAGTGAAATTTTTTTTGAAAGTGATGTTGGAAAGGATAAGAAATTAGGCTAATGATGAGTAGCAAAAAAAATGACATGATAGTAGTGAAGATAATTGACTGAAGCATAGTTTTGTTTTACGAAAAATCCCCACCTACTGCGCACTTAGCCTCGCCTAATTATGTTGTTGCTTAGAGAAGGTTTATGTGAGCTTAAGTGAACAGAAAAATGAGTATAGGACTTTAGAACTTGCTTGATTGTCACTTGAGGCGAAATCCTAGGTTGTATAGCATTAGAGAAATGATTTAGGCTATCTTTGGATCATTTGAGTTTTTCAAGTCAACCATTGTAATAATTGAATATCCCTAGTTCACCCCTTTGAGCCTAAGATAGCTTTTTCTTTCTTATACAACTTGCAAATTCTTCCTTAACTTGTCAAGTTTGATTTCTCCAGATTATAACCCTCCTACCTGTAACATATGATTGTTCTAGGATGATCATATAAAGCCATATTTTGTATTGAATGATGGGAGGTTTGATGACTTGGCGATGTGTTGTTTTGTTTCAGAAAAAAGATGAAATATTGAAAAAAAAAAGAATGAAAAGAAAAGAGAAGAGTCACACTCCTTGTAATTAATATCAAAAATGCAAGTTTGTGGGAGTGTGGATTCTTTATGTGTTTATAAATGTTGTGGATGAATGTCGAGGAAGTGAAATGAAGAAGAAATAAAAGTGATATATTGAATAATTGTGGTGGTAAGAAGTAGAGTTGGCATGTACTCCATTGAACATTCTCAAATAGTTGTGTGCTTACAGGTAGTTAAGCCTTATATTATATCCATTATCCTACCTTGGCCTTAGCCACACGTTACAACCAAATGTAAAGTCCTACTGATCTTTAATGCTATGATTAACCTACATTAGTGGAGAGTGGCACGAAAAGTGAGCCTATGAGGTCCTAAGTGATTGAAAATAAAATATCTACATTGGCAATTTACTTAACTTGTATAAACTCATCCGGGTACAATTGATTAGGATAGAGGTTATTCACACACTCACTTGAGGGATTTGAAGTAAAATGCAACTTATGTGAAGTTATTATTTCTCATGCTTGTGATTGAAAGTTACCTCTTGAGTTGGGAAAGTACTACTGAGGCCGTGAAAAATTTACTATCCTACAGCATTGCTTTCATGAGTTATTTTGTGTCGAGTCTTTAGTTTTTAATTTGTTTCTTTCTTTAGTTGTTTCTTTTGCTTGAGGACAAGCAAAGCTTAAATTTGGGGATATTTGTTGGGTGTAATATTGATATATTATTTCAGCGTCTTTTCACTTAAATTTTGTTAGCTTTTGAGTAATTTATGAGTAATTTAATTGGTTCCATGTTTGTTTTGCGATGTCGGTGAATTATATGAGAAAACATGGATTTTGAGGCAAAGATTGATGAGAAATGACTAAGGGCAATCTTTTATGCAGTTCGTGAAGAAATTAAAGAGAAGATAGAAGTAGCGTAGTCATAGCGCAGCTGCGCAATGTCGCAGGATTTTTAAGGGCAATTTGGTAAAAAGGCGCAAAAAGAAGAAAAACCCTACGATAAAAGAAGATATTAGACGTTGAGAAAGATGGGCTTTTCGAGGCAGCCATCAAGAGGGGAGAAAAAATAACGTTCCAAAGGAAGAGAAAGAGAGGATTCGCGAGTTGAAGACGGAGGAACGATCCGGAGACGAACTTCTGCCCCAATTTTTCTCCAAATCCTAGTTTTCTCTATCTCTGTTATCATATTTTACGTTACAATTGAAATTTTATTTATTTTCATGATTATGTTCTAAGTTATTTTTCTAGGGCTACGATGTAGCCGGAGTTTGAATATTTGAAGTTTTCGATTTGAATTAATTGATGAACTATTCCATATTTACGTTGAGTATTTTATGCTGAGTTTAATGCTTGTGGTTGCCTGATCAACAATTACATGAGCCGTGATTTAGTCTGAGACTAAAAAGTGATAACTAAATTAGACCACGTGTAAAATACCATTAAATCGTCATAAGCTAGAGATAGTTATGAGATCTAGTGCAGCGCTTGAATTTCTAGGGCTTAATGCCTTCCATAAGTTCACAGTTATCACAGAGATGTAGTTAACTTACTTATTGGGATATGTTATTGATACTTGAGAAAGATTAATATCTACCTTAGCAAAATTGCTGGCAACGCAGAGAATAAGCGTCAATTGATTTAAATCAGTAGTTTCAAATAGGATTAATCTTGGTGAAATCGGAACCCCTAGAGCATTTTAATTCTTGATTTATTATCTTTAGTAATTTCCTATTTGTTTTAGTTGTTAATTCCAAAAGTACTTTATTTATTAGTTTTCACTCACAATCTCTCATATTTGATTGTCCGAATAAAGTTAAAGCTAAATTAATTTCGGTAGTTAGTAATCACAGTCTTCGTGGGAACGATCTTTACTTATCACTTTATTACTTGTTGCGATACGTGCACTTGCGTTAAAAATCACACAACAATATATTTGTATGTGGATTATATATATTGTGTATATGTATTATATATATACATATTTGTTTTTTTTATTTTTTTGGATTTGGTGTGTGTGTGTGTGTGTGTGTATATATATATATATATATTTCTCTTTTTTTTTCCAGATGTGGTGTGATATATATGTTATATATTATTATTATTTTCTTTAGTGTGGTGTGTGTATATATGTTATATATTTTTTGGTCTTATATATATATATATAAACAAAAAGAAAGAGGAGAAAATAGAGAAAAAAAATGAATTGAGGGTATTTAAGTTATTTCACATTTTTTGTTATAAAATTTGACGGAAAAGAGATAGAGGGGGCTCGTGTGCCACTTTTTCAAACCACAGAGGGGTCCGGTGTACTTTTAAAACCATAGAGGGGTGTTGTGTACTTTAGGTAAACTATAAGGGATTACGGTGCTATTTACCCTATACTTTACTTTTGTCATCTTCCGACTTCAATATTTCCCTCTATAAGTATAAATAATAAATCTTGATTGATTTGTATGAAAGAAATTTACCGAAGATGATTTTATCCTCTCAAGGCCTTAAGTTGGTTGTAGTTTTTCCTTGAACAGAATCTTCTCAAGTTAAGATCTCAGGATGAATAAACTCAAAAACCAAACCAACTTACCCTTTCACACAAAAAAAAAAAAAAAAAACCAGTAAGCACATACGTTAGTTAGATTAAGCTGAAACCTTAGCAACGATTTCGTATTTAGCTTGCTGATCTGATAGATTTTTGAATTAGGACATGGTTTCTCTCTCTCGAATTATGTTACTCTCTCGACGTATTTATGAAATTAGGGATTTGAGGTATGAATGTCGTTTTGAGCTAATTAGGCCAACTCCAACAGCTTCCCTACCTTTCTCCCTACATATAGGGGATTTATAACACTTTTCCTACATCTAGGGATCCCCTATTTGAGTTTCACTCCAACAGCTTCCCTACATTTAATTAATCTATTAGTTTAGAGAATCCCTATTTCAGTTTCACTCCAACAGCTCCCTTATTGTAGAGACTCCCTATTTTTATTTTATTCAAATATTTTCTTCTTTTATTTCAATTAAACATATCATTAATTTATATATATATATATATATATTTTGGAGACCTTCTATTTTTAATTACCAACATAAATTTTTATTCTTAAATATTATTTTTTATTGTTTGATTTAAAACTTTTCCAATAATTTTTAATTTTTTGATTATATTTGTTATCGTTGGAGAGTTTAATTTTTAAAGTTTTTATTTTATTTTATTTTTTAATATTTTTCTGACAGTGAATAGTATTTAGGGGATGGAGTAGGGGATGATGGTTTTTCTCCTACATGTAGAGAATATGAAAATAAGTGTAGGGATCCCTTATAATTTAGGGGATGGGGTAGGGGATCTGTTGGAGTGCAATTACTCTAATTCCCTCCCTACATGTAGAGTAGGGAGTCATTTAAGGACTCTCTTGGAGTTGGGCTTAGGAACAAATAGGTCATTTAAGTTATTCTTTTCAACGTGGTTAGCTTAAAACATATGAAGGGGGCGGTATGAGATGTTTCAAAAAAGACAAAGGGGTAGGTGTTTGGTATTTTCGTTAAGTTAAGAGGTAGTGTGATACTTTATTATAACATAGGAAGTGTTATGACTTTTACTCATTATATTTTCCTTTTACTCATTATATTTTCGCTTTCCTTTTTTTTTTTTTTCCTTTTCTGGAAGCTTGAGAGTTTGTGATGAATAATATACTATATTGTCTTAGCCTTGGACTCCGCATTGGTTTCTATTATCAATTTTTTATTGTTGAACAATTTAATGGTGAACATATCCATATCATTCCTGTAATTTACTTTTGGCATCATCAAATTTCCTTTTCCTTATGATGTTCCTTGTGCTCTAAGTTTCTGGATTGCTTATTTTTTATATTAATTTCTCGTAGGTATTAGAGGAGTTCGAGAGTTTTCTCTTTTTTGGTCAAATGAAAGACAAGACAATGAGAACTGGTTGGACATCTGCAGAAATATGGAAATTCATGCCTGAATTGGAACATATATTTTTCTTCAAAAAAGAATTCCAACACTCAAAATTTGGTATTAGTTTTATCAAGACCAAATCTGATACATGTTGGGATGGATGGATTTGAATTTCTTATAAAAATATTAATATAACAAATGAGAATTAATTCAAATTGAAAATCAAAAAAAAAAAAAATCTGATTCCCGTGCGTGATGCAACAAAAATAAATGCACATCAAATTTATATACAAATCAATATGCAACTAGATATTGAAATCCAATAAACAACCTAGCATTAAGTATGCAACAATATAAGGAACCAAAGTTAATACATATTAAAATTTTAAAAAATCAATTTAAATGCTTAAAAAGCCAACAACAATAAAAATTTAAGGCTCCCTTCGGTAACAAAATTACATCTTTCAATCTAATAAGATAACAAAATCTAATAATGGTTGGGCTTTAATCCACAAGTATTTTCAAGGTTCCGTAATAATACATCCAACTTATGCGTAGTGAGTGGGTTGAGGGATCGAAAAAGTAAATTTCTTTAATTTATAAAATAGTATAAAGTAAAGTAATTATTCTTTTTTGATTTTATAAGGTTTCTCCTATATGATCAAAGGTCTAAGCGTAAATAAAAGTTGGAAACTTAAAATCTAAAACATAATTAAACAATTAGATGTTATGATGCCAAAATATTATTAACAAGTTTATGGATAGTCTACACCAAGATACTAAATAAATAAGAAAATAATTAATCACACATAATTATAATTAATCACAAGATATTGCAACCCTATTAACTATTAAATAAGCAAAAATTTCATATTTAACATGCATAATTGATTAGGGTACAATTATTTCCAGTTAGTCTAGTTTTCTTCTTCATTGATATCTTATCATAAATCAAATGTTACCTTTTCAAATACATTGCCACATTGTGTCCATTGTTTAAGTTAATATTAAATTCATCATGGTCTTGAAGGACTATATGCTTTATCAAACAACAATAATCGAACTCAACTATGCTTTGAAAATGATGGACATAAATTTTGTATATGTGGTTCCTTAATCCATGAAGGAAGGCAAAGGAATTTTTTTGAAAAAACACCAATGTTTTGAAGAAGATTTACAATCTTGATATAATCCTAGCTAATGTGAAGTGTCAACAACAAAAAGAGACGAAACAAAAATGGTTAGTATAAGCCTATATGCCATAACAAAAGATGATAGTAGTAAGGATAAGCTTTTAGGGAAATTGCATATTATTTTGGCTACTTTACGTATGCTAATTAGTTGATAAAACACTTCGTTGAATTACAAAGACAAATCTTAGAATAGTACTAGTGTAGGCATATACACTTTAGTTTGACACTGTTAGTGGTATGTACTTGATCAATAATTGGCATGGTTATTGTTCCAATAAAATAGTTCTTGAAATTCATAATGGTTTAAAATAAAGGAAAAGTATATGTAACACAGGTACTTGAGAAAATTTATTTTGTTACATCGTATTAGAAAATCTAAAAGAACCCAACAAATACTTATTAAGTTCACAAAAACTTGTGAGGCTTCAGTGATCATAGCTCTAATAGCTTTCTGAGACTATAAGAAAAAATCTCTGTCATTTGAGTGCTTTTCTCTAAACGATAATTTAAAAAACAAATCTAATATATTATATAGCTAAAATTATTAGAATGGGTTAAAGGAACTCATAATGTTAAAAAATATAATGGTCATTCAAACTGGAGTCGAACAAACTCGAAACTTTATGATTAATGAAGAGAGACTGAGGAATTGAATTTGCCGGCGATCAATAGAACCACAATATTTGACAACACAGATATGTCTATTAGATTTTATTGTATTTGTTTTGCTCCACTTGTAACTAGACGAATGTGTCCATAAGATTTTTCTTAATATTTATTAGAGGAGTTTGGGTTTTCTCTCTTTTTTGGTCAAATAACTTTTGGGGTTTGTAGGAAGCTTTGGGTTTTCTCTCTTTTTCTTAATATTTATTAGAGGAGGCTCTTAGCAAATAACAATGGTAACTGGTTGAATATCCTCATAAATATGGATACTTCGGTCGGAATCAAAATATATACTTTTTTCAATTGAATTAGAAAAGACAACAAGAATAAAATTAAGACTCTCTCTTTACTAACAAACAACATATATATCTCAATCTAACAAGATAGTAGAATCTAACAGTAATTGGACATAGAATGACGTGTATAAATGGGGCTGAATTCATACCTTCAAATTATGGGTAGTGATTAGGGTTGAGAGATAAAATGATCAAATTATTATGTTTTTTCACCTAAATTATAAGGTCAAAGCACAAGTAAAATTTGATTTCGATTTAAGGTCCCGATTGGGTTCTCTCTTTTACTAGAATGATAGTGCTAGGGCTTGTGTGAGTTAAAAGAAGAGTTTAGGAGTATTAGGAGTTAATTACGGTATCTATTATGAGATAAATAACAATGTTTATATTTTTTATTTCCTAACCTTTCAAATGACCGAAATTCCAAATTCCAAGTAACTTTGCAAATCGTATGACCAAATCCTAGAAGGATAGAAATCTTGTATGTATCTTAAATCCTAAATTAATACTTGGGTATTTTGCGAGTTAATTGTAGTATTCAAATAAAATTAAGAAATAATTTATGAATTAATTATTGTATTACAGGAGATCTGTACATTTTACGCAAATTGTACGACCAAATCCTTTCCAGATATTGTATATCCTAAAGTACTTGAAAATTATACCTCCTGGACTGCCATGGATGAGTGGCTTGATCCGTTTTATGATATAGTTTATTTCAATAACAATTTGTACGCTGGATCAAGACATTGTTGGAAGAAGCTGAAAATGAGAGGATGCACCTGATGACATTCATGGAGGTGTCCAAGCCAAGGTGGTATGAGCGTGCTCTTGTGATCACAGTGCAAGATGTCTTCTTCAATTGTCACGCCCCCACGCACTTACCAGGTTAAACTCAGGGACGTGATGCCACGAGTCTAAGAAAATTACACTTCCTAAACTCGCAAGGCTCTAATACCACAGTATATAAACCTAAATCTACGAGTTAATTCATCAAAGCGACTACAACTCTTAATTAAATCAAATCACAATTCTAAATAACTATTACAAGATTTACATATGGTATTTCTTCTAAGCTATCCTTCCCATAATACCATTCAAGTGCAATGACTAATCTCATAAGGTGGCCTCTAAACTCACGTAGCTTGGGCAGCTCAATAACCCCTAACTCTGCCAAAAATAATAAAATGAGCAAAGAAAGCTCATTAAGTAGAATACCCTGAAAAACTTAAGAGATATTAATGAAGCATTTGGTAGAAAAAGGAGGTGATAAGCATACGGAATAGAATCTGAGTACAACTGCACACCAGTGATAAACAACTGATACATATAATTAACAATTGCGGAGTTTGGCCAGCCACTTATACAATTGCCAAACAGATATGTCTAACAATTGATGCATTCCTGGCATCGATGCGTATGCCTAACAATTGATGCACAACTGATTTATCGGATAACAATTGATACATATATATAACAGAGTAGGCCTAAAAGTTAGGAGGGCTATATATTTCACCCTGCCGTCTGGGTGTCACAGCGTACAATGAATAAGGGCAAGTGCTTTATTCAAGTGATAAAGAACAAAGAGTCAAAAGCAGATCAACTTGAATAAGAAAGAGAGTGCATAGCTCGAACTGAAACAAAGTAAAAGTGTGTGTGTGACGGGTATTCTACTTACCTCGATACGAGCTTTAAATAAATTCAATCTCAACCTTGTAACCTTGAATTAATTCGTCACTGCAAACATAATAACTTAAACTAAAATATCAAGTCATTCCTAGTTACTGCAACATAAGTAAGTTCTTATATAAATTTATCCATCTTCTATTAATTTATCTTAGTGCTGAGCTTAGACTTATTCTTTCCTTTCCTTACGTTTTCCTTCTTTTCCTAACTACTCACATAATTGATTTTACAATCCACCATCCTGATCATTTTACATTTCTAAACTCTCATTTTTTTCCTACTACAACACACACACGGGCATACATAACCCACTCACTCACAAAATTCCCAAGCCCTATTTAATTGAATTTAGATTACCACCTTTGCATGCATATTCGTATATTTATATTACCTTCCTCAAAAACGAACACACATGCTCACACTCTATCACATATATACTATCATGGCTATACACCACCAAGGCTACACACACGGACATCATGTACAGAGCACACATGCATACATACTCACTCCTAGAATATACATATACATGTAAACATAGTAGTATTATTTGGGACCCAAATACACTTTACAGCTTAAGTTAAATTCTTTCAATTCCTCAGTCTTTTATTCAAATTGTAACTCCTAAATATCTTATAAGACTAAACCGTTTTATTCACTAATTAACCAATTCCCATTCAAGTTCTTTAACCCTTTCTTATAGAGCTCTATTCTGGTTGCACAGTATTAATTCATATTTTTATCTTTTCTGTTAAGAGTCCAAATTCTTCTCCCTTACGCTTATATTTCATTATATGTTGATGTTTGTTTTTTCTCTGTGTGGACATAGATTTCATGTTGGCGAAATAGATCACTTTATTAGTAATAGCCAAAGAATGATTTATTACTAGCATTTAATATCTTAAAAATCATGTTCAACATATCAACTCAAGATTGGCATATGTACATGCATCTGATACCATAAGTTTTATATATCTATATACATATCACCCAAATATGGAACGAAGATATTTGCAAACAAACTAAACCTATTACCATGTAACAAGACAACACCACCATGGCCAATCTTCACCCCCGCGCACGACTATTGCCTTCACCAAATACAACACACATGAATTTACTCTTTCATATCCGCTTACTAAGCATTTACTGTTTTACCAAATAAATTTCATCATCTTATTATAATTACTTTATAAACATATGGATTGACTATAAACAAATGCTTACCCAGTTGAAATAAGGTGAACAATCTAAAGTAGTGCCTTCTCACGAGCTGTTATCACCATAACCAATCTTATTGCTATTATTTCTTTATTACTTCCCTCTCATTCTTGCTGTCTCTCGCTACTCTTTCTCCCTCTCTGTTTGACTGCTCCTTTCTCTTGTCTCCTTCTCCTTCCTATTCTTGGTGTGTCCTTTTTGTTCTCATTCTCGTACTCTCTCTCTTTTTTTTACATCTTACTCACCAGTCAAACACACCAAATATTGCCAAGTAGTGGTTAGAATATCGTCCTCATCACCTTTGGACACCAAATTAATGACAGGAGTAACTTTGGGAAATAAGGCAAGCTGATTCACCTTGTTTTCTTTTCATTTCTTTTCGGTCCTATCATATGGCTAAAGGTGTAGTCCTCTTATTTTGGGAGGATTTTTATTCTTGACTAAAGTGATTGACAATGGACCCCACAATTAATCTTGATTCTGGAAGCAAGTCAAAATTGAAGCAATAGAATGCCAAAACTCTATTCGTTTCCCTGGAAAAACTTTAGACACATTTATAATTGACAATCATAACTTTATCTATAAAAAAAAAAATTCAATTGTTATATTGTCTGAAATATTAGAAACTAAACTTGTAAACCTTTCTAACCTTATATAAACCAACATTTTATTCCTTCCCAATTGCTACAGTTTTATTTCCAAAATTGACCATAAATTAATTCGTAACTTTTAAATATTTTCAACTTTTTTAATTAATCTTGTAATTAAGCTTATTTGCTCAAGTTTGGCATCACTGTTAATCAATTCTAACTTTACACATTAACTCAAATATTATGAAACGCAATATAACAATTATTGTTAACGGGTCTTTCTTTCACAATCGATTATTTTTAACTCGCATTTGGTCGGGGTAATACATCAATGCTTACTTCCTGGCCTATCTGATCTCACCAAAGTTGGCTCACCGCGTCGTGGGGTACTTGGAAGAGGAGGCTATTCACTCCTATACTGAGTTCCTCAAGGAATTGGACAAGGGCAACATTGAGAATGTTCCAGCTCCAGCTATCGCCATTGATTACTGGCGCCTGCCTCCTGATGCAACTCTGCGCGACGTTGTGATGGTTGTCAGGGCAGATGAGGCTCATCACCGCGATGTCAACCACTTTGCATCGGTAAGACATTCGAGTTCTGCAATTATCTGATACAAGAAAGATACAGAATTAGGCATTTTTTGCTAAATATATAGTACGACAACTTCAGATGGCTCAAGTTTCTTGTGATTAATTGCAGGACATTCACTATCAAGGACACCAACTGAAGGATGCTCCAGCACCACTTGGATATCACTGAAAGAACAGAGGCCTCTGGCTAAATGTACACATAACAAACATTGACAACAAAGACGAACGGTACCTTTAGCCAATAATCATATACATTGATGACATTTGTGTTTCGATTTTGGATTACTAGTATATAAAGTAGATTGTATATAGATTTTTGGCTGTCTATGATCAACTTTTCTTCATCCATCGCCCTTTTGCTTTGTGGTGAAAGTGTATTGGTGTAGACATTTTTGAGAAGATATATCAATTAGTTATTACTACCTCAAGAAGTCTTAACATTTGTGGTTGTGTTTTATAATGGTTTATTGCTAACTGTATATTTCCTGCACGTATAATCAAAGAAAATATGGGAAGGACTCCCATTTGGCTGCCGTTTTTGTCTGGTTCTCACGTGTAGGGTGGGTCGGTCCACCCCTAACATATGTTTCAAGGCTCGTGGAGATTACAACATGACACCGTAATTTTAGGACTAACACATTTGTATTTTATCATGAGGGATCGGGTTTCCCCTCAATGATACGATCAAGATCAGAATGCACGCTAAATAAGATCATATGCAATCTGCTTCCAGTAATGTAGGAAAATACTCATCTAATCAAAAGTATACTGCAGTCATTGTTTTATACGTGTCGATCTGATCAATATTTACCACATAACATTGTATAGGGAAAATGTTGTATGATAACAGTAAGAGTTAGGTTAATGCTGCTTACCTGATTCACAAGTCCGAATGCTAGCAAATAGTACACTTGGTAAACAGATTGCCTCTTAATAAGCAAGCCGTCGAGCCGTGGCATGGAAGAAGATTGCATCATGGTGTGAGGAGATCTTGTTAATGCCAAGTCGTTTCAGCTGTGGATGAAGGTGATCAACAGATTGCCTCTTGATCAAAATCTCGATCAGAAGATACCATTTTGTAGAAATTTTGTTTGGCGAAATTGCAACAGAGCGTTGCAAGAAAACTCCTTTCACACGGTATCATCTATGATACTCGAGGGCGGATCTACTATTATAGCCCCACTGATATGAAATTCTAGATCCGCTCCTATTGATACTTAGTTACATGCTTTGAGATGCCATCGTTCTAACTCTTTTATGCCAAACTCTTGTGCATTTGCAATGTAGTGGTCAGGACAATACGAACTGATGGAGTAATATGAGGAAGCTATTCAACTTTTTAGTATCATTTCTTATCCATGACTATAATATTTGTTAGAGCAATTTGAGGAGATGCAAAAGCTCATGCACAAATATGACAGGTATCACCTACTTTTAAGGGATTGCTGCCACATATTTTCTTTTTCTTTTAGGGAAAATTCTCAAAATATTAACCGTTTCAAAGCCATTGTGAAGTAGTGATGCGGGTCCCGCATTTTAGAGACACTCCCTTCTTTTAGAAGGAGCCCCATGGCATTAAGCATTCTCAGGCAACAGTTCTTCTGAAGGATGCACAGCATTTCAAGGACTGAGATTTCAATGTGCTATTTTAACCAACAAAAGTACCACATTTGTATTGTTGCTTTCATATCTAATCTCTATTTATGCTGTTTGACACATCCAAACAGCTTGTGGCTATGACTTAGTTGGACAACAGGACATCAAAAAGTTATACACCAAACTTAAGTAAGTCTTATCCAACTAAATGAGGTCGGTTATATGAATCTGAAGATGCCAATTATTTCTGTCGGCGCATCTTCTAACAAGTGCTTCTACGAGTCGTTTCTTGACATGTTTGAACCATAAAAAACTATACCTTTTATGAAATTGGTCAACAAGACATATATCATCAGCCAGTCATGAAGTAATCATTTGGTAAGAAAAAATAAAACTATTTGGGATGATAAAAGAAGTCTAAGCAACATATGAGCACTTATTTACACTTTAAGCAAAGAGTAGTTACCTCTTCAGCCCAACAGTACCAGAATCTTTCAGCTTGTAGTACTAACACTCCAAGATCTTAATGGCTCAATCAATTAGAATTAAGCACAAAAACGAAACTAGCGAATCAAGATAAGACAGAGAAAAGCTTGCACTTAGGAATACAGAGCGAGGGCATAGAAGTTCATGCACTTTGAAAGGGAGATCACCATGCCAGAGAAAAAGAATTATATACACAAAAATTGCAAACAGAGAAAAGGTCTACTTGCATTTAATGACAAGAATCAGCGACAAAATAGTTGGGAAATATTACCAGAGGGAAGTTGCTCCAGGGAGATGAATCTACCACCAATCTGGGAAACCAGTTTGAGAGACCAATCACCACTTCATTGAAATGGGAGTTTTTGAAAGTTCTACTCAGTGTCGAGAGACATCATCTGCGTCCAGTCTATGTTGAAATATTATATTACTTTAATATTATATTACCTTAATTCCATAATTTTAGGCTTGTTATAAGGAGCAATTTGCTCCATGAATTTAGGCTTGTTGTAAGGAGCAATTTGCTCCATAAATTTAGGCTTGTTGTAAGGAGCAATTTGCTCCATAAATTAGGGAATGTTGTCTACTCCTTTTAGGCCTATATAAACCACAATATAGAAACACAAATTTGATCATCAATGAATTACATTGTTTTACATTACTTTCTTCTTGGTATCTAGAGCCAACAATATACACACACCAAAAAAAAAAAAAAAAAAAAAATTTACTTACTGTTCATCATTTTTTTTTCTCATTCCACAGCTATCCAAACTCAGATTTCTTACTACAATGACCAAAATCCACTTTATATTCTCTTTTTTGTCTGATTCTTTCATGATTTTTTGTCGGTTTAAGCCATTTTCTTCTCTGATGTGGTGAGAAATAGCCACTTTACTCCTTAGTTGCCTATTGTAAAGGTTGCCAAGTGTCCGGCTGCTTCCATCGTCGTCGTTTATTAATGGCACCTACTGATAAAATAGAAAATCAGTTTACTACTGTGACTCGTGTAGATCTCTCTCGGGAACCTAATGCCCCTACACAACGGGTCACTAGTGTATTACTGAATGGGAAAAATTTTCATGCTTGGTCCCGTTCGTTCCGTCTTTATCTTGGTGGAAAACGGAAAATTTGATGGATTTTAGGCAAGGAGAAAAAGCCGAAAGAAACTGATCCTGATTATGCTCAATGGGATGCAGACAATTGTATTATTTTGGGTTGGATGTTCAATTCCATGGAGACTCAGATTTATAATATGTTTATGTATCACGAGACGGTTCATGATTTATGGACTGCCCTGACAAAGATGTATGCCCATGCACGTCATGATTCTCGAATCTTCGAGCTTTACCGGGAAATTTCTCATGCCTCTCAGGCTACTTTAGGACTATCTGTTGCGGATTATTTTGGGTACCTCCAAACTAGATGGGAAGAGCTAGCCCAATATGAACCTTTGAGTGACTTCCCGAATGATGCTGAGGTGGAGTCTAAACGTCTTGATCATCGTCGGACTTATCAGTTCTTGATGGGTTTAAAACCTGAATTCGAGAATCTTCGGACTCAGATTTTAAATACATCTCATTTTCCATCTCTATATGAGGCATTTGCAACTGTGGATGGTGATGAACGAAGACGTCTACTTCTTGCACCCAAGCCTACTCCTTCTATTCCAGACTAGATGGCATTTGCTGCTCCTTCCGGTTTTCGGCAAACCAGTACCCGTCCTTATTGCCAACATTGTCGGAAGATTGGTCACCTCATTGACCGATGTTTTATTCTATATCCTGAATTAAAGCAACAATACTCTAACAACCGTGGTGGTGGACAAAAGAAAGGAGCCCCTCGTATTGGGGTTGTAGCCGAATCAACACCCCCTTCAGCCTCAACAGAATTAGTCTTGGCCCAACCGGATTATAGTCAGCTTCAAGCTCAGATTGCTCAACTTCAACTCCACCTAGGCCTCACTTCACCATCTGGCCCCTCGGCTACCCTTGCTACAGGTACTCCTACCGCACTTCATGGTAAGTTAGGCCAACCATCTTGGATTCTGGATTCCGGGGCCAATAATCATATGACTGGTGAGCTTTCTGTCTTTTCTTCTCCTGTCACTTCCATAAATCAATCGGTTCAAATTGCCAATGGAACGTCTATTCCTATCCGTTGTCAAGGAGATGCCTGTTTATCCTCAGATATTACTCTTCGCTCTGTTTACTATGTCCCCAACTTTGCTTATAATCTATTGTCTGTCAATCGTCTTGCCAAGAGTTTTCACTGTGCAGTTGTCTTCTTGCCTGACCGATGCTTCTTGCAGGACCTGACTTCGAAGAAGATTTTTTGGCAGGGGATATGAGCACGATGGACTTTACTATTTTGGAGAACTTCCAACCTCTACAGTTCCTTCGTCAAGTCTGTATGCTTCTGTGTCTCCAGTTTTTGACACTCCTATTGGTTCTGTCCAAAATTTAGATTTGTGGCATGCTCGTCTAGGACATGCAAACTTTTAATATTTATGTTTGTTATTTCCACTTTTTAAAAAAGCATGCAAGGATTTTAAGTTTAATTGTGTGACTTGCGAATTGTCAAAACACACTCGTACTACATATATTCCTCGCATGCATCGAGCTCCATGTGCTTTTGATCTTGTTCACTCTGATATTTGGGGTCCCTCTCCTGTCACGGCCCTCTCTGACCATCGTTACTATGTGACATTCATAGATGATTATAGTCGGTGTACTTGGGTCTACCTAATGAAGAAAAAATCTGAAGTCTTCACTCATTTCACTCACTTCCTTCAAATGGTGAAAACCCAATTCCACACTGTTGTCCGGAATATTAGGTCTGATAATGGCAGAGAATACCTAACCAATGACTTTCGGGCCGAACTTAACAAAAAAGGGATTCTTCAACAACTTACCTGCCATTACACACCTGAACAGAATGGTGTGGCAGAACGAAAGAACCGCTACATTATGTCTATGGTCCGATGTCTTCTATCTGGTATGAATGTTCCGAAATATTTCTGGCACCTAACTGTACTCACCGCTATATATATCATCAATCGTACCCCTAGTCATGTCCTCCAAGGTCAAACACCCTTGCATATTCTCCGACCAAATATTGTCCTATTTCCTCTTCTCCCACGAGTCTTTGGTTGTACATGCTTTGTTCAAAATCGCAGCCCGACCCGCACTAAGCTAGATGATAAAGCTATACGTTGTGTCTTTCTTGGATATTCTTCCATGTCTAAAGGGTATAGGTGCTATGATCCTGTGACTCGCCACTTTTACCACTCGATGGATGTCACATTCCTTGAGACTATCCCTTTCTTCTCTGCTTCTTCCTTAGAGCAACTTCCTGAGGTACTTTCTGCAGAGGACCCTCCTTTACCTCGTCCAGTTCCTATTCTTGACACATCTCAGCCTACTACTGAACTACCATCTAGCTCCAATAATACTCTCTCATCCGGTTCCTCTCCAGTTCCATTACAAGTTTACTCTCGGCGTCCTCGTGCTCCTACTCCACTGCCAGATTCTTCTCCGGATTCAGGTAACCCTCATTCTCCCTTGGTCCCTGAACCTGCACCTTCTCGTTACCCCACTCGTGAACGGCGTCCCCCTTCCCGTTATTTACATTCATGTAGTACTAATCATCCTATTGCCAAGTTTGTGTCATTTCAGGGTCTCTCCGATCAGTATAAATCTTTCCTTAGTCAGGTTGATTTAGTCTCTATTCCTCGCTCCGTCCATGAGGCTCTCCAGCATCCTTTATGGGTGACTGCTATGAAAACAGAGATGGATGCCCTGCAATAGAATCAGACGTGGGAGTTGGTTGATCTTCCAGTTGGTGAACGGACAGTTGGATGCAAGTGGGTGTTTAGTGTGAAATATCTTGCTGACGGCACCATTGATCGGTATAAGGCACGTCTTGTCGCTAAAGGGTTTACTCAAGTACCAGGCAAGGACTTTGGTGCCACATTTGCTCCTGTTGCCAAGTTAACTACTGTTCGACTCCTAGTCTCCTTGGCCGCTTCTCATTCTTGGCTTCTTCACCAATTGGATGTGAAGAATGCTTTTCTTAATGGTGATCTTTCTGAGACTATTTACATGGATCCTCCACCAGGTTTTCGGGCTCAGGGGGAGTATTCTGGAAAAGTTTGTCGCCTTCGTAAATCTTTCTATGGGCTTAAACAATCCCCTCGAGCTTGGTTCAATCGTTTTAGTGAGGTGGTTCTTACTATGGGGTTTATTCGGTGTCATTCAGATCATACATGCTTTGTTCGACGTCATCCTCAGGGTAGATGCATCATTATCTCAGTTTATGTGGACGATATTATCATTACTGGAGATGACACTCAGGGAATTATCCAAGTGAAGCAAGACCTTGGGACAATCTTTGACATTAAAGATTTGGGTATACTCCGATACTTTCTTGGTATTGAGGTAGCTCGAAATTGCCAGGGTATATCTTTATCACAAAGAAAGTATGCATTGGATCTTCTTCAAGATACGGGTATGCTAGGTTGTCGACCTGCCTCCACGCCTATGGACCCTAATCTTAAATTGACAGCATAATCAGGGGAATTGTTAATTGAGCCATCAATATATCAAAGACTTGTGGGTCGGCTTATCTACTTGACTAACACAAGGCCTAACCTTACCTATGCAGTGAGTATGGTAAGCCAATTCATGCATGCACCTCGTACCTCTCATCTGGATGCTGTTTATCATATCCTCCGGTATCTTAAATCTTATCCTGGTCTTGGTCTCTTCTATGCAACGGGTGTACAAGAGGGATTGTCTTGTTACACTGATGCTGATTATGCAGGGTCAAAGACTGATAGGCGTTCTACCTCAGGGATGTGTACTTTTCGTGGCAATCACCTTATCTCATGGAAAAGTAAAAAGCAAGCAGCTGTCTCGCGATCCTCTGCTGAAGCTGAGTACCGTGCTATGGCCCAAGGAACATGTGAACTTCTTTGGTTACGTTATCTTCTGACTGAGTTGGGGTTTTCGGTAACAGATTCGTCTACCTTGTTCTGTGATAATAAATCTGCGATTATGTTGTCCTCTGACTTAGTCCTTCATGAGAGGACAAAACACATCGAGGTTGATATTCATTTCATTCGAGAGAAAGTTCGCTCAGGGGTAATCACACCTTGTTTTGTTACATCATCCGAGCAGGCTGCTGATATGTTCACTAAGTCAATTGGACTGTCACTTCTCCAATCAGCTCTTGTCAAGCTCGGGCTCATTGATATCTTCGCCTCAGCTTGAGGGGGAGTGTTGAAATATTATATTACTTTAATATTATATTACTTTAATTCCATAATTTTAGGCTTGTTATAAGGAGCAATTTGCTCCATGAATTTAGGCTTGTTGTAAGGAGCAATTTGCTCCATAAATTTAGGCTTGTTGCAAGGAGCAATTTGCTCCATAAATTAGGGAATGTTGTCTACTCCTTTTAGGCCTATATAAACCACAATGTAGAATCACAAATTTGATCATCAATGAATTACATTGTTTCACATTACTTTCTTCTGTCTAGGTCAGCGCTTTCTGCACGAGATATGTTATTAATGTTGGCACACCGCAATACCTGCCAAAAAGGCAAGACCAGAAAACAACATGCCACAAACCTAAACGTTCAAACTAGCTAAACTTGCAAGGCTGTAATTCCATTCAACAACAAACTACAATTGATATGGACAATATCAAAGGATCTAAATCACAAATGAGAATCCACACCACAAGAAAGTAATCACAAACATACATATTACATTATATTTATAGAAGAGTTTATACATCCAGCATAAAAGCCAAGTATCATATAGGCTCTTACATTATTTTTGGTAATAAAGCAAAACCATAAACACACCAACAATCTTCCAACATTATATTCAACACACATATTAGGTAAGAAGTTGACAGCAACTAGTTAATAACACCCCAGCAAATCCAGGTTCAATAGTCCCTGGCCCGGCATCTCATAGTCTTACTCGGCAACATCTGCAAAATAAATAGAACGTATGAGTGAAACAAAACTCGGTAAGTAAAATGCCTCAACAAAGTAATAAGGTCTGATTACAACAATCATCAAGAAACATCATGAGGGAATTGAATGACCTATGTCATGCTAGAAGGTGAAATAATGGTACAATAAGCAAATCGATATCATTGATGGATATGCATTTGATCAATTTAAAGTGCTCCAAACTTCAGAAGAAGACCTTTTCTCCCAATGATTATTGGATCAGCAGGGAAGAGAAAGGGGAGGACAAAAGCTAGCCAAATGAGCAGGAGAAAATAAAAGTAAGAAAGAATGAAATCTGATAGTGAAAGAAAAAATAGGATTACCAATACGAGTTCTGAATTCCTTTTCACCTTTGGGTTCCAAATTTGAGACTTCATTTTCAGAAGGCATATTGATTTGCAGAGTCTCTCCATCGGTGCCCCACATATCAAGCTGTTTAGAAATATACCAGAATAATTAAGATATTGAACTAGGGGGTTTAATATTTTGAGGTACGATTTATTGAAATGGCTTATGTGCACCTTAAGTAAGTGACCCAGCAATAATTGTACATGTAAGCGACGCTTTGGCCTCTTCCGTAATCCTCTAGTCTTTAAAACTCTCATAGTAAAAACTGAAGATCGGAGTTCAGCAAAATATGTTGTCAAAAGATATCCTTCTCTTGTGTATTCATATCCATCACCGTCATCTTCAAAGAGAACACCTTCAGCTTTACCTGCAGATTCAGAGAGCCCTTAGACGTGGAAAGACAGACAGAATGCAGGCACTATAAGGAAGCTCTCAATATATCACAGCAGCAACAAGCTGCCAAATTGCACAAGCTAACCATTAAGTTGACTATTCCAGCATTAGGCAGCATAGCTACTATAAGGAGAAACAAAAATAAGCAAATCCAACAAGGGGCAGGAAGTTTTATTAATGATAAGGTACAAAGTCATTACCTATCAAGCTGACAAGGTATATGAACACCAACAGGCCAGTTAACTACATAATATTTATAGGCTCTTAACCATTTAATTGCTTAGTCACAAGCTTAAGCTATGTAGTCACTGCAGCAACTAGACCAAGCATGCTGGAAGACGAAGATCTTCAAGACATTTGCTAGGAAGAAAAAAGTTTTCTCGTCATCATAGTGACACCAATCAGCAACAACAATTGCAAATTCCCAAGTCTTAGATTTTACCAAAGGATATAAAATTGGGTCAAAGAGTACATTTACGGACCTGTAGTATAGAATGAAAGATTCTACAATTGGTAGGAGGCTTCTAATCGAGATGCAGAAACGAGAGAAGCAAGCTCTGAATGAAGGGCAATCTGACAGAACTATAAGCACTCTTCTAGCCCGACTTTTTCTAAAAGCTTCACCAGGGTATTGTTTCACTTTCTACAAAAGAACTTTGTTAAATCCACGTACACACTCATATGTGTCGTGATATACTATATCACTGTAACAAATTATGTGACCATCTCATAGCCTCCTCTCTATCTTGTTTTAGTTTGTAACAAAAGATCTTAATCGACTGACATACACACATATATATCGATAAACTGCTCTACTAGAAGAAATGCATGGCCATCTTATTTCACTGAATTAGGTATGTTTGTGCCATAGTTTCTATGATCAATCATATTGGTCTCTATACTCTCAACATCTGAACTACCTCTGTGTCATCTCTAATGCCACTACTCCAATTTATGTACTTTAGAGTGCTTGAGCCCACAATTTTTTAACCAAGCATCTCAAAATTTTACAATAACTATTTTTTTCATTGTTGTCATGAATGTTAATACTCTTTTTACTTTTATGTGTTTGGAAAAGTCGGTACTTCACTCAGATGAAATTCTTACGGGTTTTCTTAGAGATAAAAGTATGATTCTTTCAGTAGGCTCCAAACCCCCCTTCCATTGGTTAGTATTTCCACCTTCACTTACCATAACATCTCTGTTGAATAGAAATAAAATTTGGAAACAAAAATATAAAAAAGAAACAAAGCAAAGCATTGTTAAAATTACGCTTCACAACCAAACAGAAGAGCTCAAGGCCAGCAGTATTTGAAAACATACAGGCTATTTGTCAAACAATCTGAATTGATAACAATATTGTCATGTTCATAAGAAAGTATTAACTCTTATTGTGCAAGCATATGGAACATATTCCTATACATTGCAAGGCAACCATCTCTTCCGAATCAACAAGGCAAAAGAAATTGAAATTGCTAAAGAGGGCCAAAATGAGAGAATATTTAAGTTTGAATATCCAATAAAAGTCATGTCAGGTTGGCTACATATGTGATAGTTTCCCATGAAGCACAATTTAATATATGAATGGCCCAAAAGTGGAAAGTTTACCATTTTCATCCAAAGCTACCAGCAATGTCAAGTCATCCGTCTCCTTAGCTTCACCAACATATTGATAAGGAGGCCCCAGAGGAATAATAGATCCACCTTTCAGAAATAATGCCGGTAAATCCTAATACATCAAAATAGTCAGAACAACTTAAGAACAAAATATAACTGAAGACTGAGACTGGATTTTTTGAAAGCTGAATTAACTTTCTGGAACCATGTACCGCATGTGAATCTTCAAAATCAAACTTCATCCATATGCCTTTAGGCAACTTGCGCTCTAATATGTCCAAAAGTTGGTTAGGCTGGGTGCTGCTTAATAATTACACCGAATGTCAGAATAATGTCCACAACATAAATCCACTTAATGACCTTCCATGAAAAGAAATGGATATACTAAGTTTCACTGGCAAGTTTAAAAGATCATTGGTGCCTTAAATTCAAAAATTTCACATTTTTCACCCCTGATGGTGTCAAAAGGTATCGAAAATATCTTTGAAATTAACTATTGTCAGAAGGTATCAAAAATATATTTGAAGTTAACTATTGATCTTTCAAGAAAAATCGGGTTTGATAAAAAAGATGCACCAACTGAAATTGAGTGAAGCAACCAAAAGTTTGGTAATAAAAAGAAAAACACTAAATCATTGGAAACTGTACGTAAAAGTGATAAGCACCAAGTGACAACAAGGACATACAATATTAGGGTATCCAAATGTTGGAAAAGGAGAAAGTGCAGGAATAAGTGATCAGAATTATACAACTGGACCTCCCAGCATTATAATAGACAAAAGAAATGCTTGCTAACCATATAGTATGAAGTCTACCAAATGTCTAGGTACCCCACACATTGACTTGTTAGCATTCCCTAATAATTAATATTTCTCTTTTAGTTGCATTATTTTAAGAAAGTTTTGAATCTTTTCGAAAGAGGAATATTTAATTTATGTTGATTTAGGCTTTTGTTTAGGAGCCCATTATGCACTAGGCTTAAGGTAATTTTCATTTATTGAGCAATAATATAGTTTCAGTCATTTTAAAGGTTAAATAGGCTAATCACCATCAAATTGATTATCAGAGGCGATCCCTTTATATATAATGCTTCTGTATCTCATTTTTTCTTCTCCAACCCTTTTCTGAACAAATTATCCAACAAATTCTTTGAGATCAATATAAAATGGTCTTTTTCACCAGGCTTCAATGCATTACACCAAAAGCAGTTCCCCCCTTGGTGGGAAGTACTCAAAGGACTGGCTATTAAATTAGCACAGACAAAAGTTTAAGTAACATACGTATGGAGAGAGTTCTACAATCACTAAGTATTGCAACTCCAAAGGAAGAGAATGGATACCTTGCAGAAATAAGAAGTGGTCCCAACAAGAATGAGTTTTCCTCTAATCTTAAGTTGGGATCCTTGGGATCTGCACAAGCAATTCAAGGTTTTCAAAATGCACTGAGGAAAAAAATTGACCCTACTGCCAATACAATGCAACTGAAGTGAGTAAGCCATACCAGCAAAAAATGTGGGAGTCGCCACAGGAATGCCCCTAGTATGTGCTATATAAAACAAGGTATATATGTGTGGCAAAAGGCGGTACCGCCTCTTTAGTGCCTGGCGACAAACTTCTTCACACTGTGAAAAATAAAAGTTTGTGAAAAGAGTATATACAAGTCCAAGATCTGAAATCCGGCATCAAACTGGATAGGAAGTAAACATAAATGAATGAAGTATTAAGCAGTTCGACAAAAAAAGAAGTATTAAGCAGTTTGTTTATTAGTTCAGAAAGTGAAATATCAACTCAACACCAACATGGAGGATAGTGCTGATTGCACATAATTGACTATGCTCATACATTTTAGAGGTCAAATAAGGCAAAGAACTGATTCATTATGACTTTTATTATACATATATTACTTCAACCCTTCAAATAATAAGCAGGAGTACAAACGTCTACTGGAAATTCCAAATTAGCAATCTAACTTTGGAATTAAATCATGAGTTGGCTCTGGAAAAGTGAGAGAAGTTTTTATCCTGTGCATTCTCAATTCCAAACCACATTCAACCAAAAAAAAAAAAGAACTACAATACAACAGACGATTACAGGTGTAAGCTCAAAAAACATTTAACTAACAAGGAAGTTCCATTTTCAAACACCTTTTCCATTGGAAACCCCGGAGCCTCATAACAGTTCATATTTACAAAATAATTGACATGGAACAATGAGGATCTATTGTCAATGATGAAACAAAAAGACAATAGCCATAAGCAGGCTTCACATAGTAATTCAAATTGGCCCCGCCTTCCATCATAGTTCGTTCTAGATGAGCTGAAAGAATTAGCAGTTAGCCTCAGATTATTACGTATATATGTTGTAGATTTGTGAATGGCCAATTAGAACAATGACTTTATAGCAACAACTTTAAAGACACTATCATATGCTGCTTCAACGTTCTTGATTAACAGAAAAGATTTACGCACAAACTATTCTTTGTTTTTAATGCTCTAATCATCTATGATGAAAACAAAACGCACAAATAGAAATTAAAATCAATCATAGACTGTCATTTTTGTCAACAAGGACAAACCTCTTCTCCAAAGGACCAAGGCTCATGATCATGAGACTCTTTTATAGAATGTGCACGACAAAAGGGAAACAAGGCTCCAACACCCATCCACCTTGCAAACAGTTGTGGTGTCGCATCATCAGCAAATCCACCTATGTCCGGCCCAGAGAATGGCTGACCACTAAGCCCCTGAAAACAAACTCACCCTTTATCAGAACAGCATAATACAGTAAAAAAGCTTATAACCATGTTGCACTTGGAAGTAGCAGTTTAGAAAATCAAGAAAGAAACAAGAAATATATTTCAAAATTATTGGTAGTTTCATATAAATCTAAATGGACATGGTCAGCGCCTTCTGTGGGAAATGGATTCCAAACCTCACCCATCCCAACCCCCAAATTTGTCATATTATTGTAATGTATAGATCTTGATGACAAAGCTTTCCAAAAATCCATCAGCAAAATAATTAACAACGTGAACTAGTAATTGTAAATTTCGATGATTAGATGCTTTAAAGTGGCCCTGAATTACCCTTAACCAATCACACTGAATATCTAGTTATCAAATACAAATGTCCACCCAAAGGGTCTATAGTTCTCCAGTCAAAATAGATAAAGGTGATCGCACTGAAGGAAACACTCTAATATGTTTGTGACTAGACAGGAAGGGTGGGAGAGTGTCTTCAGCTGATCAGTCTGACATGACAGATGGGTAGGAAACCAGCAGAAACTAAACCAGCATGACATGCATTTCAAAGAATACAACTAAAATGACATCTTCCAGAGCTGAACAAAGTAATATTGTCAATTCAATTTTGATCACAATAGATCATGAATGAACTAAGGCAGCTATTTACTCATCTGCAAATTCTGAATTTTAGGTGTAGAGAACGAAGTAACATGATGTTGTGAGAACTTGGCTCAGTTCAAGAACTTCTTATCCCAATCATTTGTAAATAGCAGGATCTCAAACATAGAATCACAAATTCATTTTCAATTGGTACTCACCAAATTAAGAACCATGGAGATGCTCATATGGAGGTGCGGCCAAGTGGAACGGTTATCTCCTGTCCACGTGGCAGCATACTTTTGGCTGCCTATAAACCCTGCCCTGGTTAGAACAAATGGTCGTTTATTTTCATCAGCTAATTTCTTGCCTTCAAATGTTGATCTTGCCATCAACATGCCATATACCTAAAACATGGAGCTAGTTTCAATAAGCACCAGTATGTAAAGACCGCAGTATAGCCAACAAAATTGCGCAAGAAAAAGATAAACAAATAATTGCCAAGATGGGGATTATAGTCAAATTTTATGAAATAAACAGTGCTATGATAATGAAAGCTTGAAAAGTTTTATGAAATAAATAGTGTCATGACAAAGAAAGCTGTGGTCCAAAGAAATATACATTGTGATAATGAGAATGATGTTCGCGGCCTCCGAGCTCATCGTCACCCCTATGAATATTGTTCTCAGGCATGGTCTTTGTCTCTGTCTGTCATTGAACAATGATAAAATGAGACGAGAAACAAGAGGAAAAATCAAAAGAATCAAAAGGTTTCAAATTTTTACATCCAAAACAGCTGGTTCATTCATATCATTCCATATCCCATCCACGCCATTGGAAATGAAGTCTTTCACAAGATTAGCCCACCATGAACGGGCTGCTGACATGGTAAAGTCAGGAAATACACAATGCCCAGGCCATACCTCCCCTAGACATAAAAATAAAATGTGAACAATTTGGAAATGGGGTAACCACTCAAGTAGAAGTTTAAACAAAACAGAATAGGGGACAAATCGAACATAAATTTCGCAGGTTCGGATCCCCCTCACTCTTCATCAACTGATACGAAAATTTAAGAAAACAGAGTCACATACCAACAAAAGGCACCCTAACATCTGCTAGAATATCAAAAGGCACCTCATCTCCTGCTTGAACCCAGATATTTCTTTCTGAACCACTTCGAAAGACAGAGTAATCAATATGAACTTTAATACCAGGGTCAAGCATCCAGTTTGCCTTGAAACCAATTTGATGAAGATCATTTGCAAGAGATTGTGGATTTGGAAAAGTCACCTGATATAATTAAGAGTAGTCCTAGTTTAGTTTGATCCGACAACAAAGGCATAAAAAATGTCTAGCATATGAAACCCACAATTAAAAAGAGTAAACTTGACCATAATCAATTTGTAAGCTCTCTTTTGTTTGCGATTGAGGATTGGTTCTACCTCATAAATTAATAATGCTTGTTCACAAAGCTTCTTATTCTCACTACATAAATTAGGTGCAGTTTACTCTGTACCAACTTAACATGGAGGCCAGAAAGTGCCTCAAAACACAGAACGTGCCCTATAATGAATGGTATCATAAGCAAAAGTAAATTGGGAGCTTCAATTTGGAACCTAATTTTGGTTCAAAAACCCTTAACAGAAAGACATTCACACATAATTATTTTGAGTGTTAAGGTGCATTGGGACTGAAGTTCATTAGAGAAACCAACAATTGGATCTAGAGAGATTTGATTAATTCATTATTTGGCTTTATGATTGCCAGTTTTCCACAAGAGGGAAGATACAGTGGTCCAGACAGGAGATAAAATGGTCATTCAACTCACAAGTAAGAAGCTACCTGATACCAGTTCAGATGCTTTTCTCTGAAGGGCATTGGGGATCTCTAAAGTACCACCTTCAAGGTACAATCTCTGTATGACTTGGGTTCTAGGGAAAGATTGTCACCCTTGGAGTGGAAGGGCAGAAGACACTTTCGATTTCTTTGTACTTAATTATGTAGTATCAAGAGAATGCTGTATGATGCTTTTATTTCAGTATCCAATAGGTTATACCATTTCTAGGAAGGCTAGCTCATCACAACTTGGCAGGAGGATGTCATTTCAAAAGATCCAGGACGCGGCTCATAGTTTGATATGGATCAACTGGAGAGAAATAAATAGCAGCTTTTCTAGAAACACCTTTATACTAATTTATACAGTCACATATAGCTGCCCAACTGCATTATTCTTATTGTGTAGGGAGGTAAGAATTAAGGTATGGACATATGTATGCAACTTTTGATCCTTTGCTAGTTCCTATTTGGTTAGTTGTACAAGATATTCTCTCCATGAGTTTACCACATAATAATTTGACAAATTTGGTTAGTTGTCGAAGATATTCTGTCCATGAGTTTACTACAGAATACTTCAGCTTGATTTGTCAAATTATTAATGAACCTAACATGGGTCCATGTAGTACTCCTTATAAACACCTTGCTTAAGGGATGAAGGATGAAATTAATCTTTTTCCTTTTTTATTGCATTACAGGTAACCTCATTTGGTGAATTGCAGCAAATCTCTAATTCCAAATTATTGCAAGTAATACATAATCATTTAAAGAAGTTCACCTCCAAATAAAGAAAACCTCTGAGAGTCCCTTTGTCCATCAACATAGGAAGTTAAGTCGTCATTGACAGACAGTACTAATGTGCAAAAAATGGAGACAATAATAATAATCACCAGCAACATCTTGAAGGAACACACCATCAATTTAGCATAAGAGGATGTAGAAGTCATGACATGACAATTATAGATACTATGAATAGTAAGAGCGAAACATACCGGATCAAAAGTGAAACAACGGTAATCATGCATGTAGTCTATGTCCATCCATATGACATCACAAGGTATTTTTTTCTCCCTAAATGTCCTCGCAATCTGCTTTATAAAAAAGCGTTAACACATCGAGCATAAAGTTAAAAAAAATGAAAAATTTATGGGGAAGAAAAAAAAAAAAGCGTTTAAAACTAATATCTATAATGGCACCTGCACATGGGATAGAACTCAAGATTGCATAGTTCATCACTTGTGAGGTATTAATTTAAAACATTATTAAGAGAGGACACTGTTAGAATAGTAGAAGGGGGAAAGGTTGGGAAAGTATAAACTATAAAGTCCTGATGCTCCCAAAATCAGTATGTGCAGATGCACATATTGTACATATGGAAGAGGTCACATATGCATCTGCATATCAGAAGGAAAAGTGACCAACCTCACGGACTCGAGCATCCGGTGTATAGCTCCAACGACTTTGTTGATAACCTAAGGACCACTTTGGGGGCATAAATACAGTTCCTGAAAAGGAATTTTATCAGACCACAAAACTCAAAAAAGTTATAAGCAACAGGATGCAATAGAAGGGAGGAAAAGGGAAACACAGACCTGAGAGAAAGTAAACAGTAAATAATGCCTGAAATATTTGATTCTATACTCAGGTGATATGCAATGCTCAACTGAATGTTTGGCCTCCTTTCTAGAAGTCATAAACAAATTGCTAGTCTTAAATATAAATAGGCAAATTACTTCTAGGGGACTTGCATATGGCCCACAAAAATTACCGAATTTTTCAATGTGAGAATTTTCCCTTTTTAAAGTGTTTCTTTGCAGTCTGAACCAGTTAACTCTGTCTTGTTGCATGGAAATGTTGCCCTCTCGAGAGAGTCAATTATAAAAGGAAAAAACATAAAGATAAAAAAGAAAAAAGAACCATTAAAGAAACAAGAATGAAGAAAAAAAAGCAACCTTCTCTCCCCACCAGGGCACACGACTTGATCCCATTGCAATCTCCTGAACATCATTTGAATCCTATATATATATATCTGAACAGATTTTCCACTGACAAATATTGCAAATTATATTCTATATACTCTGCTTAACTGGCAACAGTACAACACAGAACACCACATTGCCTTCCGACTTTTAATTATACAACAGCAGAGACCATCTCAGAAATTAGTGCAACGTTTTGATATTATATAAATTCATTTTACTACTGTGGAAAAGATAAGAGCTAACTTCCAGCTAAAACAGAGATTTCGTCCATCTTATTGGTAACATATATGCCTAAAATGATATGTGGAATGAAAAATGCAATCCTCAGCTAAAATGGTAACAGCTATTGTGCTGGTTCTTGCTTCTCTCCCATCATAAACGCCTAATCTTGTGCTCCCTTACTTCCTAGGACAAATATCCCGTTAATAAATTTCTGAGAACCAAAAAACTTTACATTTGAGACAAATAATGTTTTACCTAACCAAGTTGGAAACTCGGGGTATCTATTGAAAATTTCATGAACCAATTAATACACAGAGACAGCAACATGGATAAGATATAATAATGATTCGGAAGTTTACCAATAGCTTGAGACAAAGATATCATAACATCAGTTGGGGAAGCAAATGGACCAAATGTAATAACAGGATAAGACTCTGGAGCTGTAAACTCAATATGTGATTCTTGCTGTAAATCGATCTGCTCAAACAACAAACAACTAGTCACCCATAGATGATTTCATCCAGTCACCCACTTATAACATAATGTAAAAAGATAAAGAATACCTCACAACGCCGTGTTGTATCTGCCAGAACCCCCAGTGCTTCTCCATTAGGAAGAACGGCCAGAACCCATGGGTGGGATTGGTACAATGAGGTATTTTCAGGACCATAACCAAAGGCATCAGTATTCCAAGCAACTACCTGTATGTAACAAAGTTAATATACAAAGCTGATTCGGGCGATAGGGAGGAAGAAAGCAGGATATTCATATTGTCCAAAAGACCATGTTCACTGACTTATCCTCTTCCCTGTTCTTTCAAGCGGCCCACTAACTTCTCCAGTCCCATAGAATGAGGTGCCAGCAGGAAGCTGAATAAAAACCAAACTCAAATCCATCAAAACAAAAAAACAAAAAAAATGAACCCAACATAAGGAATTATATAAGAGTGTGCATTGGCAGTACATGTGTGCTTGCATAGAGCATTTGGAAAATGCATTGTGAATTATAGCTTACCTTAATGGTAACAGTTTGCAGTCCACAACAGCATTGAAATGTAGGAATATATGTTGGAATCTGATTAGTATTGGTCAACTTAGTCTCCCTAACTAGGGGATTAACAAATGAAAGACTCGGAAATGTTGCATTTCGATCATCAGAACAATCGAAACGAAACACTTCGTCCCCTAGAATTGGCTCAAAAATCATATTCCCTGACGTCACATCTGAGGTCACTATGCCGCACTTATCTCCTGCCATGATTGATAATTGTAACCTATCACTAGGAAAATTTTCTTCTGAATGAACTCTGCCTGCCAAGTACTTGGTTTCTCCTTTTATAGAGAGTTTTTGCACTGGATTCCTGGCTTTTACTTTTTACCGTATGGCATTGCCTCATTTTGAATGAAGGTATATCTGCTATGAAGAAGGACATACTTCAAGAGGAATAAAGTAACACTAGGAAATTTACATGCGCTTTGGCTTTTTCTTTTCACTGTATGGTGTTTCCCTTTTGTCAAGAAAAGGATGGTTCAAAGGTTCAATTGTTACGGCCTCAAGACCTGAAGTAATTGTATTGCTGTGATCTCATTCCTGGTAATGCAGGTGTCCATTTATCTTGTTCCTACAGGTTCAAGATGCCAACATTGCAGAATGGCATGAGAAAGGGGCAAATTGTGAACTTCTGATACGACAAATTCCAATGCTAACGATATATCATAAATTTTCTGCAGACACTTGACAATTTGTGATAGCAATGCACCTTATATACTTGCTTGTGGCAATGACTCTTTTGGACTACAGGACATCAAGCAATTATACCCTTCACAAAATTTTATCTCATTCGAATCCACGAAAGCTATATTTCATGCAAATAAGAAAATATGATCTCTTCCTTCCAACTCAATGTCAGTTGGGATTCACTTCAGGCACAATATGCAAGCATTGGTACCACACCGATACAATGCTCCTGCATTGATGCTTGAATTCTTCATTAGTCCATTAGAAACATCAAATATAATAAACACTTCATTTTAAGGTGTCCTCCTTTCCCTTCCTACTTTAGTTGGATCTATTCGATCTCTCGAGCCCTGAAGAAACCCCGCCTCCCCTTCAAACTCCATATCTCATTTAACTCTATGTATGTATGCGGGTACCTAATATCTATGAGGGTTCACCCACCCGGTTATAACATTCATTTCTATTGCGCCTAAAATCTCTTGTTAGTCCATAGGCTTAGTTTCTCTTTTAAGTAACTTATTGTAAAACAAAAGATTTCAATGAAACTTATTTATGAATTTGGGTCAATTGTCATTAATTTCAACGTATCTATCATACAGGAATTTCACTTTTGAGCACTGCCAATCCACAACTAGCGAGTGTAAAGTTCAAAGATTGTAGCACCCTTCTTTTTGGACTGATGTGAATTTGAGAGAACAAAGTGATGAAGCATAATCTTAATCAACCGTTAATAAAGTATTTACAAACAAATGCAGAAAAATATATTAGAAGATACGAGTAAATACCTCCACTAGTTCTTTATCTTTTGATCGAAATGTCAATTTGGTCCCCGTGTTTCAAAATTAGCCTCTTTGAAATAATTTCAATGAGCGAGTAATTTATAAGTCGGCGTTGTGGGTTGAAGCATTAAAACGGTTAAGTTTTTAAACCTATGGGACTAGTCTCCCTCATCATCTCCACCATCCCTCACAACCAGTTGACCATGAATTAGTAACATTCATAATCAGAAGACGATTTTGAGCTTGGGAACACATTGGCGATGATGCCATATCTTGTTCTCAGGTCCAGTAACACCAATGCACCAAAACCATAGCTCCGAACAAGCTCAATCGGAATCACTGCGCACCAACGCCGGCGAGGAAGATGAGAAAAGAAGAAGAAAAGAAAGAAAAAACGGGAAAAATAAATAAATATCGAATTCCCCTTTTACCCTCATAACCTAAATAACAAAAAAATTTGGGTAAAATGTTTCTAAGACTACTAAACTATCTTTTTTGATTCTTTTTTTGGCCATTCAATTATCAATTGGCTTCTATTTTGGTAATTTTATTAATTTTTTTTGTTAAAATAGATTAATTGTTAAGGGTAAATCATAATATTAGTTAAATAGATTATATTTTTGCCCTTAAATTAAACTTATTTGCAAATTAATTATATTTTTGCCATTAAATTAAATTTATTTGCAAATATAATTGATTGATTTTACGATTTTACGCTAAATAATTAGTTTATTTTAAAAGAAAAATTGATACAATGGTCAAAATAAAACTCAATTGATAGTTGAATGGTCAAACAAGACAAAAAATAATTCGATGGCCAAAACAGAACTGAAAAACTAGTTTAGTGGCCATACAAATATTTTACTCAAAAAGGAAATAATATTGAAGACTATGATTTACTTTGAAATATTAGGACACTACGGTATTATTATTTTGGACAATAATAACATAAGCTTTTGAATTTCTCGGTTGGAAGAAGAGGAAGAAGGAAACAACAATAACATCATAAAAGCCCACAAGTAAAATTATCATATTTGCATTTTGATTTAAACTACTTTTCAGGTAATGATTTTTCACCTTTGATTTATCAAGAGATCGTCTCATTCATTACAGATAAGTTAATTTTAAATTTATCACGGTCCTAAAGGACTATATGCTTTATCAAAGGACAATAATGGAATTCAATTCTATGCTTTGAGAATGATGGACATGTTTTTTGTATATGTGACATTCCTTAATCCACGATGAAAGGCAAAGCAATTTTTTTTGGAAAAACACCAAGGCTTTGAAGAACATTTGCAATCTTGATATAATCCTACCTTATGTGAAGTGTCAACACTAAAAAGACTAACCTATATGCCAAAACAAAAGATGGTAGTAGTAAGAGGATAAGCTAATTAAGCTTTAGGGATATTGCATATTATTCTGGCTACTTTGCGTATGCTTATAAGTTGATAAAACTTCATTGAAGTACAAAAAAAAATATCTTAGTGGTATGTACTTGATCAATAATTGGCATGATTATCATTCATTCATTCCAATAAAATAGTTCTTGAAATTCATAATGGATTAAAATAAAGGAAAAGTAAATGTAACACAATTATTTAAGAAAATTTATTTTGTTACATAGTTTTAGAAAATTTAAAAAGAACCCAACAAATACTTATTAATTAAGTTCTCAAAAACAATTGTGAGGCTCTAATAGCTCTTTGAGACTACAAGAAAAAATCTATATCATTAGAATTGAATACTTTTCACCAAAAGATAATTTAAAGAACAAATCTAATATGTTATTTGCTAAAGTTATTAGAACGGATTAAAGGTTCTCATAAGATGAAGAAGTGCAATGGTCTTTCAAATTGGAGTAGAACAAACTCGAAACTTTATGATTAATGAAGAGAGACTCAAGATCAGAATTGAATTTGCAGGTCAATAAAACCACATTAATTTGACAACACAAATATGTCTATTAGATTTATTGTATTTATTAGATGAGTTTGGGAGTTTCTCTCTCTTGTTTGGTCAAATAAGTTTGAAGTATGCGAGGGGGAGAAACTAAAAAGGCAAGAAAATGCTAACCGGTTGGATATTCTCATAAATATGGATACTTCGGTCAGAATCAAAATATATACTTTCTTCGATTGAATTTGATCAACTCAAATATATTCGATGTGATCTCTATTTTATTTGTTTTTTCATTAGAGAAGTTATATATTTGTTTTTGTCAGCAGGATGTTACTTTGATCAACACCAAATCGGAATACATATTTGGATGGTTGCTTTTGAATTTCTTAACTAGAATATAGTAGAATAAAATAAAAAAATAAAAAAAAATTAGTTCAAATTGAAAATTCCATACAATTGAAATTTCCTTACGTTATGCAACCGAAATAAATTAAATACACATCTAATTCAAGTTGAGATCATTTAATTGTTAACAAAGAGTCCACAATAATTAGATCAATCAAAATCAATATGCAACCAATAATAAAATCCAATAAATGAGCACAATAAACCAAAATTAATACAGATCAAGATTCACAATATCATTTGAATGCTTAAAAAAGACAAAACGAATAAAATGAAGACTTTTTTTTTTTCCACTTCACAAACAAGTACAAATGCTCAGCTCAAGCTGATACACCATTCTGTACAAAGGATATTATTTTCAAAACTATTACAATAATTGTGGTGAAAACCAATTGTTCCTCTAACATCCAAAATAATTTTACCAATGGTATGTTCTTCAGTATTCGCAGATGAATTATAGATTCTATTGTTTTGTTCGATTCACACATAGTTTACACAAGCACAAAGCGCCACTTTGATTAGATCCACTTTCAGTCCCCTTTTACGGCTCCTTCTAGCCAGTTTGTCGACAATAGTGTCCCAATCAGCCCCAAGATTGCCACATTTTAAACGTCTAGCACAGTAACAAACCACATATCTCAATCTAACAAGATAGTAGAATCTAATAGTAACTCGACTTAATTAGAAAGACAAGTATAAATGGGTCTGAATTCATACGTCCAAATTATGGGTAGTGATTAAATTAATTTAAATTTATAACATAGTTGTATATGTGCTAAATCGTTAGAAAAAAGGCACAATAATCATTTGATCATTCACCAGTTTATTACCTTCGTTAATGGAATGAGGGGTGCTAGGGCTTGTGTGAGTTAAAATAAAAGATTAGGAGTATTAGGAGTTAATTACGATATCCCATGGGTATTATGAGATAAACAACAATGTTTATAATTTTTTCTTTACCTTTCTAATGACACCGCAAATTGTATAAGGACCCAAATTCCAAATTCCAAGTAATTTTGCAAATCATATGACCAAATCCTAGGAGGATAGGAATTTTGTGAGTATTGAAAATACTAAGTACTTGGGTAATTTATGAGTTAATTTTAGTATTTAAATAAAATTAAGAAAGAAATTATGAATTAGTTAATGTATTTTCATTAATGTTTCCACTTTTTGAGTTAGTTGTGAGATAATTATAATTTCACAAGAGATTTGTACAATTTAGTTAATCCTACGAGGAGACCAAATCGAATCCTAAACTACATGGGAATGGGATTGTTCCTAAACATTAATGAGCGACTATAAGTACGATCAAAGGCACACGATCGACTGTTCGATCGTGTACCCAAAACACACCCACGGAATTCTACGATTGAAGAATAGAATTATAGAGATGGCAGATTGGGCAGGGCTTCAGCAAGATCTTGTAATTGAGATTGCTGAACGGGTTCCTTCCATGGAGAGCTACAACTCTTTTGGTGCTGTTTGCAAATCATGGCGAGATGCTGCTACAAAAGGCCATCTCAACCAAAAAACTTTCGAGGGACCGTGGCTTATGCACGCAGAGAAAGAAGAAGAGAAAGGGTCTTCACCAGACCAGCAACAGCAGGAGGGAATGTGCGAATTTTCCAGCGTCACATTAGGCGGCAACACTCGTAAGATTTTCTTACCAGAAGCTAGCAAAAAACGTTGCTTACCATGCTAAGATTGGCTATTTGTATTTGCTGAAGATGAAATCCAAGCAAGTCTTTTGCATCCATTGTCGCGTGTTCAAATCCATCTCCCTAGACTTAATACTTTTCCGGATTATCATATTATAGCCAGTCACAACTTGCATTTTGTTGAAAGGGTAGTTTTAACTGCAGATCCAAGTTCAACCACTGACTTTATTGTCATAGTCATATGGGCTTGTCGAAACAGGTCCGGGTTTTGCAAGCCAGGAGATACCTCCTTGACTGCCATGGATGAGTGGCTCGATCCATTTCATGATATACTTTATTTCAATAACAAGTTGTACGCATTGGATTGGGACAGCAGAGTTGTAACATGTGATATTCATGGACCAAACCCAACTCATCAGTTTCACCAAGTCTTTGCTCTGCCACCAGAGCTAATTCAAAAGAAGTACTTGGTTGAGTGTTCGGGGAAATTTCTTATTGTTTACAGAGAGGTATATATACTGTTAGCACCAATATATATATATGGGATGCTTTGAAATAATAAATATGAATTGTAAGCGTACATTTGATAAGGATTAACTGAAGAATAATAATTAATTAAATATGCAAGTAGATATTACAATTTAGGAAAAATATATAATGATAGAAATCCAAACCAAATGAATATATTTTGATCGAGGCTTGAGTTGGACTCAATCTCCTTAAGACTTTAATGCCCTGCTACGGTGCTGATAGTTGATAGCGCAAGCCTCCCATGATACAACGATCAAATCTTCTTGTAATAGGAGCATACCAAATTACAAGAACCGGCGAACCAAAAATGTAGAAATCTATCTCACTTAAACTATAATGCAATAACTTAACGACCTTACAAAGAATTGTAAAATTCTCTGCTCAAGAGAAATGTTGTTTCTGTCTGTGACCTTGCTCCAACCGTGAAACCCCTATATATAGCAAATTCATAGCACAATATGTTGTTTAAAAAATACAATCAGCCAAAAGAACTTTCTGCCTAATCTTCTTATGGCATGAAAAGGTTGACAACCAGCCACCAATTAGCTAATCATTTCGGCCAACATTGATCTAAAGTCAAAAAGGAGCTGAAAACTGCATAGACAAAATATGGACAGCCATAATTCCAGCTGCAAAACCACCATTAGTTTATTCTATTCGCATTGCCAACAATCCCCCACATGAATGGAAATGAACTAATCACAATGCAAATGCAGATACTTGAGAGAGAGTTCAAAAAGAAAGGTACTGCATCGAGATAGGTAGCTTTTGGCCTTGAACTTTCTCCAGTGAGAACTATCGGATTTACTTGCTAACCAGTGAACGCGATGTCTTGAACTGTTTAGCTTTTGGGTAAACCAAGACAATAGAACTCACACAGTAATCTTCTAGACATTTATGGGTTCTCACTGTTGTGTTCATTTTAGCCCTGAACAACTCCCGGTTTCATGAGTACTCTCGGAGAATTCAGCCTTAAAAATTCTCGTAGGAGCGGCCCACTCCCTACTCACATAGGTAATTACTTGTTAAGAGTATCCCTGTAATACCCCACTTGAAATTTTCAAAATATAAGTATCATTAAAAGCATAGTTTAGCCTAAATCACATGCAAGCAGCACTGTCTGCTCGTTGTAGGAATAGGTGGGAGTATTACCCCCCACAGTGCTCGGACTGAGGCATACATAATTCAGTTTTTCCCTTTGAACCTAGATCCAGGGATCTCCTGTCACTTAGGTAGGGTTTGCCATTATGGCTCCTCTTACGAGATAGGCTTAAGACCCATTCTCCTCGATGAATTATATACTTGATCTCTATTTGAACCTTTTGTAAGCGGATCCGCAATGTTATCTTTGACTTTACATAGTCAATCGAGATAACCCCACTAGAGAGCAATTGTTTAACGGTATTATGTCTTCGACGAATATGTCTTGACTTACCGTTATACATACTATTTTTTGCCCTGCCAATCGCTGATTGACTATCACAGTGTATGCAGATAGCTGACACAAGTTTTGACCAATTTGGAATATCCTCTAAGAAATCTCAAAGCTATTCTGCTTCTTCTGCAGCTTTATCCAAAGCTATAAACTCAGATTCCATCGTGGATCTGGCTATACAAGTTTGCTTAGTGGATTTCCAAGAAACGGCTGCACCTCCCAAGGTAAAGACATATCCACTTGTTGACTTAGAGTCTTTAGAATCAGATATCCAGTTGGCATCAATGTACCCTTCTAGTACAACTGGATATCTTGTATAATGCAGTCCATAGTTCAAAGTGTATCTTAGATACCTTAAAACTCTCATTATAGCTACCCGGTGATCTTTCCCTGGATTGCTCGTATACCTGCTCAATTTGCTCACAGATAATGCTATATCGGGCCTCGTGCAATTCATAATGTACATCAAACTACCAATAATCCTTGAATACTCTAATTGAGATATTCTTTCACCGGTATTTTTAGCTAGATGTACATTTGCATCTATAGGTATCTTCGCTAGACTAGCTTCATTTTTATTAAACTTGTCTAGTATTTTCTCTATATAATGAGACTGAGACAAGACTAGTCCATCAGATGTTTTGATAATTTTAATACCCAGAATCACATCTGCCACACCCATATCCTTCATGTCAAATCTACTTGATAAGATTCTTTTGGTAGCCTTAATGACACTATCATTGCTCCCGATAATGAGCATATCGTCTACATAGAGACAAACAATGACGTATTCTTGACTCGTGCCTTTCACATAGACACACTTGTCGCATTCGTTAATCCTAAAGCCATTTGACATCATGACTTTATCAAATTTTTCATGCCATTGTTTAGGCGCTTGTTTTAGTCCATAAAGAGATTTTATAAGCTTACAAACCTTCTTCTCTTTCCCAAGAACAACAAACCCCTCAGGTTGTTCCATGTAGATCTCTTCATCTAGATCTCCATTCAAGAAGGCTGTTTTTACATCCATTTGATGTATCTCGAGATTATTGATAGCTGCGATAGCTATCAACATCCGAATGGATGTAATTCTCGTGACTGGTGAATATGTATTGAAATAATGAAGACCTTCATTTTGTCTATATCCCTTAATGACAAGCCTGACCTTGTATTTGTCAATTGATCTATCAGCCTTCAATTTCCTCTTAAAAATTCATTTATACCCTAAAGGTTTATTTCCAGGAGGAAGATCCATCAGTTCCCATGTATGATTTTGCATGATAGATTCAATTTCACTGTTTACCGCCTCTCTCTATAAAGGAGCTTCAGGAGTAGACATTGCCTCATTAAAAGTGTGAGGCTCATTTTCTAACAAATACATTGGACCAAAAGACTTAGACGTTCTAGCCCTCTTGCTACGTCTTGGTTCATCTTCAATATCTTTAGATATAGCCTTATCATCTATATCTAATTCTTGACTCTCGTCATATGTTTTTTTCGTAGAACTTGATTCTTGCATATTTTTAAAAGGAAATTCTTCTTCGAAAAATTCTGCATTCATTGATTCAATAACTGTATTCACATGTATATCAGTTATTTCTGACTTATACACAAGAAACCTGTATGCGGCACTATTGTGTGCATATCCAATGAAGATACAATACATAGTCTTTGGTCCAATTTTGACCATTTTAGGAGCTGGAACTCCTACCTTAGCTAGACACCCCCACACTCTTAAGTAATTGTAGGAAGGTGGTCGACCTTTTCACAACTCATAAGGTATCTTGCTCAATTTCCTATGGGGTACCTTATTAAGAATATGGTTCGCAGTTAATACTGCCTCCCCCCACAAGTTCTGCAGTAAATCCGAATTAATCAACAAGGCATTCATCATCTCTTTAAGAGTTCGGTTTTTGCGTTCAGCAATACCATTCTGTTGAGGAGAGTAAGGAGTCGTCGTTTGATGAACAATTCCATGTTCAGCACAGTATTCCTCAAAGGGATATACATATTCTCCTCCTCTATCACTTCTCAACATCTTGATCTTTTTGCCGAGTTGATTTTCTACCTCATTTTTGTATAGTTTAAATACTTCAAAAACCTCATCTTTGCCTCTAAGTAGATAAACATAACAATATCTTGTGCAATCATCAATAAAAGTAATAAAATACTTTTTCCCACCTCTAGTTTGCACAAATTTTAAATCACAAATATCACTGTGAATTAAATCCAGAGGTTCTGAACTCCTTTCTACTGATTTAAAGGAAGTTCTGGTTAATTTTGATTCTACACATACTTCACATTTTTTATTTATGTTTCAATCAGCTTTAGGTATTAGATCTAAATTGATCAATTTATGCAAAGAATCAAAATTCATATGTCTTAATCTATCATGCCATAAATTAGGAGAATCCAAGACATAAGCAACAGACTTATTCTTATTCATACCAAATTTGGTAGGCTCATCAGCCTTTACAACAATTGAGGCAATAGTCATTACATTTAGCTTAAATAAGCCATCACACTCATAGCCCTTGCCTATAAACATTCCAAATTTTGTTAACACAAATTGACCAGACTCAAACACCAATTTGAATCTGTTCTTACTCAACAGGGATCCAGAAACCAAATTCTTCTGGATGTCTGAGACATGCAGCACATTGTTGAGTGTCAGCTTCTTTGCAGAGGTAAATTTCAAGATTACCTTCCTAGTTCCTTCTACTTTCGAAGTGGCGGAGTTACCCATATAAAGGGTTTTAGAAACATTTTGATAGGTAGTGAGCATTTTACTATCAGAGCAAACATGCTTAGTGGCCCCAGTGTCCACCCACCATTGCTTTGGATTCCCCACCAGATTGACTTCTGACACAACAGCTGACAGATTGATGTCAGAGAGATCATTGCCCAGGTTTTCCACAGCATTTGCCTGAGCTTTCCTCTTCTTCGGATTGCCCTGGTTCTTGCGGTGCTTGCAGTTTCTTGCCTTGTGCCCCGGCTTGTCACAGACAAAGTAGTTCCCACCGAACTGCTGCTTCTTCTGTTCTCCCCCTTTTTGACTTTGGTTGGAGAACTTTCTCTTTTTATTGCTCGGACCATGCTCAACCACATTAACCTTTGATTCCAATGGCGGAAAACCAACTCTTTTATCAGATTTGCGGTTGTCTGCTTCAATCCTCAATCTCAAAACTAGATCTTCAAGAGTCATCACCTTTCGCTTATGCCTTAAATAACTCTTGAAGTCCTTCCAGTTAGGAGACAACTTCTCAATAAGTGCACCAGATTCAAAACGTTCTCCCATATTTATACCTTCTGCATGACACTCATTAATGAGTACCTGGTACTCATCTACTTGCGGCATCAAAGGCTTGGAATCTACCATTTTGAAGTCAATGAATCTGGCCATAACAAATTTCTTTGTGCTCGCATCCTCCGTTTTATACTTCTTCTCTAAAGATTCCCACAATGCCTTAGCAGTTGTTATTGGGCTGTAGACGTTATACAATGCATTGTCCAACCCGTTGAGGATATAGTTTTTGCAAAGGAAGTCTGCATGCTTCTAAGCATCAACAACAGCAACAGTCTGCATATCAGGATCGTCACCCAACTGTGGTGCATCCTCTTTAAAAAATCGAGCAAGATTCAAGGTGGTCAAGTAGAACAACATTTTCTGTTGCCACCTCTTAAAATCCCTCCCGTTGAACTTTTTTGGCCTCTCGCCATGGCCAACACGAGTTGACGCCCCAAATGGCACAAGTGAAGCAACAGTCACTGATGGCCTAGCCAAAGGTACATTCTCATTTCCTACAGATCCACCAGTTGATCCACTTCCAGTCAAGGGCACGTTTGGGTTATTAGGTCCAAATGATTGTCCATAATTCAAATTTCCAGTTTCGGTATTCATGATTAATATTATTTATATTAAGTCCAAATACCTGTTTATACACGTTGCACTACACAAAAACCAAGTTAGTCGCAAAATAATTTAACACCAAAATTAATTTTAAAGTTACTACAAATAACTAATATAATAATATATATTATAATGCAAAGCTATGCAACTAATATAATAATATAAATTATAATACAAAGTTACTGCAACTAATATAATATATATATATATTATAATGCAAAGCTTCTGCTTTTAGCAAACATCAATTGTACAAGCAGTATTGTAGAAATCGTGCAAACGGTAATTACAAGGACAAACTGATCCAAAATTAGAACATTTAGTATAAATTAGGTCCTTAAAAAATCATATCTTTCTCATTTTAAGTCCAAATTTAATGAAATTTTCACAATTAACTTCAGAAAATTAAAAGGTGTATGGAAACATAATTTATTTTCCAGTTTGTTATACTTCACAGAAAACCATTAAAGGAATTATAGGGCGTTAAAGTCTTAAGATTTTTAGCACCAATATATATATACGGGATGCTTTGAAGTAATAAATATGAATCGTAAGCGTACATTTGATAAGGATTAACTGAAGAATAATAATTAATTAAATATGCAAGTAGAGATTACAATTTAGGAAAAATATATAATGATAGAAATCCAAACCAAATAAATATATTTTGATCGAGGCTTGAGTTGGACTCAATTTCCTTAACACTTTAACGTCCTGCTACAGTGTTGATAGTTGATAGCGTAAGCCTCTCAGGATACAACGATCAAATCTTCTTTTAATAGGAGCACACCAAATTATAAGAACCGGCGAACCAAAAATATAGAACTCTCTCTCACTTAAACTATAATGCAATAACTTAATAACCTTACAAAGAATTGTAAAATTCTCTGCTCAAGAGAAATGTTGTTTCTGTCTGTGACCTTGCTCCAACCGTGAAACCCCTATATATAGCAAATTCATAGCACAATATGTTGTTTAAAAAATACAATCAACCAAAAGAACTTTCTGCCTAATCTTCTTATGGCATGAAAAGGTTGACAACTAGCCACCAATTAGCTAATCCTTTCGGCCAACATTGAGCTAAAGTAAAAAAGGAGCTGAAAACTGCATAGAAAGAATATGGACAGCCATAATTCCAGCTGCAAAACCACCATTAGTTTATTCTATTCGCATTGCCAACATATACAAGATGATTTCTCTTACAAAACTGTAGAATTTAAGGTTTTTGAGGTGAGCATTGAAGATGGTACGTGGGCGGAGGTCAGGGATTTGGGGAATAAAGCTCTATTCTTGGGCTATAACTCTTCGTTTTCCATTGAGTGTTCTGAGCTCAATAATTGTAAGCCTAATTGCATATATTTCACGGATGATGGCATGGAGCCATACTTAATTCCAGAGGAGGGAGGTGGCAAAGATATGGGCATCTATCACTTATCGGATGGAAGCATCAAGCCTTTGTTTGCCGGTACAGGATGTAGCAGGATTATACCACCGACATGGATTGGACCAAGCTTTTGATCAAGCTGTTCCTTTTCCTCTTTCTTTTTGGTTTCTTAAATTATATTTTCCTTTTCCTTTTCCTTTTATAGAGGCTTGAGAGTTTGTGATGAATTATTATACTATATTATCTTAGCCTAGAACTCCATATTGTTTTCTATTATCAACTTTTTATTGTTGAACAATTTAATGGTCAATGTATTGATATCATTCCTGTAATTTACTTTTGGGATTATTTCTGGTTTACAATTTGCTGCCTTACTTGTTTGCCTTTTTGGCTGGTTTCGTTTCATCACTAGTATATATATGGATTGGACCAAGTTCTTAATTTAATCTCCTTATAAATATGGATTGGACCAAAATTTGTCAGTACAATTATCCGATTCTAGTTGACTCAAAATCAACTTTCAATAAAAATTGTAATCTCTCTCTAATTGTATATATTTTTAGATGAGGAGTTGTCATAGTATTAGAGCTTTGATTACTAAATTAATTTTGTTTCAATACTTGCCATTACCCATTTAAAAATATTAAAAAATTTCACTTCCAAGGCTAAAAGATGAACCTATCCTTCACCTGTTAAAGACAATAAATAAATACAATACTTATTTTTTAACAATTTAAATTTTTAGATGATATAATAATTTAATTATAATAAGTTGTCTTAGGGAATGTATTTATATCTTCCTCAAGCCATCAAAACAAACCACAAGAAAAGAATATATCTAGATTCACTAAGAACGATATGAAAATCCTTTTTTTTTTTTTGTGATGTGCGTGACCATGGAATTATATCCTTTGAAATAGCAAGCTATGCATTTTCTATTTAATTTTTTTTATTGTCCTTGTGAAAGAGAAGAAGATATTACGTATAAAAACAAGATAGATAAATCAAATGCTTCAACAATTTAAACTAATTTTCGGGAAAACAAAAAAAAAAGGATGTTTCTAGTGAAATTTTATGTAATAATACATGAAGTTAATTATTGGTCGAGTTTGTCCTAACTCTACAAATTTAAATTTAGATACTACAAGTCTTCTTGCTTGTCTCGTGTTCAATCAATTTTGTGTACCATTTCACCCCCAGTAATTTTTGGCCACCGACTTTTTTTTTTTTTTTTGGGCGAGAAGATGTAAGAATCTAGTTGGTGGAGTCTGACTACCAACTCATAAATTTTTGAGTGCAGTGGTGTGTCCCACATTTATACTATCAATAGTTGTATTTTGCTTAAATATCATTCTTTCTATATTCAATTGAAATTAAACTATCATATAAGTGTTATTTTCTCATTCCATTATTGATTAATTCGATAATAAAAGATAAATTGTGAAAAAAATTGCAAGGAAAATCAAACAAATATCTGAAAGAGAAAGAGTGAAGCGTATGCTTGAAAAGTTTGTGTTGTCGAAAGTAAAGTAATGGAAAATGTTGACTTTTTTTTCTTTTTTCTCGTCAAAGAGAAGTGAAGAAACGTTGGTTTTTTTAGGTTTTCACTATGTAACCTAGAAAAGTTAATCACTTAAACCTGATGGTAGTTTTGTCCTCAAAAAATTAGTAAAAGATTTGAAAAACGTGGATTTACAAATTTTACCTGTTGGACTTGGATTTAAGTAAAGCTTGTAAAAATCCAAGAATTGTAAATCTTGGATTTCAAATTTTTTAAAAAGATGCAACCAAACACAAAAACTTTAATTTATAAATGAATTTCATAAAATTTTGTAGAATTCATTTATTCCAAACAGTCTTAATTTAAATTTATTACATAGTTATACTCATTGTATATTTGAAGAATTATTTTGTTTTTTCACGTAAATTATAAGGTCAAAGCACAAGTAAAATTTACTTTCGATTTGAGGTCCCGATTATGGATTGGGCTCTCTCTTTTAATAGAATGATAGTGCTAGGGCTTGTATGAGTTAAGAGAAACGTTTAGGAGTATTAGGAGTTAATTACGTTATCTATTATGAAATAAATAACAATGTTTATGTTTTTTCCTTACCAACCTATTTTTATTACTAATTTATCACATTCTATATGAATACTTAATTGACATAATAAAAGAAGAAAGAGAAATAAAAAAATATATTGTTTTAGAATGCCAATTATGCATTTATATATGAGGTGATAAATTGATAATTGAAATAAAGTTGTATATATAACAATGCTCTGATTATAATTTCACAAGAGTTTTGTATAATTTAGGTAAACTGTACGACCAAATCCTACGAGGATGCGAAATCAAACCCTAGATTACATGCGATTGATCCTAAACATTGAACGACTATAAGTACGACCAAAGGCACAACGAACTGTCCGTCATGTACCGAATTCTTAATCCCTGATCTAATATACGGACCCAAAACACACCCACGAAATTCTCCGATCGATGAATAGAATTATAGAGATGGTAGACTGGACAGGTCTTCATCATGATCTTGTTATTGAGATTGCTAAACGCGTTCCTTCCATGGAGAGTTACAAGTCTTTTGGTGCACTTTGCAGATCATGGCGAGATGCTGCTACAAAAGGCCATCTCAACCAAACAACTTTCGAGGGACCGTGGCTTATGCACGCAGAGAAAGAAGAAGAGAAAGGGTCTTCACCAGAGGAGCAGCAGCAGCAGGAGGGGACGCGTGAATTTTCCAGCGTCTCATTAGGTGGTAAGACTCGTAGGATTTTCTTACCTGAAGCTAGCAGAAGACGTTGCTTATCAGCAAAGATTGGCTATTTGTAGTTGGCGAAGATGAAATCCAAGCAAGTCTTTTGCATCCATTGTCGCGTGTTCAAATCCATCTCCCTAAACTGGATACTTTACCGGATTATGATAGTATGTTCGATTACTACTTGCATTTTGTCGAAAAAGTGGTTTTATCTGCAGATCCAAGTTCAACCACTGACTTTATTGTCATGGTCATATGGGGTCGTCATAATAGGTTGGGGTTTTGCAAGCCAGGAGATACCTCCTGGACTGCCATGGATCAGTGGCTTGCTCCATTTCATGATATGGTTTATTACAATAACAAGTTGTACGCATTGGATTTGGAGAGCAGAGTTGTGACATGTGATATTGATCATGGACCAAACCGAACTCAGTTTCACCATGTCTTTGCTCTGCCACCACAACTAACTCATTTCAAGAAGTACTTGGCTGAGTTTTTGGGGAAATTTCTTATTGTTTTCAGACATATAGATATAGATGATGATTTCTCTCTTAAAACTGACGAATTTAAGGTTTTTGAGGTTAACATAGAAGATGGTACGTGGGTGGAAATTAAGGATTTAGGGAATAAAGCTCTATTCTTGGGCTATAACTCTTCGTTTTGCATTGAGTGTTCTGAGTTCAATAATTGTAAGCCTCATTGCATATACTTCACGGATGATGGCTTGGATATTCTAGACTTAAATGAAGAGGAGGGAGGTGGCAAAGATATGGGCATCTATCACTTATTGGATGGAAGCATCAAGCCTTTGTTTGCTAAGACAGGATATAGCAGGTTTACACCACCAACATGGATTGGACCAAGTTTCTGATGAAATTGACCGAGAAAAATAAGAGGAAGAGTAGAAGAATCAAACAAGTTTGAATTGTCAACTTGAAGCTTGCAAAGCTACACCACCATCCTTAGAACACTGCCGATAGTCTCAGCTTATGGCAAAAAGAAGAATCAATGAACAAAGTCTTTTTCATAATGAATATACTAATTTTTTTTATTTATTTTGCGTTACAAGGAAGAAAATCCGAAATTAATTAACTAAACTCATTTCAGCATATTCTCTATCTTTCCTTTAGCTTCACTTTCGTCAATCTCAACCCAGTATCTCTAAACCTCCATTATTTTTCCTTCAAGAAATTTAAATTGTCTTTTGTGTACCATCAAATGCTCAAATCTCTATAAAAAAAAAAATAGAGTTTATGGATATTTATTGGTGTAGAGCATAGGTATTTGTAAAGGTTAATTCTCTTAAAAAGGTTCTTCGCTAGCTCCAAAGAAGAAGATATGTGACAATAAGCCAACCATGGAAACAAGAAAACTCTTCGAGCAATATGGTCTATATCAATGAGATTATGGGGGATATGTCTAGTGAAATCTTATCCGGTAAAGATTTATATTGGGAACAAAAGTGATCAAGATTAGGTTGAGACGATAGATGATACTGTTGATTCTTTGCACTTGTGCCTTTTCGATTTGTTCTAATAATTGTTGTACTTTATTATAAGACTGATATTTTTTTTCAGTCATAAGGCTGATTTCACCATGTTCAAGCTCTTGTAGATATACAGCCAAAGTAATCAATCTTGCACATATCATTATAATTTATTTTCCAGTATTTTGAAATTAATTTTAATCATTGTCAATCAAATTAATTTTACGTTTGAAAAGTAGAGAAGAAAATAATTTATTTTCCAGTATTTTGAAAGTAAGCAAAGATGAATAAAATTTTTAAAATGAAAAATAATGAAATTTAATATGAGGTTGTGATAAAGAGAGTAATGAAGAATGAAAGAAAGAATCTATTGAATGTCATTCAAAAGTGATTGGAGAGATGCTTGAAGGGGTAATATATAGCTTAACTCTTATTCTTAATAAGGCAAGAAAATTGAGTCATGAATGGAAAAGTATCAATTTTTATGGATCTACATGTCTCTCTTTATATGTAAATTTCCTATCCAAATTAAACAAAAATACAAATAAACTATACGTCATGAGTCATGAATGGAAAAGTATAATATTTTTAAGTTGGAAATTAAACAAAAATACAAATACTATGTCATGATCAGTCATGACTGGAAAAGTATAAATTTTTTAAGAAACAAAATATGTTATTTCAACAACATGCTTCTTTGAATTTCACATTATTTTTACTTAACCTTTTATAGTTTATAAGCATACAAAATTATCATCGTTGATTTAAAAGATGGCATATAAAGTCTATAGCTTAATTAGATTACATAAAGATTCTATTATACTATTTTATTATATATTATTCTATTAAGTTCTAACTTCCAATTCTTTCAAATAACATCTAAAATTTTGTTTGCGATATTTTGTTTCTTATATTAGAATTTAGTATCTAATTATATACAAAAATTAATGAAACGGAAAATATCTAACCCTCCATTTTAGTGGCAAGATGATGAGTATGTCAACCATTTAAAAGGAAAATAAAGAAAAATAAAAAATGAGTGTAGACCTATATGAAACTTTAAATTAAAGAACTAGAGTAAAATTTTATTTCTTATCGAATCGTAATTATGTATACAATATAACCTCTTTAAATTAATAGTGTTGGGACCACTAAATTTTATTAATTTAGTGACATATCAATTTAATAATAAATTATTAATTATTAATTTATCAAGATATTTTTAATTTTTTTGACTTGATAGTAAATATATTATATTTATGGTATCTTTTTTAAAAAGTGACTCATATCCTTTCAGGCCAATATAAAAAGAAAAATAGAAAAGTCTAATGAAAATAGAAGATAAGAATTTAATTTAGTAAGATTAGAACTAGTTTTTTTAATTTCATAGTCAATTTATTATATAATTTTTAGCTAATTATTATTTATGAAATATTTGGGTCAATAAAATACAAAGAAAATATTTTAAATGTATTATCTTATAATTTTATTGAAATTATTAATTTTTTACACTGGTCCCGAGTTGGGACTTGACATTTTTATTATTTAAAAGAAATTATTAATTTATCGAATATTAACTTAAAGAGATTCTACCGTATTCCAAATTCCTACAAATAATATCTAAATTCAAGCAACAGTGGTTGTAGCATATACTTGCTTTAAGCAGCATAGACATACAAAAAAACTAACATATCTCAATTTTTTTACACTCTAAAATATAAAAATTCTTTAATCCACCCAACTACCCTAGAGACATGAAATGTGTCCGTCAACTGCAGCCCTGAAGGCTGTCCATGCTCAAGGGCGGAGCTAGGCAGGGGCCCCGGCCCTCAATATTTTAAAAAAAAAAAAAAGTTTATGTAATATCGTTAAAAAAAAAGTTATTGTCGTTAAAAAAATCTATATAGTATCGTTAAAAATAAGTTAACGGCTGCCCTTGTTTTTTTTACTTTTCATGAATGTTCTTATTTAAATCTTAGCCTCCAATTTTAAAATCCTAGGTCTGTCCCTGCCCATGATGCTGAGGTTTATGCGATCAATCCTGCTTGATGGTTGTGATATGTTTCAGTCAGTAATTGTTGTTTTTTCCTTTTTCTTTCTGGACTTGCAAAACCAAAGATTTTATGAAAGAACAAGCTGTGTGATCAGTATGTGCGCTACAGATTTTATGAAATAATACAATATTGGATCAGTATATGCGCTATAGATAATGCTGAGAGGTCTATATGCTCAATGGCGTTATAGATTTTATCATTCTAGATCCGTTCAAAGAATTTCTGCTCTTATTCTTCTTCTTCCTTTTTTTTCCCTTTTGGTTCCTCTTCCGTTCATTCATTCCAGTGCTGGAAATTGAATGACTATATATATATTTACTTACTAGTTAAGACGAGGTGTGTTGTCGAGCTGATAATTGACCATCGCGCAGGGGCAAGATGCGACATGTGGCCACTGGCCCTCCGTTGGCTGCATAAAATTTTGTAAATATCTATTTAAAAATTAATTAATTCTCACTGAAAAATAAAAGTATATAGTTATGTGATAATGTGGTATATATAGTCTCCATTCACCAGAAAAAAAATCTTAAATCGTCTTTGCTCTGACAAATTAAACTTACAGTAGTAGTCTGTTTTTTTTTTTTTTTTTTTACCCCCACCTCCACCCCCTCCCATTCCCATGAGATTCGAACCTTAGTCTTCTAACTGTTAGGGGAAATAATCCACCATTAAAATATTAATAAATCTCACATTAACCGTATGTTTGGATTGAGGGAATAAGATGAAAGGAGTGGTAGTGAGAGAAGGTGTTTACTCCCTCCCCATGTTTGGATCGGGAGGACAAGGATGGATGGGGTATAGGAGGCATTGGTGTCCCCCCTATATCCCAAAATTTAATCCTCCCAAATTGGTGTTAATTAATGGATCGGGAGTGAAAGTTTTTTTTTTTTTTTTTTAACGATTATTTTGACTTTCGTCTCATAATTATTACATGAAGAAGGTAAATTAGAATGGGCATAAAGTTCATTTGTATAAAAAATCTATTTTTCCCTTCTATTCTCTTTTTAAACGATTTGATATCTGAAAAAGGGAACCATATATTAATATCGTGGTCCAAAAGCATGAATTCAGCCTTATTCTCGATGAAGCCGAAGAATCAAGTCCAAAAATAAATTCGTTCCTCTAACACATGCAAACGGATTGTAAATTTTATAATGTTTAAGATATAATAGTAGTATATCCCATGAACAAGTATCGGCATCCCAAAGCTCATGATGGACAACCTCAAGAGGACAATTATGGGGTCGGTTCAATTTTATAGAACCCGGAAGCCACCAATCATCCCATATACTCACTAACTTTCCATCTCCAATAACCCATCTAGCCCCTTCATTCAGCAAATCACGCCCAGCCAAAAAGACTATTCCAAATAAAACTTGGATATTAAAAAGTTAGAACATAATTAAACAATTAGACGTCTAGATGCCAAAATATTTATTAACAAGTATATGGATAATCTACACCAAGATATTGAATAAATAAAGAAAATAATTAATCACAGGATATTGCACCCCTATTAACTATGGAATAAGAAAAAATGGGACATATTTTAAAATTTATAATTGATTATAGTACAATTATTTGCAATTTGCCTATGCGCTTTACCAAATAACAATAATCGAACTCAATTCTATGCTTTGTCAATGATGGAAATGAATTTTGTATATGTGGTTCCTTAATCCATGAGGGTAGATGTGGCATTTGGGCCGGGCTGACACATACCTAATTCAGTTCAGCAAACAAAAATTCGGGCCTAGCCCAGCTCGAATAAAAGTGGGTTCGACTCGACTCAGCCCACCATATATAAGTGGGCCGAGCTGGGTCATATATTTTTCGACCTAACCCGTTTGTACCCAAGCCCAACCCAGCTCAACCCATAAACTTAGCCCAACCCAACTCGAACCCAGCTCAGGCTCAATTCGAGCCCAAATAAAGCCCATCTTGATATTATAATTTGTACATGTAATTTTTCTTATAAATAGTTAGTGTATTCAACTTCATTTTACTTACAAAACTATATATTTATTTTACTACCTATTGTCTCTTTATTTTACTACAAGAGAATACACAATATCTATGACTATGGGAGAATAAAATCTTTCACAACGATTATGTTCAAATGTTTGGAATCATTTTGCTTACTTTGAAGAACATGGGTATGTAATTTGTAACTATTTTGAGCGTAAATATATATTTCGTTGTCAATTTGGAATTGAAACGCTTGTAAGACATCTTGTCTCTTAACACTCAAATGTTCAAAACTATTTTAATCCTTAACCACCGCTACCACTACCACCAACAGGCCCAGCACTCGCACAAAGAACATAATAAAATGGAGAACTTCTCCACTAACTTTTTTCAAGCATTTATGTAATGTTTTTTTTATGTTTATTAGTAACGTATCCGTGTGTCGTGAACTTGTGGTTTGTTAAGTAATGTTTTATCATTTATATTAATATTATCAATCAACTTATGTCTTGTTAATTGTTAAATTAACTTTTTCGTAAAAAAAGTTAAGTTTAAGCTTTTTTCATTATTAATTCAACTATCAAAATTCAAAACACACTAATAAAAAATAAAAATAAAAAGATGGGCTGGCCCAGCCTAGCTCAGCCCACTAAACATATGTGCCGAGTCGGGCTCATTTTTCTTAATCCATGATTCGATCGGGCCGTACTGGGCCGTGTCGGGTTGGCCCATTTGCCAGCTCTACATGAGGGAATGCAAAGGAAGTTTTTTGGAAAAACAAAAAGGTTAGGAAGAACATCTGCAGTCTTGAATTTCTTAACCAAAATATAATAGAATAAAAAAATTAAGAAAATTAATTCATAATGAAAAATCTATAAAATTTTCAATTTCGTTACGTGATGCAAGAGAAATAAATACACAACTAACTCAAGTTGGGACAATTAAGTTGTTAAAGAAGAGTCCGCAATAATCTCTATTATATACTAAAAGAATATCAAGGGATAAAATTGTCCAAATAAGGGTAAAAGTTTAGGTCGTCGCTGCATTAACGTATTGTACTATATGATAATATCATTGTACCGTTTTGTTTAAATGACCATAATGTTGTTTTTGCATCAACGATTTAGATCTGTCCACGTTTTTTCAAGTAACAAATCTAAGCCATTGATCAGTGTAGTGGAATCTGACAAAATAAAAATATCTTACACGTTCTTCTCAATCAACCACATATTTCTTCTCTCTCTCACGTCAAAAACACAAATCCAGATCTCTTTGGATCCTTGATCGAAAATAAGGTTTGTATTTTTATTCATCTTTTTGTATGATCTTCCTCTTTGATCAATACGCCTCTAAGCATTTACATCTTTTCTGAAGCTTCTGTTGTTCTTTCATTCTTTCCTTTCAGTATTCTCCTTCTGCTTTCTCTCTCTAAAACTTGCTATAGCACGCACACTAAGGTACTTTGTAGTTTCTTTAAATTCAGTTTCTGCTTAGAACCTACTCTACATCAATACTTTTGCTTCTTGTGGTGTTTTTTTGTTTTGCTTTGTCATTGATTTAAAGTGACGTTAGCATCGGAGATGGGCGAAAATGGATTGATTATAGACATCAACATGGTAAATTTTAGTTCTGTTAACGTTTATGCCGGTGGTCTCATAATTTAATGAAGCTTTACATAGATCTATTGTTTGAAAGAGAGATCATTTAGTGAAGTATAATTTTATAATTTATTTGATTTTTCTGAAGCCTTTGTTTCTTTATTTAATTTTGATGTTTTTTCCTTCTGTTTTGAGAAAATAAATTTTATTCTTTTAGGTTTTGTGTTAATTAATGTCTCAATTTTTTCGGTAGATATGCTAAATTTTGCTGATATTTATGGCCTATTAAGCATGTTTAGATGGTGTTTATGGTTTCTTTGATGTGTTAATGTTGTTAGATTTTGTTTCTGGAAGTAAAATGATAATCTGCTAATTATATATGTTGAAGACTGGATAGCATTAACGCTTTTGTCTAACTTACCATTTTGCTTCATTGTGTGAGTGAAAAAAATTGTCACTTGCAATTGTGACAATTAGTGCGTCTGCTGAAGTAATGCAACAAGTTAACTTTTTAGAGAGTGAAATACAAATATGAGAAAGATATATATGTTAAAGTGTCATTTTAACGTACAAAAGCCTTTTATTTTACCATGTTACTATTATAAAATATTTAGATAGTATTCCCAAAAGTCTAAAAACACTACAATACTATCTACATTTCATAGGAGATAAAACTAATAATAAACTTAATGCAGAAAAAGAAAGTAATTTTTTTCTAAGGCTTATCATTGTTCTAAAAATGTTGAAATTATTGGGTTCAAGATGTCCGTTGTATTCCATGTTTAATTATTTTTGGGGTAAAAAATTTCTAAAAATAAACCTTGTGGATTTGAGATTTGAGTGTACAGAGTCTTGGGCTAAAAATTTATTTTGAATGTAAATGAAGCTTAAATGAGATGGGTGAATTCCGTTTCTGTTATCTATGACGTGCAATATCTGATTTTGTGTATCTGTCTTTTGTTATAGGCCTTCGTCAAAGCTCAAAAGACAAAAGCTTTCTTCAAGCATTACCAACTCAAATTCAAGAGAGGTATCACATCCTGTTATCAAGGCTCAAAACTAAAAGGTTAGCCTTTAATAAATTATTTCATTTTCTTTTTTCAGAATTTAAATATTTTGTTGCATTAAATGTAATACTTCATAGTTGTTTGATTGTAGAGATTAGAAGAAGGGTGAAAAGTAGGAATAATAATGTGTAGGGTTTAAATTTGGATAATAAAATTGATAGAGTATTCGTTATAACTTTTATTGTTACAAAGTGTAACTAACGATTACTCTATTAAATATTCCTCTTAGACATTGAAAAACCTAAATTTCGAAACTCAATTACTAATTTATACGACATACGTACCATCATAATAATTAAAAAAAGTAGTATAATTCTATGTTCATATTTCTCTGCATCATCTGAAGGTGTTCATTATCATTTGAAATGCAAATTATGAGATTTACGTTTTGAGAACAATGCAGATAAGTCATGGTTGTCAATATAAGTCTTAGTTCTCAAGTTATCGTCTGTCATATTTAGGCACTTGACTTTGTATTAAATATGTTAAATTAAAGATTCTCAATTTTACTTATTCATGTTTTGACCTCTCTTTCTTATTTGCATCCTTAATATTGCAGATACGTTGGCAATTGAGGTACTCAAAGATTCAACAGAAGTAATTAAACTGTGTTCAGCACTAGAGTTTGTTCATCACAAGACAAACAAGGTAACGATTTTGGTACAAAAGCTATATTTTGTTCATCATGTTTAAATCTACATTTCTATTTATTTGTATGTTTTGGATTGTCGTGTCTATGATGTGTACTCTTCTTTTCCTATATCTTTGTTCTCATTATCTACTATTGGTGAATTCCTTATATTTTCTAATTTTCAGTATTCGTTCCATATATATATGTTCTGATTATCTATCTTTGTTATTCGTGACTCTCTTATATTGTTAGAACAGTTTGTTTGCTTTATATTAGTGTTGATATGAATATTATTATCTCATTTAATATAATATTGTTTTCAAAGATGTTACCTGTTATTATGACCTCTTTATAATTCATAGTTTTTTTAACTTTCTTGAAAGGATAACCACAATGAACAATCAAGAGAGAGATTTAACTTCCTCACGACCCAACAGAAAACGTTATTCTGAACTGTCACGCGAACAAAAAGATAACATCAATAAAAGAAAGCGAGAAAGATATGCTTCACTATCTATAGAAAAAAAGCGTGAGCTTTGTTTGCAACAAAGTGCAAAAAACAAACAAGCACGACTTCAGAAGTGCTATTCTCTATGTTTGAAAGACGGTATATAATTCTTTTTCTTTTGCTTATTCTTTTCTCCTATATTAAGAAATCGGCCATTGTTATTTCTTATTTACTAAAAATTCCTCATTGTTTTTATTTAGTCCTAGGTTTTAAATCAGATAGTGCAACTAAAATCCAACATGTAAGTTTCATTTCAAATTTTTAGATTGAACTTTTATAATAAGATTAGTAAGAATAATATTAAACATACATTTTTTTTTTCAGACTCGTCATGAAAATCAAAAGGGTATAGTTATAAGGGAGCCATCACAAGATAATCAACAACCAGGTATTAAAATTTACCTTCATCACCATCAAATAATCACATAATTAGTTTATTAATATAAATTTTAATCATGTCCAGGAATAAATAGTTTTTCTCAAACTTTTGATGCAAAAGACAAACAACACGTGTCAAGTTTTGTAATCTTTGAAAAGGGTGAGAATTCCTTTTCACTATGATATATTTACCATTTTATAAGATATTATTTTCCTTATTTTTAACGTTAAACTTTTGAATTTAGGGTCAACTTCACAACAAAGTAATATTAGTAATTTATCTAATGAAGTTGGCTTCACTGTCCCAGGTTAATTTTATACTTTGACTACCTTTACAAATTTTTCTTCTTTTGCTAACATGTCTTTGATTTATATTATACTTAAACCAACCTTTTGTGTCTATTAGGTTCTCAGCACAAAAGGTTTGCTAGGAATTCTAATTTGTTTGAACAATTACCAACTGAACCTTACATTTTGAAAAATGTTCAAAATTGCAATTTTTGTAATGCAAAAAGATTTGAGTTTGAACCAAATGGTTTTTGCTACCTCAATGGACAAATTACATTAGTAGGAAATGAAATGCCAAAAGAATTATATGATCTCTTTCTAGAAAATTCTGACAAAGCTAAACAATTTAGATAGTTCGTAAGATCATATAACAATGCCTTTTGTTTTACGTCATTTGGAGCAAAATTTGACAAAGAATTAGTAAAGTGCAATAAAGGAGCCTATACTTTTAGAGTGAATGGCCAAGTGCATCATTACATGTCTCCTATTGATTCAGGCACTTCAAAGCCTTCAAATTTACAGCTTTACTTCTTTGATACTGAAGATGAGATTCAAAAAAGGTTGGAAACATCAGATAAGTTGGATGAACAGATTATTAGGTCCATCATCAAAATTTTAGATATGAATCCATATTCCAAATTTTTTAAAAATTTAAAATCTATGCCAAATCTTGATGACTATAGAATCTTTATTAGATCAGATACAGGAATGGATCAACGAATTTACAATGCCCCAACAGCTTCTCAAGTAGCTGCAATTTGGATTGAACAAAATGACATTGACTATAGTGAAGGACGAAATATTAAGGTCTATACTAAATCAGGTGAAAACCAACAAGTCAAATACTATTTTGGTTGTTATGATCCACTTCAATATCCTTTGATTTTTCCTAAGGGTGACACAGGCTGGCATAGAGGGATAGAGAAATTACCTAGAACAATCCATAAAATCAGTTCTTCAAGTATTTGTCCAGGAGAATCAATTGTAAACCCTGCTTACATGAAATCAGCAGAACATTTGCTCAATGTAGAAGATCAAGGTAAGTAAATTTTTTCACACAAAATTACATTGTTTAACTAAAATGAGTATATACTAATTATTTCATTCTTTTTTTTGTTTGTTTTTCTCTTCTTTTCCCGTTCTTATAATTATTTAGTTTCAAATTCTAGAAAAACAAAAAGGTCATACATCTCTTGTCGAGATTATTATGCTTACAAGTTTCAAATTAGAGAAAATGATAAAACATTAATAATTCACACTGGAAGATTATTTCAACAATTTATAGTTGATATGTACATTAAGATCGAAACACAAAGGCTTGATTTTTTTAGAAATAATCAAGACAAACTTAGATGTGATTACTACCAAGGAATTATGGATGTTGTTGCCTGTGGTAATTTGCAAGGATCTAGAGTTGGAACAAAAGTCTTATTACCAGTAACTTTCATTGGTGGACCACGAGATATGAGAAAAAGATATATGGATGCAATGTCATTGGTACAACAATTTGGTAAACCTGATATTTTTCTGACAATGACTTGCAATCCTTCTTGGATAGAAATCAGTCAAAATTTATTACCAAGTGAGCAAGCTCAAAATCATCCTGATTTGGTATCTCGCATCTTTCATGCCAAACTAGAATAATTAAAAAATGATATTTCAAAAATAAATTTTTTTGGGAAAGTTGCTGCCATCACCTATGTGATAGAATTTCAAAAACGTGGATTGCCACATGCTCACTTTTTGATAATTTTGAAGAAAAATTCAAAGCTTTATACTACTGAATCTTTTGATAAAGTAGTTAGTGCTGAATTGCCTGATTTTGAAAAGTATCCATTCTTGCATACTCTTGTGGTTAAACATATGGTGCATGGACCTTGTGGTGAAAAAAATCCTAAAAATTCTTGTATGAAGAATAATGGAAAGTGTAAAAATAACTATCCCAAGAATTTTTGTGATGAAACCAAAATAGGAAATAACACATACCCAATTTATAGGAGAAGAAACGATGGTAAGACTGTAAAAGTTAGAGGTCAAATTTTGGACAATAGGTGGGTTGTCCCTTATAATCCATATCTTCTTACTAAGTATGATTGTCATATAAATGTTGAGATTTGTTCAACAATTAAAGCCATGAAATACAAATACAAATACATATACAAAGGTCATGATAGAGTTAATTTCTATATTTGTTCTGATGATTCTTCAAATAAGATTAATGAAATAAAAGAGTTCCAATCAGCAAGATGGATTTCTCCACCTGAAGCTGCATGGAGAATTTTTAGATTTTCTTTAAATGAAATGCATCCATCAGTAATCAACTTACCTATTCATATTGAGAATTGGCAATGTATATCATTTACAGAAAATGCCAATTTATAAAAAATCCTTAATAACAAATTCTATTCAAAAACAATGTTAACATAATTCTTTTATATGAACAGAACAGATGAAGAAACAAAAAAAATAAATTTGTTATATGTTGAATTTCCAGAATATTTTGTATGGATAAATAGTGAAAGGAAGTGGGTTAGAAGACAAAAGAAAGATGTAATCGGTAGATTAGTGTCAGTTCATCCAATTCAAGGAGAAAGATATTACTTAAGACTACTTTTACAAAATGTTAGAGCCCCAAAAAATTTTGAAGATTTAAAATTTGTAAATAGAAACATAGCAACATCATATAGACAAGCTTGTGAATTAAGAGGATTTTTGGAAGCAGATGATTCTTTAGATAAATCTTTACAAGAGGCATCTTTATTTGAAATGCCAGCAAGTTTAAGAAGACTTTTTGCAACACTTTTGGTTTATTGTCTTCCTAAAAATCCCAAAGCATTATGGGAAAAATACGAACATGCAATGTCAGAAGATTTTGAAAGACATAATCCCAATTTAACAAGACATGAAATTAGACACAAAGTTTTTGAAAATTTAAATGATGTACTTGAATCCATGGGAAAAAATATCAATGATTTTCATTTAGTTCCATATAAGATACAATTTTCTCAGGCAGAAAGAGAAGCCAAGGAAATAGAAGCAGAAAAAAATATTCAAATTACTGAAGAAGATCTGTTATCTATTTCAAAACTCAATAGTGAACAACAATTCATATTTAATGAAGTAACAAAAAGAATTTCTTCTAAACATGGTGGTGCATTTTTTGTAGATGGTCCAGGTGGTACTGGAAAAACTTTCTAGTATAAAGCACTTTTAACTACTGTAAGATCAATGGGGCATATTGCTCTTGCTACTGCAACATTAGGAATTGCAGCATCAATACTGCCAGGAGGCCGAACTGCCCATTGAAGGTTTAAAATTCCAATTGATCCCAATGATAGAATGGCTTGCAAAATTACAAAACAAAGTGTTATAGGGAAATTAATTATAATGTCAAAGTTAATTATATGGGACGAAGCTTCTATGGCTAATAAGTATGCAATTGAGGCATTTGATCAAACTTTACCAGATTTAATGGATACATCAAAAATTTTTGGAGGAAAAGTAATTGTTTTTGGTGGTGACTTCAGACAAACTTTACCTGTAGTTAAAAAAGGAAAGAAAGAAGATTTCATAAATGTTAGCTTTGTCAAATCAACATTGTGGCAAAAACTTGAGAAGTTCAAATTAACAAAAAATATGAGAGCAAAATATGATCTTGTATTTTGTGAATATCTTATGAAAATTGGAGATGGAAAAGAAAAAACAATTCATGAAAATATAGTGAAAATTCCTAGATATTTTATTGTACCATTTCAAAATGATGATGATTCTCTAAATGTTTTATTTCGATATGTTTTTCCTAATTTTGACTCTTTTGCCAATAATCCTTTTGATGTCATTAATAGGGCAATATTGACCACAAAGAATGATATAGTTGATGAAATCAATGACATTTTAATTAAGCAATTTCCAGGTAATGAGACAATATACTTGAGTTTTGATGAGACTACAAATGTAAACGAACAATTACAATATCAAGATTTTATCCATAGTTTGACACCAACAGGTCTTCCCCCTCATCGTTTAGTGCTTAAAAGGAATTGTCCTATCATTCTTTTGAGAAATATAAATCCTCATGAGGGTCTTTGTAATGGTACGAGATTAATTTGTCATAGTTTTCAAAATAATGTAATTAGTGCATTCATAGCTTCTGGAGAAATGCGAGGAAAACATGTATTTATACCAAGAATACCTTTAGAACCACAACAAGATGAGAAGTGTCCAGTTGCATTTAAGAGAATACAATTTCCTATTAGACTTTGTTTTGCTATGACAATAAATAAAGTACAAGGTCAAACGTTAGATTTTGTTGGTATATATCTTCAAGAGCCTGTTTTTTCTCATGGCCAGCTATATGTTGCATTATCTAGAGTCAAAAAAAAGGATGCTGTAAAAATTTTGATAAGACCACCTACAGTTGACAGCATGACTGATGACGAAACAAAAAATGTGGTTTACAATGAAGTTTTGGAACTTGCTTCAAGCTAAAAATATTTTTTCCCTCCTAAATTGTAAGAACCTACTTATATAAGCAAAATCATTATTTAGATTCTATATTTAAGTTTAATTCTTATGCTAATTAATTTCTTATTACAGGATTCAACCAAAATGGAACTCTTTACTCAAACTTTGAAGATCAGTCCAAGCACATACAGTTGGAAAGCAAAAGTGTAAGTTGTTGACAAGATAAGACCTCCAAATTCTTCATCATCAACACCAACAAAATATCAAAATGTTTCAGACTAGGCCAGGAACATATAGTAATGTGTACAAAGCAAGGAATACTATAATACGTAAAATCGTTGCTGATTGATATTTAAAATGTATTCATAGCAAGAAATAGGATATAAAGATAAAGTACTACATTCCATCATTTATTTATGAGATTAGCATATTTTATTATGCCATGAATCATTATAATTTACCCTCAGGAAACATTTTCTTTCCTGTTAAAATGCTTGGTATATAATCATTAAGTGTAATATCCCGTCCCACAAAACCTTGGTTCTTTGTTGGATTTTTGATTGGTTGAAAATGACTTGGGTTCTCTATTATATATATATAGTTTATTCTTTGGGATACAAAAAAGTCAAGTCAAATCCAAGGTTTGGTAATATTGCTAAGCAGAAACATCGGCAGCAGATTGCTATTGGGTGCCCGTCATGGCTATCAGCTCATCTTGGGAAACCAATCGGTGGTTGGCTTCCTTGACGTGTTGACACTTTTGAAAAGATTGATAAGGTAGATTAATACTTCATCTTGGCTTTTATTTAATACTGTCAATTTGAGTAATGATTTTACTCAAATTCTTTTTGTTTTGTTTATTAAACTAGAACTTTCTATGTTTCAGACTGGCCAAGAATCTTGTGTTTCAGTACACCGAATAGCACAATCAGATTTATATAGCTGACCTATTAGTAGAATAAGGATTTCTTTGGTTTGATTTGGTTTCAAGTAGTTTTAGCTGTTTCAATAGCAGAAAATTTGAAGCTTTTGTGATTATGATAATGGATTTTGAAGTCTTCGCAAAAATGGTTACATTGCAGCCTTTGCAAGGTAATATATAGGTGTGTGTGTGCTTGTGTGTATCTCTGTGTGTGTCTGTGATATATGTATGTGTGTTTTTTTTGAAACATTTTCATAATTGTTGAAATTTTGTGGTATTATTGACGATGAAATTAAGTTTTTTATTTTTAGTTTTTGTCGGAAGTGAAGTGAAGGCTTTATATATTATATTCCATTACAAGCATTATAATTACAGGTAATTTTGCGTATAATTAATATTTATTAGTCATTCAAAGATTGGATTTTCCTTTTGATACTACTCGTTGAATACCCTATTTTGGTAATACATGTAAGTATATTTCCTTTCTAATGTGAATTTTAAAGGATGTTTTTCATCTTCTCATGTTAAAATTTTTCGTTGAAAGTTTTCTTTGGCCTAATACATGTAATTTTTGCTTATACAGGGAACTGCTAATGGTGTTGTTGATTGCTCTCACGACAAGCAGCTGCGGAAGCCATGTAATTCATGGGGGTAAACATTGTGACTTGGAGCTTTATCCCCAGTTACAAATGGCCACTTTGTAAAAATGAATTGTAAATGGCCACTTTTTGGGAAAGAAAATGGATTGTGATTTTGATTGCACACTACTTTGGATTAATTTTGGCTTGTGGCTATTTGGTTCAACTGTGATACCATTGCGTAAAAGCACATTGCAACTTGAATGGCTGATTGGTGCAGGCCTATTCTTTCTGAAAGAGAAGTCGACTAGGTATCAGTACTTCGATTACAATTACACTATGTGACGTTGATACAAGGTGCTATAATCAATTAGTATTGTAAGGTTTTGAATTATGCTTTTTGAGTAGAGGTTGGAAGCTTACAAAATGTCTTTTGCGTATATGTAGGCCATAACTACACTCAAGAAAGGACCATATTTGCTAAAGTATGGATAGAAGGGAAGCCGAAGTTCTGTCCATTTTGACTTTCCTTTGTAAGTCAATTGTTGTAGATCTGATAAAAACTCACATAATTTGATTAGTTTAGTAAACGTATTCACTGAGACTTGTGGGACATTCTTCGCGATCTTTCTCCATTTCAATGAATTAATTTAAGTTTATCAAAGTAAGTCAATGACCACATTGGTGAAATAAGGCCATAACTACACTCAAGAAAGGACCATATTTGCTAAAGTATGGATAGAAGGGAAGCCGAAGTTCTGTCCATTTCGACTTTCCTTTGTAAGTCAATTGTTGTACATCTGATAAAAACTCATATAATTTGATTAGTTTAGTAAACGTATTCACTGAGACTTGTGGGACATTCTTCGCGATCTTTCTCCATTTCAATGAATTAATTTAAGTTAATCAAAGTAACTCAATGACCACATTGGTGAAATAAGCATCATTCGCTTTCTTTGCTTTTATCCTGCAACAATGAGTAGTATGAACCAAATTTTGAGTGTTTTAAATGTTTTAGAATTTTGTGATCAATTGAAGCATGCTTCAAAGAGTTTAGATTTGTCTTTTCTATCGCATTATTTATGTTAGGCTTAGGATGGAGAATAATTTTATGACTTCCAAACAGTAAAGGGGTTTATTGTTCTATGCATTTGATGTTCAATTACAATGACAATGTTATTATCGTCACAGTTTGTAATTTTGATGATGGCATTAGATTTCTGGAAACTAATATGTCTAAATGCATTTCTATCTTAGTACATCTGTATGCTATCTATAAGAACAAATCTTTTTCTTCTTATGGATCTTGACATGTCAATCAAATATATGAAACACACATCATAACAGCTTATGATTTTCTATTTTACGTTGTCCATTACAGCAGCTATTGATACGTATAATTATGAATTATTCTACCTTGCAATTGCACATAATGGTACTTTATTCATGTATAAAATGCAGAACAAATTTTGGCTTAGCTGTTTTTCTTAATTTTGTACTTGCTACTACATATATATCTCATTTAATAATTTTATTTACAATATTTTCTTTATAACGTTGGGTTTAGCCCGTGCATATGCACGGGCAAACCTAACTAGTAAATTAACCTAAATCAATATGCAACCAATAATAAAATCCAATAAATGAGCACAATGAACCAAAATTAATACACATCAAAATTAACAAAATCATTGGCATGCTTAAAAAAGACAAGAAGAATATAATTATGACTCTTTTTGCTAACAAACCACATATCTCAATCTAACAAGATTGTAGAATCTAATAGTAATTGGACTTAGAAAGACAAGCATAAATGGGTCTCAATTCATTTACAAATGGTTGTCAATATTGACACCTTTTTTTTAAAAAAAAATTTTTGTTCCTTACTGTTTAGAAAGTTACACATTTGTTCCTTAATATTTCTACTTTGTGGGTCAATTATGATATAATTATAATTTCGCAATAGATTTCTACAATTTAGGTAAACCGTACGATCAAATCCTACGAGGATACGAAATCAAATCCCAAACTACATGGGAATGGGATTGTTCCTAAACATTGAGCGACTATAAGTATACGACAAAGGGCATACGAACAGTCCATCGTGTACCTAATTCCTAGATCCTAATCTAATATACGAACCCAAAACACACCCACGAAATTCTCTGATCGAAGAATAGAATTATAGAGATGGCAGACTGGACAGGTCTTCAGCATGATCTTGTTATTGAGATTGCTGAACGGGTTTCTTCCATGGAGAGCTACAACTCTTTTGGTGCAGTTTGCAAATCATGGCGAGATGCTGCAACAAAAGGCCATCGCAACCAAAAAGTTTTCGAGGGTACGTGGCTTATGCACGCAGAGAAAGGAGAAGAGAAAGGGTCTTCACCAGAGCAGCAACAGCAGGAGGGAATGCGCGAATTTTCCAGCGTCTCATTAGGCGGCAAGACTCGTAAGATTTTCTTACCTGAAGCTAGCAAAAAACGTTGCTTATCATGCAGAGATTGGCTACTTGTAGTCGCCGAAGATGAAATCCAAGCATGTCTTTTGCATCCATTTTCGCGTGTTCAAATCAATCTCCCTAAACTTAATACTTTACCGGATTATGATAGTATGATCAGTTACAACTTGCATTTTGTCGAAAAGGTGGTTTTATCTGCAGATCCAAGTTCAACCTCGGACCTTATTGTCATAGTCATATGGGATCGTCGTAACAGGTTGGGGCTTTGCAAGCCAGGAGATACTTCCTGGACTGCCATGGATGAGTGGCTTGATCCATTTTTGATATAGTCTATTGCAATAACAAGTTGTACGCATTGGATTGGGACAGCAGAGTTGTAACATGTGATGTTGATGGACAAAAGTTTCACCAAGTCTTTGCTCTGCCACCACAACTTATTCCAAAGAAGTACTTGGTTGAGTTTTGGGAGAAATTTCTTATTGTTTACAGACATATAGATATACAAGAAGATTTCTATAAAACTGAAGGATTTACGGTTTTTGAGGTAAACATAGAAGATGGTACGTCAGTGGAAGTTAAGGATTTGGGGAATAAAGCTCTATTCTTGGGCTATAACTCTTCGTTTTCCATCGAGTGTTCTGACTTTAATAATTGTAAGCCTAATTGCATATACTTCACGGATGATAGCATGGATATATACTTATCTTTTGAGGAGGGTGGTGGCAAAGATATGGGCATCTATCACTTATCGGATGGAAGCATCAAGCCTTTGTTTGCCGATACAGGATGTAGCAGAAATACACCACCAACATGGATTGGACCAAGCTTTTGATCAAGCTGTTCCTTTTCCCTTTTCCTTTTGGTTTCTTAAATTATATTTTCCTTTTCCTTTTCCTTTTCCTTTTCCTTTTCTTTTCTAGAGGCTTGAGAGTTTGTGATGAATAATATACTACTATATTATCTTTTGGCATTATCAAATTTCCTTTACTTTATGACGTTCAATTCCTTGTGCTCTAAGTTTCTCGATTGCTTGTTTTTTTAGTTGACTTCTTCTCTCCAAGCTCTAGCAGTTTTCTCAGTATAGTACTTTCTTATTCTTTATGTTTTGGAGCAGGACGGTATTTATAGATTTTTGTTTCTTCAATTTTCATATTTCTAATGTATTAGGCTATCTTCAATGGGGGGCTCTAAAATGTAAATCTTTCTATTTTTGAGTATTTTTATACTTTTTTAGAGCCTCATACCCTAAAAGTAGGGGATCCACCAATTTTGGATTAAAAAATGTCAAAATAGTGTTCCGGGCTCCAAAATGTTCAGCAAATTTGCTGCACATTTTGGAGCACGGAGCACTATTTTGGCATATTTTAATCTAAAAGTGATGGACCCCACGTTCTTTTTTCATGAATAGTGCTACCTTTAGGGTATGGGATTTTAAAAAAGTACAAAAATGCTCAAAAATAAAAAAGTGTACATTTTAGAGTCCCCCATTGAGCTTGCCCTTAGAGGAGTTCGAGAGTTTTCTCCTTTTTGGTCAAATGAGTTTGAGGGTTGAGGGAAGCTTTCAATTAAAGGATCGATGCAAGGGTGAGGAAATGAAAAGACAAGACAATGAGAACTGGTTGGATATTTGTAGAAATATGGAAATTCAAGCCTGAAATTGGAACATATATTTTTCTTGAAAAAAGAGAATTCCAACTCAAAATTTGGTGTTAGTTTTATCGACATCAAATCTGATACATGTTTGGATATGGATGGTTTTGAATTTCTTATAAAAATATTGTAATATAACAAATGAAAATTAATTCGAATTGAAAATCCAAAAAAAGAAGTCCGGCCAATTCCCTTGCGTGATGCAACAAAAATAGATACACATCAAATTCTTATACAAATCAATATGCAACTAGATATTGAAATCCAATAAACAACCTAGCATTAAGCATGCACCAATATAATGAACCAAAATTAATACATATTAAAATTTAAAAAATCAATTTAAATGCTTAAAAATCCAACAACAATAAAAATTTAAGGCTCCATTCAGTAACAAAATTACATATTTCAATCTAATAAGATAACAAAATCTAATAATGATTGGGCTTTAATTGACAAGTATTTTCAAGGTTCCATATAAATTAAATTCATACATCCAAATTATGGGTGGTGAGTGGGTTGAGGGATTGAAAAAGTAAATTTCTTTAATTTATAAAATAATATAAAGTAAAGTAAGTATTCTTGTTTTTCTCCTATATGATCAAAGGACTAGGCGTAAATAAAAGTTGGAAATCTAAAATCTAAAACATAATCAAACAATTAGATTATGTTATGAAACTCCTTTGGATGTGAAAGTCCTTTCAAAACTGAAATTCTTGCTCTCATCCGAGGTCTGCAACTCTGCAAAGAAAGAAATATTCAAAATATTTGGATTGAAATGGATGCATTGGGGGTTGTCAATCTTCTAAAGAAAAATGAAAGAGGATCATGGAATACATGTTATGAAGTTAGTCTTGCAAAAGAATTAATCAAAGACCATGGAGCTGTCATTTCTCACATTTTTAGAGAAGGGAATCAACCAGCTGATTTTTTTGGCAAATTTGGGAGTAATTGCAAAGGGCCTCACCATCATTGAATCTTTGCAAGATCATCAAAAGCTCAAAGGAATGATAAGGTTAGATAAAGCAAATCTTCCTCATTTTAGATTTTAAGCTCGTTATTGGTAATATTTCAATTTTTATAGGAATAGTCTTTATAGGACTCTTGTAATGAAGATGCGGTTTGTGCATTCTTCTAGTTTAGATTGGACGATGGGACAGATAAATCCCCCATCCTCCTGTGGAGGTAAGGTCTATGTCTCCCTTCACTTTTGTATTCTTTTTTTGGGTAATTAATAAAATTGCGGAGGGAAGTCCCCCTTCTTTAAAAAAAAAAAAAAGAATTAGATGTTACGATGCCAAAATATTTATTAACAAGTTTATGGATAATCTACACCAAAATATTAAATAAATAAGAAAATAATTTATCACACATAAATTTAATTAATCACAGGATATTGCAACCCTATTAACTATTGAAAAAGAAAAAATGGGACATATTTAACATGCATAATTAATTAGGGTACGATTATTTCCAGCTAGTCTAGTTTTCTTCTTCATTGATATCTTATCGTAAATCAAATGTTACCTTTTCTAGTACATTGCCACATTGTGTCCATTGTTTAAGTTAATATTAAATTCATCATGGTCTTGAAGGACTATATGCTTTATCAAACAACAATAATCGAACTCAACTATGCTTTGAAAATGATGGACATGAATTTTGTATGTGGTTCCTTAATCCAATATGAAGGAAGACAAAGGAAATTTTTTGAAAAAACACCAAGGTTTTGAAGAAGATTTACAATCTTGATATAATCCTAGCTAATGTGAAGTGTCCACAACAAAAAGAGACGAAACAAAAATGGTTAGTATAGCCTATATGCCATAACAAAAGATGGTGGTAGTAAGTATAAGCTTTAGGGAAATTGCATATTATTTTGGCTATTTTACGTATGCTAATTAGTTGATAAAACAATTCATTGAATTACAAAGAGAAATCTTAGAATACTAGTGTAGGCATATACACTTTAGTTTGCACTTTTAGTGGTATGTACTTGATCAATAATTGGCATGATTATCGTTCCAATAAAATAGTTCTTGAAATTCATAATGGTTTAAAATAAAGGAAATCTAAAAGAACCCGACATATACTTATTAAGTTCGCAAAAACTTGTGAGATTTCAGTGATCATGGCTCTAATAGCATTTTGAGACTATAAGAAAAAATCTATTATCATTTGAGTACTTTTCACTAAACGATAATTTAAAGGACAAAATACTTGGGTCGAAATCAAAATATGTACTAATTTTCTCAATTGAATTTGAACTCAAATTCGATGTTCTCTCTATTTTATTTGTTTCTTTTTTTTTTTTTTTTTTAGTAAAGATGTTCTTTTTTCTTTGGTCAGCAGGATGTTACTTTGATCAACACCAAATCGGAATACATATTTGGATGGATGCTTTTGAATTTCTTAACCAGTATATAATAGAATAAAATAAAAAATTTAAGAAAATTAGTTCAAATTGAAAAAATCCATAAAATTTTCAATTTCTTTACGTGATGCAACTGAAATAAATACACATCTAATTCAAATTGAGATAACTTAATTGTTAACAAAGAGTCCAGAATAATTAAATTAACCAAAATCAATATGCAACCAATAATAAAATCCAATAAATGAGCACAATTAACCAAAATTAATACACATCAAAATACACAAAATCATTTGAATGCTTAAAAACGACAACAAGAATAAAATTAAGACTCTCTTTTTACTAACAAACAACATATCTCAATCTACCAAGATAGTAGAATCTAAGGCAGTGATTGGTATGTGAAAATGGGTTGGGAATGGAATGACATTCCCAATTCTATTTTAATTCTCATGTTTGGTATGAGAGAATGAACTCATTCCCAAGGGAATCTCATTCTCAAGGGAATCTCATTCCCACATACACGGGAATAGTCATTCCAGACTAAATACATGTGAATAGCCCATTCTTATGTGTTTGGGAATAAACTTGACTGTCATATCCCTATATAATATAAATTTTACAAATAATTTATTTTTACAACAACAATGATAATAATAATAATAATAATAATAATAATAATAATAATAATTAAAAAATATAATAATAATTATTATTATAAAATAATAATAATTATTATTATTATTATGAAAATAAAAATAAAAAATAACAATAGTGATTAAATAATAACAATAATAAAAATAGTAATAAAAATATAATAATATTATAATGAAAATAATAATAATAATTATTATTATTATAAAAATAAAAAATAAAAATAATAATAATAATAAATAAATAAATAAACAAAAATAATAAAATAATAATTAAAACAAAAATAAAAAATAATAATAATAACAAATTAAAAAATAATAATATTGATTAAAATAATAATAAAAAATACTAATAATAATAATAATTAAGAAAAATAATAAAGAAAAAAATAAAAACAAAAATAAAAATAATAATAATACTAATATAATAATGATGATGATGATGATGATGATGATGATAATAATAATAATAATAATAATAATAATAATAATAATAATTGTTGTTGTTATTATTATTATTGTTGTTATTATTTTTATTTTTATATTAATTTTGTTAATAATAATAATAATTATTATTATTATTATTCTTATTATTATTTATTGTTATTATTATTATTATTATTTTTATTATTTATTATTTAATATTTAATATTTTTATTTTATTATTATTAATATTAATCTTATTTATGTTTATATTATTTACGGTTATTTTTAATACTATAATAATAAAAAGACAATCCTGTCATATTATACAAGTCATTCATATCATTACTCTTAATTCCTATAGCATACCAAACATATTATTCTTATTCCTAAGTTCATTCCATTCCTAGTTTCATTTCATTTCTTGGCTCATTCCATTCCTGCCCTCAAATCCATTCTAGTATACCAATCGCTACCTAATAGTAATTGGACGTAGAAAAACAAGTATAAATGGGGCTGAATTTATACCTCCAAATTATGTGCAGTGATTAGGGTTGACAGATAAAATGATCAAATTACATAGTGTTTGGAAACACTTATGGTATGAAATTCATTTAATTTGTAAATGAATTTTACAAGGATTTGTGTTTACAAATGAATTCTCTTGTTTGGAATTATAAAACAATATTAAGTGAATCGTGTCATTTTTAAATCCAAATTATGTTTGAAACACATGTGAAATAGGAATTAATAGTTATAGTTTACTTAAATACCCCTCATTCTATTCAATTGAAATTAGGCTATCATATAAGTGTTATTTTTCTCATTCCATTATTGATAATAAAAGAGAAATCGCAAAAAATTCGCAAGGAAAATCAAACAAATATCTGAAAGAGAAATAGTGAAGCGTATGCTTGAAAGGTTTGTGTTGTCGAAAGTAAAGTAATGGAAGATGTTGACTTTTTTTTTTCTTTTTTTTTGTCAAAGAGAAGTGAAGAAACGTTGGTTTTTTTAGGTTTTGATTACGTAACTTGGAAAAGTTAATCACTTAAACCTGAGGGTAGTTTTGTCCTTAAAAGATTAGTAACAAATTTGAAAAACGTGAATTTGCAAATTCTACCTCTTGGGCTCGAATTTAAGTAAAGCTTGTAAAAATCAAGATTTGTAAATATTGGATTTCAAATTTTTTAAAAAGGTGCAACCAAACACAAAAACTTAGATTTATAAATAAATTACACAAAATTTTGTAGAATTCATTTATTCTAAACATTATGAATTTAACTCTATTACATAGACTCATTGTGAATTTGAAGAATTATTATGTTTTGTAAAATTGTGTATGGTAAAATGAGCAATTTTCATTGATACCATATGTGGTTAAATAAGGAGTACATTTGTTGGCCTATACCTTATGAATCAGATTACAACAAATCAATTAATCATTTATCTAATGTACAAGATAAGTAGGCGATCTAATGTACAATGAGTCCTGCGTTAGTAAGGATTTGCATGAGATATGGTCATAAGAACGATTAACTCCAATACTCCCCTCAAGGTGGCGCATGAAGAGACAAAAAGCCTAGCTTGTGTAACAACCGATAAAATTGATTAGTACCGAGAACCTTTGTAAAAATGTCAACAATTTGAGCTTGAGAAGGAATGGCACGAGGAGCCAAAAGTTTAGTAAGAATGTGTGGTCGAATGAAGCGACAATTAAGTTCAATGTGCTTAGTTCACTCATGAAATACTGGATTGGTTGCAATGTGCATAGTAGCTTGATTATCACAGTAGAGATGGATAGATATTGGGTGATCTACGTGAAAATCATGAAGTAAACGTTTGAGCCACAAATAACTTCACTAGTGACCGTTGCCATGCTGCGATACTCAGCTTCAGTGGACGAACGGGACACCACAGTTTGCTTCTTGGAGCGCCAAGAAATGAGAGAAGTACCAAGGAACACAATGTAACTTGTTGTGGTGCGATGTGTGGTGGGGCATCCAGCCCAATCAGCGTCGCAATATGCCCTAAGCTACAACGAGCCAGTGGAAGGTAAAAGAATTCCTTGCCTCAGATTTCCTTTAAGATAGCGAAGTGCTCGAAAAGCTGCATCAAGATATGGTTGGCAATGATTTTGAATGAATTGACTAAGATATGTACTGCATAGTAGATGTCTGGCCTCGTGATGGTAAGATATAACAATTTTCCAACCAATCTACGGTATTGACTAGGATTTGTACAAGTGTCTCCTGAGTCTGCAACTAATTTGTGCTGATGCTCCATAGGAAAAAAAACTTGGCCATGCCCCTAAATTACCACTTTTAGCAAGAATATCCAATGTGTACTTTCTTTGATTTATGGAAATTCTTTCTGCCGAATGAGCTACTTCGAGCCCCAAAAAATACTTTAATTTCCCAAGATCTTTGATTCGGAAGGCATAGTCTAAATGATGCTTGAGCTTGACTATGTATGCATGATCATTCCCAACCACTATCACGTCATCTACATAAATGAGAATCGCGACAAAGATGCTAGCTTTGGCATATGTGAACAGTGAATAATCATTTTGAGATTGAATGAAACCAAGTTCAAGCAAACACGAAGTAAATTTTTTATACCAATTATGCGATGCTTGTCGCAGGCCATACAAAGATTTTTGAAGGTGACAAACTCTTTGCTCCCCCTTTTGATTAAAACATTGAGGCAACTTCATGTAAACTTCTTCTTCCAAATTGCCATGTAAGAAAGCGTTATTAACATCTAGTTGATGTAGCTCCTAATTTCGCACTGCTGCTACTGCCAAAAGACAACGAATGGTGACTAATTTTGCTACTGGTGCAAATGTTTCATGAAAATCCTCACCCTCAACCTGAGTGAACCCCTTTGCGACTAGCTTGGCTTTATATCGCTCAATCGATCCATCTGGTTTATATTTAATTCGATAAACCCATTTTGAATCAATTGCATGTTTGCCGTGAGGAAGGTCTTCAAGGGTCCATGTTTGATTTTCCTCAAGTGCCATGATTTCTTTTGCCATAGCTTCTCTCCAGTGTGACTGACGCACAACTTCTGTAAAGGATTTGGGCTCATCATTTGTAGTGATGACCGCTAAAAATGCATTGTGAGCTGAGCTAAATTTAGAATATGAAATATATGTATGGAGAGGATGTACCGTCGAGTAAGCTGAAGGAGTATGTGTGGAAGATGGTTGCAGAGATGGTGAAAGTTTACTTTAGCAGAATAAATTTTTTATTTTTTTGTAAACTTGCTCAAGTACCATGTAAAATTGTGTTTGACAAAATGAGCAATTTTCATTGATACCATATGTGGTTTAAATAAGGAGTACATCCGTTGGCCTATAGCTTATGAATCAGATTACAACAAATCAATTAATCATTTATCTAATGTACAAGATAAGTAGGCTATCTAATGTACAATGAGTCCTGCGTTAGTAAGGATTTGCATGATGTATGGTGATAAGCACGATTAACTCCAATATGTTTTTTTACCTAAATTATAAGGTCAAAGCACGAGTAAAATTTACTTTTGATTTATGGTCCCGATTAGGTATTGGCCTCTCTCTTTTAATAGAACTAGTCTTTTACCTGTGTAATGCACGGGTATCATACGAGTATAATGTGAATACTCTAAAAATATGAAAAATAGAAGCTATTTATTAAACTGTTTAATCACATTATCGATATACTATAATACATAGCTACTCTTTAAACTATATTATTACAAAAATAAATAAATAAAAAACAAATATAAGCACCGTTTTTTCTAAAAAAATGTGACAGTAATACTATTTTACATAGATCGGGTATTTCAAAAGATACATGTAGGTATCTCTTTTTTTCAAGTTGTTGTCTATACAAAGTTCACGTCATTCTTACTCCTTGCCTATCTCTTTGTAGGATATAACTGAAAACATATGATATGATTGAAATTAAAATAGTAAGCAAATCATCTCAGAAATCATATAGCATAAGACTTTAATTTTATTTCTACAATTACAATATAATGTAAACAATGATGAAAAGGAACACAAACATGTTAAATAGAATCAAATGAATGATATAAATAATAAGAAAGGCACACTTGTCTCGTTTATTCTTTTGAATACTTCTTTGTAAACCACATTGATTATATAGTTTTTGATATTTTATCATCGTAATCTTTTATGAACAAAACGTTACTCCTTGAAGGTGCACTTTTTTTGGGGTGGAACTTTCTCTGGTTCTTGTCCATGTAAAGAAAATTAGGAATTACTAAGACTAGACAATGTTAGTATAATTACTTGTTAGGCATTTAAAACAAATTACGCTTTTAAAATTTAAATATATTTTTTTGGGAAGGATTATTGTTTTTAGGAATGATATTTGAAGTAGTTTTCCTTTGTAGGATAATGTTATGGCAATTAACGTCTTGTTATTCTTTATCCTAGTGGCAATGTTTTTGCTGAACTACATGTATAATGACATTTATTTGGTCCCTGTAGCTGAAAAGGAAAAAGAAAAAAATATATGGCGTATATCTATGATCAAATGTCACCCAAATTTCGTATTTTGATTGGAATATGCTACTTTGTGACAATATTTTTACTTTTCTGTTAGACTGATCTGCTCTGGTTCTAGCTTCTATTTCATGGTTCGTTACTACTTTCATGATATATATTCATTTGGTAGAAAAACTTTAATACACTTTTTCTCAAAAGTTAACCTCTATCTTTTTCTGCCACTAATATCTTGTATATTGACATACATCATTGCTTTACCTTGTTATCCATCATCAAACTCATTGGGTCTTATGATTCCACCTCTCATCTAACTTATAACGACATTTCTCAACTACTTATTTTGATACACATATATATAGTACCACTTTTCATCTATTAGAGAATTTATCAGTCCAATGTTCCCTTTACACAAGAAATAGAGAAAAAACAAAAGTGAAATATTCAAAATACTAGAAAGCCTATGAAAGCGCAAAGCAATAGAAATGTCATCAACAATGTAAAACAAATAAATAAGAGCAAATGCAGCTGATTCTTTTCCTCTTTTATTTCATTCTTGTCAAGCAAGATTTCTTGATTTCTAAAAGCTCGATCCCAAATGTAGAAAATTATAACCGGTTATCAATATGAACAACACATTTCAGAAATGGCAAGAGCAGCCGTAAAATTAATGACATAATCTGACATCAGACGTGGTGAAGAAACCAAGTGTTTACTGAAAGCTAAGTTCTTAGGACAAAACCACAATAGCATGCATGATCTAAGCTGCAAACATAGGCAATAAAAACTTCTCTGTTCGCACAACCAAATGCAGCCATAGCGAGGAATGAAATCTTAAAAGATCAACTCACAAAAGTCCTAACTGTCAAATTGTCACCGCCACAAAATCATTGAATTGAAGACCTACCTTGCCGATACTAAAATGCCTTCATTCAACAACAAACTACATTGGTAATTTAAATGAAGATATAATAGAGTCCTAAGAGATAAGATAAAGATTTCTATAGAAAGAGATAAAAATGTTTAAATTTAAATGAAGATATGATAGAATCCTAAGAGATAAAAATGTTTAAATTTAAATAAAAATATAGGATTTAAATTTAAAATAATATGATAATATTGCATCTAATAATTTTAAATTTAAAAATCTTTACAAATGTTCATGAAGTTACACACGGCACTCTTGGTTGTTCTCTTAGAATATATAATGATATATGCATTTTTAAATTTCAAAATTAATTATGTAGTATATCTGCATCTAATTATGATTATTTAAATTTTGTAAAAAATGTGTACAGATACTCATAAAGCCATTCATGGTAACACAATCATTGTAAAGCCATTCATGGTACTAAGATGGGTCTGCTATATTACTTGTCCCGAAAAGCCCATCATACTTTGAAATAACACAATCATTGTAAAAGAAGAAATATAAATTGCATCAGATTAAATTGATAGAAGCCATTCATATATTAGATATAACATCTAATAAGCCAGATCAAACTCAAAAGAAAAATGAAGTGGGTGATTAAGATTTGTCTATAACAATGGTTAGAGACTTGACAATAATTATGAGGCAATTAATGTTACATAAGGAATAGTCTTCAAAATATTTACAATTTAATTAAGATATGGAATAAAGATATATAAAAGATTCTAAATTAGAACACAATCACATGCGAACATTTGATCAGTACAATAGTGATATAATATATTAAGAGGTTTCAAGTTTGAATCCCCATTTCGATCTTGATAATAAAAAAAAAAAGAGAAAGAAAAAATATACTGACCAGTAATTAGGCCTTCACGATCTCTGATCAACAATTGTCAAGTTCGAACCAAACACTTCAAGAACTTCAAGAAGAGTTGTGAGGAAATCAGGAAAAAAAAAGAAGGAGAAGAAGGAGAAATAACCTTTATTTTGAAGGATGAATGCACAACAATGACGATAAGGAAAAAAAAAACTAATGCTATTTCATTTATGTGACTTTGGAAACGTACAAAGTAAGAAGATAGAGATAAAAGAGTTTAAAATAAAGATAAGATAGAGTTATAATATACATATGATACAAATTTATGATATAATTTATTTCATAAATCAAGAGGTGTTTATAATTTTAATAATTTAATTTAATTATCATAAAAATATTAATAGATAGATTTACCCGTGGCATGATATACTTTTTTCTATAAAGACGCTCATTAAGAGCAATACCAGAATAGTCACGAAAATAAAAGCACTAATTAGTTTAGATAGATTTACCAATGCTCGTATTATATGTGAACAGTAGCACAACTTCAATAGAAACAAATATGTTATAGACTATATGCAAGAAGTCAACCAGTATAACATGGACTTCAAATAAGCAGAAGCTTACCACGTTATTTTAATGAAACATGTAAGGACTGTAATAAAGAGAAAAATTGATTCATAATTCACAAGCAATAAATTATGTATGGACTAATGAAAATTAGCGCTTGACACAAGGCACCAACTGATTTTTAGTCAGACACAAGCAGACGACAACATAATGCACTTTTAGACATGAAGGCTATATGTGCAAGCATTGGAGCGCGTAAACCTTCACAAAATTCATGATAATAGCTACAAAACCACATTTTACGTTATGAAAACTAAAGATAAAATACTGAAATAATTCAATATTCTAAAGCACAACTTATACCTAAGATAATTCAATATCGAGCAGTCAATAACATATAAAAAATTGAATCAATTCACTTAAACCAAGAGTTAAAATTGACATACAACGCCAACTTGAGTTAATATTCCAACACGAATGACTTGATACATCATGATCAATTATCATTCATTCGATGCGGCAGTAAAATAAAGAGTAAATATTGTTTCCTCTCTTAGTCAATGACAACAACCTCTTTTCTGCAGCCTGATAAAAAATTACATATCGAGTTAAAGTTGAAAAATCAAGGGGTAGCACTAATATTTTGATTTCAAGGGTCCAAAAGATGGTTAACTATATTTTGTAGAATATTATAAGAAACATGTTTCATAAAAAATAATTAAATAAAGAAGAAAAAATAATTTGGTTTTGTAGTGATGAATGCATGACAAAACCAAATGAGAAACGGTAAGAAGAAAAAAGAGGTTGTAGCATCTAATTTATAGTAATGTCATTTCATTAATCTGACTCCTTAGATAACTGTATAAAGTAAGGAGTTCTATGGATCGAAAAACATTTATACAAAGTCCAACTTAATGAAATGTTCCACGTTAGATTTATTTTCAATGCTATTTGCTAGACTTTATTGATAGAAGATCATATATATTAATACGCACATAAACGGGTATAAGTCTACAATATATACATGTAAAACACGTACATAAAAACATAATTCAACAAATAAACACATGCATGTATATATACGCATAATTTCATAATGTCATATGCATAAATAGAGATCTACCACAGATCATTCAAGTTAAAAATATAAAACAGAGGCATGATTTTACTTTTAATACACGTACGTACAAACCTAATTCAACAAATAAACACAAATACATGATTTTACTTTTAAGGCGTGTACCTACATACATGCACACTATCAAATTTACTTAAATAATATAAAGAAAAATTAACAACTAAGGCACAAGAAAAGGAGCAAGCCGGTAAAAAAGACTTTTAATCCTTGTGACCGAGATCAAATTTGACAATGAACCCAAATGCTTCAAAGGATGAAGGCCTAAACTTTAGAAACCAAAATAAAGTAAAATCACATATTAGAGAAAAAAGAGACATTAGAAGGCAAGATGAAAAAAAGAAAGAACAATTGCAGCTAAAGTAGAAAGATAATACTATCAAATACACTAACTTGCTATTGGAGTTAGGAATGAGAACTGTAGACCAGTCGAATGGAGTCGTACTTGCAGTTTGACAAGTAAAAAAAAAAAAGAATCTTCAGATATAGAGGAAAAAGAAACCAAAATGAAATAAAAATATATAGAGAGAATAAGAGAAATTATGAGGCAAAATGAAACAAAATCAAGAATTTTTGCAGCTAAAGCGGAAAGATAAAGTAAAATCAGTATACAATAACCTGGGTTGGAGTTATGAATGAGAACTATAGACCACTTGAAAACAAAGTTTGTGGAAACGTACCTGCAGTTTGACAAAAAAAAAAAGAATCGTACCTGTAGATAAAATCTAATAACGTTATTAATAAAGAGAATTCTACTGATAGTGATTAGCTTAATTTAAGGTTTAAATTAAGATTCGATAGAGTCTACGATAGATAGAAAGTCTTATCTGAATATAAGTTGTAAAATTAATTGATATGATTAGGATAATTATCGGTAACATTAATTTGCAAAAGTCTTTTTCAAAATTCAAAATTAATTTTGTAGTATATCTGCTTATAATATATATGCATATAATACTATGATTATTTAATTTTTGTAAAAGATAATATGATTATTTGATTTTTTGTAAAAAATATATGCAGATGCTCATAATGCGACACATGGTAAAATGGTTGTTCTCTTATAATATATAATGATAGTACTAGGGCTTGTGTTAGTTAAGAGAAACATTTAGGAGTACTAGGAGTTAATTACAGTATCTATTATGAGATAAATAACAATGTTTATATTTTTTTCCTTACCTTTCAAATGACCGAAGTAACTTTGCAAATCGTATGACCAAATCCTAGGAAGATAGAAATCTTGTATGTATCTTAAATCCTAAATACTTGGGTATTTTGTGAGTTAATTGTAGTATTCAAATAAAATTAAGAAATAATTTATGAATTAATTATTGTATTACAGGAGATCTGTACATTTTACGCAAATTGTACGACCAAATCCATTCTAGATATTGTATATCCTAAAGTACTTGAAAATTATACCGATAAAAAGAAAATATAAGATAGTTATATTATACACACACACATACATACACACACACACACACACACACATATATATATATATATATATATATATATATATATATATATATAATGTTTCTACTTTTTTGGGTCAATTATGATATAATTATAAGACTAATACTAGACACCAGCTTATTTTTATTACTAATTTATCACATTCTATGTAAATGTTTAGTTACGTTGACATGATACAAGAAGAGAGAGAAATAAAAAAAATTATTGTTTTAGAATGCCAATTAATTATTTATGTACGAGGTGATAAATTGGTGATGAAAATAAAGTCGTATATAACAATGCTCTGATTATAATTTCACAATAGTTTTGTACAATTTAGGTAAACTGTACGACCAAATCCTACGAGGATGCGATATCAAACCCTAGACTACATGCGATTGTTCCTAAACATTGAGCGACTATAAGTATACAACCAAGGGCATACGAATAGTCCATCGTGTACCTAATTCCTAGACCCTAATCTAATATACGAACCCAAAATACACCCACGAAATTCTCTGATCGTAGAATATAATTATAGAGATGGCAGACTGGACAGGTCTTCAGCATGATCTTGTTATTGAGATTGCTGAACGGGTTCCTTCCATGGAGAGCTACAACTCTTTTGGTGCTGTTTGCAAAGAGTGAATAACACCAAACCCCCATGTGGTGTGGCGTAAGTGCGTAGGACCCCCTATGGTGACAAAACCTCCTCCAGATCCCCCTGTGGTCTATGCCGTATTGCGTACGCAACCAAAAGTTAAGTTTCTGTCATATTTACTAGCAGAATGTTTAAAATGACCGTATTGCCCTTAATGTTATATTTGTTTTTTACTCTTTGCATTTAACTTTACGGTTTCCATTTAACTTTACCTTTACCATTCTTTCACCAAACAATCGCGAACGCAAGCTGTATAACTCACGAACACACGTTGTAAAATCAAGATCGGATGTTGCAAAGTCAAGATCGCAAGCTATAAAAAATTGGAATATCAAGATTTACGGCTGCAAATATATTGTCAGGTATGTATTGTTTCTATTTTATTTGTCTGTATTGTTGAAAACGACAAGCCACGCTCTTTGTTAAAACAAAAAAATTGTACTTTTGAAAGCGAACATATTTGCGAAGCACTTTTTATCCTTGCGGTCCCATTTCATCATTAAAAAAACATTTGATTTTGTCTTTTGGGTGTTAAGGTTTTTGCTTCTGGAATTTTAGGGTTTACTTCAGGGTTGAAGTTATGGTTTATGTAAAGTGAGTTAGGGTTTATAACATCTGTAAATTAAGGATTCAATTTATGCAATTTAGGGTTTCAATTTATGCAAATGAGGGTCTTCAATTTAGGGTTTTTGCAATTTATTGCATTTGCGATTTAGGGTTTTTGTGATTCATGTACTGCTCGATCATCTACTTGTGTGTGCAATGACTTTAATACATATGTTCTTTGTTACTATTGAATGAGCTAGTACTAATTTAAATGCCTATGTAAATTGGTTATTTCATAATGGAAGATGATAATGTTGGCGTAACTGATGATGAATTTGACAATTTTGGGATTGTAGATGGTTGTCTTGAATTGAGTTATGGTTGGGTGGTAGATTAGTCATAGAACCTAAAATTCAATATGTGGGAAGGAAGAAAGAAATGTACCCTAATGTGGTTTTAGATACTCTTAATCAGTTTAAATTGTTTGCTATGTATGAAGATGCTGGTGGTGATAAAAGTAATATATCTATCTACTATACTAGGCCTAGTACGCTTCATGATGGGATTAGGCAAATAACTGATGATGCAAGTATTAGGGAGTTCCAATCCCGATGTGAAAATGAGGCTTATGTACGGGTTTACATAGTAGAAGAATATGAGCCATTAGATGTAGTGGATACTGAAGGACAATCACAGTTTAGAAATGCAATAGTGTTGTATAATGGAGTAGAAAGAGTATATGATAAATGTGGTACAACTAATGGGGGAGTTGATGAAGGTGATAGAGGAACTACAATTAATGAGGGAATTGAAGGAGTTGATGGAGGTGATAGAGGGACTGCAACTAATGAGGGAGTCGAGGGAGTTGATGGAGGTGATAGAAGGACTGCAACTAATGAGGGAATTGAGGGAGTTGATGGAGGTGATAGAGGGACTGCAACTAATGAGGGAGTTGATGGAGGTAATAGAGGGACTCCAACTAATGAGGAAGTTGATTGGAGTGAACTATTCATCAACGATGATTACCATGGTTCAGATGTGGTGAATGAAGCCTCTGAGCATTTATCTACTATGGCAGAAAATAATTCAAATTGTCAGGAGAATATTGAAATAGAGAACGAGGGACCAAATATGGATGAAGAAAATAATGATGAAATGGAGAATGAGGGACCAAATTTGGATGAAGAAAATAATTCAGATTCAGATTCAGATGATGCAGATTATGAAATGGAGAATGAGGGATCAATTTCTGATACAGATTCAGAAACTCCTAGCTTGGTTTATGAAGACATTGAGAAGTTAAGTGATGAAGATATTTTCAAGGAGACTGGTGAGGAGGTTAAAACAAAAAGAGAAAGATATGTTGTATTGATGAAAAAACTTGGCAGGAGTTACAGTAAGGGAAAAAATGCACTAATGATACAGAGATTACTGGAAAAGGTGATGAAGAGTGGGACAATGATGTGGAAGTAGAAGATTTAAATATGAGGGGTTGTGATGGCAAACCTGCTGAGAGGTGCTTCCCAGAGGATACAGATGGTGTAAAAATGAAACTGTTTGATATGGTTAAAGGAATGAAGTTTAAGAATGTTGTGGAATATAGGAGGGTGCTGAAAGATTGGGCTGTGAGAAAGGGCATTGATTATAAATTGATTAAAAATGATCCCACAAGAGTTAGAGCCAAATGTACGCATGCCAATACTCATGGGTGTACATGGACTATACTTGCGTCTCTTGTGAATGGTGAGGAAACTTTTCAGGTGAAGACCCTTGAGGGAGATCACAAATGTGGCCATAGGTTTGATAATAGATTGGCAAACTACAAGTACAATGGAAAAAGGATGAGGAAGCATGTGAGGAGTAACATAGATGAGTCAATATCTGATATGCAAACAAAGATTCATGAGAAGGTGAAAGTGATTGTTAGCAAATACAAAGCAGTGAGGGCTAAACAAGTGTCAACCAAGTATATAGAAGGGGATGTTGTTGAGCAGTTTGCTATACTCAGGGACTATTGTGCTACAGTTCTTCACTATAATCCAGGCAGTACCATTTTACTGAGGGTTGATAGGAGTTTGGGTGAACCAAGGTTTGAATGGTTGTTTTTTTCAATGGCTGCAATGAAGAATGGTTTTCTTGCTGGTTGTAGGCCAATAATAGCATTAGATGGGTGTTTTTTGAAGACATTGTATGGGGGACAATTGTTAGCCGCGGTTGGTCGAGATGGTAATGATAATATGTTTCCAATTGCAATAGCGTTGGTACCAATTGAAAGGAGAGAAATATGGTCATGGTTTTTGAATGAATTGCACACTTTGATAGGCAGCCCTTATGAGAAAGGTTGGGTATACATTTCCGATAGACAAAAGGGATTATGTGAAGTATTCCGTGATGAATACCCAGGTATACAACACAGGTTTTGTGTGCATCACATGTATCAGAATTTTAAGAGTAAATTTGGGGGGCTGACACTTAAATTGTTGTTTTGGAAGGCTGCATCGACAGCAAATATCAAGGAATTTGAGAGATGTATGAAGAGCATAGAGAAAGCTGATCCAAAAATTGATGGTAAAGAGAATGCATTTGAGTGGTTGTCAAAAATACCTCCAAATAATTGGGCAAGATCACATTTTCCAACAACTTCAAAGTGTGACATCTTAGTAAACAATATATGTGAGTCTTTCAACAATTATATCCTGGAGGCTAGAGACAAGCCAATTATAACCATGCTTGAAATGATTAGGGGCAGATTGATGAGCCGGTTGCAAGTTAAGAGAGTGGGAATGGAAAAATATGAAGGCACTATCTGCCCAAACATACTGAAGAGAATCAATAAAATGAAGGGTGAATCATGTGCTTGGTGGGCTAATTGGTCAGACAATGAAGAATATGAAGTTGTTCAAGACTGCTATAAACATGTTGTCAATTTAGACACCAAAACGTGCACATGTGGAATGTTTCAACTGACTGGAATTCCATGTACTCATGTTTTGGCATGCATAACCAGATATGGGAAAAATATGGAATCATATGTGGATCAATGTTATTCTAAAGATGTTTATATAAGTGTATATGCAGATATGATTCATCCAGTTCCAGGCCCACATGACTATGTAGATGGTGGTAGTGAGGCATTAAAGCCACCATTAGTGCACAGAAGGACTGGCAGGCCATCAAAGGCAAGGAAGAAGACTGATGCAGAGTTGAAAAAGCAAACTGAAACTGTCTCTACAAGGAAAGGTCTGCCCATTACATGCAAAAAATGCTTGCAAAAAGGACATAATAAGGCCCATTGCAGAAATCAGTTACATCCTAATTCACCATTGTTAAAGGTAATCTCTTATATTTGAAGTTTGCTATATCCTAAATGATATTGATACATTCTACTATGCAGAACATGAAGACCAATGAAGAACAAAGCAACATGGAGTATAATCAGCCCATAATGGAGTAATAACAATCCAACTCACATCATGTAAGTAGTTTTTTTTATCATTACTTCATTTTATTGATATCATATTCCATTAAACAATTTTTTTTCATATTGAATGTATCATAATACGCAAGAGTCGAACTTTGCATCGCAAGAATCGTACCTGTCCTCCAACCTACCACCAAGACCAAGATCAAGACCAACTGTTGCTGTAAGAGGTAGAGGTCGAGGAGTTGCCACTGACAGTTTGGGTATTGGCAGTGGTAGAGAAGGTATTGCAACTATTAGTTTGAGTGTTGGCAGAGGTAGAGGAGGTAGTGCAAGTCATGCTTCAAGAGATGGTGTTGGCAAATCTACAGATGTTGGTAGATCCATAGGTAAGGGTGAAAGATCTGCTGGTGGTGATGAACCTGCTGTGGGTAGATTCGCAGGTGGTGATGCATCTGGTATTGGTAGATCTGGTGGAGTCACAAACACATGTGGTGGAGGAACTAGTAGAGGTGGTGCAACCCAATAAAGAAAAAGGGTTGCAAGCATTTCTGAGGTTTTGGATAATATCAAGAACAGAAAAAGAATATGGCACCCATGACCTAACTTTAAGCATGTGGCACCCTTTTTGAACTTTCTGAACAAGAATATGGAACATGTAGCTTTTACTCTTTTGGTTTTGCAATATTTAATTGTGGAGTGTTCCCTATGATTTACACATGCTTATGTGGGGCAAAGTTTGTTTTTTTTGGATGTTGACATGCTTATGTGTGGAACAAGTAGTTTAATTTTTGGATGGTTAACTTTAATGTGTACTGATAAGTATTATTATAAACAATTGATTTCTATCTTTATCTTCGTGTTGTGACAATCTCTTTTTCAATTTAACTATTATTATTATTGACAATGGAGATTTCGATAACATAATACATATTATTAAAACAAGTCTTCATTACAGGGATAAACTATTTCAAACAAGCCTTCATTACACCAATTCAAAATGTACGACCACAAAACTCAAGATGACCAACTGCAAGTCATCTTCCAAATTAACAATGGTCATCCCTAACTACTTTTCATTTCTTCGCGATTATAACAACAATGAGTATCACAATCAAAATACACAAAATAACACCAACATGAAGAAGCATCATTGTCAGCTTTGTATCATCTTCATCATTCTTCCTTATCCTCATTGTCGTCATCTTCTTTTTCTTTTTCTTCAACATGGATGTCACCTCGTCTTCACTATCATCATTGTCGCTATCATCCAATCTTTCAGAGACAGAAATCTCAACTCCTTTCCAAGATGCCATGATCGGCTCACACCAATTAAAGTAATTGCATAAATCACAATTGTAGAACAAACAGTCTTTCGAGGCCTTTTTTTTGTCTATTACCACTAGAATCTCAGCCTTACGATGGCAATGGCAATACACATTTTGATATCGCAAGTCAAGTGCAGGTTCTTTGTAACTTCGGCTCCTTTGACTTCGAGTGCTTGATGTTGACATTGTGATATGTGCTACAACATTAAGCTCAATAAGCAACTCACAAACAAATATATTTACTTACAATAACAACAAAAATTAAAAAAAACTTGGATTCTATGTACTCACCAAACTACGACAACAGCGAAGGACTTCATTACTCAACCACAACAGCAGCTAAAGAATTCCTTACTTAAGCTCACCAACCACGACGGCGACGTCAGCTCACATAAGACACAAATGACTTAGGTTTGTTAGCTGACTTCGATTTTAACAAGAATGGATGCTCAGTGATGTTTAATAGTGAAGTGAGGGGTATTTCGGACAAAATCCAGCTGACAATGTCGTTAATAAGCACTAACAGCCGCATATGCAACACGTGATACACACTTCCTGTTAGTTTGGACGGAAAATATGACGGAGGGGGGTCATACGCAATGCGTCATAGACCACAGGGGGGTCTAGAGGGAGTTTTGTCACCACAGGAGGGTCATACGCACTTATACCACACCACAGGGGGGTCTGGTGCTATTTACTCTGTTTGTAAAAAATGGCGAGATGCTGCTACAAAAGGCCATCCCAACCAAACAACTTTCGAGGGACCGCGGCTTATGCACGCAGAGAAAGAAGAAGAGAAAGGGTCTTCACCAGAGGAGTAGTAGCAGCAGGAGGGAACGCGTGAATTTTCCAGCGTCTCATTAGGCGGCAAGACTCGTAAGATTTTCTTACCTGAAGCTTGCAAAAAACGTTGCTTATCATGCAAAGATTGGCTATTTGTAGTCACCGAAGATGAAATCCAAGCAAGTCTTTTGCATCCATTGTCGTGTGTTCAAATCCATCTCCCTAAACTTAATACCTTTCCGGATTATGATAGTCTGGTCTGTTACAACTTGCATTTTGTCGAAAGGGTTGTTTAACTGCAGATCCAAGTTCAACCACTTACTTTATTGTCATGGTCATATGGGGTTGTCAAAACAGGTTCGGGTTTTACAAGCCAAGAGATACCTCCTGGACTGCCATGGATAAGTGGTTTGCTCCATTTCATGATCTAGTTTATTTCAATAACAAGTCATACGCATTGGATTGGCACAGCAGACTTGTAACATGTGATATTCACGGACCAAACCAACTCAATTTCACCAAGTCTTTGCTCTGCCACCAGAGCTAATTCAAAAGAAGTACTTGGTTGAGTGTTCGGGGAAATTTCTTATTGTTTACAGAGAGGTATAAATACAAGATGATTTCTCTTACAAAACTGTAGAATTTAAGGTTTTTGAGGTGAACATTGAAGATGGTACGTGGGCGGAGGTTAGGGATTTGGTGAATAAAGCTCTATTCTTGGGCTATAACTCTTCATTTTCCGTTGAGTGTTCTAAGCTCAATAATTGTAAGCCTAATTGCATATACTTCACGAATGATAGCACGGAGCTATACTTTGCTTCAGAGGAGGGAGGTGGCAAAGATATGGGCATCTTTGACTTATCGGATGGAAGCATCAAGCCTTTGTTTTCCGAGACAAGATATAGCTGGATTACACCACCAACATGGATTGGACCAAGCTTTTGATGAAACAGAGAAAAATAAGAGGAAGAGTAGAAGAATCAAACAAGTTTAAATTATCAACTTGAAGCTTGCAAAGCTACACCACCGTCCTTGGAACACTGCCTAAAGGCTCAGCAAATGAAAAAAGAAGAATCAATGAACAAAGTCTTTTTCATAATGAAAATACTGGTTTTTTTTTTTTTTTTGCGTTACAAGGAAGCAATTCCAAAATTAACTAGTCTTATACCCGTGCGATGCACGAGTGTGATGTAAATATTCTAAACTATGGAATATATAATTAATTAATTCAATTTTTTAATTATATTATTGAGAGATTATAATGTAAAGCTATTCTAAATACTATGTCATTACAAAAAAAAAACAAATATAAGCACCTATTTTTTAAAAATGTGACAGTAAGCACTTTTTACATAGATCAAGCTTTCAAAAGATACATGTATGTATCTCCTTTTCTTAGGTTGTTGTATCCTAAGTTTTTTTGTTTTGTTCTTTTTTAATTTTTTTTCAAATAAAAATAAAGGAGTTTAAATAAAGATAAGATAAAGTCCTAAAATATATAGAATAGAACCTTTAAATATAATCATAATCTAATTTAATAAATCAAGATTTTAGTTGAAAGTCATTTAAGCAAAGGCCAATGTAATGAAAGTTCCTTGTTGGACCCCTTTTTAATGCAATTTTATTTTTACCAAAAAAGAAAATCCACTCTAGACCTTTTTTCAATGCAATTTTATTTTTTACCCCCCAAAAAAAAAGAAAAAGGTCACATGTTGAACCTCTTTTTCAATACAAATTTCATTGTTTACCAAAAAAAAAGAAGTTCCACATTAGACCACTTTTTCCATGCAACCTTTTTGACTAAAAATAAAATAAAATTTTCACATTAGACTTTTTCTTGAGCGATTTCATTTTTTACCCAAAACAAAAAATTCATGTCTAACTTCTTTGTCAATACAGTTTCATTTTTAACCAAAAAAAAAAGTTCCATGTTGGACCTTTTTCAGTATAATTTTATTTTTTATCAAAAAAATTAAGGTAGTTCAACTTGGACCTCTTTTTTAATGCAATTTCATTTTTTATCAAAAGAAAGTACGAGTTCAATGTTGAATATCTTTTTCAATAAAATTTTATTTTTGAAAAAAAAAGAAGAAGAAAAGTTCCACATTGGACCAAATCTAATCATTGCTACGAAGCTAAAGAGATGACAAAGAAAATCTTAAATAAGTAAGAAAACATAACAGATGTAAATAAATATAATTTCCTTAATTTGAATTTACTGGTAATATATGTCACCTAAATATGTTTTCATTTCAACATTATTTATGTGCCATTTAGGATAGAAAATGATAGGTAAAGACAAATATGTATCAAATATTTAATCTTTTGGATATAGTAAGATTCTTTTTTTTTTGTCAGCTTGATTTTTTTAAATTAATCAATCTTTTAATTAAAGCATAAATCAAATTTTAAGGGGGAGGTATTGTCATTTAAAAAATGAATGTCAATTTTTTTCTACTTATTTATGGCTCTTTTATATAATTTTTACTATATAAAATTGAATTTTCTAAATTAATCAAGCTTTTAATTGAAAAATAAAATAATTTTATGAGAGAGGTTTTGTCATTTAAACAATAAAGGCAGATTTTTTTTTTGATTATTTATGATTTAAATTTAAATTTCAATATATGAGTCGAATGTGTAATTTTTTTATATAAAAGTAAAAAGAAAGAAAATAGACATTTTTCTCGATGAAATTTTATTTTTGATAAAAAAAAAAAGAAGAAGAAAAGTTCCACACATCTTACTTATTTCTTAATGCAATTTCATTTTGGACCCAAAAAAAAAAAAGAGAAGTTCAACTTAGACCTCTTTTTCGATGCTATTTTGGATGATGCCTAACTATTGTTACAGATCTTGTGAGATAGCAAATAAGATTATAAATAAATAGATAAATAAAATAACAAATGAAGATAAATGTAATTTTTTAATTTTAATTTTATTTATAATATCTACCACTTAAACTTGTTTTCATTTTGTTATTATTTACATGTCACTTAACACAAAAAATAATATATGAAGACAAATGTGAATCAAATATTAAATTTATTAGATGTAAGCAAGATTCCTTTTTTTTGTGTGAGATTAAAAATTTTAAATTCACCAAGCTTTTAATTAGAAAATAAAATAATTTTATGAGAGAAACCATTTCATTTAAAAAATGAATGTGGAATTTTTTTCCACCTTTTTATGATTCTTGAATGTAATTTTTTCTATATTAAGTGAATTTTCTAAATTGATAAAGCTTTTAATTGAAAAATAAAATTATTTTATGAGGAAGGCTTTGTCATTTAAAGAACGATGTATAATTTTTTTTCGCTTATTTTAAGTGTTTTGGATAGAAGTAAGATTCTTTTTTTATTTATTTATAGAAATGGTACTTATTTGATTACTTGTAGCATAATAGTGCTTTAAGATGGAAGTGAAAATACTTTTTTCTTGTTGTGTGTTATCTATTATGTTTAGAAGAATATTTTCAACATTTGAAACATTTCAACAAATTATAGAATGCATTTGCGACATTTTCTGGATCATATTACATAATAGAACTATGATAATTTATTTTATTTGAAAAAGGGTCTAGCAACTCCTATTACTGTAAACACCATTAAAATTACAATTATTAATGTAAACAACATTCGGTGAATATAAAAAGGAATACTAATTCAGTTATTAGATATCTAAAGTTACCATTATTAGTATCCATGATCGTATCTCTATCATTGTACACTTGATCAAGTATTTTTTTAAAATTATATTTAATTCAAGAAGATACATCTATTGCTAATAATGAAATTAAAAACATATAGGGTAATAATAAGGAAAAAATTATTGCTCATTTTTTCAATTTTTTTGTAGAAAAATATTAGTTTTAATACGTAGGAAGGTGCCAAAAAAACTTTGACCAAAAAAAAAGAAAAGAATGAACATAATATCCTAGGAAACACTGAGCAAATTGCATCATTCAATTGATGACGATATATGGTATCCTAAATGATTCTGATAATTAAAAATTAATATAGCGCCTCATTAGAGAACAATTAAACAAAGGAAGGTAAATAATCTCATTTTCAAGTGATTAATGCATAGTAACACTTGAATGAGAAGCAAAAAAGAGAGAAAAAGACTACAACTCATGCAAATTCACAATAATTTGATTCAATAAAGAAGTTGTGTGTATAGCTTTTGTTAAATAAACTTATACAGATAGAGATAAAAGAAGTTTATATGAAGATAAGATACATTCCTATGATACATAGAATACAAACTTTAGATATAATCTAATTTAATAAATTTGTTGGTTAGTTTTGTATATGAATTTTGTTTTATCAGAGGTATTTAGGATCAAGATAGTACAAAATTGAAAATTTTCACAAAATCGGATAACATTTTTATTTTTTTAGTAGGGGTATTAATTTGCTTAAATTTAATCTAATGGTTGGTTGTATGTTTGGATTTTGTCAATAAAATAAATTCGAAATTATATATATTAATTTTTCTGGAGGGATGTTCTTTTGCTTATATGTGACAAGGTGATTATTACTTTATAATGTTGATAGATATATAATTTAATAAATTAAGATTTTATGCAAACTCCAACATAAAAAAAAAATCATGTTAAACCTCTATCAAACTGGGACCAAAACTGCATGGTCTAAAATGAATATATTATCACCAAAAAAAAAAGAATGAACATAGTATCCTAGAAACTATTGAGTCAATTGTATCATTTGATTTATGACAATATGGTCTCTAGAATGATTCCCATAACTAAAAATTAATATCTATAAGGAAAAAATTATTGCTCATTTTTTTCCATATTTTTGTAGAAAAATATTGGTTTTAATACATAGGAAGGTGCCAAAAACACTTTGACCAAAAAAAAAGAAAAGAATGAACATAATATCCTAGGAAACACTTAGGCAGTAATTGGTATGTGGGAATGAGTTGGGAATGGAATGACATTTCCAATTCTATTTTAATTCCTATGTTTTGTATGAGTGAATGAACTTGAGAATGTCAGTCTCAAGGGATTCTCATTCTCACATACATGAGAATAGCCATTCCAGACCAAATATATGAGAATGGCCTATTCTCATGTATTTGAGAATAAACTTGACTACTATACCCTTATTATATAACATAACTTTTATAAATAATTTGTTTTACAATAATAATAATTACAAAAGATAACAATAATTATTATAAAAATAATAATTATTATTATTATGAAAATTATAATGAAAATAAAAATAATAAAAATAATAACAAAATAATAAAATAATAATAATAACAAAACTAAAAAATAATAATAGTGATTAAATAAAAATAAAAATAAAAATAATTAAAAATATAATAATATTATTATGATAATAAAAATAATAATTATTATTATAAAAATAAAAATGAAAATAATAAAAATAATAATAAATAAATAAATAAAATAATAAAACAGAAATAAAAAATAATAATAGTGAGTAAAATAATAATAATAAAGTAAAATAATAATGATAAAAATAAAAATGAAAATAATAATAATAATAATAATACCAATTTAATAATGATAATAATAATAATAATAAAAATAATAATAATAATTGTTGTTGTTATTATTATTTTTATTTTTATTTTGTTATTAATAATAATTATTATTATTATTAATATTATTATTTATTGCTATTGTTGTTATTATTATTATTATTTATTATTTATTATTTTTATTTTGTTATTATTTTAATTATTTGTTATTGTTTTTATTATTATTATTATTTTTATTTATGTTTATATTATTTACGGTTATGTTTGTATTTATTATTATTTTTAATATTATAATAGTAAAATGACAATTATGTCATATTATACAAGTCATTCATATTACTACTCTTAATTTCTAGAGCATACCAAACATGTCATTCTCATTCCCAAGTTCATTCTATTCCTTTGCTAATTCCATTCCTGCCCAAATCTATTCTAGTGTACCAATCGCTACCTAAGCTACTTGCATTATTCGATTGATGACGATATATGGTATCCTAAATGATTATGATAATTAAAAATTAATATCTATATAGGAAATAATTATTGCTAATTTTCTTTTCTTTTTTTCTATTTCATGGAAAGTTTATTTCAAAAACATTCTCCAAAAAGATTGACAGAAACAATATGTAATATTATACTGAAAAATATCAAAAACAAAGTATAAAATTAAGTATAATATCAAAATAAAGTACAAAAATAACTTTATAGTAGATCATAAATATCACATGATATATAAACCATCAAACAATAAAACTTGAACAAAATCAATGAATGACTTTTGAATACAAATCTTCTTCTTCCTTAACCATCTTTCTCGTTTTAGTAAGGTACATCTCAAATCTAATTTTATCATTCTCTCTATCTATTGCCTATCCCAAACCCTCTTCGAGGATGTGACGCAGAAACTTGAACCACTCGACAACATTTTCAAAGCACTGGGATATTACACCAATTTCTTGCAGCATAAAATAAAATTAATAGTGATGAGTAAAAACAATAAGCAAACAAAATTAGTATTAGTAATAATTATGAAATCGATTCGACTATTGTTATATTAACAATCATCTTGTCAGCAACGTTAGCATAACTTAATCCAATTGCAATAACATCAAATAATTTGATAAAAAATAAAAACCAAACTACACAAATAAATTAATTATAAATTAAATAATAATAACTTGGAGTCATCGAATAAAAAGACACTAAGATTTATTTTATGAACAACTATCACCTAGTTTACAAAAGCAGAATAAAAAATTTGCAGATCATATATATACACATTAGGGTCATGTGATCTATACAAAAAAATGAGTTTAAATAAAGATAAAATCTATTTCTAAGATACATGGGATACAAACTAAAGATAGAATTTGAATAAATCTGCAAGTTACTTTTGAATATGGATTAAGTTTTATTAGATATAGTTTTGAATATGGATTAGGTTCTATCAGATATATTCAAGATAGTAAAAATAATTTTTTTTGCATCACTTATTCAAGGATAATATTATTTTTTAGAAAGAGCGGTTATTTGCTTACACATGACATGATGATTATTACTTGAGGGATGCTTATTTGCTTACACATGGCATAATAAATAGTTATTCCCTTGTAATATTAATAGATAGATATAATTTAATAAATCTAAGATTTTAATAATTGGGAGAGGTTTAGAGAAACTCCTATGTAATAAAAAATTCTATGTTAATTAAAAATTAATATCTATATAGAAATTTTTTTTGCTAATTTTCTTTTCAATTTTTTTTTGTATAAATATATTAGTTTCAAATACGTAAGAAGGTGTCAAAAAAATTTCAACAAAAAATATGCCAAAAACTAAGTCCATAATTTAGCTAAGTTTTGTAAAAGTATATCAAAGATTAAGTCATAATTCAGCAATCTTGTTTTTCCAAAATTCATATAGAAGTATATTGGTTTTTATATGGATGTCAAAAAAACTCAATCAAAAAAAAGTGCCAAAAATTAAATGCATAATTTAGCTAAGTTTTGTAGAAAATATAAAAAATTAAGTCATATTTTAACAATTTTGGTATTCCAAAATTCATATAGGAATATATTGGTTTCTATGTGGATGTCTATGCCAAAATTTTAGTTCATAATTTAGCTAAATTTTGTAGAAATGTATTGAAAATTAAATTATAAATATAGAAGTTTGAATATGTAATAAACAGATAAGATGGTTGAGAAATAAAAATGATTGCTTTTAGCTAAATTTTTATAATTTTAGTAGATAAAACTAAAAGTTTCAATATGTAAGAAACAGATAAAATGGTTGAAAAATAAAATTATTCCTTCTATTTGGAAAATTTTAGTTGAAACAAAAAGAAGAAAATTACACATGGCATGATAAAAAGAACACGGTGAAGCTGGCAGACTTTGGATCTGCCAGGGATATTAATTTCCCAAGGGATTATACTCTAGGGGAAAAGGTATAACATGCAGCAGTTCCATGTTATCATTCCTCTGTTTTAATTGATTTATTTTGTCTAGAAGTTCCTGATTAGTCGAATAATTGACATGAGCTTTCCAGTTCAGATTTTCTAAAAACTATTTTTGTCTCCTAATCTTAGAAATTTTTCTAGTGTCATTTGCCATCTTCTATAAAATATGAAGGCTGTCATGATAGTCACAAGATTTTGCAGATGAAATAAGGATGCATGGGTTGTTTAAACTATAAACATAAATTCCAATTGGATATGGCGCTACTGCTTGATGAACCCATGTTGCAGTGGCCCAGCACGTCTTATTCTTTCATTCTTTCTTTCCACCTGCAATAGTTGTAACCATTTACATATTGATGGTGATATGCCTTAGGTTGGAAGTTTGTGGCATTGTGCATCGGAACTTTTACTTGGCTCCACAGACTACTCTACTTCAGCTGATATATGGTCTGCGGGTTGCATATTTTCTGAGATGGTCAATCTGAAGCCTCTATTTGCTGGATTGGGGAAGATTGATCAACTGAAGAGTATTTTTAGGTGTCACTTATCTTCACTGCTCACTTGATTCCTAGAAAATGTGATCATATTTTGAGTTGCGTAATTCTACTTACCTTTCGCTTTCATTTTGAAGAATTACTGGCACCTCAAATGAAGAAAATTGGCCTGGAGTAACCTCCTTATACACTGACCTTGAAGAATTCGAAAGAGCTAAACCTGTGGTAATTCAGCCTCTGTTTTGATCTCATTGTTACCTAAAGAAAATAAGATCCATCTGTATTTTTACATTCTTCTCTTTCTGACATGCAGAATCTGGCAAAAGAAGTCCATAGTCTTGAACCTGCTGGCCTTGATCTTCTATCTGTAAGCATGGCTTTTCGATTTTTTCCAATGCCCTCGGATAGATTCAGCTGATAACGAACATAGCAACAATTCTCTGAACGTCCAATAGAAAACAAAATAGTCTACTTTATAGATTCAGAGACAGATTTATAATGGAATTACACACAACCATAATAATTTAAAAAATGGTTCTATCATGCATGTTATATAGAACTCACGAAACCTAGCTAGAAAAAGAATTACACATAAATATAATAATTAAAAAAATGAAGCTTTATCTCTTTTACATTTTTTTTCTTAAATAAAGATATACCTTGTAATGTCACCAGACTCATTGGTGAGAGTTTCCATGCCAACTATTCCCACGGTAATCTACAAATTTCATCCATAATAAATACATCAATTACAGTATAAAAAACAATTAAAATATATAAGGGAATAAACTGATTTTAGTGTGACTCAATGTCAAAAAATAAAAAGATGTGACTAATGTACAGTAACATTAACTGATTCTAATCTGATAGTTAGTTGTGAATATGTATTATAGCTATTAGATACATTCAAGATAGTGTAAACATATTAACTTAATTTAAATTTTAAATAAAGATATGATAGAGTCCTAGATAGAAAAATCTTAACTAAATATAAGTTTTAAATTTAAATAGTATGGTTAGGACAATATTGCATCTAATAATTATCAATTATATTATAATCTGTAAAATTCATTTCCAAATTTCAAAATTAATTATGTAGTATATCTACATATAATAATATGATTATTTAAATTTTGTAAAAAATATTTACAGATGTTCATAAAGTGACACATGGCAAGATGGTTGTTCTCTTAGAATATATAATGATTAACTAACAACTATCTTTAGTTTAGCGAGATATTAATTTATCGATAAATTAATAACTATTAATTTATAGAGATGTTTTTAATTTTTTTGGCTTTATAGTAAACATATTATGATTATGATGTCTTTTTTTAAAAAGTGACTTGTATTTTTTCCATACAATTTAAAAAGATAAGTAATGAGAATAGAAGATAAAATTTAATTTAGTAAGATTATAACAAAGTTTCTCTAATCTTGTATCCAAGTTTTTGTAGGATTAAGATGAAAACTAATTTCTTTAATCTTGTATCCTAATTTTTCTCAATTTTTTCTCTTTAAATAATTAAATATGAGATTCAACTAGATTTGAAGTTCAACAAAAGACAAGTTACTCTTGATTCATATTTTAAGAAAACCTCATAGTTAATTTATTATGTACTTTTTAGATAATTATTAATTTATGAAATATTTGGGTCAATAAAATATAAAGAAATTTTTTTAAATGTATTATCTTATAATTTTATCAAATTTATCAACTTTTTACACTGGTCCCAAGTCGGGACTGGACATTTTTATTAATTAAAAGAGATTATTAATTTATCGAGTATTAATTTAAAGAGGTTCTACTGTATGTTTATTTCAATAATATGCTTCCTTGAATTTCTCATTATTTTCACTTAAGCATATATAATTCGTGTTATAGTTTATAAGCATACAAATTATCATCTTTGATTTAAAAGATGGAGTATAAAGTTTATAGCTTAATTAGATTATATAAAGATTCTATTATATTATCTTATTACATATTATTCTATTAGTTAATTCTAACTTCCAATTCTTTCAAAATAACATCTAAAATTTGGTTGAAATATTCTTTTCCTTATATTGGAATTTAGTGTCTAATAGTATACAAAAAATAGTGAGATGGAAAATATCTAACCCTCCATTTTTGCTTTGACAAATTGAATTACTTGAAGCCTATTATGTTGATTATCACTTGTGCTTTTGTTTATTACTTCGGATAAGAATTTTGAAACGGAATGGGCTAATTATAGCTTAAAACAGGTAGAGTTTGGTTTGATAATTGTGTTCATTAAGTATGATTCTCATCATTTATGATTTACCTATTTAAACTTGCATCAACAGTCTGCTTTTTTTTTTAACCCCACCCCGACGTCCCACAGTTTAATGAGATTCTAATCCTAGTTTCCCAACTCAATGCAAGTGAAAGTAACTCACTACTAAGTTACTCTTCAATCTCACATTAAACGTCTTTTTTGGATCAAGGGGAATAGGATGAAAGGAGTGGTAGTGGGAGAATAAGGAGTTTACTCCCTCCTTATGTTTGGATTGGGAGGACAAGCGGATGGATGGGCGTATAGGAGGCATTGGTGTCCCTCATATACCCTAAAATTTAATCCTCCCAAATTAGGGTTAAACAGAGGGAGGGAAAGTTTTTTCTTTTTTAAAAAAAAAATCTTCAAAAAGTTCAATCCTTTTGGACGTTTTGAACGTCCCAATCCCAAGCTGACATGTATAAGGATATAGTGGGCTTGACGTGAGATAGAAGTGAGATGTGTGGGTGGGGTCAAGGTGAGAGAAAGAGAGGGTTGGAGTGTAAGTAGACTTGAGGTGAGAGAAATGTGAAATGTGTGGCGGGCCCAAGATGAGAGAAAATAAGAAATATAAGTGAGTGCAGATGTTTTAAAGACCAACCCTTGTTTTGTAATTATTATTTTGACATTCATCCCATAATTACTACATCACATAGGTAAAATAAAAAAGGCATAAAAGTTCACTTATACATAAAATTTATCTTTTCCTTCTATTTCCTTTTTAATCCAAATAAACTAAATCATAATCCTTTATAATTCTTTCCTTTATAAAATTCTTAAATCCTAACAAGATTTAATAATATCTTCTCTTTTTTATGATTGGGTTAATACCACTTTTAGTCTCTTATCTTTGCTCTCATTAACACTTTGGTCTCTTATTTTCAAAAGTGATACTTTTCAGTCCCTTATCTTATAAATTTGGGACACCGTTAGTCCTATTTGCTAAATCCGTTAATTTTTTAACGGGAATAGCACGTGCTTGGCACGTGAATCAGATTTTTTCCAAATTCCATGGGTAAAAATGTCCCCATAGCCAAAAGCCTCTTTTCAATTCTATTTTCTCACTTTTCTTATTTTCTTTCTTCCCCTACCACCAATTCACACTCCACCATGACCACCACCACCGCCATAACCGCAACAATCAGTGTTGGGATTTGAGAATATGCAAGCTAACTCCACGAATCTCTTTAAATGTTTTTGCTTCGCATCTAACCACTGTTGGGCCTTTGTTTTTTGAGACATCATTTTTTTTTCTTTTTTGTCTTCGGAAGAACAATGGCAGTAGTAAAGATTTTTGTTGGGATTTGAGAATATGCAAGCAAAATGGTAGCTGGAGCTTCAGTTGTTGAAGGTGTGTGGTGAAGTGAAAGAATTGAGGACTCGGGTTTTAAATTTAGTGGATTGTAGAACATATTGATGCATTATGCATTTTCCTTTTTCCATTTGGGAATTAAAATTGGTTTGTTAAATATTTGTTATGTTTATGTTTAATGATTTTCTGATTGTGATTTACAAGATTTGAATTTTTAATTAGTTTTCTTTTTTTATCAATTCGTTCTAGAATGTTTGTGATATGTTCTTCTTTTCCTTTACCTTTCTAAATCCTTGCAATATGTAAGATTAGTCTTGGATCGTAAAGACCTAGACATTGATCTGGAAATTCTCTGTGAATGATGCATAATACATAAGCACAGGAAGAGAAGGAAAATAGAATCATGGAATTAATTAATTCGTATTTAGGGTTTGAGAATATGCAGGGAATGAATTTTTGAGTTAGTAAAGGTAGTCTTGTTTATATTTGGATGTGTGGATTTGAGGTGGGTGTAATGGAGGTTCAATGGTGGAGGATAGATGAAGAAGATGAAGAAAAGAAAAGCTAAAAAAGAAAAATAAGCAAAAGACGCTTTTATCCCTAACAGTAGAGATATTTTACTATCATGTGCCACGCACGTGCTATTCCCGTTAAAAAATTAACGGATTTAGCAAATAGAACTAACGATGTCCCAAGTTTATAAGATAAGGAACTGAAAAGTATCACTTTTAAATATAAGGGACCAAAGTGTCAATGATGACAAAGATAAAGGACTAAAAGTGGTATTAACCCTTTTATGATTTCATCCTTTACTTCATTAAATTATCCTCTTTTCCTAAAGTATCAGCATCCCAAAGCTCATGGACAATCTCAAGAGGACAATCATGAGGTCGGTTCAATTTTTTAGAACCCGGAAGCCACCAATCAACCAATAATACATCTCCAACAACCCATCTAGCCCCTTCATTCAGAAAATCATGCCCAGCCAAAAAGACTATTCCAAATAAAGTTGGAAATTAACAAGTTTATGGATAATCTACACCAAGATATTAAATAAAAAAGAAAATAATTAATAACAGGATATTGCACCCCTATTAATTATTGAATAAGCAAAAATGGGACATATATTAAAATGCATAATTAATTATGATATAGTTATTTGCAATATAGTCTAGTTATCTCCTTCGTTGATATCTTATTGTAAGGCTGATGGCAACTTTTCAAATACATTACCACATCTTGTCCACTGTTTAAGTTCATTTTAAATCCATCATTGTCTTGAAGGACTATGTGCTTTACCAAATAACATTAATCGAACTCAATTCTATGCTTTGAGAATGATGGAAATGAATTTTGTAATGTGGTTCCTTAATCCATGAGGGAATTGAAGGCAAAGGAAATTTTTTGGAAAAACACAAAGGTTGTTAAGAAGATTTGCAGTCTTGATATAATCCTAGCTGATACCAAAAAATGAAGAAATGATAATGGTTAGTAACCTATAATATGTCATAACAAACGATAGCAGTAGTAAGGATAAGCTTTAGGAAAATTGCATATTATTCGGGCTACCTTACACATGCTTAATTAATAAAACACTACATTGAATTACAAAAAAGTAAAATGCACCATACCCCCCTTGTATTTTATTAAAGTTATATTATAAACTCTATGTTTTTCAAAAGTCGCAATATAAACTTTGTATTATGAAAAATGCTACATATTACCCCTACCGTTCATTTCTCTATCAAATTTAATGTGAAATATAATACACGCGCCTATGATACAAATATAGCATTTATCAGGTGTAAAACATATGAAAAAAAGATGAAAATACCCTCTTTCTCACATGAGTAGCCTCTTTTTTTTTTAATGAAAATCTCCATCCATAGAATTCAAAACTCTCCCTTCTTCAACAAATTAAATTCAATGCAACATGACAGATGCCATAAAATTAGAACAAGTCTGAAAAATAATGGTTGAAAGTTTTCTTATATAAAATGCATAATAAACCTTTATAGTAAATTCAATGCAACATGAGATCCCAAAAAATTAGAACAGGTTAACAAAGGTCGAAAGTTTTCTTGCATAAAATGCATAATGAACCTTTAAAGAAAAAACTAAGATAGCCATTCTAAGGATATAGTAGATCAAAAAGCAAAGGTCAAAAAACAAAGTCGAGAGTTTCCGCAGCCATGCTTGTTGCGTCCCCCGTTTCTTCTCTTGAATGTCATTGTTGGTGATGATGTTTTTTCTGAGGAGTGAAGCTCTTAGCTTGGACCTTACTTACCTTTCTTCCCCATCGCTTAATCTTGCTCCTGAGTCCTCCATCATAGATCCTTAAGATATTGTGTCTGAAGAGGTAATAGGACTATCAGTTGTTCGATCAGGACCCTAGCTTTATTATGAGCCAAAAACCTTGATAGATTCCCCTTCCCTTCTATCCTCAATACTAAGTTCCACGAATTGGAAAAGCAAGTTTGGTACAAAACAAAGGTTGAACAAAATTTAAACGAGGGTAATTCGTCTTTTAACTATTAACTAACGGAGTTAAACAAAAAAAATTTTGGGGGGCATGTGTGTAATATTTTTTTGTAGCACAGGGTTTATAATGTGATCTTTAGAAACACAGTTTATTATGCAACTTTAGCAAAACAGAAGGGAATATGATGTATTTTACTCAAAAAGAAATCTTCGAATACTGCTATAGGCATGTATACATTAGTTTGACACTATTGCTGTTCGCATGATTATCGTTCCAATAAAATAGTTCTTAAATTCAGAATGATTTAAAATAAAGGAAAAATATATGTGAGGTAGTTACTTAAGAAACTATTTCGTTCTACAATTTAAAAAAAAAATTAAAAGAACCCAACAAATACTTTTTTTCTTTTTAGGGTCTGTAAAAGTTTTAATATATATAATATGCAAAAGTACAACCAAAGGCATTCAGTCAATCTCAGAGTGTACAAAAGAACGCTAAACCAACCTAACAAAATTCATAAGAAGGTTAGCTACCCATTCATAATTAAGGGAACTGAGTCTAACCTACTTAGTTCGCCAATCTGGCTGCCACATTTGCCTCCCAACAAACATGAGAGATGAGAATCCAAACCCAGGGACAGAGTTTGTGCATCTTTCAAGAGTGGCTCAATTGTCCAACTAGCACTAGAGACAAACTATGAAAGCCTTGAACAACCTCAAGGCAATTGGATTCTCTAACACAATGAGAGAAAGACAGAGAAAAAGCTAAAAGACAACCTGTTTTAAGAGCAAAATCTTCAGCCTATAGCGCAAATAGACAATTGGTGTGAGGCTCGACTATTCATGGCTTTAATAGCTTTCTGAAACTATAAAGAAATATCTATATCGTTACAATACTTTTCATCATAATATAATTTAAAATCTATTGGGAATTTTAGAATATATCCCTAAATTCGGATCGTGCACAAAAATGAGCGACACATAATATTTAACGTGGTTCACCAAACTTTGGCTACGTCCACAAAGTAATTTTACTATTACTAAATATTCATGACTTTTTATACGGATAAAGTCTAAACCCTCCTCACATGACTTTATGTACGTAAAAGCCCCAAAACCCTCAATACATAAATATTCTCTCACTCACTCCCCGGAGTCCATTGAATATTCCTTCACCCTCTTTATAGAGTGACCTCACAACTCTCACCTGGTTGTGGTTGGACCGAACATACTCGTTTAATCCTAGATAGATTAATCAGCTATACTGATTCCTGGGTCTACCAATCCTCGTGTATGAATTACTACCCTAATTTATACACTATATTTTGAAGTTCCCTTACTAATTCAAAATACCCATTAGGCCTGCCACACCTAACTAATCTCTAATTTTGAGATGGTTTCCTTCTTCCCCCAACCCTTCTATTTATAATGCTGAGGAGGGGTTGGAGTTGGCTGCACAAGCACCGAAAGCAAAATGCTTTCGATGCCCCTTTTCTTTTCAACAAATGAGTTCTTTTTGACCCAAAAAAGGGATGAATCCCATCAATCTCCCCCTTCAGACCCTTTTGGGGATGAACAACTGATTCAAAAGCTTATCTCAACTTGCTTACTCTGTAACTCAATTGGCTTTCCCATATTAGAACTTGAATACATGGATGATACCGCTTTTGGCTTCAAGATCTGCGGTCTTTCTCCTTTGATCCAAGCAACTTGCTCCCCCTGCTCGAAAAATCCTTCGTATTTTCTGCATCTCCTTAACTTGGCCACCGTTTCTTGATGTATCATCAACTATTATTTGGATTTATCTCCTTCCAAGTTCTACATTTCCTTTCATGGGTCATACTTTTTTATCATAATTTGACAATCCACAAAGAATTTGGCAAAATCGATTGTAAATTCATATTCAGGACATCGAAAAACCTTAGGGAACACTTGGTCAACTTGGTCAATAGTAAATAGTATCGTACGTATGAATAGTACCTAGATGAATAGTAACTTTCGTGAATATTACCATATGTGTGAACAGTAATACTATTCAAACATACCAAGCTCATAGAACTCCTCCTGCATGTGTCACACTGGATTAACCCTTCTACTTCATCCAATCAGGCTACAAGTGCATCTATTATTCTATACATCACAAAACACCTAATCACCACCATAGATCTGAATTTTAAAATGGATTGCTTACATTCAATGATTGATATCTCCCGATTTAACCATTTGATTTTTAGACGGCTAACATCGTTAGACTCCTCGTCAGGTGGCGAACTTGCTGTTGGTCTTGAACCTCTGATCGCGTCAACGGTCATTGTTGACTGGAGCTACAACAACCGTGACTTTTTTCTCAAATCTCAGCCAATTCTGACATCCTCTGGTAGCGTGACAGGTATGGTTGGACTTCTCTGATGACAAGGATTCTAATGATCTAATCCAATTTGGATTTGGAGCACCAAAAGTAGCCAAATTGAGAAATCACATCTTGACTTTTCTTCCTTCTCCGGCGATGATCCGACCAACAGTGATCGACGTGGTTCGCATCAATTTGTTCCTTTCATCGATACGAGTCCATCGATACCTTTTGTGTGTTGTTTCGTGCTCAAATGAAGAAGGTATGACATTATCTTCCTTATTTGTTTCTGAGGCACTATTATGTTAATAGTAACTCCAATTACTATTCCGGTCAATTGTATTTTTTAGCACATCCACAATTGTTCTTGTAACGCCCCAATCCCTCACGAGACCAGATGCTCTAATAACTATGCTATTCTCAACCCAATACCAAACTCATTCACAAAATTTAGGAAAAAAAAAACGGACATAGTCTCCCCTATACTGTGGACATTCTGAAAACCCGTAAACACTCAATAAAACCACAACATAACAAGACATTCATTTATAACTAAAGATCTTAGCTTTAAGGCCATCCGAGCCTTAAGACAAAATATAATCATACAAGCAGGCAATTAAAATGTAATAAAACCTATCTTTAGCTATTACATGCCAACTACTCTAACAAACCATATAAGCTCTTAATTTAATCACTATCCAACAAGCTATACAAAGTACATACAAGACTTTAAAGGGTTTCAAAATAGTACAAAATATACACCAAGTTCTATCTTCACAATAGCTTTTAACCACAGCAGGATAAACAATCAACAGCTCGACACACAAGGTAGTTATTCTAACTGCACATGTAACATGTTAAAACGAGAAATGAGTAACCAAAGTTACCCAGTGAGGGATGTGATGCAGCATACCGAGGCGTGCAACATGATATGCAACAGAATAATAGTATTTCCAACACCAAATAACACAACCAAGTAAACAAGTAATTAACCACATTTTAAAAGGATATGGTTCTACTTCAAGTCTTCAATCTCGAACCACGAGCCACGAACTTCACGCTAATGCCGGCAAACCCATACATCAACAAGTTGGGATACTCCGGATGTATCCCGATCCTATGACCCTTTCTCCTAAGGTAGGTCCATGCCCAGCAGGTGAACCACGCCTCTGGGGTAGTGGAGTATGCCTCAGCGAGAAGAGAATAGGCACCATGGTAGTCGAGGGAGCACGGCAAGCCTAATGACGCCCGTGTTTCTCCACACTACCATGTCCGAAAAGGTTGCGCAACCCGATATTCGATCACAATAATTCAAGCAATGACAATATAATTCAAGAATCACATAAATGAGGGACAACAAAGTAGGTTGCCCTCGCACGTAGATTATAATAAATAAGCCATATAACAATATAAATAAAAGACAAGTGTATATTTAGTCTATTCATATCAAAGTACACGTAATTATAAGCAATCATATTAAACTATACAATTTATAAGCAGTAAAACAAATTAAGATGCACAAAAGAATGTAACTCTCTCACATGAAATTAAGCCAAGCACACATGAGAATAGCTCCGATTTACTTCAACTTTCCCGAATTAGCTCAAGTATGCAACCCTAGGGTGTTCATATAAGTTTAGCAATTAACTATATCAATACCAACTTAACTCTTACTTAACTCAACCCTACAACATTAGAAGCTAGACTTATGATAACTTATTCACACAAGTTCATAATCCACACACAATTGAACTACAAGGTTCACCTTACCATATCATTAGTCAATATAGAAGATATTAAAAGTATCAAATACCATCAAGTTAAGATTATAAGTTATAAATTTCAATTACTCTTATTTACAGCAATAAATAATAATATAACTAGATGAGATATCCTTATAGTCCCACTCTTTTAGCATACAATGTTTATTACAATTTAATCTTAACAAAGTACAAGTAATATAAACATTATAACAAGTTATAAGCATTAAATATGAAAATAATTATACGAACACTAAGGGGTCAATGTCCGATGATCATGAAACTTCACAAAATGCTCACAAATGCCAAACAATAACATATAAAGGCAAGATATACAAGCACCAAAGCTAATTTAAAGGCTAAGCATGAAAACCCCGAGTTTCCCTTTTGTTATCCTAAGTCATTTAACTCCAAACCGAAGGCAATGACTCAAGATTCACCAACTAACTATTCTAATCTTCTAGTTACACATTATGGCACACTTAGAACCCTTTAAATCATTCATTAACCCGTATTAACCACAAAAGCCCCGATTATCCCTTTGTGCATTTGTACTACAAGTATCTTAATCAAAGCTCAACTAAGAGTTAGAAAAGCACATTTAGTCCCTACTTACCCTAAGAACACCAAATATATCAACCAAATTCACTCGGATTCATGTTTGACCCAAAACCCTTTTGTAACTCAAACCGTTTTCCTTCCAAACTCATGTTATGGTTCTAGATTCGTGAGTGGTCTATTCCATGCTTCTAGTTAAACCCTTAGACACCCTTAGGACCTTCGAAGTTTCCCAAATATCCACGTTTAGCACTAAAGCCCCAATTTCTCTCTTATAGCTTTAAACTACACCTACCTTAACCGGGCTTCAAATAAGAGTTAGCAAAGGTTCTATAGCACCTAGGTAGCCTAAGAACACTAAAAGTGATGTCTGAATCCACCCGGATTAGCATTAACTCCGAAACCCCTTTTAAAAAGTCGGCTAATTCACGTTTTATTCAAGTTTCGAGCAATTTGAGTGCACGGGGCTATTAGACTATCCTCATTAGCACCTAAGGCATCTATTAGAAGTATTGAATCAAGCTAATACGCACAATTACACAAAACCCTAGAAATCTCATCACTATTCACCCCTACGAATCAACCATTGATTTCTACCATTTAAAATGTGAAACAATAGCATAAATGTGGTCTCTACTACACGTATACAACATATATAAGCTTATTTGAGCATTACAATAGCATTAGACAACATTTCTAACAAATCGAGAAAATAGCAACATTTCTAAAATGCACAAATAAGCATGAAAAACCCTCACCAATGCGTGTAGGAGCTCTCGGGAGGCTAGCAAACACTTTAAACTACTTGCTCCTTGCTTGGCTTGGCTTAGCTTGAAGATTTGAAGAGCAAAATCCTCTCATTCTCCTCCTATGTTGATTCTCGGATTTGCTACAGTAATTTCTGCATCTTCCCCCCCTTTTTTTTTTCTTTTTTGCTTAGTTATGACTTGTTTGTATTTGGTTGATTATATATTAGGGTGGGGCCTATTTGGGTGAGTGTATGGTCTAACAAAATGAGCCTAGTTAACTTAAAAACGAGTCTATGATTGCAATTTTGTGCTAGCTAACTAAAACACATTGTTCATACGTAATACTATTCACTAGTTCACTAAACTATTTTCTAAATGAAGGTTCCTATCGCTCCTAGCACAAATGCATATTTTTCTCACTCCTAAAACAATTAATATGATTTAATAAAAATATTAATTCATTAATATAATGCAGTTGAAAAATGAAATGAATAGTAACTAAGAAAGACAACAAGTAAAGCACATAATTAAATGCGCAATTAATGGATGCAATAGTTAAAAATGTGTATGGTAGAATCTCGGGCGTCACAATTCTGGCTTCTCTGTTTGATACGACAATTTTTTTCTCCTGGCAAATTAACAAGAATAACATTAAACGGCATACTACAATTGATTGTTCTTACTTTGTTGATTCATTTTTCTTGATAAGGGGATCACAATCTCTGCCACAAATCCATTTCCCGTCAATACGCCTATTTATGTACGGTACCCGACTTTGATACCATTTGTTGAGGATTTTAGAATAAATCCCCAAACCAGGATCGTGCACATAATTAAATAAGTGACACACAATATTTAACATGGTTCACTGAACTTTGGCTATGTCCACAGAGTAATTTCACTATTACTCAATATTTATGATTTTTTGTACGAATAAAGTCTAAACCCTCTTCACATGGCTTTATGTAAAGGAAAGCCCCAAAATCCTCAATACATGAATATTGTCTCACTCACTCTCCGGAGTACATTAAATATTCTCTCACCCTTTTTATAGAGTGACCTCACAACTCTCACCTGGCTGTGGTTGGACCGAACCTATCCGTTCGATCCTAGATAGATTAATTAGCTATATTGATTCCCGGGTCTACCTATCCCCATGTATGCATTACTACCCTAATTCATACACTATATTTTAAACTTATCTCACTAATTCAAAATACCCATTAGACCTGCCACACCTAACTGATCTCTAATTTTGAGATGATTTCCTTCTTTCCCCAACCCCTCTATTTATAATGTTGAGGAGGGATTGGAGTTGGCTACACAAGCACTGCAAACAAAATACTTTCGGTGCCCCTTTTCTTTTCAACAAATGAGGCCCTACCTCATTTGTTCATTTTGACCAAAAAAGGGTATGAACACCATCAAAATCAAATTTAATATATCAGTTGGTACTATTGGTAAAACTATTAGAACATGTCAAATGAACTCATATCATTGAGAAGTACAATTATCTTTCAAATTGGAGTTTAAAAATCTCAAAAGTTTATGATTAACAAAGAGAGACTTGGGGATTGAATTTATGTGTCAAGAAAACTACATTTAACAACAAAAATATGTCCATTAGATTTTATTGTATTTGTTTTGCGCGACTTGTAACAAATATGAATGTGTCCATAACATTTTTCTTGATATTTATTAGAGAAGTTTGATAGTTTCTCTCTTTTTTGGTCAATTAAGTTTGGGCCATTGGGGTCGGAGGAAGATTTGAAGTATGGAAGGGGGAGAAACTAAAAAGACAAGACAATGCCAACCGGTTGGATATCCTCATCAATATGGATACTTGGGTCAGAAGAGGAATACATACCTTTTTCAATTGTATTTGATCTCAAATTTTATGTTACCTTTATTTTATTTATTTATTGGTAAAGATGTTACATTTTTTCTTTTGGTCAGCTGGATGTTACTTTTTTCAACACCAAATCCGAATACAAGACCGGATAGAAGCTTTGAATTTCTGAATTGAAAATCCAAGAAATTTTGAACTTCCTTACGTGACACAACCGAAATAAATGCACATCTAGCTAATTCAATTTCAAATGACAAAATATAGAGTCCACAACAATAAAGGAACCAAAATCAATATGAAACCAGATATCAAATCCAGGAAATGACAAAGCATCTAAGAATGCAACAACATGATAACCAAAATTAATGGGTATTTTTTATTAAAACCTCCTTGTCGAAAGATAAGTGTAACTTAGACCTCTTATTTATTTAAAACTGAGAGACAGGCCCCTTTTGTAAAGGGTCTGTATATTTCCCGTTAAAATAGTATAAAATGACTATTGTACCCTCGTTTGTTTTCTTTTTTCCCTTTCTTGTCCTTTTCCTTTTTTCTCTTTCTTTTTTCTATTTCTTTGGTAGCATAACATATTTGGTAGCATCGATGGTGAATGTTCATTTACTAGATTCAAAGAGATTTGGATCTACAACACAATAGATGAAACCAAAACAGAATGAAGAGGTTAGAATGAAACCCAAAATGAATGAAGATGTTCTAAACATTTAGAGTAACAAAAGTGTCAATTTGCATGCGATCAAATAACTCAAGAATTATACTAGTTGAGTAACATATATTGTTCCAATAATTTTGGTAATCTTTATTGATGATTAAATTGCAGATTTAACGATTAAAATTTCCGTGCCTTGACTACTTGGCTACTAGTCAGCAGCAAAGTTTTTTCTCTGCTAATCACTATACAAAATTTTCCATTGGATTTGAAGATGGGTTTAGGCATATTTTTTAGACTATTTCAAAGTTATGGTGTATTTTTTGTTATTTATTATAGCGAACTCTCATTATTAAGTTTATGCATAAAGAATGATATTAAATAAAAAGTCTGCTAGTAGCAGAATATACATTCAAATCAACACAAAATTAGGCTTCAATTCCCAAGTGTTTTTGTTAGTTTCTCTCTCTAGGGTTTTAAAAAGGGAAAATTTCTCTCTCTAACTTTGGTAAAGTTGTTTTACAAATGGTGAAAATGGTAGTGTCGCGCTTTGAATGAAGTTTAGATAAGGGTAATTTTATCTTTTAACAACAATAACTAATGGAGTTAAATAGAACTTTACTTTGGGGTGCGCGTGTGCACAATATTTTTTGTAACATATGGTTTATAACGCGAGTTTTGAAAACACATGGCTGATGATGCAACTCTATAAAAATACCGGGGGTTATGGTGCATTTTACTCGGTTTATAAGCATAAAAAAATTATCATCCTTGATTTAGAAGATGTCATAAAAAGCTTATATCTTAATTAGATTATATAATGGTTCTATCATACTATCTTATTATATATTATTCTATTAAGTTCTAATTTCCAATTCTTTTAGAATAACATCTAAAATTTTGTTTGAAATAGTCTATTTAGTATCTAATAATATAAAAACTAATGAGATGGTAAATATCTAACCCTCCATTTTAGTGGCAAAATGAAAATGTCAACCATTTAAAAGAAAAATGAGAATGTGTGGACATATCCTTAAATTGAGGAAGAGTTTGAGATTGAAAATTTTATCAAGAAGTCACGAGTTATGATCATAAAAGAAATACAACCATAAGAATATGTACAAAATGCATTAGTCGGAATTGCGTATAATGAAAGTAAATACAAAGATAAGATATAAATTCACGATTTAAACATTATAAAAGCTCATTAGAGTTTTCATTGTGTGTATATATCTTGACCAAACAAAGAAAAGATAAAAAAAATTATTTACATCAAGACAAAGTTGTGATCATGAGTGAAAAAAAAAACTGTAATAGTCGGGATTTATTCTGTGCACTGCACTATAAGAAGAAATAATTTTTTCCTTTTCGTGAAAGTGTTTAATCACATGTGTTTAGCAGCTTTGTGTTACAGGAAAACAAGGCAATGAAAAGCTACGGCTACTCAACCTAATTGCCTTTTTCTTGACTTCTTCCTAAACAGTCTAAAACCCTATCCCTAACCCTAACCCTAACCCTAACATATTATCGATGCGAGTTCAATAAAAAAAAAGAATGGAGGTACTTGAGTACCTTTCAATTTCAGTTTAGAGGTCCAAGTGAGATTCTGAACACGAGTTAGAGGAGGAGGCGAAGGCGGGGGCGGGGCGGGGCAATGTTGCAATTTTGATTCGGAGTGAGTCAAAGTGCGAGCCCGAGAGTGAGTTGGAGGTAGAGACTGATGCGGGAAAGGGACGAGGTAGTGTGTACGTGTGTGTGGGTATTTTGTGGTGTAGGTGTATAAGTGTGTGTGTCGGTGTCTCTGTGAGTATGTACTTTCGGTGTTTGCAGGTGTATATTGCAGTATATTTGTGTGTGCGTGCGTGCATGCGGGTAGAGAATGGGGAACAACGATTTATATTTGAGGATTAATTATAAGGGTAAATTTCACATTTAGTTCCTGTAGTTTATAATTTTTTTAATGTCATCTTAATGTGTTAAAAGTTTTATAATAGTCCTTAATATTTACAAAAGAGATTCAGAGTGGTCACAATTGTTCATATTAGCTAATTTGGTCCTTATTGTTTTTCAAAAAAAAAAAACTCAATTTAGTCCCTAGTATTTCTTTAAAAAAATTCAATTTAGTCCTTGTATGTGACCATATTTGCGGAGTAAATTGAAACTTATGAAAAATAATAGAAACTAAATTGACTAATTTTAAACAATAGAGTCCATTTTAAACCATTTTTATAAACAATAGAGAATAGTATGATTTTGTTGAAACATTAAGGATCAACTTGAAAAAGTGTGTAAACAATAGGAACTATATGCATAATTTATCCTAATTATAAAATAGTCCTTGTATCTTTAAAATATGTACCATTATGGTAAATAACTCATATGATCCCTTAACTTTGAAAGTGTACCTTTTGGTTCCTTAACTTTAATTTGTGGAACGTATAGTCCTTTTTGCAATTTCCATCCAAATTTGTCTATTAAATGCACATGTGTTTAAGAAAACAACTCTTAAAATTGAAACATATGGGCCAATGATGAAGTTATGGCTACGTACCTAAAATTAGTAAGCAATTTTCATGATGATTTACTAGTAACGGATTCCTCTTTAAGATATCACCAAGAAAGCTGCAAAATCACTCAACCTCAGCCCATTCCTTGTATATATAATAAACCCTACAACACCTTGATTGCTACCCCAATATGCTTTCTAATACATATCTCTTTTCGAAAGGGTGGTATAGGGCAAACAATTCGACTTGTAAGATGGAATATGAATAAAGGTAGTGAAAGAACGCTATGCTACGGAGGAGCTGTTGGAATTGTATGATGTCAGGAGATTGACATTTCTATTTCTTGAAATTACATAGACAGAATCATAAAGACTGTATAAATCCCGTGGTGTAACGGTTCTTGAGCTCTGTTATGCATTAACAAAGCAGTGATAAACCAAAACCTTTGATTTTAGAACCGTGTATGGTACATTCATGTGGAGACATTTGATGTCTAGAGCAAGGTTTATTAAAGCGGGTATCGCACGAGAGTTTATGCATAAAAAAATCCTAACCCCAACCCCAACCCTAACTCTAACCTTAACCCTAACCCTAACCCTAACCTTGACCCTATATCTGATTTCAAATTGGGATCGACTGATGTATTTTCTTTAATTAATAAAGTGTTTTTCCGACAAAAGAAGGCTCGCCAAACTAAAATCTTGTTACCACCTATTAAATCTAGACTTTATAAGCTCATAGGTAACTAACTATTCAAGAAAGAAGTGTTTCACTTAAGACTTTATAACTAATATCAAACTATCCTAATCATATTATTAGCAGCACAATAAGCTTTAATATAACTTATAAATCATTATTTCACAAGTAAGACACGGGGTAGGAAAATCTATCTATCAATAACTTCAACATGAACTTGACAGCAACTTAAAATAAGAACAATTTGATCTCACATTCATAGTAGACTCAAGTTAAAGATAACATTTAACAAGTCAATAAATAACTACTTCACAATTAACTTATATTCTAACTAAACCACTACACAATTAAACTAACTTTTTAATTTAAAATTAAATCATAAGTTTAAAGAATAGATGTTACACCAAAACACTTGTCTGCATTTCCAATCAAATTAACATTCAAAATAAACATTTTAGTCTAAATCACATGCATTTATAACTAATTACTTTATTTGAACAAGAAACTCAACTCGGTTATGAACTAGTAACCAAAATAATAAAGCAACATAATATACACTACCACTTAAACCTCAAATTCCCACTTTAACTAACATAAATCTCTCAGCCCCATTAGATTATCAACTACATTTAATCCTTACACATTCTCACTTTTCAATGGTTAAAGGCCAATAATCGGAGCTAACTTAACAACCTTCCATTAATAGATTAGTTTACAACATTTAATTAAGTTAAACAATTTGCACAACCAAAACAAATTCAAACTATAGCTAACCCCTACATAACTTAATTAAACGAGTTCACATTTTAGTAAGAGGGGGAAAAAGGCAAGGGAAAGGCAGTTGCATTCCATACTAACTCATGATTCCTAATTACCCATTCAATTTCAATTATATCACAATTTTCATAACTATATGAGCTCTATTACGCTACTAATCATCCAAGAACACTACACAATAAAGTTTTGATTGAATGCATCCAATTAGAGTTAAAATATATCATCACTTGAGCAAAATAATAATGCTATACAAATTCTCGCGTAATAGGACAGTTCCAACACATCTCATCAAAATGGTTATAACTTATTCTAGAAAATCCAATTAATGCATCGTAAAAAGCTTTAGAAACTAGACTCACAAGGCTTTCTAACGGTATATAATTCAACCCCTAATCTTTCTCCAATTAATACAGTTTTAAGCTCGAAATTACCATATTTTTACTGAAAAGTTTGGACAGCCACAGTTAAACCATGATTAAAATCTATTGCTAGGTAGTTGAGCAATTTAACTCCATTGTAGCATTGTTTCAACACATAGTCTACAATATAAATCAATGGAACAATTCTTTAAACAAATTGATTAACTAAATATACACAAGCTAAAAAAAAAGAACATACAAGTAAGCAAAGTCAAAACTTCCATGTTGTTCAATATAGCTAATTTTGCATACTCAATAAAGTCTATATAGCATTATCCAACATTAATATCAACTAATGCAAACAAATTAACAATTAGAATGCATAAAGGAGTGACATTCCCTCACCTTCAAAGACTAAAACATGCAAAAAAATACAAAGGCCCAGCTTGCACTACAAAAAATTCGCCCATTAGCGCCGCTTATGGTATTTTTTAAAAAAATTATAATCACTTATAGGCGGTGGTTTTCGAAAACCGCCGCCTATAAGCATCGTGAGGAAAAAAAATTAAAATTGATTCCATGGCTCCCATTTTCTACAAAAGGAAATTAAATATGATATGAACTATGTTTGACTAAATAATAATCAAAACAAATCTGCACAACATTAATACCAATGAGAGCTCATATTAATTAAAAAAAAAAACAACCAAAGTAGAATCATTTCATTAACATCTAAAATATTATCTGATATACTAATTGTAGTAAACATTTGAACTAAAAAACAATAGTGAGTGTGTCACGTCCCAAAAATTCACCAAGCCTTCAGAAGTATTAGCTCTAGTACCTGCAGATACCAAAAAAATCATTAACGAAAAGAATGTACAAGACTGAAAACTTTAACTTATGCCACCATACTTATATAGTTTCTCTTCTCATGTGGGACAAGCTAATGAGGATTCTTTCTCGAAAGTCGAAAATGCAGTATGCCAAAACATGTTATATTTAAGCTATTCTCTAAAGTCAAGCTTATTGCACAAGATATTGGTTACACAAGACGTATAACTATTGGCCTAATTTTTTCCATCCTTAAAGCGTATGATTGAATGTTGATCTCAAGTCAAAATCTGAAAACTGATTTTAGGGAGAAAATGCAACAAAACTATCGACGACTATATTACCTTGTAAAGTTATTGTAAGAGGACTTTTTCATCAAACTGCTAACTGTAGATGCGCTTGGGAGGAGCTACAACACTAAAGCAAGGATCAATTAAGAAAATCAAGTTTAGCAACATATAATGATGAAAAGGGCATAAAACACAACTATGATCATACAGTAACTAGAATTCTAAGATTCATGCGATTAAAAATAACTTACACCTGTGATTGCCAATAAGATGGGACTAAAGGACCCATAGAATTATAGTATCAAGAATGAGCAAAGAAGCAAAATGTTCAGCTAGTTACTTAATAATATCTATTTAAGTCAACTTGTATCATAATATAACCATTATCTTCTACCCTCTTGCATAAATACATAAAAACCCTAACCTATATCCCAGTATCCACAAAAGTGAAAAGAAAAATCTGTAGAATTGCAAACTTCATTTTAGAGAAGAATAAACATAAGCCATATGCAAAGCTGTCTATGGTCATCTATACATTCTATTAAAAGACTTCAAATCATAATCTACAGTTGAGAGACGAAAATTTCTTGAGTAATGAAGTTACTATGACTCTCACACTCTCTCTCAATCTATGATCTATTGCATTCACATTTTGTGCTACCATTAAATCAATCATATCAGCATGTGCTAGCTCCATTTCTTCATCTTATTTTATTCTTGATAATCATATTTGATTGGTTAGGTTAACCTATATACTATGCCCAAGATATATTCCTCTCCATAGAAGCAGCTCGTATGAGTTCTTTATTGCAAAGAAAGATGCATATGAATAGTTAATCAGGGGTCTTATGTCATAAACAAGAACATAAGCATAGATTTTAGCTCATATGAGTTCTTAGATGCATTGAAAACAAATCAAATACTCTCATCACCAAAATAATGTTTTCTTGCTCAACTACTTCCACTATTTATCATTGTTTTAGTTTACAAGCTCTTAATTAAAGATAAGCCAAAGACCCACTTAATCCTCAGAGATTGATCAATTATAAACTTGATAATTCGTTTTGCAACTAGAAATTTAGATTATTAATATCTGATCAGAGGCAAAACATTCAACAACAAATATCATTTGTAGGAACATACATATCATTTGTTACAAGCATTATTACTAACATATGGCCAGCACCAAAGATCTTTGCCATCATTATCAGTCACCTTCTACCCCTCATAATACTAACATCACACAATCCATTCACTCAAATACAATACATGCATATATGTATATATCACCCATACCTAATCCCTAAACCTTATAGCACAATAATTAATTACATATATAGCTTATGCAAATACACACACACGCAGCTAACACTCACACACATATGCATGGCTGGTTCACACACACGGCTATATACCTGAAGAACACATCATTGTATAGACATATATTCATCAATTTTCTCAAAAGATAATTCACTTGATCTTACGGGTACAACACTCACAAACATATATATAGACATGTATATATGTATATATAAATAGATCTAAAAAAAGAAAGAATAAACGGAAAATAGAAAAAATAAAAATAAAATTTTCTAGATCTGACAGGTTTTTGTGAGAGCAGAGAGGTACCTTGGTGACGGAAGGAGATGATGGTGCTGCAAGATGGTATTGGTAGTATCGCGGCAGTGGTGACGCCAGATAGTGGTGCGCGTGGTAGTAGAGGTGGTATCGTGCGGTGGTGGTGGTGATGAAGTGTTAAGGTTTGGGGTTGGGGTAAGGGAAGGGCAGGTGAGACGTTGAGATTAATGGGAGGGGTTGAGGTTTTAAGGGGGTGGGGGATCATGAAAATAAAATAGCCCTCTATTATTTCATTTTGGGCGAGTGATTGGAGACGGGAGGCGCTGTCGTCTCTAATTTTGGAGATGGGAGGCGCTCCCGTCTCCAATTTTGGAGGTGGGAGGCGCTGCCGTCTCCAATTTTGGTGACGGGAGGCGCTGCCGTATCCAAAATGTCGTCACTGTTGGTGACGGCTTGGTAACAGTTTTTACCATCTCACACTAAGCCGTCACTGTTTTGTCACAAAATTGGTGTCAACCTTTTCCTTCACCAAGCCATCGCCGTATTGGTGACGAAATGGCGACAGCTTGTCGCAAAATTTAGTTTTTTTTGTAATGATATACAATACCGTGTATATGTATATATTTGTAGGTGTATATATATTTATGTATTTTTATATATACAATATGTTTGTGTGTTATATATATGTATATATACACATATAGGCATACATATACATAAATACACATACACACACACATGTATATATGTATATATATATATATATATATGCATATATATTATATCATCTTACTTGTTATTCCCTTTATTTACTTGTCTATTATCCCTGCTTATTCTTATTTCTGTTATGGCTTTCATTATCTGTATCTCCCTGGGTTGTTTCTGGTATCAGAGCCAGAGCAACTAAGTTGTTAGTTTTGTCCAACTTACCTATATCTACAACTTACCTTTGCCGCGGTAGGCCGTGATAGGGTTAGGGAGTAAGTAAGACCCGAGGAAGGGCAGTTGGCTCCAGGTTTCCCTTGTAGGCGCTGTAGGCTCGAAGATAGTAAGTAGGTTCGCAGATAGTAAGGGCAGAACTAGTAACATAGTTGAAATGGCTTCTAGTAGCAGTAATGCTTCAGTAAGATCAGATAATAATACCATAGCTAAAACAGAACAGACATGGACAGTAGGAGAGTTAAGTAATTGGAAACCTCCTAAGATGAACATAGATGAGATTTATCAGAAAAGTCGTTTCGACTTTAAATCTCTACTTACTATTAGATGTAAGGAAGAAGTAATGCCACTGACCAGTGATCAACAGAGCATTAGGTTGTTCTCCCAGAAATCACTAGATAAAGCCATTAGAAACGGCTATAGGTTTCTACATATTGGCCATGTGCAAGTCACACTTAAGCCTTTAATCAGAGAAGGACTAGATACCAGTATATATCTAGCTCTTAGAGATTGTAGGTTACTCAGATACAATGATTCACTACTAGGATTAGTAGAAACGAGTCTTTGTAATAGACCTATTTTCTTTAATTGTTTTCCAAATCATACCATATCGCTTACATGTCCGCATGTCATGAAAGCTTTACAGTTAGACATTAAGACGCATAACTATTATGTTGATTGTGGTACACACGCATATGAATTTATTTATCGTCTTAATTATAAATTGATGACTACAGGATTAAATCCTAGATCTATAACCAGAAAACGTCCTAAAGGTGAAACTATCCTTTGGAACATGGACAGAAATAGATCAATAGTTAACATACCCAGAACCATTCATTTCACTTCCAGAAATGTGGGATATTGAGAATGCCACCAAACCAGTTGTTCAGGACCAGAACGTCCAGAACTCCAGAATAGAATAGATCATCCAGTATGATGATGGTACTGTTTCCATTAACATAGATAGAGGAAATATGGAACTAGTTTTATCCCGATCAGTTTTCGGGAGGTATAAAGCTATCCACATTAATAGAATTTCTTTTCCAAATACAAAGAATTTCTATCCCAGACCTTCACCTCCAGATCTTCAAATTGAAGAATTTCATTCCTAAAGATCTTTCTCAGGATCTCAGATCTATGAATGGAACATAGATGGAATGTCAGAATATCAGATTCTCAATGTTACCAAACAGATGATCATTATAGGTAACATTTATAAACAAGTTGTTTCTGAGAGAGCAGCAACCAGAAATATCATTCTTGGCTTCAATGGTCAGCTCAAAGGATGGTGGGATGACCACCTCAGTGATGCTACCAAAGAAGGCATTCTTAACATGGTGAAAACCAATGAGAATGGAGAACCCGTTCTTAACCAGCAAGGTCAGACAGAGTCATGTGCTCTATCAGCCTTAGTCTTCGATATCACCTACCATTTCATAGGTGATCCCACAGTCTACCAAGAAAGAACATCTGAAATCCTTCAGAACCACACATGTAGAACACTCTAAGACTTCCGATGGTATAAGGATGTCTTTCTCAGTAAACTATACCAAAGATCTGACAACAACGCCAGTTATTGGAAAGAAAGGTTCCTTTGTGGACTTCCAAAGTTGTTTGCTCAGCAAGTGAGATAATTCCTTTCACTTGATTACCCAAGATTAGACTATGATCTTATGACATATGGAGATATCATATCCCATATTAATAAGACTGCTTTGAAGATTTGCACTGATCTTCGTTTTAAAGCACAATTAAAGAAACAGTCTAACAGGAAAGAACTAGGAAACTGGTGTGAACAGTATGGAATGGAAAAGATTAAACCACCCCATACTCAGAAGACACATAAATCCAGAATCTCCTCCAGAAAGTATAAGAATCACTTCAAGTCCATTGGACAGAAGTACAACCAGAAGTATGGCAACAAACCATACACCAAGAAGAAACATTACCAGAAGTTTCCACGAAGAAATTGGAAACCAAAATATCATAAACATAGTAAAGAACAGAAAGCCACAGGTTGCTTCAAATGTGGTAAACGAGGACACTTTGCAAAGGATTGCAAAATCAGATCACTAATTCAATCATTAGAATTAGATGAAGCTACAAAGAACAGAATTATCTAGTCCATAGATGATCTTGAATCGTCATCCAGCTCTTCTTCAGAATACTCTGATGAAGAAAATATTAACTAGATTGGAACAGACAACTACTATTCCAGTAGTTCTTCCAACTCCATCCAGGAATGTGCTTCCCCCAACAAATGAGCATGTTTCTGTCAGAAACAATTAAATGTCCTTACAGACTCTCATGGTCTTATGATCGACATGATCTGTAAGATCAATGATCCAGAAGAAAAACAAGCTTATCTTCTCAGACTCAAAGATATCATGGATTAGAAAGAGGAAGAAAAACCTCAATCCATACCTATCCAGAATAACATCAAGAATACAAATTATTCTGATGTCCTCAGTTATTTTCAGAAGAGAAAAACCCAACCAGTGGGAATCTCTGATCTCCAGCATGAGATTAAACTGTTAAAAACAGAAATCCAGCAACTCAGACAATAGTATAGGCAAGAGATTTGTGATCTCAGACTAGATCATGAACATCTCCAACAAGATGTCCAACTCTTACAAATAGAATCCCTAGAACGTCAAGAACATCTTTCTCAGAATGATGAACTTGATAAACAGACTCAGATTGCAATTGGCAAACAGACAGAAAGAGCTAGTACCTCCAAACCTACAGAGGATTATCTCAATCTTCTAAACAGAATCACGTACCATAAATGGTATGTCCAGCTAACCATCAAGGTTGATGATTTCAAATTTGAAACCATTGCCTTATTAGACTCAGGTGCAGATATGAACTGCATCCAAGAAGGTCTTATTCCTTCTCGATACTTCGAGAAAACCAGAGAGAAGCTTTCTACGGCTGACTCTACAAAGCTTCAGATTAGGTACAAATTACCTAATGCACATGTGTGCAACCAAGGTATTTGTTTTCCTACTAGTTTTGTTTTAATCAAACAGGTAAATTCCCAAGTCATTCTCGGGAATCCATTCCTTCAACAGTTATTTCCCATGACTGTTACAGAACAAGGTATATCTACCAATGTGTTAGGTAAACCTATCCTTTTTGAGTTTTATTTCCCTTCACAACGAAGAGATATTAACGCAATCCAACAGAAAGAAAACCAGATCAGTTTTCTTAAGCAAGACATTAAAAGCCTCAGAATTGATGAACAGATTGCTAAACAGCAGAAGTCCTTCAATGAATTCCAAACCAAACTTGAAAGAGAAGTTTGTTCAGAACTTTCTACGGCCTTTTGGGTTCGTAAGAAACACTCAGTCTCTCTCCCATATGAGAAGGACTTTTCAGAACAGAATATTCCTACCAGGGCTCAGCCCATTCAGATGAACCATGAATATTTCTCTCTTTGTAAAAAAGAGATCCAGAGTTTATTAGATAAAAAGCTAATCCGACCCAGCAAAAGCCCATGGTCGTGTGCAGCCTTTTATGTTAATAAACATGCAGAACAGGAACGAGGAGTCCTTCATTTAGTCATTAATTATAAGCCCTTAAATAAGGTCTTACAATGCATCAGATATCCATTACCTAACAAGAATGATCTCCTTAAGAGATTAAATCAGGCCCATGTCTTCAGTAATGACATATATCAACATTGGAAACATTTGCATATTTTTTTCAAAGTCATTAGAGAAAACGGTCTTGTGGTTTCTGGACCCAAGATTAGACTTTTTCAGATAAAAATTAGGTTTCTTGGAAATATGATTTCTTTCGGGAAAATCACCCCAATCCAAAGAACACTTGATTTTGTAGAAAAATTCATTGACATTCTGTGTGAGAAAACACAGTTGCAAAGATTTTTAGGATCTTTAAACTATGTTGCAGATTTTTATCCTGGCATTCGCCATTTATGTAAACCTCTTTTTGCACGTCTTAAAAAGAATCTTCCAGCATGGACTGATGTCTATACAAAAGCTGTTCAGGAAATTAAAGGTCATGTTAGAGTTTTACCAGTCTTGACTTTATGTCAACCAGACACCCTAAAGATAGTTCAGACAGATGCATCTGAATTAGGATTTGGTAGTATTTTAATCCATATTTTAGATGGAAAAGAACACATTGTTCGATTCCATTTAGGAACATGGGATAAAGCCCAACAGAACTATTCAACAGTCAAAAAGGAAATTTTGTCCATTGTAAAATGCATATCAAAATTTCAAGATGATTTGTAGAATCAGAAATTCTTAGTTCGTGTTGACTGCAAGTCAGCAAAAGATGTACTGACTAAGGATGTTAAGAATATTGCATCAAAACAGATTTTTGCCAGATGGCAGGCCATCCTGTCAATTTTTTATTTTGATATTCAGTACATCAAGGGAGAGGATAATTTCATCCCTGATTTCCTAACCAGAGAATTCCTAACAGGCCACGTGCCTATCACATAGGATTCCTCTAGGAATACCTTTTCATTTTGTTTTCTTTTACAGATCACAGAAGCGGACACCAAAAATCCAACTAATGGATTCATATGGATTGTTTCAAGTTACCGCAATTAAGTAGATTGAAACACAGATTCAGATCCAGAAGCAGAATTGATAATTGTTTCAATTATGCAGTTCTTTCTTTATATATTGTTACTAACCATTTGCAGGATCATTCACTCCTGACCACTAGTAACGATGGCACCCAAGAAAGATAAAGGCAAGGCGAAAGCATTCGGACTCAGTTCCTATGCTCAGAAAGCCAGCATACCAGTACCCGTTCCAACTGAATCATCAACCCCAGTCAAGGTTGAAGACAAACAGATAACTCATACACAGAAATCTACCCAGTCATTCCTAGGTTGAAACCTCACAGTTTTGGGGACTTTGACCCCTCAAAAACAGTTAACCGATGTTCGTGCAGGTACTTCAGGTACATCGTCCTCACAAACGACATTAAGTAACAAGTTTCAGCCCCTTGTTGCTAAATCAAAACCAGTCACTCCAGAACCTAAACAGTCACCATCACCCTCATACATATACAAGAACGTCTTTGATCATATTCTTGTAACAGAACCATTTCATTTCAGACAGAACCCCAATATCACCCCAGATGAGTTTGCTAGGGCGTTTCTTCACCTTCATTCAAACTACATCCTAGACAACACATATAAAACACAGAGTTACTATGAGGCAATTCTCATAGCAACAGAATCCATAGAGTTTGTCCCAGATGACAAGGACAAACAACCAGGCCAGTATAGCCATGTCAAGGCTAAGTTACAAACTGTGCTCACCCTCGATCAATGGGCACAACCCCTACAGAAAACCAAACAAATCCCAGAAAATGTACCCCTCAGAGACTATAACTATTATGATTACATTCAGGCGTGGTTCAGAGTTTTTTACCGCCAGAATGATAAACATGATATGTCATGGTTTTTCCTTTTCAAGAAATCATTCCCTTTAGAGGTCCCAAATTAGTTTATCCAATGGTGGGCATCATATGGTCCGATAACAGATATTTTACCAGATCCAGTTCACGAAGGTTTCAAGTACTTCACGAAGAATTGGCAGGCTCCAACACATTTAGCCTACATTCCCCCATTTTTTGTGTTCTACAGAATTTTCTTTGTAACATGGATATTCCGATCAGAATTAACATTCAAACATATATCTTTCGAGAACCAACAAGTCATACCGACTTTCGGAAGAAACCATTCAGTCATGTGGTGGAAGAAGATGAACAACAGTTCTTGTTCAACTCCAAAAGTCCAAGCATGGCTAGAGACAAATCAGAAACAGAAAAAGGAAATTCAACCAGAGCAGCAGGAGTTTCTCTCCTTCAAGAATTTCCTCCAGACTCAACTTGCAGCGGCCACCAGTTATGACGAACTCAAGGCCATTATGCTTCAACTTGATGAACTTGCCTCAGATCAGGCATCTATTTCCACAAACAGTGCCAATGACAATGAAGACGATTGTTATGGCATTTTCACCCCATTGTAAATCAAACAATGGAGTTTAGTTGTGTTCTCCGCCAAAAACACAATACAGATGAGTTTTCCAGTGTTCTCTCCAAAAACACAGGACATATGAGTTTTCCAGTGTTCTCTCCAAAAACACAGGACATATGAGTTTTCTAATGTTCTCTAAAAACATTGGACAGATAGGGTTTTGTTCTTCTAAGTTCCCTTCAAAAACTAGGATGCAACGGTTAGACTTCCCCTCTCTGAAGTCATATGGTTACTGAAGAATTCCATGAAACTTCAGCTAGTCCAGGTCAAACGTCAACTGGTAAAGACACTTCAAGTCCGTTGATGAGTGTGGCTTTACCAAAAAGCCAAAGAAGATTTAGAAACTTGTTTATCTTCTAGCCTGTATTTTATTTTGTATTTTGCTTAGTCAACTTACCTTTAGCCAACTTACCTTTAGCAAACCTATCTCAACAATCTTGTAAGGTCATGGCGTTGAGGAGCAGAAGGCGTAAGACTCCGTTGTTTGTCATGTGGCGGTTAGATGAGAGATAGTTAGGCTTTGAAGATAGTAAGGCTTTGAAGATAGTAAGACTAAGTACGATGCAGATTAGATTATAGGGAAAATAGACTAGCTTATTTATTTTCTTTGTATTTGCAAGAAATACATACCACTCAATGTACTTGTATGTATTTTGCCATGAGTATGTATGATCCAGACATGAAGAAGTTTTACAATGTCTTCAACAGAACCAGATTCAGACTCAGAGATGAAGAAGAAGATGAATCCAGTCATGATTCCATCATCAGACATCATCATCACAAGACGACAAAAATACTTTTGGTCGCAGAGAAAGTATTCCAGTCAAAAAATAGAATCATCACGTCACGACAAGAGATCTTTCGGCCACAGTAATAGCCAGACAAGATCATCAAGTCACGACAAAACAAGATTCGGTCACAGTAAAGGCCGACCACTATTCATGAATAGTTTTTACTATTCACTTTAGGAAAAGTTACTTTTGACTTTTCTTTTTTACATTTTTACTATTGTAATCACATATTCGATATCCTATATGAAGACAGAGTCTGTCTCAACTTAGGATCCGAATTCTCTTTCTCTCTAATTTTATTTTTAATTCGGTATCACTCTTTTCACATTGTACTCCTGTACAACAGTGTAGCACAGACTTCTTCCATATCTAATAACAAGTAAAAGACTTTGTCTCCTTCTATCTTCATCTTATTTGTATTTCATTATTTCTCGTCTATTATCTGTGTTTATTCCACTTTCTGTTATGGCTCCAACTAATAGATTCAGATGGATTGTTTCAAGTCCACCGCAATTAAGTAGATTGAAACACAAATTCAAATCTAGAAGCAGAATTGATAACATTTCAATTCCGCAGTTCTTTCTTTATATAGTGTTACTAACCACTTTGCAGGATCATTCACTCCTGACCTTAGTAACAATGGCACCCAAGAAAGACAAAGGCAAGGCGAAAGCATTCGAGCTCAGTTCCTATGCTCAGAAAGCCAGCACACCAGTACCCATTCCAACTTCAACTTGATGAACTTGCCTCAGATCAGGCATCCATTTCCACAGACAGTGCCAATGACAATGAAGATGCTTGTTATGGCATTTTCACCCCATTGTAAATCAAACAATGGAGTTTAGTTGTGTTCTCCGCCAAAAACACAATACAGATGAGTTTTCCAGTGTTCTCTCCAAAAACACAGGACATATGAGTTTTCCAGTGTTCTCTCCAAAAACACAGGACAGATGAGTTTCCTAATGTTCTCTAAAAACATTGGACAGATAGGGTTTATATAATATATATGCATATATATAGACACACGTATATATTAGACACATAAATATAAATATATATATATATATATATATATATATATATATATATATATATATATATATATATATATATATATATATACATATACACAAATATATATGTATACAAAAATATAGAAACACACATACTCTCTCTCCCTCACACATATATACAACACCTGAACTATATATATATATATATGTACACAAAAGTGTACAGAACTTTTCAATGTCTATACGTATGTATACATACATATATTTATACATGATATATATACACACACACACGCACCACATGTACATATGTATATACATACACACTCATAGTGTTTGTATAAAAATAGATACACACTTATATATATATTTCTACACAAAAAAAAACACACAAACACACACATATATAGGGACATGTATTTTTACGTATACAATATATGTGTTATTTATATATATGTCATGATTTTCTTAATCAATTTGTCTATTCAGCTTTATTTATATATATGTGTGTATATGTATATAAATTTGAATATATATATATATATATATATATATACACATCTCTATATATACATATAGCTATAGAGAAAGAGACACACAATATGTATATTTTTGTGTACATATATATTTATGTATCTTTATATATAAAATATGTATGCGTATATATGTATGTGTATATATATTTATGTATATATATATGTGTGTGTAATGCTTAGTTGATCAAACACTTCATTGAATTACAAACAGAAATCTTAGAATGTTACTATAGGCATATATACTTTAGTTTAACATTGTTAGTGGTATTTATTTGATCAATTTTGTTAGAATGATTATCTTTCCAATAAAATAGCTTTTGAAATTCACAATGTTTTGAAATAAAGGAAAAATATATGTCAGACAATTACTTACAGATTGTTTGGAACAAATGAATTCTACAAAATTTTACGAAATTCACTTGCAAATCCAATTTTTTATGTTTGGAAGCAGCACTTTTAAAAATTGGAAATCAAGGATTTGCAAATCTTGAATTTACTCAAGCCTAACATAAATTCATACTCAAGATGTAGAATTTACAAATCCATGTTTTTTAAGTTAGTTCTATCTTTTGAAGACAAAATTACCCCTCTAGATTTTTTTTTACACTTAAGTTTAACTTTGGCTCAAATACAAAGATAAAAATTAAAAAATATTTGAAACCCTCTCCCTAACCCTTCTTCTTTCAATAAAACACGAAGAAAAAAATTAATCAACAAGTCAGGGTATCATCAGTCCATACTAGTGCTAGTTGAATAGCTCAAAAGTTCTTGTTTATCATTCCTAAATTTTACTAATTCCAATAGAATAAATGAGGGGCATTTGAGTAAAATATAATTTTTAATTTCAAGTCCACAATGTTGCAAATTAAAGTTTCAAATAAGGGAATTCATTTACAAACACAAATTCTCATAGAATTCATTTATAAATCAAATAAATTCTATAATACAAGTGCTTCTAAACACTATGTTAAGAAAATTTATTTTGTTCCAGAAGTTTAAGAAAATTAAAAGAACCCAACAAATACTAATTATTCAGTTTGCAAAAACTTGTAAGGCTTGAGTGTTCATAGCTCTAATATCTTTATGAGACTATAAGAAAAATTTATATCATTAGAGTATTTTCCAACAAAAGTTAATTTAAAGATCAAATCTAATATATTATTCGTTACTTTTCATAAAATTATTAGAATGGATCAAAGGAACTCATATCATTGATTGCAGCGATCTTTCAAACAAACTTCAAACTTTATAATCAATAAAGAGAGACTCAAGAATTGAATTTGCCAGTCACTAAAACCACATTTAACAACACAACTAATATGTCCATTAGATTCTATTGGTTTTTTTTTTTTGCTCCACATGTAATAATATGAACGTGTCCGTAATATCATAGAGGAGATTGGGAGTTTTTCTCTTTGTCAGTGAGATAAGCTTGCGGGTCAGAGGAAGCTTTGACGTGTGAGAGATGAACTAAAACGACAAGGCAATGCCAATCGATTGGATATCCTCATAAAAACAGATACTTGGGTCTGAATCGTTTCCTCTATTTTATTTATTTTTTTGGTTAAGATATTACATTTTTTCCTTTGGTCAGTAGGATGCTACTTTGATCAACACCAAATCCGAGTACACATTTCAATGAATGCCTTTGAATTTCTTAACCAAAATACAATAGAATTAAAAAATTAGGAAAATTAATTCATAATGAAAAATCCATAAAATTTTCAATTTCTTTACGTGATGCAAAAGAAATAAATACACATCTAATTCAAGTTGAGACAATCAAATTGTTAACAAAGAGCCCGCAATAATAAATTAACCTAAATCAAAATTATACTATGTGAGTAACATATATTGTTCCAATAATTTTGGTAATCTTTACTGATGATTAAATTGCAGATTTAACGATTAAAATTTCCTTGCCTTGACTACTTGGCTGCTAGTCAGCAGCAAAGTTTGCTCTCTGCTAATCACTATACAATTTTTTCCATTGTTTTTGAAGATGGGTTTAGGCATATTTTTTGGACTATTTCAAAGTGAAGGTGTATTTTTTGTTATTCATTATAGCGAACTCTCATTATAATTAAGTTTGTGCATAAAGAATGATATTAAACAAAAAGTCTACTAGTAGCAGAATATACATTCAAATCAATGCAAAATTAGGCTGTCCGAAGTGTTTTTGTTAGTTTCTCTCTCTAGGGTTTTAAAAAGGGGGAGTTTCTCTCTCTAACTTTGGTAAAGTTGTTTTACAAATGGTAAAAATAGTAGTGTCGCGCTTTGATTGAAGTTTAGATAAGGGTAATTTGGTCTTTTAACAACACTAACTAACGGAGTGAAACAGAACTTTACTTTAGGGCGTGTGTACAATATTTTTTGTAATATATGGTTTATAACGCGAGTTTTAAAAACACATGGTAACACATGGCTGATGATTCAACTTTATAAAAACGCAGAGGGATATGGTGCATTTTACTCGATTTATAAGCATAAAGATATTATCATCCTTTATTTAGAAGATGTCATAAAAAGCTTATAGCATAATTAGATTATATAATGATTCTATTATACTATCTTATTATATATTATTCTATTAAGTTCTAATTTCGAATTCTTTCAAAATAACATCTAAAATTTTGTTTGAAATAGTCTATTTAGTATCTAATAATATAAAAACTAATGAGATGGTAAATATCTAACCCTTCATTTTAGTGGCAAAATGAAAATGTCAACCATTTAAAAGAAAAATGAGAATGTGTAGACATATCCTTAAATTGTGTATATGATGAACCCTAATTCAAATCTAACTTTCTTTCATTCCTTAAACATAACGAGAATTTCATGCACTGAATTATCCTTTTCTAGTGAAGGTGCAAGCTAACTCTGCTACATATATGACAACTTGCCTAAGCATGCAGGTTACATGTAATGCAGCTACGAATCACCAAAAGAAGATTGACACGTAAAGAAATAGACCTATCAATAGTAAGATTTGGCACCATCAAATTCCAAATCAAGTTTTCATGTCAATTCTTATGCAACGAGATATCATAGTCAATATGCAACAAGATATCAGAGTCATGAAAGGTTCTAAAATTTCTTATCCAAATTTGAAATTTTATCAACAAATGGTTCTAAAATTTCTGCCTTATCTTCTGGGGAGGCAAAGGTCCTAAACTGCCTCCTCATAGTCCCTACATTTGTCGAAATTTGGAACAGTAAGAGATCAAAAGGCAAACTTCAGAAGAATAAATGCAACATATTTACGAGATTCTTCTTACCTATTATAATAGGTCATCATCCCCTCATCTCTTCTCAAAACCCAGTTATGTGACTGTAAAACCAGCAATCTTTCTGAATTATAGAAAGAATTGCAACTCCTAGTCCCGTGGACAATATCACTGTTTGTGTAACCTCAACTAATTTTTTACATCATTAGAATTGTAACTCCTAGTCCCGTGGACAGTAGCCCCGTCATTATTACTACATCATTTAATCTGAATAACAGAAAGAATTGTAACTCCTACTCAAGGTCTTTCAAAAGTGGGCAGCAACCCCGAGGGCTGCCGACCGCTGGTCGCTGGCCGTCGGGGCTACTGTCCGAAATTTGCTTTTGCAAGTACCACACTCAAATTGATCACTCCTATGGTAGGTGCGGTTTTTTTTTTTAAACAGAATAATATGCATGACATGAATAGCAATTAAAAACAGATTTGTCTTAAAATATTTTCCTCCAAGTATTTAATAATCCATTAGCATCTCTCCGAGCTATAATAATACCAAAAGCAAAACAAAGGCCTGTTATGCTTTTCGAAACGCCACCCCCACCCATGCAACAATACCAACTGCAAGCCATCCAAGTATGTCAAAGTAGAGATCATGGCTCTTCTTTGGATTCCCAGTAGTGGTGGACGATGAAGTCCCAGCTCCCATAGCTTCCTGAGCTTTCTTGTGGATGTCGTAGTGCAAATCAAAGAACTTGGCACACATTTGCAAAGATCTGAGGTAACGGCCATTATTGGGATCCCCATTGACTGCCAGCTGAAAGTACTTCGAGGCCTCATCAAAGTAAAGCTTGGCCTAATCTACATCAAAAATGAGAAAAGCTAAAGCGGATTTCGCATTTCCCAAAAGCCAAAGAGCCTTATGATTGTTGCGATTAAGAGCCACCGCCGCCTCAAATTCAATATGGCCTCTGAAACCGTAGTCTTGGACTCGGGAAAAGCTTGAGAATGCAACTTTTCCAGCAGGGCAACTCCCCAATTTGTTAGTTTATCGGCATTTTTTGGGTCTCTGTCATACTCTGTCTCAAAAGTCGAAAATTGATTTTCCATGGCTTATACAACAAGATTCCTTTTTTTTTTCCTTCTTCAAAGGTTTTCTATAAAATATGTTCCTATGGTAGGTGCGGTTGTGGTGATTAAAATCAACTTTCGAATCTAAACTTTCTGTTACATGTGTAACACTTAAACTCTGGTGCAGCCTTAGGACACTTGTATGATGGTGCACACTCAGGATCCATCTGAGAGAGAGAACGAAAGAAATTAGAAAAGTAATACAAGGCAAAAAACATGTAACTACAAAGAAACTATGTGAAAGGGTAAAATTAAACTGCCAAAAGCTTCAGCATCAACATGATTTTTTGTTAAAAGTGCATATGCATCTTATACACGATGTGCATTTAAAGGACCTGGGTTAGGCCTTTGATTAATGCAAAAAAAAAAGCTACACATAATGCAGATATGACAGCAATTTTTAAAATCCCTCTCTCGCTCCTCCTTTTTAAGAAAATGAAAATGACAAAAACTAAAACCATCCCTCCCCTTCCCCAACAAAATTCAACTCTCATAATTCAACTTCAATACAAAATTGAAAATCTTTTTAGATTTATACTGGTTACTAGTTTTTCCTAATCCCTAGTAGGCCATTTCCCTCGAAACTTCAAGAAACCTAGTAGAGTTAGGTAACAATTGGCTCTAGATAATAACTAGAACTCCGTTTTGGACTTAAAGAACAATAATCAAGTAACCAGTTACCATTGACAAAACTTATTGGCAAATTTACTGAAAGTAACACAATGACCAAAATAACCTTAACATCTAAACCATTAACAATACCTAAATGGAAATCCAAAAGATTTATTAGAATAAGAGTACATAATTTTTGATGTATTGCTTTTTTTTTTTTTTTTTGAAAGGTAGAATAAAAGGACATATAATTGTTGGTCTCAAACTAACAAAAATAATTGGCTCCAAAAACATGGTCCGGATAATATTATTTCTCTTTTTTATTTGCTTGCATTATGCATCACATTGAATAGTCAATCAGACTTAATTTGACTAACTTGGTTTACTTGTGGATACATTAATCTTTGCATACAACATTATAGAATAAATACAAGAAAGAATCTGAGAACTGATGGTTGTACTCGTCAAAGTAGTATGCACACCAACGTGAAAAACAGCAAGATGAGGAGTTAAAAATATCAATTTAAGACATCAACATCTCTGATTTTTTTATTTTTTATTTTGTTGGTCAAAACACATCTCTGATTGATTTGTACCAAAATCAATTCCAGCCCATTTTCCCAAAGGTAGAAATCTTGAACTCTCACGTAATAGCCTTCAAGCAGTGGCAGTGACTATTATACTTAATACAGCCTTCTTGCTGGAACCTTAAGTTATGAGGTGGGCTTATATTATTACAGCAGTTAGAACAAGTCTTTTCAATGGCGAAATGTAGGCTCCTGCTGAAGCTAGTGACACAATGTAAAATGCGGCTCAAGTACCTAAAGGAATTGGCAGCCAGGCGTAAGTATTTGGGGGGAATAATGCCTCTAGGGCTTGGACAATATCTCAGTCTTTAAGCATCAGTTTTTCGACACCTTAAGAGATAAGGAGTACATCCATAAAGATTTTGTATGGTAAACAATCTTTACCTATTTTGACGGGTATAAATTATGGTTGATTGGTGAACTGGTTTTTAGTTGTTCAAGAAACTTTTAACAGAATGAATTCTTCATTAGCAAACTGTTACTCTGTAAACATTAGGAGTGACGGTGGCCGTATAAATTCACAGAAGAACTTGAATCACATTTTTTTTCAGGGTAAATCCCATTCACTGCTTTAAGTTTGGGAAACGTTCTATACACAACCCTGAAGTCCTGGAACTAACCAAACTCCCCTCTAGAAGTGGGTTGACAATAGGTTAGACTGAAGTTTGAGAGTAAAGATAGTTTTTCTATGTTGATGACAGACAATTCTCACTTAACTCCCACAAGTCTAGAGTGTCTACTATATAGAAAACGAAGTAGATACAGAGCAGAAGCAGACTAGGAGCAGCAATGAGAAGAAAGAAATTTCTGATTCACACCTCTTCCATTTCCGAGAAATACTGAGGCTTTGGATGGACCACCCTTCTCAGATTTCACTTCAGCCCTCAAGTGCGGGTATGATTCAATTGTTCTTTTAAGGCCTTCCTGTGGAGATCAAATTCAAACTTTCTCTGAGGAAACATCAAAATTAAAAAACACATATTAGGATTACATTTATGTTGAAATGTTTTCCACACATGTGACAATGTGAATTTGCTTAGCTAAGTGTCTGGATTAACATTCTTCGCATCAAGAATCATGTGGCATAGTTCTTTGTCAGAAAAGGAGTAGATGCCATATTCGATGCAACAAATTGCGCATTCAAAAAGTGATCATCATATGGATGTTTGGGTTAATGTGTCACTGCTTAAAATTGTTCAACAACACAAATTCTTCCCCTCGGTTAAATACCGTGGTACAAAGAATTTATGGTTTAAGAATGGATATTCTTTTTGGGTAAGTTCACATCAGCATCATCAATTTGTGGCATGGTAATTTTGCTTTTTCTGAGAGTCTTGGGGGTGGTAATCTGTCACGAAAGGCTAAGATTACGTTCATACTTATCATATTCAAAACCCTAAGATAGCAAGCTTATGATGTCAAACACCCCCCATGAACTTATTATTTTACCCAAATTCCCCATGACATCAAATTTACCCAAACAAAGCCTTAATGTTGAGGGCATTTTGGTCTTTCATCCTTTTAAATAAAATCCAAAAATTACCCAAACTCTTATTTCTCTCTATGTGAACTCTCTCTTTTTTTTTTTTTTTTTTTTAGAGCTGAAACCAGAAAAATATGGAACACAAACATTAGAGAAACTTTTCAACAGACATACTCTTTCTTTTTCCATATTCGACACACATACTGACATACGCCAAACACAGCACATAACAACACCAAAGTACTCATCATCACCATCTTTCAAAATCTCCACCACGCACCACGTAGGTAGCTGGTAGTTGATACCACATGTGAATCCAGTAAAGCACCAGTCAAGAAACTGGATAGTCTTTTTGGTCTTGATGGTGGCAACAACTGCATTCACATCCTTGGGCACCACATCACCACAACAACAAAAGAAGTAGGTAATAGATCAAGAATACATACATAGTTTTCCCAGAAAAATGGTACTGATCTTAGTACTGGATTTTTATCAAAGATCACAATGGATAGATTAAATCAAACCCATAAATAAATAAGTACCCATAATGGTTCTATAGCTAAATATCATAAAACCGTAAAAAAAAAGAGAATAACTCAATGCCAAACACATTTTGGGACCACGTACACAAGTGAAGCCGTCAATTTTAGATAGAATATTATTGTGATTTTTGTGTTTGTATGGTGTGTGGTATAAATCAGTTTGTTGTTGAGAAGAAAAGAACAATACCACCGGTGTAGCTCGTCGTAGTCGGTGGGGGCACCGGTGCAGTGAAGAAGGTACCGTTGCGATGTGGTGGTGGACGGTAAATCGTGATTGGAGGAGGCAAGGCCGAAGTCAGAAGATCAATGTTGGAGGGCCAATATTTTTTTTTTGTACAGTATTTTTTGGTTACTACGGTATTTTTTAGTTATTACTACTTCAAGGTATTTTGTAGTTTGTGTAGTATTTTTTGTACAATTTTGCGCTAAAGCAACATTCATCATGATTACGCTAACTTGTCATTAAACAATTAAATAAACTCAATGTCACAGCAAGACTAAATAAATTTAACTTGGTCATTGTTAATTCATAATAAATATTTTTAATTAGCTATTATTGAAAAATAAATAATAAGAAATTAACTAAAAAATTTAATCAAACACTATGATATATTTACATTTAATCAAACAAACATAATAACCCATTGAAAATTATCTATTTATTACAGAAAATTGACTATTAAATATAAGTAACAAAAAAAATATACACTAAAAATTATTATGAGAAGTATTTTGTCAAATTGCTTACCTTAATCACTTATGGTGTCTTGCATTAAGATGTTCATCCACTCTAAAAATAAATAAATAATTATGCATTCATAGAATTATATAGCTAAGAAAAATTAGTAAATTATCATAATACAATTTTTTCATGATATATTACCTTCGGTTTGCGTGACTATGTTGGAGTGCATTTTACCATGCAAGAATTAAGAATTTAAGATGGTTAGGAAAAAGGGATTGGAGATGGAAGATGGTGAAAAAAAAGGGAACGGGATTCAGGAAGAACTAAGAAGCAAAAGAAGAAGAGATAAAAAAAAATAAAATAAAAAGTAAATGGGACCATTAACTAACTGACTAACTTTATTGTTTGAAAACGTTTACATATCCTAGTTTTTGAAAGATTTTCATGCTTTTTGTATGGTATTTTTCAAACGTTTACATATCCTTGTTTTTTAAAGATTTTCATGTTTTTTGTATGGTCCTATTCGGTCAAGTGGCATTCCTCTTCTTTCAGTTCTAGTCGTATCTTCGGACCTATTCCTTAAGGTCGGAGCTAGTAATTCCTCCTAAAGGAATTCAACAACTAGGGGCATCCCCATTGTTAGCTTCGATTTATGCCCTTCGATTCTCATACCGTACTGAGCTGCCTAGCTCCAAGACTGGTAGTTGAGCCTATTACTAACCGATTCTCATACCATACTGAGCAGCCTAGCTCCAAGACTGGTCGAATAGCTCAACTACCCTTCCTCGAGTCTTACTTACTCCCTAAACCTATCATGGCCTACCGCGGCAAAGGTAAGTTGTAGATACAGGTAAGTTGGACAAAACTAACAACCTAGTTGCTCTGGCTCTGATACCAGAAACAAACCAGGAATGATGAGATAATGAAAGCCATAACAGAAAGCGGAATAAACACAGATAATAGATGAGAAATAATGAAATACAAATAAGATGAAGATAGAAGGAGACAAAGTCTCTTACTTGTTATTAGATATGGAAGAAGTCTGTGCTACACTGTTGTACAGGAGTACAATGTGAAAAGAGTGATACCGAATTAAAAATAAAATTAGGGAGAAAGAGAATTCGAATGAGGATGAGAAAGAGAATTCGGATGAGAAAGAGAATTCGGATGAAAAAGAGAATTCGGATCCTAAGTTGAGACAGACTCTGTCATCATATAGGATATCGAATCTGTGATTACAATGGTAAAAATGTGAAAGAAAAGTCAAAAGTAACTTTTCCTAAAGTGAATAGTAAAAAGTGAATTTTATTATTCATGAATAGTGGTCGGCTTTTACTGTGGCCAAATCTTGTTTTGTCGTGACTTGATGATCTTGTCTGGCTATTACTGTGGTCGAAAGATCTCTTGTCGTGACGTGATGATTCTGTTTTTTGACTGGAATACTTTCTCTGTGACCGAAAGTATTTTCGTCGTCTTGTGATGATGATGTCTGATGATGGAATCATGACTGGATTCATCTTCTTTTTCATCTCTGAGTCTAAATATGGTTCTGTTGAAGACGTTGTAAAACTTCTTCATGTCTGGATCATACATGCTCATGCAAAATACATACAAGTACATTGAGTGGTATGTATTTCCTGCAAATACAAAGAAAATAAATAAACTAATCTATTTTCCCTATAATCTAATCTGCATCGTACTTAGTTTTACTATCTTCGAAGCCTTACTATCTTCGAAGTCTAACTATCTCTCATCTAACCGCTACATGGCAAACAACGGAGTCTTACACCTTCTGCTCCTCAACGCCGTGACCTTACAAGATTGTTGAGATAGGTTTGCTAAAGGTAAGTTGGCTAAAGGTAAGTTGACTAAGCAAAATTCAAAATAAAATACAGGCTAGAAGATAAACTAGTTTCTAAATCTTCTTTGGCTTTTTGGGAAAGCCATACCCATCAACGGACTTGAGGTGACTTTACCAGTTGCCGTTTGACCTAGATTAGCTGAAGTTTCATGAAATTCTTCAGTAACCATATGACTTCAGAGAGGGAAAGTCTAACCATTGCATCCTAGTTTTTGAAGGAAACTTAGAAGAACAAAACCCTATCTGTCCAATGTTTTTAGAGAACATTAGGAAACTCATCTGTCCTGTGTTTTTGGAGAGAACACTGGAAAACTCATATGTCCTGTGTTTTTGGAGAGAACACTGGAAAACTCATCTGTATTGTGTTTTTGGCGGAGAACACAACTAAACTCTATTGTTTGATTTACAATGGGGTGAAAATGCCATAACAATCGTCTTCATTGTCATTGGCACTGCCTGTGGAAATGGATGCCTGATCTGAGGCAAGTTCATCAAGTTGAAGCATAATGGCCTTGACTTCGTCATAACTGGTGGTCGCTGCAAGTTGAGTCTGGAGAAAATTCTTGAAGGAGAGAAACTCCTGCTGCTCTGGTTGAATTTCCTTTTTCTATTTCTGATTTGTCTCTAGCCATGCTTGGACTTTTGGAATTGAACAAGAACTGTTGTTCATCTTCTTCCACCACATGAATGAATAGTTTCTTCCGAAAGCCGGTATGACTCGTTGGTTCTCGAAAGATACATGTTTGAATGTGAATTCTGAATGGAATATCCACGTTACAAAGAAAATTCTGTAGAACACGAAAAATGGGGGAAGGTAGGCTAAATATGCTAGAGCCTGCCAATTCTTCGTGAAGTACTTGAAACCTTCGTGAATTGGATCTGGTAAAATGTCTGTTATCGGACCATATGATGCCCACCATTGGATAAACCAATTTGGGACCTCTAAAGGGAATGATTTCTTGAAAAGAAAAAACCATGACATATCATGTTTATCATTCTGGCGGTAAAAAACTCTGAACCACGCCTGAATGTAATCATAATAGTTATAGTCTCTGAGGGGTACATTTTCTGGGATCTGTTTGGTTTTCTGTGGGGGTTGTGCCCATTGATCGAGGGTGATCACTGTTTGCAACTTAGCCTTGACATGGCTATACTGGCCTGGTTGTTTGTCCTTGTCATCTGGGACAAACTCTATGGATTATGTTGCTATGAGAATTGCCTCATAGTAACTCTGTGTTTTATATGTGTTGTCTGGGATGTAGTTTGAATGAGGGTGAAGAAACGCCCTAGCAAACTCATCTGGGGTAATATTGGGGTTCTGTCTAAAATGAAATGGTTCTATTACAAGAATCTGGTCAAAGACGTTCTTGTATATGTATGAGGGTGATAGTGACTGTTTAGGTTCTGGAGTTACTGGTTTTGATTTAGCAACAAGGGGCTGAAACTTGTTACTTAATGTCGTCTGAGAAGACGATGTACCTGCAGTACCTGCACGAACATCGGTTAACTATTTTTGAGGGGTCAAAGTCCCCAAAACTGTGAGGTTTCTACCTAGGAATGACTGGGTAGATTTCTGTGTATAGGTTATCTATTTGTCTTCAACCTTGACTGGGGTTGATGACTGAGCTGGAGTAGCTGATGGTATGCTGGCTTTCTGAGCATAGGAACTGAGCTCGAATGCTTTTGCCTTGCCTTTGTCTTTCTTGGGTGCCATCGTTACTAAGGTCAGGAGTGAATGATCCTGCAAATGGTTAGTAACAATATATAAAGAAAGAACTGCGGAATTGAAACAATTATCAATTCTGCTTCTGGATCTGAATCTGTGTTTCAATCTACTTAATTGCGGTGGACTTGAAACAATCCATTTGAATCCATTAGTTGGATTTTTGGTGTCCGCTTCTATGATCTATAAAAGAAAACAAAATGAAAAGGTATTCCCGGAGGAATCCTATGTAATAGGCACGTGGCCTGTTAAAAATTCTCTGGTTAGAAAATCAGGGATGAAATTATCCTCTCCCTTGATATACTGAATATCAAAATCAAAAATTGACAGGATGGCCTGCCATCTGGCAAAAATCTATTTTGATGCAATATTCTTAACATCCTTTGTCAGTACATCTTTTGCTAACTTGCACTCAACACGAACTAAGAATTTCTGATTCAACAAATCATCTTGAAATTTTGATATGCATTTTACAATGGACAAATTTTCCTTTTTAACTGTTGAATAATTCTGTTGGGCTTTATCCCATGTTCCTGAATGAAAACGAACAATGTGTTCTTTTCCATCTAAAATCTGGATTAAAATACAGCCAAATCCTAATTCAGATGCATCTGTCTGAACTATCTTTGGGGTGTCTAGTTGACATAAAGTCAAGACTGGTAAAACTCTAACCTGACGCTTAATTTCTTGAACAGCTTTTGTATGGACATCAGTCCATGCTGGAGGATTCTTTTTAAGACGTGCAAAAAGAGGTTTACATAAATGGTGAATGCCAGGATAGAAATCTGCAACATAGTTTAAAGATCCTAAAAATTTTTGCAACTGTGTTTTCTCACGCAGAATGTCTGAGAATTTTTCTGCAAAATCAAGTGTTCTTTAGATAGGGGTGATTTTCCCGAAAGAAATCATATTTCCAAGAAACCTAATTTTTGTCTGGAAAAGTCTAATCTTGGGTACAGAAACCACAAGACCGTTTTCTTTTATGACTTTAAAGAAAAGATGCAAATGTTTCCAATGTTGATGAATGTTATTACTGAAGACTAAAACATCATCAATGTAAACAATTGTAAAGTCTGTGAACTGATTAAAAATCTGGTTCATAATGTTTTGAAATTCTGAAGGTGCATTCTTGAGCCCAAAAGGCATGACATTCCACTCATATTGTCCAAATGGAACGGTGAATGCAGTCTTGTACCTTTCCGATTCAATGACTTGGATTTGCCAAAATCCTGATTTCATGTCAAATTTACTAAAGACGTGGGCCTGATTTAATCTCTTAAGGAGATCATTCTTGTTAGATAATGGATATCTGATCCATTGTAAGACCTTATTTAAGGGCTTATAATTAATGACTAAATGAGGGACTCCTCGTTCCTGTTCTGCATGTTTATTAACATAAAAGGCTGCACACGACCATGGGCTTTTGCTGGGTCGGATTAACTTTTTATCTAATAAACTCTGGATTTCTTTTTTACAAAGAGAGAGATATTCCTGGTTCATCTGAATGGGCCGAGCCCTTGTAGGAATATTCTGTTCTGAAAAGTCCTTCTCATATGGAAGAGAGACTAAATATTTCTTACGAACCCAAAAGGCCGTAGGAAGTTCTGAACAAACTTCTCTTTCAAGTTTGGTCTGGAATTCATTGATGAACTTCTGCTGTTTAGCAATCTGTTCATCATTTTTGTGGCTTTTAATGTCTTGTTTAAGAAAACTGATCTAGTTTTCTTTCTGTTGGATTGAGTTAATATCTCTTCGTTGTGAAGGGAAATAAAACTCAAAAAGGATAGGTTTACCTAACACATTGGTAGATATACCTTGTTTTGTAACAGTCATGGGAAATAACTGTTGAAGGAATGGATTCCTGAGAATGACTTGGGAATTTAACTGTTTGATTAAAACAAAACTGGTAGGAAAACAAATACCTTGATTGCACACATGTGCATTAGGTAATTTGTACCTAATCTGAAGTTTTGTAGAGTCAGCTGTAGAAAGCTTCTCTCTGATTTTTTTGAAGTATCGAGAAGGAATGAGACCTTCTTGGATGCAATTCATATCTGCACCTGAGTCTAATAAGGCAATGGTTTCAAATTTGAAATCATCAACCTTGATGGTTAACTGGACATACCATTTCTGGTACGTGATTCTGTTTAGAAGATTGAGATAATCCTTTGTAGGTTTGGAGGTACTAGCTCCTTCTGTCAGTTTGCCAATAGCAATCTGAGTCTGTTTATCAAGTTCATCATTCTGAGAAAGATGTTCTTGACGTTCTAGGGATTCTATTTGTAAGAGTTGGACATCTTGCTAGAAATGTTCATGATCTAGTCTAAAATCACAAATCTCTTGCCTATACTCTTGTTTGAGTTGCTGGATTTCTGTTTTTAACAGTTTAATCTCATGCTGGAGATCAGAGATTCCCACTGGTTGGGTTTTTCTCTTCTGAAAATAACTGAGGACATCAGAATAATTTGTATTCTTGATGTTATTCTGGATAGGTATGGATTGAGGTTTTTCTTCCTCTTTCTGATCCATGATATCTTTGAGTCTAAGAAGATAAACTTGTTTTTCTTCTGGATCATTGATCTTACAGATCATGTCGATCATAAGACCATGAGAGTCTGTAAGGACATTTAATCCTTTTTGATAGAAACATGCTCCTTTGCTGGGGCAAGCACATTCCTGGATGGAGTTGGAAGAACTACTGGAATAGTAGTTGTCTGTTCCAATCTGGTTAATATTTTCTTCATCAGAGTATTCTGAAGAAGAGCTGGATGATGATTCAAGATCATCTATGGACTGGATAATTCTGCTCTTTGTAGCTTCATCTAATTCTAATGATTGAATTAGTGATCTGATTTTGCAATCCTTTGCAAAGTGTCCTGGTTTACCACATTTGAAGCAACCTGTGGCTTTCTGTTCTTTACTATGTTTATGATATTTTGGTTTCCAATTTTTTTGTGGAAACTTCTGGTAATGTTTCTTCTTGGTGTATGGTTTGCTGCCATACTTCTGGTTGTACTTCTGTCCAATGGACTTGAAGTGATTCTTATACTTTCTGGAGAAGATTCTGGATTTATGTGTCTTCTGAGTATGGGGTGGTTTAATCTTTTCCATTCCATACTGTTCACACCAGTTTCCTAATTCTTTCCTATTAGACTGTTTCTTTAACTGTGCTTTAAAACGAAGATCAATACAAATCTTCAAAGCAGTCTTATTAATATGGGATATGATATCTCCATATGTCATAAGATCATAGTCTAATCCTGGATATTCAAGTTAAAGGGATTCTCTCACTTGCTGAGCAAACAACTTTGGAAGTCCACAAAGGAACCTTTCTTTCCAATAACTGGCGTTGTTGTCAGATCTTTGGTATAGTTTACTGAGAAAGACATCCTTATACCATCGGAAGTCTTGGAGTGTTCTACATCTGAGGTTCTGAAGGATTTCAGATGTTCTTTCTTGGTAGACTGTGGGATCACCTATAAAATGGTAGGTGATATCGAAGACTAAGGCTGATAGAGCACATGACTCTGTCTGACCTTGCTGATTAAGAACGGGTTCTCCATTCTCATTGGTTTTCACCATGTTAAGAATGCCTTCTTTGGTAGCATCACTGAGGTGGTCATCCCACCATCTTTTGAGCTGACCATTGAAGCCAAGAATGATATTTCTGGTTGCTGCTCTCTCAGAAACAACTTGTTTATAAATGTTACCTATAATGATCATCTGTTTGGTAACATTGAGAATCTGATATTCTAACATTCCATCTATGTTCCATTCATAGATCTGAGATCCTGAGAAAGATCTTTGGGAATGAAATTCTTCAATTTGAAGATCTGGAGGTGATGGTATGGGATAGAAATTCTTTGTATCTGGAAAAGAAATTCTATTAATGTGGATAGCTTTATCCCTTCTGGAATTCTGTGAAGATGAGGATTCACAATCTGAATTACTGTCTGACTGTTTTAATGTTTGAAGAGCTAATTGGCTCGATGAAGGTTCTGATTTTTTAGATCTGGAAATCAGTTCCTGGAGAAGTTTGGTATTCTTCTCTTCTGTTGATTCCAAGTTTGGAATGTATTTGGATATCTTAAAAGGTAAAACCTTGATCGGAGATTCTGGTTTAACCTTTGTACTGGTTAACTTTAGTGAATCAAATGGTTTTGTCAATGAAACAGTGGTCTGTTCAGTTGACTTTTGTTTTGATTCAACAGTTTTAACTGGAGTTATTGAGACCGTAGTCTGTTTTTCAAGAATATCTTCGATATTCTGAATCTGTTTTTGTAATGTAACAACTGAAAGATTAGTCCAATTATTTTGTTGGGCTATGTCTTTAAGTTCTGGTTGTTCTGAAAGAACGACTGGTTTGAGATCTACAGTTCCTTCTTTTGTAGGAATCTGTGTATGTTGAAACGGAGGGTGCTCCGCATCAATAACTATTGTGGAATTAGGTAAATTCCATTTTCTTGTTCTTGCAGTAAGAACACTAATATTCATAGGTTTATTTATGTGTTTAAACCACATGAAAAATGGTACGTTTAACCTAACAAGTTGCAAATACTGAAGCCATTGGCTTTTCAAATCTGCTAACTGTTCATTGTTATGGTTCTCAAAATACCATTCTCTGATCTGTTTGTTCTCGTCTAAAAGAAATTCTTCTTTCAAACCTTGAACATCTTTTTCAAAGACTTCAAACAATACATTGACGCCAAAGTCTGAGGCTGAAGGGTTGAAGTCAACAGATGATGTATCTATTGGTTTAAATTCTGGATAGACTGGACGAGCAGTCTGTTCTTCAATCTTAATTCCTATCGGAACAGATTGAGTCTGGAATCTGCTTGTTGATGGTAAGTCAACAAAGCCTGGAGTAGGGTCAGAAATACTGATCCTGGAGATACTGAAAACTGATCGGGATAAAACTGGTTCCCTATTTCCTCTATCTATCTTAATGGAAACAGTACCATCATCATACTGGATGATCTGTTCTATTCTGGAGGGATCTTCAAACATTAAAACAGTCAGACAATAATTCTGATTGTGAATCCTCATCTTCACAGAATTCCGGGAGGGATAAAGCTATCCATATTAATAGAATTTCTTTTCCAGATACAAAGAATTTCTATCCCAAACCATCACCTCCAGATCTTCAAATTGAAGAATTTCATTCCCAAAGATCTTTCTCAGGATCTCAGATCTATGAATGGAACATAGATGGAATGTCAGAATATCAGATTCTCAATATTACCAAACAGATGATTATAATAGGTAACATTTATAAACAAGTTGTTTCTGATAGAGCAGCAACCAGAAATATCATTCTTGGCTTCAATGGTCAGCTCAAAAGATGGTGGGATGACCACCTCAGTGATGCTACCAAAGAATGCATTCTTAACATGGTGAAAACCAATGAGAATGGAGAACCCGTTCTTAATCAGCAAGGTCAGACAGAGTCATGTGCTCTATCAGCCTTAGTCTTTGATATCACCTACCATTTCATAGGTGATCCCACAGTTTACCAAGAAAGAACATCTGAAATCATTCAGAACCTCAGATGTAGAACACTCCAAGACTTCCGATGGTATAAGGATGTCTTTCTCAGTAAACTATACCAAAGATCTGACAACAACGCCAGTTATTGGAAAGAAAGGTTCCTTTGTGGACTTCCAAAGTTTTTTGCTTAGCAAGTGAGAGAATCCATTTCACTTGATTACCCAGGATTAGACTATAATCTTATGACATATGGAGATATCATATCCCATATTAATAAGACTGCTTTGAAGATTTGTACTGATCTTCGTTTTAAAAACACAGTTAAAGAAACAGTCTAACAGGAAAGAACTAGGAAACTGGTGTGAACAGTATGGAATGGAAAAGATTAAACCACCCCATACTCAGAAGACACATAAATCCAGAATCTCCTCCACAAAGTATAAGAATCACTTCAAATCCATTGGACAGAAGTACAACCAGAAGTATGGCAACAAACCATACACCAAGAAGAAACATTACCAGAAGTTTCCACGAAGAAATTGGAAACCAAAATATCATAAACATAATAAAGAACAGAAAGCCACAGGTTGCTTCAAATGTGGTAAACCAGGACACTTTGCAAAGGATTGCAAAATCAGATCACTAATTCAATCATTAGAATTAGATGAAGCTACAAAGAGCAGAATTATCCAGTCCATAGATGATCTTGAATCATCATCCAGCTCTTCTTCAGAATACTCTTATGAAGAAAATATTAACCAGATTGGAACAGACAACTACTATTCCAGTAGTTCTTCCAACTCCATCCAGGAATGTACTTGCCCCAACAAAAGAGCATGTTTCTGTCAGAAAGGATTAAATGTCCTTACAGACTCTCATGGTCTTATGATCGACATGATCTGTAAGATCAATGATCCAGAAGAAAAGCAAGCTTATCTTCTCAGACTCAAAGATATCATGGATCAGAAAGAGGAAGAGAAACCTCAATTCATACCTATCCAGAATAACATCAAGAATACAAATTATTCTGATGTCCTCAGTTATTTTCAGAAGAGAAAAACCCAACCAGTGGGAATCTCTGATCTCCAGCATGAGATTAAATTGTTAAAAATAGAAATCTAGCAACTCAGACAATAGTATAGGGAAGAGATTTGTGATCTCAGACTAGATCATGAACATCTCCAGCAAGATGTCCAACTCTTACAAATAGAATCCCTAGAACGTCAAGAACATCTTTCTCAGAATGATGAACTTGATAAACAGACTCAGATTGTTATTGGCAAACTGACAGAAGGAGCTAGTACCTCTAAACCTACAGAGGATTATATCAATCTTCTAAACAGAATCACGTACCAGAAATGGTATGTCCAGTTAACCATCAAGGTTGATAATTTCAAATTTGAAACCATTGCCTTATTAGACTCAGGTGCAGATATGAACTGCATCCAAGAAGGTCTTATTCCTTATCGATACTTCGAGAAAACCAGAGAGAATCTTTCTACGGCTGACTCTACAAAGCTTCAGATTAGGTACAAATTACCTAATGCACATGTGTGCAACCAATGTATTTGTTTTCCTACTAGTTTTGTTTTAATCAAACAGGTAAATTCCCAAGTCATTCTCGGGAATCCATTCCTTCAACAGTTATTTCCCATGACTGTTACAGAACAAGGTATATCTACCAATGTGTTAGGTAAACCTATCCTTTTTGAGTTTTATTTCCCTTCACAATGAAGAGATATTAACTCAATCCAACAGAAAGAAAACCAGATCAGTTTTCTTAAGCAAGATATTAAAAGCCTCAGAATTGATGAACAGATTGCTAAACAGCAGAAGTCTTTGAATGAATTCCAGACTAAACTTGAAAGAGAAGTTTGTTCAGAACTTCCTACGGCCTTTTGGGTTCGTAAGAAACATTCAGTCTCTCTCCCATATGAGAAGGACTTTTCAGAACAGAATATTCCTACCAAGGCTCGGCCCTTTCAGATGAACCAGGAATATTTCTCTCTTTGTAAAAAAGAGATCCAGAGTTTATTAGATAAAAAGCTAATCCGACCCAGCAAAAGCCCATGGTCGTGTGCAGCCTTTTATGTTAATAAACATGTAGAACAGGAACGAGGAGTCCCTCATTTAGTCATTAATTATAAGCCCTTAAATAAGGTCTTACAATGCATCAAATATCCATTACCTAACAAGAATGATCTCCTTAAGAGATTAAATCAGGCCCATGTCTTCAGTAATGACATATATCAACATTGGAAACATTTGCATGTTTTCTTCAAAGTCATTAGAGAAAACGGTCTTGTGGTTTCTGCACCCAAGATTAGACTTTTTCAGATAAAAATTAGGTTTCTTGGAAATATGATTTCTTTCGGGAAAATCACCCCTATCCAAAGAACACTTGATTTTGTAGAAAAAGTATCAAACATTCTGTGTGAGAAAACACAGTTGCAAAGATTTTTAGGATCTTTAAACTATGTTGCAGATTTTTATCCTGGCATTCGCCATTTATGTAAACCTCTTTTTGCACGTCTTAAAAAGAATCCTCCAGCATGGACTGATGTCCATACAAAAGCTGTTCAGGAAATTAAGCGTCAGGTTAGAGTTTTACCAGTCTTGACTTTATGTCAACCAGATACCCCAAAGATAGTTCAGACATATGCATCTGAATTAGGATTTGGCGGTATTTTAATCCATATTTTAGATGGAAAAGAATACATTGTTCGATTCCATTCAGGAACATGGGATAAAGCCCAACATAACTATTCAACAGTCAGAAAAGAAATTTTGTCCATTGTAAAATGCATATCAAAATTTCAAGATGATTTGTTGAATCAGAAATTCTTAGTTCGTGTTGAGTGTAAGTCAGCAAAAGATGTACTGACTAAGGATGTTAAGAATATTGCATCAAAACAGATTTTTGCCAGATGGCAGGCCATCCTGTCAATTTTTTATTTTGATATTCAGTACATCAAGGGAGAGGATAATTTCATCCCTGATTTCCTAACCAGAGAATTCCTAACAGGCCACGTGCCTATCACATAGGATTCCTCTGGGAATACCTTTTCATTTTGTTTTCTTTTACAGATCATAGAAGCGGACACCAAAAATCCAACTAATGGATTCATATGGATTGTTTCAAGTTACCGTAATTAAGTAGATTGAAACACAAATTCAGATCCAGAAGCAGAATTGATAATTGTTTCAATTCCGCAGTTCTTTCTTTATATATTGTTACTAACCATTTGCAAGATCATTCACTCCTGACCACTAGTAACGATGGCACCCAAGAAAGATAAAGGCAAGGCGAAAGCATTCGAGCTCAGTTCCTATGCTCAGAAAGCCAGCACACTAGTACCCGTTCCAGCTGAATCATCAACCCCAGTCAAGGTTGAAGACAAACAGATAACTCATACACAGAAATCTACCCAGTCATTCCTAGGTAGAAACCTCACAGTTTTGGGGGCTTTGACCCCTCAAAAATAGTTAACCGATGTTCGTGCAGGTACTGCAGGTACATCGTCCTCACAGACGACATTAAGTAACAAGTTTCAGCCCCTTGTTGCTAAATCAAAACCAGTCACTCGAAAACCTAAACAATCCCCATCATCCTCATACATATACAAGAACGTCTTTGATCAGATTCTTGTAACATAACCATTTCATTTCAGACAGAACCCCAATATCACCCCAGATGAGTTTGCTAGGGCGTTTCTTCACCTTCATTCAAACTACATTCTAGACAACACATATAAAACACAGAGTTACTATGAGGCAATTCTCATAGCAACAGAATTCATAGAGTTTGTCTCAGATGACAAGGACAAACAACCAGACCAGTATAGCCATGTCAAGGCTAAGTTACAAACTGTGCTCACCCTCGATCAATGGGCACAACTCCCACAGAAAACCAAACAGATCCAAGAAAATGTACCCCTCAGAGACTATAACTATTATGATTACATTCAGACGTGGTTCAGAGTTTTTTACCGCCAGAATGATAAACATGATATGTCATGGTTTTTTCTTTTCAAGAAATCATTCCCTTTAGAGGTCCCAAATTGGTTTATCCAATGGTGGGCATCATATGGTCCGATAACAGACATTTTACCAGATCCAGTTCATGAAGGTTTCAAGTACTTCACGAAGAATTGGCAGGCTCCATCACATTTAGCCTACCTTCCCCCATTTTTTGTGTTCTACAGAATTTTCTTTGTAACATGGATATTCCGATCAGAATTCACATTCAAACATATATCTTTCGAGAACCAACAAGTCATACCGGCTTTCGGAAGAAACCATTCAGTCATATGGTGGAAGAAGATGAACAACAGTTCTTGTTCAACTCCAAAAGTCCAAGCATGGCTAGAGACAAATCAGAAACAGAAAAAGGAAATTCAACCAGAGCAGCAGGAGTTTCTCTCCTTCAAGAATTTCTTCCAGACTCAACTTGTAGCGGCCACCAATTATGACGAACTCAAGGCCATTATGCTTCAACTTGATGAACTTGCCTCAGATCAGGCATCTATTTCCACAGACAGTGCCAATGACAATGAAGACGATTGTTATGGCATTGTCACCCCATTGTAAATCAAACAATGGAGTTTAGTTGTGTTCTCCGCCAAAAACACAATACAGATGAGTTTTCCAGTGTTCTCTCCAAAAACACAAGACATATGAGTTTCCTAATGTTCTCTAAAAACATTGGACAGATAGGGTTTTGTTCTTCTAAGTTCCCTTCAAAAACTAGGATGCAACGGTTAGACTTCCCTTCTCTGAAGTCATATGGTTAATGAATAATTCCATGAAACTTCAGCTAGTCCAGGTCAAATGGCAACTGGTAAAGACACCTCAAGTCCGTTGATGGGTGTGGCTTTCCCAAAAAGCCAAAGAAGATTTAGAAACTTGTTTATCTTCTAGCCTGTATTTTATTTTGTATTTTACTTAGTCAACTTACCTTTAGCCAACTTACCTTTAGCAAACCTATCTCAACAATCTTGTAAGGTCACGGCGTTGAGGAGCAGAAGGCGTAGGACTCCGTTGTTTGCCATGTGGCGGTTAGATGAGAGATAGTTAGGCTTCGAAGATAGTAAGGCTTTGAAGATAGTAAGACTAAGTACGATGCAGATTAGATTATAGGGAAAATAGACTAGTTTATTTATTTTCTTTGTATTTGCGGGAAATACATACCACTCAATGTACTTGTATGTATTTTACCATGAGTATGTATCATCCAGACATGAAGAAGTTTTACAACGTCTTCAACAGAACCAGATTCAGACTCAGAGATGAAGAAGAAGATGAATCCAATCATGATTCCATCATCAGACATCATCATCACAAGACGACAAAAATACTTTCGGTCACAGAGAAAGTATTCCAGTCAAAAAACAGAATCATCACGTCACGACAAGAGATCTTTCGGCCACAGTAATAGCCAGACAAGATCATCAAGTCACGACAAAAAAAGATTCGGTCACAGTAAAGGCCGACCACTATTTATGAATAGTTTTTACTATTTACTTTAGGAAAAGTTACTTTTGACTTTTCTTTTTTACATTTTTACTATTGTAATCACAGATTCGATATCCTATATGAAGACAGAGTCTATCTCAACTTAGGATCCGAATTCTCTTTCTCATCCGAATTCTCTTTCTCCCTAATTTTATTTTTAATTCGGTATCACTCTTTTCACATTGTACTCCTATACAACAGTGTAGCACAGACTTCTTCCATATCTAATAACAAGTAAGAGACTTTGTCTCCTTCTATCTTCATCTTATTTGTATTTCATTATTTCTCGTCTATTATCTGTGTTTATTCCGCTTTCTGTTATGGCTCCAACTAATGGATTCAGATGGATTGATTCAAGTCCACCGCAATTAAGTAGATTGAAACACAGATTCAGATCCAGAAGCAGAATTGATAACATTTCAATTCCGCAGTTCTTTCTTTATATATTGTTATTAACCACTTTGCAGGATCATTCACTCCTGACCTTAGTAACGATGGCACCCAAGAAAGACAAAGGCAAGGCGAAAGCATTCGAGCTCAGTTCCTATGCTCAGAAAGCCAGCACACCAGTACCCATTCCAGCTTCAACTTGAAGAACTTGCCTCAGATCAGGCATCCATTTCCACAGACAGTGCCAATGACAATGAAGATGATTGTTATGGCATTTTCACCCCATTATAAATCAAACAATGGAGTTTAGTTGTGTTCTCCGCCAAAAACACAATACAGATAAGTTTTTCAATGTTCTCTCCAAAAACACAGGACAGATGAGTTTTTCAGTATTCTCTCCAAAAACACAGGACAGATGAGTTTCCTAATGTTCTCTAAAACCATTGGACAAATAGGGTTTATATAATATATATGCATATATATAGACACACGTATATATTAGACGCATAATATATATATATATATACATATACACAAATATATATGTATACAAAAATATAGAAACACACACACTCTCTCTCCCTCACACATATATACAACACCTGAACTATATATATATATATATATATATATGTACACAAAAGTGTACAGAACTTTTCAATGTCTATACGTATGTATACATACATATATTTATACATGATATATATACACACACACACGCACCACATGTACATATGTACATACATACACACACATAGTGTTTGTATAAAAATAGATACACACTTATATATATATTTCTACACAAAAAAAACACACAAACACACACATATATAGGGACATGTATTTTTACGTATACAATATATGTGTTATTTATATATATGTCATGATTTTCTTAATCAATTTGTCTATTCAGCTTTATTTATATATATGTGTGTATATGTATATAAGTTTGAATATATATATATATATACACATCTGTATATATACATATAGCTATAGAGAAAGAGACACACAATATGTATATTTTTGTGTACATATATATTTATGTATCTTTATATATAAAATATGTATGCGTATATATGTATGTGTATATATATTTATGTATATATATATATGTGTGTGTAATGCTTAGTTGATCAAACACTTCATTGAATTACAAACAGAAATCTTAGAATGTTACTATAGGCATATATACTTTAGTATAACATTGTTAGTGGTATTTATTTGATCAATTTTGTTAGAATGATTATCTTTCCAATAAAATAGTTTTTGAAATTCACAATGTTTTGAAATAAAGGAAAAATATATGTCAGACAATTACTTACAAATTGTTTGGAACAAATGAATTCTACAAAATTTTACGAAATTCACTTGCAAATCCAATTTTTTATGTTTGGAAGCAGCACTTTTAAAAATTGGAAATCAAGGATTTGCAAATCTTGAATTTACTCAAGCCTAACATAAATTCATACTCAAGATGTGGAATTTACAAATCCACGTTTTTTAAGTTAGTTCTATCTTTTGAAGACAAAATTACCCCTCTAGATTTTTCTTTACACTTAAGTTTAACTTTGGCTCAAATACAAAGATAAAAATTAAAAAATATTTGGAACCCACTCCCTAACCCTTCTTCTTTCAATAAAACACGAAGAAAAAAATTAATCAACAAGTCAGGGTATAATCAGTCCATACTAGTGCTAGTTGAATAGCTCAAAAGTTCTTGTTTATCATTCCTAAATTTTACTAATTCCAATAGAATAAATGAGGGGCATTTGAGTAAAATATAATTTTTAATTTCAATTCCACAATGTTGCAAATTAAAGTTTCAAATAAGGGAATTCATTTACAAACACAAATTCTCATAGAATTCATTTATAAATCAAATAAATTCTATAATACAAGTGCTTCTAAACACTATGTTAAGAAAATTTATTTTGTTCCAGAAGTTTAAGAAAATTAAAAGAACCCAACAAATACTAATTATTCAGTTTGCAAAAACTTGTAAGGCTTGAGTGTTCATAGCTCTAATATCTTTATGAGACTATAAGAAAAATTTATATCATTAGAGTATTTTCCAACAAAAGTTAATTTAAAGATCAAATCTAATATATTATTCGCTACTTTTCATAAAATTATTAGAATGGATCAAAGGAACTCATATCATTGATTGCAGCGATCTTTCAAACAAACTTCAAACTTTATAATCAATAAAGAGAGACTCAAGAATTGAATTTGCCAGTCACTAAAACCACATTTAACAACACAACTAATATGTCCATTAGATTCTATTGGTTTTTTTTTTTTTTGCTCCGCATGTAATAATATGAACGTGTCCGTAATATCATAGAGGAGATTGGGAGTTTTTCTCTTTGTCAGTGAGATAAGCTTGCGGGTCAGAGGAAGCTTTGACGTGTGAGAGATGAACTAAAAACGACAAGGCAATGCCAATCGATTGGATATCCTCATAAAAACAGATACTTGGGTCTGAATCGTTTCCTCTATTTTATTTATTTTTTTGGTTAAGATATTACATTTTTTCCTTTGGTCAGTAGGATGCTACTTTGATCAACACCAAATCCGAGTACACATTTCAATGAATGCCTTTGAATTTCTTAACCAAAATACAATAGAATTAAAAAATTAGGAAAATTAATTCATAATGAAAAATCCATAAAATTTTCAATTTCTTTACGTGATGCAAAAGAAATAAATACACATCTAATTCAAGTTGAGACAATCAAATTGTTAACAAAGAGCCCGCAATAATAAATTAACCTAAATCAAAATTATACTATGTGAGTAACATATATTGTTCCAATAATTTTGGTAATCTTTATTGATGATTAAATTGCAGATTTAACGATTAAAATTTCCTTGCCTTGACTACTTGGCTGCTAGTCAGCAGCAAAGTTTGCTCTCTGCTAATCACTATACAATTTTTTCCATTGTTTTTGAAGATGGGTTTAGGCATATTTTTTGGACTATTTCAAAGTGAAGGTGTATTTTTTGTTATTCATTATAGCGAACTCTCATTATAATTAAGTTTGTGCATAAAGAATGATATTAAACAAAAAGTCTACTAGTAGCAGAATATACATTCAAATCAATGCAAAATTAGGCTGTCCGAAGTGTTTTTGTTAGTTTCTCTCTCTAGGGTTTTAAAAAGGGGGAGTTTCTCTCTCTAACTTTGGTAAAGTTGTTTTACAAATGGTAAAAATAGTAGTGTCGCGCTTTGAATGAAGTTTAGATAAGGGTAATTTGGTCTTTTAACAACACTAACTAACGGAGTGAAACAGAACTTTACTTTAGGGCGTGTGTACAATATTTTTTGTAATATATGGTTTATAACGCAAGTTTTAAAAACACATGGTAACACATGGCTGATGATTCAACTTTATAAAAATACAGAGGGATATGGTGCATTTTACTCGGTTTATAAGCATAAAGATATTATCATCCTTTATTTAGAAGATGTCATAAAAAGCTTATAGCATAATTAGATTATATAATGATTCTATTATACTATCTTATTATATATTATTCTATTAAGTTCTAATTTCGAATTCTTTCAAAATAACATCTAAAATTTTGTTTGAAATAGTCTATTTAGTATCTAATAATATAAAAACTAATGAGATGGTAAATATCTAACCCTTCATTTTAGTGGCAAAATGAAAATGTCAACCATTTAAAAGAAAAATGAGAATGTGTAGACAAATCCTTAAATTGTGTATATGATGAACCCTAATTCAAATCTAACTTTCTTTCATTCCTTAAACATAACGAGAATTTCATGCACTGAATTATCCTTTTCTAGTGAAGGTACAAGCTAACTCTGCTACGTATATGACAACTTGCCTAAGCATGCAGGTTACATGTAATGCAGCTACGAATCACCAAAAGAAGATTGACACGTAAAGAAATAGACCTATCAATAGTAAGATTTGGCACCATCAAATTCCAAATCAAGTTTTCATGTCAATTCTTATGCAACGAGATATCATAGTCAATATGCAACAAGATATCAGAGTCATGAAAGGTTCTAAAATTTCCTATCCAAATTTGAAATTTTATCAACAAATGGTTCTAAAATTTCTGCCTTATCTTCTGGGGAGGCAAAGGTCCTAAACTGCCTCCTCATAGTCCCTACATTTGTCGAAATTTGGAACAAGAAGAGATCAAAAGGCAAACTTCAGAAGAATAAATGCAACATATTTACGAGATTCTTCTTACCTACTATAATAGGTCATTATCCCCTCATCTCTTCTCAAAACCCAATTATGTGGCTGTAAAACCAGCAATCTTTCTGAATAATAGAAAGAATTGCAACTCCTAGTCCCGGGGACAATATCACTGTTTGTGTAACCTCAACTAATTTTTTACATCATTAGAATTGTAACTCCTAGTCCCGTGGACAGTAGCCCCGTCATTATTACTACATCATTTAATCTTAATAACATAAAGAATTGTAACTCCTACTCGGGGTCTTTCAAAAGTGGGCAGCAGCCCCGAGGGCTGCCGACCGCTGGCCGCTGGCCGTCGGGGCTACTGTCCGAAATTTGCTTTTGCAAGTACCACACTCAAATTGATCACTCCTATGGTAGGTGCGGTTTTTTTTTTTAAACAGAATAATATGTATGACATGAATAGCAATTAAAAACATATTTGTCTTAAAATATTTTCCTCCAAGTATTTAATAATCCATCAGCATCTCTCCGAGCTATAATAATACCAAAAGCAAAACAAAGGCCTGTTATGCTATTCAAAACGCCACCCCCACCCATGCAGCAATACCAACTGCAAGCCATCCAAGTATGTCAAAGTAGAGATCATGGTTCTTCTTTGGATTCCCAGTAGTGGTGGACGATGAAGGCCCAGCTTCCATAGCTTCCTGAGCTTTCTTGTGGATGTCGTAGTGCAAATCAAAGAACTTGGCACACATTTGCAAAGATCTGAGGTAACGGCCATTATTGGGATCCCCATTGACTGCCAGCTGAAAGTACTTCGAGGCCTCATCAAAGTAAAGCTTGGCCTCATCTACATCAAAAATAAGAAAAGCTAAAGCGGATTTCGCATTTCCCAAAAGCCAAAGAGCCTTATGATTGTTGCGATTAAGAGCCACCGCCGCCTCAAATTTCAATATGGCCTCTGAAACCGTAGTCTTGGACTCGGGAAAAGCTTGAGAATGCAACTTTTCCAGCAGGGCAACTCCCCAATTTGTTAGTTTATCAGCGTTTGTTGGGTCTCTGTCATACTCTGTCGCAAAAGTCGAAAATTGATTTTCCATGGCTTATACAACATGATTCCTTTTTTTTTTCCTTCTTCAAAGGTTTTCTATAAAATATGTTCCTATGGTAGGTGCGGTTGTGGTGATTAAAATCAACTTTCGAATCTAAACTTTCTGTTACATGCGTAACACTTAAACTCTGGTGCAGCCTTAGGACACTTGTATGCTGGTGCACGCTCATGATCCATCTGAGAGAGAGAACGAAAGAAATTAGAAAAGTAATACAAGGCAAAAAACATGTAACTACAAAGAAACTATGTGAAAGGGTAAAATTAAACTGCCACAAGCTTCAGCATCAACATGATTTTTTGTTAAAAGTGCATATGCATCTTATACACGATGTGCATTTAAAGGACCTGGGTTTAGGCCTTTGATTAATGCTAAAAAAAAAGAAGCTACACATAATGCAGATATGACAACAATTTTTAAAATCCCTCTCTCGCTCCTCCTTTTTAAGAAAATGAAAATGACAAAAACTAAAACCATCCCTCCCCTTCCCCAACAAAATTCAACTCTCATAATTCAATTTCAATACAAAATTGAAAATCTTTTTAGATTTATACTGGTTACTAGTTTTTCCTAATCCCTAGTAGGCCATTTCCCTCGAAACTTCAAGAAACCTAGTAGAGTTAGGTAACAATTGGCTCTAGATAATAACTAGAACTCCGTTTTGGACTTAAAGAACAATAATCAAGTAACCAGTTACCATTGACAAAACTTATTGGCAAATTTACTGAAAGTAACACAATGACCAAAATAACCTTAACATCTAAACCATTAACAATACCTAAATGGAAATCCAAAAGATTTATTAGAATAAGAGTACATAATTTTTGATGTATTGCTTTTTTTTTTTTTTGAAATGTAGAATAAAAGGACATATAATTGTTGGTCTCAAACTAACAAAAATAATTGGCTCCAAAAACATGGTCCGGATAACATTATTTCTCTTTTTTATTTGCTTGCATTATGCATCACATTGAATAGTCAATCAGACTTAATTTGACTAACTTGGTTTACTTGTGGATACATTAATCTTTGCATACAACATTATGGAATAAATACAAGAAAGAATCTGAGAACTGATGGTTGTACTCATCAAAGTAGTATGCACACCAACGTGAAAAACAGCAAGATGAGGAGTTAAAAATATCAATTTAAGACATCAACATCTCTGATTTTTTTTTTTTTTTTTTTTTGTTGGTCAAAACACATCTCTGATTGATTTGTACCAAAATCAATTCCAGCCCATTTTCCCAAAGGTAGAAATCTTGAACTCTCACGTAATAGCCTTCAAGCAGTGGCAGTGACTATTATACTTAATACAGCCTCCTTGCTGGAACCTTAAGTTATGAGGTGGGCTTATATTATTACAGCAGTTAGAACAAGTCTTTTCAATGGCGAAATGTAGGCTCCTGCTGAAGCTAGTGACACAATGTAAAATGCGGCTCAAGTACCTAAAGGAATTGGCAGCCAGGCGTAAGTATTTGCGGAGAATAATGCCTCTAGGGCTTGGACAATATCTCAGTCTTTAAGCATCAGTTTTTCGACACCTTAAGAGATAAGGAGTACATCCATAAAGATTTTGTATGGTAAACAATCTTTACCTATTTTGATAGGTATAAATTATGGTTGATTGGTGAACTGGTTTTTAGTTGTTCAAGAAACTTTTAACAGAATGAATTCTTCATTAGCAAACTGTTACTCTGTAAACATTAGGAGTGACGGTGGCCGTATAAATTCACAGAAGAACTTGAATCACATTTTTTTTTCAGGGTAAATCCCATTCACTGCTTTAAGTTTGGGAAACATTCTATACACAACCCTGAAGTCCTGGAACTAACCAAACTCCCCTCTAGAAGTGGGTTGACAATAGGTTAGACTAAAGTTTGAGAGTAAAGATAGCTTTTCTATGTTGATGACAGACAATTCTCACTTAACTCCCACAAGTCTAGAGTGTCTACTATATAGAAAACGAAGTAGATACAGAGCAGAAGCAGACTAGGAGCAGCAATGAGAAGAAAGAAATTTCTGATTTACACCTCTTCCATTTCCGAGAAATACTGAGGCTTTGGATGGACCACCCTTCTCAGATTTCACTTCAGCCCTCAAGTGCGGGTATGATTCAATTGTTCTTTTAAGGCCTTCCTGTGGAGATCAAATTCAAACTTTCTCTGAGGAAACATCAAAATTAAAAAACACATATTAGGATTACATTTATGTTGAAATGTTTTCCACACATGTGACAATGTGAATTTGCTTAGCTAAGTGTCTGGATTAACATTCTTCGCATCAAGAATCATGTGGCATAGTTCTTTGTCAGAAAAGGAGTAGATGCCATATTCGATGCAACAAATTGCGCATTCAAAAAGTGATCATCATATGGATGTTTGGGTTAATGTGTCACTGCTTAAAATTGTTCAACAACACAAATTCTTCCCCTCGGTTAAATACCATGGTACAAAGAATTTATGGTTTAAGAATGGATATTCTTTTTGGCTAAGTTCACATCAGCATCATCAATTTGTGGCATGGTAATTTTGCTTTTTCTGAGAGTCTTGGGGGTGGTAATCTGTCACGAAAGGCTAAGATTACGTTCATACTTATCATATTCAAAACCCTAAGACAGCAAGCTTATGATGTCAAACACCCCCCATGAACTTTCCTCATGACATCAAATTTACCCAAACAAAGCCTTAATGTTGAGAGCATTTTGGTCTTTCATCCTTTTAAATAAAATCCAAAAATTACCCAAACTCTTATTTCTCTCTATGTGAACTCTCTCTCTCTCTCTTTTTTTTTTTTTAGAGCTGAAACCAGAAGAATATGGAACACAAACATTAGAGAAACTTTTCAACAGACATAATCTTTCTTTCTCCATATTCGACACACATACTGACATACGCCAAACACAGCACATAACAACACCAAAGTACTCATCATCACCATCTTTCAAAATCACCACCACGCACCACGTAGGTAGCTGGTAGTTGATACCACATGTGAATCCAGTAAAGCACCAGTCAAGAAACTAGATAGTCTTTTTCTTCTTGATGGTGGCAACAACTGCATTCACATCCTTGGGCACCACATCACCACAACAACAAAAGAAGTAGGTAATAGATCAAGAATACATACATAGTTTTCCCAGAAAAATGGTATTGATCTTAGTACTGGATTTTTATCAAAGATCACAATGGATAGATTAAATCAAACCCATAAATAAATAAGTACCCATAATGGTTCTATAGCTAAATATCATAAAACCGTAAAAAAAAAAGAGAATAACTCAATGCCAAACACACTTTGGGACCACGTACACAAGTGAAGCCGTCAATTTTAGATAGAATATTATTGTGATTTTTGTGTTTGTATGGTGTGTGGTATAAATCAGTTTGTTGTTGAGAAGAAAAGAACAATACCACCAGTGTAGCTCGTCGTAGTCGGTGGTGGCGCTGGTGCAGTGAAGAAGGTACCATTGCGATGTGGCGGTGGACGGTAAATCGTGATTGGAGGAGGCAAGGCCGGAGTCAAAAGATCAATGTTGGAGGGCCGAGATTTTTTTTTTGTATTGTGTTTTTTGTACAGTATTTTTTGGTTAGTACAGTATTTTTTAGTTATTACTACTTCAAGGTATTTTGTAGTTTGTACAGTATTTTTTGTACAGTTTTGCGCTAAAGCAACATTCATCATGATTATGCTAAATAGACATGTAAAGAATTAAATAAACTCAATATCACAGCAAGACTAAATAAATTTAACTTGGTCATCGTTAATTCATAATAAATATTTTTAATTAGTTATTATTGAAAAATAAATAATAAAAAATTAACTAAAAAATTTAATCAAACACTATGATATATTTACTAAAAATCAAACAAACATAATAACCCATTGAACATTATTTACGGGTGTGTTATGGTGTGTGTTGTGTGGGTGTGTACTTTGTGTTGCTGTGTGTGTGTGGGGGGGAGGGGTATTATTGTGTACTTGTGTTGCGGTGCATGCGTGTAGAGAGTGCGGGCAACTATTTATATTTGGGTTTATCTTTAAAATATGTACCATTATAGTAAATAACTTATATAATCCTTTAACTTTACTCTTTTTGACATTTGCATCCCTTAACCTTAAAAGTGTGTCTTTTGGTCCGTTAATTTTAATTTGTTAAATGCAATTAGTCCTTTTTTGCAATTTTCATCCAAATTTGTCCGTTAAATAACTCTTTTAGGGGTGAAATTAAAACACATGGGTCGGTGGTGAAATTATGGCTACATACCTTTAAAAATCAGTAAGCAATTTTCATGGTGATTTCCCAGTAACAAATTCCTCTCTAAGAATAAACACAAAAAACAGGTGATTTCAGGTTTGACGGGTTTGACACATGGCTTTGGGACGTTCTTCAGTCTTGTAAGAAGGACGTCGCTCATTATGGAGATGTTTTTTCTGTGGTTGCCTTCTTATGATAGAACATTTGGATTGGCAGGAATAAACACAGATTTGAAAACAAGCTACCTGATCCTACACATACTATTTTCATTTCCTTTTGCCAGGCTCTTAGCAAAGAACAATGCTTCAACTTGACTTACAGCTTGAGATTTCACCTCATCAGCCTATGACCACCTTTTGGATTCTGCCTGCCCCTAGATTTGTTACTCTTAATTGTGATACTTCTTTCATGGACCGTGAAAAACCTACTGGGCTAGTGGTATTGTGCATAAACTAGTTTGGCTCATTCCTAAGTGGCACTGTCAAAATGCCTTTGCGAGTTTGCAGTCCACACAAAAGCTTTGGCTTTTTTTGAAGCCTGTCATCTCGCCAATATCATGGGGTTTAACATGTTTGTCATTGAATCTGACTGCAAAGTTGTTGTTGACTCAGTTACCTCCGTGGATTGTGCTAATTGGAGAATGGACAAAATTCTTCAAGATGCCATTACATTGTACCATTTTCCTGACCATTGTACTGTTAAACTTATTGGTAGGAATGCAAACAATACAACCAACTAGCTTGCGATCCATGTTAGAAATAGACTTTTGCTCTCGATTGGGTTGCAAACCCACCTTTTGAATTGCAAAATTTACTCCATATTGACCGTTGTAGCTCCATCTATCCACTAGAAAGCTGCAAAATCACTCAACCTCAGCCCCTTCCTCGTCCATATACAAAACCCTACAACACCTTGATTGCCACCCCAATCTGCTTTTCGAAATGGTGGTACAGGTAAACAATTCGATACTATTTTAATAAAATGATAATATCAAAGGCTATTTTAAACATTTATGTTCTTTCTTTTTTAATTTCTTGATGAATTATTATTTGTTTTTGTTGTATCTCTCTCAATACATAGTATAATATCAAACTTAGGTTGAGTATGCAAGTTTATTGATTTTTTACTTATTTATCATTATTGATATATTTGATAAATTTCGCTCATAATATCATGATATGTATAATATTATGAACAAATCCACCTGAAACTATGAGTAAAATTTTTTAGGTGATAATGGATAAACAAGTTTTCAAGATTAGCTTTGAAGATTTTTAAGTTATATCTATCTCAAGTGACAAGGAACGAATGAGTAACAGGAAATGCAAAGCTATTCCAAATAGAGAGTTAATATAGGTGTCGCAGAAACATTGATTGAAAAATGTAAGCTTCACTTGTCACCCTCAAGGTAAAAGACCAAGAAGAATACTGCACATATGGATATTTCTAGGCATGCACATATGGATATTTCTAGGCATGCGCACAGGGTGTAAAATTCCAAGAAAGATAAAGTACAGCACTTGGTAGAATCGTGTGAATATCTTGGTGTAATCTAAAATGACGAGTTAATCAGTCAAATTTGTAATAATATGCAGAAAAGTATATTAAAGATGATAATAAATACCTCCACTATTTGGTCTCCTATAATTCAAAATTAGCCATTTAATCCTTAATTAGTACAATATGCAATTTTCATCCAAAATTAACGGCTACATAACGCGGCTCGCACGTGCAATTTTTATATGAAAATTATGATCGCTCCCAATTTCAACTCACAATGATCTCCGATGCTATTGCTATATTTACGCATGTACGTAAGAAAACTGAATTTGCCAGGAGCAAAATGGAAACTCATATTTCCTTTTTCCCCCCCTGAATTTATAAGGCGCACATCACAATCATCAATCATCATCACCACCTCCACCAAGTGTTCACTCTCCTCCATATCCTCCTCCTCCTCCCCTATCTCCTCCACCTCTCGTCACCACCAACTTCACCTCCATATTCACAACTCTTCTGCCTATCTCCACCACCATCACCTTCAACTCCTCCACCACGATTCATAATCTGAACACAGCGCCATTGCTCGGACGCGCGGTGGCACTGCAATTTACCATTTGTCAAAAATTTGCGGGATTAAAGCAATTAACCATTTGTGTAAAGGTAATCTTCAGAATCAGAAATGAGAAATAAGACTTTTCATCAGGGAAAGACCATGCTGGAGCAAGGCAAGGCTAATGTTGCCGCTAGCAAAAATGGGACAAAAGGAGATGGCCCGATAGAGGCTATAGAATGTTTCATTTCGTTTATCTGTCTCCAACAAGATTCTAGATTATGTTAATTCTTAGTGATTGATGCAAGCCAAAACTGGCAAATCCAATCCACACACATTTTTTAACCTCTCAATATACGTGGAACACTTGGTACCTAACATGTTAAATGCTTCTTGTTTACAATCTCCAATCATCGACATTACCTTAGGGAATATTGGCTGGAATATATAGAGCAGTTTTTGAATAACTAAAATGATGGCTGAAATCTAGAAAAAGTAACTCCTCGTATTGGCCTGAAGTTTGTGAGCAGCCAGAAAGAAATCCAATGATTGTGAATGTCGCTTATAATATTATAAAGAGTAAAATGCATCATATTTTTCTGTATTTTCATAAAATTGTATCATAAATCCTATATTTTAAAAAGTTATGTTATAAACCCTGTGTTATAGAAAATGTTGCATATAACCCCCTGCCGTCTATTTTTCTGTCAATTTTAACGTGAGTGTAATACACACGCTTGAAATGCAAGTATAACATTTATCAAACTTTAAAACACATGCAGAAGGACGAAAATACTCTTTTTAACATCAGTTGCTAATTGCCCCTTGTGTTTTCGATAAGGTTGTAAATAATTCCTTGTGTTTTCGATAACGTTGTAAATTACCCCTTGTGTTTTTTATAAGGTTTTTAATTGTCCCTATGTTTTTTTATAAAGATGTAAATTGCCCATTCAAAGATAAAAAAATAAAAATAAAAATTGACAATCCTAGAGAGAAAAACTATTTCAAAGTGATTTTCCTTTGATTTAAAGTTGATTTTGCACTAATTTAAAGATTTTAATCTACTTGTAAAAGAATGTGATTCCAAGTGATGGTACGATTATTGCTAGTTGTAATATAATTTTGAACTTCAAGCATAAGATTTATATTTTTTATGGTGGACATCAATGTTCTGTTATATAAGCTATACGTTTTTTTATTCTTTTAATTAAATGATATTTATTAGTTTAAGGTTGTAGATCTCCTTAGAAGATAGACTAGCACATGGTTCTGATATTACAAAATGAAAAATGTTGTAAATACCTCTCTCTAATATTAAAAAAAGTAATAAATACCCCCTTCTGATATCAAAAAAGTTGCAAATACCCCCTTTAACGGATTTATCTTTAAATGAGTATAATTTTGTCTTTTTACAAGACTAACTAACAAGGTTAAACAGAATTTGAGTTTGGGACGTGTATGCAACGTTTTTCATAACACAGAGTTTATAACGCGACTTTTTAAAACACAAGGTTTATAATTCAACTTTAAAAAAATACAGGGAGGTATGGTGCATTTTACTCTATTATAAATGTTATCAACAAATTCATTTTTGAATATTGTAAAGTTATAACTACACAAGTAACACTTTGTGACAGTGCATAATGAGTTTTCAAGATTAACTATGAAAATTTCCATTGTATTTCAGTGATAAAGAACGGATTTTTTTTTTTTTTTTGGTCATTATAAAGAACGGATGAGTAACTAGAGCTCCGTTTGTTTGCCGAAAAATATTTTTTTAATTTTTCAGTGTTTAATAACATTAGAAAATTGGTTAATTAAAAAATATTTTTCAGTCAACAACTGCGTCTACTTTTACTTAATTTTCTAGTGTTTGGTAACACAGAAAAATTGATCAACTGTAAAATATTTTATGATCAATAATTGCGGCTAATACAAAATTTGAAAAAATATTTTCATATCTTTTGGGAGAAGAAAATATTTTACATAACTTATTGTATATCCAAACACTATAAAATATTTTTCAGTATTCTATTTTTTAAAAAAATATTTTCTCCCAAAAAATTATTTTACTGCAAATAAACAGAGCCAAAAAAATATTTTATCTTTCAAAAAAATATTTTTCATTATAAATATTTTTCACAAATAAATTATTTTACGGGAAAAACAAACGGAACCTAAAAATGCTAAGCTATTCCAAAATAAGAATTAATCTAGCTGTCACGGAAAATTGATTGGAAAATGTGAACTTCAGTTGTCACTATCAAGGAAAAAGACCAAGAACACAAATGCACATATGTATAGATCTAGGCATATTATGCATATACCAAGTTCAAGAGACTGGTTTTGTGTGCTTTCCCACTAATCCTTTTTCTTTTTTATGGATCAATATATATACTTGTGTGTCAATATCTATTTGACTTATTACATATGTACTCCCACTACAAGCATTATTCGGTAATTGAAAATGTGCTCGACAATTGCAATTGAAGGATAGTGAAAGCTTTCCGATACCCTCTTTTTGTTGAAAACATAGTGCTTCAAGGTACATTTAGGCTCATTCAAGAGGCCTTTCCATAAGTCATGGGGAACTAGAATTTTCTATTTTTACCTAACCTGGACTTACAATAATAATAAAATAGTTTGGAAGATGAAGCATATTAATCAGATGGAGATAGGGTTTATAAACTTGGGTAAGCACATACAGAAACCTTCAGCATCTATACCACAGTCTAACTGTACATCAATACTGAAAACCTTCTGCGTCTGCAGCATCCAACTGCAGATAACTAATCGAACTTTCTTGTTGGAAGGTGGATCCTTTTCCTCTTCCCTGTTTTTCTTTTACATGGTCGCGTGCGTGTTAAGAAGCAGGGGAAAGGGGAAAGGGGAAAGGGGTTCCTTTTTGCACAACAGTATACTTGCAGTACCCTCAGAATTCACTATCAATACAGTAATGATATTCGATTCAAGAGAGCATTAATACACAGTAATAGCGACGATAGAACTCTCCAGACCTATAATCTCACCCACCCTATCATACATGTGTCAAATCCTTCAGACAAGTCTAAAAATGAAACCAAGCCTTCATCCCACCATGTGGAGACTTGATTATCACCATTACTCAATAAATCTTCCTGTAGGCAAAGCAAAGCACTGATAGAACATGAAATAGAACTCATGGATGTTATAGATTTCTTGCAGGTGTTACAAATACAGAGCATATAAGCAACAAATAGAGAGGTTGCAAGAGCACTACTCGTGATTATGTTATATTACATCTTTTTATTCTGGTGAAGCGGAACAGTACTAGAAAAATGAAAATGAAAAAGATATTACTCCATTCTTTTCACCTCGTATTCATGAGATATCACAAGAGGCGATTGCTTTGAGACAGGCCTTTGCTCTGACCAAAGCTCTAAGTTGACTGTCCCTGTTCCCCAATGTACGAGACACTTGAATACTTGTTGAACATTGAAGCGGTTGACTAGTGCCAGACCGAGACATTTGTCTATAAGCATCCATTCACCTAAATAGGGAAGCCACCAAAAAGAGTTAACCAATAAACACATGAAACAAAAGAACACTTCCAAGCAGATTGGATCTTATAGGCAGAATATAACTGTCAGAGCTGCTTGATTGACTGCTTGAAAGTTTGAACCAAGGCTTGGTTTCGGAAGAGAAGTAGGCGTAACGCCCCCCAAAAGTGGCTATCAATCGCTCTTCGCTCAAGTCCTCAATTGGATTTGTATTCACTTATTTTAATTTGTTCCCTCAATTTTTGTGGAAGATAGAGAGAAAAAGAGATAAGAGCAAATCAATCCACGCGTATGTCACATGAGTTATTAGGCTAGTAGAATTCTTACTTGTATTGGATAGATCTAGATGTGTACATACATGGTAGTGATAGTTAACAGAAGGCTAAGAAAATGAAAGACACCAATGCTTGGTTTAAACCCCTTTCTTAAAGGAATAATGACGGAAGCCTCTACTTCGTCGTCGTGTTTCTATAATTTATGCTCAATACTTGGATGTGGAAACAGAAAAAAAATTAGCAAACACTTTTCCGACTGCTGCTTCCATTGTAAAATAAAAACAAGAGCATGCAGAAACAGTTTTTGTCCCGAATATTTTAAAAATAAAACAGAACTATGTAAGGGTCTGTGTTCATTTGTCAATCATGGACCACTTGATGACAAATGAAACAATTAAGGTGTAACATCTCCAGCTTGTCTTTATCCGGCAAACCACCTACTCTCATTTTCATGCAAAACGAGAGAAAACACTCTGCACCTCGACCATTGTTTATATTATAAACGAAAAATTTCGCAACTCTAATCTTCAAATGCTTAATATGCTATAGTTTTTTCTACCTTAGAAATCTCATTCACTTTGTTACCATCCACTGGTATTGAACGAGCTAAAGGAGATTTCATCTTTGCATGAGAAGATAAAAAAATAACCAGAAATGAGCAGCCAAAGAATATCTACCATTTGGGAGAAGATCCCCTTCAAGAACCTGCTCTCCAGAATCCGGCCAAACTTCATGCTTGGACCCATTGACAGAGGTAAATGTCACATACGACTCAGTAGGGTGCAGCAAGGAGAATGTTGGATGCACACGCAAGCATACAAGCCTAAAAATAGTGAGTATAGAGTTATAAAGTAGGAGAGAGGAAGAAAAATAGTTAACCTACAGTAGAAAACAAAAAGATGGATGCAAACAAAGATAAATGATTGTTGAACAACATTTAGTGCATATAATGTTATAATTTGTCAAAAATGGAACCTTTATAATGAATGATAAACTAGATTATGGAAATCAATGGCTTCAGGTCATGACAACAGAAAATATCACATTTTAGCTAAAGATATATTCTGAAATTGCTGGTATGAGTTTGGATTTTCTACTTAAGATAATTGTTTCATACCTTTTGATCTCCTAAGGCATCTACTTAAATTGCATGTATCAGTTGATGATCCCAATGGAGCCATCACAAGATATTTTTGTGATTAGCACTTTAAAGACTATTATAATCGATCAACTCCCAATTTATTTTCTATAGGTAAGCGATTTACCATTTATTTAGTTCTCCTTTTAACACCCTCGGTTTATATTAACTTCACATTCACGATTCTCAGTTATAGTATAAACATCTTCAGACCTTGAAAATCCTCCAGAACCTGCACCGACTTTGCGGCCCACAATGCCTGAGTTAATGCGGAAAATCTTTGGGTTGTCCTTCGGAAATGATATCTGTCGTTCAAGAATTAATCCTCCACCTATATCACCTTCTAACATAAGAGACTCCACTTCCCCTGCCTGCTTTAGATCCCGCCTGTAATGCAGAAACGTTGCAGCAAATACAACATCATAAAACAATTTAAATATGTATGACAGGTAGAATGTCAAATTTTCATCATGATATACAAGATTTCATGAGAACATTACTTTATTAAGGCATAATTTTCTTGTGTAGAATGATTACAAAAAAATGAACTTTCCAACAATCTCCAACGCCACTTTCTCTGTAAAACTAGGTGAGAGCAAAACTGTAGGCAAACTAAATTACCATGGAGTATCCTTAGGATATTTAGTATTAAACTAGAGTTTTATTTTCTTCTTCTTCTTCTTCTTCTTCTTCTTTAATATCATAATAGGGCAAAAGGCGTTGCCTGCCATGGCCAAGTAGGAATGTTCTATGAATAGTCCTCTCCTCTTACAAAACTAAGAGAAAAACGTAAAGTAATGCCTCTCATTGCAATGATAATAATACCATTGCCAGACATTCTATCATCCAGAATGGAGAAAAGCCTTGTACCCCGAAAGATCATTCACAACAAGTCCACTCACTTGCCTGAATATTTTTTCAGCTTATATGCTCTGGATATATAATTATCAAACCTACGTATATATACTCTAACTAAGAAGGTTACTCTTGTTTGGAAAATTAATTATTTCAGGAATATTTTTAAGAAATTACAATCTACAGAAGTATATAATTACACGACTGAATGTGACAGATCCTAAGTTTTTATGGATTCCTTGTTTGTTTCTGGGGTTGACCCCGAAGCCATAATGTCTCAAAACGAGGAGGCCATAGAGAAACCCTTTTTTATTCCTTTGTTTTGAACTTCTTGAAGAATTCAATTCTATCTCTCCCTCGTTCTAAACAAAAAACTGGGGCATACACTCCCTTCGCTCTACAAACCCTTGTTGATTCTAAACTTTGTTCGCAAAGGACCCGGACTTTTAACGGGTCAGCCCTTTTTTATGCGCCGCTTCACCCTGAAAGGAAAATGAGCTTTGCTCCTCTGGGCGCTAGGTGCTGCCGTGGTTCACGAGAAGGAAAAAGGACTCATCCTTATGATCCTCCCTCTTTTTTCTATGCCAGTATATTGGGGAAAGGGCTTATAAATCCACTATGAAGTACCTCTATGAGATATGCAGATGCAATCCTAACCCTCCTCTACGTTATGGAAAATCTGTTGCCAATACATGCATTGTCTTTTTACGTCTTCTTCAACCACTATAGGTCAAATGGTTTTTACCATTCTTCTCCTTTCTTTTCCCATTGGTGTTTTTGAAGTTACAAGATTACGTTAGTGAAATTTCTTTTGGGTATTTTAGAACCAAAATTAGACATCACTAACAGCTCTATCACATTCAGACTTCTGGATGAAATTAGCTAGTAATAAATATCCTTTTATTAGTAAGCACATAACATATTAGTGAAATTCAATGACTGCAAGTAAGATTGCAGCAACTCAATTATTTATTTACTTACTCTATAACTGAATACTCCTCAGAACATCCAGCAGAGCGGTATTCAGGGCCACTATACTCTTCATATCCATTGATTTCAACCCTGCTATGAAGCCACTGAGTTCCTGTTACAGACAAAAACAATAGGATATGTTCAATCAATATCCCGTTGGTGCATAGAGGTCAGAAATAGACATAGTCTTGACGGGTATGGGTAATTTGAGGTAATTTATCCATATTAACAATTAAGAAGTAATCATCTTCTTTACTAAAACACAAGGCTAGTAAATACTAAAACAGATAGTGTTGATTCTAGATAGAGGCTTTTTCTCATCTAGAACATCCTTCTTTTGTAACTAAAATAACAAGTCACAAATAGCACATCTGAGCCTATGTTTCATTATAAAGATCATTGCAGTTCGCAACACAGGAAGCAGAACAAAAATAATGTTAAATTGAAAGACCATTTATTGCAATAATGTTTTTTACCAAATAATGGAGTTTTTCGGATATTGCTTGACATGGACGACAAGATTTGAGAGTTTGATTAAAATTCATGGTATAAAAAATGAGCTAGTTTATATTGGATGGTGCAGGTACAATTTACTAGTGCAAACCAAACCAAACAAACTCGAGCCTTATCCCACTAGGTGTAGTCGGTTATATGGATCTGGCAATACTACTCATTCCTGTTGAGAGTCATCTCTTCCATTAGCTCAATGCACGCAAGATCTCGTCTAATTGTCTTCAACCAACTCCATCCAATTTACTAGTGTAGCATATATCCAGTCAACTATACCATCCTTGGTAACTATGACCTGCACATCTATTGTTGGCAACATGCAAGCTCTTTCTAAGCAGAATTTATGCAGTGGATAAAACATTTTGGAATACTTTTCCTGATAATATGGTAATAGGAAATACTAGAGATAGCCTGGACTATGTCACGTAATATGCACATTTATATACAAGTGAGCTTGGAATTCTTTATATCTTACCATTAAAGCATTTAATAATTATTTAGTAGGAAAATTTATAACTAATTGGAATGACAAAAAATGTTTCAGTAACATATGAGCAGTTTTTTACTTTGTAAGCAAAGAGTAGTTTTCCCACTCAGAAATCCATGCATAATGAAAGGGGACATCACCATACATGAGTAAAAGAAAAGAAACACAAAATTTGCAATAAGAAAAAAAAAAAAAAAAAGGGCAGATACTTCCATTTAATGATAAGAATCAGAGAGACAAAATAATAGCAAAATATTACCAGATGGAAGATGCTCCATGGAGAGAATTCTACCACCAATCCAGGGAACCACTTTGATGGCCCAATCACCACTTCTCATTTCAACAGGAGTTCTTGAAAGTTCTACTCCTTTGCGTCCAGAGACATCATTCATGTCCGGTATAGGTTTAGCACATTCTGCAATACACTTGTTACTGGCGAATATAACTACCATGCTCACCTTATCCAACATTACAAAGAAAACTTCACAATCACTTACAATTGCAATACTTGTGTTCCTATTACACTACATGTTCTGCAAGCAGAGCTTGTCTACTACATTCATTCCTCTAAAAGTAATTATTAAACTTAAAATACAATGTGTAATCTTAGGTCTAACTTAGTTGCCCATACTTCTTCAATAGTCAACACGTTAATATAGATGAATATGGTTAAAAAAGATCTTAATTTTGAAAATAGAAAGTATATTCCAACTTTGATATATATCTTAGTATGTATCATGGTCTACTAACCAGTACCAAATTTAACTCTTCTTTAATGCGTACACTATTTTCTATCACAAAAGAATCAAAAAGTTTTCAAAAGAAAAACAACTTTAGTTAATAATAATTTGGTCCATTCAAAGTGCTCCAAACCTTATAACAAGACCTTTTCTCCTTATGTATATTGGATCAACATGGAGGAGATAAGGGTGGAGAAAAGCTAGCTAAACAAGGAGGATAAAACAGAAATTGGTAATGGTGAAATCCAGAGAGTGCAAGAAAAGAAGGACTACCAATGCGGGTTCTGAATTCTTTTTCACCAGTGAGCACCAAATTTGAGACTTCATCTTTCGAAGGCATCACAATTTGCAGAGTCTCTCCATCAATGCCCCATGCATCAAGCTATTTCAAAGCATCCATAATAAATAGTATATAACACTAGGGGGTCCAAGTTTTGAGGTACAATTGATTGAAATGGATGAAGTGCACCTTTGCAAAGTTACCCAGCAATAATTGTACATGTACGCGACGTTTTGGCCTCTTCCGTAATCCTTCAGTCTTTAATACTCTCACAGTAACAACTGCAGATTGAAGTTCAACAACATATGTAGTCAAAAGATATCCTCCTTTTTTATATTCATATCCATCACCGTCATCTTCAAAGAGCACACCTTCAGCTTTACCTGCAGGTTCAAAGACCCCTTAGACCTGAAAGGACAGATGGAATGCCGATACCAGATGGAAGCTTCCAATGTTCCACACCAACAAGAAGACGCCAAGTATTGTACAAGTTAACTATTAAGGTAGACTAATCAAGCTAGCTATAGCGTGGAGCAACAGAAATAAGCAAATTAAACAAGTGGATTTCCTTTTATCAAATAATGAGGTACAAGGTCCTTACCTATCAAGCTATAACTAAACATTCTCTTAACTACTTAAAACTCGTACACACTTAAACCAATACAGTTGCACAGTAACAAGCATAAGTTATGTAATCACTGAAGCAATTAGATCAAACATGCTGACTGAGAAAGTAGTTTCACGGCCTTGGGAAGGAACAAAAAGTATTAACATGACCAATGGTGATAATAATCAGCATCAACAATGTCAAATTTATTGTTAGAAGTAACAGATTTTATCGAAGGCAATAAAATTGGGTCGAAGAATATATTTTTAGACCTGTAGCATAGAAAAAAGGACCCCACAATTGGTGGAGTGCTTCTAATCAAGATTCAGTCAAGCAAAAGTAAGTTCTGAATGAGGAGCAAGCTGACAAAAGTTTACCCATTAGACATTAGCACATGAGCATAAGCACTCTTCAAGTCCATTGTTTCTAAAAGCCTCCCCAAAATCTTGTTTCACATTTCTATCCAAGAATGTTGTTACACCCACATGCACACTAATACATATAGTTATATACTATACCATTGTAGAGAATTTTGTGGTCATCTTGCTCCACTCAATCAGCTTTCTCAGAGCCTTCACTCCATCTTGTTTTATTTTCTATAAAAAAAACTTGATAGATTGACGTTTACACTAACATGCATAGAGGCGTACTGTTCCACTAAAAAGAATTATGTGATCTTATTTAAGTAAATTAGCTTGGATTGTCCCAGAGCTCAGCATCCGAAACACTATAAATCTCACTTCTGAAGTCGGTCTTCAAACTACCACTGCATCACTTTAAGTGAGTGCTTAGATGCCACAAGATTGCAGCCAAGCATCTCAGAATTTTACAATACATAGTTCTTTAATTAGGTAGCTTTGTCACGAAAGTTAATACTGCTTTTTCTTTTCTTTCTTTCTTTTTTGTTCTTGGAAATGCCTACGTTTCAATCAAACAAATTTGTTACTGCTTTCTCAGAGATGAAAGTTTGTCTTTTTTCAGGAAGCTCCAAGTCCCACCTTCCATCAATTGCTGCTTTCCCCCTCTACTTACCAAGACTTCACTGTTGCATGGAAATGGGAATTGGAAAAGAAAAAATAGAAAGGGAATAAGGGACGAAATATCTAAATTATGCTTTACAACCAGATAGAAGAGCTAGAATAACAGGAGCATTCCTCTAAGTAATGGAGAAGAACGTGCTCCTTACCAAACAATCTGATTGATAACATGTATTGCAAAATTCTTCAAAAAGTACTGACTAGCATTGCACAAGCAAATGTAGCATATTCCTATACATTTCAAGGCAGCCATCTCTTCTCGAGAAACCAAGACAGAATAAATTGAAATTGGAAAAAAGGACCTAAAATGTGAGAAAAATTGAGTTTGACTATCCAACAAAAGTCATAGACAGGTTGAATATATGTATGATAACCAGTGAAGCACAACTTAATATATCAATATTTTGAAAGCAGAAAGTTTACCATTTTCATCCAAAGCCACCAGCAATGATAAATCATCTGTATCCTTAGCTTCACCAACATGCTGATAGGGAGGACCCAGAGGAATAATTGATCCACCTTTCAGATATAATGCAGGTAAATCCTAATACATCAACAATGTCAGAACAACTTAAGAACAAAATTTAACTAAAGATTGAAAAAAGAAATTTTTAAAGGCTGAAATAGGTTCACAGAAGCGGGTACAGGATGTGAATCTTCAAAATCAAAACTCAACCAAATGCCTCGAGGCAACTGGTGCTGGGATATGTTCAAACTTTGATCATGCTGAGTGCTGCAAAAATAACATGAAGGTCAGTATACGTCCACAATATATGAGCCCAATTAAAGACCTTTCATGAAAATACATGAATATAATAAGAAGTCTCACTTGCAATGTAAGAAGAAAGTAATGTGAAACAATGTAATTCATTGATGATACAATTTGTGTTTCTACATTGTGGATTATATAGGCCTAAAAGGAGTAGGCAACAATCCCTAATTTATGGAGCAAATTGCTCCTTACAACAAGCCTAAATTCATGGAGCAAATTGCTCCTTACAACAAGCCTAAAATTATGGAATTAAAGTAATATAATATTAAAGTAATATAATATTTCAACACTCCCCCTCAAGTTGGGGCGAAGATATCAATGAGTCCGAGCTTGACAAGAGCTGATTGGAGAAGTGACGGTCCAATTGACTTAGTGAACATATCAGCAGCCTACTCGGATGATGTAACAAAACAAGGTGTGATCACCCCTGAGTGAACTTTCTCTCGAATGAAATGAATATCAACCTCGATGTGTTTTGTCCTCTCATGAAGGACTGAGTCAGAGGACAACATAATCGCAGATTTATTATCACAGAACAAGGTAGACGAGTTTGTTACCGAAAACCCCAACTCAGTCAGAAGATAACGTATCCAAAGAAGTTCACATGTTCCTTGGGCCATAGCACGGTACTCAGCTTCAGCAAAAGATCGCGAGACAACTGCTTGCTTTTTACTTTTCCATGAGATAAGGTGATTGCCACGAAAAGTACACATCCCCGAGGTAGAACGCCTATCAGTCTTTGACCCTGCATAATCAGCATTAGTGTAACAAGACAATCACTCTTGTACACCCGTTGCATAGAAGAGACCAAGACCAGGAGAAGATTTAAGATACCGGAGGATATGATAAACAGCATCCAGATGAGAGGTACGAGGTGCATGCATGAATTGGCTTACCATACTCACTGCATAGGTAAGGTCAGGCCTTGTGTTAGTCAAGTAGATAAGCCGACCCACAAGTCTTTGATATATTGATGGCTCAACTAACAATTCCCCTGATTCTGCTATCAATTTAAGATTAGGGTCCATAGGAGTGGAGGCAGGTCGACAACCTAGCATACCCGTATCTTGAAGAAGATCCAATGCATACTTTCTTTGTGATAAAGATATACCCTGGCAATTTCAAGCTACCTCAATACCAAGAAAGTATCGGAGCATACCCAAATCTTTAATGTCAAAGATTGTCCCAAGGTCTTGCTTCACTTGGACAATTCCTTGAGTGTCATCTCCAGTAATGATAATATCGTCTACATAAATTGAGATAATGATGCATCTACCCTGAGGATGACGTCGAACAAAGCATGTATGATCTGAATGACACCGAATAAACCCCATAGTAAGGACTACCTCACTAAAACGATTGAACCAAGCTCGAGGGGATTGTTTAAGCCCATAGAGAGATTTACGAAGGCGGCAAACTTTCCCAGAATACGCCCCCTGAGCCCGAAAACCTGGTGGAGGATCCATGTAAATAGTCTCAGAAAGATCACCATTAAAAAAGGCATTCTTCACATCCAATTGGTGAAGAGGCCAAGAATGAGAAGCGGCCAAGGATACCAGGAGTCGAACAGTAGTTAATTTGGCAATAGGAGCAAATGTGGCACCAAAGTCCTTGCCTGGTACTTGAGTAAACCCTTTAGCGACAAGACATGCCTTATACCGATCAATGGTGCCGTCAGCAAGATATTTCACACTAAACACCCACTTGCACCCAACTGTCCATTCACCAACTGGAAGATCAACCAACTTCCACGTCTGATTCTGTTGCAGGGCATCCATCTCTGTTTTCATAGCAGTCACCCATAAAGGATGCTGGAGAGCCTCATGGACGGAACGAGGAATAGAAACTAAATCAACCTGACTAAGGAAAGATTTATACTGATCGGAGAGACCCTTAAATGACACAAACTTGGCAATAGGATGATTAGTACTACATGAAGGTAAATAACAGGAAGGGGGACGCCGTTCACGAGTGGGGTAACGAGAAGGTGCAGGTTCAGGGACCAAGGGAGAATGAGGGTTACCTGAATCCGGAGAAGAATCTGGCAGTGGAGCTGGAGCACGAGGACGCCGAGAGTAAACTTGTAATGGAACTGGAGAGGAACCGGATGAGAGAGTATTATTGGAGCTAGATGGTAGTTCAGTAGTAGGCTGAGATGTGTCAAGAATAGAAACTGGACGAGGTAAAGGAGGGTCCTCTGCAGAAAGTACCTCAGGAAGTTGCTCTAAGGAAGAAGCAGAGAAGAAAAGGATAGTCTCAAGGAATGTGACATCCATTGAGTGGTAAAAGTGGCGAGTCACAGGATCATAGCACCTATATCTTTTAGACATGGAAGAATATCCAAGAAAGACACAACGTATAGCTTTATCATCTAGCTTAGTTCGGGTCGGGCTGCGATTTTGAACAAAGCATGTACAAACCAAAGACTCGTAGGAGAAGAGGAAATAGGACAATATTTGGTCGGAGAATATGCAAGGGTGTTTGACCTTGGAGGACACGACTAGGGGTACGATTGATGATATATGTAGCGGTGAGTACAGTTAGGTGCCAGAAATATTTCGGGACATTCATACCAAATAGAAGACATCGGACCATAGACATAATGTGGCGGTTCTTTCGTTCTGCCACACCATTCTGTTCAGGTGTGTAAGGGCAGGTAAGTTGTTGAAGAATCCCTTTTTTATTGAGTTCGGCCTGAAAGTCATTGGTTAGGTATTCTCTGCCATTATCAGACCTAATCTTCCGGACAACAGTGTGGAATTGGGTTTTCACCATTTGAAGGAAGTGAGTGAAATGAGTGAAGACTTCAGATTTTTTCTTCATTAGGTAGACCCAAGTACACCGACTATAATCATCTATGAATGTCACATAGTAACGATGGTCAGAGACGGCCGTGACAGGAGAGGGACCCCAAATATCAGAGTGAACAAGATCAAAAGCACATGGAGCTCGATGCATGCGAGGAATATATGTAGTACGAGTGTGTTTTGACAATTCGCAAGTCACACAATTAAACTTAAAATCCTTGCATGCTTTTTTAAAAAGTGGAAATAACAAACATAAATATTGAAAGTTCGCATGTCCTAGACGAGCATGCCACAAATCTAAATTTTGGACAGAACCAATAGGAGTGTCAAAAACTGGAGACACAGAAGCATGCAGACTTGACGAAGGTACTGTAGAGGTTGGAAGTTCTCCAAAATAGTAAAGTCCATCGTGCTCATATCCCCTGCCAAAAATCTTCTTCGAAGTCAGGTCCTGCAAGAAGCAACAGTCAGGCAAGAAGACAACTGCACAATGAAAACTCTTGGCAAGACGACTGACAAACAATAGATTATAAGCAAAGTTGGGGACATAGTAAACAAAGCGAAGAGTAATATCTGAGGATAAACAGGCATCTCCTTGACAACGGATAGGAATAAACGTTCCATCGGCAATTTGAACCGATTGATTTATGGAAGTGACAGGAGAAGAAAAGACAGAAAGCTCACCAGTCATATGATTATTGGCCCCGGAATTCAGAATCCAAGATGGTTGGCTTAACTTACCATAAAGTGCGGTAAAAGTACCTGTAGCAAGGGTAGCCGTGGGGCCAGATGGTGAAGTGAGGCCCAGGTGGAGTTGAAGTTGAGCAATCTGAGCTTGAAGCTGACTATAATCCGGTTGGGCCAAGACTAATTCTGTTGAGGCTGAAGGGGGTGCTGATTCGGCTACAACCCCAATACGAGGGGCTCCTTTCTTTTGTCCACCACCACGGTTGTTAGAGTATTGTTGCTTCAATTCAGGATGTAGAATAAAACATCGGTCAATGAGGTGACCAATTTTTCGAAAATGTTGGCAATAAGGACGGGTACTGGTTTGCCAAAAACCGGAAGGAGCAACAAATGCCATCTGGTCTGGAATAGAAGGAGTGAGCTTGGGTGCAAGAAGTAAACGTCTTCGTTCATCACCATCCACAGTTGCAAATGCCTCATATAGAGATGGAAAAGGAGATGTATTTAAAATCTGAGTCCGAAGATTCTCGAATTCAGGTTTTAAACCCATCAAGAACTGATAAGTCCGACGATGATCAAGACGTTTAGACTCAACCTCAGCATCATTCGGGAAGTCACTCAAAGGTTCATATTGGGCTAGCTCTTCCCATCTAGTTTGGAGGTACCCAAAATAATCCGCAACATAGTCCTAAAGTAGCCTGAGAAGCATGAGAAATTTTCCGGTAAAGCTCGAAGATTCGAGAATCATGACGTGCATGGGCATACATCTTTGTCAGGGCAGTCCATAGATCATGAACCGTCTCGTGATACATAAACATATTATAAATCTGAGTCTCCATGGAATTGAACATCCAACCCAAAATAATACAATTGTCTGCATCCCAGTGAGCATAATCAGGATCAGTTTCTTTCGGCTTTTTCTCCTTGCCTAAAATCCATCCAATTTTCCGTTTTCCACCAAGATAAAGACGGAACGAACGGGACCAAGCATGAAAATTTTTCCCATTCAGTAATACACTAGTGACCCGTTGTGTAGGGGCATTAGGTTCCCGAGAGAGATCTACACGAGTCACAGTGGTAGACTGATTTTCTATCTTATCAGTAGGTGCCATTAATAAACGACGACGATGGAAGCAGTCGGACACTTGGCAACCTTTACAATAGGCAACTAAGGAGTAAAGTGGCTATTTCTCACCACATCAGAGAAGAAAATGGCTTAAACCGACAAAAAATAATGAAAGAATCAGACAAAAAAGAGAATATAAAGTGGATTTTGGTCATTGTGGTAAGAAATCTGAGTTTGGATGGCTGTGGAGGGAAAAAAAATGATGAACAGTAAGTAGATTTTTTTTTTTTTTTTTTTTTTGGTGTGTGTATATTGTTGGCTCTAGATACCAAAAAGAAAGTAATGTGAAATACTGTAATTCATTGATGATACAATTTGTGTTTCTACATTGTGGATTATATAGGCCTAAAAGGAGTAGACAACATTCCCTAATTTATGGAGTAAATTGCTTCTTACAACAAGCCTAGATTCATGGAGCAAATTGCTCCTTACAACAAGCCTAAAATTATGGAATTAAAGTAATATAATATTAAAGTAATATAATATTTCAACAATGTACAATAATTTTGGTGACATAATTCAAAATTTTCTCATTTTTCACCCCTCATGGTGCCGGAAGGTATGGAACCTATTCTTGAAGTTAGATATTGACATGTTATATAGCTGATAAACAGATCTCTCAGGAAAAAATGGGTCTGATAAAGACGAAGCAGCAATTGATTGAATGAAACAATCAACAGTTTGGCAATCAAGACTTGACAAAATCACTGGAAAATGTACGTAAGCATGGCAAGCTCTCAGTGACTAGACATTCTATCTTAAAGGTACCAAGATGCTGGAAAAGGAGGAATCATAGAACTAACTAATCAGAACTAAATTAGCCAGTTGCATCAGGCTTTGTTTTTATCAGGTGGCTCCCCCACGTTGAGGACTGCAAATTCTTTTCTTTTTTTCGCATTTGAGGGCATTGAGAATTACTAGTTTCATGTTTAACACCGCCCAGCAATATAATAGACAAAAAGAAACCTTTCCAAGCCATATAGTATTGAGTCCACCAAATGTGTAACTCTTCCACACATGCATTGAGTATCTCCTTGTGGCCAGGACGGTCTTTTAGCAGCTAGAGGGGCTTTTGTTATACTTATCTAAGGCATGTAGCGTTGGGTCCCACACATAGGCGAATCTTCAAAGTATATTCCCTCTCCTAAGACTTCAAAATTCATTTTAAGAAGTATTTCCTCCAGCTGATAAAATATCATCCATCTTCTATATTGGACATCTGAAATTAAACGTCACTGACACGTAAACTATTTCTTTTCCTTGGCAAAAAGAAAATGTATCAAGATAAGATTTCCTTCTTTCAGGATTAAGATGAATCAGTACTAGATATAGTCCCTAAAATTTGGGAAAGTCAAACTAGTAACTTATAGCACAGAGGAATGGCATTTCATTATCTCCCTCTCCCAGGACAAGAGAAAAAGAATAAAAAGAGAAGAATGGACAACAAAGAGTACTTAAAACTTTTCAGTAACATATGATGTCAGCTAAATGATGCAGATAATAAAAGCTTGATGGGTAAGAAAATATAACCCAAGATCAGAGGTGTGTGTAACTGTGGGCTGCCTCGAAAATCCAAGGCCAAAAACCTTCCCCCAACTATTCTTGACAAAACTTGCATTTTATGTCTTCACAACAACCCACTGCAGTAGCATCCATCACAAAGTAAACAAGCATTATTTACTAAGGACTTGGCACCTCGTCCAAGCCAAGTTCATGACCACATCACATAGTTAATCTGGTCATAGTTGAATCACAAATCTCCAAGTAATTTAGGATAGATTCTCTTTATTGGATTCAATGAATTGGAATTTATGTTTCACCTATACTTTTATTAAGTTTCTGAAAGGTGTCCAGGTTTCACTTGCTCGCCTCTCCGACTCTCTCATTCTTGAAGTATTTAAACCTGTAAAAGCTTGGTCTCCCATTTGTTCTTCTTCTACCTTTTTCTGAACAAATTATCAAGCATATTCCTTGATTAATCAGATTAATTTATACATTTTTTACAGGCTTCAATGCATCATATCCATTACCCCAGGCAGCTCCCACTTTGGTGGCAAGTACTCAAAGGACGGCTATTTAAACTAGCAGAAACAACTAAAATAAGTAACACAAACATGACAAAGGGCTACAATCACCTAGTATTGCAATTCCAAAGGAAGAGAATTGACACCTTGCATAGATGAGAAGTGGCCCCAACAAAAACGAGTTTTCATGTGATCTTAACTTGGGATCCTTGGGATCTGCACAAGCAATTCAAGGATAGATTATCCATTGAAGAAAGAAGCTGACCCTAATGTCAATTGCTTGGAGCTGAAGTGACCATCATACCAGCAAAAAATGTGGGAGTCGCCACAGGGATGCCCGTTTTATGTGCCATATAAAACAAGGTATATATGTGTGGTAAAAGGCAGTACCGCCTCTTTAGGGCCAGGCGACAAACTACTTCACACTGTTAAAGAGAAAAATTTTAGAAAAAAAAAATTTATAAGTTTTAGATCTGAAATCCAACATCAAACTGTATAGAAAATAGACATAAGCTAAAGTTAAGTATTAAGTAGTTTGTTTACTAGTCCAGATAGTGAAATATTAGTTCAACACCAACATGGAGGATAGTCCTGATTCAACATAAACCAAACCAAACCAAACTAAGCCTTGTGGGTCGACTATATGGATCATGCGACGTCATTCCTTCTTGTCGAGAGTCATCTCCTCTATGAGATCCAAACACGCGAGGTCTCGTCTAATTGTCATATAGTAGACGTCAGACAAGGCAAGAACTGATTACTTATGACTTTGATATGAACATATTACTTCAACTCTTCAAATAATAGGCAGAAGTAAACAACTAAAATCTGGAGAAGATTTTATTATGAGTTACCAAAGGGTGGTGGAAATTCCACAGATTAGCAATCTCAACTTAGGAATTAGACTCTCAACTGCAAGACAACCAGACAATTACAAGTAGAAAGCTCAACGGCCATTTGACTAACAAGCAAGATCCATTTTCAAGCACCTTTTCAATTGAAAACCCTTAAGCCTCTTAACCATTTCATATTTACTAAATAGTGGCATGGAGCAATGAGAATCTTCCGTGAATAAGGAAACAGAAATATAATAGCCATAAGCAGACTTCACATAGTAATTAAGACTGGTTCCTTGGCCTTCCATCGTAGCTTTTTCCAGTTGAGCTAAAGGCATTGACAGTTGGCCACAAATTATAACAGATATATTTGTCAATGGCCAGTTAGATCAACAACTATCTGGAAACAACCTTAAAGAAACCATCATATGCTTCAAAGTTTTCTTTATTGACAGACAAGATGCACAAACATCTTTGTAGAATTGTAAGCTCTAAACATCATATGATGAAAACAGAGCACAGACTAAACCAAGCAAATTAGTGATAGACAGGCATTTCTTTAAACAAGGAAAAACCTCTTCTCCGAAAGACCAAGGCTCGTGATCAATGGTGTCAGTTTCAGAATGGCCACGAGAAAAAGGAAACAAGGCCCCCACACCCATCCACCTCCCAAATAGTTTTGGGGTCGCATTACCAGCAAATCCACCTATGTCAGGACCGGAGAGTGGCTGACCACTGAGCCCCTGGAGACAAATTTACCCTTCATCAGAACAGTGAACTACAGAAAAAGAACTGATAACCAAATGAACGTGGTAGTTTCAGTTTAATCAATCAATAAAGAAAAAATAAATATAATAAACCAGCATGACATCCCTTTTCAAAGCATAAAACTAAAATGACATCTTCCAGAGCACATGTAAGCAATCTTCTCAATTGAAATTTCCAACACAATAAATCATAAATGAACTAAGGCAGTTATTTATGAAATAGTGTAGCTCAGGTGCATATTATATAAATACTACATATGAAGAATGAAGTACATGATGTCAGAACTCGGCTCAGTTCAAGCAATTCTTAACCCAATTATTTCTGACTTGCACTTACCAGCTGAAGAACCATGGAGACGCTCATATGGAGGTGCTCCCAAGTGGAAAGGTTATCTCCTGTCCATGTGGCAGCATATCTTTGGCTGCCTATAAACCCTGCCCTAGTAAGAACAAATGCACGTTTATTTTCATTAGCTAATTTCATGCCTTCATATGTTGACCTTGCCATCAACATCCCATATACCTGAAACATAAAATGAGTTCCAATAAGCAACTGTATGTAAAACACTGTGCACTAAGTCAAAAACATTGCACAAGAAAATGAGATATTAATCAGCCAGAAGATTAACTCAATTATTAATCTGGTAATTGCTGAACTCAAGACAAAGCAAATCAATATATGGAACTAGATTCAAATTCATGAAATAAACAGTAGCATGACAAAGAAAGCTTAGGTGCGAAGAACTATACATTATGATAATGGGAGTGATTTTGGCAGCCTCCAAGCTCGGTATCCCCCCGATGAACATTGTTCTCGGGCATGGTCTTTGTTACAGTCTGTCAATGCAGAAGGATAAAGTGAGAACAGAAACAAGAGGAAAAATCAGAAGAATCAAAAAGGTTTCAGATTTGACCTTAAAAACAGCTGGTTCGTTCATGTCATTCCATATCCCATCCACACCATTGGAAATAAAGTGTTTCACCAGATTGGCCCACCATGAACGGGCTTCTGATTGGGTGAAGTCAGGAAATACACAAGGCCCAGGCCAAACATCCCCTGGACAGAAAAATAAAAGTGAACAATTTGAAAAAGGGGGTAATCACTCAAGTGGAAGTATAAAGAAGACAGATTCGTCCCCAAGGTGACAGCTTGGCAGCAAAAGCCATCTCCTCCAAAATAAATTTTCCATTTTGAATCCCCCAACCTCCTAGCCTCCTATTAACTAACACAACCGAAAAAAGAAAAAAGAGAATCACATACCAACAAAAGGCTTCCCATCTGCTGTTTGAATCCAGATATTTCTTTCTGAACCACTATCATACACAAAGTAACCCTTTTCATATTTGATACCTGGGTCAAGCATCCAAATTGCATTGAAACCAATTTGGTGAAGATATTTTACAAGAGACTGTGGATCTGGAAAATGCTCCTGACATAATTCAGAGTAGTGCTATTGGTATTTGATGTGACAAGAAATGCATAAAATTTGCCTAGCACATGAAACTGAGAATCAAAGAAAGCAGACTCTTAACTATAATCAATTCGCAAGCTCTCTTTTGTCTACGCTTGAGGAACTGATCAACCTCAGAAATTAATGTCCCCTGACCAGAAAGCTTCTATTCTTTGTGAAGCTATAGTTAAGGTGCATGGGGTCTTACTAAAAGAAAATGTTTGTGCAACTATGCTGTATACTTGAAGTATTATCAGATTTTGATTATATAGTTATGGATGCTGTGTGCAGACAAATTTGTACAAGAATGACAACATGGAGAAGCTTCCTAAGGTAATCTCAAACTCATGAATAACCTGGAAGAGGAAAAGAACAAGCAACTAAGAGAGAGAGAATGAATAAGCCATGAGAGAGAATTTTGATATTTGCTAAACCTTTGCCCCTATATGGCATCAAGCAACAGGATGCCTTCGAATTCCTAAAATCATCAATAACAACTAGTTTGAAGCTATCTCTGATGTTGAATTCATTATATGGCATGCATATCCACACCATAAGTGTGAGATTACTTGTAACGACAGTTTAGGAACTACTTTCAACCCCTATCACGTATTACTTATTTTGGTTTACAAAATATTCTCTACATAATATTACTACAAGAATAGTACACATGTGATTGTAAATTTATCAATGAGCCTAACATGTTTCCATCTAGTATTCCTTATGAACAGATTGCTTAAAGAATCGAGGATGACATAACTCGTTTTGTGCTTTATTGCATTAGAGGTAGCCTTTGGTGCAGTGCAGATAATTATTATATCCAGGATATTGCAAGTAAAACATAATAATCCATAGAAATTCACCTCCAAATAAAAATAAAAATAAAACCTGAAAGCCCACTTGTCCATGAATGTAGGAAATCAAGTCACCATTGACGAGACACACTCGTGTGTAAAAATTAAAGACAAACGATAAACACCGACAATATCTTGACGTTGCATATCATCAATTTAGTATAAATATTAGTATATACTAAAAGGAAGAAGAATGAAATATACCTGATCAAAAGTGAAACAACGAAATCCATCCATGTAGTCAATGTCCATCCATATGACATCACAAGGTATATTTTTCTCCCTAAATGTGCTCGCAATCTGCTTCGTAATAAAGAGTAACACATGGAGCATAAAGTTTAAAAACAAAAAAGTGATGGAGAAGAAAAACAATAGGCATTCACCGCTAATATCTGTAACAGCAATTTACAGAGAACAAAACCCGGGATTACATAGTTCTTCTCATAAATAGAAACATTATTAAGAGAGCCACTATCAGGAAATAATAGAGGGGGTGGGGGATGAGGAGAGCAAGGGAAGGTGGAGAAAGTGACCGACCTCACGAACTCGAGCATCAGATTTATAGCTCCAACGGCATTGGTGATAACCTAAGGACCACTTTGGGGGCATAAATATAGTCCCTGAAAATAAATTATCAGGCCACAAAACTCAAAACTCCATCAGAAGTTATAAGAAAGAGGATTGCAGCAGAAGGAAGGGAAACATTGAGCGAAAGAAGAACTCTTATATGTCCAAGGTTCAATATTGAAATAATTTCAGAGGTTTTCCCAGACTTTGTCCGTGTCAACAAACAAAATTATCAATGATTGACATTCCTTATTTCTATTCAACAACGTATGAATAGTTTCTTGATTTTGGTTAAGGGATTGTTGAATTCTTGCTTTGGAATAGGAATTAATGGAAGAAAACGGATTGATATTGGTGCAATCTGATCCATTATCAGAAAGCAATCGTGAATCCAATGGATCATTCCTTTTTCAACATAAATCTAAGTATAGCTTGAAACATTCAGTTCTATACTCAGATGATTTTAGATGCTTTACTGAATGTTTGGCCTTCTTTTGGAAATCATAAACAAACTACTATTCTGACATATAGAAAGGAAAATAACCTTTAAGGGACTTGCGTTTGGCCCACAAATATTATGGATTTCTAAACGTGGGAACCTTCCATTTTTGAAAAGTGCATCATTGCAGTCTGAACAGTTTACTCTGTTAAATTGTTGCACTGAAATGCTGTGGTCTCGCAGAAGTTAATTTAAAGGAAAAACAAAATGAAGAAAAGAAGAAAAACATAAAAAAGAAACCTTCCCTTCCCCAAGGGCGAGTCAACCCCTTTGTAATCTCCAGAACATGATCTGAATCTATATCTGAACTAATTTTCCTCTGACAAATATAGCAAAATTAGACTCTTTCGACTCTGCTGAATTGGCAGCAGTACATCTCAGAAAACCATTTTGCCTTCTGTTTTTTCATGATGCAACGGTAGAGTCCATACAAGTGATGAACGCAGCCTTTGATATTATTTAGCAAATTCCTTTTACTACTCTAGATTAGATACGATTTTAACTTTCCAGCTAAAAGACAGAGTTCCTCTGTCATATTGGAAACATATATTTGTAAAATGAAATGTGGAAGAAAAATGTAATCCTCTGCTTAAATTGAAACAGCTATTTGTGGCTTGTTCTTGCTTCTCATCCATTATAAACAACATGATTGTGCTCGCTTACTTCCTAGGACATGCTTAATATCTCCACCAACAAATTTCTCTGAACCAGATAGCTTAAAATCAGAGGAATGATGATATTTTACCTAAGCAAGTTGGAAACAGAGATAAATCAACATGCCAAAAAGTAATAGTAGAAATGCCACGGCAAGGTGGGATCAATTGATAATGATACGGTAAGCCAAACAGTCCTAGAGATGGCAACATGGATATAATAAATACAATGAGAAATGATTCAGCAGATTACCAACAGCTTGAGACAAAGATATCAAAACATCAGTTGGGGAAGCAAATGGACCAAATGTTATAACAGGATAAGACTGTGGAGCTACAAACTTCATATGTGATTCTTGCCGCAAATCAATCTGCTCAAACAACAAGCAACAAGTCGTTAAAAGATTATTTCATTCAGTTGCCCAATGATAACATAGGGTAAGAAGGTAAAGAATACCTCGCAACGTCGTGTCGTATCTGCCAGAACCCCCAGTGCTTCTCCATTAGGAAGAACAGCCAGAACCCAGGGATGAGATTGGTACAATGAGGTAGTTCCCGGACCATAACCCCAGGCATCAGTATTCCAAGTAAATATCTGTAGATAACAAAGTTCCTTCATACACAATGCCGCTTACGCAGATAAGCAGTGAAGAGAACAGGATATTCATATTGTTGAAAAGACCTTGTTCACTAACTCACCCTCTTCCCTGTTCTTTCAAGCGGCCCACTAACTTCTCCTGTCCCATAAAATGAGGTGCCGGGCGGAAACTGAAGAAAAACCAAAGTCATATCCATCAAAAACTGACCCCAACATAAGGAATTATATAACTGTGCATCTGCAGCTCATGTGTGTTTGCATAAAGCATTCAAGCAAAGCAGTAGTAAAATGACTGCCTTAAGAGGATGGGTCACAAATTATAGCTCACCTTAATACAGACAACTTGCTGTCCAAGAACACATTCAAATGTAGGAACATATGAAGGAGCCTGATGTGTATCCATCAATGGTGTCTCCCTATCTTTAGGACTAACAAACGAAACACTTGGGAATGCTGCATTCCTATCATCCGCAGAACAATCGAAACGAAACACTCCTTCCCCTAGAATTGGCTCAAAAATCATATTCCCTGAACTCACATCAGAGGTCACTGTTGCCCCCTCATCTCCAGCCATCTTAGACACTTGTAACCTTTCACCAATTAACCTTTTACTTAATCTCTTCTGCCTACACACAAATATATATCACAAACTTTTTTTTTCCCAAACATATTTAACTTCATAGATTATCAAACAACTGCAAGAATTAAACTAAAATATCATCGTATAAGCAGATGACCATATCATCAAGAGAAACCAAACCTTAATCAACTTGTGCAAATACCCAAAATGGTTAACATAAGTACAAATTAAATAAACAATACCAGTGCTGAGATTAAAAGGACCACTTAATTTGTCATTGCTTCATATAAGTAATTACGAAATTTTCAAGAGATTCATTAATTACATTACTCAAAGATACATAAAAATACTAAATTTCATCAACGCAAAAGAAATGCCTTTTAAGGTACAATTCAGACCTTTTAAGGTACAATTCAGACCGAAATCGTAGATCAAATTCAGGTCAATATCCATATCCGATCATTTCATGTTATTTGATCATTTATACAGTAATTTGTTACTCGATGATTTTACCGTAACTAACTGACCTGATTGAATTAGACAGACAAGTGGAATAATTCAAGGACTTGAACTTGCTGAGTGAACAACCATTTGAAGCCTTGTGAGTGTAACGACTTCTGCAACTAGTGGTGGTTGGTGATATCAAATAATACGAACAATAGTTAATAAGAGGCGAGGCCACGGCTTTTTTAGTGTTACTTATAAATATTGCTTTCTCCATTTAAAAAAGGTGACAATAAATAATTAAAATTAAAATGGTATTTTCTTGTTATGTTTAGTGATGAATTATTTGTTGTTTCTCAAGATTGGCAGAGCGCGTGTGTGTAACGCGCGATGACATAGTAAGGGGTTAGTACCAATCATCAACGCGACATGGAGACACAGCTTTCTAGAAACACTTGTGACTGATGATGACTTAAAAAGTGGAAGTGGTGGCAGCTTTTGGGGTAAACGTGTGCGGTAAATCTTTTTTCCAGTATTTTTTTCCAATAATTTTGTTCTACTTGGATTACCTGTAAGTCAGATTTTATTTGGTCTAATTTTTAAATATTTAAAAATATTTATTTATAAAAAAAATTTAATACAAGAGAATATTTATTTAAAAAATAAATATCTTTTTTGGTATTTGATGGTCATATTAAAAAAAATTTTATGATATTTATTTATTCCAGTGAATAACATTATTCAATGGGATTTTTTTCACATGCGCACACATGCACTATTATATATATATATATATATATATACACACATATAAATAGATATATCACCACACATACATGTAATTTTGTAAGTTTTAACGTGATATGTAATACACACGCTACGTTAATACTTTTTTTTTTCTTTTCTTCATGGTCGTAACAATCATATTCATAAATAAATAAATAAATAAACAAGACTTAACATTAATCGATATCAGAACTATCAAAATAATTATGTACATGCGGAGCTAATTTTAGGGGTAAATTAATAATCTAGGTCTACAGGAAGGAAACTTGTTCTAATTGCTAAAACAGTCAGGGGCAAAGCTAGGCTGAGGTCAGCAGGGGCTCCGACTCCCCCAATATATTTTTTTTCCAAAAGTCTATGTAATATTGTTAAAAAAAATTATTTTCGTTAAAAAAATCTATGTAGTATCGTTAAAAATAACAGCCCCTCCTATTTTTTTCCCTTGTCATAAATTTTCTTATTTGAATTTTGGTCCCACCAATTTTAAAATCCTGAAAACAGTTTTATCTGTCACTCGATTAACTTGATGATAAACATGCCTAAAAGAATAACCTGAATTTGAAGATAGGAAATGCAAAGAGTCCCTATGGGCTATGGTATAAAGAATCTCTTACGCGAATGGGCAAATTGCGAACTACAATGGATGTTGGGTGGATAGAGGCAAACAATGGCTGAAAACTGGGAAAAAAATTATCTTAGATCAGTTTAAATTGATTATATTTAGTCTCTCACATAATTGATAAGAAGCACACGTGTAAATCTTATTAATATGTGAGAAACCGACATCAAACTAGACTAACCGAAGAGTTTCTTGTAAATTTAATATTGATGGGTACGTCAAAGCAATTCAGGTAGAGAGAGAAAATCGATTTGCCTCTCGGTGCATTTTATCTGTGTGTTGCTATCGTGCGCCTCCTTCTCCTCCTCACTCCGATGAAGAGAAAACCAGCTCTGCGCTCCACGCGAGCTAGCACTCGTCGCAAGGGTATTTTTCCTAAGTCTTTAGGTTCGCTCAAGTCTACATCCTCAAACCATATCTCACCGTGCAAGGAAGCCTCCTCATATAGGGAATCATTCTTCCCTGTAAGTTCTCCCAGCTCACCAGATATGGTCCTTGATTCTCCCAAAAGGCAAGGTAGTAGATCCCCCCAAAAGTCACCGCTCAGCATATCTGTGGCGAGAGGGCATGATGAAGAAAGTTCCCCAAAGTCCCCCCTGGGTTCGAGAGTTCGAAAGCAAAGAAGGGCGATGGTGCCTCAACTTCGAGAAGCTTTGTTTGGGCGGATCAAGTTGAGGAAGAGCGGATGGAGCTGAATAGTAAGTTCCCTCCTCTTGGTATACAGGGACCTGGTCCTTTGGTTCCTCTTGCCACTTGTAGAGCCCAAAAAAGGATGGAAAGAGATGTTTGGTGGGAGTATCTCAGAAGGGCTGAAACTCAATTTTGTGGCTTCTAGTTTGGAAGATGGGGAGGTTGTCGTTAAACAACCTTCTTAAGTGGCGGAAAAGGGTATGGAACTATGGAAGACCATCCTGGTGGGACAATTCATTGGGAAACCATTTATTCTCCTTAATTCATAACATTGTGAGTCAGCAATGGAAGAAATTCTCCAAAGTGGAAGTGAAATCCACTAATGAAGGGTTGTATGTTTTTAAATTGGAGTTTGAGGAAGCATATAACCAGGTCATTAGCTAGCTTTGGCATGTTGGTGATAGGCCATTGTTACTTAGAAAATGGGAACCAGGTGCGCAGCTGTTAAATGTTAAAATTGACAGGGTCCCCATATGGGTTAAACTCCAAAATGTACCACTCGAGTATTAGACTGTGGATAGGCTCAGTTACCTTGGAAGTACAATTGACATCCCTTTTTAGATGGATGCAAGGATGGAATCCAGAACGAGGTTGGGTTATGCGCGTATTTGTGTTGAGGTAAGTGTTGAACAAGAACTGAGATAAAGTATTCTACTGGAGTTAAAGGAGTCAGAGTCACGGTAGATGTGGAGTATGCTTGGCGGCCTCAATCATGCCCTAAGTGCAAGAGCTTCGGCCATCATGCAAATCAGTGCAGTATTCAGTCGAAGACAGAGTGGAGAGCAACTGGACATATTTTTCCAACTGATGCACCCTATCAAGTGAAGCAATCAGGTCCGGTCAAAGAGAAAGAAGTTGTTGATGATAAAGGTTGGCAAGAGGTAGGACAGATGAAAAGATCTAGCTCAAGCCAAAATGACACAACAAAGAGCCCTCCAAGGATGACCTTTCAAACGCCTAGAGCTAAGTCCCCTGGTAAGGCGGATGGTAAGGAAAACTATAACTCTTTTGAGACCCTAAATTCTATGGATGCTCATATTGAAGATTTTATTGCTAAGGCAAATGTCCATAAAGGTTCTGGAAGTAGCAATAGGGGTAAGAACCCCAACCCAACTTAATTGTTTTTATGAAAGTTTTTATATGGAATGTCAGAGATTTCAATAAGCCCTATAATCAAAGGGAGATTAAGAAGAACTTGAGAAGAATGAGCATTAATAATTGCTGCCTGGTTGAAATAAAAGTTAAATATTATAACGTTACGGACATATTAAGACGATTTGCTAATCAATGGGACTTTGTTAACAACTATGATATATGTGATTTTGGTAGGATATAGGTGCTATCTAGCAGGGCTACTGCCTCAGTTACTAAAATTCATGCCACTTCCCAAGTTGTCCACTACTACATAAAATCGGCAACTTCGATGGAGAAGTTCTATTGCACATTTGTGTATGATGCCAATAACCCAACTGATAGAAGAGATCTGTGGGATTGCATTGTAGACATCAGCTCTAACTTAGGCAACTCGCCATGGTGCATCATTGGTGATTTTAATGAAGTTTTAAAGGCTCAAGACATATGGGGAAATCACACTCTTGCAAACTCTATGGAGGATTTTAAACTCTATATTGAAAATGCTAGCCTTCATGAGATTACTGGTAATGGCCCAGAGTTCACGTGGAGCAACAAAGCAGAATGAGCAGGCTTTCGAGCTAGCAAGATTGACATCCTATTTATTAATGATGTTTGGGATTCTTATTTTCAACATGCAGTCCTTGATATTGATCTGTCGGGGTTCTCAGACCATAGCCCCTTACCCTTCACACGAGCCGGCCTACAGTCTCTAAGCCCGAACCTTTCAAGTTTTTTAAGATTTGGACCTCCCACTCGGACTTCCTCAATGTGGTTGCACAAGTTTATAGCAATAGTGTAGAGGGATCTTCTATGTATCAAGTGGTACAAAAATTGAAAATACTGAAAGCTGAACTTAAAAAATTCAATATGAACCACTTATTTGACTTGGCAGGCAAATGTACTTCTATCAAGCAGAATATCCAGGCTATTCAACACAAAATCCTCTCTGGTAATGCAAGCTTAGAGGATGATATAGCCGAGAAAATTTTGATCCAAGAGCTCGAGAAAACTACTATGATTGAGGAGAGTATTATAAGGCAAAAATCAAGGATTGCTTGGCTCAATGAGGGGGACTCAAACTCGAGTTTTTTTTTCAAAACTGTGAAGTGCAGACAAGCGAGAAATAAAATTGTTAGCATTGTCAAACCCGATGGTACTAGAGTGGTGAATGAACAAGGCATTAGACATAAGATTCTTGATTAGTTTATTAAGATATTGGGCACGGGATGTAATTGTGCAGATGTTACTAGCTCGACTATTGGTAGAATCCTTGGCATTACTATTTCGAGGTTTGACAGAGACAAGCTATGCCAGCCCGTTTCGGAGAAGGAGATCAAAGACGTTATCTTCTCGATTGATGGGAACAAAAGCCCTAGACTTGATGGGTTCAATTATCATTTTTTCAAAGTTGTCTGGGATGTTGTTGGATGAGATGTTATGAGAGCTATCAAATCTTTCTTCCAGTCTGGTTCCCTTTTGAAAGAATTTAATTCTGCCATCATCACCTTGGTGCCGAAGACTACTACCCTAGCAAAAGTTATAGATTATAGACCAATTGCTTGTTGCAATGTTCTCTATAAAGCCATCACAAAGATTCTTGCAAACCGCATCAAGGAATGTCTTAGCTCTGTGATTTCTCCCAATCAATCCGCCTTTGTACCGGGTAGAAGAATTTCAAAAAATATCCTCTTAGCGTAGGAAATCGTGCGGGAATACTGCAGGAAGAAAAGAACCCCCAGAGTTTCAATGAAAATTGATCTTATGAATGCTTATAACTCTGTGAGCTGGGATTTTGTTCTCAAAGTAATGGAGGCTATTGGTATCCCACCTTGTGTTATGAGCTGGATGAAAGAATACATTACTTCTCTTAGATACTCTATAGCTATCAATGGAAGCCTTGAAGGTTATTTCTGTGGTAAAAAAGGTTTGAGGCAGGGAGACCCTCTTTCCCTTTATTTGTTCATTCTTGTCATGGAAGTTTTTTCTAAGATGCTTATCCATGCGAGCAAGATGAAGGAGTTCAAGTTCCATCCCAAATGCAAGAAGATGAACCTTAATCAACTTTGCTTCGCAGATGACATCTTTGTTTTCTGCAAAGCAAATGCAGGTTCCATTGGTATTATTAGGCACACACTTGATCTCTTTGCAAGGATGTCGGGTCAAAGTCAATGAAGACAAGAGTGAGATATACTTTAGGGACTGCAATACCTAGACCGTCTAATACCTTGTAGGCATTATGAGTTATAAGGTGGGTGCCTTACTTATTAGGTACTTGGGCTTACTATTAGTTGTTGGGAGATTGAGTAAACAAACTTGTCATACCCTTGTTGAGAAAATCTCAACTTATCAAATATGTGTTGATGGGGATTCAAGCTTATTGGACAAATATCCTTATTATTCCTAGAGGTGTTCTTAAAATGATTGAAGGTAAATTGGCTAGCTTTCTTTGGAAGAGGCTGGATCAAACACACTATGGGGCAAAAGTCAGCTGGCAAAAGATTTGTTTTCCAAAACAAGAAGGGGGGTCTCGGGATCAGAGATTTAGAGGAGTGCAATATAGTGGGAGTGCTTAAATTCATATTGTACATCTTTGCTTTTCAGGAGTCTCTTTGGACCAAATGGTGTAAACTTATGTACTTGAAAGGGCAAAGCTTTTGGGAGATCAAGATCCCATCGGATGCTACCTGGGCGTGGAGAAAGATTCTTGGCCTCTGGCCACTGGCTAGGAAGATGATTACACATTGTATTGATTACACATTGTATTGGTAATGGTAAGGATATCTTTTTTTGGCTTGATGTGTGGCACCCCCTTGGATGTTTACAAAAATTTTATGACTTTAAAGCTTTGGCTAACCCAGGGATTAGTAAGAGGGCCAAAGTCTCGGACTTCATCGCTCATGGGCGATGGACTTTTAACTAGAGATATCAAGAACACCTCTTCTTTGAATGTTGTTTCTCTAAGAGAATTTGGTGGAGTATACTGGGGCTATCACAGGTTAAAACAAAGATGTATGAATGGGGAAGATGTGTTAAGTGGGCTGTGGTTTTTTGCAAGAGGAATAGACTCAAAGCAGACATTATAAAGGCAAGCTTGTGTGCACTCATTTATTATATTTGGCAAGAAAAAAATCATATAATCCATCACAAGGGAACCAAGACGGAAGAACAAATCCTCAATACTATAAAGTCCGATATTTGTGGCAAGATGGACAGGAAAACCAAATACAAATGAACATGTACTAACATTAACATTATGTAAAACTTGGAATATTAACGAATTCATTATGTTGTAAGTATTTTTGGTCATTTACCAGGGAGCATTCACCCCTTACACATTATTTTGTATGTATTTTGAGTTGTTGAATGAAATACCCTTTGCTGATTGAGCAAAAAAAAAGCAATTCAAGATTGGCTGCTATTGGAGGATTAATTAGAAACTCTGGCAGAGATTAGGTTGAGGGCTCACCTTTAACTTGGTATTGGCAACTAATACAATGGCTGAGTTGATTGAGCTTCAAACAACACTGAGTTTGGGAATAAATTAGTATAGAGGTAGAGATGGATTTGCATGTTGTTGTTCAGATGGTAAGAGGGGCTTTGTCTCATAACTACCCCTACGACCCTCTCTGCACTGGTTAGATGATTGTCAGAACATTTTGTGCCAACATGTCCGTTTTTATATCTCATGTTTATTGTGAAGTGAATAAATATATAAATTAATTAGTCAATGTTGATTTAAGAATATGTAACTCCTTGGTCAGGAAGAGTTACTGAACTTCGAGACTTCCTCTTTTTGAGGTGCCATTCCTAACACTAGCCATGTGATTTGCCTGTAGAAACAATACATTACATTTCATGTTGTCTATCATTACTAATAATAATGAACCCACCTACCATGTCTGTTAATTAATTAATGTGAATAAATTTCGAACCCATGCATTCAATTATAGTAATTAATTCAGGAATCAGACATAACCAACTATATCTGATTTTGATTGTTTAATGATGAATATCCTTTCATCAAGACCTGTTACTACCGCAAATCAAATTAAATAAAGTCTTATTTCATTAAATAAGATTGACTATATAGATTTGAGGATGCTTATTATTTCTATCAAGAGTTATATTATTTGTTAAATTTATACACGCGGAGTGTTTCCCAATTACTAGTACAAACTTGCATGCAAAATCAGGCTTAATTTGCTAGTAGGCTATATCCATATAGCTGGAGTACAAAAATCATGAACTATGTATAAGAAGCAATGTCCATTATTAGAATGAGATAGAGATCTAGAAAAAAAAAGGAAAATAGTTTCCAAACATTATATGTGCATCGAGCTAAATATTTCAATTCCTCATCATATTAATTATGTTAGAGTATTATAATATATCACATCTTTCATTATTAACGAGAAACTGAAAAATTATAAGAGAAAAAAAAGTTTAAATGCATCATTCAAGCTGGTCGCAATCAACTTCCATACTGTACCCTTTGTTAATTAGTAAGTTGTACGATCTTAAACAATCGCCTATTACACTTTTGTTCTCCTCATAATGGAAACAAATTCATGCATTCAATTGACCAAGTACTTCAGTCATTAATGATCAGTATAGATCGACAATAATTTGAGACCTCCCATACCCTACCCCCCAGCTCCCCTCCCCCCTTCCCCGCCGCTTATAAATTTCATGTTTTCCTTCTACATCCCAATGACTCTTGAAATTTGAATTTCTTCATAAATATAACAGCCAATCCCAAAGTCTTATTTTTCACTTTTTCATTTTTTCATCTTCATTCAATTATTTATGATCTCTCTAGTTGAAGCCAACAATAATGGTTTCAGATTCGATCTTAAGCATTATGACTCTCCAGTTTCGATGTATAAGATCAATTGTGAAACCATTATTGTTAGCTTCAGAATCGATCTCATCCCATATAAGAACAAACACACACCTAGAAATTGGAAATAGCTAAACAAAATATGAATACCAACCCGAAATGGGTCATCTTTCTTCTCATCATTCTCGCCACCTGAAAGCCATTTTTCATTTGCAAAAATTGAGACTCATCTCAGACATACTCAATTTCGCTACTTTACTTAACATAAGTCATCAATAGAGTGTTGTGTTTATTGGAACTCCACTTGTTGAGATGCTAAGCATGACTAACATAAGCCGCAGCGTTCTAGAATGGGTACGTATCGTGCAAACCTTATACTCAATGCTACAAGCAAATTGGCCCCCTCTTTGATCCCGAAAGCGTTACTACCAAAGTTTAACAAATGTGTTCGATGGTTTTGTTCCAGGTCCACATCAGTAAACTAAAATGTAATTTTTGGAAGATCGATATTTCCATCCACCTGATAACAAAGAGAAAGTTGCCCTTGTGGATTAGAAAAAGTTTACCGCTAATTAATTCTTCCAGGTTAAATTTCAAGTTTTTGTAAAATTTTAAGGGTAGCAGAGTTAATGAAGTCCCTGAATCAATAATTATATTACCCTTTTCAACAGTTGATGCATTTGGACTTAGACAAACTTTTGTATGCCAATCTTTTGTTACCTACAGGAATGCCCCGTTAGAGGGTAGTTTTGTTGGTGACCACAAATTGGTATACGTACAAAAGCTTGTCCAAATCCAATGCATGAATTGTTGAAGATAGGGTAATATAATTATCGATTCAAGGACTACATTAACGCTGCTATCACGAGGATTTTATGAAAATTTAAAATCCATCCTAAAACAATTATTAGCGGTAAACGCATGTCTAGTCCCCAGGGGTCGTTCTATCTTTGTTATTGACCGATGAAAATATTGACTTTTCAAAAATTTCATTTCATTTTACTGATGCGTACCCGGAACTAAAACCATCAAGCATATTTGTTAAACATTGGTAATAATGCTTTTGGGATCAAAGAGGGGTAATTTGCTTGTATTATTGAGTACAAGGCTTGCATTGCGCCCATGTTAGATCACTGCCTATGTCAGCTATGCTTAACATCTCAACAGGTGGAGTTTCAAACACTTTCATGATCCCAACTTATAGCATAGATTTGAGATTAGTTTGTGCCTGATGACCCTGAAGTTGGCTTAAACGAAGGTGCATGTTCAAAATGAACAACAAAACACTTTGTTGAGGCGTTCCATTTGGGAAATAGAAGGGTTGTAGTATGGAGCTGGGTAGCTTCATGAATGGATGAAATATGTTCAATACAATGATTAATTAATTTCATTTGAGTGAATAGTACCAGACCCCCCTGTGGTTTGGCGTAAGTGCGTAAGACCCCCCTATGGTGACAAAACCCCTTCCAGACCCCCTGTGGTCTATGCCGCATTGCGTACGCAACCAAAAGTTAAGTTTTCGTCATATTTACTAGCAGAATGTTTAAAATGACCGTATTGCCCTTAATGTTATATTTGTTTTTTACTCTTTGCATTTAACTTTACGATTTCCATTTAACTTTACCTTTACCATTCCTTCACCAAACAAATTGCGAACGCAAGCTGTGTAACTCAAGAACACACGCTGTAAAATCAAGATTGGGTGTTGCAAAGTCAAGATCGCAAGCTGTAAAAAATTGGAATATCAAGATCTACCGCTGCAAATATATTGTCAGGTATGTATTGTTTCTATTTTATTTGTCCATATTGTTGAAAACGACAAGCCACACTCTTTTCTAAAACAAAAAAATTGTACTTTTGAAAGCGAACATATTTGCGAAGCACTTTTTATCCTTGCGGTCCCATTTCATCATTAAAAAAACATTTGATTTTGTCTTTTGGGTGCTAAGGTTTTTGCTTCTGGAATTTTAGGGTTTACTTTAGGGTTGAAGTTAGGGTTTATGTAAAGTGAGTTAAGGTTTATAACATCTGTAAATTAAGGATTCAATTTATGCAATTTAGGGTTTTAATTTATGCAAATGAGGGTCTTCAATTTAGGGTTTTTGCAATTTATTGCATCTGCGATTTAGGATTCTTGCGATTCATATACTGCTCGATCATCTACTTGTGTGTGTAATGACTTTAATACGTATGTTCTTTGTTACTATTGAATGAGCTAGTACTAATTTAAATACCTATGTAAATTGGTTATTTCATAATGGAAGATGATAATGTTGGCGTAACTGATGATGAATTTGACAATTTTGGGATTGTAGATGGTTGACTTGACATTGAGTTATGGTTAGGTGGTAGATTAGTCACAGAACCTAAAATTCAATATGTGGGAGGGAGGAAAGAAATGTACCCTAATGTGGTTTTAGATACTCTTAATCAGTTTAAATTGTTTGCTATGTATGAAGATGCTGGTGGTGATAAAAGTAATATATCTATCTACTATACTAGGCCTAGTACGCTTCATGATGGGATTAGGCAAATAACTGATTATGCAAGTGTTAGGGAGTTCCAATCCCGATGTGAAAATGAGGCTTATGTACGGGTTTACATAGTAGAAGAATATGAGCCATTAGATGCAGTGGATACTGAAGGACAATCACTGTTTAGAAATGCAATAGTGTTGTATAATGGAGTAGAAATAGTAGATGATAAATGTGGTACAACTAATGGGGGAGTTGATGAAGGTGATAGAGGGACTGCAATTAATTAAGGAATTGAGGGAGTTGATGGAGGTGATAGAAGGACTGCAACTAATGAGGGAGTCGAGGGAGTTGATGGAGGTGATAGAAGGACTGCAACTAATGAGAGACTTGAGGGAGTTGATGGAGGTGATAGAGGGACTGCAACTAACGAGGGAGTTGATGGAGGTGATAGAGGGACTGCAAGTAATGAGGGAGTTGATGGAGGTGATAGAAGGACTGCAAGTAATGAAGGAGTTGAGGGAGTTGATGGAGGTGATAGAGGAACTCCAACTAATGAGGAAGTTGATTGGAGTGAACTATTCATCAACGATGATTACCATGGTTCAGATGTGGTGAATGAAGCCTCTGAGCATTTATCTACTATGGCAGAAAATAATTCAAATTGTCAGGAGAATGTTGAAATAGAGAACGAGGGACCAAATATGGATGAAGAAAATAATGATGAAATGGAGAATGAGGGACCAAATCTGGATGAAGAAAATAATTCAGATTCAGATTCGGATGATGTAGATTATGAAATGGAGAATGAGGGATCAATTTCTGATACAGATTCAGAAACTCCTAGCTTGGTTTATGAAGACATTGAGGAGTTAAGTGATGAAGACATTTTCAAGGAGACTGGTGAGGAGGTTAAAACAAAAAGAGAAAGATATGTTCTATTGATGAAAAAACTTGGCAGGAGTTACAGTATGGGAAAAAAATGCACTAATGATACAGAGACTACTGAAAAAGGTAATGAAAAGTGGGACAGTGATGTGGAAGTGGAAGATTTAAATATGAGGGGTTGTGATGGCAAACAAGTGAGGAGTAACAGAGATGAGTCAATATCTGATATGCAAACAAAGATTCATGAGAATGTGAAAGTGATTGTTAGCAAATACAAAGCAGTGAGGTCTAAACAAGTGTCAATCAAGTATATAGAAGGGGATGTTGTTGAGCAGTTTGCTATACTCAGGGACTATTGTGCCACAGTTCTTCACTATAATCCAGGCAGTACCATTTTACTGAGTGTTGATAGGAGTTTGGGTGAACCAAGGTTTGAAAGTTTGTTTTTTTCAATGGCTGCAATGAATAATGGTTTTCTTGCTAGTTGTAGGCCAATAATAGCATTAGATGGGTATTTTTGAAGACATTGTATGGGGGACAATTGTTAGCTGCGGTTGGTCGAGATAGTAATGATAATATGTTTCCAATTGCAAACCAATTGAAAGGAGAGAAACATGGTCATGGTTTTTGAATGAATTACACACTTTGATTGGCAGCCCTTATGAGAAAGGTTGGGTATACATTTCCGATAGACAAAAGGGATTATGTGAAGTATTCCGTGATGAATACCCAGGTATACAACACAGGTTTTGTGTGCGTCACATGTATCATAATTTTAAGAGTAAATTTGGGGGGCTGACACTTAAATTGTTGTTTTGGAAGGCTGCATCGACATCAAATATCAAGGAATTTGAGAGATGTATGAAGAGCATAGAGAAAGCTGATCCAAAAATTGATGGTAAAGAGAATGCATTTGAGTGGTTGTCAAAAATACCTCCAAATAATTGGGCAAGATCACATTTTCCAACAACTTCAAAGTGTGACATCTTAGTAAACAATATATGCGAGTCTTTCAACAATTATATCCTGGAGGCCAGAGACAAGCCAATTATAACCATGCTTGAAATGATTAGGGACAGATTGATGAGCTGGTTGCAAGTTAAGAGAGTGGGAATGGAAAAATATGAAGGCACTATCTGCCTAAACATACTGAAGAAAATCAATAAAATGAAGGATGAATCATGTGCTTGGTGGGCTAATTGGTCAGGCAATGAAGAATATGAAGTCGTTCAAGACTGCTATAAACATGTTGTCAATTTAGACACCAAAACGTGCACATGTGGAATGTTTCAACTGACTGGAATTCCATGTACTCATGCTTTGGCATGCATAACCAGATATGGGAAAAATATGGAATCATATGTGGATCAATGTTATTCTAAAGATGTTTATATGAGTGCATATGCAGATATGATTCATCCAGTTCCAGGCCCACATGACTATGTAGATGGTGGTAATGAGGCATTGAAGCCACCATTAGTGCACAGAAGGACTGGCAGTCCACCAAAGGCAAGGAAGAAGACTGCTGCAGAGTTGAAAAAGCAAACTGAAACTGTCTCTACAAGGAAAGGTCTGCCCATTACATGCAAAAAATGCTTGCAAAAGGGACATAATAAGGCCCATTGCAGAAATCAGTTCCATCCTAATTCACCATTGTTAAAGGTAATCTCTTATATTTGAAGTTTGCTATATCCTAAATGATATTGATACATTCTACTATGCAGAACATGAAGACCAATGAAGAACAAAGCAACATGGAGTATAATCAGCCCACAATGAAGCAACAACAATCCAACTCACATCATGTAAGTAGTTTTTTTTTTATTTATCATTTCTTCATTTTATTGATATCATATTCCATTAAACAACTTTTTTTTTCATATTGAATGTATCAGAATACGCAAGAGTCGAACTTTGCATCGCAAGAATCGTACCTATCCTCCAACCTACCACCAAGACCAAGACCAAGATCAAGACCAACTGTTGCTGTAAGAGGTAGAGGTCGAGGAGTTGCCACTGACAGTTTGGGTGTTGGCAGTGGTAGAGGAGGTACTGCAACTGTTAGTTTGAGTGTTGGCAGAGGTAGAGGAAGTAGTGCAAGTCATGCTTCAAGAGATGGTATTGGCAGATCTACAGATGTTGGTAGATCCATAGTTAGGGGTGAAAGATCTGCTGGTGGTGATGAACCTGCTGTGGGTGGATTCGCAAGTGGTGATGCATCTGGTATTGGTAGATTTGGTAGAGTCACAAACAAATGTGGTGGAGAAACTAGTAGAGGTGGTGCAGCCCAAAAAGAAAAAGGGTTGCAAGCATTTCTGAGGTTTTGGATAATATCAAGAACAGAAAAAGAATATGGCACTTATGACCTAACTTTAAGCATGTGGCACCCTTTTTGGACTTTCTGAACAAGAATATGGAACATGTAGCTTTTGCTCTTTTGGTTTTGCAATATTTAATTGTGGAGTGTTCCCTATGGTTTACACATGCTTATGTGGGGCAAAGTTGGTTTCTTTTTGGATGTTGACATGCTTATGCGTGGAACAAGTAGTTTAATTTTTGGATGATTAAATTTAATGTGTACTGATAAGTATTATTATAAACAATTGATTTCTATCTTTATCTTCGTGTTGTGACAATCTCTTTTTCAATTTAACTATTATTATTATTGACAATGGAGATTTCGATAATATAATACATATTATTAAAACAAGTCTTCATTATAGGGATAGACCATTTCAAACAAGCCTTCATTATACCAATTCAAAATGTACGACCACAAAACTCAAGATGACCAACTGCAAGTCATCTTCCAAATTAACAATGGTCATCACTAACTACTTTTCATTTCTTCACGATTACAACAACAATGAGTATCACAATCAAAATACACAAAATAACACCAACATGAAGAAGCATCATTGTCAGCTTTGTATCATCTTCATCACTCTCCCTTATCCTCATTGTCGTCATCTTCTTTTTCTTTTTCTTCAACATGGATGTCACCTCGTTTTCACTATCATCATTGTCACTATCATCCAATCTTTCAGAGACAGAAATCTCAACTCCTTTCCAAAATGCCATGATCGACTCATACCAATTAAAGTAATTGCATAAATCACAATTGTAGAACAAACGGCCTTTCGAGGCCCTTTTTTCGTCTGTTACCACTAGAATCTCAGCCTTACGATGGCAACAACAATACGCATTCTGATATCGCAAGTCAAGTGCAGGTTCTTTGTAACTTCGGCTCATTCGACTTCGAGTGCTTGATGTTGACATTGTGATATGTGCTACAACATTAAGCTCAATAAGCAACTCACAAACAAATATATTTACTTACAATAACAACAAAAATTAAAAAAAAAACTTGGATTCTATGTACTCACCAAACCACGACAGCAGCGAAGGACTTCGTTACTCAACCACAACGGCAGCTAAAGAATTCCTTACTTAAGCTCACCAACCACGACAGCGACGTCAGCTCACATAAGACACAAATGACTTAGGGTTGTTAGCTGACTTCGATTTTAACAAGAATGGATGCTCAGTGATGTTTAATAGTGAAGTGAGGGGTATTTCGAACAAAATTCAGCTGACAATGTCGTTAATAAGCACTAACAACCGCATATGCAACGCGTGATACACACTTCCTGTTAGTTTGGAAGGAAAATATGACGAAAGGGGGGTCTATGCAATGCGTCATAGACCACAGGGGGGTCTGGAGGGGGTTTTGTCACCACAGGGGGGTCATACGCACTTACATCACACCACAGGGGGGTTTGATGCTATTTACTCATTTCCTTTTTGGCTATCATCGTGATTTTTTCTTTAGACCATATGTAAAAAGACATTATTTAGGCTTTTAATAAGGCCTTAATGTGTTCAATACACAAAAATGAGGGTGCTTTCTTGGGTTGGATGGAGAAAAATGACCTAAGATAAAGAGTATATTTTCTTAGCTCTCTTCCTCTCAATTAAGCATGTCACCAGGCCTGCGTTAGAGGGGGGAGATTTACCAAAATGGAAAGACAGAGGGAGGACAACAACAGCTTATTCTCATCGTGAGAAATTTTCGATGGTAATAGGCTCCACATTTATTAAAGACTGAAAATTCTATACAAGTATAATAGCTTATTAGAGGGAATTTTTTGATGCCGCTATCAACATCTTTACCGAATCACATGTTTTGTTTCAGAAGTTCTATTCATAATTAAGGTTTTATTATTTGACCCAAAAAAAAAAAAAAAATCAAGGTTGTTAACTATGATTGTCTTGTTTATTCAAGAGGCAAACAGATAACTTAGACTTGTGCTCCAATTAATGAATTCATGTGATAAACCAATATCACCAGCAGTAGCCTTATACTAAGATTGACTAACATCTAAACCCATAATTCGAATTTAGAATGTCTACATATGATATGTCATTATTAGAGCATTTCACCCAACTTTTGGGTGTACTTCTGACTAACTTTCTGAATACTAACTTGCTCAAAATTAACTAATTGATATTCCAATTAAGTGACAAAGTAACAAATTTCTTAACCTTGCTTAGCACTGATGTGACTCGGTTTGAGCTTGTTCAGTGAGATTAACATCTCGATTGCTTCTGGTTAATTGATCTTTAAGGATGAAAAGACTTGTTTTAAAAGTTAAGGAATCAAATTATTATTCTTGACAAAATTAAAGGATCAACAAAAATATTTATCCAGAAAATAAAGGTGGAGACTTTACTCTCTTGAACTTGGCTAGGATCACATCATAATGTATGGTGATTTTCTACTTGTAAGAAGAGAACCAATCGCCTCTTAGACATCATCTCCTGAACCAACGAAGATGTGGTAGTGGAAATTACCAAAAAGGTTAAGCCCTGCAAACTGGGTTTGCTTGGGAACGTTCATTGTTTTATCAACAATTTAGCTCGAATATAGCCCAATGGACCTTCTCAACCCAAAAAGTGTTATTTATAAAAATGGGTCCATTGGGTCCATTTTACAACTGCGTAAAACTAAATTAAGGTTTGAAGGAAAGTTGACTATTAAAGGAGCTCTCAAATCGAATGACCATATGACCTTTTCTGAGGGATGCAACTCTCTTTTTTTTTTTTTTTTTTTTTTTTTTTTTTCAGGAACAAGCTACATTATATTAATACAAATTCTGAATTCTTTATGCTTTGTCCAAATCCTTGCTCAAAAGGTAAAATTTATAAATCCATGTGTTTCAAATTTGTTGCTCATCTTTTGATAACAAAATTGCCTATTGGTTTAAGAGATGGACTTTGACTAAAGTACAAAGATTAAAAAAAAAAAAAAACCATTCTTTCTCTCCCTATTTCTCTTTCAAAAAAAAAACTCTCACACTTTCTCTTAAGATTATTTTTTTTCATATTAAATGTGTGGTTGAATTTAAAGTTATTTTGTCACGTGGAATGTAAGTTTATTTTGTAATTTTGAACTAATGGTTGAAATTATGATTATTTGTATTTTTTAACTTTATTGAAAATTTTTCTTTTTTCTTTTTTTTTATTTTTTTTTGGATAATTTTATGATAATAGCAATAATCAATAATGTGATGAGATGATAACCTATGACAAGCCTAATAAAAAAAATAAAAAAGACATTTAAATAAAATAGAAATATTAATTCTATTTCCACATATATTTTAACCACAATTTGTATTTGCAAATAACATAATTTATTTACTATTGTTTTACAATTCCAAATAATAGAACTCATTTGTAAATACAAATATTCATAGAATATATTTATATAACAAATGAACTCCACACTTCAAGTGCTTTCAAACACTATATTGAACAATGTTTCTAGTTTATCAAAATTGTACAAATGGTCCTTATTGTTTTACTAAAATTTTAAATTTATTTATATTATTTAAAATTAGTTAATTTAGTCCTATTATTTTTTAAAAATTTTAAATTCGTCCCTACAAAAAATTTTAATTAGTTCCTATTGTTTTTCAAAAAGAAAATTAATTTAGTCCCTACATGTGACCATTGTTTGGGGACTAAATTAATTTTTTATTATAAAATAATATATATTAAATTGACTAATTTGAATAATAGAGACGAATTTAAATTTTTTAAAAAATAATATGAACTAAATAGATTAATTTTGAACAATATAGCCGATTTGATATTTTTGAAAAATAATAAGGACCATTTACATAATTTTTCCCTTCTAATTTTCATCTATGAGCCAAAACCATGAATAGCATTCAACAATATCTAAAAGTTGAAAACTGCCCGAATCATACACCGTAGGTATAACCATAGGATGTTGTAGCTCTTAACAATATTTTTCCCCAACAAGTTATTTTACGGCAAACAAACAGAGCCTTGTAATATATTTTATTTTTCAAGAAAATATTTTACACAAACAAGTTATTTTACGGCAAACAAACGGAGCCCTAATCTACCAAACACAACCCCTCCCCACCCCTCGTGCCGGCCCCGCCCCGCCCCTCTACCCTTATCCCAAATAAAACTAATCAATTGTCACTGTTCCCCTTCCCCAAAATCATATTCACCAACACGTTCCACGCACCACCAAACACCATCATAGAACATTTGATCTATAATGATCTCATAAAATATTGAATTAACATACTATGACCTCATAATTTACATGCAATATAATACTTTGCCCGCTAATATTTATTTTGTATTACTTAATCCCAATACTATATTGAGTTAACTCTTTTGTAGCCATAAATATTTATGAATATTTCTCTATACCTAATGTTTATATTCTATTTTTTTATTATTCTTTTGTAAATGTTAAAACTTCAAACAAAAAATAAAACTTTTAGTAAAATGTTATACTTAATAAATAGTATAATATTTATTTTTTTCTTTTTAAGGTTCATATCACTTTGCCATATTACCGATAATGACCAAATTAGCAATTAGCTTAATGATAGAGTGGTTAGGGCGCAAATAAAAAATTTACTTATATTTTGGATTTAGATTAATAATGACAATAATATTCTTAAGACCAATTTGCCTAAAATCTTATACCTAACTAAATCAAATCATTTCTCATTCGCATTAGATTATGAGTCTCAAAATTTGAACAATTGCATGAGCTCAAAGATCTTTTCAATGAGGTTCTCCAGCATTTAAAAAAGGAAAAACAAAACATCACGACCAATTTTACATGGAGTAATTAGACGGCCCAAAAGGAAAACATGGAGGGAAGCACGTGCATGCATGTACAATACCAAAAGTACTATACTTATTATTATTATTTTTTTGCTACGCAAGAAAGTCATTTTATTTCACTTCACAAATAAGTACAAATGCTCAGCTCAAGCTGATAATCCATTATGTACAAATGATACTATTTTCCAAACTATTACAATAATTGTGGTGTAAACCAATTTTTCCTCTAACATCTAAAAGAATTTGACCAATGATTTGTTCTTCAGTATTCGCAGACGAATTATTGATTCTATTGTTTCGTTCGATCCACACATAGTACACACAAGCACAAAGCGCCACTTTGATTAGATCTGCTTTCAGTCCCTTTTTACGACTCATTCTAGCCAGTTTGTCGACAGTAGTGTCCCAATCAGCCCCAAGATTGCCACATCTTAAACGTATAGCAGAGTTTTGCCAAATCCTTTTGGTGAAAGAATATTGAAAGAATAAGTGGTCCCTGTAATCTTGACCCGTAGGACAAAAAACACATTTAACTTCATTGACCACACCCTATTCAAATAACTTGGACAAGGTAGGTAATCTATTGAGACATGTTAACCAGGTACAAAAGCTTTGTCTTGGGATAACAATTTTGTTCCAAACAAGATTAGCCCACTTCATTTCCACACTTGGACCTCGGATAGCATTCCAAGTTTTGCGATTTGAGAAAGAATCATTGTTATTCCACAAAATCAAATCCCGTCTCTCATGATTTGGCAAGCATGGATTAAGGTCTTCAACGAACTCAAGCTCACGAGGCCATCTCCACTGATTGTTGTAAATGCAGTTGGCCACTTTAAGAGTGTTAAGGTGCATGGGGATACTGATATTATTCACCCTCATAAAATCATACAGTGACCCAAGGAAGCCACCAATCCCACAACACAAAAGTCCTCGCTCCGTCTCCAATGGTATGCTTAATGAATTGAAATGCCTCAGTTCTGCACTTGAGTATTTCTCTCCAAGACCATGAAGCGTTGTCAGGGATGTCAATGAAAACTGGAGAAATTTGATCTTGCTGATTTGCAACAAACATTTATTTAGGGGCATAGGGTGATATTTGACTCAATTCACATTTGATTTTTGGAAACGCTAAAGGTGAATTAGGGTCATAGGGTGTCACTTGATTCTGATTTGCAACAAACATTTATTTAAGATCGATTTTGATGATTTTCTTTTCTTTTACATATCACCAAATCAAAGTCCTGGTTGTAATTTTATTTTCCTTTTTCTTATCTAGGTCTCTATCTCATTCTAATAATGGGCATTGCCTCTTTCGCGTAGCCCAAGATACCGTTGTTTGCACATGGATATAGCCTGCTGAGTAAATTAAGAATGACTTTGCATGCGAGTTTCTATCAGTAACTCAGACAGATCTTATGTGGTATAAAATTTATAATAAAACATACGATTTTTTATATAAATATATAAATAGTGTCGCTCGATCTATATAACTGATTCAATCTAATAAGATAAAACTTAGTTTAGTTTTGTTTGCCTTGATGAAAGGGTCATCATTAAACATTATTTTCTGTAGCTGCTTCAAAATCATATATTGCTGATTATATCCAAATCCTAGTTTTGTAACTAAAATTTGTATGCATGGGTTTTGAAAAATGCTAGGGCGTAAGGTAAAAGGTATTATTTGACGACTCCTTCTTTCACGTTGATTGAAGATATTCATTGATATCTCTCCATTCAACTGTATAAATTCACTTTAATCACGATAAACTATGCTAACTGAATCGCGGTAGTGATATTAAAAAGGGTTGCATGAGTTTGCTCCTTTTTTTTTTTCTTTTTCTTTTTTAGCTTTCTTGGGGTGTAAAAGAATATATTAAAGGTAAACATGCCAAAGGCCTTTGGTCCAGTGGCATGACACTGGCAGTGTCTGCGAGAAATTGTGAATTTGAATCTCGTTGGCTATATATATCTATATATATGTATGGATTCAGCCTCCCTTTGAATCAAAAAAAGATAAACATGGAAATAGGATTCCATTACTACTACTTAGTTTTAGCCAAATAGTTTTACTCTGTCATGAGTAATCTACAATTGAACCTATGGGTGGAGTTTCCGGTATAAGACGAAAATCGAATTTTTAGCACATATTTTATAACATCATGAAATAATTAAAATAAAACATACCTTATATACCTTAAAAGTTAGAAACAACATATGAACTTAATATATACACATGTTTTAATAATGTATGTCATGAACTGCATAAACCTTATGACTAACTTAATCTTTTCTCCCCTTATTCTGTAACACTTTTATGCTTTTTACTTGGCCGAATGATCACATAACACTGTGATACCCATTATTAGATTCATTTAATGGCCACCTCAGTAATAAATAATATTTACCTAAACAAATAACTAATATGGATCATGGCAATTTTATATCAAATTTATTGATATTCCTTCCATATATCATAATACTGGCCATTTACTTAAATAAATCTTAATGAGGAATAATAACAATAACAGGATGTATGCATATCCTTAAAATAAAAACCATAAGGTCCCACTTTCATGTCAATAATTTGACAATTCCAGTAAACTTTTATTCCATACATAACGTGCACAATGAAAACTGGAGAAATTTGATCTTGCTGTGTCCAACTATAAAATATCAAGATAACTTTCATAATCTTTACAACGTTCATGTGCTACCACTTTAATAAGGGAATCTATATGATCACTTCAAGTGATGCACATAATGGACACTTTGATCTAGCAACAAATCTCATAAAATACACACTAAAACTGTCTTTACCTTAAGCCAAAATGTGTCATTGAACTTTTAGATGGCACAAATAGCTTCCAAAAATTATTTTCCTTTATCTTCTTTAATTAAATAACCAAAAGACACACTTTGATGGATCACTTCAACTATATTTTTAAGCGAGATATGATAACAAATAACATTAATATATCACTTTTTGAAGATCTTCAAAGATCCTTCCCAGGATATAGAAAACACTTATTAGTGTTTCAACAAAAATATGACACATAGATAATACCAAAACATGTGTCCAATAAACCTTAATGAATTGATATGACTTCTTGCCTTTTATTGATGAAAAACACAAATATAAATATAATTCACTTTCAATAAAATTGTATCTCTTACACCTTTCAACTCAAAAATACTATTAGCAAGTATTGAAGGTATAATAATTGTGAAATAAAATTAAATTTCTCCCACTGTTCTCTAGATGTTTCTAAGAAAATTTAATTGGGAGACATATAAATTTCATCTCATACATCCCAAAATATTTCCAAAAAATAAACTTTACTATCAATAAATAAAATCACCATCATTAGCGCATACTCAAAATAAAATTTCATTATATTGAAATATTGCTCCTTGAAATGTTGGATATATACGTTAATTAGAAGCCATAAAACTTTCAATAATGCTAGGCAACATATGACTATAATAGTGAGAAATCTACTGCATCATCACCATTATCTTTGGGTAAGAATAGTAATAATTTCACCTACAAGTAATGTTAAGCATGTTTGTTGCTATCATGGGCAATCTATTACTTCATAACATTTTACATTTGGGTAAGGATTGTGACAAGCTAGTGATTCACTCAAAAATTAATTTTCCAATAATTCACTTTACACCGTTATAAAAATTGAGATGATACATACCTTTGGATATAACACAACGCAACTTTACTTTTCATCATAAAAATAATAAATCACCTTTGGATAATTTATATCTCTATAATTTTCATCAAATATTACATATAACCTTGAATATACAATTATCAAATGATGTGACCAGAGCACTTTGGCAGTAACCAATCCACTGTTATATTATAATCCAAATGATGGTTACTAATGATTGAGTTACTTTGGCGACTAACAATTAACCGTCTAAATGTATCCCAAATGGTTAGTAAGCAAATCAAGAAATTGCCCTTTATATGTCAAGTTAACTAAATCTTGATCCCTTGACCAAAAAAAAAAAAAAAACTAAATCTTGGCCCGTACATAATTTAGAATTGTTCAATCATGTTGAAAATATGCACCTTTATTCCAAAATTAACAATTCATGAAAAATATATCAACAATAATTGAGAGAAGAAACAATAGTACTACTTGGGCACACTTTAAAATTTTAACTACACCATATACAAAAAATACAAAGAGATGGTAAAATTAATTTCACCATACAAAACATTATACTCCCTTCCATGAATAAAATTTCATAATATGGAATAGAAACTATAATTGAGTTATAAGACACGTTTCAACCTTGCTCTGATATCACATGTAAGATGAAAATTGGATCTTTAATTCAAGTCTTATAACATAATGAAATAATCAAAAACAAAAACATACCTTGATATACCTTAAAAGATAGAAATAACATATGAACTTAATATATACACATATTTTAATGGTGTATATCATCAACTACATATACCTTATGACTGCCAATTGATGGGATAACACTTTTATGACTACCAATTGATGGGATAACAAACTTATACAAAATGTATATTGGTTAGATTGAGTAAAGAGAGTGACTAAGAGTCCTTTATATAGAACTCATATAATAAGTCCACCCATAAAAAACTTAATTGCACTATATGTTATGTGACTTTTCATGAACCCACTAACCTTACTAACTTGACAATAATATAGGATCATAGTGAACCACTAACCCCACTAAGTGAACCTTAATATAGGATCATAATTTAGGTGGTTACATAAAACTATCAAGAATATGGGTTCAATATAAGACTACATACAAGGACTCTTCATATTCTTATATTTCTTTTATAAATTTACTAACTATTTCATTGTATAGGAGGTTATATTTGGCTTATGACTTTGGTCATTGAACCATCACCATTTATTTTACAATTTATGTGGTCATAAAGGCCACCTTAAGTAAAAAAACTTCTTACATCCAGGACTTCCCAAGCCTCCAAATTTGGTTTTTAACATATGTAATATTCTTAAAAGAATGCTATGGTCTCCCCTAATTTTTTTTTTCCTTTTCTTAATTCCCCGTCTCCTTAATCAAATTCCCCCATTTTTCTTTATTTTATAATTGAAGCTCGATCCCCTCAATATAAAATTTATGACTCCACCCTGATTGGACCTTCAAAATATATGCATCTATATACATACACACAATTTATATCTATATATTCATATATTGGTAAACCTTCACAATATTCACAAAGTGGTTTGCTAATTGAATTGCTCTAGCTAGTATACCATGCTATTTGTTTAAACGATAAAAGTTTTATGCATGGATTGTGCCTCCTAATTATGGTCAGCATCACCAGCCTTTGCTGTGATGACAAGTGTATAGGGCTATCTTCATTAACTAAAATAATGAGGGATTAAGTAATGCAAAATAATCATTTAGTGCAAAATGTGACACTGTAGATACATTGAGAGGGTAGCGTGAAACCTGAAAATAATATTAACACTATTACCCCTTTCTTGTATACAATATAATATTTTATCCCATAAAATTAATTTTTTATTACTTTATTCTTTTGAATTATTAGTTAATAAGAAGGAATATTTCCGTAGACATGGGTATAATGACTAGCTTGGATTCATTACTATTGTTGTCATGAATTTTTATATTTTGAACTATTTGATTAAACTCAATTTGTTGCTAGACTAGTACTTTGGCATGGGTCATTAAAGGTGGTAAAGCAGGCTACTATGTATAAACGAGGACACCACACCTATCTGACTGTGGTTCTACTCTCGTGCATTTTAAAAGGAAAATTTGTGACACCTCCACATCATTTTTGTAAGATAGTGATTAGTATACTGAAATGAGTTGAGAATAAAATGAAATTCTCAACTCTATTTCAAATCTCAAGCTTGGTATGAAGAAATTAACTTGAGAATCATTTTTAAGGTAATCCTATTCTTCCGTACATGAAATTAGTCAATCTAGAGTAAACACATGAGATTAGCCCATTTACATGTACTTGGGAATAAAATTATTTATCAAATGACTAAAATACCTAGTCAAAACATAATATTTTGCAAACATATCTCTTTTATTTCACAAATCACTAGAACAACAATTATTATTATTATTATTATTATTATAATATTAATCATTATTATATTAATTATTATTATAATTATAATATTAATTTTATTATTATATTAATTATTATTATAGTGTTTGAATAATATGGTTTGAAAGTTGAATCGATGCTTTTATATTACATATTTTTAGAGTATGTACATTACACTCGTGCATTACACGAGTACAACATTAGTTAGTTTGAGAATAGCTGACTAAGTGTTGAAAATTGTTAAATATGAAATTTACTATCTGACAAATAAAGAAAAAAAATTCACTTAGAAACACATTCATGTTCGTTTAAATTTTGCATGGCTCGAAATATTTGAAAGTGGATAACGACGAAATATAAAAATGGAACCGTTTTTCTATAAGCATAAGAACTTTTTTGCATCAATAATTTGGAATTTTGATGTGCTGACGAATAAATTTTGTTTTTTCTAGTTAACATCAATATAGAGCATGATTTTCTGCTTGTAACAATAGAACTAATGGTTTATTATATGAAAGAATTATGTCATTAGCCTCCATTATTTTTAATTTTTTCAAGTAAGTTCTTTTTGTTTCAAATGGTTCAAATCAATACATATTATTTTTAAAAAGTTATCAATTTCGTTCATGACTTTAAATATTTAATAAAAATATATAACAAGACTAAAATATTCCTTAAAAATTAAATAAAATTACTAAATTGCCCACAAACCCACCTACTACCCCACACCCCACAGCAACACCCATCCCCCATCCCAACCCCCACGAATACCCATCTCTACCCCCATTGCTAGTGTTACCTCCCCAAGCACCCACCCTACCTCTCAATTGCACCCATCCTCCACCGGATTCTAAACACCCAAACCCACCCCCACCCTAACCCCCATGGTTACACCCACTCCCACCCCAACCCCCATGGTTACATAGAGGAGAAGAAGAAGAAAGAAGAAAAAAATCAATTAGGGATGAAATTGAAATTTTTTGTAAGTTTAGGGACTAACTTACCTTTTTTATTTATAATTTTAGAGACTAAATTGAAGTTTTATAAAGATATTATAATATTTTTTTCATTTTACCCGTATTTTACTATTCACTTCCATGAAAATCAACACCATTTTTAATGTTAGAAACTAAATTGACCACTGACTTAGGTCCGAATAAGTTTCTGAAGATTGTAAGCCTAAACCATGAATAGTATCCGACAGTACCTAAAATTGAAAGCTGCCTATCAATCATACTCCATAGGCATAACTATAGGATGTAGGTGTTAAAATCCGTTGCTCATCTCAATTTTTCTAGTAGTGTAAAATTATACCGCGTTTTCAAGAACCCAATTCAAATTCCAAAACTCCCTTCCATCATTTCTAAATTTTTCTAGTAGTGTAAGGTTATACCACGTTTTCGAGAACCCAATTCAAATTCCAAAACTCCCTTCCACCATTTCTAATCCTTCTAATAGTTTTAGTGATCATTTTTAAAAAATTTAGCATTTCTGTTACTATCTTAAAATATTAACTTATTAAGTATAATATCCTTTGATTCTGACCATAAGTATTACTAGCTTTTATTAGTTTTTGTATAAAAGGTTAAGCCACTTGCAAGGAAATTAATGAAATATAACACATCCTTTTTGGTTAGCTTGAAGAGATCATTAAAAGTTTGCTAACTGACCAAAATAACAATACTTTCATCCGATCTTTAATGAATCACTATAAATATCTCACAATCAGTTATAAATATCAACTATAAATATATAACACCAACCAACATCTGCATCAACTCAACAAAGATAATAAGTCTACACACTATAAACTATAACCACCCCTTGAATGGCTTTCAACTCATGTCTTCATTTTGTGATCCTAGCCTTTTTATTCTCTTATGTTTTTGGAAAACCTCTTCTTGATGATTGGAAGCCATTAGACCCAAAAGACCCATTCGTGGTTGGGATTGGAGAATTCGCCATTAGTGAACACAACAAACAGGCCACTTACAAGTTACAGTTTGAGAATGTGGTCAATGGAGAAGTACCAGTTGGTCCTCTCCATATTTATAAACTTGTCATCGTTGCAAAAGATGGGGGTGGTATTGACCATATATACGAGGCACAAGTTTCCAACTTAAGCCGGTTATTACCCCTGCAGCTTTTATCATTTAAACAAATAGTGTAGTGAAAAAATAAAGATTTGATTAACTGATTATAAATTGAAGAATAAAAGATTTGAAATTTCATTCTCTTTCACTAATTTGAGTTCTGAAATTATACATCCTTGCATACCCATATCTCTAGTTTTCTTTTATTCCTTTATATAGTTTAGGTATTTCCTAGACAAATTTGAAATTTTTCGTCCTTCCAATAAAGAAGCAAAAAAGAGTTTAAAGGAGAAAGAATAAAGGAATTAACATAACGTACCTCTATGCTCTCTATACAAATAGAATAACCTATTTATAAACAAGGTAAATTAGGGTGCAATCTGTATTGCTACAAAACAAAATACATAATCAAAAACAAAATACAAAGGAATTAATCAAATTTGGGTTACAATACATTGGATCAATTGTCGCATCAGCTCCTTCTCCTTGTGAAAAAGATAGAGTGGGCGAATCCACCGATAGAATAGTCAAAGTTTAGTTTTTTGGCATCAGCCTCCCGAGAGGAAAAAAAAAAAACGTACATGCCAACAATCAAATAGGTAGTATGTTAGCATCAAAATAGACCTACGTATGAGAGGATTAGAGAGAGTTTGTCTGTCAATATTAAGACTTATAATCCATTAATAACATAAAACTTTATCAGCAAAATTTTATGGTTGTGAGCTGTTCACATATTCAATCATAATTGTATTAATAATTTATAATTGTAATATCCCACATCGATAGAATATAGAGTGATTGTGTGGTTTATAAGTGAGTGTTGTGGTTTATAAGTGAGTGTTGTGGTTTTAAGAAATAATTTGGGTTAACCACTTTGGGCCAATAAAAAAGTATCCCAAGTAGTTGTTTATTTAGAGCAGGTCACTACCTATTGCGGGAGTTAAGTGTATGCGAGGCAAAGTGCTACACATAGAAGGTTGGTGTGAGCCATTTCTTCAAAGTGCTACACGTAGAAGGCTGGTGAGAGCCACCCCTTGAAGAATTGTGTAATATCCCACATCGGTGTAATATAGTGTGATTGTGTGGTTTATAGATGAGTGTTGTGGGTATAAAGAATAACTTGGGTTAGCCATTTTGGACCAGTAGAAAAGAGGCCAAAGTAATTATTTATTATGTTTATAACATCAGTCTCGCCACTGCTTGGTTTTGGTTGGTCCTAAGTATGTGTGCCCCTAATGAGGACGTCACGTCCTTAACGAGAAGTGTGTGTAATTATTTATTATGTTTACAACATCAGTCTCGCCACTGCTTGGTTGGTTCTAAGTATGTGTACCCCTAACAAGGACGTCAGGTCCTTAACGAGAAGTGTGTGTAATATCTCACATCGGTGGAATACAGTGTGATTGTATAGTTTATAGATGAATGTTGTGGGTATAAAGAATAACTTGAGTTAGCTATTTTAGGCCAGTAGAAAAAAGACCCAAGTAAAAATTTCTTATGTTTACAACATCAGTCTCGCCTGTTAATTTAGAGATCTAAGTTCGAGCAATGACAATAATCGTCAAATTTTACTAATATGAACGTATACATTCTCCATCTTCAATATAGAATGTCTTGGATTATATGTGGCAAGTTGAGATTTTCTTTTGTTGTTTGTTTTTGTTTAAGCTTTTAGGCATATCCATCGATATGATTAAGAAGATGGTCAAAAAACTGTCGTAGCTTTATAGAGAAAGAAAGAGAAAGAAAAAAATAAAAGAGAAGCAACAAAAAGCTGTTACTTACTGTAAAAAAAAGAATAAGTAACACCACTCTAAACAAAAGAGTTATGAATTGTATGACAAGAGAGGCAGAGTTAACGAGTTCTCCCTACTCCTCTTCTCCATTAACAAAAGAAAAATCTGGATTAATATGTCACGGGAAAATCACCAAATTAGCCATTAAAATATCGTTTTCTTTTGTTTCAATTAAGTGAAACCAGTTGACCAAAAAAAAAAAAAAATGAATCCAAACTCGGAAAATATATTGTCTGAATGGGGGGACCAAAGCATAGAGACAGAATAGCATGCTCCAGATGTACATGCCCATTACACACAGTGACTAATTTATTTATATTATTTAAAATTAGTCAATTTAATCCCTATTATTTTTCAAAAATTTTAAATTCGTCTCTATAAAAATTTCAATTAGTCCCTATTATTTTTTCAAAAAAAAAAAATTAATTTAGTCCCTACACGTGACCATTGTTTGGGGACTAAATTAATTTTTTTTATATAAAATAATAGAGATTAAATTGCTAATTTTGAATAATAGAGATAAATTTAAATTTTTTTAAAAATAATATAAATTAAATAGATTAACTTTGAACAATATCACCGAATTTGATATTTTCGAAAAATGATAAGGACCATTTACGTAATTTTTCCTTTCTAATTTTCATCTATGAGCCAAAACCATGAATAGCATTCAACAATATCTAAAAGTTGAAAACTGCCCGAATCATACACCGTAGGCATAACCATAGGATGTTGTATCTCTTAACTAATGGGGGGTATACCACATTATCATTAACCCAATTCAATTTCCAAAACCCCCTCCGTCTATTTCTAATGCTATTAGTAGTTTCAGTGATTATTTTGCAAAATTCAGGGACGGAGCTAGGGTCGGGTCCCTAAGGATTTGTTTTTTTCTTTAAAAAATTTATGTAGTATTGTTAAAAAAATGTTATTGAACTCCTATTTTTTTTCTCAATCAATCTTCCTATTTGAATCTTTCCCCTTCCCCCCTCCCCAATAATCACTGCAGTGCTACTATGTCTACATAGTTTGACCCTTAGTTGTATTCCAAGTTGCAGTCTCCCTCTCTTTATCTTCGGCATTTACACCTGCTATTTGAGTAAGGCTGGAAAGTATTATCCAACGTAAAAAAATTTATTCCACCCTTTCTACCTCTCTGTCATGCTCTTATTCTTCGCTTGAGGACTAGCAACGACACCTAAGTAGAAAAAGCATTTTTCATAGTAGGATTGAAAGACATGATATATATATATATATATATAAGGATATTATCTTGAGTATTTATTGAAAGAAAAATAGACTAGGTTTAAAAAGGATTTCGTAATGTTCTTAGTAAACAAACACAAAAGGAAAAACAAAAAGAAAATGAAAGAAGCTGCACATGCCACATGGTCATTCGATTGGAAAGGTCCTTAATACTAACTTCCCTTCAAATCTTAATTTAATTTGACACAATTTTAAACGGACCCTTTTTATGGATAATATTTTTTAGGAATCTCTATATCAATTTTACTTCATTAGCAACTTCTATATTTTAGGCCAACTCCAATAGTCTCCCTATTTTCTCTATTATAGTGAGCCAAATAGGCGACTCTCTATTTTTAAGGACTTCTTATTTCAATTTTACTCTAATAACTTCCCTATTTTTAGTCACTCTCTATTTTAGGGGTTCCTTATTTCAATTTTACTCTAACAACACTGACTATTTTAGGTATTTCCTATTTTAGCAAAAAACTAAAAATTTTAATAATGCACTTGAGAATCAAAAATTAAAATAACAATAAACAATATTGTAATTCAAATTTGTTGTGGCTTAAACATAATTTAAATATTATAACAAGTTTGAATATAAAATCAATAAAGGACTAAACTGAAAGTAAAAGACAGTATTAGGTTATAAATATAATTAGCCATTTTTAACCCTCAAACATACACATATATAAACCTAATCTACCAAACACAACCCCTCCCCACCCCTCGCGCCTGCCCCGCCCCTCTACCCTTATCCCAGACAAAACTAATCAATTGTCTCTGTTCCCCTCCCCCAAAATCATATTCACCAACACTTTCCACGCATCACCACAAACCATCATAGAACATTTGATCTATAATGATCTCATAAAATATTGAATTAACATACTATGACCTCATAATTTACATGCAATATAATACTTTGCCCGCTAATATTTATTTTGTATTACTTAATCCCAATACTATATTGAGTTAACTCTTTTGTAGCCATAAATATTTATGAATATTTCTCTATACCTAATGTTTATATTCTATTTTTTTTTATTCTTTTGCAAATGTTAAAACTTCAAACAAAAAATAAAACTTTTAGTAAAATGTTATACTCAATAAATAGTATAATATTTTCCTTTAATATTTATTGCATGCATGTACAATACCAAAAGTACTATAATTTACAATGAACAAAGCACATGCCGACAATCAAGAAAGAAAGAAAAAGTATCAACCACTCAAATATGTGGGTATTTTTAATATTCTTAATCTAAAAAATTAATTATTTTCCACTGAACCAAAAATTACTCGTTTTGAGTATTAAATTATGTCTTCTAGCTTCACTTAACAAAAAATCTTAAATCAGTGCCTATACAACAAATTTCTTAAAAATCTTAAGATCTTTCTGAATACTAACTTGCTCAATGTTAACTAATTGAGATTAACATCTCGATTGCTTTTGGTTAATTGATCTTTAAGGATGAAAAGACTCGTTTTAAAAGTTAAGGAATCAAATTATTATTTTTGACAAAATTAAGGGACCAACAAAAATATTTATCCAGAAAATAAAGGTGGAGACTTTACTCTCTTGAACTTGGCTAGGATCACATCATAATGTATGGTGATTTTCTACTTGTAAGAAGAGAACCAATCGCCTCTTAGACATCATCTCCTGAACCAACGAAGATGTGGTAGTGGAAATTACCAAAAAGGTTAAGCCCTGCAAACTGGGTTTGCTTGGGAACGTTCATTGTTTTATCAACAATTTAGCTCGAATATAGCCCAATGGACCTTCTCAACCCAAAAAGTGTTATTTATAAAAATGGGTCCATTGGGTCCATTTTACAACTGCGTAAAACTAAATTAAGGTTTGAAGGAAAGTTGACTATTAAAGGAGCTCTCAAATCGAATGACCATATGACCTTTTCTGAGGGATGCAACTCTCTTTTTTTTTTTTTTTTTTCAGGAACAAGCTACATTATATTAATACAAATTCTGAATTCTTTATGCTTTGTCCAAATCCTTGCTCAAAAGGTAAAATTTATAAATCCATGTGTTTCAAATTTGTTGCTCATCTTTTGATAACAAAATTGCCTATTGGTTTAAGAGATGGACTTTGACTAAAGTACAAAGATTAAAAAAAAAAAAAAAAACCATTGTTTCTCTCCCTATTTCTCTTTCAAAAAAAAAACTCTCACACTTTCTCTTAAGATTATTTTTTTTCATATTAAATGTGTGGTTGAATTTAAAGTTATTTTGTCACGTGGAATGTAGGTTTATTTTGTAATTTTGAACTAATGGTTGAAATTATGATTATTTTGTATTTTTTAACTTTATTGAAAATTTTTATTTTTTATTTTTTTACTTTTTTGGACAATTTTATGATAATAGCAATAATCAATAATGTGATGAGATGATAACCTATGACAAGCCTAATAAAAAAAATAAAAAAGACATTTAAATAAAATAGAAATATTAATTCTATTTCCACATATATTTTAACCACAATTTGTATTTGCAAATAACATAATTTATTTAATATTGTTTTACAATTCCAAATAATAGAACTCATTTGTAAATACAAATATTCATAGAATTTATTTATAAAACAAATGAACTCCACACTTCAGGTGCTTTCAAACACTATATTGAACAATGTTTCTAGTTTATCAAAATTGTACAAATGGTCCTTATTGTTTTACTAAAATTTTAAATTTATTTATATTATTTAAAATTAGTTAATTTAGTCCTATTATTTTTCAAAAATTTTAAATTCGTCCCTACAAAAAATTTCAATTAGTTCCTATTATTTTTCAAAAAGAAAATTAATTTAGTCCCTACACGTGACTATTGTTTGGGGACTAAATTAATTTTTTTATAAAATAATAGAGATTAAATTGACTAATTTTGAATAATAGAGACGGATTTAAATTTTTTTAAAAATAATATGAACTAAATAGATTAATTTTAAACAATATAACCGAATTTGATATTTTTGAAAAATAATAAAGACCATTTACATAATTTTTTCCTTCTAATTTTCATCTATGAGCCAAAACCATGAATAGCATTCAACAATATCTAAAAGTTGAAAACTGCCCGAATCATACACCGTAGGCATAACCATAGGATGTTGTAGCTCTTAACTAATGGGGGGTATACCACATTATCACTAACCCAATTCAAATTCCAAAAGCTCCTCCGTTTATGTCAAGTGTTGTTAGTAGTTTCGATGATTATTTTTCAAAATTCAGGGGCGGAGCTAGGGTTAGCTCCAAAGGATTTTTTTTCTTTAAAAAAAATTATTTAGTATCGTTAAAAATATGTTATCAAACTCCTATTTTTTTTCTCAATCAATCTTCCTATTTGAATCTCCCCCCTCCCCCCTTCCCCCTTCGCCCTTCCCCCTTCCCCCTTCCCAATAATCATTGCGGTGCTACTATGTGTACATAGTTTGACCCTTACAGCTTGTTTGGATTGGCAATTTTAAAGGAAATAAAAGGTTAGGAAGGGATTTTTCAATCATTTCTCTTGTTTGGATTGCAATTTTAGAGGAAGGAAATGTTATGGAGGGGTTCTAAATTCCCTCCATTTTCTTTAATGAGTATGATTTTACAATCCTTCCAATTTGGGATTTTTTTTGGAGGGAAAGGAAAGTAAAGTTATAAAACGTCTCTTTTGTCCCTACATATCTCATTATTAAAAAAATAAAAAAGGGTACTTAAGTAATTTTTCATTTAAAATTAACCTTTCATTTCATTTCCTTCTCCAATCCAAACAAAAAATCATAAAATCATTTCCCTTCATTTCCATTATTATTTTTTTACAATCCAAACAAGGTAATTCATTTCTTTTCATTTTCTTTATTTTTCTTCCTTCACTTTACTTTCCTTTCCTTTCCCTCTTGCAATCCAAACAGGGGCTTAGTTGTATTACGAGCTGCAGTCTCCCTCTCTTTTTCTTCCTCCCCAATAATCATTGCTGTGCTACTATGTGTACATAGTTTGACCCTTAGTTGTATTCCAAGCTGCAGTCTCCCTCTTTTTTTCTTCGGCATTTACACCTGCTATTTGAGTGAGGCTGGAAAGTATCCTCCAACATAAAAAAAATTTATTCCACCTTTTTTATCTCTTTATCATGCTCTTATTCTTCGCTTGAGGACTAGCAACGACACCTAAGTAGAAAAAGCATTTTTCATAGTGGGGCTGAAAGACATGATATATATATATAAAGAAAATGAAAGAAGGTGCACATGCCACATGGTCATTCAATTGGAGAGGTCCTTAATACTAACTTCCATTCAAATCTTAATTTAATTTGACACAATTTTAAACGGACCCTTTTTATGGATAATATTTTTGAGGAATTTCTATCTCAATTTTACTTCATCAACAACTTCTATATTTTAGGCCAACTTCAATAGTCTTCCTTTTTTTTTTCTCCATTATAGGGAACCAAATAGGCGACTCTCTATTTTTAAAGACCTATTATTTCAATTTTACTCTAATAGGGTCTCTACTTCTAGTCACTCTCTATTTTAGGGGTTCCCTATTTCAATTTTACTCCAACAATACTCACTATTTTAGGTATTTCCTATTTTAACAAAAAACTAAAAATTTTAATAATGACTTGAGAATCAAAAATTAAAATAACAATAAACAATATTGTAATTCAAATTTGTTGTGGCTTAAACATAATTTAAATATTATAACAAGTTTGAATATAAAATCAATAATTAAAGGGCTAAACTGAAATTAAAAGACAGTATTAGGTTATAAATATAATTAGCCATTTTTAACCCTAAAAGACACACATATATAAACTTAGGCTCCATTTGTTTGCCGTAAAATATTTTCCTGAAAAATTGGCCAACCGTAAAATATTTTCCGGTCAACAATTGCGGCTAATACAAAATTTTGTAAAATGTTTTACGGGACTTTGGGAGAAGAAAACATTTTACGGAACTCACGATACATCCAAACACCAGAAAATATTTTTCAGTAATCTATTTTTCAGAAAAATATTTTCTTCCAACAAGTTATTTTATGACAAACAAACGGAGCTCTGTAAAATATTTTATTTTCCAAAAAAATATTTTACACAAACAAATTATTTTACGGCAAACAAACGAAGCCCTAATCTACCAAACACAACCCCTCCCCGTCCCTCGCGCCGGCCCCGCCCCACCCCTCTACCCTTATCCCAGATAAAACTAATCAATTGTCACTGTTCCCCTTCCCCAAAATCATATTCACCAACACCTTCCACGCACCACCAAACACCATCATAGAACATTTGATCTATAATGATCTCATAAAATATTGAATTAACATACTATGACCTCATAATTTACATGCAATATAATACTTTGCCCGCTAATATTTATTTTGTATTACTTAATCCCAATACTATATTGAGTTAACTCTTTTGTAGCCATAAATATTTATGAATATTTCTCTATACCTAATGTTTATATTCTATTTTTTTTTAATTCTTTTGCAAATGTTAAAACTTCAAACACAAAATAAAACTTTTAGTAAAATGTTATACTCAATAAATAGTATAATATTTATTTTTTTCTTTTTAAGGTTCATATCACTTTGCCATATTACCGATAATGACCAAATTAGCAATTAGCTTAATGATAGAGCGGTTAGGGCGTGAATGAAAAATTTACTTATATTTTGGATTTAGATTAGTAATGACCAATTTGCGTAAAATCTTATACCTAACTAAATCAAATCATTTCTCGTTGGCATTCGATTATGAGTCTCAAAATTTGAACAATTGCATGAGCTCAAAGATCTTTTCAGTGAGGTTCTCCAGCATTTAAAAAAGGAAAAACAAAACATCACGACCAATTTTACATGGAGTAATTAGACGGCCCAAAAGGAAAACATGGAGGGAAGCATGTGCATGCATGTACAATACCAAAAGTACTATAATTAACAATGAACAAAGCACATGCCAACAATCAAGAAAGAAAGAAAAAGTATCAACCATTCAAATATATGAGTATTTTTAATATTTTTAATTTAAAAAATTAATTATTTTTCACTAAACTAAAAATTACTCGTTTCGAGTATTAAATTATGTCTTCTAGTTTCACTTAAAAAAAAAAAAACTTAAATCCACCTTTACAACAAACAAAGAAAGAGAACAATTTTACACCCTACTGCTGGTTGTGTTATTTATCGCATGAATTCATTAACAGGAGCACAATGCGTTACCTGTTTGCCTCTCGAATAGACCAAGACAAGCATAGTAAATACCTCTCACTACCACATTTTTTAGCTCTTACAACATTTGAAAACCGTCGTAGAAGAACTAAAAACCGTTGCAAATGATATTAGGCAACGGTTTTTTTACCGTTGAATCCGCTCTCGTTGTCTAATCTCTACTGCAACGGTTTTTTAGAAATAAATAGTAACGGTAAAAAAACCATTGCAACGGTTTTTTTTTTAAAGACTACATGATAAATGTTTTTCTATTTGCAACGATTTTCAATAATATAAGCAACGGTTATCTTACAGTTGTAAGTTCACCATTCTTAAAAATATATATATAATATATGAGAGATTTTCTTTCTTTTTTCTCTATTGAGTTGCATTTAGATAATTTCTTCTACATAGGTAGTGATGAGACTCGAACCCAAGACCTTTTTGATAATGAACTTTATGACTATGTCAAACTAACCATCTCATCTAACAGTTAAGTTGTTAGATAAAAGTTTATTATATTCATTTATATCTCTAATAGTCAACACTTTTGTAATAATTTTTAGAAATATAAATATAGTATTTTACAATTGCAATGCTCTTTTTCATAAACTTTACTTGAATTTTTAACTAGTCAACAATAGTTAGAACTAAGAAACAATGAAAAATCTAAATTTTGACAAAAAAAATTATAGAAATAAAGGGGTAAAAAATGAAACCTAATTAATCAACTTTTTTGTTTTCAATTTTTTTCTCTTTGTTTCAAATAATTAGTTGTGATAGTTTCTCATTTTCAATAACTAAAACTCCAATTTCTTTATGAACAAAATATATCAAGATGTCTGACCACATAAATATAAAATAAACAATAGTTTTCTTGAGTTGCATTTAACCCAATACTTTTACATACCATTGCCTAAAACCAAATACGATATGCAACACTTAATAAAAATGGTAGTATATCATAGATTTTGCAACTGTAAGACCAATACTAATAAAACTGTTGCAAAGTAATTTATTTTATAAGTTGCAACTAACCCATAATTTTACAAACCGTTGCAAAAAATGAATGCATAAGCAACACTTCATAAAAAAAGCGTTGCATATTATTGATATTACAATACTTTGATGCAAAGCGTTGCAAAAAGTTATAGATATTGTAACAGTTAATTAAAACCATTGCAAAATGTTATAGATATTGCAACAGTTAATTAAAACCATTGGAAAAGGTTATAGATATTGCAATAATTAATTAAAATCGCTGCAAAATGTTATAGATATTGCAACAGTTAATTAAAATTGTTGCAAAAGGTTATAGATATTGCAACAGTTAATTAAAATCATTGCAAAAGGTTTTACTTTTAGACAACCGCTATAAAATTGTTGCAAAATAACATTTATAGCAACGATTTTCTTACATGTTTAATTTAAGAGTTGCAAGAAGCCAAAAATGTTGTAGTGTTATATATAGAACTTTTGAAAAGAAGAACATGTGATTCAATAAATATGTTGATAGCGGCATCAGAAATTCCCCTAATAAGCATCTCTACTAGATTAGAATGTCCAGCCTTTGAGGCCTAATAAAAGCCTAAATACAGTGTTTTTTCATCTGATCTAAAGAAAAAAATAACGATGATGGCGAAAATAGGATTAAGGAAATTCATTAAATCTTCAAACTTTAACATCAAAAGAAGTTAATCCCTATCCCTCTTACTTTGTCCATTCATGAAAAGTAATATTATTTACAATTGCCTTGTGCAATCAGTCGGGACAGATTCCTGAAAATGGCAAGGTCATCAGAAGGGACCATTGCTAACCAGAACAGACCACACCAGCCTTCACTTCAGTAAACGTACTCGATATTTTCAGTTTCAGATCTGATCAATAAAAATGAAATGTAATTTTTGAAAAATCGATATTTTCATCCCTCTAACATCATAGTATATATGTACCTTTTTCTCAATTGAAATAGATAAATGGGAGGAAAATTGTAAGCTGGAAAAGGAACGAACAAGAACTAGGAGTAGGAAAGATAACCTAATGACCAAACTCTAAGGAGGTAGCTTAACGATGGAATGGTCAGGGCGTGAGCAGATTTTTTTTTTGTTCAGATATATTAGACATGAGATTAAAATTCTTAAGAGGAGTTCCGGTAAGTCTTATGTCTAATTATATCAAACAATGCCCCAGATTATCACTCCCGAATTACAGGCCTTGTATGAGCTCAAAGATTTTTTCAGCGAGGTTCTCCGTCCAATTTTACATGGAGTAATTAGACTTGCCCACTGGAAAACATGGAGGGAAGCATGTCCATGCATGTACAATACCAAAACTATTACTATAATAATTAACAATGAATATAGGTAGCTTGGTGGATGGGTCAGCTTATCAACATAGACCTACTTATGAACAGATCGATTAGAGGGAGTTTGCCTGTCATTATTAAGAGTAATTATCCTCTTATAACAACACAATTTTATTAGCGAGATTCCATAATTATGAACTGTCGATATAATTTTATTATAACTATATCAATAATTAACAATTGTTGAATCTTACTTATATGAACATATACATTCCCCATCTTCAACATGCAATGTCTTCGATTATCTGTGATAAGTTGACACTTTCTTTTTAGTTTAGGGGAGGGAGGGGGGGGGGGGGGTGAGTGTTGGGGGGTGGGAGGGTTTAAAGGTAGTCCAGTAATGGATTACCCTCTACACGTGTGGAAGACCACAGTTCGATTGGTCCGTCAGAAAAAAAAAAAAAATTTCTTTTTAAGATATTCTTATCTCACACTAAGACAAGAAATTAACAAACGATAAATCTAGTAATTAAGCAGGATCAAGAAGTTATTGAAAATGATTTAATTTAGTTCGGGGGACAAGTAGAATCTCTTCATCACACAATTCGTTAAAATATTTTGAAAGTTATGTCAAATTGGTAAGTACACATGTATTAATCAAGTGAATTTGGTTATGATGGGGATACTGCCAAAAAAATGAGATTCTTGCCGAATCTGAGTTTGCTGCTCCAACTGTTGCAAAACTAATACCTATTCTGTTTAGTACAACAATCCCATGAAATTGAGGGAGAAGAAAAGAAGTTTACCTTTCAAAAAAAAAAAAGTGAGACATTTTTTGTTTTTGTTTAAGAGGTTTTAGGCATAATCGATAGATCTATATATATACACTGTTAACAAATTCTCCCTATTCTTCTCCATGGATAAAAGGACAATCAGCTGGATTAATGTGTCATGGGAAAATCACCAAATTAGTCATTAATATATCATTTTCTTTTGTTCCAACGAAAAGAAAATTACTTGTTTCAACTTAAACAAGGACTAAACTGAATTTCTTTTGAAAAATAATAAAGATTAAATTGGCTAATTTTGAATAATAGTGACGAATTTAATTTTTTTGGGAAACGATAAGGACTAATTAAATTGACTAATTTTAAACAATAGAGACGAATTTAAAACTTTAGAAAAACTATAGGGACCATTTGCTCAAATTTCCCTTCTTGGTTAACGCAGAGGTTTTTATTTTTATGAAAAGAAAAAACATAAACTAACTATAATAATTTATTCTTTATATCATCTTTTAACAGCTAACCTAAAAAAAAGTCTAATTAAATAATTTTAACTCAAAATAACTAATGAGAACACAATAATCAATTCTTTTTTGAGAAAAAAATAAAAAATATCATTGATAACACAAAATATCAATTATTGATGTATTGCTGAAAATGTGACCGAATCGTTACGATTCACGATTCGAAAAAATGAGATTTCGATTCACGATTACAATTCATGATTTGACAACTATGGTTTGTTATAACTTCATTTGAAAAAAATAAAAAAATAAAAAATTAAATCCGCCCTACAACAAACAAAGAAAAAGAACAATTTTAAACCCTACTGCTGGTTATATTGTTTCATTAATCACATGAATTCATTACTTGTTTGGCTATTGGATAGACCAAGACAGGCATAGTTCATATCCTTGATTATGTGTGGAACTTCTGAAACAAGAACACACGTGATTCAGTAGTAGCGACCATGAAAGTTCCTCTAATAAGCATCTATGCTAGATTATTAGAATTTAGAACTTCATTAAATTTGCAAAGTTCCTCTAACGTGTTTTTGCATCTGATTCGTGAAATTTAAGTAATATTTAAATATGCATTAGTATAAGAATATAATCAATTTCCCAGAAGCGTCTTAACAACAATCAAGTAGAAAGACAACACTACTCGTTATAACAATTCAATATAACACTTACAAGATAATTGTCCCACCGTGCGCTCTCAAGATTAGAGCTTCAATGGCTTCTGGACTTACAAAAAGAATACAAGAAAGAAAGACTAACTTAGGATTGCGTTTGGAGTTGTGTTGTAGATGAATATGATGAACTAATGCATGTCTATTTATAGAATTCAGTTAGCCCGCCATAGGAGACTTCCTATCAAACATTTTTCATCTTGGTTGGCTTTACCAACCATGTTCAAAGTATTGACCACCCATATTTATCACATGGGTGGCTACAATTGACCACATGGGTGGCTAGCATCCAAGTCAACTTCTAGGAAGTTTCCTTTGGTCAAATTGGCTAACTTTAGCATTGCATCATCCTGACGTCATCTTAGGTAATTCTAAATTCCCGAACTTCTTTCTTGTAGCCATCGCGGTCTCTTTTGACCTCATCGACATGTTAGTTGGAATCATTAATTTATACTACCACATAAATTAACGATACTTATTATAGGTGGGTATTGACATATACCAACACCCCCCCTCAATCACTACAAAAAAAATTGGATTCTGCGAGAGACGGCTCCCATCACCGTGTCGTCGCCAATGTGGAATTTACGACGGCACCGTGAAGGGAATTGTCTGCTAGACAGGAGATTGTCGCCAAAATAGTTCCTCTCACCGTGCTGTCACTGTTTTGGTGACGGCTAAAAACGCTCTTCATCCCGTCTCCAAATCTGCCCTCACCAACCCCTCACCATCATTTCCAGTCTCCAAGCCGTCACTACAGTCCGCCCTCATCAACCTCTCACCATAATTTTCCATCTCCAGGCCGTCACCAAACGTTCCTGTCACCAGCCCCTCATCAATTAAAGCCGTAACTATCACTGTATATCCCATAGACAAGCCCTCGCTAACATTTCCCCTCACTCGGCGGTCACCAATGCTTGCTGTCACTGAACACTCGCCAACTTAACCCCCTCACCAAACTGTCACAAAATTGTCGTCGCCAAGCCTTCACCAACCTTTTCCCTCACCAAACCGTCAATAATCATTCCCTTCACGTAGCCCTCGCCAACTTAACCATTCCATCTAATTAAACTACTCATAATTCCTTGAAAAATTCCTAAATTTTTTTCCCAAATTGAACCTATTTCACATATGAAATACAATTCAAATAATGACGCAAATATGATATTATCTAAATCTATTTCAAATACAGACTGTTATGTTAAACTGTAATCAAAAGGAAATGTATTGTACATGCCAGTGTATTAAACATCAAACTATAAAGATAACATTCTCACAAAATACTCTCCATCTTCATCACTATGTGAAGATGAAAATTGTTGGTCTTCAGATTGACCACATACTTTCGCGTAGAGAACTTCCAACACTTTGTTCTGCTTCATTATTTGTTGCTGAAGTTGAATGATTAACTCGTCCTGACTCTCGATCCGCTGGCGATGACTTTGTACAGTTTCATTCAAATTCACTGTGGCACGTGTAACGGCGGCAGTCAATTGTTCCTTTATGATGACACGCCGATGATGGGATGTAGTATTTGATACGGACTCAACGGATACCTGAGAACCTACCTCGTATAGCTGACCTTTTCGTGGTGGTCCAACAGCCTGCAAAAATACTGCGTTCTGATCCACAGGCGTTGGATTCGAGTCTGATTCAAATGTATTCCTTGCCGTTTGGAACATTTCGTCGTAACGAGCCTACAAAGACAGTAGTAACAAGTTAGTGTTAAATAACCGATGATAGTTACAACCCAATGATAACAAGATACATATACTTAATATTGAAACACACAATATTAAATTACTACATCTGTCTTTAATGCATTTACTCGTCAAAAAATAAACGAATTTACAACCAAATGTTTATAAGTTACACATACTTAATATTGAAAAACACAATATTGACATTACTACATGTGTCTTTAATGAATTTATGAGATGCCTAAAAAAAACGGACAGACTCTCCTCTGTATTTCAGACTTTTCCCAATTACATGTTTGTGAATAAAGCCAACTTACTACATAGTATCCAAGCTCATACAGTACCACACTTAACCTTAACATATTAATCATGTTCTACTACAACGCTAAGAAGACATTTCTAAATACATTAGACAACACAACAAGTTAGTGTTAAATAACCGATGTCAACATGCAAATGTTTATAAGCTACACATACTTAATATTGAAACACACAATATTAAGTTACCACATCTTTCTTTTATCAATATTTACTCGTACAAAAAAAAAAGAGACATAGTCTCCTCTGTATTTAGGACTTTTTCCAATTATCTATTTGTGAATAAAGCCGACCTACTATATAGTATCCAAGCTCATACAGTACCACCCTTAACCTCAACAGATTAATCATGTTCTACTACAACCATAATGAGTCATTTCTAAATACATTAGAAAACACAACAAGTTACTGTTACATAACCAATGTGAGTTATCACCAAATTTTTATAAGCTACACATACTTAATATTCCAACACACAATATTAAGTTACCATATATGTCTTTAATCAATATTTACTCATAAAAAAAAAACACAACGGACAGAGTCTTCTCTGTATTTAGGACTTTTCCTAATTACCTATTTATGAATCAAGCTAACCTACTATGTAGTATCCAAGCTCATACAGTACCACACTTAACCTCAACATATTAGTCATGTTCTACTACAACCATAACAAGACATTTCTAAAAAAATTAGACAACACAACGGAGGAAAATAGGTATCCAAATTACATTTGTGAAATGTTTTGGCACCGTGTACATACGTATTCATGCTCACTAATCACGAAGTATGTTTTCCCTCTGGCACTGTAGCTTTAACAATTATAGATACTTTGCAAAACCAACAAACCTTTAGTCCGATACTGTGAATCCCAAATTATCTTTAATATAAACCCTATGACTTCCTTCCTCTTATAGAAAATACATGAAAAATACATACCATTGTCTGCTCGGCCCGAGAGTCTGTGTACCGTCCGTCAGTCCCCTTGCGATGAGCCTTCTTGAAAACCCCCGCATAAGTCACTGTCTTCCCTAGTTCTTTTTCCTACAATAGCAATTGCCCAAATCAACCTACATATATTTGTGTAGTTATACGAATTTTTATTCGTACACATAACATGTAAGAGTAAAGAAGATTATATGACGAAATCAAAACCATTCTTCTAGCTGCTTCATGGGTTGGAATTGAACCCAAATGATGAATTGACGAATTGGCCTTTCGATTAGTTGAATTTCTCTTTGATATTTCCTGCCACTCTGGCCTTTGCCATTGCTCCAGCATTTCGTTCCATATGTCAAGTGGTATGAAATCTGGCTTTTTCGTTCTTGTCCGTCCTTTGTTTGTCAGATCTGAAATTCGGCGTCTTGCAATTGATTCAAATTTGCGCCAAACTTCAGATTCATCAATTGGAAGCCATTTGTACTCCCTCTGAAACCGTTAATACTATCATCCATCTAATTCAACAATGGAATATACAATTAAACAATAGTTCTCACAATATCTATTGCTTTAACAGTTCATACCCAGAAATATTCGAACCATAATTTCTTTGTATCACTTGGAACATGTCTGTATGTCAACCACGACTCTACATACCCAGCATGTAGAGCTCTTGTAACACCTTTGACAGTATTATATGGATCACATTTGTAACATAACATAATCCAAACAGATATATTAGGGTACAACAAAGAGAATATTTAAACTTCAAATTGGAACTATTACATACTCGTTTCCTACGACCTTCACATAGCGTTGCTTGTCATTTTGCCATACCATATAATCGGCTTGAGACTGGAATCCATAAAATTGCCAATCTTCAATACCTGCAGCCCGTCTCTCAGCAGCGTGCGATGACTCGGGCATATTAGAAAATTGCGCACCACCGGGTATTGAAGAGCCATCACCATCTACACATAAGTCTTATAACTCTTGTGGCAATCCAGCTGATGAACAGTGTTGTTCATTATGACTAGTGGACGTGGCATGTACATATGGCTGCTCTTGTTGGGGTTCCGCATCGTCTGGGATCCGATGTCGCATTCCTACTAATGAATTAGATGAACCACGCCCAATTACCACAGGGTCATTACCACCAACACGGTCAGTTGCTGTATGTGCACTTGTGGATCCACGTCCACTCATATGATGTGCACCTATAGATCCACTACCACCCATTTGTTGAGCGTCATTCGGTCCGGCCTAATTGAATTACTGCGTCTCGGGCACAATAGGGGGGTATTCGTCGATGATGTCCTTTTTCTTAACAAACTGCTCTGCTTCAATTGTTTTTTCCCCTTGCGAGTTGGATCTTCACCGCCTCCCATTGTCTGTTTTTACACAATAGCATTAGAATATATAAATAATATAAATTGACTGAATAAATGTAATTATGTAACATAACATACCAAAACTGTCATATATCTATGTATAACACTAGCAATCATTGCTTGATCAATTGAAATACAACCATGACAAATATTTGTTCACTGGCCTATCTTTTTTTTCAAAATTCATCATTTTCCTCATTGTCATCGTCATGATTAAAAACTGGTTGAACATTCCCCCTTTTCCTCCTCATCATCATCCTCATCATCATCGTCATCTTCATCATCATATGGGTCACAATCATCATCATAGTCATCATCATCATCATCATCATCATCATCATCACAATTATCATTTGTTTCATGCTCATATTCTTCGTCATGTACATATTCTTCTACGTCTCTATGTTCGTCATTAATATATTCGCTTACATTTTCACTATATACATCCGAATAATTAATATGTGAATTAGAATAAAAAACATTTGGTTCCACTGGGAGCACATTCATGTGATTTGATTGAAAACTTGTGTTATCATCCACATCTATCTCCTGTCTGTCCATGTCATAGAAATGTCTTGGTCGGATTTTAACGACGACCACCCAATCCACTCTATCTCTCTTGGCCCCTGGATAAACACAATAGTACACTTGCTGGGCTTGACCTGCCAATACAAATGGTTCGTGCTTGGGATATCTTTTTTTCACGTTCACCTCAACCAATCCGGTCCTATGATTTGACTTCACACCTCTATCATTTGTGGTATCATACCAATCGCACTTAAACAGAACAACTCTTGTATGTTGTAACGTTGGATTAGGATATTCTAGTTCAATAATGTCTTTCAATACCTCATAGTACCCTATTTCCTCAGCTATACCATCGCATGTACCTCTTACAAAAATTCCACTATTGTTCGTGGATTTTGAAGACTCATATTCGATCGTAGAGAACCTGTATCTGTTTACCATGTATCTACACCATCTGCGTGCCTTTCTGTGCGGCCATTTGGAGAGATATTTCACACGATCATCTACATCATACCGATCTCTTAACTGCAAAGTGATTACATTTGGTTAATACTCAACTACTCGTGCCCTTAATGAATAGGCATAAATTGCATACAAAATACTGACCTGGCAATATAACCATCTCATGAAAGATTTTTCAATATGCAACTGTCTATCTCTGTTGTTAATAGGGCCGTATTTTTGTTCCAAGTATTCCTCAAACAATCTGCATTCAATTTTTCAAACTGCTTATTAAACAAGGTGTAATAATCCCAATGGAGAAAATTGCATACCAAATCGTTGCGAACATACCTTAGATAAGGCTGCACCTCTGGGCAATTGATGAGTACATATAAGTGTGCCAAATGGAGATCATACTCCGGTAGTGAGATCTCTGCATTCGCCCCAATTAGACAACCCGGACAAGTAAATATAGATAAGCAACCCTCAGGATATTCTATCTCGTTATATTGGTTGTTTTGACCTAACCTTCTACTTTTAGTTGACACGTGTTGTTCAAAATAATATGAACAGAAAGTTGATGTCTTTAGGACGTGATAAGCTTCACAAATAGATCCTTCAACACATGCTTTATTCTTAACTACCCTTTTCAGGCCTTGCAAAAATCTCTCGAAAGGATACATCCACCGATATTGAACAGGTCCACAGCATATAGCTTCATAAACCAAATGGACAGGTAAATGCTCCATTGAGTCAAAAAATGCATGAGGCAACATCTTCTCCAGTTTGCACAGCGTCATGACAGTATTATCTTGCATCCTTTCCAAATCGGTTCTTTACAATGTTGAACAACATAGATTGCTAAAAAATAAGCTCAGTTCAGCAAATGGCTCTGAAGCCTGTTTCGGCATTAATTCTCGCAATGCAATGGGAAGTAGTCTCTCCATAAAGATATGACAATCGTGACTCTTCATGTGTGACATTTTCAAATCCTTCATATCGACACAATTTGATAGATTAGAAGCATAACCATCGAGAAATTTTATGTCTTTAACCTATTGTAGTAACATTTTTCTCTTTTCTCTGGTGAGGGTGTATACACCTAACATATTCGTATTGCCTTCACACAACTCTGGCCGATTGCAAAAAGTGTACATGTCTTTTCGAGCTTGAAGGTTGTCTTTAGTCTTACCCTTAACTGCCATTATAGTATTGAATACATTGTCAAAAATATTTTACTTAATATGCATCACGTCTAAGTTGTGACGAACAAGATGCCTCTTCCAGTATGGCAATTCCCAAAAAAATACTTCTTTTCATCCAATTATGATCAATACCAAACCCATTTAGCTTTTTGCAAGATATCTGTTGGATTGTTGAGAAATTTTGCACCTGTTCCCAAATTTGTTGCCCAGATAATCGTGGTGGAGGTGTAGATATCTCGTGCCTATCCTTGATAAAAAAAATTTATGTCACGTCTTAATGAACTATTCTGTGGTAAGAATTGACGATAATAGTCAAAGAATGAATGCTTCTTCCCTGCTGGTAAGCGAAAAACTTTTGACTTTTTCATGCAAATAGGACACGATAACCTCCCATGTGTGCTCCATCCCGACAACATACCATAAGCCGGGAAGTCATTTATTGTCCACATCAAGACTGCCCTCAAACAAAAATTAGACTTTGTAGCAATATCATAACATAATGTTCCTTCCGACCATAGAGTTATCAATTCATCGATTAGAGGCTCTAGGTAGACATCAATATTCTGACCGGGATGCTTGGGACCAGGAATGATTAGTGTCAAAAACATTACGGGATCCTTCATGCACATCCATGGTGGAATGTTGTATGGGGTCATGATAACTGGCCAGCAAGAGTAAGGTTGAACATTTGAACTATACGGGTTAAAACCATCTGAACAAAGGCCTAACCGAACATTTCTTGGTTCTGCTGTTAATTCTAGATACACGGAGTCAAAATATTTCCAAGATTCGGCATCTGATGGATGACAAATATTCCCATCCTCCACATTGTGAATTTGTGCCACGTCATGTGTCTCGCTGTAGCAGTTGACATGTACAATCTTTTCAACCTCGGTGTCAAAGGGAAATATCTTAACTGTTTGTGGGAAATAGGCTTTCCCCGTTTTTTACCACCAGCTATGTCCTTGAAACGTGCGTGGCCACAGCGCAGACAATTTTTCATGAGTCTCCGATCTTTGTAAAACAAGGTGCAACCATTTACACAAACATAGATCTTCTGATATCCCAACCCCAATGGCTTGATTAGTTTCTTAAATCTATAAAGGTTTTCAGGCAAGTTATGATTCTCGGGCATCACTTCCCTTAATTCTTCTATGAACCTGTTAAATAGGGAGTTGCTCATATTATGCTCGGACTTCATATTCATATATCGAGCCACGGCTGGCAATTGAGTAAGTTTAGAACAACCATCAAACAATGGCCTATTAGCGGCATTCAACAACTCAAAAAATGCTTGTGCTTCCATGTTAGGTTCTTCATTAACCTCAACATTGTGATCGTTGATGAACTGCAGACCGGTAGCATCAAAAACTGATGTTCGGTAATTATTCGTTTGATCAAGCTGTTGTTCTTCATTATACGCGCATGTTGGTGCACATTGACCACTATTGTTATACACATGTTCACCATGTGCAATCCATTGATAGTAAAAAGGCATAAAACCCTTCTTATACATATGATCTACCACAATTCATGTTGTTTGGAATTTTAAGTTTCGGCATCTTACACATGAACATCTTATCTTGGTGTCATTCATATAATAATGTTGGTTACTTGCGAAGGATACAAAATCTGAAACACATTGGATAAAGGCCTCATTAAGATTACCGTCAATCTATTTTTGATACATCCATTCACGGTTTGACTCCATGAAATGATACACTGAGCAATTTGTTAAATGTTATTTCCTTTTAAATAATATATTATTATGTAAAAGAGCTATCCGAATTCGATGAGTGAGACTTATCATGCATGAGTTTGACAACATGGCAAAGATACACAACAATCCAATCTAAGAACAATGTTATTCAATGCAGAAGATGATATCAAAATTAAAAATTGTGCAACTAAAAACATACATGAAATTAACTTTAAATTATTTGACAAATATTAATCAAATTATTAAAAATCTTCGTGTGCAAGGTACAATGTTCACGATAAAGCGTTGAAGGGCCCAAGTACAATGTACAAGGTTACTCAACATAAATATGAGACAACTCAATAAAAACGAAGTTACAATCATTCATTAGAAAACAGGTTAATAGTTGATCCGGGCTAGGACGTGACATTGGAATTAATAATTTTATGGTTGACTATTATCTGAATCTGAAATTATATACCATAAATTATAAAGATAAAAAAAGAGTAAGCGAAGTTTCAAAAAATATTACCCTAAAATCTGTAAACTCCGGACGCGACAAATAGACAGAAGTTCCCCGCAACACCCTGTATAATATGATAACCTGCAATTAAAAGATTTACATAGCAACGATACATTATAACAAAAAAAACAGAAAATACAAACAATGCTGAAAATTTAAAAACCAAATATCCAAAAAATAATACAAAAAAAAAGAAAATAAAATCATAATAACTAAAAAATGTTAAAAAAAACACAAATTTTAAAAAAGAAGAAATTATAACAAATAAAAAAATAGACAAAAAAAAATGAAAAAAAATCATAAATAAAAAAAATTAAATCTGAAAAATAAAAAAGAAAATTCAATTAAAAAAACCAAAATGTGTTAAAAATAAAACAAATTAAAAAAAAAAAAAAATTAAAACAAAAAAAAAAATAAAAAAAAAAAATTATAAAAAAAAAATAAATTTAAAAATAAAAAAATAAAAAAAAAACAAAAAATTCAATTAAAAAAAAACCAAAATGTGTTAAAAATAAAACAAATTAATAAAAAAAGATATTATAACAAATAAAAAAATAGACAAAAAAAATGAAAAAAAATCATAAATAAATAAAATTAAATCAAAAAATAAAAAAATAAATAAAAACATAAAATATAAAAAAAAACATAAAATTCAATAAAAAAACCAAAATGTGTTAAAAATAAAAAAATTAATAAAAAAAAGAAATTATAACAAATAAAAAAATAGACGAAAAAAAACGAAAAAAAATCATAAAAAAAACTAAATCCGAAAATAAAAAAAATAAAAAAAACAGAAAATTAAATAAAAAAAACCAAAATTTGTTAAAAATAAAACAAATTAATAATAAAAAAAAAAGAAATTATAACAAATAAAAATAATAGACAAAAAAAAATCCTAAAAAAAAAATTTTAAATTCGAAAATAAATTAAAAATCTGAAAAAAAAAATTCATAAAATTAACTAAAACTAACCAAAATTAATAAAAATAACACAAATTAAAAATAAAATTATAACAAACAAAAATAATAGACAAATATAAACGCAAAAAAAATTCGTAAATAAAAAAACAGAAAAAACAAAAAAAAACCATCGGAAAATACAAAAAAAATTATAAACTAATTTAACATATTTAGGTTAGGTGCATTATTAATACAGATTCATAACAACACACACTGATGCCCGTCTCCATTTACTCTTATTGGAGATGGGTATCGGCCCGTCGCCAACATGGAGACGTGCATCGGCCCGTCGCCAACATGGAGACGTGCATCCGCCCGTCTCCATTTATAGGGGCCCACGTTTGTGGGCCTCTAATTTGAGACGGTCATCTGCCCGTCTCCAAAATGGAGGCGGGCATCAGCCCCTCTCCATTTAAAGAGGCCCACAAACGTGGGCCGCTTATTGGAGACGGGCTAACATGGAGACAGGCATCGGCCAGTCTCCAACATAGAGACGGGCTTGATGCCCGTCTCCAACGTTGTGACGGGCATCAGGCCCGTCCCCATGGTGGAGACGGGCTACCGTCGCCAGCCCGTCTCCATTGGAGACGGGGATAAGCCGTCTCCATTATGGAGACTGGCAACTCGTCTCCAGCCCGTCTCCAATGAAAAAGACTGATACAGCTTCACAATTTGATAAGTACAATATGACCGTGCCTTCATCGAGTCGCCGCCAAACCGTCACAAATGTTTGGAAGTCACGTGAAAATGGCACCAATAATTTGGGGAAAGACCCCTCACCGTGCCGTCGCCAAATTTTCACGAATTTGAGTTCTATATAAAGAGTAAACCATCCCGCATGTTCAAGTCTTCCATATTTACAACCGTCTTTATTCTGAATACTTAAATATCTTATAAACGATGAGTAAGGAAGTTCAAGGTAGCAGAGTTGAAGGTAGATTTGATCTTAACGAACCAAAAGAAAATGGTTACATTTCGATGGCTCAACACCATCAAAGGAATGTGGAACAAATGTATCGGATCCTTCTGCCGAAGTTGTTCGAGTAAAAAACGTAGTAAGTAATTAAGGTTAACAAATATGTCATATATTCACAAAATATGTGTGTGTATCTTGTTATGGACTTTTGTATGGTTTCCATCTAAGTTAACCGTCTATTAATGTAATCCCTAATTATCGAATGTTATGCAATAAAATCTTGTTCATTGTAAATTATGTTATGAAATTTCTATAATATTGTAGTAAAAACTATGTAGACAAACATAGTATTTACAAATTGTGTTTAAATAATGACTATAAGTTAAGAATACATGAGTAATTGGTATTGTTACTGAAACAATGTTTACTGATGTTGTTACTCAGTGTTTAAAGATGTTATTCGTTAAAAGAAATATGGCAAATTGTGCGACAAACTATTTGGTGATGGCATGGTAACGGACTGTCACCGTACCGTCACCTAGCCATTTCTATATATCGGAAGGGGAAAAACTTATCACTGAGCCGTCACCAAATTAGTGACGGTCATAGCTGGGCCGTCACCGAATAAGTGACGGCTAATAAGCCGTCACTGTTAGTGACGGCTCGGTGACAGTTATTGGGCCAACAACCAATGTTTGAAGATGCTTGCTCAACTGGACTCTCCCTAACGCTTTGGTGAAGATATCTGCACAATTATCTTCTGTATGGCAGTACTCCATGTAGATTTTACCTTCCTCGATCAGTTCCCTCACATAGTGATACTGACCCTCTATGTGTTTTGTTCTAGCATGAAATACCGGATTCTTTGACATGGCTATACAACTCTGACAGTCACATTTCAACATTGTTGCTTCCTCTATTAGAATGCCAATATTAGTCATGATGCGTCGTAGCCAAACAGCTTCACAGGATGCTACACAAGTAGCCTTGTATTCCGCCTCCGTTGATGAAAGTGCAATGGTGGGTTGCTTCTTACTAGACCATGAGATGATTCCACCACCGAATGTGAATACATAACCTGTAACAGATTTTCTTGAGTCAATATCACCAGCCCAGTCTGAGTCACAGTACCCAGATAAAGTATCTCCAGACTTGTACGATATCCCATATTCCAACATGCCTTTGAGATATTTGAGGATTCGCATCTCTGTTTGCCAGTGACTTTGTCTTGGTTTATTTGAAAACCGACTAAGAACTCCCACAGCATAACTAATATAAGGTCTTGTGTTACAAAGTAAGATTAAACTTCCCACCAACCTTCTGTAGAGCTTGTTATCAACTTGTTCTGAAGGATCGTCAATTGATAACTTTGTATTCACTTCCATCGGGGTAACAACTAGTTTGCACTCGGACATACCAAATATAGTTAGGAGCTCACGAACATATCGTTGCTGCGAGATGAAGATAGTATGAAGTTTTTGTCATACCTCAATTCCCAAGCAATAATGAAGAAGACCAAGATTTATCATTTCAAATTCTTGGCTCAACCATTATTGCGTCTTCCGAATATTATCTTCATGGTCACCAGTGATTACAAGATCATCCACATATAGGACTAAAATTACCTTCTTTCCTTGTTCACTTAGAACATACAAGTTAGCCTCTGATTTGCTTCTACAGAAACCATGATGCAAGAAGAAAGAGTTTATACGTTTGTACCAAGCTCGTGGTGCTTGCTTTAACCCATATAAAGACTTTTTCAATTTGCAGACTTTTTCTTCTTTACCTGGTATTTGGAAGCCAGGGGGTTGTGCAACGTAGACTTCTTCTTCAAGTTGCCCATTAAGAAAAGCTGACTTGACATCCATTTGATGTACAATCTATTCATAATGCGCGGCAACTGCAATAACTAGCCTGATTGTTGACATTTTTGCTGTTGGAGCAAAAGTTTCATATACATCGAAACCTTCAACTTGTGAAAATCTTTGTGCTACAAGGCGTGCCTTATATTTTTCAAGACTTCCATCTGCCTTGTACTTCATTTTCCAGATCCATTTGGTGCCGATGATTTTTCTGTTCGGTAGCTTTTCAACGATATCCCAAGTATCATTTTTCATGATACTATCATACTCGGCTTGCATAGCTGCTTTCCAATTTGGATCTGACATGGCTTCCTCCATAGTTACCAATTTTTTTACCATCTTGATGATTTGGGTCATCAAAGCCATATTTACTAGTTGTTGTCCTGATTTGTTCTGCTCATCTATTCTCTTTGATCGTCTTAGTCCATCAAGACGTGGAGTATCATCAGTAACTCCTAGATTTCTTCCATCAAAGTGTTGTTAGAACCACTTCGGTTGTGGCTTCCTTGTGAGTACAACAGGTTGGTCTTCAGTCTCATCATCATTAGAGACTTCTTCATTGTTCAACGGTCGTAGTTCAGGTACTTGGTGGATTATTTCATCGATTAATGACGAAATGGCAGGACCGCTATCCTCCAATGAGTGTGGTCTCTCATTAAACACCACATCTCGGCTTATGATCACCTTCTTGGCCTCTACATCATAGGGTTTGTATGCTTTAGACTCTTCACTATATCCCAAGAAAATGCCCTTCTTGCTCTTGCCATCCAATTTCTTTCTATTTTCATTTGGGACGTGTACAAAATACTCACATCCAAATTTTCTTAAATAAGACATAGAGGGTTTCGTACCATAATAAGCCTCATTAGGAGTCTTATCGTTGAGTGCCCTGGTTGAGCACCGATTGAGGATGTATACTGCTGTGTTGATTGCTTCAGCCCAAAATGTGTCAGGTAGGCCAGCACCTTTCAACATGCATCGAGCCATTTCTACAATTGCTCGATTTCTTCGTTCCACAACTCCATTTTGTTGTGGTGTGTATGGAGCAGTCAATTGGCGCTTAATCCCAAGCTTGTTGAAGTAGTTGGTGAACTCTGTATAACAGAATTCCCACCCACGATCGGTATGAAGTTTCTTCAACTGAGTTGTGTTCTCATTTGTCATAAGTTTGTGCCACACTTTAAACTTTTCAAGAGCATCAGCCTTGTCCTGAAGGAAATACACCCACATCTTCCTACTATAATCGTCGATTAACAGCATAAAGTAGGAAGATCTTCCCAACGCCGTGGTAGTCATTTTTCCGCATAGGTCAGCATGTACCAACTCTAGAGGAGCCTTTGATCAGTTATGACTCTCTTTGGAAAATGACTGTCTATGTTGGTTGCCCAGCATACAAGCTTCACATGGTCCTTCAACTTCTTCAATTGAAGGGAAGTCGGCCACCATCTTCTTCTTTTGCATTTCCTTTAACACAGGATAGGAAATGTGCCCGAACCTTTCATGCCAAAGTTGACTTGTTTTGGCATCCACGACAGCAGAAAGAGAGCTGATTTCGTAAAGGTTATTTTTGCGAATACTTTTACTTATGATATTTTGATCCTTGTCAAGAATCAAAGCTTCCGTCTTCTTGAACCACACTTCTAGATCATTATTTGTAATAGCAGCTACATATAGCAAATTTCTGGTGATCTAGGGTACAAAGAATACGTTGGACAGCTTCTTGCTTCCTCCATCTTTAGACACGAGCGAGATGGTTCCAGTGCCCTCAACGGGACACCTAGCATTATTCCCGACGACAACATTCATTGGTTCTTGTAGAGGTTTTATGGAGTCATATAACTCTTTTTTACTGGTCATGTGTCGGGAAGCTCCACTATCTAACACCCATGCACTTGTTTGATGTACATGTGCGCTAGTACACGTTTCTTCCGATACATCTGTTACAGTAAACAGATGTACTTCTGTTTCAGCCGTATTGGCAGATTCTTTATTTCTCCAATTTGGCTTTAGAGTTCCGTTCTTCTCGTCATGGATTCGTTTTCTACAATCTTTGACAGCATAGCCTTTCTTATTGCAGTAGTAGCACAATCTAGAGAACGTCTTCTTCTTTCCTTTTTTTTCATCTTCTTGGCTATTCCTCGCTTTGGCTACAAAGGCAAAGTCAAGTTTATTTTCTCTGCTTTTTAGCCTCATCTCTTCCTCCATCAACATGGCACTGAATTCTTCAAACGTCAAAGGAGGAATGCGAACTTGTGTATTGAGTGCTGTCACAAGGACATCAAATTTTGGAGGCAACACTCTAATGCACATTCGAGCTAGTTCCTTTGATTTGGCAATACCAACTGCAGCCATTTGATCACGTAGGTTTTTCATCCTACTGATAAATGACTCAGCTGCTTCATCTTTACTTAATCTCTCAGCAGCTAACTGATTCTCCAAGTTCTGAATGCGAGTCTGATTCCTTGTTTCATACTTATTTCTTAGTATGTTCCAAGCTTCTACAAAAGATAGTTCGTGCCATCAAGCTTTCCTTTTGTGAAGGTAGGGGGACGGATACGAATTGTCGGTACTAAATTGGAACTAGAACTGGTAGAAGAAGAACTAGCACCTTGAGTAGTCATAGTTGTTGAGCTTTACTAGACAAGATTGTTGTTAAGAGCCCCTTAAGCTCTTGATACCATGTAAGAATATAACAAATTTTTCAGAAATGTCTTAACAACAATCAAGTAGAAAGACAACACTACTCGTTATAACAATTCAATATAACACTTACAAGATAATTGTCCCACCGTGCGCTCTCAAGATTAGAGCTTCAGTGGCTTCTGGACTTACAAGAAGAATACAAGAAATAAAGACTAACTTAGGATTGTGTTTGGAGTTGTGTTGTGGATGAATATGATGAACTAATGTATGCCTATTTATAGAATTCAGCTAGCTCGCCATAGGAGACTTCCTATCAAATATTTTCCATCTTGGTTGGTTTTACCAACTATGTTCAAAATATTGACCACCCATATTTATCACATGGGTGGCTACAATTGACCACATGGGTGGCTAGCATCCAAGTCAACTTCTAGGAAGTTACCTTTGGTCAAATTGGCTAACTTTAGCATTGTATCATCCCGACGTCATCTTAGGTAATTCTAAATTCCCGAACTTCTTTCTTGTGCCATCGCGGTCTCTTTTGACCTCATCGACATGTTAGTCGGAATCATTAATTTATGCTACCACATAAATTAACGATACTTATTATAGGTGGGTATTGACATATACCAACAATTAGAACTTCATTATATCTGCAAAGTTTAACATCAAAAGAAACTAACCTTTATTATTACAATTTACATCCATGATTCATTTACGATTGCTTGGTGCAATCATTTCGCAAGAAGGAGACCTTCTTCTTACAAGGTCGTACCCGACCAGATAGTTAATCTGGGACAGATTCCCAAAAATGGCAAGATCATCAGAAGGGACCATTGCTAAACAGACCACACCAGGCCTCACTTCAACAAATGCATTTGATGGTTTTAGTTCTAAGTCGGCATCTGTAAAGTGAAATGTAATATTTGGACAATTGATATTTTCATCCACCTGATAACAAAGATGGAAATACCCTTGTGGTTCAGATATGCGTTTAGCGCGGCTGATCGAATCTTCTAGGGTGGAAATTAAGTTTTCATAAACTTCTCTAGGAAGGCTCGTAAGAGTACTCCCTGAATCAATAATCATGTTACCTTCAACAGCATTTGATGCCTTGGACTTGAACAATTTTTCACCACCAACAGAAATTCTCTCTAATGTGAGGTAGTAGAAGGTGCTAGGTGATTTCTGAATTATGGGAGTTGAAATCACCTGAGAGCCTGACACAATAGCATTGTTGCCAAAGTTTAATTTGCTCGACACGTTTGGAGAGGACTCAAATGGCACCAAGCAGTAGGAGAATTTTCCATCAATGTACTCGTTCAATTGGTTGACAATTGAAATTGTGCCACCACCAAGTCCAACTATACCAGACCCTAGCTCATCGAAGGTACCATTGTTGTTGTGACCGCACCCGAAGACAACATTTGGGATTGAAACAGATTGCCCTGAACTTGTTTATCCAAAGGTAAATGTTTCGACAGCAAGATCACCAAAACTATAGGAGTTGTCTGCGTAACCCGCCACATAATTACAAGTATTGTCGCCAGCACAACGGAAGTTACCAAGAGCCTCGTTGCAATATTGAGAGTGACACTCAATATTTTTGTAACTTGAAGAGCATAAGGGATCAAAGAGGGGGGAAATTTGCGTGTAGCATTGGGTACAAGGCTTGCATTGTACCCACGCTAGATCGCTGCCAGTGTCAGCTACGCTAAGCATCTCAACAGGTGGAGTTCCAATAGCCACCTTCATGAGATATTCCCCTCTTATGCCACTAATTTGTGTCTGGATTGTGTCTGATGACTCTGAAGCTTTCTTAAGCAAAGATGCATGTTTAAATGATCGATCAAACGCTTGGTTAAGGCGTTTGAAGTGGGAGATGGAAGGGTTGTAGTATGGAGAAAGTGGAGAGTCCCGATGTACCAGATCAATGGTGAAACCTGCTTTATTCTTGGCTTCAATGACAAAAACCAGAAACAAGTGTATGAAGATGAGAAATGAAAACTTTGGAATTGGCTGCCATGGCTACAAAAGAGTTCTGAATGATATTGTATGACAAGAGAGACACTGTTAACAAATTCTCCTGAATATTGACTCAAAGCTTTCAAAGTTAATGGGATGAAAAATAAAACTTACAGTACCGGCAATTTATAGAGGATGGATGGAAGTGTTAAAGGTCATCAAGTGGATTTTTGGCGGTTCCATACCGATCATTAACGAGTGTGAAGAAATATAGGGTTCAAATCTAAAACCTAAGGGGATAGGCCAGACTTTTAAGTAGGAATGGGTAAGGTATTTGCCAAAATTTGTAAAACCAAATCCTAACCTCATTAATTAGTATAATTCTTTACTGAATCCGACCCGATATTCGTTTGAAATTTTCTTACCAAATTTAAACCTAATAGGCACTTGACCTAACTCGACTAGACCCGATATTAAATAAATAAAAAAATCCATTTAAAATGTTTAAAAAAAAAGAATTGAAATACTAATGAACTTATTCCTTTATTCCTTTAATGAGCTTAGGTGTTTGCCCTTTTTTTTTTTTTTGGGTTAGAGGGAGGCCTAGCTAGGGCTATGAACTACCAACTACCTGAGGGAGGATTTTTCCTCTCTTGTCTTTCTTCAAAAGAGTGTTCAATGCCTATGCAGTTGGATTATAAATTGTTCACCTGATGGTTGCTTAAAGGCAAAGTTGGCTAGCCAATTGACGCACCATGCGTTAGATCTATTAAAAAGTTATAAAACTCATGGATCAACTGAATATCCAATGCATGTTCTAGATCGTCAAGGGTCAAACAATTTTTGTGATAAGAGAACATAAGTTTGAACTCAAAATCATTAATTATAATAAAGTGAGTCGTTATCTGGCCACTCTACCCAACCTTAAGGGCAAGATGGAACAAGACATTCATTAACTTGGAGATAAAAAAAAATTAATTAACTCAAAATTGAAACATGTATCTTTTGTAAACATTTAATAAGAAGCCAAGCGACCCTTTATTATTATTCTTCTTGGCCACAAGAGACCCTTTATTTGGAAGATAGCGCAAAATTACAAATGACAGGGACTCGTTATATGGAGGCTAGAAAAAACTATAATAAAAGAAAAATAAAAGAAAATCTTAATTCCTAAAGAAGTGGAAATAAGGAAATAATTGAATGACGATGAGAAATAAGGATGTGGAAAATAAGACTTTGGTTTTTGGTTTCCATGTCTAACAAGAGTGACTCAAATTAAAAACGTTAAATTATTTCCATTATGAGGAGAACAAAAGTGTAATAGGCAATGGGAGGAATGGGAGCTCATAAGCTGTATTACTTGTTGATTTCATACAGAGCATTGATGAGGAAGCAAGGTAAAATTCAATGGAGAATGTGACTTGCTCAATTAAAAACGTTAAATTAATTATTTCCATTATGAGGTAAACAAAAATATAATAGGCATTGTTCAGATCATACGTCTTACTAACAAGCGCACGGTATGGAATTTGATTGTGACCAGCTTGAATGATGCAACTTCCTCTTCTGGTCATATATTTAAACTTTTTTTTTTCCTCTGATAGTCTTTCTATTTCCTGTTCGTAAATAAAAGAAATGATATATAACAATATTCTAACACAATCGATGTGATAAGTCGTCAAAATATTTGACTCAATTCACATTTGATTTTTGGAAACGCTAAAGGTGAATTAGGCTCATAGGGTGATATTTGACTCAATTCACATTTGAGTTTTGGAAACGCTAAAGGTGAATTAGGGCCATAGGGTGATATTTGGCTCAATTAACATTTGATTTTTGGAAACGCTAAAGGTGAATTAGGGTCATAGGGAGTCACTTGATTCTGATTTGCAACAAATATTTATTTAAGATCGATTTTGATGATTTTATTTTCCTTTACATACCACCAAACCAAAGCCCTGGTTGTAATTTTAGTTTCCTTTTTCTTATCTAGGTCTCTATCTCATTCTAATAATGGGCATTGCCTCTTTCGCGTAGCCCAAGATACCGTTGTTTGCACATGGATATAGCCTGCTGAGTAAATTAAGAATGACTTTGCATGCGAGTTTCTATCAGTAACTCAGACGAGATCTTATGTAGTATGGAGTTTATAATAAAACATACGATTTTCAATATAAATATATAAATAGTGTTGTTCGATCCATATAACTTATTCAATCTAGTAAGATAAAACTTGGTTTAGTTTTGTTTGCCTTAGATCTTGATGAAAGGGTCATCATTAAACGTTATTTTCTGTAGCTGCTTCAAAATCATATATTGCTGATTAAATCCAAATCCTAGTTTTGTAACTAAAATTTGTATGCATGGGTTTTGAAAAATGCTAGGGCGTAAGGTAAAAGGTATTATTTGACGACTCCTTCTTTCACGTTGATTGAAGATATTCATTGATATCTCTCCATTCAACTGTATAAATTCACTTTAATCACGAGAAACTTTGCTACCTGAATCGCGGTAGTGATATTATATAGGGTTGCATGAGTTTGCTCCCTTTTTTTTTTTCTTTTTCTTTTTTAGCTTTCTTGGGGTGCAAAAGAATATATTAAAGGTAAACATGCCAAAGGCCTTTGGTCCAGTGTCATGACACTGGCAGTGTCTGTGAGAAATTGTGAATTTGAATCTCGTTGGTTATATATATCTATATATATGTATGGATTCAGCCTCCCTTTGAATCAAAAAAAGAAAAAAAGATAAACATGGAAATAGGATTCCATAACTACTACTTAGTTTTAGCCAAATAGTTTTACTCTATAATGAGTAATCTACAATTGAACCCATGGGTGGAGTTTCCGGTATAAGACGAAAATCGAATCTTTAGCACATATTTTATAACGTCATGAAATAATTAAAATAAAACATACCTTGATATACCTTAAAAGTTAGAAACAACATATGAACTTAATATATACACATGTTTTAATAATGTATGTCATGAACTACATAAACCTTATGACTAATTTAATCTTTTCTCCCCTTACTTTATAAAGCTTTTATGCTTTTTACTTGGCCGAATGATCACATAACACTGTGATACCCATTATTGGATTCATTTAGTGGCCACCTCAGTAATAAATAATATTTACCTAAACAAATAACTAATATGGATCATGGCGATTTTATATCAAATTTATTGATATAATTCCTTTCATGTATCATAATGCTGGCCATTTACTTAGATAAATCTTAATTAGGAATAATAACAATAACAGGATGCATGCATATCCTTAAAATAAAAACCATAAGATCCCACTTTCATGTCAATAATTTGACAATTCCAGTAAACTGTGGAGCTACAAACTTCATATGTGATTCTTGCTGCAAATCAATCTGCTCAAACAACAAGCAACAAGTCATTAAAAGATTATTTCATTCAGTTGCCCAATGATAACATAGTGTAAGAAGGTAAAGAATACCTCGCAACGTCGTGTCGTATCTGCCAGAACCCCCAGTGCTTCTCCATTAGGAAGAACAGCCAGAACCCAGGGATGAGATTGGTACAATGAGGTAGTTCCCGGACCATAACCCCAGGCATCAGTATTCCAAGTAAATATCTGTAGATAACAAAGTTACTTTATACACAATGCCGCTTACGCAGATAAGCAGTAAAGAGAACAGGATATTCATATTGTTGAAAAGACCTTGTTCACTAACTCACCCTCTTCCCTGTTCTTTCAAGCGGCCCACTAACTTCTCCTGTCCCATAAAATGAGGTGCCGGGCGGAAACTGAAGAAAAACCAAAGTCATATCCATCAAAAACTGACCCCAACATAAGGAATTATATAACTGTGCATCTGCAGCTCATGTGTGTTTGCATAAAGCATTCAAGCAAAGCAGTAGTAAAATGACTGCCTTAAGAGGATGGGTCGCGAATTATAGCTCACCTTAATACTGACAGCTTGCTGTCCAAGAACACATTCAAATGTAGGAACACATGAAGGAACCTGATGTGTATCCATCAATGGTGTCTCCCTATCTTTAGGATTAACAAAGGAAACACTCGGAAATGCTGCATTCCTATCATCCGCAGAACAATCGAAACGAAACACTCCTTCCCCTAGAATTGGCTCAAAGATCATATTCCCTGAGCTGACATCAGAGGTCACTGTTGCCCCCTCATCTCCAGCCATCTTAGACACTTGTAACCTTTCACCAATTAACCTTTTACTTAATCTCTTCTGCCTACACATACACACACAAATATATAACACAAACTTTTTTTTTTCCCCAAACATATTTAACTTCATAGATTATCAAACAACTGCAAGAATTAAACTAAAATATCATGGTATAAGCAGCTGACCATATCATCAAGAGAAACCAAACCTTAATCAACTTGTGCATATACGCAAAATAATTAACATAAATACAAATTAAATAAACAATACCAGTGCTGAGATTAAAAGGGCCACTTAATTTGATCATTGCTTCATATTATGAAATTTTCAAGAGATTCATTAATTATATTACTCAAAGATACATAAAAATACTAAATTTCATCAACGCTAAAGAAATGCCTTTTTAGGTACAAATCGTAGTTTAAATTCAGGTCAATATCCATATCCGATCATTTCACGTTATTTGATCATTTATATAGTATTTCGTTACTCGACCATTTTACCCTAGTTAACTGACCTGATTGAATTAGAAAGACAAGTGGAATAATTCAAGGACTTGAACTTGCTGAGTGAACAACCATTTGAAGCCTTGTGAGTGTAACAACTTCTGCAACTAGTGGTGGTCGGTGATATCAAATAATACGAACAATAGTTAATAAGAGGCGAGGCCACGGCTTTATTAGTGTTACTTATAAATATTGCTTTCTCCATTTAAAAAAGGTGACAATAAATAATTAAAATTAAAATGGTATTTCCTTAGTGATGAATTATTTGGAAAAAAGACATGCACATCCCTAATATTTTTGCTTTGGACCAAATAGGTCCCTGAGTTTTTTTATTTCTCTTCATGGGTCCTTCTATTAGTTAGAAGTTAGTCAAATTTAACGAAATTAACATTGACTACACAAAAGACTGTTATGCCCTTAATGAAGAACTGATAGAGCAAGAGCAAAACAATTTTTTATATACATATTTTTTATTTTTACCTTAGCAGCATGACGCATCAATAAATCTCATAAAAATTAAATTAAAAAGCTGAAAAATTACACCCACTTTCATGTGCTGCAACCATTGGGATAGTTTGTTTCAAATGATTACAAAAAAAATAAAAATAAAAAATTGAAAGAATTAAAAAATAAAAATTTAGAGGATAGTCTGTTTTTGGTCAACCAAAGGATAGTTAATTGTTGATAAGTTATATGTCAATTTTTGTACTTATTTATCCACAAATTATATCTTAATTTTTTATATTATTTTATTGCCCAATTAAAATAATATCATCATCAGCTTTATCTATTATAATGTAAAAGTTCTATACTATTATGTTATACCCAAAAATTGCTATATGCCTAGATGAAGGTCTCCAAAAAGCGAATCTAATAGATCAAATTTCTTATTGGCGTCACATTGCTATTACAAAAATGACACATGTTTGCTTAAGTTTTCCAGATTTGAATATAAGTGGGATGGCAAATTAGCACGCGCAAAAAAACCTAAGATCGAGATATAAAAATATTTAGGCTCTTCACTGCCAAACAAAATAACCACACATATTCACATATTTTTTATGATTTAACATATTGACAGGACAAGATAAATATAAATATTTCCGTTACTTTCAAGAGTACCTGAATATATACAATGTCATATGAAAAATTAACTTGATCAAAATTCATGCATATCCATAATTTTGCACAACCAAAAACCGTATATATCACAAATTTTAAGAACTAAACACATCCATAAGACATGACAAAATATCATATCATGTTTACATAAATGAAACCTATGTTATCAAATGAAAAGAACCATCCGAATTGCTATAGAAAACTATGTCAAACTACGGTTATCGAAAGCCACCAATCAGTGACACCAAAAATGCCCGTCATAACTAAAATAATCATCAACCCTTCACAATAGAAAAAACAAACAAACACCAAAATAAAGTAAAGAAGAATAAGAACTGATTATGAATACATTAAACAAAATATGCCCTCAAAATACACAAGTTGTCCCAACCATTCTCCGCCCATTGATAAACAAGTATCAGTTGGAAGCTCGGTATAGCCATATCCATTTGAGTCAAGATTAGGCACGATCGTGTATTCCCCATTATAACAAATATTTAAATGGAATAACATTTTGCCTGAAATAATAAAAAAGAAGTAAAAACATGAAGGAATAAAAATTCAGCAAACTAAACATGAAAAGAAGTTGGCAAAAAAGAACGAAAATTGAGTACATGAATAGTTTTTATCATTGATCATTGATAAGAGACATTGGTTTTGAATATTTTTGAACTTAGACTTTCTGTTACTTTGTTAACTTACGTCTCTTGTGACGATCTTAGCTAGACTATCTCATCCATTCACGGTTTGTATTAAACGTATTGTACACAAATACTCAATCAATGAATAAATACCAACACTCTTCATGGTATCTGACTTTATACGACTAACGTCAGTATCCTAAACTACGATCACGTCTTCCACGACTGTCATTTTAGCCTCAGGCTTTAGTCCCCTGTTATTTCCTCTCCCTCACCTCAGGCCTTTCTCACGATTTACTTCATGGCTACCACTGCACATTTTTCTTTGCCATCTTACCATGTTCAAACTTTTGTTACAATCACACTCATCATACCAAACCTCAAAAATCACACATTGATCATCATTATAAGATAAGTTCACACATTATTTTCCATTCATAATCATCAACATCCAAAACCAAAAAAAGAATTGAAAAAAAGCATAAGTAATCACCAAATCACACATGTAATCCAATAAATAACGAATTTGTGTTAGAATCTGAAAGTTTGAATGGAAATGATATTATACTCTATAATAATAACTTGTTCCAGATGTTGTGCCCCATGCGTGTATTAATTTTTTGTGCACCATAGCTTTATCAAACTTTGTGTAGCATGCTTGCTAAGTTTTGTGTGCAAAGATGCCTTGCCCGCTATAAAGTCCATGTACACATGCATGCTTGCTAGAATATTTGTGCATCTGATTATATATATTGGTGGGTAATGATGACTCCCACTATAAAGTTTGCCTATATATTTGTGTGTGTTTTGCTAGCATTGAGGATGGAAAAAGAACGGAGAGGAAGGAACGAAAATGGAGAAGCAGAATAATATCTTCTATTAGTTACTATAACGTGGTGCATATTAATAGAGAGAGTTTGTCATACTTAGTTCGTTAATTTTGTAGTTTGGTGTGCTCCTACTACGAAAGAAATATCGTTGTATCCTGGGAGACTTGCGCCAATCAACCGAAAGCACCGTAACGGAGCGTTAAAAGTCTTAAGGACATCGAGTCCAACTCGAGCCTCAATATCATCTCAATTTTGGTTTGCTTCTCTATAACTTTAAGTTTAAAGTTTTATTTATATTCTATCTTAATTTATATATTTATTTACTATCATACTTTAATTTCTTGTTTGAGTATTATAACTAATTTTATTATGTTCAATTTTATGATTATTGAATTGTTAGAAAATCTCATTTCTACAAGTTATATATATACACATCAAAAAACACATATTTCCAACAATTTGAACATAATAAGAATCATGATTACTTTATGATACAACTTAAAACAAAAAAAGTTAAGCTTGGATTTCAAAAAAAAGGACTGGAATTTCAAGAAACAAAAGAAGAGAAGAAACTTCACCTCAAACTATTGGGTTCGTGTTGATGGAGTAAACTACGTTTCAGCACCTTTACGCATTACCGGCAACGAAAAATGGCCATCGGACATCACAGGTAGCAATAGCAATGATGAGAACTTTGTCTTTGTTGGGTGTGGGTGTATTTCTTCTTATATGATGGTTAGATGAGAAGAGTATGTGTTTTAGGTGAATCTATGTGTACTAACCATTTTAACAAAGCTTTCCCGGGCAACAAATTGGTAAAATGCTTTTTTTTTGTGATAAATAAAATGACTAAAATATCATTTTTTTATTAAATTTGACTAACTTTTAACTGACGGAAGGACTTAGAAAGGTTTTAAAAAAAAATCAGGAACCTATTTGGTTTAAGACAAAAAACTGAGGGATTTATATGTCTTTTAACTCTGAATTATTTGTTGTTTCTCAAGATTCTTATCGCTGGTGGCAGAGCGCGTGCGTGTAACTCGCGATGACATAGTAAGGGGTAAGTACCAATCATCAACGTGACATGTTGACACAGCTTTTTAGAAACACTTGTGACTGATGATGGACTTAAAAGGCAGCTTTTGGGGTACACGTGTGCGGTAAAAAATAATTTAATAGAAGATAATATTTATTTAAAAAATAAATATCTTTTTTGATATTTGATGCTCACATTAAAAAATATTTTTTGATGTTTAATTATTTCAATAAATAACATTGTTCGATGGGATTTTTTTGACATGGGCACACTCGCACTATTATATATATACACACATATAAATAGGTATATCACCACGCATACATGTAATTATGTTAGTTTTAACGTAGAGTATAATATACACGCTACGTTAATTTTTTTTCTTTTTCTTTTCTTCATGGTCGTAACGATCATATTCATAAAAACAAGACCTGACATTAATCGATATCAGAACTATCAAAATTATTATGTACATGCGGAGCTAATTTCAGGGGTAAATTAATAAATTAGTATAGAGGTAGAGATGGATTTGCATGTTGTTGTTCAAATGGTAAGAGGGGGCTTTGCCTCATAACAGCCCCTACGACCCTCGCTGCCCTGGTTGGATGATTGTCAAAACATTCTATGCCAACATGTCGGTTTTTATATCTCATAATTATTGTGAAGCGAATAAATACATAAATTAATTAGTCAATTTTGATTTAAAAAGATGTAAATCCTTGGTTAAGAAGAGCCACTGAACTTCGATTTGAGGTGCCATTCCCAACACTAGCCATGTGCTTTGCCTGTAGAAACAATACATTACATCTCATGTTGTCTATCATTACTAATAATAATGAACCCACGTACCATGTCTGTTAATTAATTAATGCGAATAAATAAATTTCTAACCCAAGCATTCAAATTATAGTTATCAATTCAGGAATCGGACATAACCAGCTATATCTGATTTTGACTGTTTAATGATGAATATCTTTTCATCGAGACCAGTTATTACTGCGAATCAAATTAAATAAAATCTTATTTCATTAAATAAAATTGACTATATAGATTTGAAGATACTTATTATTTCTATAAAGAATTATATTATTTGTTAAATTTATACACGCTGCAGTGTCTCCCAATTACTAGTACAAACTTGCAAGCAAAAATCATGAGCCATGCGTAAGAAGCAATGTCCATTAATTATTAGAATGAGATAGAGATTTAGATTTTTTTTTAAAAGGAAAATAGTTCCCAAAAGTTATATGTGCATCGAACTAAATATTTCAATTCCTCGTCATATTAATTATGTTAAGAGTATTATTATATATTACATCTTTCATTATTAACAAGAAAGCGAAAAATTATAAGGGAGAAAAAAGTTTAGATGCATCATTGAAGCTGGTCGCAATCAATTCCTATATTGTGCCCTTTGTTAATTAGTAAGACGTACTATCCTAAACAATCGCCTATTACACTTTTTGTTCTCCTCATAATGAAAACAATTTCATGCATTCAATTGAGCAAGTACTTCAGTCATTAATGATCAGTATGGATCGACATAATTTGAGACCTCCCATACCCTTAACATCCCCCTCTTCATAAATATGGCAGCCAATCCGAAATGGTTCATCTTTCTTCTCATCATTCTCGCCACCTGAAAGCCATTTTTCATCTGCAAAAATTAAGACTCATCAACTCTAACATCAAATTCCAACTGATAGGAAAAAAACCTAGAATACTTAAATTATGTTTCTAGTTTACCATAATTGTACAAAAGGTCCTTATTGTTTTACTAAAATTTTAAATTCGTTCATATTATTTAAAATTAGTTAATTTAGTCCCTATTTTTTCTCAAAATTTTTAAATGTATCCCTATTGTTCAAAATTAGCTAATTTAGTTTTATTATTTTCCAAAAAATTAGTCCCTATTATTTTCTAAAAAAAAATTAATGTAGTCCTTGCACGTAATCACTATTTGAGGGACTAAATTGGAATCTTTTTATAAAATAATAGATATTAAATTGACTAATTTTGAACAATAAAAACTAATTTAAAATTTTTGAAAAATAATAAAGACCATTTATGAATTGTTTTCATCTATGAGCCAAAACCATGAATAGCATTCAACAGTGTCTAAAAGTTGAAAACTACACATCGAATCATACACTATAGGCATAACCATAGGAAGTTGTTGTTAAAGATAATAAATAATATAATAAATCCCTCTCTAATAAAAAAAACTTTTAGATGAGGTGGTCACTTAACATGGTATCAGAGTTTAGGTATCAAAATGTGTTGGGTTTAAAACTCATCGTCACCCATTTCAAACATGGAAACTATCCAAGTGCAAAATTCAAAAACTAACTCAGCAAAGGCGTATTAAATATAATAAATAATATAATAAATCTCTCTATAATAATTTAAATTTTTAGATGATGTGGTCACTTCTTAACTAATGGGGGTATACCACATTATCAATAACCTAATTCAAATTCCAAAACCACCTCCTACGTCTATTTTTAGTGCTATTAGTAGTTTTAGTAATAATTTTTCAAAAAGTTAACATTTATGTTTCTACCTTAAATTATTATGTCTTAGATTCTTATCATAAGTATGACTAGCTTTTATTCGTTTTGTATAAAATATTAAGCAACTTGCAAGGAAATTAATGAAATATAACATCCACTCTACCCTAAAGAGATCAAAAGTGTGGTAACTGACCAAAGTAATAATAAATTCATCCTTAATAGAATACTATTAATCAGTTACAAATGTCAACTATAAAGAACACCAACTAGCATCGGCATCAATTCAACAAAGATAAATCTACACATAATTATCATATTATTTATAGACATTCACAAACTGTAACCACCCTCTAGAATGGCTCTTAATTCCTCTCTTCATTTTGTGATCTTGGCCCTTTTCTGCTCTTATGTTTTTGGCCAAACTATTCTTGGTGATTGGGAGCCAATTGAAGACCCAAAGGACCCGTTTGTGGTGGACGTTGGGAAATTCGCAATCAGTGAACACAACAAAAATGCCACTTCAAAGTTATATTTTAAGAATGTGGTCCGTGGAGACGAAAGAGATGGTCTTGGCCGTATTTATAAACTTGTCATTGCTGCAAAGCATGGTGATGTTAACCATCAGTACGAAGCACAAGTTTGGGACATGAGTCGTTTGGTATCCCTGAAACTTCTATCGTTTAAACAAATAGTGCGTAATGCAAAAAAATGAAGTTGTTATTCATTCAGTACGGACTGATATCAGTTTTCTCACATTATTGACGTTACAAGCATGTGGAATCTACTTCCTCTCATGTCAATCCAGATTAATAGAAGAATTCTCCAAAAATAAATGTATTATATAGTGTCTTGTAATTTTGTTTAATTAAAGAAGAAAAGATTTGAAATTTCATTTTTTTTTCACTTTCAGTTTTGAAGTTATATATCCTAAACCCATTTCTCTAATTTTCTCTTATTCCTTTATATAGTTTAGGTGTTTTGCTAAACATATTTGATTTATTACGACCAAATAAAGGAGCGAAAATGAGTTAAAAGGAGAAAGAATATAGGAACTGACATAACACTTCGTCTCGACCTTGTTTGTACAAATAAAATAGCACATTTACACAGAATGGTAATCTCTATTGCTAGGAAACAAACAACATAAATCGAAAATTTTGAAGAGAATAAGATCCATACTATTGGGTAGTGTGAACTTGGTCAGGTTTTAATTTGGTTTAATTCTTTTATTATGTCCAATGTGGTGATTGATCTTTTTTTTTGGTCGCATAGATGATTTGGTTCAATAATAGGGATGACAATGGGTAGAGTTTAAATTTGAATCCGACGAGTATCCGACTCAATTATAAACCCGTTTACCAAACCGATAGAGTATCCGTTAGAGTTTGATTTTTTTACAAAATGATTACCGACAAATAGTCCGATAGGGTTTGGTAATAGTAATTTAAAAAAACTCGAAACCCGATTAGTAATTTAGTAAAAATAAATTAATAAAAATATTTATATATTTACATACATATACAAATAATATATTATTGAAGAAAAAATATTTTTTTAATATTGGTCCAAGAATAATATTTGTGGGTTATAGTCCAAATTTTAGTATCAGTTGTTAACCCTCATAGTTTAGGTTTACATATTCTTTTATCTAATTCAAATAACACAACTACTCAATTACTGAATAATTCAAACGAGAATAATAATTTACAATTGTGACAAGTACTTTATGTTTTTTTTTTCTCAGGTTATTTCATATTATTATGCAAGGATGATAACTTCTCAACATAAAGATTTTGTTGAATGTTTCTAGTAAGTTTAAATTTGTTTATAGACAAGAACTTTAATTTTTTTTTTAATCCATTGCTATTTGTCATTATTTTAGGATTTCTTTTCATTTCTTTTAAAAACCTTTTAAGTTTTTTTTTTAAATATATTTTTTTATTCATTAATGGATCGGGTCGGATACCCGCGGGTTTTTAAATATTTAACGGGTTCAAGTTTGGTAAGTAAAATCTAAACTCGACGGGTTACCGTCACGAGTTTGGTAAAATATAATTTAAACGGGTTCGAATTTAGTTTTATAAATTTTAGCGAGTATCTGACCCGTTATCATTTCTATTCAAGAAGAAAGCAATAAGCCTATCAATTGTTTATGTTGTTGACAATTGGAAGATTATTTAGTTATTTATTTGTCGAGGCGATAAATTAATTCAAAAACCTAACCTTGAAAAGGAATCTCACATCTTTTTTTTTGCTAAGCAAATAAAAGTATGTCATTCCAAAACTGAAAACCAAATTACAAGAGTCCTTTCCAAAAAAAAAAAATCTCACATATACTTATATATTTCTTTCTAGAGTCATATACTTTGTTAGTTTCATACACATGAGATATCTCGGTTGAGTTACTAGTACAAATGCGCATGCAAAATCAGTCTTAATTTAGTCGTAGGCTATATCCATATTACTGGTGTGCAAACAACGATATATTGGGCTACACGAAAGAGGCAATGCCCATTATTAGAATAAGATAGAGACCTACATAAGAAAAAGGAAAATAAAATCATCAAAATCGATCTCAAATAAATGCCTGCTGCAAATCAGAATCAACTGATCACATCGATTGTGTTAGATCATTGTTATGTATCACTTCTTTTATTCACGAACGAGAAATGAAAGACTATCAAGGGAAAAAAAAAAGTATAAATACATGACGAAAAGAGGAAGTTGCATCATTGAAACTGGCCCAGAATCAAATTCCATATCGTGCGCTAGCTTGTTAGTAAGACGAATGATCTGTGAAGAATGCCTATTACACTTTTGTTCTCCTCATAATGGAAATAATTAATTTAACGTTTTTAATTAAGCAAGTCACATTCTCCATTTAATTTTAGCTTGGTTCCTCGTCAATGGTCAGTATATATGAAATCAGCAAGTAATGCAGCTAATTATGAGCTCCCATCCCACCCTTTGCCTATAAATTGCATGTCTAAGTTTTCTTCTTCATCCCATTAACTATTGAAAATTTGAGTCATTCTTCTTAGACATGGCAGCCAATTATTCCAAAGTCTTATTTTCCATTTCCTAATTTCTCATCTTCTTCCAGTTATTTCTGATCTCTCTAGTTGAAGCCAACAATAATGGCTTCTCATCAATTGATCTCATTCATCGCGACTCTCCACTTTCTCCATCCATCTCCCACTTCAAACGCCTTAACCAAGCATTTGATCGATCATTTGAATATGCAGCTTTGGTTAAGCCAACTCCAGGGTCATCATCGGGCACAAACCAGACTCAAATCACTGCTGTAAGAGGGGAATATCTCATGAAGGTGGCTGTTGGAACTCCACCTGTTGAGCTGCTCGGCAAAGCTGACACTGGCAGCGATCTAGCATGGGTGCAATGCAAGCCTTGTACCCATTGCTACAAGCAAATTTCCCCCCTCTTTGATCCCTTATGCTCTTCAAGTTACAAAAATATAGTGCCACTCCCAATAATTAAAAGTATTGTCGCCAGCACAACGGATCGAAGTTAACAAGAACCTCGCTGCAATATTGGGTAGCTGACTTACAAGAGGGGGAAAATCTTGCTCCTTAGAGGACTCCATTTCAGCCTCAACTTGGTCAGCCCAAGAGAGACGTCGCAACAACGAAGCAGCGTCCACCATTTTAGCTTTGGAGCTTTCGAAACCAGGAGGTGAATTGGGGGATACCTTCCCACAAGGGAAGCTAACTACAAGAGTAGCAGGGGAGGAGACCAGATTCTTCTCACCATGGATTGATCTTCGGCGACTCAGGGATAACCTGCTAGAACCACTAGTAGAAATAATTTCAGTTCCATGGTTTAACTGGTTTGGTATTTCCCCTTCATTGCAAGGAGATCAGAGCTGTTTAGAGGACACTTGAGGAGGTCCAGTGGAAGTTTTTGAGTGGATTACGGTCCCGTGGTTTTTACTCTCCACGTTGGGGAGGTTTTCCACGTTAAAATCTTGGTGTTGCTCTATTTTCTGGAATTTTCAGATTTGTGCATATTGTTGTTGGCTCTATTTGTTGCTTCCTAACAGGTTTATACAAGGTGGGAGGGTGTTATTTCCGCTGTGCATTTGTTGTTAGTGTTTGATATCGGGTTTCCTCCCAACAAAGTGGCCTCAGAGCTTGGTTGTTGAATTGTTGTTTTGTATAAATAATGGAAGTTAATACAAGTAGAATGATATGTTTGAATGGTTTGAATTATGCCATGTGGAAAAGAAAAATGGAAGACTTGTTGTATGTGAAAGATTATTATCTACCGGTGTTTACTACTGAAAAACCCGTGAGTAAAACTGATGAAGAATGAGAGTTATTTCACAAACAAGTGTGTGGGTATATTAGGACATGGGTAGATGATAATGTGATGAACCACATTAGTGAAGAAACACATGCACGCACATTATGGAACAAACTTGAAGAATTGTATGCACAAAAGTGTGGGAGCAACAAGTTGTTTTTGATAAAACAGTTGATAGGTTTGAGATACTGAGATAAAACCCCTATAACTAATCATGTAAATGAATACCTTGGATTATAAATCAGTTAGCTACCACTGGAATTAAATTGGATGATGAACTTAAGGGGTTATTACTTCTTGGTACTTTACCGGACTCATGGGAGACATTTAGAACATCATTGTGTAACTCAACCCCAGATGGTTGAATCACTTTGAATCTAGCTAAAAGTAGACTTGTAAATGAAGAAGCTAGAAGAAAGTCCTAAAATTCCTCTTCAGAGTCACATTGTTTGGTTACTGAATCTAGAAGAAGGAATAAGCAAAAGGGTTCGGGAAATAGAGGAAGTAGTAGAAGCAAGTCAAGAGGGAAGTATAGTAATGTCAAATGTCATCACTGTGGAAAAATGGGTCATATCAAGAGATTTTGCAGAATATTGCAAAATGAAAATAAAAACAAAGATAATGATAAGAAGAAAGATGATGATAGTGGTAAAGATCGAGTTGCTACCACTACACAGGAGTTTTTCATTGTATATGACAGCGATGTTATTAATCTTGCATGTCATGATACATGTTGGGTGATTGACAGTGGTGCTTCTATTCATGCTACTTCTCGAAAGGACTTTTTTATGTCTTATACAACTGGTAATTTTGGGGTTGTGAAAATGGGTAATGATGGTGTCGCCAAAGTTGTCGGTACAGGAGATGTTTGCTTGGAGACTGAAAATGGCAGCAAATTAATTCTTAAAGATGTGAAGCATGTTCCTGACATTAGATTGAATTTGATCTCTGCAGGTAGACTTGATGATGAAGGTTTTCTTAATACCTTCGGTAATGGTCAATGGAAACTTACAAGGGGCTCTATGGTTGTAGCCAAAGGTAAGAAATGCTCAACTTTGTATTTGATGAATTCAAAGGTTTCCAGGAACATTGTCAATGCAGTGGAAAATGAAGATGCAACAGAGTTGTGGCACAAGAGACTGGGTCACATGAGTGAGAAGGGAATTTCAGTTTTATCCAAGAAGAAAATTTTATCGGGACTAACAGATCCACATATGAGAAAATGTGATCATTGCTTTGCAGGAAAGCAGAATAGGGTTTCTTTTCAGAGTCATCCACCTTCCAGAAAGGAAAATGTACTTGAGCTGGTACATTCGGATGTGTGTGGTCCGATGAAAATTAAAACGCTTGGTGGTTCTCTTTACTTTGTGACGTTTATTGATGACCACTCCAGGAAGACTTGGGCTTATACCTTGAAGTCTAAAGATCAAGTGTTGGATGTTTTCAAGCAGTTTCAAGCATCCGTTGAAAGAGAAACAGGAAGAAAATTAAAATGCATCCGTACAGATAATGGAGGTGAATATTGTGGTCCATTTGACAGGTATTGCAAAGAGCAAGGTATCAGGCATCAAAAGACACCGCCAAAAACACCACAGTTGAATGGTGTTGCTGAGAGAATGAATAGAACGTTAATTGAAAAGGTAAGATGTTTGCTTTCACATGCAAATCTACCACATTCATTCTGGGTGAGGCTTTGAATACAGTTGTTCATTTGTTGAATCTCTCACCATGTATTCCATTAAAGCTTGATGTTCCTAATAGAGTTTGGACAGGGAAAGATGTTTCTTATGATCATTTGCGAATCTTTGGATGCAAGGCGTTTGTACACATTCCAAAGGATGAAAGATCCAAACTTGGTGTGAAGACACGACAGTGTATATTTATTGGTTATGGCCTTGATGAATTTGGCTATAGGCTATATGATCCAGTTGATAAGAATATTGTCAGAAGCAGAGATGTTGTATTTGTGGAGGATCAAACAATTCAGGACATTGGCAAAGCAGAAAAAGAGTTACCCCCACAGTCAGATGAATTGGTTGATCTTAATATAAGGCCTTCAACGCCACCAGCAACAGAGCAGGTTGAAGATGATGATCAAGGTAATTTCCCAAATGTTGATCATGCAGAAAGTCCTACACAGGTTGAGGTAGGTGATGATGATAATCAGCTTGAGACTCCACCAACAGTTCCACTCAGGAGGTCCGTTAGAGATAGACAGCCTTCTACAAGATACTCTTCTGATGAGTATGTTTTATTGACAGATGGAGGTGAACCTGAAAGCTTTGAAGAAGTTATGGATGATAAACATAAAAATGAGTGGATGGAAGCTATGCAAGATGAGATGAAATCTTTGCATGAAAATTGCACATTTGAGTTGGTGAAGTTGCCTAAAGGCAAAAGAGCTTTGAAGAACAGATGGGTTTACAGGTTAAAGCAACAAGAAAATACTTCACAACCACGATACAAAGCAAGACTGGTTGTGAAAGGGTTCAGTCAGAGAAAGGGTGTTGACTTTGATGAGATTTTCTCTCCAGTTGTGAAAATGTCATCCATTCGAGTTGTTCTGGGTTTGGCTGCTAGTCTTGATCTAGAGATTGAGCAGATGGATGTGAAAACTGCTTTTCTTCACGGTGATTTAGAGGAAGAAATTTATATGGAGCAACCGGAGGGGTTCAAAGAAAAAGGAAAAGAGGATTATGTGTGTAAACTGAAGAAAAGTCTTTATGGCTTGAAACAAGCACCTCGACAATGGTATAAGAAGTTTGAATCTGTTATGGGGGAGCAAGGCTACAGGAAAACTTCTTCAGACCATTGTGTTTTTTCTCAAAAATTCTCTGATGATGATTTTATTATCTTGTTGCTATACGTTGATGATATGTTGATTATTGGCAGGAATTCTTCAAGAATTGACAGGTTGAAGAAACAATTGAATAAGTCTTTTGCTATGAAAGACTTAGGACCGGCAAAACAAATTCTTGGCATGAGAATCAATCAAGACGACATAAATGGAAAAAATGTGTATTTGTCACAGAAAAAGTACATCGAGAAAGTACTTCAAAAGTTTAATATGGATAAAGCTAAAGTGGTTAGTTTTCCTCTTGCTACTCACTTTAAGCTAAGTACTCAACAGTGTCCTTCTACAGATGAAGAAAAGAAAGATATGCAGAATGCTCCATATTCTTCAGCAGTGGGAAGTTTGATGTATGCTATGGTGTGTACACGGCCAGACATAGCACATGCAGTTGGTACGGTGAGTCGTTTTCTCTCAAATCCTGGGAGAGAACACTGGAATGCAGTGAAGTAGATTATGAGATATCTTCGAGGCACATCCAAACTGAGACTTTTCTTTGGATGTGAGAAGCCTATGCTTGTGGGTTACACAGATGCTGATATGGCTGGAGATGTTGATACTCGTAAGTCTACTTCGGGTTATTTGATTACCTTTGCAGGGGGAGCTGTGGCATGGCAATCGAGATTGCAAAAGTGTGTTGCCCTTTCCACCACTGAAGCGGAGTTCATTGCAGCAACTGAAGCATGCAAAGAGTTGCTATGGATGAAAAAGTTTCTGGAAGAACTTGGGTTTGAGCAAAATGAATATGTCTTGTATTGCGACAATCAGAGTGCAATACATCTTGGTAAGAATTCTTCATTTCATTCAAGATCGAAACATATTGATGTGAGGTACCATTGGATTAGGGATGTTTTGAATTTGAAGTTGTTGAAACTTGAAAAAGTTCACACAGATGACAATGGCTCCGATATGTTGACGAAGGCGTTGCCAAGAGAGAAGCTTGAGATATGTCGTTTGGTTGCCGGGTTGATTGACCCACCCACATGATTTGGTGGGGGAGTTTGTTGAGTAGACCAACCCATGTGGGTTGGTATAATTGTGTTTTTGCTTTTACTTTTTGACCAAAAGAAAACAAAACAAAAAAGAAGAAAAACAATAATAAAAAAAAAAAGAATGGAATGGACAGACCAGAAAAAGCTGGTCTGTCACTTGTTTTCATCAAGAGAGAGTGAGTGAACGAGAGAAAAAAAAAAAAAGAAACAGAGAGAGAAGGAAGAAAAAGAGCAGAAATTTCAGCTTGCGCCATCTTCATCAAGTTGACGATCGGAAGGTCATTTGTGGTCCGATTGAGCTGAAATTTTGCGTGCATGTTCACAACTCGTGGGACTTCTATCTGAACGGTGAAGATCAGATTTGGAGCTCTCTACAGCCCGTTTTTCTGACGTGAACAGTGACGACGTTTTTGGTGATTTCTCTCCTACTTCTTGGTTTAATCTTTTTTTTGTTGATGGAATGTTTGCAAGAATATGTTATTCTTAGTGAATGTATTGTGTATGCCTCTAGTTGTAGCTAGAGAAGACTCTCTTGTACCCATTATTTGTTGATAGTGGAAGTTTTTGGGTGGACTACGGTCCCGTGGTTTTTACTCTCCACGTTGGGGAGGTTTTCCACGTTAAAATCTTGGTGTTGCTCTATTTTTTGGAATTTTCAGATTTGTGCATATTGTTGTTGGCTCTATTTGTTGCTTCCTAACAGGTTTATACAAGGTGGGAGGGTGTTATTTCCGCTGTGCATTTGTTGTTTGTGCTTTGATTTCGGGTTTCCTCCCAACAGAGGAGACCAGATTCTTCTCACCATGGATTGATCTTCGGCGACTCAGGGATAACCTGCTAGAACCACTAGTAGAAATAATTTCAGTTCCATGGTTTAACTGGTTTGGTATTTCCCCTTCATTGCAAGGAGATCAGAGCTGTTTAGAGGACACTTGAGGAGAAATACCCTTAAGCCGTGCGCTAGATCTGGCTTTGGTGGAAGTTTTCTTCCCTCCCATCGTAGAGAGGGGAGGAAGGAAGACAGAGGCGTACGATAGCAAAGCTCTAACTTGCGCCGAGCTAGAGAACCCAACCCTTCTCAGGAGAGAGAAAGCTTTTTTTCCGCAAGACGTTGATTAAATTTGAGTCATTCTTCTTAGACATGGCAGCCAACTATTCCAAAGTCTTAATTTCCATTTCCTCTATTCTCATGTTCATCCAGTTATTTCTAATCTCTCCAGTTGAAACCAACAATAATGGCTTCACCATTGATCTCGTACATCGCAACTCTTCACTTTCTCCGTACTACAACCCTTCCATCTCCCACTTCAAACGCCTTAACCAATTATATTACCTTCTTACCACATTTGTTGCCTTGGACTTGAACAAATTTTCACCACCAACAGAAATGCCCTCTAACGTGAGGTAATAGAAGGTGCTAGGTGGTTTCTGAATTAATTAAGGGAGTTGAAATCACCTCAGAGCCTGACACAATAGCATTGTTGCCAAATTTTAATTTGCTCGTCACATTTGGAGAGGACGACTCAAATGGCGGCACCAAGCAGTCAGAGAATTGTCCATCAATGTATTCGTTCAATTGGTTAACAATTCAAATTGTGCCACCACCAAGTCCAATTATACCAGACCCTAGCTCATCGAAGCTGGGTACCATTGTTGTTATGACCGCACCCGAAGACAACATTCGGGATCGAAACAGATTGCCCCGAAGTTGTTGATCCAAAGGTAAATGTTTCGATAGCAAGATCACCAAGAAGTCCAACTTCGGGGCAATCTGTTTCGATCCCGAATGTTGTCTTCGGGTGCGGTCATAACAACAATAGTACCCTTCGATGAGCTAGGGTCTGGTATAGTTGGACTTGGAGGTGTCATATTTTCAATATTTAACCAATTGAACAAATATATTGATGGAAAATTCTCTTACTGCTTGGTGCCATTTGAGTCCTCTCCAAATGTGACGTCGAGCAAATTAAACTTTGGTAAAAATGCTATAATGTGTCAGGCTCTGAGGTGATTTCAACTCCCTTAATTAATTCAGAAACCACCTAGCCCCTTCTACTACCTCACATTAGAGGGCATTTCTGTTAGTGGTGAAAAATTATTCAAGTCCAAGACATCAAATGTTGTTGAAGGTAACATAATTATTGATTCAGGGACTACGTTTACGAGGCTGCCTAGAGAAGTTTATGAAAACCTAAAATCCACCTTGGAAGCATCGATCAGCGGTAAACGCATATATATCTGAACCACAAGGCCATTCCTCTCTTTGTTACCAGGATGATGGAAATATCAGTTTAATTTCCAAATATTACATTTCACTTTACAGATGCGGACTTAGAACTAGAAACCATCGAGCAAATTTGTTTAAGTGAAGGCTGGTGTGGTTTGTTTAGCAATGGTCCCTTCTGATGACCTTGCCTTTTTAGGGAATGTGTCACAGATGAATTATATATCTGATTGGGTACGACCTTATAAACAAGAAGGTCTCCTTCTTGCCAACTGATTGCACCAAGCAATTGTAAATATTACTTTTTAATTATTATTATATATGGATGAAGTAATACCGTAATAGGGATAGGGATTAATTTCTTTTGATGTTAAACTTTGCTGATTTAATTATCAATTTTCTGAATCCTATTTTCAACATCATCGTGATTTTTTCTTTAGATCAGATGCAAAAACACTTTGTTTAGGCTTTTATTAGGCGGCCTCAAAGGCTGGAAATTCTAATCATGTATCTTTCAATATTGCCGCTATCAACATGTGGGATAGGATTGAAAATGTCATGTGTCCCATAACTTTTGTTTCTGGTGCGTAGCCCTACATTGGTGAGATCCACATCATATAAAAAGAGACATTTTTAACGTCAAACGTTTTCAAGCAAATTCAACATATTTTTGTTTCAGAAGTTCTATTCATAACCATTCAAGAGGCAAACATATCAATATGCTTGTATCTGATTGTTTTTCCATTATCAATGATTTCTTCGGACCAAAAAACAAGGCAATGAATTAAGTTTCTTTGGACCAAAAAAAGAGGCAAACTGATCACGTAGAGGTATGATTTTCGCTTTAAGTGCGAAAACTCTCAAAATCAACTCTCTGAGATGTAATATTCTCTTCAAAAGTGATATATAAGATTGATTTAAGACTTCCTTGGAATCATAAGAAGAAAAATGAAAAAAGAGGCAAGCAGATCACGCAGAGGTGTAGAGGTGTGTTCCTATTAGTGAATCAAGCTTAGTGTCTGGACTTTCATGTGATAAAACAATATATATAACCAGCAGGGTTTTAAAATGTTCTCTTTCTTTGTTTGTTGTAAAGCCGGATTTAAGATTTTCTTTACTTCAAGTTATAACACATATTCTAATATAATTTTTTTCAAATAAAAATACTCATATATTTGAATGGTTGATATTTTGTCTCTTTCTTTCTTGAATTGTGCCCTCAATAAATTCATAATATTTACCGTGTTTGGTTTCACTTATTATTATTATAATTATTATATATTATTATTAGGGTGAAGTGCACCAGACCCCCTTATACTTTAGTGAAAGTGCACAACACTCCCCTATAGTTTAAAAACTCCCTAAACTAGTCTATATGTTTTTTAAAAGTGCACAACACCCCCTACAGTTATAAAATCCGTCATATTTAACGGATTTTGTAAAAAAGACGTAAATACCCTTATTTTTTTTCATTTCTCTCTTTTGCCATTTCCTCTTTTGTTTAGGCCAAAAAAAAAATTGGTAATTTGGTCAATTCATATAATTATTTATGAATAAATTCATTAAAAATCAAAAAAAAATATCACTTAACGCATGTGAAATACACTCTCCGTTAAATTTAACGGATTTTTTAACGGTAGGGGGTGTTGTGCACTTTTGAAAAACTACAAGGACTAACTGAGGGGGTTTTTAAACTATAAGGAGGTGTTGTGCACTTTCGGGAAAGTATAAGGGGGTCTGGTGCACTTCACCATTATTATTATTATTATTATGGTTTTTTTTTTGTCTACTGGTTTCACTTAATTGGAACAGAAGAAAATCCAGATTTTTTTTCTTTTGTCAATGGAGAAGAGTAGGGAGAATTTGTTAACTATATCTCTCTAGTCTCTTGTCATACAACTCAAAACGCTTTTGTTTAGAGCGGTGTTACTTATTATTCTTTTTACGTAGGCAACAGCGCTCCTAATTGCTTCTCTTTTATTGTTTTCTTTGTTTTTTTCTTTCTCTGGCTTTCTCTATAAGGCTACGACCTTTTCTTGACGATCTTGTTAATCATATCCATTATAGTCTAAATATCTAAGGATTATGCCTAAAAGCTTTTAAAAAAATTAATAATGTTCAACTTGTGACATATATAATCCAAGAGATTGCATATTGAAGATAGGGAATGTATCTGCTCATATGAGCAAAATGCAACGATTGTGAAATGTATTTGTTCATATAACAATTGTAAAATGTTAATATGATTATAAAAAAAATATCCCACATCTCACTAGAATGAAGAATATTTTTTCGACATGGCAACTGCAATTAGTGCATGTACATTAAAAACTTGGGCAATACTTCAGTCTAAAAAAATTGTGAGATTTTATTCATAATATTATAATATTATGATAGAATTTTTACTCTTAAAAAATAAAAGACAAACTCCGTCTAATCCTTCTCATACGTAGGTCTATGTTGATATTAGGGATGGCTAATCCGACGGGTATCCGACCCCATTATAAACCCGTTTATGAAATCGATAGAGTATCTGTTAGGGTTTGATTTTTACAAGTGATTATCGACGGGTAGTCCGGTAGGGTTTGATAATAGCTATTTTAAAAAACCTGAAACCCGAGAACCCAATTAATAATTTAGTAAAAATAAATTAATAACAATGTTTATATATTTACATACATATACAAATAGTATATTACTTAAGAAAATATAATTTTTTAATATTTGTCCAAGATTAATAGTTGTGGGTTATAACCCAACTCTTATTATTTATGTTTACCTATTCTTTTTATCTAATTCAACTAATACAAACGCTCAATTACTGAATAATTCAAACGAGAATGATAATTTACAATTGTGACAAGTACTTTAAGTTCTTTTTTCTTCAGGTTATTTCATATTATTATGGAAGGATAATAACTTTTCATCATAAAAATTTTGTTGAATGTTTCTATTAAGTTTAAATTTGATAATAGATAATAAATTTAATTTACGTTTCTAATCCATTGCGATTTGCCATTATTTTAATAATTTTTTTTTTATTTCTTTTAAAAACTTTTTAAGTTTTTCTTTTAAAAAGTTGTTTTTTCTATTCATTAACAGGTTAGGTCGAGTATTCGCAGGTTTTTTAATATTTAACGGGTTCAAATTTAATTTTATAAATTTTAGTGAGTATCTGACCCGTTGTCATTTCTAATTAATATGCTGACTGATACACTACCAATTTGATTGTAATAATATATATGCTTTGATGGTTAATTATAGTAATTTTGGTACTGTACATGCATGCACATGGTCCCCTCCGTGTTTTCCAGTGGGCCAGTCTAATTACTGATGTGTTTTTTTTCTCTTTTTAAACTGACAGAGAACCTGACTGAAAAGATCTTTGAGCTCATACAAGGTGTTAAATGTTTGAACTCATAATCTTCTAATAATACTGTTTGTATAATAATATTATTATAAAATAATATAAATAATTTATTTATTAAAAAAATATTTAACCTTTTAATTGAATATCAAACAAAATTAATTAAAAATCTTTTATAATTTATTTATTTTCCATTGTTTCTTTTTCCTAGTTTATTTGCCCGCCAATTTTTTTTTTTTTTACATCGGTCTTTCCATTCACCAACCGTGCAAATCAAAGTAGCAACAAATAAGAATCAAGAAGATTATTCACAAGCTCACTTGTGATAATTAGCATTAACGAATAAGAATCAACTATAATATAATATAATGACATTATATTATAGTTATAGATCTTCAGACATGACGCGAACGCGAATAAACATATGCTCCCATTTTTTCAAATTGTAAATATGGATCATTTAACTTAGCATCCCCAATGCAAGGAAGAACGTTGTATCATTAACATGATTCCTTTAGAAACTTTTACATATTTTGATATAATATAATGACATTATATTATAGTTATAGATCTTCAAACTTTACACGAACGCGAACAAACACATGCTCCCATCAACTTTGACATCTAATTACTTTGGCGGAGAAATAAACTAGGAAAAAGAAACGATGGAAAAGAAACAAATTAGGAAAGATTTTAAGTTAATTTTGTTTGATATTCAATTATGGGTCTAGATGTTTTCTTATTAAATGAACCGTTGGGATTCTTCCCTAATAATATTATTATACAAACAGTATTATTAGGGGATCTAAATTCCCTAATTCGAATGAGTCATAATTTGATTTAGTTAGACATATAATCTACTGCAACTAGTCTTAAAAATGTTATTGTCATGGATTATCTTATAACATGAGTAAATTTTTCATTCACAACCTAACCCCTCAAAATTTGGTCATTTTATGTTTATCTAATTCCCCACTCCTAACTCTTTTTCGTTCCTTTTCCAGCTTACAGTTTTCCTCCCATTTATCGACTTCGGTTGAGAAAAGGGTACATACTACAATATTGCAATAATAATGTTTGGGGTCTTTGTATTTCTGTCTTTCATCATTTTTGCTTATTAGAAGTTTTGTGAGATGACTAAGCTTTGGAAATAAAATGGTTTGGTCATAACCATGCACTCACCGTTAAGCATGAGTTGCGTCTTTTAATGACATATGATATTTAATTTATTATCGACCGAGATATGTTATGTCTATTATATAAAGACGAATTTAATTTAAAATATTTCATAAGTGGGGATTAAAGAAATTCAGTGATAAAAGTAATAAAGGGTGAGTGATTTCACTGGTTAAAAATATAAAAAAATATATCAAAAGATTCTACGTAATATTGGGGTCAATAAGAATTGCAACTCCTCAAATTTTTATGTAAATTCACCTCTCTGTAATGTAGATTCACCGCCACAGCTCTAGGGGCAGTCCAATTCTTTTAGTATAAAAAAATCCACAATAAATCGCTCATCAATCATTTCACCCAACTCTAGGGCCGTCCACTGTTTTTAATATTGGAAAGTCCCCATTTCCTTCAGTACCTTATTAATTTGAGAATAGTTTAGTAAGTGTTGAAAATTGTTGAATATGAAATTTACTATCTGATCAAAAAGGAAAAAGAAATCCACCAGAAACCTTTAGTAAAAAGAGAAATAACTGTCGGTAAGAAACGGATTAGATCCTCTCTTAACTAATCCAAATAAAAGACGATCAATTATCTACCCAAGAAGATAGAGAATCCCACAATTTTATTCTAACATTGCATCTCATCCATTTATTTAGTTTTTAAACTAAAAAAAGGGAGGAAAAAGGTTTTTGTTGGTAAAAGATCTAATGGTTAATAGTGATTGTACCTATTAGATCAAATATTAGTTATTTCTGGGTTAAATAAATGAATATAATATAAAGTTGGAATATTATAATAAAGTATTAGTTAGGAAAAAAAAAAATACTAAGCCGTAAGAAACCATCTCTGCTCCAGCCAAATATGGTAGAGGAAACTAGGGACAAGCTTTCAAGCCTCATAAACTGGGTTTGCATTGAAAACTTATAGTTCAATGAACAATGTAAAGCCCAATAGACATTCTTTTGTAACAAGACATTTTGTGCCCAATCACGCAATGTCGCAATCGGAGTCCAAATTAATCAACCAAAAGAGCATATCCATTAAAACATGGTCCATTTTATAATTGGGCCAAACTAAATTAAAGTTAAAAGTGAACTTATATAAAGAATTTCTCCAATGGATGAATCATATAAGGCAGTGAAGCATGGAGACTTATTCTCACGTTCCGCATTTTTACTTAAATAGCGACTTTATTACACATTCTATATTCGCATCCTTCATCCTCATCCTGTTCTTGAATCCCTATGGAAAATGAGAATTAAGCTTTGTTTGGCTAAATTTTTTGACATTCAAAAGTATTTTTTATGAGTTTAGAAAATGAGACTAACCTATTTGATCTATTTTCTGAAAGTGTTTTCAGGTAAGTTGAAGTTGAAAAAAATTGAAAAATAAAAAGCCCCAAATTATAATTTTTCAAAATAGGTTTTTGCCAAACTATTTTTACATAATATGGAAATGTGTTTTCTTTTTATTTCTCAAATATATCCCTTCATATTTTTTAAAGTCCAACATTGTCCTCAAATTTTTTTAAAGCTCAACATTGCCCAACATAGGCCAAACAGTTAATGACTTTTATTCAAGAGCAATTCTAACCAAAATTTTACTGGTAAAAACTCTATAGCTTAAAATTAAAATTTCACAATTAGGTCAAACAGAACCTTACTCATGAAATTTGTTATTAAAATAATAGAGTTTCAAGCATTAAATACAAGTATTAAATAAAACCATAGCGTATGAGAATTACATGTAAAATCATAATGTTGTTTTCTAGTTACTGGATGTGCATTGATTACCATAACCCATTTTTTTGTTGTTAGATGTTCCCATATGAGTAATGATCACAATTATACTCTTATTAATATATTTTCTAGTTTTTACATCATAAATGTTCAAAACACCACCTTTAATTTTATATCTTAAAGCACATTTGAAAACTACTAATAAATATTTTAAATCTATTTGAAAACTACTAATAAATATTTTAAATCCACTGTGACCAACAATAAATAGAGAGTATTCATATAAAATAATTGCAAACGTTAAATAAAGACGTGAATGATTATAAAACTCTTTTGAAACATCATTCTTTTCCTCTACAATTCTAATAAAACTTTATATAATATTATTTTTATAGGCTTTTATATTTTTAATTTTAAGATTTTAGTACATATCTAAGAACTAAGAGTTTAAAAACAACTTTTAAGATTTATAATCCCTTTCACTTAGTGTGGTGATTAAAAATTAATCCTCATCCCATGTCTCATCCCTCATTATATTTCTCATTACAATATTCTCCCTATTTGAAATAAGAGAGGAACGAGTACTTACAAAATTCATTTCATTGTCATCCCTAGTATACACCTTCATTTTCTTATTCTATTTTTCTCTTTTTTCTGTTTGTTTAATAAGAATAATACAAATTTTTTTTTTTTTTTAACGTACTTCTCTCTTCATTTACAAATTTTCCCTCCCACCACCAGATTCTAAACCAAATTAGTTGCAACTCTATATAGAGCTTGTTGATCAATTTTCCTTTTTCCTTTTTCCTTTTTCCTTTTCCTGAAATAAACTTCTCGTTGCAGAAAACACAAAAACTGTGTAGTGTAAGGAAGATATTTTCCGCCCAATAGATAAAAAGTTGCTTTTAATGCTTTTGCAATCTACTTCGTTAGCGAATAATTAGCTTTCCTACTAACAAACTTTAAGTATATATGATCGATTTTCAAAAAATTAATTTTTTTTCTTAAAAAACTAAAAACTATATTCTTTTCGTTTGCTAAAACTAATAACAAAGACACTAAGATTCAAAATATATTCGATAAAATATCTTTATTATAGTTCAGTATCCATGTATAGGAGACACGTTCATTAAGGATTCATGTACCATGTCTTTACATTAAATATCCTACGTTGGATCCATGATCTGTGTACTGAGGATATCCATTATAGTCTATAGATCTATGGATTATGCCTAAAAGCTTAAGGGGGGGAAAAAAAAAAAAAAACTTCAACTTGTGACATATAATCCAAGAAATTGCATATAAAATTTTCTTGTCACGAACAGACAAACTCCCTTTAATGCGCTCATACGTAAGACTATGTGATATGCTGATTCATCCACCACGCTACCTATTTCACTGTCAGCATATGCTTTATTCATGCAATGCACATGCTTCCACTCATGTTGTCTTGTGGGCCAGTCTATTGACTCCATGTAAATTGGTCATAATTTTTGTTTTTGAATGAATCGGAACACTTTAAATAGCTTTTCGGGTTTATATTAAAATCTAAATTTTAAAATACATAACTTCGTATGAAATGGTTCAATTTAATTAGGTCAAAACCTTGGTTAACTCAAATATAAAAAGTAAGTAAGTCTTTTATACACGTATCAAACACTTTATCACAAGATTGACCTCTTAAAGTCTAATCACAATGTTATTTTCTCTATTCATTGTTTTTCGTTTCTTTTTTAGCTATAATTTTCCTTCCACGTCTTTTATTTTTCGGTTCATATTTTGAATTCGCTTTATCTCTACATTCTCTCTTATCAAGGCTTCAATAGAGCAAGAGTATTATTATATAACATTTTATTGTTACACCAATTTATCACCTCCTATATGACAACTTAATTGACATTTTAGAAGGTGATAAATTAATAAAAAAATAAAATAAAATGGTATCTTACAATATTACTCATCAAGAAAATGGTATATAATACTAAGTATATATAGTAATGTATTAATCTTTCTAATTCTGTCTTTCACTATTTGTACTTATTAGATGTTTTGCGTAGATCATGACTAAGCTGAGAGATAAGTTTATTTTTGGTAATAAATCTCGATCACATATCGATTATAAATTAATTAACACCTTCATTAGACATGGCCTGCATAGGCAAGCATGACAATAACATTTCTTGCACTGACAAAATTAAGCTCAGAGGAGTTTTCTTGGGGACGGTATCAATAGTCTTAGACAATTTGACCAACTTTAACATAGCGTTTGAGTTGCACTTTTAAAAGAAAGGAGAGGAAATGGAGGAATTAAAAAAAAAAAATTATTTTGTTTGGACTTATTTTTGAAAGGCGAGAAAGATTGTGACATGATTAAAAATCCTTCACTGTGAGACTTTTTAATCCTTTCAATTGGGTTTTTGTGAAGGGAAATAAAAATTTAGTGAGCTGTGAAATGTTTTAATTGTTTCTAAAATTTATATAGAATTTTATTTATATTTTTTACGTAATAATGAATATAAAAAGTAATGTTTTACTTAAAATTATTTTAATTTTCTTATCTTCTTTCATCTAAATAAAAAATTACAAAATCGTTTCCTTGCCTTTCTCTTATGTATATTTCCTTTCCTCACTTTCCCTTGCCTTGTCAAATCCAAACATAGTGTAAGGCTCACAAATCATTCGGTCATTGTCATGCATTCAACCGTTGGCATAAGTTTGCGTGTTTTAGAGATAATATTTTTATTATCCACGGCGATTTTGTTGTCCCTTGTATAGTAAAAATTTGTTAATGTACGGGACCACTCTGATGACATAAATTATTTTCACACTTCTACTAACTAACTTTTTCATGTTCGAGAAGCTTGTATCACTTTTCTCTTTATTGTTTTTTTCATAACAATTAACCAACTTTAGGTCAGATAGTAATAAAATCCTCTTAATACTGTAGATCCCGTAATATAGTTGAGTGTTTTAATATATAGTTCAAATTAATCAAGTATTAGATATTATTTATGACATAAAAAATATAAGTTTAAATTTAAATTTTTTAACCATAATAAATTATTATTTAACCAATTCCACTCAACCTTTGCAAGTCCACTTTTATCTTTATGTTTTAGGAGATCATAGCATCAAGTATTCCTCATTCTTTAATTAATAAGCAAATACAATAGACTAATTGCAACTTGTTAAGAGGCAAATAAGGGTGTGGAAATTGAGAACGCTTTGAAACTATAGAAAGAAGAGGTGGAAGAACATAATATTTTTTCTGGTGGTATATTTGTTACTCGTTTTGAGTGTGAGAGGTTACGAATTTGAGTTTTGATAGTTACATCTTAATATTTGTTGTACGGCTTTAGAGCCTTTTTTGAATAAAAAATAATAATAATAATGATATTTTTTGGCAGGTGCTTGGGCAACCAATTTTTGTTTGCAGCCACCTCTTCAAGCTCATTTGCTTAAACTGTTAAAAATCATAAGTTTCTATCTTAAAATCAATTGGTACCAAGTGAAACAGTCTAAAATTTTATAAGGTGGTCTTGAACTTTATGTTTTTCCGATGTAGAAAAGTATATATTCTAATATTCTCTCTCACGTATGACCTGATTTGAGAGGAGTCATACGTAAAAGATTGAACATATGAGAACCCAATTTTTGGAAGGGTCACATGTGGAAGATTGGAATCATGTGGACCTAATTTTGAGATGGGTCACACATGAAATATTAAACACACATGAGACACACGTGACAGATAGAAGATGGATTGAATATGACACACGCGAAAGATTGAACACAAGTGGACCTGATATAAGATGGGTCACACGCGAATGAATATGACTGGACTAAGTGCTCAACTCTGATACCGTGTTAAGAATCATAAGTTTCTATTTTAAAACCAATTGGTGTTCAGATAGAAACTTAGTTATCTTAATATGGTATCAGAGTTACCATCCTAGTAGCTTGTGTCATTGTTCTTTCATTATTCCCACCACCATCGTTGCCATTGTCGATTGTCTAGGCATCCGAGTATCCGGTAGCCATCGTCATGTGTGTCTTTAACTGTGGTCCTTTGATTGTACATTTTCTCTCATTATGTGGTAAGAAGATGTTCTCTTCTTCCTCAATCATCCCTTCTGGCATTGAAGCGTCCAATTGTAGTTGTCATTGTATGCCTTCAGTCATGGTCTTAATCATATCTTCTTTCTCATGATGTTGTAAGAAGACATTATCTTCTTTCTCATGATGTTGTAAGAAGACATTATCTTCTTCCTCAGTCTTCTCTTGTCTCGGTGTATCGAGTATCCATTATCGTCGTCGTTGTGTGCCTTTAGCTATGGTCCTTTGATTCCGTTTTGGTTTGATTCTAACTCCAAACGGATGTTCTTTTGGCTACTTTGATCAATGCGTTCAAGATGTTTCAGCAATTATCAGTTATCAAACTCAAGTTGCTTTAAATTCACCATACTTGAGTTTGAGGGGGCTGTTGAAATATAATAGATTTTAATATTATTCCTTATTTAATGACACTAGTTTAGGCAATAGTCCAAACTTAGGTATTATTTTTTTTTTCCTTATTAGACTAGATTTCAGGTTTTCGTATTGAATTCTATTTATAATTAGCCTTGTTCTTATTCTTGGTCACCAAGTTATGATGTCTATAAATAGGCACTCTCATATTGTATTTTAGAACATCAAGAATTCAACATGTATTCATTATATCTCTCTGTTCTAGAGTCACCGTTGGTGGTGACTCTTAGTGTCTTCAATCAATATATTTTTTTTTCATATTTTTATCTTTTCTTTTTATTTTAATATGGTATCAGAGTTTCTTTGTGCTACTGTTTTTACCTTTGCGAAGTGTAACAACAGTATTTTTAACTCAAGTACCCTTATGAAGGATCAAATCTATCATAGGATTTTAATGGACATTCATTTTCGAGTTTAAGGTCTCAAGGGGTTCAAAGACTACCTTTAATCAAAGCATTGGTAGATCTTGGGAACTAAGATTGATGTACTCTTTCTAGATTTTTTTTTTTTTTAATGCCCTTTGATGCGGATTTCTAATTTCTCTTTTGTGTAGTTTTGATTTTGAAATGAGTAGAATATTTGCTCGTATAGCAAATTGTTAGAAAAATAAGGACGCACACACAAAGAAAGCACAAATCACAGCGGAAACAATACATATTATTTAATGTGGTTCGGTTCTCTATTTATATCCACGATCCAAAATTAGAAAATCAAATATTTAGTAACAATAGTTACAATGCAATGGATCTTTTGCAACTGATCTTTTGCACAAAAAAAAAAAAAAGGTTCAAACCCTCCCTCACATGACTTTATGAACAAAAAAGTCTAAACCCTCGCTTTTAGGACTTTATGTACAAAAAAAGTCTAAACTCTCCTATACTCATTTTTTTCTAACAAAAGAATGAAAAACTATCATCAATCAATGGCTCACTCACCTACACCCCCAGTAGACTTGGGATTGGACACCAAAAACCCAATAAAAAGAGGTGAAAGAACAAGGAGGGAAAACAAGTGCCCAAATGCCCTATTTTTAATGTTGCCTTCCATCACTGCGAAGCATTGGCGGGGCCATATGACTCTCAGGGGCACCCCCTTAAAATTTGGATTTTTTTAATAAAAAAATTCAAATTAGAAATGGCACCAAAATGGGTACAAGGGTAGCTAAGTATTTGCAGTAACTCAAGTGATATGTTGATGTTCCATTTATATATATATATAGGAAAGTTAGACTTTTAAAGTATGAGAAAGACTTTCACAATGTTTAGACTAGCCAAAATGGAGTGAATGGATTGGTTTGAGAGATTAAAAAATTTGTTCTCTTATCTAAATTGAAAAGGTTTATAAAAAATTGATAAAAAGAGACTATCAAAATATCCAAAAGATTGATAAGAAAATTGCACAATTTTCATAAAAAAATTTATATGCAAATGATTTCTCCCGAATCTTGAAAACTGACTTTAACACTATAGTATATTCTTTAACCCCGGTGCCTGATTCTACTATTGTGAAGTTCAGCTAAACACGATAAAGTAGGTTTAAAAAATTTCCTTTTGAGAGTACATAAATGTTCTCTTATTTGTCGGTAAAGTACATAAATGTTAAAACCCGTAGTGTGAAAAGATGCTAATTAAGTCATCAATTTAATCATCCATCTTCTGAATTAAAATAAGCATCCTTAGCTACCGTGGTCATTGTCATGGTAGAGTGAAAATGACATCATTAGATAAGCTAAAATGCTTTCTAGATCCGAATCCTTAGCATCTAAGAGTAAAGACATAACACTTAACAATATGGTGGTATTAGAACAATTTAGGGTCTGTTAGGTAAAATTTTAAACACTTAAAAATATTTTTTTTTAATTTAAAATTTTAAATTAATATCTTTTACTTATTTTTTAAAGAGTATTTAAATAAAAGTTTAAGTTAAAAAAAACTAAAAGATAAGAAGCACCAAATTAGAGTTATTTTTTCTTAAAAAAAACTTTGACGATACTGTTTTTAAAAAATATATTATTTTATATTTTTGAAAAATCTAACATTGCCCTTAAAACCTAAAATTTCACAATTAGGCTAAATAGAACTTCAAGTCATAAAAAATCAAATTAAGAGCAAAATTTATGAAATGCTAAGTCTCATTTTAAATTTTATCATATATCATCTCTTACATTATTTTTTGTGATAAATTATTTTTATGATTCAAACTTAAAATTTTTAATTGCACAATAATTACTATTCTGATGTGAATCCTCTTACCAATAAATAAGATAGGATTTTTCACACAAAATTCATTTCTTACTGGCATAAAAGTTATGGATTAGTATATTATCACCTTGGAGGCAGTATCTTCGTTAAAATGGAGGATCCATTTAAGGGTTTATGGCATATTCACTATGGATCCATGAATTATCCTCTTAAAGCTAAGATACAGGATAAAACTTGACCCACACCCCCCATCACAACAGTTAGAATATCCACAACACCCCACCTCAACCACACCACCACCCCCTCTGTATAAGTCGACGTCTTAACCTGACTTCCTGAGCTCAGTTGATTGTTAAAGAAAATGAAAGAGAAAATTCCAAATTCCACCTCAAATCCGAATTTATATGGATATGCTAACTCATGCTTACACGCAAAACCTAACTAATCTAATTTCCAATCACATTTTAATACTTTCTCTAATGACGAGGAGTTCGTTTTAAATAAAATCATATTAAATTTATTTTAAAATTATAAATTTTTTGTTAAGTGTGTGCTCTAACACATAAAATAGTTAATAGACGATCAATATTTATAATAAAAGAATATAAGTTTTAATTCTTTTTTTTTTTTTTGCAAAGTAAATAAGTATATTCATTTCATTTCAACAAATCTAAAACAAAACAAAAGTTTTTAGATATCCTACCTATCTGATCAACACTTTAATAATTCACTTTTTACATATATTTCTATTTAATTCACTACTCTTGAAACTATAATGAAGACGAATTTTATATTCACGATAGCCAGAATTCTAACTAAAAGCTACTCTTCCGAAAGTACACCATTTCCATGAATTCTGTAATTCCTTTCAGCCCAAACATGATATATGATAGAATCAACCAAAACTCCGGTAAGTACAGCTTGAAAGGCTAGACTCCTCACAAAAGTTAGAACTCCACATAGTAATGTTATCCCAAATATTGATCGTGCTATTAATCAATCACATACTCACTCCCTCTTTCCAAATCCTCGTGCTGAAACTACATTAAAAGAAAAGATAGTCTTTATCCTCTAACACTATATGCAAAACTCATTCAAATTTTTTTAGTCATCATAAATTCCTATTCGAACACTTGATCCAACCTTATAACATTTATTTATGTATTGTATTAAGGCTATTTTTAATGGGAGTTCTAAAATATAAAACTTTTAAAATTTAAGTGCTTTTAGAATCTCGGGACTCTAAAAGTAATACTATTTATGACAAAAGTACGTAAGCTCCATTATTTTTAGCTTAAAAATATCAAAATAGAGCTCTGGATTCTAAAAATATCAACAAATTTGTTAAAGAAAATAGAGCCCGGAGCTCTATTTTGATATTTTTTATACCAAAAGTAGTAGACCCTACTTACTTTTATCATAAATAATATTACTTTTAAAATCTTGAAGCTCTAAAAATATCCAAATTTAAAAAATTTACTTTTAGATCTCCTATTAAAAATATCATAATATTTTCTTTTTATATAAATAAAATAAAATTATAATCCAAATTTAGAACTAATAATTATAATAAATTATTATCTGATTAAGTGTGTCAAAGCAACGCTTTTCATACATACACAAACGTCACGCAAGGCAATCATACTCCCATATAAAAATGATATTTTGCTAGCTGGGGTGCAACAGGGAGTCACACCTGCAAACGTCAGGTGGGGTATGCCCATAATGCCTCGAAAAACTTGCTCCAATCATCCAATATTCTGTTCACCATCCCCTCCCACAAATTAAGTTTGGATAGGATAATTTTCCTATGTCTTCTCCATCTTGGTGGGTGAATTTTTTATGTCCCTCTTTTGCTTCTCTTTTTATACACAAATTTAAAATATTTTATTAATAAAAAATAAATATTTTTAAAAATTAAAATTATAGTGTTTCAAACAAAATATACTAATGCATTTTAGTAATTTCTAAAAGAATTAATGGGATTAATAAAAATCATAATTGTTACAGCTCCAACAGTTAAATACGTTTCTATTTTCTACAATATCTATCTCTAATCCCTAACAAACCTTATCCCTGTCCTCTTGGGACACTCATTGGCTTCTTGCCTAGTCTTCCTAAAGCTAATACTTTATGCTAATAATAATAATAAGAAGAAATTGGTATCTATATTCAGAAATAAAATATGCTTTATGCTTACGTGTGAGTTGGGCACGGTATTAATTTGTATAGTCACCATCATTTTTTTTTTTTTTTTTGTCATTAGTATAGTCACCATCATTGAGTGACTTTATTTGCATTGCTTTGTCCTTTTGGAACGCCATCTGTAATAGACAAAAACAAAAATAAAAAGAAAGTTTGGTTTGACATTTTCATCTAGTCTTCCAAATATTAGTAATTAAGCAGTTATCTTATATCCTATTTTTTGTGAATTGATTATGCCATTGACTAAAAAAAAAAAATTGATTATGACAAAAAAAAAGATGAAAAATTTACTAATAGTTAAACAATTTAAGGAAAATTATTAGAGTTTAAGATTTTTCACCAAATTTAACTATATTAGTCCTTTTTAAACTATTTGACAATCTCAAAGAGTTGAACCTTTCACTTTTGCAAATCTCATAGTACTTTTTCTCTTGTCAATTTTTTGTCAAAATAGATAAATACAAATATACACACAGACATACACACACATATATATATATATATTACAGAATTTTTATAATCTAATAGAAATATTATCCTTTTGAGTGCAAAGATTATCACTCTTTCATTTTTTATATTTTCTACCTTTCAAAGGCCATCCACATAGGAGAAGAATTATAATTTTCATAAAAAAAATTGATCATAAACTTTTGGAACACCCCCACTAGACTATTATTTTGTTGCTATTAATAACATGGTTACCATTATTTTGCAAACCACTTCTTTATTTGGCCCCTTTTCTATAAACTACCGTCCATATAGATATAATACAAAAATTTTATAACCTAATAGAAATATTATCGTCTCGCGTGCAAAGATCTATCACTCTTGCATTTTTTTATATTTTTAACTTTTCCAAGTCCACCCATATAGGAGAAATAATTTCTATAACAAATTTGCTCATAAACTTTTGGACCTCCCCATTAGACTATTATTTTGTTGCTATTCAATAATATGGTTGCCATTATTTTGCAAACCAAATTTATATAGAAAAAAAGGCCATCTATAAGATTGGCTTGAAAATCCATCCCAATTTCATTTGTCAACCACTTCTTTATTTCTTTGACAAAAAAAAAAAAAAAAAAAAAAACCCACTTCTTTATTTGGTCCCTTTTCTGTAGACCACCACCCACATCATCATCGACATTCATCACCCCATCGAAATAAGGAAATAAAAATAAACCAAAAATAACTTATCAAAAACCTCCACCATCACTATATATATGTAGCACGAACCCCTTTATCTTCTCTCAACATATAGTTACATGAAATTAAATTTATACATAAAAAGTGAGGTAAAAAAAAAAAGGAAAAGCAAAATAAGAGTTTGGTCTTGTTTATATATAGCTGATGCTGCAATTGGGATCCTTCAATACTGTGATGGATCTCAGCAAAAATTCTTCAACTTTTTGCATTGTCAGCTTCTACCACAATAGTTGTTGTTGTTTTTCAACTTGCTGTTGCAAATACTTGCATTCATCATCATCATCAGCTGCTTTGTCTTTGTTCACTTGCTTCTTTTTGTCTTTTGGGAGTTTAATTTCAGTCCCCAAAATGGCTTCTTCTTCTTTTGACACCTTTGTTATCACACCAGCTGCTACCTATTCAATTCTCAACAAGTCTTACTTTTCTTCTTCTTCATATATTTGAAGGAAACAAGGCTTGAATTGAGCACCCTTTGCTCTCTTTTTTTCTTATTTTCCTTGTTTGCTTGCCATTTTTCTTGCTTTTTGAGCCACCCTTTCGCTCTTTTTGTTGTAAACTTTTGATCTTTTTTGTGTTCTTTTGTTTTGCTTCAAGAAAGCTAAGAAAAATGTTGTGTCTTTCATTCCCTCGGGTGTGTCATCAGGACATGATGATGACTAATGCTGTTCATGCATCTTCAAGAATTTTGCCTTCTTTGCAGATTTATGGAAGGTAAATGTTGTTTTTAGTTCAAGAATTAAATTGGGTTTGGTTTTGATTTTTATTTTATGTATGCAATTGCTGTTTTAGATAATGGATTCAGATAATTCTTAATAATTTAATTGCACTTGCTTTATATAAAGTTTTTATCTTGGTTGTTAGTAGAAATTTGTTCTATTTTATTTGAAAAAATTGTTCTTTTGCTAATTTATGTGGTGCTAGTTTATGTGAAAATTTTATTATTTTTTGCGAATTTATATGGTGCTAGTTTATGTGAAAATTTATATGTAAAGTGTTACTACTACAATTAGGCAAACCCCAATATCCATTTTGTTCTGTACGATCATCAGGTATAACTTTGATGGTCGTGGTGGATGTTGGAATGAGAATGAGAAAGAGACGAGGGACAAATTGACTGCTATATCAACCAACAAGGCAACATCCAAGAACAGGAGGTTGAGCATTTCACCTCTGGCTTCTTCTCCTCCTTCTGCTCTGGCAGAAACCGAAAATTCCTCTAAAGCCATTTTGTATCAGGAGGTTGGGATTATTTCTCATGTTAACTATGGTATTTGGTGGATTTTTGCTTTTCTTGTAACACAAAGTTTATGTCACGAATCTATTGTAGCACAAAGTTTATGTCACGGATCTATCTAGAATGCTATTGTTGCTTTCAGTTACTCTAAGTTAGCAGTTTGCGTAGTTGTTGTAAATTTAGATTTTTATACAGGTAGTTTGTTATGACTTTTTAAGGTTAAAAGCTTGATGAATGATACTCCATTTTCCAGGTTCTTAATGCTGCTAGGGAGAAGTTTACCGAGGAGATATCTTTCCAGTCTAAGAACAAAGATATATCCCTTGCAAAGGTATTATCTGTTTCTTGTTGTGCTCTTTTTGCCAAGAGAATTTACCTGCCAATCGGTTATTACTGGCTTTCCTTGTTGATTCTTGTTCGGTAGTGCATAATGAGACATATTAATTTATAGTTTCCGGTTTCATAGCTTTGGCGTTTTCTTATCTGACTAATAGCCATACCAAGTGGCCATTTGTTAGTTTATGAGCGGAGGGAATACCGTTAGTGATTACAAGGACTCACTAAAAATTGCAATCTATATTTCCGGTTTTGTCGCTTTGGCATTTCTTTTCCCTTGTCGTACGTAAATAATTGCCAGGATCACATTTCTGTTTGTTAGTCTGCTAGTAGCGCCAATGAAGTTCTCATATATCATGATCTAGAAGTACGATTTTCAGTTCTTTCATTCTGTTCATTGGTCCACGTGTCTTTTGCTGTGCTCTCGGAAACTTATTTGAGACATGTTTAGGCATTGCTTTATATTGCTGCTGAGGATGAGGCATTTATGGCGTTCAATCGGGAGATGGATGCTCGTTCATTCCAAAATGAAAGGAAAGATGCTTCATTGCCAACTGATGCCCATGAATGGGACTCTGTGGACTTTATGCCGCTAGCTGGAAAGAATATAAATGAGTGGTTGGCCGAGTTAGATGCCATTGCAAAGGAGGTGGAAGCAGAGCTAGTCCCAAGAGAAATAGGATGCTATTTGGTTGAAGTTTTGGATGCAGTGAATGTAGTTCTTTTCGAGTCTAGAGGTTTCAAGAGATCACTTGTTCCACTAGATTCAAAGTGTGCATACTTGCACTCAGTATTAAGTTCTGGATGCTGCAGCGGTACTACTATATTCACTGGTCTCTTTACATTTCATATCCCGAACCTTTAAAATTTTTGTAAAGTCTTGCTAACTCACCTGGTGGTTACTTTATCGGCAGCAATTTTGCTTAGCATTATCTATATCGAGGTTTGTCGAAGACTTAATCTGACTATTCTGGGATCTCGAGTTGGGGAAGAGTTTTTGATATGGCCCCAAACAGGGTATCCTGAGGTACTTCTCCTCCATATATCCAACTTCATATAGCCTTATGTTGTAATTCATCCTGAACTTCCATATTTCATGTCACATGTAAAATGGAGTCTGAAACGATTACGATCTGGCCGCATTGCAGGAGTTATTCAAGGTAACTTCTGGAAACAGCTTGTTTAAGGTTGTTAATGGGAAATGTGTGGAAGACCCCAGATCGAAGGCCTCGGACATAAATAGTGAATCACTCTCAGGGCTCGACATTGCAACAAATCGAGATATTATTGGCATTGCTTTGGCAAATTTGATTGTAAGTTCTGTCCTTCAATCTGTACTGCCTAACATAATTCTTATATTTATCGTCGACTATGCTGCAACCATTCTTATTTGTATTAGAGGGTACTTTAGTTTTTCCAAACCAAAATTACTAGTTGAAAGGAAAGAAACTATAATTATGCAGAGGCTTCATTGGAAACGTGCCTCAAGATCAAATCGTGGATTAATGCTGACTTCTCCACTTAGATCTGTTCACAATACCGATGACAATTTTGGCAATAATGATGGTTCAAAGGTTCCTCTGTTACGGCCTCAAGATCTGAGGTACTTATCGCTTACTCCCTCGTGCTTTAGTTACCATTGTTGTGATGTGATTCCTGATTGTGTAGGTGCCTATTTTGTCTTGTCCCTACAGGTTCAAGATGCTAATATTGCAGATTGGCATGAGAAAGGGGGCGAATTGTGAACTTTGGACACTTAACCATTTTCTAACATGTCATCATACAATTTTCTGCAGAGACTTGATACTTGAATCTAAACTTATGGTCCTCTCCAATACAAAGAAAAGAAAAGTAAAAAAGAAAAAGAAAAGAAAAGAAGAAGAAGAAAGAAGGAAAGAAGGAAAAAGAAATTCAAAACTAATGGCAATATTCAAACACTAAAGATCATTAGGTTCTTCAAAGTTTTAATCTTAACTTCTTGTTTATGTTATAGTCTTATCATGCTTTTGCTGGTCAATGTATATCTCTATAATTCACAACTTGACAAATAAGAAGTATAACTAGCATAGTAAAACAGACCATTTTACTTCTTTTTTGGTAACCAGTCTCGTGAATGTAGTTGATGGCAGGAAAGTTGTTAAAGGTTGGCCAACTACTTGTTTCTGCTAATTGTTCTATTTCTCTCTCTCTTTGAAAATCTCTCATCTCATTTATTCTAATTTTTCATCTTGATCCTCATTCTCGTTCTGCCTGGGCACATATCTCATGGATTAGTAATCCATTTTACTCAAATGTGGACATATTTGGGCTAGGTTTTTAAACATGTTTGGAAGAGTTTATCGGGAAAGGATGATCTATATCGAGGACAATGCGTCCTAGGATATGTATTATCTTACTATCATTATTTCTTTCACATTCATCGTTCAACATGAAAGAGTGCTGATTTTATGTTGAATTCTTTGACATAACTTCATTTTGCATAGCTAATGAGAAATCAAATTTGTCAATTATATGTTGGCTTTCATTTTTATTCCCTGAAAGCTGTTTCTCTTGCCTTCTGGAACTTGGTCTGTGAAATACTTATCATCGAGAAATCTGTGCCAATATGTAGCACCATCTTGACAGATATTTTACTTTTTGCTGAGGTAAATAGATAGTTTGAATGACATTTTATTTGGAATTTTTATACTACTTTCTAGGCTGGCTATTATAGCTTCAGAAAGATTGCTGGTTCTGCAACCACATAACTGGGCTTTGAGAAGAGATCATGGGATGATGTTGTATTATAGTAGGTATGAAGAATCTCGGAAATATGTTGCATTTACTCTTCTGAAGTTTGCCTTTTGAGCACTTCTTGTTCTAAATTTTGACAAATACAGGGACTATGAGGAGGCTGTTCAGGAGCTTAGCATATGCATGGCCTTTGCCCCGGAAGAAGAGGCAGAAATTTTAGAACCTTTTGTTGAGAAATTACACCTATTGCGGCTTGAAGAATCATGGAAATCTTTCGGGCAGAAGGGTCGGCTAACAATTCCTTGACTTGTTTGTAACCTTTAAGCAGTCTTTTATAAATCTTTAGCACTAAAAGCATAGTTAATGGACCTTCGCGTCTTAACCCTTGTAAATATTGGCTTGAACCATGTCTGAGTTTCATGGTCTTTACAGTCTGTTTTCTTGTATAGACAACCTTGTAACAGTGCTTAATCGCTGTCGTATCTGAAGGTAAGCTGCTGTCAAATGTGACTCTTCCTTGTTAGGTGCTGATAGACAAAATAAACAGATGGTTGCGCGTATGCATTTTTTTGCATTGCGTGATACATCTGCTACACAATCTCGAGCGGAGAGTTGATTTCCTAATGGCTATGAACTGTTTTCTTAGGATATATACATGAGAAATAAGGAGCTTTTGGATATATATTAGTGGAGTCAACTCAAGTACTCAACCCATATGGATGATGAAGTTCAGCAACATCTGCACTGGTAAGTGCAGATAAATTAGAGGTCATTGTTGGGAATTTAGTGTTGATGCATTTTAGCATGATAGTGGCATAAGATGAGGTAGTAAGTGTTGTGTTAAAGCTTTATCAAAGGTGCACCCTGCTAAAGACAGTACTTGGGCTTGTTTGGTCTGGCTTTTGTAGCTTGCAAGTGGGGGTGGTGCAGATTGAGGTAGAATTGTTCGAGATGATTTAACATTATAGCGACTATTAGACGTGTGAAGGTATGAAAATTGTACATTGTAAGAGGGATAAAGATAAGAGATATTTTTCAACATGAATGAATTTTTACTATCAATTCATATAGTTACTAAAGAAATTTGATTTTTTTTTAATTTTATACGTAAATAAAGTTTTGTATATCGAGTTGTTATGACGTGCCTTACCTTTCTTAATGATAAGGTACAGAAGGGAAAGAAAAGGGCACTTTATAGTGGGGTAGCATTAGTTCATGCAGTGTTGGATACGAGTTGGCACAATCATCTTCTGCTCAATGCTGATTTAGAGTTGATAAGTTTTGGCTATATATGGGTCGCTTGTTAGGTATAGTGGTGCGTGATGGGACCTTTAGTTACTATATCCTCATTGCCTCTTCATTCATTTTGAAATACATCACGATAAGCGTATGGATAAAAGTGGAGTGCGAAATTGGACTCTCTCCTAATTTTATTCCCGCACTACGAAAATAAGAGGTGAGATTTAAATCACCTGATTAAATCTCGATTATTTATTTTAAAAATTAATTTTTCAAAAAGAAAAAGAAAAGGTAGAAATTAGAATTCCACATCTAGGTATGAGGAAAAGCCAAGAACATTAACATTTCTTAATTTAGTAGAGAAACGTATATTTCATGTGTAAATAATTAGAGACTATAAATATGATGGTTACAATTTGCTCGAATTCTATTGTTCTTTTCTAAACAGTTGAATTAATCTTGAGTTAGTAAAATACTTTATTGGTAGTTAATATTGTCTTTACATTTTTCTTTGATCAAAATTACAAGAATATGCAATTATCACATAATTGATTTGTGTTAACTGTAAATTTTAAAAAAAGTGGCAAGTGTAGCTATTTAGTTGTTGACTTTTAGAAAGAAAAAAAAAAGAAAAAAGAATCACACTTTAGAATTCAATTCCAAATCAAAGTTTTAATATAATTTCTTAGATTTTCTCAATAAACTATAATTTTAGGAAATTTCAAGATATTTTTGTTCGACGAGCCCAGACAAACCCATCATGAAATTTATTTTGCTGTTTGGTGCTCTCTGAGAGGCCCATGGATAAAGAGGTTGGAATTTCAGCACTTGGACTGTGCGAACCCTACTAGATGTGCTTGGCCAGAAGATTTTGATCTACTTGGAGTGGCCCTATGCTATTTTTGTCCTGAATCTATATCCTCCATCATAATTATGCAAGAGGGTGGTGTTCTTTCCTCCTTGTGATGTGGCTATCAGTTTTTTTTTTTCGTTTAAAACAAACCCCTCTCAAACCTACATTCACCCCATAAGCTTCGAATCTTAGTCTACCAACTGACAGGAGGACTAACTATCACTAAACTATTCCTAAATCTCGAAGTGGCTATCAATTGTGTTCTAATCATTCTTTTGGTGTGGCAGCTGCTTTTGTGCTTTTCCACTGACTTTGATGTCCACAATGGTTGTCAAAGGGAGGTTGAGATCGGAGTAACCTTTGTGAGATAAGTGTAATTGTATTTTGGAAAACAAGTTTGCAATGACAAAGACAAGTTTAAAAAAAAAAAAAATCTTATAAGAAGACAACAATTAATGATTTTGGGATGATAGATCAGTTCTCTAGAATGTATATGATTTGGATTGAACAATATACGCAAATTAAATTATACTATAAGTATATTAAATGACTATCTCATCTAACAGTTTAAGTCATTAGAGAGAAATTTATTATATTATATATTATATTCCACTTGACTTACAAGTATAGGTAGAGGTAGTTTATTTTATTTTATTTTATTTTTGTGGCTATAAATTTTGGATTTAGGACCTTTTAACTCCTAGGTTCTAATACCATGTTAAACAACTATCTCATCTAAAAGTTTAAGTTGTTAAAAAGAGATTTATTATATTATTTATTATTTTCAACAAAGTACTAATCTTGAGTAGTTAAGTTCAAAAAACTTATTAAAGCATGACTTATCAGCCAAAAAAAAAGTCATCCCATTTTATGGGATAATCATATACCTCTGCCCTCGGCTATGAATGGATTTCACGGAAGTGTGAGACCCCCATTAGAGTTTGTTATGTAACCTTATCTCGTACCTTTGTAAGAGATTGTTTTTATTAGGGGCAGATCTATGTAGTGTGGGAGGGGGGCCAACAAATTAAATTTTTAAAAAAATATCTATGTAGTATCGTTAAAAAAAATTATCGACCCCCCAATTTTTAAAAATTTCTTTATAGTATCATTAAAAAAATATTTTACCCCCCCAATATTAAATTCCTAAATCCGTCTCTGGTTTTCATCCATGAATGACTTAAATAGCTATTAATTCTTATTTCTCCATAGAAAACAACAGGTAGAATATGGAAACTTTGTAAAATTAAGGAAAATGTCATGCAACAGATTTGTGTCTATATCATTTTTACCCATTCATCACGATTCACGACATGATAGTATTGGTAATCGGAGCCTCTAAATTTAGACATTGGTTAGGCCCCCTTTGCCATTAATGTCAATTTATTTTGGGTAAAAGATTTTTATAATCACTAAACTATCTTTTAAGTTCTGTTTTGGCTGCTGTACAATTATTTTTAATTCTATTTTGACCATTCAATTATTAATTGAGTCTCATTTTAGCTATTCATTCTATTTTTCTGTTAAAATAGATTAATTGTTAAGGTCAAATTATAAAATCAACAAAATTAATTATATTTTTGCTACTAAATGAAACTTATTTGCAAAAAGCGTATTACGAAGTTGGAATCTCTCCTAATCTCATTTTCTCTTTTTAAGAAAGCGCACTACGAATAAAAGAGCGTTGTGAAGCAAGAGATGAGATCTAAACCAATTAATACTACCAGATTAAATCTCAATTATTTATTTTAAAAATCTCTTCTTCAAAAAGTAAAAGAAAGGGAAGAAATTAGCATTTCACATCTAGTTACGAGGATAGGGTGCAACAAGCGAGTATAAAAAATAAAAATACATAAATTATTAATAGATTTGGAGATGCTCATGCGTGGGTCGATACAAAGAGAAAAATAAGGAGGAATAATCAAATATAATTATAAGTACAGTAACTTATATGTAGGTTCAAGATTTTTAAGGTGATCAACGAAAAAATGGTTTTAGAATTCTTAGATCCCATAGTCAAGTTAGAGAACCAATTACAAAAAAATTGTATCATCATATTGTCCCCTCTATCATAGCATAAAAATAATTTTTTTTCAAGGCTGCAAAAAAAATAATTAATAGTCTAATTAATTACGAATTGAGACTAGAAATATGATGGTTGCAAGTTGCTCAAATTCTATTCTACTTTTCTAAACGTTTGAATTAATTTTGAGTTAGTAAAATACTTTACTGGTTGTTATTGTTGTCTTCACATTTTTCTTTGATCAAAATTACAAGAATACTGCAATTATCACATAATTAATTTGTGTTAATTGTAAATTTAAAAAAAACTGCCAAGTATAGCCATTTTGCTATTGACCTTTAATTCAAAAAAAAAACAAAAAGAAAAACTTTAGAATTTAATTCCAAATCAAGTTTTCATGATTTACATGTCGGGTGCATGTAATTTACGTCAATTTGTTAAAAGGACTAACGGCGTCGCATACTTAAAAATACGTAACTAATTATTAAAATGTTACAGAGCCCAAAGATAAGGGACCATTTCGATAATTTACTCTTTTCTCAATAATCAATGAATTCTGGGAGCTTTAATGATTTTTGTTTGGTGAGCCCAGACGAGGCCATCATGAAATTTATTATGTTGTTTAGTGCTCTCAGTGAGGCCCATACAGGTTAAAATTTCAGGACTTGGACTGTATTAAGCCCAACTAGATGTGCTCGGTCAGAAAATTTTGATCTACTACTACGCGGACTTTGTTTTGGGTCTATACCTTCGTCCATCATAATTATGCAAAGTTAGAAATGGTTAATTATCTTTGGTTTGATTGACACTTTCATCCCTTATTTTTCATAATGAATTTTTTCTCACATGTTTGAATTTAATGACGCCGTTAGTCCTTCTCACGATTTCCATCCAATTTTTACCGTTAAAGTCATGTGCCGTGCACGTGTGCATTAAAAAAATTGAATTATAAAGGGCAAAATAGGCAAATCACATTTTCTCTCTTTTCTTTTTTTTGTTTTTCTTTCCTCTTCTTTTTTTTGCTGGAATGCAAGCGTGTATATTAATAGATCAAAAGTACAAAATACAAAGGATGAGTAACCAGGCTAAACATTATTGACACTCAAAGCTCTATAAATAGTCTGGTTCAAAAGAGTATGTCTAAAATTTTTAATACTATACATTATTGTTTTAACATCAAAAGAAATATAGGCGAATATTTCATCTTCAGTATGTGTACCATTGTTGTGAAGCCGACCATTTCGTTCTTTCCATATATGGAAAACAAAAGCCCCAAAAAAGAGTTTCATAACAGAAGACTGGAAAGATGAAGATGGGGCAATGCTAATGAACCAATCTTCAATGTTTTACCAAGAATTAATGTGGCGAGGTCCTTTAACAAGATTCCAACCCCTACTCCAAACTCTCTTAGTAAAAGAGCATGAACCAAACAAGTGATCATTATGCTCAGTATAAGCTCTACAGAATGTACAATAAGGGTCAGCAGTCATTCCCCATGAAAGGATTCTCCGTTTCGTAGGAAGGCGATCCAACCAATAGAGCCACAAACAAAAAACATGTTTTGAAATGTAATGGTTGAACCAAATTGAACCGTGCCAGTTTACCTCATTATAATGAGGTTTGATGAGCTCCAAAGCCCATTTCATCTTGTACTCACCAGAGGAAGAATTAACCCAGTTGTAGCACCAATTTAAAATCACATTTCTTCCTTAACACCACATTGCAGTATCTCTTAATATTACTTTCACAGACACCTTTTCCCATCCCGATTTTAAATCAGCAATCGTCATAGCATAACTTTGGCTGTTGGTGAGTAGAATCTATTTGGCTTGTTGGTGCGTAATAGCCAATTTTAAATGCTGCTATGTAACAACAATGATGCAACGCGAAAATTTTTACCTACAATCTGGATTGTTGGTGCGTAGAAACTATTTTATAATATTAATTTTGTGTTAAGGCCCCCATTCTCCACGAATTAGAGGTTAGGGTTTTGAGTGAAAAGTATTTTGGGGAAAGAAGATGAAGAGAACAAGAATAAAAGAGTAGAATATAAAGAAATCTTGAATTGTCTCTTTTGTCCTTCAAAAATTGGGATATTATGAAACATGTGCATGGCACATGACTCTAACGGTAAGAATTGGATGAAAATTGCGAGGAGGACTAATAACGTCATTAAGTTCAAATATATGGGACTAAAAGGTTCATTATAAAAGATAAAGAATGAAAGTGTCAATTAAATCAAAGATAATGGGCAATTTCTGACCTTAATTACCCTTATACAAATCACTAACATAAGAATTTTAAGTAGAGAACATGAATTGCAATTTTTTTTTTACGATTTAAGAGAGGTTGAAGACATATTAAAGATTATTACTTATAAAATTGATCTTACACTCATAACAGAGACCATACCACTAGATCAACGCCTTGTTGGTCAAGAATTGCAATTTAATGGTGCCAAATCTAACTAATCATAGGCCTATTTCTTTACATGTAACATGCATGCTTAGGCAAGTTGTTGTCGTTTACGTAGCAGAGTTAGCTTGCACCTTGTATATTAAAGGACAATTCGACCCATGAAGTTCTTGTCATGTATAGGTATGAAAAATGTCATATTTGAATTAAGGTTCATCGTATACAATTTTACTTTACATTTTTACAAAAAAATTGTATTTTTATGACTTGAATACATAACCTCTAAATTACACGAAGATCACTAATTTTATCCTTGCGTGAAGGCTACCAACGTGAACCATATTTCTAGATGCCCTCCTTTGTATTTCATCAGTGCACCTCATAGTTAGGGTTGGATCATCTCCTCTATTTTTTCCATCATCTATTAGACGAGGTGTGTTATTGGTCATGAAATTTGATATTTTTAAATCTTAACAATTCATTTTGAATTGTAGTTGTGAAAAAAGTAGTTAAAATAAATTTGAAATGAATGGTTGAGATTTTAAAAGAACAAATATGATGGCTCATAATATACCTCCTCTAACATATAAAAGAAAAAGTAAAGGAGAGAATCCAAGTCCTCTTATAGCCGGCCTAACTTGTTCGGAATTCACAAATCCGCAAGTCATTTGAGATACTTTCCTACTTAGTAGGTGTTGTGTGCGATTTGGATTTTCTCATCTACTTATGTTCTCATCTATTAGATGAGGTGTGTTATGAACTATGAGATTTGATTCTGAACCATGAGATTTGATCTTTTTAATTCTCAACTATTCATTTTAAATATATATATATATATATATATATATATATCTAACTTTGTCAAAACTAAAATTTAAAATGGATTATTGACATTTAAAAAGAACTAATCTCAAGACTTATATCACACCTCATCTAGTAGATGAGAGAATAAGTATAGGAGATGATCCGTGCCCGTGAGCTCAGTGTGGAGACCATTAATCATTTTCAGAATGGTCTATGTGATCTCAGAATGTTAGAGCTTGCGCCTGGAATTTGTCATTGACAATGATTGGCATCTGAAACGCGGTTTCTAATTTTCCTTTTTTGTTCTTCATTCATTGCTAACATCGTCTTTACTCTTTGGGTACCTTATATTTATGGTCCCTCAATTGAAGCACAAATTGGTGTGACGCCGTTTGTTAATTTCCGGCCCCAATTTTCGTCCACATATTAGTAGTTTTAGTATGAGAAGAGTACACGCTTGAAATAATGTTATTACAAAGACTAACGATATCACGCTATTATAAGGATTTACACCTCAAGTCCCACATGCGTATTCAATTTCTGAAAACCTAAAAAGAGTTCCTTCTTTCAGAGAACGCGTAAAGGGGAAAGCAAAGCTTCTTCACACCTTCAATAGTTTTCAATAGTTTTTATTTGATGCCAACTTCGAGTACTACTTGATTTTGTAGTATGAATTTACCTCTAATGGGGATCTGTAATCAGAATTTGCTAGTATTTTTAAAAAGCATAAGCCAAAAAGATAATATGTGCCCCAACTACATGTTCGTAACTCCAAATATCCGGATTCGTAACACTTTATTCTTAAATTATTTTGCTATCACCAACGTCTCTTAATTTGGATTTCCACTTATAATTTATTTCTTAAGTTTTTTTCAACCAACACCTTTGTAGAAATTGTTGTTAGAGGCTTATTTTTTCTTTTCCTCGACTTATTTAAGTTGGAAAAGGATAAGTTTATTCGTACAAGTGACACTTTTGGGGGTAAATGATTTAAGATTATCCCGCCTTTGGATTATCTGGTTTTGAATTCAGTTTGTTATATTCTATCTTATGAAAAACCACTTTGTTTGTTCTCAAATTTATTATTGATTCATTTCGATGGAAGGAAAATCAATGACCTAAAATTTCAATTTTTCCAACACTTCATGTTTTCAAAGCTTCAATTTGATCGCCTGCTCAATCAAAAGAAAGGCGGGCATTCATTGCTAGTATCTTCGTCTTATTATTTATATGTTTGGTGCTACCCCTTTTATTATTCCATATTTTGGTATTAGCCCTATTAATATTCGGGGGCAGTAATGTTTGAATGCTTTGTATTTCCAAATTTGCTACAAAATCATGTGATAGACCACAAAAGGTAATTAGGACACGAAAATTTCACTATATGTGCTTTTCAGAAAAGAGTCGACCCACTTCGGAGTGTATCTCATACTCATACTGTAATATAAGAGACTATTTTAACAACTTGAACTTGTCTATCATGTCCCTCATTCTCATTCCAAAATCCTTGTGCAAAAAAATTTGTTCCATTGTCTCCAACTTTTGGTGGAGCAAAAATGGCAACAATTGAATTCATTGGATTAACTGGAACTCTCTTACTGACATTGGCAGAGGCACATTGGAGCCAGTGGGGGCTGCAGCCCCCACTGACTCATAAAAATCGTTAAAATTTCTATGTATTTTTTTAAAAAAAATTAGATATCTATGTATTTTTAGTTAAAAAAAATTAATTAGCCCCCACTGAAAAATAAAAGTACTAGTATAGTTAAAAAATTATGAATTTTAGCCCCCACTACTCCATAAAAATGTTAAAATTTATATGTATTTTTTGAAAAAAAAATTAGATATCTATGTATTTTTAGTTAAAAAAAATTAATTAGCCCCCACTGAAAAATAAAAGTACTCGTATAGTTTAAAAATTATGGATTTTAGCCCTCATTGGTCCATAAAAACGTTAAAATTTTATGTATTTTTTGAAAAAAATACTCGTATGGTTCAAAAATTATAAATTTTAGCCCCCACTGACAAAAATTTCTGGCTCCGCCCCTGCTTACTGATTCAAAATGGGAAGGTGGATACGGCTTCAAGGATTTTGAAATCATGAATAAATCTCTTCTTGCAGGACAAGCTTGGAGATTATTGAAGAATCCATCATCCCTCACTGCCAAGATCATTCAAGGACAATATTTCCCAAATGGAAATTTCTGGAATGCAAAGAGATGGGATCCCGACCTTCCTGGGCCTTTCGAAGTTTGATCATCGATCGGGAAGGATCTTATCAAGAAAGAAGCTCTGTGGAGGATTGGAGATGGAAGAGACATAAATATATGGGAACATCCATGGGTCTCCAAACATAGAATTCTGCAGAAGCCCCACAACTGCCGTATCAACTACGTTCATGAGCTCATTTCCAATGGAACATGGAATAAGGATCTTATTGCACAGACCTTCAGCAGCGATTTATCAAAGGAAATTCTTTGCATTCCAATCGTAGGCAATGATCAGAAGGACACTCTCATTTGGCCACACACAAAGTCAGGGGCCTTTACGGTTAAAAGTGGATACAAGAGTGTCAAGAACATGGAAAGAAGGCCGCCAACAAATCACAGCTATTCATATGTCTATCCTAAGCAACTATGGAAGTCAATTTGGAACACCGAGGCGCCATAAAAAACCAATGCTTTCTTATGGAAAACATGCAGAAATATTGTTGCTACGGAACAGAACAAGTATGCAAGAAAATGTTCAGAGTCTCCACTGTGCCGGATTTGCAAATCTGAACCTAAGACTATTGAACATCTACTGCTTCTCTGCAACATGAGTCGACGTTGCTGGATTGCTTCGCCCTTCCTATATTTTCCTGATGAGCAGTCAATCACAAGACTTGATTCTTGGTATTTGGACTTTATTAACAGATGCCACTCTGCAGGCCATGATAAAGTCTTCGCAGCTTCTCTCATTGCGCACACCTACTGGCAAATATGGAAAAGTAGGAATGCTCTTATCTTTGAAGGAACCAGTTTTTGCCCAATCAAAACAGCTACCAATGCAGTTCAACTTATGATGGAGTACAACGATGCCAATGCAAGGATTAGATCATCATCACCTCCTCCGCAAGCCCTGGCCAACCGCATTCCAACAGTCTGGTCCCCTCATAACACAGGCACTTTCAAAATCAATTGCGACGCTTCTTTCTCCTCTAATGACTTTCATGCAGGCATTGCAATCATTTGTAGGGACCATGAAGGTCGCCTTATCGATGGAACATCTATCACCTCTCACTGCGAATTTCCCCAGCAAGCAGAAGCTTTAGCTGTTCTCCGCGCAATCAACCTGGCATGCACTCTCAGAAGTCACAACCTCATTATCGAACCAGATTGCGAAGATGTTCACAATGCTCTTCTACCTCACACAAAGGAAAGCAACTGGAAAATTGAGGCACTGATCGCGGATATTAAGAGGAAGCTTACTCTCTGTGACAATACTTGCATCTATCTCATTCGAAGAACTGCTAATGTAACTTATGATTGGATTGCTAACAAATCTAGACTAGACCTTTTGCCATTCGATTGGTTATCAAATGTTCCTGATGAACTTGTGTGTTTGTTAAACGCTGACCTCCCTTCTCTGGGGATAGGTTGATGTATTTTTCTTTCAATGAATGAACTTCATTTTCAGACAAAAAAAAAAAAAAAACCTGTCTATCAAAATAAAGTAGTAGTACGTGAAAATTCTCTTTCAACCAACAGGTGTTCCGGTGAAGATCAAGAGTGACCTTTGTAAAATAAGTCAAGTGAAACAAATAGCAATGAAGAAGTTAATACCAAATGTAAATTGAGTGGAATCTCCAGTAGGATTGGCTTCTTGAGCCAATTGGAATTGGCTAAATTTTTGTAATTGATGTACCGACAAAATTTTCGATGTTTACAAAAGCATTCCTATTTTTTCTGACAAAAAAAAAAAAAAGAAGAATTTAATACCAAATAATTAACAACTAATTAATTTAATTGAATTTTCGAACACAAGATTGCAATGACAAAGAAAAGATCAAAAATTTATTAAAGCATGACTAGTTAAAAAACATCCCATTTATCGCATAACTATCTCAACCACAGGATTAAAAAAAAAAAGAAAAAAGAACAGATTTGGATTAGACAAAATGATGATGATATTGGAGGTATAATTGGAGCCTCTAAATTGTGATATATATCTTAAGAAGTTAGGCCCCTTATGCCATTAATGCCAATTTTGTCTTACTCTCAGGCAACACCAGATTTTCACCATTTCTTTTCATTCAAGGAGACCTATTATTTTAAAATGTTATATATAAAAATTGATCTCAAAATCTCTCACACTTGAACCGATAATCATACCACACCACTATGTTTAATGTTACACCTGGGCTGTTGAAAATAATATTAGCCACGGAATAGATTGATACGTTTTCCCAAAAATCTGGAAGATCTCTCCTCTTTAACTACTGACATTTTCTGGCTATCCTTATCTAACTAACCTAGCTTATACCAAATTCGAAACCAGCTACGACGAACCCTTGTGTCATTTTTTTCCATGGGCCACTATGATAGGTTTGTTTAGTTAAAACAAGCAATCTTAACAATAGGAGGACCAATCGAGCCTTATCTAATGTTTGGGATGTTAATAAAATCCTTGCCTAGTTTCGGATTTCTGTTTTTTGTTTCTTCTAACATTATAATGGCCTTGCCAACTATTTTTTGATAGTAGAATGAAATACTTTACTTGTTGATCCAGTCTATCTTGATACTACTTTGACCAATGGCCATGGATCCATGAATTAGTTAAAAGCCAGTTTGATGTACGAAACTCGTAGTACGAATAGGGATGAATCCAAAGTTTTTCCTTCCTGGGAATTATAACACAAAATTCCCTAACTATATGAATATAATTTTTTTCAAACGGGACTAAATAATTTTTTAACTAAACATACATAAAAAGTACTGTTTTTTGAAAAAAAAAAAAAATCTATAGATTTTAATTTTTTTTTTTTTTTAGTAAGTGGGGTTGCAGCCCACCGTATATATCTTTGGCTATGAATGAAATTTAAAAAAGGATTAGACGCACTTTGAAGTTTATTGTGGGGATAAAGACATCTAAGTCCCCAAGTTTTTTATCTTGGATCATTTAGGTTCCTGGGTTTTTGTTTTTCTCTTACCAAGTCATTCTGTTAGTCAAACGTTAGTCAGACTTAACTAATACAGGATATTTCAGTCATTTTGCTTATCACAAAAAGCCAAAAAAACAATCTTACACTCTCTTGCCGAAGTGAATACCTAACAGAGGCGGATGTCACAACCCAGCAAAAAAAAGAGGCGGATATCACAGCCTCACTTTCGAACAAAAAGAAAAAAAAAATTCAAGCAAAGGCAAAGATCTCATCTTGCTGGGTGAACTGAAGGACATCAAAAACTGCCTATCCACAATCTCAACAAGATCCAAAAGTTTGAGGTAATTTTCGTTACTTTTTATTTTCTTTTATTTTCTTTTTTTGTTTGAAATTTCAGCCCTTCTATTCGAAATCATGGCTGAATTTTATATATGTTCTTGGATGATGATCAATGTAAGACAAACTTGTGGACAAATCTCGCGAGAAACAGAGGAAGACAAATTTAACAAATTTGTCAATTTGAAACATCTGATGCATTTGATTATTTTTAAAAAATTAAGCATGTTTTTACTTCTTTTTTATTATTTCAGGCAGAATGTTATTCCATCTGAATATTTGTTATAATGGGGAATACACACTTGTGCCTAATCTTAATTCAAATGGATATGGCTATACTGAGCTTACAACTGATATTTGTTTATCAATGGGCGGAGAATGGTTGGGACAACTTGTGTATTTTGAGGGCATTCATCCGAAGACAGGAGCAACCATGAAAATAGAGAATGTTGAAGATGTTCAAAGACTTATGAGATTGTACTTCGATAAAGGTGAGACATATATCCATTTGAACCTTCAACTCCAATCTTGCACTTCACAAATGTCGCAAATAACACAAGCTTTCACTCGAAACAATCCATCTGAAATTATAGACAATTCACAAGAACCTCAATCTCCTAATTTTGAAGTACCACCACAAAAGGCCTCTAGAGGCAGTAAAAGTGTTAGTGATGAAGAGTGTCATTGGAGCGACAATACTGATGACAATGGTGAGGAGAATAGGGAGCATGAAGAAGTTAATTGGAGAGACGACAATGATGACAACATATCAAATTTGAATTCAGAAAATGAAAACTATAATGTTAGTGAGGAAGAATTTAGTAATGACATTGGTACACGCATTGGAATTTAATTCTTTCTATCTTTTTGGCAATCATTTGAAGCAAACTTGGTTGCTGCACATGAAGTTGGGATAATTTTTCCATTTCAATTTAATTTTTTGAGATTCATTGATGTGTCATGTTGCCAAGGTAAAAAAAGAAAAAAAAAATGCCTTTACTCTTGCCCCATCAGATCTTAATTAGGGGCATAAAAGACTTTTTGTATAGTCAATGCCTTTTTTGTTAAATTTGACTAACATCTAACTGATGGAGGGACTTAAGAGGAGGAAAAAAAAAACTCACAGACCTATTTGATTCAAAGCAAGAAAGTTAGGGATGTGCGTGCCTTTTGTATAATTTTACCTTGTATCTTATAAATATTGTCTTCATCCATGAATGACTTAGATAGCTAAACATGTAGAATATGGAAACTTTGTAGAACTAAATTCGGATGTTGGTTAGGCCGCCTTGCCATTAATGTCAGTTTAGTTTCAATCAGAAGAAAGAAGATACCCACCATTTATGGAAAGCAGGTGGATACTACTTTACCTTCCAACTTCTTGTCTTGATCTTTTGGCGCGTGATGGTTTGATTTCAGTTTTTTTTTTTACCTACTTGCTGGCCTTTTGAAATGTAAATCCAAACACACAGTGAATGAATTATAATCGTTAAAGATCACCATTGACGGAGTTTAAAGATTGTCACTGCAACTTTCGAGAGTTGGGTAAAATGATAGGTTGATTTGTTATGACTAAAAATATTAAGTTCAAATTTATATTCGTGTCCTCCTATAAAAAAATTGCTTAACCATTGACTAATGTAAGACATGCATTGGTTTAAATAACACAAGATTTATAATTTTAGATAGTCTATTATGATTCTACCTAAGTAGAATTTCTCGTGACTTAGGTATGAACTTGGTGATCATATATAGGAGTATGGTTTCCAAGAACATGAAAAGAATGTACCACCATTCACAAGTTGTGGATCACGTTCACAGCGCATGCATTGCAAAAGAAAGATGTCAGCCGTCTGGTAGATATTTTCATGCTAAATGTTGTCGCTCAAGGTGTTTTTATTTATTTTTTATTTTTTTATAATTAAAACAGAATAAACCAAACCAGATTTAATAAAGTGTTATCGTATAAAATGAAATATATAGATTTCTCAGTTTTCATTTATTTATATCGGGAGTTGTCTCATCCGTTAGCTATATACAAGTGATACAATACACTGATAACAAACATCTTGATGGTAATATAATGATGTCTCAAATTCATATGAAGAAATTTGATATGTTAACTATACACTAACTATCAGCTACCTAACACTGCCCTTCTCCTTTACTGGGGTTTGAGACCGTGTTAGAAATAAAACCCTTAGCACAAGCGGAATTAGTTTTTCTTAACAAAATAAAAGATTCTATTTTTATGGTTGTATAATATGTAAGAGGTATAACCAAAAAAAATTTAAAAAACTCCATCGATCTACATCTAACAGATAAACATTGTTAGGTACTATACACTGTCAATATCTATTCCCTTATGTTACAAGTTTGGGATTGAATTGTCACATTAATTATCGTCTCTTAGACACCTCCACTCTATAAATAAGCTTAATGGGTCCTTAACAATACAATCACTACCTTTCAATTGTGCCTTTCTTAGAAATCCATTGTTAGATCAAGATCCAAGAATGGATGCTTTTTCTTCCTCTTTCATTTCCTCACTATCTCAACATCATTCTAAAGCCATTCTTTCTCCTTATATCACCATTACCACACCTCCATTACCTTACAAGCCTCTCCCAAATATCTCATCAGTTAGAATTGAAGAAAAGCCACAAACCACAAACACATCAAGTAGTACAACCACCGCTACAAAAAGTTCTCCACCTCAAACTAGGCCTTTAAAGAAGCAATCTTCTTCAAGAAATACTACTACTCAACTTGCTAAAAATCAACCATCATTGCATACACTAATTTTTAATGTGGTTGACGATTTTATAAACACCTTCATTGGTCCCCCTCTTCGCCCCTCGGTTGATCCGAAACATGTCCTCTCGAAAAACTTCGCACCAGTGCTTGATGAGCTTGCTCCAACTGAGTGTGAAGTGGTGGAAGGCTCTCTTCCGCCGGCCCTCAACGGCGCCTACATTCGCAACGGCCCGAATCCTCAATTCCTCCCCCGGGGACCTTACCATCTCTTCGACGGTGATGGTATGCTTCACTGCATCAAAATCCATCAAGGCAAAGCCACACTATGCAGCCGCTATGTCAAGACTAACAAGTACACGGTTGAACGCGACGCGGGCTATCCTCTCTTCCCTAATGTCTTCTCTGGCTTTAACGGCCTCACAGCCTCCGCGGCTCGTGGCGCGCTATCTGCAGCCCGAGTAGTAACAGGACAGTTTGATCCCAGCAATGGAATTGGCCTTGCAAACACTAGTTTAGCTCTATTTGGTGGAAATTTATTCGCTTTAGGCGAGTCTGATCTTCCTTATAGAGTAAAAGTTGCTCCTGATGGGGAAGTGATCACTCTAGGCCGCCATGATTTTGATGGAAAGCTTGTGATGAGCATGACTGCACACCCTAAAATTGATTTCGACAGTAATGAAACCTTTGCATTTAGATATGGTCCAATGCCTCCATTTTTAACATTCTTCAGAGTCAGCCCTGATGGCAAAAAGCATCCAGATGTTCCAATTTTCTCCATGACGCGACCTTCATTTCTCCATGACTTTGCAATCACCAAAAAGTACGCCATTTTTCCAGACATACAAATCGGAATGAACCCTGTTGAGATGATTTCCGGAGGGTCTCCGGTCGGAGCTGATCCGGCGAAAGTGCCGCGACTGGGCGTGATTCCACGGTATGCAACAGATGAATCTGAAATGAGATGGTTTGAAGTGCCAGGTTTCAATATAGTCCACGCTATTAACGCCTGGGACGAAGATGATGGTAACACAATTGTCATGGTTGCGCCTAACATATTGTCGGTTGAGCATAGCTTGGAGCGCATGGAGTTGATCCATGCATCAATGGAGAAGATTAGAATTGACCTCAAGACTGGGATGGTATGGAGGCAACCCTTGTCCACAAGAAACCTGGATTTTGCGGTGATCAATCCAGCATATACCGGCAAGAAAAATAGGTACGTGTTTAAATACTATAAATAAATCCATTTCTAACAATTACGTATTTTCACGAAATTAGATTTCATTTTCATACATTTTAAGCTTCAAATGTCTCCACTAGACCTGTCTCACATGTTTTCCCCTAACTATTGGGTAGTTTGGAAGCATAGAATTCCTGGGAAATTCTTTCTTTTTTGCTTCTAAGGAGGTTTAAAGCCGATTTAAATCAAAATACTCTTAGGGAATGTTGTACCCCTTTTATTTTCCTCGATAAGCCGTTGTAGAGGTTGTACCAAACATTCTACGTAGCCCGTAGTTTGCCAACCAATCGGCGCAACGATTTACCTCACAATAAACATGTACAATATCAAACTCCGCATGGCGATTGAATATTTGTCGGCAATCTGCAACAAAAGGACTAAGGGAACTAGGTGCAGAGAAGTTACCTTTGATGATCCCACAAACAAGTTGCGAATCTGTTTCAATCAGTAATCTCTCAACATTCATTGACTCGACCATACGCATCCCTTCCCATAAGGCAATGATCTGAGCACGAAAACTCGTAGCAACACCTAAATTCACCGCAAATCCACCTTTCCATACGCCATCTTCTATTTATCACTTTGCATGATGATATGCAACAAATTCGTTTTTTTCTTATACTTTATCAAGCAAATTTTCATTGCCCATTTGCTTGTCTTCAATTTGGTACATCCTCCTCGTGTCAATTCCTTAATTATGCTGCGTCATCATATAGCTTAAGATTTGGATTTTATCTCATTAACATCGTTAAAAATCATGGAATTTTATCTTAAAATTAATTACTGATAAGAGGAATAACTTAGAATACAAGAGTTGACATTGAGATGAGCGAGTCAATAAGATAGGCAAGGCCAGAGCCATTCCCCACCGACTCCAAGAGTAGAGCTACTAAGGAATGAGTTGGGGCTGCTCTTTTTGAAAATGTGTGTATTTGTAAGATATTTTTAGATTAAAAATTCAATTTGGCTCTTACTGGAAAAAGTTATCGATTTACCTGTACTAAAAAGTGTATTTGAAGCCCGGATTGAACAATAATCTTGAATTCGCTCCTAAAAATGGGTCACACATAGATATACAAGACTAACTAGGCCACATCCTAATTTTATATAATATGAAATTTTATTTTAAAACTAATTGATATTAAATAAGGTAACCATGACATTATATGAAGGTCTCCAAATTTATGAAACAATTTTATATTCTAATAGACATTTTTCTTCGTTATACCTTTGTGGCAAATAGAAATGAGTAATAAGCATATATACAATAAGGGAGAGAATAATATCGCTCGCAGTTGTAAGTTTGCATTGAGTTTCTCCAGCAATCTAAGATTTCAAATTCATATAGGGGCCAGGGTGGAGCCACATGGTCGTGTACGCCCGTGCACCTGTACACACCCTCAAATAAATCTTTTTTTAATAAATAAAAAAAACTATTATATTGTATGCGTGTACCGGCTGACCCGACTCTATACCTGTCTATACAGGTACGTCTACGCAGCAATAGGAGACCCTCTACCAAAGGTATCAGGGGTGGCAAAGGTGGATGTATCGATATCAGAGAGAGACCAACGTGATTGCATCGTGGCTAGCCGGCTGTTCGGGCCAGGGTGCTATGGAGGCGAGCCTTTCTTCGTGGCCAAGGACCCTGATAATCCACATGCAGATGAAGATGATGGCTATATTGTGTCCTATGTGCATAATGAAAACACTGGAGAGTCAAGATTCTTGGTAATGGATGCTAAGTCACTTAATCTTGAAATTGTGGCTGCTGTTAAATTGCCCCGTCGAGTGCCTTATGGCTTTCATGGCTTGTTTGTGAGAGATAGTGAACTCAACAAGTTCTAAAGAAAAAAAAATGTTAAACTTGACTGCTCTCACAATATACTGGATTTAATAGTTACTCATTGTGAAAACATGTTTAAGAGCTTTGATAGTTGAGATATCAAATGTTTAACTAGAGCTAGAATTGGATTATCATACGTAAAATTAGTGATATACGTCGATGCAAATCTAAAATATTTTATTAGTACGATTAAGTAGTTTTGGGAATTAAAAGTAAAAGAGATGTGAAAGTTAGGTGAGGACAAAATAGTTACTAGAAAAAATAAATGTGTGTTAAAGTAGTTTTAAGATTAAAGAGTTATAACTTTCTATTTAAAGAATAAATCTGCTCGTGTACATCAAATTATTTTACTGTATAAGATTGTGAAATAGGTTTTCACTATTTTCTAATGTGAGTATCACCTTGTAACACCAATCAGCCTATGAATAAAAGAACGTAAATCAAAATTTGAGTGAGCTGAGCGTTGAACCTTTGCGTGTCGGTCTCCTTTTCTTGCTTGTAATTTAGGTGGCTTTTCAAATAATTGTACTAGGCTTCAGCTTTCTCAACCTCATACACTAGAGGGTCCACATCTGTTCTCATTGCCAAAAATGTACTCCACTCATCTGATGTATTATTCACTCAATAACGCATCCTTATCCACTAGTAACATATTCATTCACTGGTTTAGAGTCCCTTCATAAAATCGAAGAGCCAGTCCTCTTCCGTCATAATAAAAATATCCAAGAACTACGAAAAATGGCCCTTCACATACTCACGCATGAGGCCTGTTTGCTTAAGACTCATCAACATGGCAGACCACAACCGCCTTTAAAAGACACCTAAATGAGACACTATTGGTATAAAACTAACCAAGGTGATGACTCTTAATAAGACGAGTGATTTTGAAAGATTCATATAACCCAACCCACTTAGTTGAAAACAAGTTTAATTTGCTTTAGTTTGGTGGCCTTTAAGAGCCTTCAAGTGAGAGAATGTTACAGGTCTACTAATAACTGTTTGTGCCATCAAATTCATTGACCAAAATAACTAATCCCAGTTATACTTTAATCTACAATATTAACTTATAAACTACTTTTATATAATATCTTCCACCACCGACGATTTTACATTTCATAAGCCAACAAAAGAATTACATTAATACATACCCAAAAGTTTCATTTTCATTCAGTCATGAAACGCAGAGGACTCTGCTGGCACATTATTCATATGGACAAATTCATGTTTAGCAGTTACACACTAGGTACAAAACGTGAAAATACACATACACAAGTTGTGATATAAAGTCATTTCAGAATTGACAACAAAATGTACATGGAGATTCTTACTGATGCAAAATTTTGGCTTGTATAGGGCGCAAGAGGGCAACCAACCTTCGGCGCCCAGCAGCTTGTAATACACCTTTGATCTTCTGAACAGTGTTTGTTGATTCTTTCATAAGAGTAATCCATTCACCAAGAAATGAAAGAAAGCTACATTCCACCAGCAAGCTAATGCGTCACGCTCGTAATAGTCTGTCACGCTCGTAATAGTCTTAAAGAGGACATCTCACACTTCCGAAGCAATTATCTCCTTTCTAGAAGTACATAATAAGCTGTAATGTAGCTTGTATAACTTCGCCAATAGCAGCAACTTCTGTCTTGATGTCTGTTACGACTTCCCCTAATGTCAAAAGTGATGAAGGATGAGAAATCTTAATATGAAGAAACTCATCAAAATGATAGTATCACTACTTTCTTTACAGTGATATGTTACCTATTTATCAAAGAAATATGATGGTGACAATCTGGTCACAAAACGCTATGCCAAATGAAAAACCAAATGCTTCACATTAGGAACCCGATTCTGGGCTACCATCCTATATTGCACTTGGGAAATTTGATGACCAAGTAAATTAGCATTCGAGATGAAACTAATTCCGAATAGAGGAAAAACGATGAGAAAAAAGGAAAGAAACAACAAAGCATCTCTACCCCTACGGAGCATCATACAGCCATTTACATCTTCTGGGCCTGGAAAGTTAGGTTCAGTTTACAACTAGAAAATATTTTGTCATTACAGCCTTACAACTAGGTTCCTTTCAAACTCCATGATTGTGAAGGCACCTCATTTTATCATTCTGATGAACTACCATGTAACTGGTTGCTCCCAAATATTCTAGATCAAATGTAACTATGTTTCGTTTGCTTGCGTGCATGCTAAATTAGGAAGTATAATAATCAAGCAATTTCTGAATAAAAGTTTCCAACGTCGAATGATGAAAAGCAGCCACAGAGCTTTTCAGGTTGATCACACTATAGTCAACAAAGTTAGTACTGTCATAGAAACATTATAACTTTGAAAGATTAATTAACAAAATTGGCAATATGATTTATTTTTTGCCAGTAAAGCTAGAACTATGAAGTCCAATTCAGTGAGAGAAATTTTTTGAACATGAGACTGTACTTTTCCTTTTCTTCTAAATATAAGATAAGCCTCGATAAAAAATAGCACATGTGAGTGCACTGGCATAAAAACTAAAAAAGAATAGGGAACAAGGCGATGAAGTCGAAAACCTTTCTGCAAATAGGGTATTAGTCAATCCATGACCTTCGGTGTGGAGGTAGATGGACCTGAGAATAATTGATAAGGAATCTTTCCATGTGATGAATCGTGTAGGCTGAGAGGTTCAGATAGCCGAGAGGCATGTGGAATAATCCCCATGGTTGCTTGTCTTTCTTGATATGATGCCCAAGTAACCAGATAAAGCCCAGCTATTATTAGAAGGCCTCCTAAAATGCTGTCCCACAACAATTTGGAAGCAGAATTAGCAACAAATAGCTGTTATGTGCTTTCAATTGCCCGGATGCTTTCTCAATTCTGAGTTTTAATCAAGACAGGAAATTAAAATTTTCATTTCCTTTTTTCCTTAATTTATACAGATGGGAGAATGCAATGTAAAGGAAGCATTGTTATCAATTGTAGATCATAAAAGAGATGTAACGGAGAAAAGATAACAAATTTGGAGCCGGACCTTCCCAAATAGATAGAGCTCCCGAGAAAAATTCTTGACAGGAATGCTGATGCTGCAGGTTGAAGCGGATTATAGAGAGCCACTAACGCAGGGCCAAGTATCTTATTGCACCATGTCAAAAGCCCATAGTTGAGGGCAGATGCAATGATACCCTGCAGGAAACAAATCAAAGGTACAGGTTATGAGCAAAACTCCAAATAACTGAAAGAAACTCTATTTACTGAGCTTGAATCTCAAATTTTAACATTTTTAGAAACTGAGAGACAGAGAAACTGATGATCAAGATTCAGACAAATACTAAGGTCATACTCGGTGGACAAGGCTCTCACAAATAGCAATTCATCAAATACTAAAATAGCTCGAATCTTTTCCAATGATCATGTTTACATATTGTGCAAAAGCAATAAGAGTTACACTGAATGATATAATTATCATCAATCATAACAGGTTTTCGTATTAAGGTCAACAGCAATAATTGATCAGATTAACTCAGGTTATGCAAGTTATTTATGTTTGCAGTAACGCCAGAAAAATCCTGACCTTTAACTACAAATCTGTCATAAATACTAGCCATCTTGCCTGGCTAAAAGGCTACAAAAAGTCTTGACCAAATGAGTTAGATGATATGCCTTAGGAGTTAGGTGAACTCGACTTGTTTATTGGTTGTGTCAATAGGTCAACCCATTTTCAATCTGAATAGGATTATATTAAACCCTAACCCTCTAGTATCGTGTTTGGTTCAAGTTGAATTATCATACCATATTTGAAATTGTTACCCCTATATCTTCTAATAGAGAGGCATCCTATTCATGATTTTATGTTTCAGGAAGCGTTGGTTAGAGTAACTCTATTGTCCAAAACTGGAGGCAGTGCCAGATCCCACTCCAATACAGGAAGCCTCATAGCTTTTAAATCATATTCCTTTTCAACATAACAACTCCATGAAAAACTTAAACCAGCATCCAGGAGTTCCTGAACATCCTTCACTTGAAAATCTAGCTTATAGACCTACATATTGTAGATTTTTCAAAACAAAGTCCTAATAGCCCTTTTTATCATTTTAGTAGTATCAGTTAGACCAAACATTAGAGGGTAACTCTGAAATGGAGTCATCCCTAAAAGTTACGAAGCATAGACAATGCATCTTCAGAGAGGTTGGAATTTTAAACCGAGCATCGGTTTTGACACGTAGGAAGTACGAGCAACCGAAGAGTAAAAAAGAAAAGAAATGGACTTGAAACTTACAGCGTAGCACACTGCCAAAAGCTCAGATTGTGTGAGATTCCAGTCTGTTGAATCGTTCGTTGTAGTAAATGCTGATATTACCATAAGCAAAGCACCAAAAAAGTATGAAAATGCTGTCACTGATATACTTGCAGGATATTTTGCTAGAAGTGGAGCCTGAGACAAATTACAGAAGAATATCAAGCTCTAAATGTCTAATTTATTTTCATTGTGAATCACCAGAAGGGATTAACCATCAGTCGGTCTGAATGCTCAATAATATCACCAAAGAGTAACCCGAAGCAAATTCCAAAATCAGTATACCATAGAATATTATCCCACCAATATTAATCTTTCATATAAACAATTCACATGAATAAGTAAAGAAAAGTACAAAGGAAATTACATCCTCATGAAACTTAAGCCCAAATCTATTACTGCTTTAAGTGGTACAGAAAAGATCAATACATCTCTGGATCTGGAATTCCATAACACTTCAAGCATCTGCATACTTCTCAGATCAGGAAGTTTCTTGCAAGACAGTGTCCAAGAGATCAAATCAGGTCAAAGAACAAGGTATATTTGATGCTCAATCGAATATACGTCCAAAAAAGAAAATTTTGATATTGTAAACTCATTGTCCAAAATGTGTGGCGGAAGATCATTCAGTAGAAAAGACCACAAGAAACCAGAACATCGACGAAATTTGCCAAGACATATTCAGTATCACCAAGAAATATCACGGAATTTTCTAAAACTTAAAGATTAACAGTATGGAACAGGAAGGCACCAGATCTGAGCCCCTGGTGGAGCACTTTGCTAGTCAATTTATTCATTTATTTATCTAAGACCTCACTTTTATGGAGCTAACGAAGGAGACGTCACAAAGTCAATCCATATACCAACCCCACCTATTTGGAAAAGGCTTGGTTTGGTTTATTACTATGACTTCTCTTCGTTTTGTGCTTGTCCTATTCTTTGTGAGGAGAGTGGAGGAAGAGCTTCTCTAGACCACCATATTGTACAGTTTCAGTAATACTAGAATTCTAAAAGTCATAAGAAGTAATAATTCCTAAAATGAAAAATTTTAATCTTGTGGCAGTTCAATGCCTTTCTATTCGGGACTCGTCAAATTACAGGGTGAGAATAATTTCAAATCTATCAAAGGATACCAACATGAATCGCGGGAAACATTTTGTAAAAGAAGGCCCAATCACTAAAAGGTCTCAGTCTTAACATTCAACATTCATGGAGTTCTCATCCAACAGGTACACATCGTGCTTTATAGGTAACAATGACTTCTATTTTATGCATGAGGAAAATCTTCCATGGATGTACCTGAATTGCTAGATAGGCTGCCATGCATATACAGTTTCCTATTAAGCATAAGACACCAAGGTGCCAGGTATCAAGTCCCACATCCAGGAAATTGGACATCAACCATCCGGCAGGCTCTGGCTGACCCTTGGCACTTATTTCACTCTGTACTGTAAATTCTGGTTCAGTATCTCCAAATACAGCTGGACCACGGAACATCGCCATTAAAATGGCACCAGAGACACAAATAATGGTACCTCCAACTTTTGCTTGACCTTCAATTTTAAGCAAATTTACTCTTTCTGTACTGCACAAACAATAGATAACATGTGATATTGAACAAACAACCTCAACATGGTAGCATGAAAATGCAATATGAAGGATGTGAAACTAAACAGGACAAAGTTAAATAGTTAATCATGCACTTATGCAAGAGCAAGTCTGCAAACAAACAAACACAGACATATAGAGACAGACAAAAAGACAGCATGACTTAGGGTATAAAGTGATTAACTGACCCTATCATCGCAGCAAATACAAATGTAAATACTGGAATTGCAGGCTGTATGGCTGCAGCATAAGTTGGATTTGTGTAGCCAAGACCAATAAGAAACAAAAGTTGGTTTCCAAAAATCCTGATTCAATAGTGAGAAATTAGAGATGAGAATTCTAGTGGGTAGCAAAATGATATCAGCATAGTATGAATAGAGGAAGTAAGAAGCCCAATTCAGCAATTATGAAGATACAAGCTTACCCTGTTAACCCAAGAAAGAAGAACGTCAATAGGAAGCGTCTATTCAATGGAGGGCGCACCCTTCTGCATTTATAAACAAAAGAACAAGAAATGCTTTACTATGCAGCGTTCACATAACCATATATGACCACTAATTTCTGGAGTGGTATTTATAATCTGTTGAATCCAATGGTCGTGAACCAGAGAACTAAGGTTTTTCTACACGTTCCAGGTATAAGTAACAGATAATACTACTAAAAGCAATTTATGCAGCTTCCAAGGATGAAAACCATAATGAAGGGCCCATTAGGACCGAGAACAATTACTCATGAGTATGTATAAACTGTTAAATTTCTTATTTATATTTAGAAATTGTGCAAAAGAGAGTGACAACTGACAAAAAAGAAACATCTGTGATATCCGGTTCGCAACATATATGCTTTTGCAAAAGTGAGAAATATCTCAACATAACTAGGATATATTTCCAAATTCCAAACAGCTATCAAGATTTATACCCAATACCAAGGGGCGGAGCTAAGCTGAGGCCGGCAGGGGCCCCGGCTCCCCCAAGATTTTTTTTTTTCAAAAGAGTCTATGTAGCATCGTTAAAAAAAAGTTACTGCCATTAAAAAAATCTATGTAGTATCGTTAAAAATAAGTTAACGCCCCCCCCCCCCCCCCTGTTTTTTTTTTCCTTGTTATGAATGTTTTTATTTGAATCTTGGCTCCCTCAATTTTAAAATTCTGGCTCCACCCCTGAATACCACTATCTATCAAACCCAATTTCCACAAACCCCACACATGGGCGGAGCCATATTGGCCCCAATGTGTGCATGTGGATAGACCGGGGCCAATGTGGCTAGTTTCTGTACATTTATTAGATTAAAAAAAATAGATGCAATTTCTTTTTTTTTTGGTTATAGCTGAATATTTTTAGAATTGTAGATATATACTTAGCTACTAAAATAAATTTAAGTATTATGCTGCATTGTTATTTTTCGATTCAAGTTCGTTATGTTAATACAAGAACTCATAACTTGAACTATTTAGCATGACAACTTTATATTTATCTTTATATCTTTCATTCTATTGGTTTTGCTTGATTCGTAACCCGTTCTTGCATCTTTGCTGTGATTATTCAATTGATATCTTAAAATTTGTGACTGGTGGTCTATATAAAAGTTAAAAAAAAGAAAGACATGATTTACTTGTTGTAAAAGTTCTTTTCTTTTAATAAAACTGTAAACAAATTTGGAGTGGTTTATTGTGCATTTCATATACTGAAAGAGGTTTAATCATATTACACAGAAAGAGGAATTTTTATTTGATGAATTTATTCTTTAGTGTTGTTGATTTTTAGGGGTGTGATTACATATATAATTTCTCTATGTGTGTTATCGTCAGCCTGCATTTGTTTATTTATCATAGTCATTTATTCTTCTCTACTCTATTTGCTATGCTCTTATTGTACGAGGAGAGTCATATCTTGAAATTTTTGTTTATACTTTAGTATTTATATTTTATAATTGTTTTAATGTTCGTAAATTAAATATTAATTTATGTATAAATGAGTGTAACCTAACCATTTACTATTCATAGTTTTAATTAATAACTCTCAATTATTTATAGGCAGGATGCTCGAGGCTCAATGCAGAATTTTAAATCTCATAACACTAGTCTCGCTGCCGGACTCGATTTCTTGGCCTGCAGAGTGACACACACACACACACACGCATATATATATATATATATATATATATATATATATATATATGGAATAGAAGTAGGAATACCTCTCGCGGAAGTAGGCGACGGGGGCGAGGATGGAGAGGGCGAGGAGGTCACGAAAGACGCAGAAGACGATCTGATTGACACCCACGTTGAGAGCCACTTTAGTAATCACATGGTAGCCTCCATTGATGAGCTGCACCAAAGCCATTGCAGCATGTGCTCTCTTCGTTTCCCCTCCATTACTCACACCACCACCACCAGCTGCTGCTACCGTTGCCATCACTATCAGCTCATCCCCTGTACACACACAACACACACTAGTAGCTATAATCTATATGTATGTATAGGTTGCAGTGATGGGTGGTGTTGTGATGTTTGGTATGAATGAAAAGGTAGGAGTGAGTAGTAGTTGTATACTTGGAGTTGAAGGTTGTTTTGGGGTTGGTCTCACGTTGCTGTCCGAAGACTTTTGACTCCGACAATCCGCAACTCACATGATTTTTCTTTTTTTCTTTTTCTTTTTGGTAAAAAGAAAAGTTTCATTAATATGAAAACAAAGAAATTATACAAATTTAATTACTCTGCACCACCTAATTAATAGCTCAATTTGCTGTCTATTTAGTCACATACTAGGGGTAGTTTTCCCTATTTTGTTCTTATCAATTCGATGTTAAAAATATTCTGAAATGTAGTTAAAGATGGTGGTATTAATAAAGAATTGAAGATCATAGTTGACAAGTCAATCCGTATACAAGTTAGATTCTCTATAAACATGAGTCAATTTGAAATAATCGTGTCTACAGAGAATAGAACGACATTCTTCGATGATCAAACTTAATGGGTTATAAAAATAGTGGATTAGATAATAGTCATTTGCTTCCAACCTCCTTTGTTACATAAAAATAATAATAAATAAATAAATAAATAAAGCCTGTGATGTTAGATGTCCGAATCCAAGTACTCTTTCCCTAATTGAAATAAAATATTGTTTTAATTTGATTCGTGTTTAATTTCTAACGTCCAACCTTTTTAGAAGGTAATTCTTCTCGGTAATCTCTGTAGTTTCGTCAAATTCTTGTGTTAATTAGAGGTGTGTTTAGATTCACGAGGGAAAGTAGAATAGAAAGTCGAATTCTTGTAACAATTAAAAATGTTTCAAAATTTTAATCATATGCGGCAAATGAGGTAACTTTATTTAGAAAATCTTGTATGTGTTCATAAAAAATAAAAATAAAAAGAATTTATCCATTTTTCAAAATCTCAAAGAATATTATTTTAATATCAGTCAACCATAAATATTGATTTGAAATTCCAAGTGCCTCATGCTACTCAAAATACAACTTTTATTTTTCATTTTATTTCTTCCTTCTTTTTTCTTCTTTTTTTTCTCTTTTTGGTTTCCCCAAAATCTAACGAATCACTATCCAACCATTATATGTAATTCTTCGTCCCCTCTCAATCCCTGACATCGCAACAAGTGACGGACTTGAGGAAGGGAGCAGAACACTTGTACTGATAAATTGCTTGAGATTAGTAATATGTGAAGTTTAATTTGCTTAACTTCAACAAATGGGTTTACTGAATATGCGTAATGTTTATATGAGGTCGGAATCAATGATACAGGACGGTGTTCAAGGATGGTCAAGTGCTGTTTGTGCCCCTGCGTGAAGAATATACATACAAAAGAATAAAGCAAGAAAATGGATAGCTACAGAGATTACCGTTCTTAAAACAGAAATCGTCTCTATCAATGGTAGGCACTTTTAACTTTGTCATAGTCTTTCTTTCACGCGCACGCGCACGCGCACATGCACATGTATGTGAGGGGGAGCGGGGGAGGACTCGGCAGCTTCAGATCCCCAAAATGGTCCTTATCTGATCCGGGGGGTGTCTTGCCAATGATTTGGGATCAGGGTAGTGATTCCTCGGATCCATGATTGCCTTGTAAATAAGTTCATATGTTTCAGCCAGCAATCTAGCAACCTGGGCACAAGCTTCTGACCGCAAACTTGGAACCTGCATCTGCTCAAATTCAGGCAGAGAACTTTCACTCCCTAAAACAACCCCAAAGAAGGCCTTCAAACTGTCTGACAGATTGGCAGGAGCTGTGTCTTCTATCTCTGCTAACGGTGGCCCAGCACCGGTGTCGCTAGATTCGTCTTTGTTTGAGGAGTCGCGGAAATAAGACATCTTGTTAGACAAGCCACACCTTCTCAGAATGGCATCAACTTCTTTCTCCACCAAACCATGCATGTGACTGTCAATCATGGCTCCAAGCTTCTTAACATATTCGGAGGCGACATCATGTCCTAACAATGGTTGCTGAATAGCGCACAGGCAGTTGATGAGGAATATCCTAGAAGGTGTTTCCCTAGTCTGCACGACCATATGAAAATGGCGTTAAAAGATGCCAGGGCATAAGAGAACCAACATAACATTATCCTGTTTCAACATTTTACAGTTATGGCAGTGAAGGTAATGACGTTATCATTTAATACAGAATATCGCTCAATACCCAAGCTACATTGGATGATTAGGTAATTTAACAAGAAATATTATCAGATGATAATTCGATCTTTATTACATCAACCGGGAGTTGTTATAATGCATCAAACATTAAGAGGCGAGCAACTACTAACCTGCAATGAAGCAGCAGACCGAGAGTTGTCCAAAATAGCATCTATAGATGATTTACGAAGCTGAGTGGCATCAGAACCTATTCTTCTACTTCTTGATGACTGGACGGCTCCCTTGGACTTGTGCGCCTCAGCAGCTTGTTCACACATCTGTATGAATGGATCTATAAATGAGATAATATAGAGAATCATATTCCTACAATGATGAATCGTCACCTTGATGCAACTAATATTCATCTCAATCCAGTAATCAATCGTGTTCAAGTAAATATCAATTCCCAGCATGTTTTTCCATGTGGGAGAAAGAAAATATTCTCAAAGTTCTATTTGTCTACTTTTAAAACATTTGCTGAGTGGCTGTAAAATATACGCACACAGACATACAACAAATATGAATGTTATCTCCAAAACTCAAAATGCATCGGGCTCAGTGGCAGATTGTCACATGCTATGTTAAAGCTTACTTTTGTTGTAAATAGGGGCATCATCGAGCTGAGCCACACCAAACACTGGAATATCTCTAATCTGCTGGTTGCAAAAATCCAGAAGCTCAGGCTTGGCTCGAGCTAGACTCAAGCTTTAAATATCACCTTGAAATCGATTCGGTCAAGTACTAGGTAAGTGTGAGATCAAGCAAGTATTGCAACCCCATTGGTAAATTACAACCAAAATTTGGAAGATTTATCTATCCGCAAACCATCCTTCTTGTTTCTTTGAAAATACAACCAAAAGTTAATCAAATCAATGCATCACCAACAAATCCAATAGCCAGAATCTTTAAAAAATAGAGAAAGAAAAAATAAGAACCTGAATCAATGGCCTCAAAGAAATCTCTAACATGACTAGTGTGCTTAAAAAAATGTACATAGATCAACAGATGAGGTCTAATAACATACCATATCCTAATTTCAAACAAAATAGGCATACTGATAGGAACACATTAATTTGACCGGATCAAATGCAGTACTTTATTTACAGAGTATAACAGACCTGAATGATTGGGTCTAGTAGAGCAGATATGACAGGATCAAATGCAGGCTTCTCTCCTGATGCAGGAACCATCATGCCGTCGTGTGTTTCAATTATTTCAAGCAGCACTGAGACTCCTTCCCTAACTGCCGGTGGTGGAGAAAGATCAACAGCAACCAATGGAGGATATCTTAAAAGCTTCTCTCCCCTAGTTTTTAGAATGTCAAAGAATGTCTTTTGAGCAGCATCCTTGAGCACCCATAGAGTATTACAAAGAGCTGTTTCTTTCCCAAGCAAGTCACAGATCTGCAAGAAACTTTGAATTAACTCAACAACAAGAATGAAAAGGGAAAAAATGGCACAAAAATATAAGTTAATTTTATTTACAAGTGAAGTTCAACTTACTGTATAGCTGTAGAATAGTAAGGTATTTATAAGTTTGTAAGCAGTTATCAGATTGGGTTGAGACTGGAAAACTTGTTCGACTCTCACTTTGAACGGCCTACAAACTCCTTCAAAGATCCTATCCAGAACAAATGTCAAGTCTGCTTCTGTTTTCCCCAAATAATTATCTGATCCTTTGTTGAATTGGCTTGCAGTTGATCCCACATCCGCCACGGCATCCGGATCAAGCAGAGCAAGGACGAGTTCCCTTTCAGATGCCAAAGCCTGCCATTTTTGGGTTGGATTTTCAGAGGAAAGGTCAAAGAGATCGGGTTGGCCGGTTAGACAGTGAGATATATCTGATAAAAAATGAGCCGAGTGTAAAAGTTGAACTTCACAGAAAAGGTAATTTTGCTCACCTGATGCAACCATCCCAGCATTTCACCTACATATCTTAAAGGATCATGAGCATGAACTTCAATTGGCCTGGGTAATCCACCTGGTCCTCCACGTGTGAGAGCACCTATAAATCTTCTAAATAATGCATTATGCCGCATATTGGCTACCTATAGATGAGAAATCATGTATTAATTCCAAATAGTACAAGAAGCATCACATGGTCCGGTTCATCAGTAGCACAAGCTTTTAGCCATTGCAACAATTACCTCTTCAGCACAATACTTAAAAAGGACGGGTCTTTCTTTGAGACAGCGGACTGCTGTCCTCAGAAGCTCACTAACTTCTGGATTATCAATGTCACCCAGTCTCCTGCACTCTATTTGAACCCACCTAAAAATGGAAGGAACAAAAATTAATGAGACACAATTCTTGAAAGGACTACACACCATTACAAAATCTTACATGGCTTAACAATGTAAAATGGAAAAAGAAAAATGCAATATTCCAGTTAAAAAAACTTAAATTTCTAGGCTAAAAACTTTTAATATTTTCCAATATGAACATTTCTTGTTCTAGATGATAATATTATAACTTTACGGATATAGCATCAGTCCATCTTGTGTTAAATTTAGGATTGACAGAATTTATAATTCATCGAAAGACAGTTTCTTTTGCAAAATTCATGGAAAGACAGTTGAGTGCATCATGACATCTCTGCAGGACAACATAAATTGGCAGGCAGATTTGATCAATGGAAAGAGAATAACAGTGGAAAATCAGTCAAATGAAGTAATTCTGCTTAAGAAAGGTGAGGCTCCAAAAGTGGTTATGACATCCGGAAAGCCTTCTTTATCTCCAAAAGTAAATTTAGCAACTGCTGGCATTCAGATTCTATCACTTTCCTGTTTTCAGAATTTTCATAATACAGAGTGTTTGGAAAAAAGAAAAGAAATCATGAATCCCTAATGCAGCTATGCTTCCATGCATTTATTGACATACAACCTGCACAGCCGCTCATATGCTCCTTCTTGGTACACAGCCATCATATCCATTAGTTCCAGACCTGCACGCTGCCAAAAGCAATCAGGTAAATTCCAAGTACTAACGATTTCTGTGTATGCAGAAACTGAGAAAAATGTAGCTTAGATGACAAATATGAATGACGGTCAAGAAAGAGAGAAGTATAGGTGATGCGGTAGAAGAATTTTGTACATGTTATATTGTGGAGAGATGCGAAAGACTAGGAAAAAACTAATCCATTAACGAGAGATTGCCCTGAAAGTTATTGACTTGGTGGCAACACGAGAAATGTGTTGCGCTGAGAACTCTTGTAAGCAATATAATCAGAAACTTTGTTCTTACCAAAGTTCCTATCCAAATATCTAGATTTACCACATCTAAGATGAGTAAGCTGATCTAAAAGCAACTCTGTCAGTTTATTCAGATTTTAACTTTTTTACATGATCTCTGTGTGGGTGCTGCATAAGTTTTTGTCGTATCTATACTTATATGGTTCACCCTATCAACACTATTCTAGAATGTCTTAGAATTGATGACTTAAAGAAAATTAAGGAATTATGAGCACAAATCTTCTTGTTTGCAATAATCCAGCAGCATTTATCTTTCCCTTGAAAAAGAAACAGAGTGATATTGAACACTTTCAGAGTATATGAAGGCACTTCAGAGCTCTACAGATATTTCAAGCACCCTTACCCAAATGTCAAGGTCTCCATAAACATCAGTTGCATCCCCGTCTTACTGTTGAAAATTAATAATTTACAGATCCTTATGTCATCATAGAGATGCAATACTGGAGTCAAGAAGGAATCCAACATACTACGGAATGAAAAACATATACTGTTCATGGCCCAGGAGACTAGAAATGTAATCCGGATACAAATTTTGATCCCATAACTGGAGAATCCAGATATTCAAGCTTGGGGGGCAAGACTAAGATACATGATCTTTCTCCTTTTAGGAGGAGGAGGAGGAGGGGATAAAAGCATGTTCAAAAGAGATTACACGCAATTGGCAGAGAGAGTTTACCTGATGATGCGTCCTAAGCAGTACTTTGCAATTGGCATGGATTTCTTGAACATGAGCAAGTGCCTTAAAGAAATTTTCATTCAGGTCTTCCTCCCTTAGTGCATTTATCTATCCACAGAAAAAGGAAGAATAAGAAAACAGAAGCTACCAGCCATGAGGACTAGTAAAAATAATGTGAAGTTGACTTGAGGTTTGCAAAATTGGAGAAACTAAGACCTCCTCATTGGAAAGCTGATAATCACGAAGGAAACATGACACAATCTCTTGTCTCTGTGTAGTTACTTCAAGTTCTTGTTTAAGCCTCTCTGTGGTACTGATGATATCACCGGTGGTGGCATTACAACTGCTTAATGCCTTTGCAATTCTGCATTGTACAAGCATAACTCTTCGCTTTAGCATTCAAGAAAGCAAAGGTCATTACAATACGTGGGCATCAACATTCTGACAGTATTAGATTTTTGGTATTTATGCCATACAAATTGCACATAATTAAGAGATATTATGATTCCATTAGCTCAGTGAAACATATGGAAATTGGCTATCACTTATTTTTCATAAATATTTTCCAAGAAACTCTCTGTCTGCATCCTCTGTCACCCAGACTGTGGATATATGCAGAAACTCGCATTCATCTGCACAGTTCAGACTCTAGTTTCTAAACTCAATCTAGTTCTCGCTCAAACACCTCGAGATTGAGGGGTGTGTTAAAATAGCAGTTGTAATAAGGTGTTAGTTAATTGAATAGCATATGAAAAGTAGATATAATTAGGGGAAAAGGACCCTATAGATTGGCTTTATTATGAAAATAAAGAAGCAATATAAGCATGTATTATTCTTCAATTCCCTGTCTACTTTTTTTTCTAGACGGTCCAAAATGTTCCAATGTACCACCATTCTAAATCATAATTATGTTATTAATCCTCCATTAACTTTACCTGCGAAGAAGCTTCATAGCCATTTTCAAGAAACTGATGCAGCATTCCATATCAGGTCAATATGGGATTGGACAGACATTGGATGGAATTCAAATATATAAGCCAAGATCCATCAATGAACTAAAATTCAATTGCTTGAGTTATTTCACCAAAAGAGCCAAAAATGGTTAACACAAGTCGCCCTCTACCCTATCTCCATCTAATTAAGACTACCATTTCAATCCCATATTCATTCGATCCAGTTCATTGCTAAGGGCCTGATGATCTCATAAGGGATTTATGACCTGAACTTCATAATAATGTCAGAAAAAATTGTTAGCTCAATTTCATTCCACCTTACACTAAAATTATAAAGTTAACATATTCCAAAAGTAATATGCTTTCATGTTTAATTTCTCTACTCTGGTGTGATGGATGATGGTATTCAATTTATCCACCCTTAGCTTTAACCGTTTCAAATGTGGTTCGACATAGCTTGAACCTAGAAGAAGGGACACTAGACAGCATGAGAACACTCCTCTCACAGAGTTAAACCATAGGATTTGGTTCACTTTGGATCTTCTATTCATCAGAACATGACTCCCATCCATTGCCTGAAAGTGTATTAGAAAGACAGTCTATTCTCCCCCCACCAAAATTTAACCTGATGTTCATATTCCCAATTCCCAATCCAAGTTATAAAAAAATCTAATCAAGTTTATAAGCCTGGCAAAGAACTATGCACATCTGGTTGTCATGCACTCTACTCCCAACGTATTATAACTTAACAACAACAGAGATTCATTTCTGAGATGCTTCCTTCGTTTATGCAGATGTTTTAGTCTCACTCCTTCCTTCCAGCTTCATAGCATGAAATATATACACCACACCGAACTCCACATCAAAATGGGCTTTTATTTCAAAACACAAATAACACGCACGCATCAAATCCACTTATTTGTGTATGTGCATCACTCTCTGCGTCTATATCCATTTGCCCACAGACAAGCACACCGACACACACAATATGTGTATTTGCTTTACCTATATATACCAGCAAGGTCAATTCAGAGTGTAGACTGGCCAGTAAACTGAACTTCCAATTACTAAAAATTAATCGGAAATTGATGATGCTAAACACTGTCATTTTGTACCTCGTGCTGTAATGGTTGTCGATTGCTCAAAACTACCAGCATTATCTTTTCTCACTATATTTATCCAATTAAGCAAACTAGAAAACTAATAATTATAATGATAAAGAAACCAACACACACACACACACACACACACACACACACACACACACACACACACACACACCACACACATATATGAGTGCAGATATGTGGGTGTGTGAGATAAAACATACTTATCGCAACATTCTGCTAATGCATCCACCTCCTCTTCCACTTGATCCAAGGCCTAAAACAATGCAACAAAAAAATCAAAAAAAAAAGAAAAAGAAAAAGAAAATTGAATAAAACAATCAAACTTTTCATAATTCCAATTAAATACGCTAAAATCAGAAGAAAAAAAAAACAAAATCGTTAATTGAATTAATGAATATATGATTGAATTTTACTTGTTGAGCTGCTTGTGAGGCTTGGAGAAACTCATGATTGATAGAGAGTGAACGCTTTTCAATGGTGGATCGGAGATTACGGCGAGTATGAGGGGTATTTTCGGTATAAAATGAGGAGAGTATGTTGAGTGACACAAGCAGATCGGCGCTGTCCGTACGCGTTTCCAGAACCTTCTTCAACTTCCGAGATAGCCCCGGCGCCAATGCCGTCGCCGTCCCCATTTTTAACACTGTCAAAATTGATTCTCTACTTAATTACACCTATAGATACATATAGGCTCACTATACAGACGTATATATATATATATATGTGTGTGTGTGTGTGTGTATAGCTGTGTGTGACTGTGTGTAATTTGCTGTGTATCACTGCGTGTTTGTGTGTGTGTGTGTGTTTTGGTGGATCGGAATTGAGATCTTTGTCTGTGAAGTGCTGAAACGGTTAAGCGGACCGAGTTCGTGCCAAATGCAAACAGGCTTGTGTCGAAATCGGCCCGTTGAGGCCCAAGATAATATCAGGCCAGGCCCATAACAAAGAAAAATAAAAAGTGCTCGAATTATGTATCTCCCAAGAGTAAAAAGAAATAATTAAATTATTTTCTATGAAGAAAAGTATTGGAGGGACACCAATGTTTTTTTTTTTTTTTTTCTCAATGATTGTAAAGCATATCATATAAAATATTGAATTTTGATTTTGAGACCCAATAGATGTAATAAATGTTGAAAGAATATACCATATGAATATTACAAGATAGTGATCAAAATAAGCTTTGAAGTGTGTAAATTCACTTTTATACCTATTTATGGAAGGTAGTCACTTAATTTCGAGGCTCAATTGCTTTAGTTTGGTTCCTTGATCATATGTATAAAAAGAAATCCAATTCTTTCTGTTCGTGTATACTTTTGAGATTATTATATTGAAGCCCATACTCTAACGAGATTTAGGGAAGCCCAACTATGGAAATTCATCCAATTCTATGCATTTAAGGCATCCTTAATAGGGGCTCTAAAATATAAAATATTTCTATTTTTTGGTATTTTTAGAATCCCATAGCCCAGAAAATAGTACTATTCATAGAAAAAGTACGTGAAGTCTACAACTTTTGACTTAAAAGATGTCAAAATAGAGCCTCAGGCTCAATTTTGTTCAACAAATTTGCTAAACAAAATGGAGCATGGGGCTCTATTTTGACATCTTTTAAGTCAAAAGTAGTGGACTTCACGTACTTTTTTTATGAATAGTGCTACTTTTTGGATTATGGAACTCCAAAAATACTCAAAAATAAAAAATTTTATATTTTAAAACCTCCATTGAAAATAATCTTAGATATGTACGTGTCACGACAGGATGGGGTGTCCCTTATCTCACATTTTTTCGGTAGGTTAGCTTGTGGTTATGCTTATGGTGTCTTTGGTGATTATGTTGATTTGGATTACAGGTTGAGATTATAATCCAATTCAAAGTTTTCATTTACTGTTGCTATAGTCGTTCTGTTTGTCCTTGTCGTTGTTGTCTCATAGGGTTTGTTTTATCGGGCCTTGGGCTGTTTGATTGGTCCATTTCTTTGGGTTTCTGTTATTTTTCTTTTAGGGATTGGGGCGTGGTCCAAATGTACATATTTCTTCCTTGGTCTATGGTGTTGGCCCTTGTTTTTTATCTATTGTTTTTCCTGTTAATATAATTCCTACTCTGACAGAAAAAAAAAAAAAAAAAAAAAAAGAGTAGATATATGCACGGAATGATCAGCATTAAAAGACAATGGGCACTTTGGGGTCACGTCTAAGACTGGAAAAGTCTTCCACGAACGTACTGCAATGCTGATATAGGTCTGTAATAATTTTTTTTTCTTTTTTTATAACGAGAAATTTTTTATGAGAAGCTTGTTCTCTCTCATTTTAGAATCACTCGTTTTCTTGTTGACTTGATGCACAACTCTTCTAAGAAATAGTTGGATCAAATAGACAAATACTGTGTCCTTAAAAGCAGACTTGGGAGAAATTCTATGTTATAATTTAGAGGAACACTTCAAATGTAAATCTTGCTAGCAGTGGAGGAGAAAAGAAATTCACCACACAATAAGAAAAAGATGATGCTAGTATTTAAATGAAGTCAAACTTGACTTCAAAACTCAAGTGTTCTTGGCTTGTTCATAATGATATTAAGCTCGCAAATTGATGAACTTTATTATTCAAAACAATAAGATCTTTGTCATGTTTGGGCTTTATTGTAATACTTGATTGGTAGGTTTTTTTTTATTCATAAATCGATCGAATCTCGAAACAAATGAAAAGGAAACGAAAGATGAAACATAAATCATGGATCAACTAAGCCATCAACTCAAATTCGATCGCCTTCCATACCTCACAAGCAGCAGCTAGTTCAGGACACCATTTTCTAGGCTCACGAACAATTTCATTACTCTCACGAGATGCGGACTACCTGCACTTGAACATAAAAATCCTATGAAGCTTCATTGTTCCCTGGGATTGACTTTGGCCCTTTCCTGCGTAGCTTAAGTGGAAGGCGAAAAAAGCTTCCGTAAAACTAAACTATCTAACTACAACTCTAAGGGGTTTGTCACCCTCTTTTGTTATTAAGTGTCCTTTGCCCTTTTTATTTAGTAAAATTTTAGCTTTTACAATAGCATAAAGATAAAGTATATATATATATATATATAAATTTGTTTGTTACGGTGACATAATAATATTATCATAGCGTATATAAAGAATAGATATAATGCAATTCTTCAAACTGTCCTCCATCAAGAAAATTGTTAATATAATCGCGATCTCTGTAATTAGCGTTTGTAAACATTATGTTTTTCCATAATTTATTTATTACTTAAATTGGCATACAGAGAGAGAAACAAAATATTTAAATTAATACACCAACTATGTGTATATACGCATAAGAGGTAATAGGTAATAAAAAAGAAATAATATCCAGCAATTTAACTTCTCGTATATTGAATACTTTCACAAATATATGTGGTGAACCTTAAACCTTGCCAGATTAGTGCAGTGTTCAATTCTGCCGTATTTATAACTGAGTTGCCATAACATTTCGTTATATAGTTATAAATAAAAAGAAAAAGCAACTTTATTTCTTTTATCATTACAAAGGCGTAAGCCGAGTCTCTACTAGTCAATAATTAAATGGGTGAATAGTATTGGATCCCCCTATAGTCAAGCGAAACTAACTATAACCTTCTTGTGGTCTAAAAAATATAGTCAAACCCCCCTATGGTCCACCTGTTGATGCACACCGCCCCCTTCCGTCAAATTTTCCTTCATTTTTTATGAAAAGTGTGACAAACGAGCGTAAAATGTGATTTTTATTAGTTTTTAATGTATTTAATAATAAAATAATATTAGTAATTAAAAAATAATAATTTTTTTCTTTTTTCTTTTCATTTTCACCTATTTTTTATTCCACCCACCCCCACCCTAATTATTTTGAGGATGTTTCACCCCTCTCGTTGCTATCTAACGCAAACACAGCATAATTGCAAGGAATATGATCAATAATACAGCTCCCCAAGAATATCTTAGGCCCAAATTTGTCAGTCAATCTTCACTTGAATAGCAACGTTTTGATGCCATGCAAGAATTAGAAGCGGTCTGTTGCTTGTTACAGTACTTTGATTCTCATGACTTCATCTTGTTCCTTGTTGATAATACTCTGCACTGTAAATAAAGGAGTGAATCACTGTAGAGCTTTGCTTATTCCTATCTTATCGTTATACCACAGTTAAAAACTTGGTTTCACATGCGTAAGAATCTTATTCGATTATTGATAAGCATGTTACCGAAAGTTAGGTAGAATGGTCGGATAGTAATCTGTTGTAGTCTTATGTTCTGAATTCAAACTATAATTTCAACCTCAATTGTATTTAAAAAAAAAAAAAAAAAGTATGTCATTTGTCTATCATCCAACATTACATGAGAGAAATTAGGAGACTGAGATAATGGAGAGGAGCCGGGAAGAAGGGGGAAGGGGTTGAGTTATAAAAAGACAACCCAACACAAGAAATTTATGTAATGTGTAGAGTATGGAAAAAAGTTCGGACATTATTAACAAACCCAACAGTGAAAAACATAGGTAGAATAACATGAAATATTTGATTTTAGATGTAAGACGAAAGTGTTCTAATCATATAAGGAATTAATTGGAAGAATGACAATAAACAAGTCGAGGAAAAAATGACCACACTTAAAAGTTCAACTGAATAATCAGATACTAACTTGTTATAATTACGAATTTTGACTTTGAATCACGATTTCAACATTCGAAAAATACAAAAGTGAGAGTATCATGCAGGATCTTTTTATTGATTGGATGAAAGTTGTCAATGTGTGAACAGGATCTCCATTTTAATTTTTCTGCTGAGGGTTTTCCTCAGCACTCACGCCTACGTGAGAATGAGTAGTTTGTGCGCATGCTTAGCGAGCATATTAAAAATATGGCCACACACCCTACATTTTCTAGACACCCAATGATACCAAATATCATATTTCTTCCACTTACAACAACCTAAGAGCTGGAGATTTTTCTTTTTATATATTGCGCTTCTTTGTATCAATCATAAACTAAACCACCAAACAATCATTATATATCTACCTTAGTCATTATAAGCATAGCATCCCCAAGAATTTTATGTACATTTTTTTTTTTTAATTACAAGAAACTCACACTAAACAGGATCAATACTTAAATTCGTAAGAGATGGGCCATAAACAAAAACATCAAGATAATTCAACCCTAAGTAAAATCATATTAAATCTACTCGATTACTTTACCCCAAGTGTTTGAAGCAATTTCGTATCTATTATCATTTCAACAATAATAACTACCCTTTGCCTTTTCTGCCTTTTCTGCCTTTTCTACCTTTTCTATCACTCTCTTATCTTCCACATTTTTTAATATTCTCACACTTTCAAGTGGATGTACAACTAAACACAAAGAATCAAACACACAAGCACACGCGTGTTTTTCTTTGTGGGTTCTACTGTCTGCAAATCTTAAAATTTGGCCTTTGCCATTGCTTACATGTCATTCTTCTCCACATCACCCCACTTGCAAAGGCCTCTTTTTGTGATCTCTCTCAAGAGTGGTGGCATTTTTTGGTATCCCATCACATGGGCGTGTATCACTAAAGGGGGTAATGAGCATCTAACCATGGCAGCTACAACCAACCCTAGCTTAGGCATAAGAATATTTTCTGCAATCTTTCTCATCTCTTCATTCAAATTGGCAGTGGAAAACACAGAGTGTGAATTTCTCGTAACATTATCACGTTATACACGAAATTCAACAATTATAAATTATTTATATTTTTTTTATAATTATATCAATAATTTATAATCATTAAACGCGTTCATAATTTTACAACGTTATAATCAGTAATTCTATCTTTGAAAAGAGCATGGGGTACCATGCAAATCACTTTTGAGTAGATCTCTGATCTATTTGTTGATCAATAGTGTCTCATCATGCGATTACTGAGAAGATATCCATAATTGGTTTGACTGAAATGACAGCATTGTGTCATTTCTCTGAAGAACACATTCATTATTAGTTGAGGAAGCATTCCATTTTCACATACACGTGCCACTCCACCAGGCATTCAGATTAATGGAAGAAATTAATGAACTAAATTCCTAGCTAAGGTTAACATCTTAATTAGAAAATGATTCTTTCTTTTGTCTTTGTCAATACGAATTCTTCTTGCAAGATATGGTGATTTTGTTAGTAGTAGAGCATATGGAATAAATTTCAAAACTTCATGTCTTAAACTTGGACTATTGAAGTGGTTATTTCATTGTGACATCAAAGTTATCTATACAAGCATGTCAAGCTTTTTTTTTAATTTTGTTTATTTAAGGGAGGTTTACACGCTAGCTAATATTACATCACTTAATATGTTAACTCCGAGACTTCTCACACTTAAAGCAAGAATCATATCCTGGATCCACCCAATATGTGATCACATATATAGAGCAGAATTGAACATATCATGAAGGCTTAGAAAGTCTTTTTTTTAAAAAAATTCGAAAGGGGCCTAAACCGTATAAGGTCCGTTGGTGCCTTAGAAAGTCTTTTGGTTCTCATGCTTCTTTTATATATATTTTGTTACTCCTTTTATCTATTACCATCCTTTTATAGTCATGCAACTTGCATAAACAATATGATTATCCCTAAATGTTAGATCAACTTTGATTCTATCATCATCATTTCTTAATTGAGGAGAGGACATTGTTGATGAAGATAATGTAACTAATGAAAGTTAAAAAGGACATCACAGTTGGTCATTGTCTTCATCAAAAGAAAAGTTGTATTCCACTACTTAATGGATCTCCATAACATCCTTGACGCACGTTACGATCCTTTAATCGTGATCTCAAATACTTATTTAGTGGGGAATGAGGAGTAATTTGCATATGGTAATTATTGGGGGAAAGAGATTACCCGAAATAAAAGTGAACCTGTGTTGATTGGGACGGATCTAAAATACTTATTTAGTGGGAAATATAATGCACAATTTGATACTTTATATAAGTATTTTTTGTTGGGAACTTATTATCAATTTTTATATTAAAAGTACAATAATTATACACATATTTTTTTTTTGGATGACGTGAGAATCCAGTTAACGGAGTTCGACCACCGATTATTTGGAGAAGCCCACCACCAATTGGTAAACCTTTTTTTTTTTTGTAGCGATGCGTCCTCATACATGCATCAAGTCAGTTAAGGGCGAAACTCCAAAGTAAAAAGTATCAAACGCACGACCTTCTAAGAGTGATTTCACTTTACTACTGCTGAACCATGCCCTGGAGGCATTAATTATACACATATTTTCATCAAAAAAATTGACGTTCGTAGGACTGCGGCTCTACACACCCTTGATCAATACATTCGCGCATGCCATGAGATGCATGCTACAAATAAATTAGTTTCTCTTACCATCTTATTTTACAACAATTTGATGTATACTTATTGATCTACCTATATAGCATTTTACTATTAGTTAAGGAAAATATACAATTTATCAATTCTTCGAAATTATAACAATCAATATTTCTTATAAATTTGTATATAGATGCAATCCCTTTCTCTATCATTAGGTAAATGATAACTGTTATTAGATGATTACGTCCTCAAAACTTATCTATCAGATTAAGAAGAATGTCAAATTGATCACCATATACTTGTTTACATATGAAACCACAAAGCTTGAATTAATAATGTCATTTGCATGGCGAAAAACTAGTTATTATCCTATGCCATTGAGCATAAATATAATCAGCTTCGTTTGAAACCATACACAAAGGAGATAATTATATATATTATGGTGACATTAATGGATTAAGCATAATAGTCTCACTGATTTAATTTGCTAATTAATTCCATGTCGGTTGATTAGGTATCATATTAAAGCAATTCCCACATATGAAGTTGATTTGTTTGATGACGAAGAAAAGACATGCTTAAGCTTGAGATAAGCTTTCAACGTTAGTAGTGGTTTCTTGAAATGACATAACAAAGACATGCTTACATGACTAGATGTGCAAGAAAAACAAAGTGCATGGTTATCGGGAGGTGCTAATATATGTGTTGATTGATTGGTCAATTATGAACAACTTCTTAGCTCTTACAAGATTGATAATTTCTCGTAACAACTTAAAGTGCACATAGAGAATGACAGAATGAGTGATTCCTCGTCCAAACTCATTCCGGCTTAATTGGCTTTAGCTTCCCTTAGGCCATCTCCAACCCATACCCTAAACCCTCTTTTACTTTACATGTAGGGATGCTTTTGAAGATATCCATCTCCAACAGCATCCCTAGAGATTATCTACAAAGTAGAGAATTCCTATATCAACCTCTTACTATCTCTACATGTAGAAATAATAAACTCATTCCTTAAACTATCTCCAAAATCATTTGACAATTAAAAAATAGAGAAGCTGTTAGAGTGAAAATGAAATAGGGATTCTCTAAAATCAAAAGTAGATAAGTTGTTGGAGTAAAACTGAAATAGAGGATCCCTACATGTAGAAAAATGACCAAAATTTTTTACATATAGGAAAAAAAATAGAGAAGCTATTGGAGATGATCTTACGTTAAAACAGAAAAAATGTCGAATTTTATTTGGTAAGTTTAATGCATTCTGCATTTCTCGCTTAAAAATTATTTTCTTGATTCGCATTCCTTCCTTATCTCTTTCTTTCTAGTTTTTCCCTTCCACCTTTTTTTTTTTGGGGGGGGGGGGAGGGGAGGGAGGGCGGATACCCGTATAATTATGGTAAATTAAATGATTTGGATACATTATTATTAATTATTAGATCTTTCTTAACGTTCTATCATGTGAGAGGATTCAAATCCAGAAGAGAGGTTGCATATTAAGACCAATTTTATTATTTGACCCTCCAGTATCCTCTATGAGTTTTACAAAAAGAACAAATTGATTATTGTCATGAGTTTTTGAATAAAATATTTTAAAATCAATAAATATCTACATAAATCTCTGTATCAAATTTTTAAATAAAATGAAAATTTTACATGGTGGTATTCTTTCCAAAAAACTTAACTTTGAATCTCATTATCACTCACTTAAAAATATATATCTATTTTTTCATGTAAGACTTAATAAATAATTATTTAAAAAAAAAATAAATAAATCTCGCCTACACACTGAATAAATAAGCCCAACAATCTTAGCCTAACATACTCTCAGACCTAACATGGTACTCTCAAGTCTTGGAATATGAGTAAGCCATGTCGCACCCTGCACCTTTATCGTTGCCTCTCTACTAGATGAGACCTAAAAGAAAGCCAAATCATCAGTATAATCTTCGTGGATAAAATTTACCGTTGGGTTGATTTAAAGTAGTGGCATGTATTAGTTTTGATGTTTGAAAAGAAAAAGGAAAAGGAGATTATGGGTTTTACTGTAAATTTGGGCATTGCATCGAACGCTAAATTAATTGAGTTGGTGATTTTGTGAGAAGGTTTATACAAAGCTTGAGAAACAGAATATTATGTTTTGAGCTCAAAATTGATTCCAAAGCGTCACTAGGCATTTCGTCTGGTAGCCTGATTCTCGCTTTAACTAAAAGAGATTTTAAAATCGATTTTTAGAGTCAACATCTTAAATGATGTAATATTAATAAAGCTCGTATATTATAGGGGGGAGGGGAGAGGAGCTTTCATTCATAAAATTCAAGCAGACTAAATCATGCTTCCGAATCATCCACAGGACCAGTCGCCAAGTGTTTGGAATTCACATATTTGAAAGCGCCAAGTCACTTGAAAACCTCAACTATATTCAGTAAAAAGTGATTCATAGTCTCTTTACACAATCTAGATCTCAGTGAGGCCTATCTTGCTCACGAAATTGACTATTTTGTGGTAGATCAACTATGTTTTTGAGTAGTCCCTTTTGAGATGGCAGAGAAAATTGCAACGGCCACCTTTAATTTTGATGTTGATGATCAAGGAATAGTCACCATCTATGATCCAGTGGCGCACCACTTAATCATATGACCTTGGCAGAAGATATTATTCCCCTTTCTTTGGTGGCGGAAATAATTTACTATTATTAATAAGAAGAGTAATTCTAGACGTCACTTTTTTTTACCATCCAATTATTATTTTTTAGTTGGCATGTCAAATAGATAGATTTATTTTTATTTTCTCTTTAATCTTATTAATTTTATTTAATTTCTCTACCTCCTTTTATCAATTTTTCTCTCTCTTGTTTTTCCTTTTTTTCTCTCCTTAATCAAGGATTCCTTTCATCTCTTCTCTCTCTTTTGTTTAATCCTACAAACGTTTACTGCATTTGTTTTTCCAGATTTTTCTCTTCCACAAACGGTTACAATTAAGGAAAATAAGGCTTTACACCTTTAAGAGCATAAACTTTTAATGATGTTTGACTTTAGCATGAGCCGAAAGCTTGCTATACAAATCTTTATCAAGTTTTAATTTTTGATGCTTAAGAATAAACACCAGTAGGGTAGATCCATATAACCTTTTGAATCATGTTTCATTCATTTATTCTGAAAAAAGAAAACGCTAAATTATATTAGAGGCACAAATTACAAAGAACAATACTTATAGAACATTCACAAATTGCAAATCTTTATACATTTAAATAATAATCCAATAAACCTTTTTTTTTTGTCAAGATCTATATGTCAATCACTCTTATTTTCTAGTTCGATGTATTACTTTCAATTAGGGGTTGATTTTAATTTCTATCATGCAAACTTAGCAAATAGCTTCTCCAGTCCAGAGGGTGATTATCTGCTTAATGCAAATTAATTTACAATCCTACGATTCACAAAATGTATCACTTGTTTTAAAATATGTTTAGAAGAAAATTTTAACTAATCTTCGTCCCCCAAGGAGGTGACAAAAGAGAAAAATTTGAAGAAAAAAAATGCAGTAAATTAACATGTATAAACAAAAGAGAGAGAAGAACATAAAGAAATCTTAGATTAAGGAGAGAAAAAAAGGAAAAACAAGGGAGAGAAAAATCAATAAAAGGAGAGAGAGAAATTAAATAAATTTAATACGATCGGAGAGAGAATAAAAATAAATATATCTACTTGACATGTCAACTAGGCATTCTAACTAGGAGCTGATAATTAGGTGATACAAATAAGGAACGTCTAGCATTACTCTAATAAGAAAATGGTCGGGTGTCATTGTTATAAAAGGTCTTCGAGATTAAACAATCGCAAATATTATTATTCGGGTTTTGACTGATTTGCAGTATGTGTTAAAATACAACGTTATATTACAAAATTTATAATATTCGAGTGAAGTCATATGATCTTCCTAAGATGACATCATCGAAAAAGAAAAAGAAAAATGATTCCCGAAAATTCAATTCAAGCCACAAAAACATATCTGGTTAAAAGCGGTAAGAAAAGTGAAACTTGTGTTGTCCAATCTGTTAAAGTAACTTTTAGAGAGGCTCAAACAATCTCAATGCATAAGGGTATCTCCAATAATGCATATTATTCATAAAAAATTATTATTTTTGATAATTTTAAAAAATTTGGGTCTATTTTTTAACTCAAATCTCCAATAGGGCCTACTATTTTTTAGACATTTATACCAAAATAGAGACCCAATCACTTTTTAGGTTTCTAAATTTGTTGCCAAAAAAGTAAATTAAGTTTCTATTTTAACTCAAATCTCTAAAAAGTGATAGACCCCATTGGAGATTTGAGTTAAAATATAGACCCAGATCTCTAAAAATTACCAAAAATAAATTTTTTTTGTAAATAATGCACTATTTTTCTTGCCATTGAAAATACCCTAATAGACTTTGTAAAAGCACATTACGTAATTTATCTTTGGTCTACTTTTTGTTTTGCCCAAACTAGAGAGTTCGAGATGGGTGCCTTCTCTATTGATTATGCTTATGATGAAACGTAGGAAGATTAAAAAAAAAAAAAAAAGGTAATTTTTTTAAAAAAATACTCCAAGAATAGAGTTTAATTAAGAAAATGGTTTTGTGAAATATTACAGGGTTTAAGTAAACAATTTGTTTGTAAAATGTTTAGGGACTCTCATTTTCACTTGAAAAAATCTTTGCAAAGTTATCGATATAGATATTATATATGTTTTTTTTTTGCTAAGCAAATTATATATATGTTTGAAAAAAACTAAATGTTTAACATAGATAAATCAGGACGTACAAAACCGGGTTAGTGCTCTCATGCCTCACAAAGACTTAAACCACCGCAATAATTAAGTATTTAGGAGTTAATTTTAAGAGTTTAATTTCAAGGGCTAAAGAAAATAGATACATTTTTTGTTGGGTTTGTTGGCATAATTAACCTAGATTTTCGTACGTAATGGTATTGAATTTTCTGAATAGCTGAACCATTAAAATTTGATATCAACCCCAAATCTTTGTTTACAAACTAGTACGTATATGTTCTGTTGAGGCAATTAATGTTGATTGAAGATTAATTGGTTATGTTTTGCAACACGTGTGTTATTACTATATTTATGTTTTTTATTTTTTGAGTGTGCAGGTAAATATTATGGTAATTTATCATAAAAAAAGAAGTCCTGTGATTGCATTAATTGTCCTTTTGCTAAAAAGGACAATAGGGTTTTATGTGGAGGAACGCTTCTTGAAAGCCAAGGCAAGACAAGTATTTATATTGAAGCACAGGACGTGAAGAGGTAGGTGAGTTAAGAAAGAGAGAGACGCGAACAATCTGAAGAAAAGTTCTTAGGAGTGTTATGTTCCGTGTCATGTTGCAACAGGTTCAGTGTTCTAGTCTTTGATTATATTAAATGTTGCAATTTTGTTGTCTTCGACAGTGAGTCATGAACAATCTGTTTATGCCTTAGGATGTTTATATTCTTATATCGTTTGTTCATTCTTCGGGAGAAGAAGGTGTAGTTCTCAAGAGAGAATGTTGCAAGTCGCGGGAAGCTCGCCAAACCGAAGTTCATTAAGGAGTTCATCATCGAGACGTCAAAGGTTAAGAGGGAGTTTTTACTGGTATAAGTCTATTAATGTTGTAACTAATTATTTTTTCTTAATGAACAAGTTTGTTGGACTAGGGGTTGGTCATGTGGACGTAGACTGCACGGTTGAATTACGTTAAATCTTTGTGTTCTTGTTTCTACTACAAGTTTATTATTTCCGCTGCTATTTACTGCCACTGACTATGTTGAAACATTAAGTGGAACAACTCATTAACTGATTAACCAACTAAAGAAACAGACTGTTAATGAACTGAGAATGAAGTGATGTTCTAGTTAATGTTGCAACATCACTTGTAATAGATTCACTTTATACCAAGTAATTGCATTAGTTTTTTCGTATTCACCATAGAACTTTGTCAATTAAGCGAAGTAGTCATATTGTTCCAAAACTAATCCATACTTATACTGCATAAACTCTTTCATGTTCCATCGACTCAAAAGAGCATTGTTCAGGAGTATGTATCTTGTTTTCTAATGTTCCTACTCCACTTAAGGAGTTACTGAATTGTGATTATCACCCCACCAGAGTTGGTTAAATTATCCTTTGTATCTTGGATCTCATAAAAATGAAATTTCCATTTTTACACCAAAGAAAAAGAGCATTGTTAATAACTATCTATTTCTCTTTTTTTTTTTAATTACTTGTAATACAAGAATTTCAGTACTTGTCAATTTCAACCGAGGAAATTATGTAATATAAGGAGTCATTATTTGTATCAAAATGTTGACCCCTCTTTGTATTAAAATGAGACTGTAAAATTAAACAGTAATCTAATAATGAATTACTCCTCTAATAATTGAGAGAATACCAACAGTATGAAATCAACTGCTCAAAACAGACCAAACGAACTAAGACATACCAACACGAGTAAAACCAAAATTTGCATCATCAACTGATAAAAGATTATTCAACATAGGATAAGACGTCATCATAACTTAATTAGGTCGTTATGATTATGTGGATCCTCCCATCTAATTTTCACCTTTATTACAAGGATTCCACGTAAACTACATATTAATATGAACTGTGTTTGCTCTGTTTAGTTGTGTTTTATCTTTTTTATTGCGTGATGTAACCAAATTCATTTACTTGGTCGGGTCAGAATCTTATGATTAGCGAAGATAAATATAAATTCAAAGTGAACCTTCAATAGAAATATAATATATCGAATGAGTTTTTTTATTATTTTTTTAATTTTCAACTATACGTAATTCTTTCACTGACCATAATTATTAATCATAATGGGTGTTTGGACCAAGAAACAAGTCTACTAAAAAAGCAAATTAATTTAATTAAGTTAACAAAGCTTGTCACTGCATGATCTATGGCCACTAAGTAGTGATAAGGACCATAAAATCTCAGGCGTCATTTGAGCATCACATATAAATACATCGTTTTCAAGTGTATTATATTATAATATTCCATGTATTGTCTTATCTCATTAATTTATTGTAATCAACAAAGAAAAAGACCAAATAAAGGAGGGTTCAACAACTAATTAAGATTATTAAAATGTCAATAAAATTAGGACAAATAGGGGATCGAAAAATCAAAAGCAACAAAGTTAAAAAAGACAAGACGAGATAAAACGAAAAAGAGAGTGGAGATCATATATAATAATGAAATTGGTAGGGACAGCCCACACTCCACCCACAATGATACTACTCAACTGCATGTGTAAACATCACAATGAAAGCATAGAAAATGATACCATTTCTCTCCCACTTGAAACTAGGGTGCGTGCCACGTGTAGACTTCCTAACTTCATTACATAAACTCTTTTTTTTTTTTTGGCATTTTGGTCGAATTATATTATATAAACTCATAAAGGACATATGCTCACCACCCATCATCATCTTTAAAATCTCATAATTTTTTCTATTTCTTATTCTTAAAAAAAAAAAAAAAAAGCAAGTGAGTGTGATTCCATTCACCACTTTAATCTTGGGATGATTCATAAATAGCTACTTAAAGTTATTAAAATTACCGGCCTAAAGATCTAGAGTTGGACGGTGCAAGGAAAATTGTGATTATCAGGGGTATATTTGTCATTTGACATCTTTTAGAGCTTGTAAGAAAAGGTTAAATTATCAATCATTACACTAATCTTTGTCCTAAAGTGCTTTTTGTTTCTAAGCTGATTCTTGTATATATTCACCCCTAACTAATGTTAATTATCTACCTATATAATTCACCAAAAACAAAGAAGTTTGAAGGTCGCCATCAAAGAGACCAAAGAGAATAAGTATATACCAGTAATAACAAAGCAATTGATCTTCATGGTTTAGTTCAAATAACAATGATTTAATATGTCATCTAAAAATTGAGTTGAGATCAAAAAGTTAAAAATTTACATTTGAACTTTATTATACTATCTACTTTTTACGAGTAATTATCAATTTTGTTATATTAGAAGAGACAAAAAAGGCGTAATTTGACAAAATAATCTAAAAATGTTTAATATGATAACAAAAATATTTAGAACCAAGTAATCCTTTGTGACATTTACAACTTACTTGAAACTACTTATGAAAAGGAGGATATCAGTCCATAAAATTAAAAGTTTAATTTGTTAGGATTTAATGATTGGAAGTAAAGGAAAGTAGAATTTTTGGTAACTTTAATTTTACATTTAGAATAACCAATAAATAAAAAAATGAAACCAAGAAAGACTTAATTTAGACTATGTAGCTCTAGAGAGGCAATCAACAAGAGAACTATGCAAAAAAAAATCTCCAAACCATTGAGGAATAAGGTTTCGCTAATGAAATAGTTCACCTCTCACATAATTTTTTCTTTCTCCACTCTAAATCATGCAACTGCAGGATGTTATAACTAGCCATTAAGATTTTTTAATGCTCTAACATATAATTTCCAACTGTTCCTCGAACCTAGCTTGAAAATAATATATCATATTGAAAATTCATTGCTAAAATTAGCCACCTGCATCTATTTTTCTTGTAGTGTCTTGAGATACAATTCTCACAATGACTTGGGATACTAAAAAGAATTACCCTATTTGCTTATACAATATAACGTCTTTAAATTAATAGCATTAGAACTATTAAATTTTATTAATTTAGTGAGATATCAATTTATCGATAAATTAATAATTATTAATTTATCAAGATATTTTTAGTTTTTTTTGACTTCATAGTAAATATATTATATTTATGATTTTTTTTTTTGAAAAGTGACTCATATTTTTCAGGCCAATTCGAAAAGATAAGTATAAAATTTTAATGAGAATAGAATATAAGAATTTAATTTCGTAGGATTATAACAAGTTTCTCTAATATTGTATCAGGATTAGGACTAGAACACGTTTCTATAATCTCAAAGTCAATTTATTATGTAATTTTTAGCTAATTATTAATTTATGAAATATTTGGGTAGATAAAATACAAAATAAAAATTTTAAATGTATTATCTTATAATTTTATCGAAATTGTTAAATTTTTTTATACTGGTCCTAAGTCGGGATCAGACATTTTTATTATTTAAAATAGATTATTAATTTATCGAATATTAATTTAAAGATGTTCTACTGTAGAAACAAAATAAATAAATTAACCAATTTTTGACATTTTCATAAATTCTTGGCAATGCAAAACACATCTTCAAATGCATTAATGTAAACCAATGAGAGGAAATGAATTAATGTAACCACTATGAAAAGAGAAAATGTCCATAGTCAGCTGGATTCATTGTTGAGATTGACTGAAATTGTCTTTAGCAATAACAAAGTGAAGAATTCTGTATAAAGAAAAAAGAAATATTTGGTTGAGATTCCAAAAACATAACTATTGGATGACATAGAGATATAGTAAAAAAGGAGTAGGGAGTTCATAAATTTAATAAGGATTTGAGTTCTATTAAGTTATAAAGGCTTATGTTGATGAGGTTTCATCCTAAAGGCATATTCAATGGAGTCTTTAAATAGCAATGATTGCTATTTTTAGAAACTCCATCGAAGAAAAATTAACACCAATGGGAGTTTTTAAAACACTATTTGACATTTTTTGGCAAAATAATGACATCACAACAGCCTTGAGCCTTCAAAATAGCACCTAGTCTCCATTTTCTTTAACAAATTTATTAAAGAAAATAGAGACTATACAAGAAGACAAAAATGAGTCTCCAAAAAAACAAATGTCATATCTAAAAAAAAAAAAAAGTAAAAAAAATTTAACAAACAGCAACAAAAAAATTAACAAACATAAAAAAAAAAAATACAAAACAATTGTTGGAAAAATGAAAAAAAAAAAATACTGTTGCAAGTAAAAAAAAATTACCGTTGACAACAAATATAATGTCAGATTTGATGATTTTAGATCGTCAGATCTGATACATAAAAAAAAAAAAAAAAAACAAAAAAATTGTTAAATGCCAGATCTGAGCAAAAAAAAAAGCTAATCACAAAATCTTAAAAAACACAACAGATTAACTACCTCTTTTTTCAACAAACAGCAAAATATATATATATATATATACTTACAGAAAAAAAAAATAGTGTGGTGGTGATTTCAGTGGTGGTGGGGTGGCACCAGAGAAGGGGGGTAGGGTGGGGGAAGTAGGGAAGCAGGGGTGGGGAGTGGTGGGGGAAGAGAGAATTCACAGAAAAAAAAAAAAATTACAGCAGGGGTAGGGACAGGGAAAGGAAAGGGGAGGGGAGGGGAGGGGAGGGGAGGGGTGGGGTGGGGTGGGGTGGCGTTTTGACCGGGAAGGGGGGTGGCTGCAGTGGGGGCAGCAAGGAAGGGAGGTGGGGGCGGGGAAGGGAAAGGGAAAGGGAAAGGGAAAGGAAAAAGGTAGGGTGGGTTTTGTGTTTTGACGGGGAAGGGGGGTTTTATATTTAGGGTTAATTTTTTTTATTAAGTTTTATTTATATATTTATTTAGGGTTTTTTTTTGGTTTGGTATATTTTTTTTTTAATTTTTGTAGTTTTTATATTTTATGTTTTTTTACTTTAGGTTATTTTTTAATTGTAATGAAGCTTTTTTTTTATAGTTGTTATTTTTTTAATATAGTTGTAAATTTTAAGATTTTATCTGTTGTAAATTTATCCTTAATAAATTTAATTAATTTATAAATTTAATAAAATAAAAAAGAAATAAATAAATATAAATGTAACACACAAGAAAAAATTAATTAATGGGTTTTTTAATTAGGGTTTTTAATTAAGATTTTTTTTACATAAGATTTTTTTTAATTAGTTTTTTTCATTCAATTATGTAATTAAACGTAATCTTAATTTTTTAAATGTTATATTCGTCGCAATTTATTTATTTATTTATTGAAATATTCGTTAAAAAAGTTGAGATAATCTAAATAACAATTAATTAAAAAAAGTAACACACGAGAAAAAATAACACATAATCAAATTATTATGTAAAATTAAAATTAACACAATATAGAGACTCAGTTTTATAGAGACCATCATTGGAGATTTTTTTTTTTTATCTTGGTCTCTAAATGAGTCTCTAAAATAGTTTTTTTGTCTTGTTCTTTAAGTGGTCTCTAAAATTGATATCTCCATATAAGTTTCTAAAATAATAAATAAAGACCTATTATAAAGACTTTATTGAGAATAATCTAACAGTCAAAACTGAGATTCTATTCAAATGGGTTTTGCAGGAAAATAGGATTTCATATTAGGCTCCTGCCAACCGTCAGTAATTAATGATTCCAATTTTTTTCTTTTTTATTTAATATTGCCAAGTCTCAAATTCTATTCTTCCCACGAGTGGCAAGGACATTTCCGTCTTTTTCTAACTTTTACAAGTGTACATGTATGGTGTTAATCTATCCATCACGGGATTGATGTGTAATTATTAGTTATTGCACTTTTGTGAAGCTATAGCCTATAAGGTATCAAACCCTGGGCACAATTTATGTAAATTACCTTCCACTAAATATTGTAGGTTTTTCATTAATCATGTTTTATAGAAAGAGAAGTTAAAAAGCCTTGTAAATTTTAGGGTAAATGATTAAAATGGTCTTTTATTTTTGGGTTTGTGATATTTTCGTTATTTATTTATTAATTGTGATAAATTGGTCCCTTATTTTTAAATTTGTGAATATCGTTAGTTCTTTTAACAAATTTTGCCAATTTTTTTAACGTGGATTGCATGTGTCCGGCATATGACTAACTTAAGTGAGATTTTGGAGGGGTAATGAAATAATTGGTCACGTGCTGACCGCATATAATCTATGTTAAAAAATTAATATAGAAACACCATATATGATTCATCTTCTTTCACCCTGAATTGAAGGAAAAGATGGCCGTGAGGACACCCAAGAATTGGGAAAAAAGATCAGGTAACGATGTATTGTAATCTGAAATTCTAAATTCGAACTATGATTTATGCTTCCATAATTGTAAGAGAAAAAAAAATAACAAAATGAGGGCACGCAATGGCTGCATAAAAAGTGAGAGCTTAATTGGCATGAAGTTCTTGAGGGAAAATTGTTAGATTCCTGCTGAAAAAAAGAAAGAAAAAGAAAAGCCTAAATTTTCTAAGAAAGGAGTCAAGGAGAATTTCGGCAAGATAAGCATTCCGGGTTGATAAAGATTCTTCGAAAATAACTTGACATACATGATACCATGATACATTGAAGTTGATAAATTTCTAAATGAACCGGTGGATAAGTGAGTAGGAGAATCTTTCTAGCTAGCATTTGTCCTCTCAATAGAAGTCTAAGATTCAGTTGCATTAAGCTACCAAAGCCCTAAAGGGGTTATATATTTCGGGGAAAGATCCGTTTTTTTTTTCTTTTTCTTAGGGGAGGCTATAATGCATAATATTTTAATTATACAAATATATATATTTTTTAATGGGGGATCAATTAAGTTTTTTATTCTGCTTTAAGTGATTCCCGTGAGTAAGTTTAAAGGAATAATTTTATTTTAATGAAACTACTCAGTTACAAGTAATAAACAATATAATTTTTTGAATTTTCATGGGCTCTTGGGTATATGGACTTGAACCGTAGACTTTCCAGGTAAAGTTGATCAAACTATTTATTATTAAAATGGCCTGATATATATATATCGATATTTTATTTTTTTAGAACAATAGATTTAAAAAAAAAAAAAAAAGAAAAAGAAAAATGGGCTAATGACTATTGCAGTCCCATTGGCTCTCACATACCTCCGCCAAAGACATATCTAGAGTACAGAGATGCTAGATACCATCATAGTTTTATCATCGATTCATCACCTCCTATGATATTTCGTTGGCATGCTAAAAGAATATAGAAAAATAAAAAAATTTGTTATTTTAACATGCCAACTAATAATTAATATAAAAGATGACAATCGATTGATAAAAATCTAGTAATATTAAGCAATATTATATATAGGAAGAAGCAGACTTGAGCATGAAAGACAATATTGTAGCAAAAGAAGTTTAAAGTAAAAAAGTATCATTTCACTATTTCTCTAGGAATTAATAATAATTTTCGTGTGTTCATCTTGGTTGACAAATGATTTTCATGTTCATCGCGTTGTTTCTGAGTGACATTGTTAAGTGTTAATCGTTTTCAGATTAAAAATGGTGACTTGGTCTTAGGGGCATGCATTTAATTAAACCCTTATTTTAGGGATTTTAATTTCAATTTTACTCTAATAGGTTCCTTAACTGAGGGACTCCATATTTTAATTTTACTCCAATATCTCTCTTTATTTTAATTAAAATAATATATTTTAATATTTTGATTTATATTTGTTCATTTTTCTTGACGGCATTCTATTTTTAATTACTAATATCATAGATATTTTTTAATATTATTTTATTACTTTTAACTTATAATTTCCCAATAGCTTTAATTTTTTTATATTTGTTCATTATTCATGACGACATTCTATTTTAATTTCTAATATTATTTTTATTTAGTGTTACTTTTATTTTTTTTTAAATTAAAGTTTTTCTAACAGTCACAGTAGATAAAAATCAAACTGTCTCACAACTTTCTAAATTCAACTCACGTACTACTTGAATCAGTGAATAACCGAACCCTTGGGATCTTCTTCAAACCCAGAATGCAAGGAGCCACATCAAAGTGCCAAACGACTTCATCAGTAATAGCTTTTGGGAGTTGGGGATTTGGGAAGAGTTTTAAGGGATTATTTCATCATTTTCACATTCTATTGGAGATAATTTTCTCCAACAACCTCACCGCTAGGGATGACAACGGGTACCCGTTGTACCCGAAACCGATGGATAACCGCCCGATAAAAAACCGATAATGAAAACCGATGGAGAAACCGTTAGGTTTTAGATTTTATAAAGCAAAACCGACGGATAAACCGACAGGTTTTGGTTTTTGATATTAAAAAAAATTGAAAACCGAAACCCAATTAGTAATTTATTATTTTATTATATATATATATTATATTATACACATGTATATAATATATATAATAAAATAATATATTTTTTATTTTTTATTTTATATATATATATATGTAATATACACATGTGAACTTTGATTTAGTTGTATTAATGAACAAACAGTTTCTCATTTTTATTGTTTTTAGAATTGAATATTTGTGATGATGGTAGTATATTTTTTAATTTTATTGTCTTATTGTATGAATGGACGAACAGTTTCTCATTTTTATTTTGTCAGAATTAAATATTTGCAATGATGTAGTATATATATTTCTTTAATTTTATTATTTAATATGCATGTAAATTAATATTTTTTCACAAATTTAGATTTTTTTAAGTAAACGATTTCGGTTTCGGTTATCCGCGGGTTTTTTAAAACTCGTCGGTTGCGGTTTTGGATATGAATTTTTTAAATCCGTCGGTTTCGGTTTCGGTTTCGGTTTTCGGTTTACTAAACGGTTTCGGTTTCGGTTTCGGTTTTGCCAAAAATCGCGAATAACCGACCCGTTGTCATCCCTACTCACCGCACCTTACATTTGAAGAAAGAGAAAAGTTAAGGACTCTATTAGAGATGGCCTAACTCAAAACGTTTGTTTGCTAGAGTCAAATTGATACTGGTAGTAGATGCCATGGGGAAAGTAAGAATAATCCTATCAAGATGGAACTAGAGCAAAAAGATGTCAAAATCTAGAAAGAATATGTAGAAATATTTCAAAACGTAAAGATAGAATTTGAAGAAGGTCCCATATGCATGTATCTATGAACTTGATATCAAAAGTGTATTACTAAAGAGATTGTAATGTTTCGTATGAGTGGAAGACATACTTATAAAAGAATAATTTATAAGTAATTATTACGAATTTAGATAAGCAAGATGAAATCACAATATATTTTCGGATAGTTTTAAAGCATAATCTCACTTATGGTTTGGACCAATGAAATTTAATTTTAGTTTTCATAACATCAACAATCTATTTTTAATGATTACCAAAAAATCTTATTGTATTAATGAAGCAATAAAACAATAAAAATAATTAACCCAGACAGAGAAATAAGAATATGGTCTAAACCCATAGAAAAGTTTGCCTTTGAAATAAAGCAAAATCAAGAGATTTCTTATAAAGATAAATCTTTTGAACTTAAGTAGCGATCGATCAGTTCGCATTCATAGTTAATCAATAGATCCGCGAGCAGACATACTCTAATATTCTGCCTTTGCACTAAATTTGATATTCAATTGCTAGCTAGGGCCTAGGGGTTGTAAATTGTCAAGTGACCATTTGACCACTTTATTTAAAAAATTAAATTATTAGAGAGGAATTTATTATATAATATATTATTTTTAACACGTAACCACAAATACCAACGGAGTTAGTTTTTTAATGTTTTAAAATGAGTGATAGTGAGAACTCCAAACCTTTTAGTACTTAAATTCTAATATAATGTTAAGTGACCATCTCATTTAAAAAATTTATACTATTAAAAAAGAATTTATTATATTATTTATCATTTTTAACATAAATTACCCACCCTAACCAAATCTTGAAGGCACAAAAAGAATGGCTCCACCATGACCCATAGTTTCTGCCTCAGTGCTCCGCACAAAAAATAATATTTTTATGGACAAGAATTTGAATTAGATTGATGGGTTCTTTCCTTTAATCATGTCTCTCTATGAGCCAGTACTCTAAAATGTATAAAATAGATGGAAAAGATAGCCAAAAAGAGGGGGGTGAGAGAATATCAAAAAAGAGACTTTTATGCAGCATCTTAACTTCAACCCCACCTTTTTTTAATGAATATTAAAGAAATATTAACATGCAAATCGATACATGGTCGTCAGATCACATTTCGGCGATGCGAATTTTGAAAATTACAGTCTCTCTCTCTCTATCTCTCTTTTCTTTTTCTTTTTTTCTATCAAAAAAGTAAGACCTACGAAGGAATATAAGAATCATTCAGCTTTACAGAGAAAAACATTGCTGCTTTAACCTTTTATTTATTTCAACTTAGCTTTTAATCACAAAGAGTTTAGTGGAATGATAAGTTTGAACCGGCTTTGTCTTTTGATGTATCCAAATAAAAAATGGTATAAGAATCATTCAGCTTTACAAGGAGAAACACTTCTGCTTCAACCTTTTCTTTTTTTAGCCTTAGACTATTTATTTTAGCTTAACTTTTGATCACAAGCTTTTATGGCCTCATTGTTCTTTTATGCACATTTTTCAAAAGCTCAATGGAGATTAGAGAGGCATAAATTCTTCTACCAGAGGCACGTAATGTTCTATAATCTTTAATTGAAAAGTTACGTGCATCTTAAAAGCTTTTGCATGCAATTTGACTGCAATTTTCAGTCGAATGTCGTCTTGTTCTTCTTGTCAGAATCTTCATTTTACATCCATGGGTCCAGGCATATATATAGTTACGGGTTCGAATTTAGAATGTTTGTTCAATAAGACTAAAAATATTCAATTTAACATTTATATACGAATAATTCTTTTTAATGGGGTTAAAATAGTTTTTCACATTAAAAATACTTTAAAAATGTATCTATTTTAAAAAATGGCATGAGTAGGGGTTGTAGTCCCGATACTCTTAAGAAGAAGACCGAACTAACAGATATATCGACCTTTGTATAGGTATCAATCTATCCATACAGATATTTTACTGTTTGATTATACTCGTGAATAAGATCTTGCATAATCTTCAAAACCAACATCACGCGTAAATAGGGTCTTCCATTAGACATTGAACCTTTATGACAGTAAATTTAAAAATTCTTCCAAACTAGAGGATTTCATTTTCATCATTTTGTTCTATTTTTTATTTTTTATTTTTTGAAAAGAGGGGCGGTACCCTCCGAATTTTATTAATCACAATAAAACAAGTATAAAAATAGAAGGGGACTTATAGCCTTACTTCTGTAGGAGGACGGGAGACTTACTTACCCTATCGTCCACGACTCTAAAAGAAGTACAAATACTTCTTTTTACAAGAGCCTTATAAAGAAAAAAATAGAACCTACCTAGTCTAAAAAATAAAAAACACATGTATTAAATTCTAAAATTAAGAAGCCCTAACTTATTAACTTTGATCATTCCCTAGAGTTCCTTATGACCCTGCAGATCATGGAAAATACCTCTCAACAAGCATTAGCTCCTAAGTTAGCTAGATAATCTGTTGCTTAATTACCTTCCCTGTAAATATGAGTAAGTAAACCATTGCAAGACTTTAATAGTTGCCTAGCGAGAGTAAGCTCGTATGTGATGTCCCAAGATTCTTGCTTGCCCTGTCCCGCCAAAATAACCACACTCTTTGAGTCCATCTCTGCCCAAACAAGATAGAACTTCATCTTAATGCACAGTTTAAGCCCAAAAATTAAAGCAAGAAGCTCTGCCTTTATGGAAGATTGTGTCTCAAAGGGACAGTAAAAACAATTCACCACATTGCCCCTACTGTCTCTAATTAAACCACCTCCTCCTGCTAGCCTCCTATGCCTCTGAACACTACCATATCATTTTGTTCTATTTACTTTGGTAATTAATGAGCTTCTAATTTTTCATCGAATAGGAGATTAGAGTTTTTTTTTGGATGACGAGAGAATTCAATTGGCGGAATTTGATTATTGGATAATTTGACAGAGTTTGATCATCAATTGATAAATTCTAAGTGTGCAGCGATGTACCCCTACATGTACATCAGATCAATTAAAGATAAAACTTCATAATAATAAAGATCAGTATCAAACTCACAACCTAAAAAAAATAATTTTACCCTACTACCGTAGATCATCATCCCTGAGGCAGGGAACTAGAGCTTAATACTCCACAATGGAGAGAGAATGCAATGAGATAAGCTTGTATCTCTAATGATGATGTACGGTCATGTACAGTGTCACTACATGTGACATCCAATTTCCATAGAATCGCAGTATTTGGTATTTTTCTTGCAACTTTGCATCAATACCTCTACAATACAAAATCCATTTAATTTGAAGCGCACGCTTGTTTACTTTTCTAGCTCCTTATTATTCTCGTATCTTCAAATACTTTCATAAAAAACACTTGGTATGTTTAGAGAATATCTTTTTTGAGCAATGTAGCATTTTTGTGTGTGTGTGTGTGTGTTTTTAGTTGGAGTGGAGTGATTAGTAGCACTGCCCCGACCCAAATACGGAAGGTTTTGGGATGAGAAATAGTAAATGGAGTGACAGTCAGGATCAACTTTTAATCCCGTGGAGGTAGGAAGGGAACATAAATAAGCATTATCCGTTGCGCATATATGTAAAGTTAGCTTTATTCTCATCTTACATATGTAATAAAATCTTAGTGTTATAAATATAAATGTCTACAAAAATTACATTAGACAAAATTTTCCTAAAATTGGAGAGGAAAAAATATGGTAACTCAAAAAAAAATTATAATCATTTATTTTATAAGAATGCACTCTATTGAATTTTTTTTTATCACAAATGGATTTAAAAAAATTGTTAATAGTTTTCAACAATGTTTCAAGATACTTTTAGAAAGTAAAATGAGGGGTAATATTTTGAAAATTATGATGTAAAAAAGTAGAAAACGTATTCAAAATATCAATATTCAATAGTAAAGAGTTGCAATCATTACTAAAATGTGGACATCTAATAACAAAAGAAAAAAAAAGGTTTTGCGGTAGTTAATGCAAATTTATTGACTAATGATTTTTTAGATGGAATTTGATTTAGACGCTTAAAGTTCGGTGGTTGTAATGTAATTTTTGTTATCTAGTTTGAAGAATACAACTTAACATGTAATTCATATTTGACCTTAATTTAACATCTATATTTATATTCATTATTTAATTTAATTTCAATTTATATTTGAAGTTATGTGCTTTAAATTAAACTCAATATTGTACCATTGAGAAAAATAATAGAAAACCCACTAGTACTTCCTATTCTCTAAGGGGATTCGAGAACAAGACAGGTATAAACTATGGGATCAGAAGATGCATAAATAAGGCAGGACGAGTATTAGGGTGACCTCTTTTAAGGGATAAATCTCCTCGCTTCATTACCATGAAAGAAGGGACCGCTAATTCTTCATGCACAACTTGAAATCCATACAATGGAAAAGTATATTTTCAGAAATCTATAATAAACAAATTGAATATAATCGAAAGAAGGATCGAAATGGTAGGTGGAAAAACACTATTATTGTCTATTAAAAAGCACACAAGATTTTCTAGCTTTTCCAATTTCCAAATGAAAACAAAACTGGCATATTATATACTCAAAGAAATGCCTAAAATTGAAAGATGATCTAACACATGATGTCAAAAATCTCTAAGCCCTGATGTATTGCCATATTTGGTATCCTCCTTATGCTCCCACTTGCTTTAGCTTCATGAACTTTATTATGTGAGTGATCAACCTAGCTCCAGCAACTTGTTTCTCAACCTTCAAAATGATTTTGTTCAGTGGCTTGTTTCTCATTCCCCACTTGTAGTAGTTGGATATGAGGCATGAGGAGGTGCTGCTGCATGATGAGTATGCACTGTTGGTCGGATTTAGATCCCCTCATAAAATATAACTTATGAAAAATTTAATAATTTTGAATTGTTCGAATCATTTCATTATAAATATATCATCAACTCATAATTATTAAATTTTCCTGATAACGTCATAAGATCCAAGTTGCTGATATTAACGCGATAGCAAAAGTAACATACTGAAAGAACAAGCATCACATGATGAGAGAGAGAGAGAGGATGCCAATGATAAAGAGAAAGAGGACTAAGAATGAGATTAGTTAAATTATTAAGTAAGATTAGTGTTGGAATCCTTTTAAGAAGAAAAAGTGGGAACCCACCAGAGAATGCTGCAAGGCCTACATCATAGAGCTTTGAACACATGATAGATCCCATTTGTTTCTGTTGTCTCAGTTTATATATTTGTATGTTTCTCAGTTCACTTTGGGTAGCCAAGTTAAAAAAGCAGCTCTTTAACTTCTCCCTCTCCAGTCACTACCAACAAATCTTATACCAAAACAACAGTCTCTTGACTTGGATAGGTTCGATCTACAGTCATTAGGACCTCCTAAGACGATCTTACTAAATTTCTCGAGTTGCTCCAGCTAGGCGTGGAGGAACCGCACCAGTCCAACCATAACAACAGTATCAACAGTAGTTTCTTGACTTGGCCATGCCTCTTAATTCTGTAGTGCCAAAGCCAGAAAGCTGTGGCACTGAACTGATGGCAGGCCAGCCTAACCTGTCGGAGCCTGGTTGCGCAGGCGCCGCCTATTTGGCTTACCCCATGAAAAGCAACGCACAGTCTTTTCTCCAACTGACCCTTAACCCCATAACTATAAAGGTACATACCTTATAACACTTGCTCCATGAACCTTGAGCTCTTGCCTGCATGCCTATTCACAAAGTAGCACACAGGCAGCAGTCAGTACAGCAAGCAGTACATTAGATCTTAGCGATGGAAGAAGTGTTTAGAAATAAGAATTTAAGATATGTCATAATCTTTTACTTCCATCTAATCTTTTGTATAATTTTTATTGCAGTTTGAAGAGATTGTTTACAGGATTAAGTATCAAAGAAAAGGAATGTGTTGTGGAGGAGCATCAAGCACGAAAGAGAAGACGATACTAAATGGAATAACAGGAATGGTCTGTCCAGGAGAGATACTAGCAATGTTAGGTCCATCAGGCAGTGGAAAAACCACCCTCCTAACAGCCCTGGGAGGCCGTCTTTTGGGCAAGCTATCAGGAAAGATCACCTACAATGGCCAGCCATATTCAGGTTCCATCAAGCGCCAAACAGGATTTGTTGCACAAGATGATGTCTTATATCCGCATCTCACTGTTTTCGAAACACTTCTGTTTGCTGCACTGCTAAGATTACCTCAGAGCTTGAGCAGAGAAGAGAAAGAACAGCATGTGGAGCAAATTATTGCAGAGTTGGGATTAACCAAGTGCCGAAATAGTATGATAGGAGGTCCACTGTTCAGAGGAATATCAGGTGGGGAGAAAAAGAGAGTAAGCATAGGCCAAGAAATGCTAATCAACCCAAGTTTGTTGTTACTAGATGAGCCTACCTCCGGTCTGGATTCAACCACAGCTCAACGAATCCTGGTGACATTGAAACGCCTCGCGAGTGGGGGGCGAACCGTGGTTACAACAATCCACCAACCTTCAAGCAGATTGTACCACATGTTCAATAAGGTGGTTCTACTCTCTGAGGGGTGCCCAATCTACTATGGTCCTGCATCAACTGCCCTGGACTACTTCTCTTCAATTGGTTTTTCTACATCGATCACTGTCAATCCTGCTGATCTCTTGCTTGATCTTGCCAATGGTAAGAAAATTGTTTCTCTAAGCTTCACTTTTGAGCAATTTGGAGCTAAAAGTTACATAGATAGATAGATATTGACACAAAGATATATAGAGTCATGAACATCACGAACTACTGCATTTTAAATAGCAATGGAATGTTTTCTAACAATAAAAGATGTGAAAATCATGAACTAATATCCAAATAATTTTAGGAATTGGCCCTGATTCCAAGCATGCCATAGAGCAAGGAGAAGATACAGAACAAGAACGAAAATCTGTGAGAGAAGCTCTCATATCTGCTTATGACAAGACCATCTCTACGAGGTTGAAAGCTGAACTATGCATTCTAGATGTCAATAACTACAACCTCAAGAAGGACGCTTCCATGAGTGAGTCCACTCTCTATTACTAATCATTTAGGGGGGACACAGATAAATTTTTCTCATTCTTATGTTTCATTCATGCAGAAAGGGATGTGAGATCAGACCAATGGTGCACAAGCTGGTGGCACCAGTTTAAAGTGCTGCTTCAGAGAGGGCTGAGGGAGCGCAGATACGAAGCATTTAACAGGTTGAGAATCTTCCAAGTCATCAGTGTTGCGCTACTTGGTGGACTTCTATGGTGGCACACTCCAACATCCCACATTGGAGATCGAGTAAGAACTTCAATCCATTACTGCAAAGTACTTACTCTAGTAGTTAATTGAATGAATAGCTCAGCTCACATACTACTTAGCATACTAATTCACAGTTGCACTGTTTCTATATTTACAAACCATGATCAATACTGACAATGGTGTGCTTCGTGTAGGTTGCCATGTTATTCTTTTTCTCTGTTTTCTGGGGCTTCTACCCGCTCTACAATGCTGTTTTCACTTTTCCACAAGAAAGAAGAATGCTAATCAAGGAGCGAACATCTGGGATGTACCGGCTTTCATCCTATTTTCTAGCGAAGACAGTAGGAGATCTGCCTTTGGAGCTTGCGCTGCCAACGGCATTTACCTTCATTATCTATTGGATGGGAGGCCTCAAACCTGACCCTATCACATTCATCCTCTCCCTCCTTGTAGTTCTGTTCAGTGTCCTAGTTTCGCAAGGTCTTGGGTTGGCCTTTGGTGCGATACTCATGGACGTAAAACAAGGCACTACTTTAGCATCAGTTACAACTCTGGTCTTCCTAATTGCTGGAGGATACTATATTCAACAAATTCCCCCTTTCATAGTCTGGTTGAAGTATTTGAGCTTCAGCTACTACTGCTTCAAGCTTCTTCTTGGGATTCAGTATGATGAGAATGATTACTACGAGTGCTCGAAGGGAGTCTACTGTCAGGTATCAGATTTTCCTGCGATCAAAACAGTAGGTCTACAACACATGTGGATAGATGTGTGCATTATGGCCCTGATGTTGGTGGGCTATCGGCTTGTTGCTTATCTAGCATTACACAGGGTGCGTTGAGGCAAACTTAGCGGAGACTATTTCCACAATGAAGGCATTTTTCAAGAGTTTTTGTACTTCTCCAACAGAGGAATAATGTAGGATTAGATGAAAGCATCATTGCCAGATTTGATCACTTAAAACTCAAATATTGGATGTATTACCATTCTGGCAAAGGCTTACAGAAACTGACTGAAGAAATTAAAAATTTTCACTGAATAAATTACGACATCTTGAACCGATGAAATTTGCAGTACAAGCAAAGGAGAGCAAACTCCATTTCTCCACACAACAAGAAAAATGAGATTAAACAAACCTCAAAATCTGCATTCTTCAAATTGGATTCTGAATTTGTGTGGGATGTTGATATATATCCTGAAAACTGATTTCAATTAGTAATGCCTGCAAAAGCATTGACCACATTGCGAAACTGTATATCATGAAATATGATAGCGATTTCTGACAAAAATAGTTCTTTTAAGGCTCAACCCCCAAGGCGGATGAATATGGAGGGTAGTGGGGATTGTAGCACGAGACGTAAAACCTATGAAAGTCGGGATATCAAAAATCATAAGCATTTGTTGTTCTATATCTTAATCATGTGTCGGAAATTCAATATACTACTTTTTATCTTCCCCAAGATTCACTTACTATCAAGCCAAGAAATTCATGACATAAAAGCATATTGCATTAGCTATAACTCTTAGAAAAACAAAATTCTAACATTTATTCCTTCTAAACAATCATTCTCCTTAAGTTGAATTTTCATAAAAAAATATCAGAAATTGTCATTTTATTGCCTCTTGAATAGGTTCAGATCACAACTTACAGAGTAAAACATTGCTTGTACACAACTGCTGCAAATGCATGATCTTCATCATGGTGTCAATTCCTGAAATTCCAGGCTGACCACTAGTTCTTTTTATAGTGGCGAGACTTGTGTCTCCAAGTTCCAACATGCCCTTTCACGTGCAAGCGAGAATTTACCTATGCACATGGCAAACTGGTGATAGTGGTGAGACTTGAACCCATAAGTTTTTAGGTGATAGGGATTTAATACTATGATAAGTGACCGCTAGTTCTAAAAGTTTAAGCAGTTAGATAGTGTATATTTAATTAATTTGATATCCCCAACATGTCCCCTCACATGCATGCAAGGTTTTTGAGTACGGAATTACTGTGGCAAGACTTGTGTCTCCAACACAGGCAACTTTTGATCTGATGAAACAAGTCAAACTTGGATTGAAGACTTAATATCTGATTAAGTTTACACAGCAAAAGGAAAAAGATATTAAGTTTTACCCAAAAATCGAAACTCAATAGCAAATGTTCAGCAATGAAATCATTCTAGCGAAAAAGGACAGAGAAAAGAACGCTAAAAACCAGATCACTGAGCAAGGCCTCTTTGGTGGTTTTTGTATCACATTGTACACTTTCCGAAAAGCACAGGGTCTGTGTCGTTCACCCTAAATAGTAACTGAAAGTTTCTTTAAGTTTTATCACGCAGCCTTTAAATTTAACACTATCTCTAAAGCCTCGGAAAGTCAAACTTTCAAGATGTCAAATAGCGAGTGAGTTGTAGCCTGCAATCCGAACTCAAAACAATTCCTGTGAGTGAGTTTATAGGAATAATTGCACTTTGTGCTTAGATAGATACTGAGTCTAGTTTGTTCACAATACTTATTTCCATAATCACAATTAAGCACACTTCGCACATGCAAAAATTTTTAAAATAAAAATTCAACTTGACGTATAAAAAGATTCTAATAAGTTACTTCGGCGTGCGACCAAGAATCTACATGTGCGGAAACTTTTGTAAGGATCAACTGACATGCAGAGAGCCATTTATATACAAGTGTACATGAACGTATATATGTGAATATTTGTCTGTCAATAAATTGAGTCTAATTAATTTGTCCAACCCAAATTCGATAAATTAAACACATATTTATGACATAATCAATGTGGGACGAATTTCACGTATATATGTATGTATGTATATGTATAAGGAGAGGGAGACGGCTTACATGAGTCCATGTTCATGCTTTAGAAGAAAGCCCCGCCGAGCTATATATATATATATATTGTACTCGACAGTGTGACGCGGCTCGTTGTGGTTCATATGCCATTAGTTGAGTTCTCACACGGAATTAGGGGGCTAGGGGGAAACTTTTTCATCGTCAACCGAATGGGTCCGGCTCTAACATGTGAGGTCTGTCCTCACACTCACAGTCGGAGTGTGTATGGTATAATTTTTTAGCCGATCCAAAATATTTAAATTTGGTAGTATTGAACTCAAATAATTATAAACTAAAAATATATGTCTTACAGAATTAATGTGAGACGAGATATTATAGATTTACTCTTAAGTATGCAATATTACGCAACCAAACAAAAGAATCACTGTCCACGACCACCAAGTAAGGGGGAGAGCATGTACTTTCAACTAGTAGTATATTTTATTACTACTTATAACGAACTAATATTGGATGAGATGTCACAGATTCTTCTCCAATATATTTCGTCCACACTTTCCTCGTAAATACAATACATCCCATGACCAAATAAAATAAAACCACACTCCAAGGCTACTAGGAAGTTGAGGCCCACACTTTTATCTAAATTGTTAATATATTGAATCTAATTAACAACCCAAAATACTAAAACCCGTGTTGACTACCAAAGTTATAATTTGACTTTATCCTAATATTTAGTCACTAAGGGCCTGTTTGGATTCAGAAGGAAAAATATAATAAAAGAAAATAAATGATTTAATATAGACATTCTATAATAATTGAAAAGAAAATAAAGGAAATGATAAATTTTATAAATAAAATAACATTTTTATCTTTTCATAAAGGTATAAGTGTAATAAAAAGAACAATATAGACATTCTATAATAATTGAAATGAAATCACTCTAAATCACCCCAATTTGGAGTGATTGCAAAATCATCATATTAAATGATTTTAAAAATCTCTTCCAATCACCTCGCCCCAAAACCCTCTAATCCAAATGAGTGCAAAGAATTAAAAATCACCCCAAATCAAATTATTTTTCCAAATCCCTCAATCCAAATTAATAGTTAATTGGAATGGTAAATTTGTTCGAATAATGACTTCACCCTCAATAGAAGAAGGGAAAGGAAAAAAAAAAACCGAATCGAGGCTCGACCCAAGAACCGGCATTTAGAGTGTGTTTGGATTGGGGAAAATGGGGGGGCGAAGGAAGGGTTAGTAAATGGAGGGGTTTATTATCTCTCTTGTTTGGTTTGGGAGGGAATAAGGAGTTGGGGTATAGAAGGGATGAGTCGAACTCCTCCATACCCTTTATTATTGATCCCTCCAAATTAGAGTAAAATGGAAGGAAGGAAAATTACTATTTATTATAATGACATTTTTATCCTTTATTTTTCTTCTAATTACAACTATACTAAATAAAATATATTTATAATATAAAAAAAAAGACATAAATGTCATTATATGATCCCTCCCCTCCATTTTCTTTATAATCCAAACAAATAACACCAATCATCCTTTATGATCCTCTCCTTTATAAAATTATACAATCCAAACATGATTTAACTCCCTCCACTTATTTTCTTTATGATACTCTATCTTCCTCTCTTTTATTAAGCTTCCTCCCCTCAATCCAAACACACCCTTAGGCACACATATGCCAAAACCGGACCGATCCCAAATATTACAATAAGACCCCTTAATTTTCTTGCCTTTTTTCACATAATGCACTTGCAAAATCAAGGTGAAGAAAGCCACAATCAATAATCTCCATAGCAGCAGAGACAAAAATGGAGGAAGAGGAAGGAGGAATGAGGCTGAGCAAGAGATTTGGAGACAACAAAGGAGGAGGTGGTGGTGGTGAGGTTGATTTCAAGACCAAAGCCGGCACGGCATGGTCCCACTCTTACCTCAACCAGAAGCCATGGCACCCTCTCTCTTACCCTAACCAACGCCGCAAGTGGATCGCCGAACAAACCCACGTCCAGAAGGAACGCCGCGCCGAAGAAGTCGCCCGTGAGGTAAAAAAACCCATTAAAACACAACCCAATTTCCGTAATTCTCTGTGAATTTTTATATCTAAAGATTCAAATTGATCGTCACTTGCTTATTTGTTTCTGTTTATGCTCTGTGGGTCTCGTTCTTATTGGTTCATTTACTAAATTTGTCACTAGCAACCTTTAAAAAGAATTCCCCTGAGGATTGGGTGGAGTGGTCTAGGTCGAGTATTGACTTGTTGCCAAACGTTCTAATTTCAAACCTATGCCCTCTCCTCACAAATATTGTCTGACTCTAGTGACTAACCTGAAGCATGCGTTAGACACCATGTTGTATTGCATGGTTTATAGCCTTGGGTTGGATTCAATGGAATCCTGCCTAGGGTGAGTTCCTCGTCATCAGGGGAAAAAGAAAAGCCTTTAAAAAGAATATATCTACTTGCCTAGATGAATAAAGGATCTCGGTTGTGTAATGTCCTACATTGGCATGAGGCATAGATTGAGAGTGGTTTATAAGTGAACATTGTGGACTTAAAGTATTACTGGCTTTAAGTATCTTGGACCAGTTGATATGAGGTCCAAGGAGTTATTTTTAGGCCTATAACCCTAGTCTTGCTTGCAAGACTTTCTAGGCCTGGGGCACTACAACTTGCATGTGAAGGAGTTTTGGAGACGATAATCTAATAAAATAAGTTCCTCTATAATAGTTTAAGCCTTCAAATGAGATGGTCAATTATCAGCATGTACATGTTTCGTTATGTCTATTTGGAGGTGTGTGTTTGTTTATGCCTACATAATAACTATATAGGAATACAGTATGTCCCTTTTCTTAAATCTCAAGTATGCATATGTTTGTATATACAAGTGTTGTGATTGTGTGTTTGCGTGGTTGTGCGTTTATGTGTTTGTGCCCATGTAATAACTATATAGTAATGCAGTATATCCTGTTTCAAAAATCTTGAGTATGAATAAGTTTGCCCTATGTGTATACATGTGTATGTGACTTTGCAGGTGCATTTCGTGAGTTTATGTGTTTATGCCTGTTTAGTAACTATGTAGCAATACTTTTCCCATTTCATTAATGTTGAGTATACATAAGTTTGTATGCATGTATATACATGAGGGTGTGTATGTGTGTCCATGTGTGATTGTTCGTGAGTTTGTATTTGTGGTTGTTTGTGAGTTAGAATTTGTTATGAATATGTAGAACTCCATTTTATCAATCTTTATTTTATATTTTCGCTATGAAGATTCAATTGTTTATGCTTATATCCTGCTTACTTGCCTTTTTCTTCCACTTTGGCCTTCTATTTCATTCTTTTTGTTTCAATTAGCTATGTTTTATATATATAATTTGTGTTCATGTATGTATACAGCTGATATTTGAGTTGAAGTTTTCTAATTTTTGGTAATCTATGTTTTGCAGTATGCTCAAGAGCAGGAGTTCTTTCGGCAGACTGCAATGGTCTCCAAGAAAGAGAAAGAAAAGGTGACTTTCCTTTTTATATGTACTATGCTTCGTATTTCTTTAATACTAATGGGCTTATTTTTATGTGTATATATGTGCGCCTAAAGGTGTAACATTTATATCAAGGTTTTTGCTTTTATATTGGCCTGTGGTTTAGATAGATAGTCATCAATGCTACTGGTGTGTGCCAAATATGGACACATGCATTGTTGTATGCTCATATTATGTTTTGACAAGTATATTCATTATTATTGTTATTTGTTGTGGTTCGATATAAGGAAAATGATTTGGGTTAATGAATTGTAGTTGGAGATGATGAAAGCAGTCAGCTTTATGTATGTTCGCCCGCCTGGTTACAATGCAGAGAGTGCCAAAGCTGCAGAGGTTGCTGATGAGCACAAAAAGGAGGAGCAGGATGAAAGTAACCCATCAGTTGGTGGAGCTTCCAGTTCGAAGTAATAATATTTGGCTTTCCCATGCTAATCCTTTCTTAGCTATGATTTTGATAGTCAACGTAGCGCGTTTTCAGATGTAATTGAAGTGATGTTAATCTGAAAAAGAGAAATTAAGATTGTGCTCGTCTTTTAGGAAGCTAGAGTCAATGCCCTGTGGTGATGAGAAAAAGAAACCGAGGCCAAAAGATGTTTTTGGACGTCCTCTACCCACGGAGGAACAATTTGAAGTCCTCAAGAATGCTCCAAGGTGCGTCTAATCTTATTCACCTGGTGAACATATGCTGTTAGGTCACTGTCTTTTGGAACTTTTAGTCGTGTGTCTTTGAAATGAAAGTTTTCTTTCTAGTGACTGGCTTAAATGACGGTTGTGGTGTTGAAATCATAACATTCCAATATAGACAACAATTAGTTGTTAACTTAATCTCAATGTGCTGATTTTTGAAACATAAATTCATAAGTGAAGAAGGTAAACTCAGATTTAACTGTTTTTTTGATAATGTAATTTAAAGGAAAATGATCACTTGAGAAAAACTTTGAGATTCTTCTGCAATTGTTAATTTTGTTGTGACTTGATGATCTGTTTCAATTTTAAGCCGGAGGAGATTGAGAATTGGTCAGTAACCTTTTAAATAAGTTGAACTTTTGCATACTTCATAATGTTGTTAGTTATGAGATTATCACCTATAAAAGACTTTGTCTGACCACTTACTTGAGAAATTATATCAAAATAGTTCGTTCAGTTAAATCACAGATCATCTATGAAAAATTTATATATAGTTTTTTTGAGAAGTAAGAATTTTATTGATATGCACCAATGGGGTTGCAAGTTGCAACCCAAAATTATATACATCAACTAATTAAACTATTTATACTTTCTTGTAGGCTATCTACATCAAATTTACAAGAGCTCCTAATCCAAAAGCAAAGATCATTAAGCCTATAATATTTCAAAAAGAAATAGATAACTCCTTCCCTTTGAAAGCTCTCCTATTCCTCTCATTCCATAGGACCCAAATAATGACAAGGGAAACCGTACGAATGATCTTCTTTTTGTGCTTGGATGACTTTAAACCATTCCACGTTCTAATCTCGTCACTAAAGGACTTTGAGGCAACCCATTGAATACGCATAAGGTTAAAAGCCATCTCCCAAACACTTCTAGCCCAAGAACATCTAAGAAGTAGGTTATAATATATCTATAGAAAATATATTAACTAGGGACCTAAACCAAAACTATCTTTTATCTGCATGTCAGTTTGATGCACTCAAAGGACTGTTTGTGGATAAATGGTTCTTCCCAATTTGTACTATGCCAATTAGATCATATTTTTTAAAATAAACGGGGCTTAGATCATATTTTTTACAATAAACAGGGCTGCTGCCATGATGATAAAATAAATCTTCAGTGATTAAGTGCTCATTTTGTGTATACATTTTCTTATTATTATCACAATGCATTTGATTCATGTCATATTTTGGGAGGAAGAGTTAATGATTTGGTAAGAGGGCAGCTGAGACCCCCGCTTTATCTTTCTTTATTTCTTCTTCTACATTAATCTTCTCTCTTTATTTCTGTTCCTTTTTTTGCCTGGAGACAGACTTGGGTTGTGTTGCAATCTAATGCTAAACATAGTCAAGAAACAGGTATCAGCTGTCTAATAGAGAAATCTTTATGTAGTTAAATGTTTAGATCTATTTAAGTAGCTTTATATCATTTTTAAGTATGTATATGCATGCGTGCTTTACATGTGAATATAGGTGCAATATTTCGTGTAGATATATACATAGTACTTGAAAAGAAACAGAGATACATAAATACATGTATAGTTCCCCTCTTTTTGAGGAACTAACCATTTGAATGCTAACATTTGCTTCTCATCGACAATCATGATACTAGCAATTGATTTTGTGCACAGGTTGGAGACAGGTGTTCTTGGGAGGGCAAAACCATTTGGAGTTGAGATACGCAATGTAAAATGTGTGAGATGTGGGAACTTTGGCCACCAGAGTGGTGATCGTGAATGTCCACTAAAAGATGTAATAATGCCAAATGAAGAGAGTCGGTTGAAAAGAGATGACCCTCTCACAGCTATCCTTGCACAGACAGATGCCGGTGAGGTAATAATACCTTTAGATAATTATCTCATGTTTTTCGTTTATTCTTCGCATTTGTTGTTTTTCTTTTTGCGTGTTTGAAATTCTCAAGTTTAGAAGACTAACTTAAAACACATAAAGAAAGATCGTTACCCGGCAAAAGAAACAGAAAGAGATTGCTGAATTACTTTTTCGAAGAGCAAGATATAGTACTTGAATTACATAATGTTGTGTAACTTATTTTCTCCTTGTTATCATGATCTTTAAAACTCTTTTATCTCTTCTACGTGTGTGGACAAGAAAGCACATAAAAGAGATGATGAGCGTCAGTGTTAAACCATCTCACTTAATGAAATTAAGACGATATGGGGTGAACTGCACAGTGATATGGTAGAGTTCATAGGGTCAAGAGTAATGTTGTGACATATACACTGATCTACATATGTTATATGTGTAGCATGAAGGGTAGAGAATAGGTTGATTCAATTTGAATCCTGTACTTGGGCATGTTATTCTTTCAATTTTCTGCCAGATTTTGGGAATTTCTTAGATCAAAACAAAATTGTCTGTTCCGGAAAATTTCTGATCCAAAATTAACCAAGAACACTGCGAAACCTTCAGGTTGTCCTAGTAAATTTTGGGCTAATATTTGGTCCTAGAAGTAAAAATATTTAAAAAATTCTGCTGCTTTCAACCAAAAACAGGATAGAAATCAAATCCAAGAGCTAATTCAAAAATAATTAACCAAAACAAAATCAAGCACAAAATAAACAAAGGCCAGATGATCTTAAAGCAAAGCAGACATAAAAAAATTGTTTTACATGAGATCAGGTATAGACATACAAGCTTTAATAAGGGAGGAAAGTGGTCTAGAAAAGGAAGTTTCATGTCCAATCGATCTGTGGAACAATTCTATGATGAACTGCAACTTGTGCGGCGCAAGGTACAATAAAAGAGGCACAGAATTCAACTTACTGAAGCATTAACTTAATATTGCAACATATTGGTAGGATTACATACATAAAACTACACAAACTCCTCTTCTTCCTAAGTGGCATTACATTACGACTTGTGCATTTGGTAGCAAAGGAAAAGAATTGAAGTACAATAGTAGGATTTTTCCATTCCTAGGGTTA